>CM063284.1:80082362-82482362 GCA_032173965.1 Sitta carolinensis
CATATTATTATCATATTTTGATTGTCTTGATCAACATTTATTGCTTCCCTCACTCAGTTCTAACTTGTACAAGTGAGGAAGGAACTGGGGAGTACAATACTTGCAGAAAACAAAAGCCCCTGAGTTGTTAGAAGCTGTTCTGTAGTTGGCTTCATTATATATTTTGCTGGCATTTTGACAATTAACAATGAGCAATGGAGAAATTTCCTCTGTGTAAATGACAAACTTTCTATAACCATTACCTCTAAAACATCTGGAAAAAATCTCAGTACACGCTTACATGATCAATTATTCTCTCTGCTCACTATCACTGTGTTTTGGGATATGGCAGCCTACACTCATTGCCCTCAAAATCCATATTTACCCCACCATGAAGGATAATATCTACTTGCCAATATCTACTCCACCCAGCAGGAAATTAAGAATGTATAAATAAAAACAGCAATGAAATATGTACAATCATAATTTTGAAGAACAGGCCTAGTCTGGAAATAAATTTTCATTTCAGTGGTGACAGAAGGACTTCATGCTGAGTTGTACAAAGCATGAAGTGTCCAGTCATGTCTTCTGATTTACAATCAGGTATCTTATCTCCAGTGCTTATAACCACTTCCAGATACTCAAGAAATAGTCTTTTTTTAATAATATACTGTTTAGGTTTCTGATTTTTTTTGTTCCACTCAGAGAACTCTTGGGTTTATTAATTGTTGGGGTTCACTATACGTTAAATAAAAGACTAGAAGAAGATGTAACTTTTAGCCATCAATTCCTAAATGCTGAAATCAGGTTGCAGTTAGAGGTCTAATCATAATAATTATGGAGTGGCATAGCTTTGAACTCCTCAAGATTTACTGTGACAGGCACAGTTTAATTTGAAAATGAACTTCCACCAAAATGAACTTGATGAAAATAAGATATGGTGCTTGACAACATAAAGTGTTCTTTGGTCTTTTAAATATAATTACATTTTTTAAAACGTTAATATTTTATATAGATTTACGTGAAGACAATATTAGATTTTTTGAGTAGAGTTAAAATGAGTTTATAATTGGAAATTTGTTCTGTTGGACTAACACAAAAGCTGAAGTCTAAACTCCCTTCTGAACTTGCACCTTAAAGATCTGAAAATCGCAGCTGCTGAAAACATATTTATTTCAGTATAGCTTAGCTACTACATGTTTTACATAATATGTGCAAGTTATACCCTATTTAAAATTTTTGCCTCTCTGAATTAATTATTTTTCTGGAAATATATTTGATTTCATTGTAAAAAAGTTCATAGTAAAGAACAAGCTTTCTCACCACTGAAGTTGCAATACATCTTCAGTAGTGACTGAGGTACAAGCAGAAGTCATCACATTCTCTCAGCACATAATATATCCATCAGAATGTCATTTTTATCATGTGATTTTAGAGTTCTTTTCTTCTCTAAAAGGAACAAGACAAACTACTTTCAGCAAGCACTAATGAAGACATCAAGGTGTGGAAGAAACAAGTTTTGACATTAAACATTCTTGCTGTTTTCTTTTCGCATTTAAATAATTAAATCTGATTTCATCCTTGTTTGCTTTTTTTTTTTTTCTTTTTCCAAATTGGCTACAGCTTAACTGTAGGGATATTTAGTTCTTGTTGATTTTCTGTCTGCTTTTATTTCCACAGTGAGTTGATTGCTTCTCCATTACTTGTAAAATGTTCTTTTTTTATTTCCTTGCTTTGTTTTTCATTTCTCTAAAGAATACATTTCATATTCTGTTATTATTTTTTACTTCCAGAAAATTTAAAAATATGAGGCTGCAGATAAAAATACTTCTACAAGCTGTCAACCTAATGCTGTAATGAAACAGAGCAACTTCAACTGATTTCATTTGGAGTGAAATCAATCATTCTGATACCTTGAAAATCCTCTGTGACTCACTTTTTTTCTTTCTTAAAGTAGAGAGGACATTCTTCAGTTTTCCCAGCTGCTGTAAATGCATTATCACTTTCCATAAAATTTCATTTTTGCAAGAGTGCACATTTACATTTTGCCTGTATTCATACATTAGATTTTTATTGCCCCATACTAAAATTTACTACTCATGGATTTGGCATTCATCTCTGCATTATCCTCTTTGAATTAGTAGGTGATTATCCTAAATATTTTAGCTGTCTGTTGTCAAAAATATTATGCATTTATTGTGTTAGTGTATATGATGAATTTTTAAGGATCAAAATTGATATTTGCTTATTCCATATTCATCTATTTCATTAGGAGTCTATGCATTCATGGCTACCAGAATCCCCTGTGCCTCCATACTTTATATACATTTTTTCATAGCATAAAGCCATTCAACAACTTTATTATTCTCTGAGAAAAAATTTTAAGGGAAGAATTCCCTATGCTTTACAGATATTGGATGATTCAAGTCAGTCTTTAATTATATCTTACAGGTAAAATAGGCTTCAGATCCACATCTGAGAAAGTAAAGTGACAAAACAACACCTCCTCTCAGATATGAAAGGCCTTTAAAATGCATGCATTTAATAAATAAAAATACACTATAAACCCAGAAGTTAAATTCAGTGAGTCCTGTTTGGTCTGCCAACAGTTAAAACTCCCAAGATAACGGAGCTTCCTAGGCTGCTTATCTTGTGCACTCAAAACTTACACAGTTAGAACTGCAGGAATTAGTCTAGGCCTTGAAGTGCAAACTGTCTCTCTTGATCTTCCAGCACATTCATTTCCTAAAGCATCAGCCATAGGAAAATTGCCACAGAGCAGTGTTTTGCTGTTTAAAACAAGGATGTGGCACATTTGGAGAGAAGAACCATTCTGAATGACATTAGCACTGGTCTGTAATTCTGCATGAGCCTTTGAAAACAGAAAGCATTGACAAACTAGTAAGGCAAACTTTGTGCTTATATTTCCATGACTCAGGTTGTTGTGCAGTGTTGAAGCAGTTTTGCCCCAGAAAAGGCAAAGTAGGTATATTGGATTTTTTAAATTTTTTTTATTCGAAATATATTTTGTAGAGGCAGAAAGATATAATACAGTACAGAATAATGGCTAATGTAAAAGCTGTATCTCCCTATTATTGCAATGACTGACATTTCCTACCCCAATTACGTGTTTTGCAAAGCAAAATGAAAAAAAAATCAAGTGTGGAGTATATCTTTCCTTCTTTTCCTGCTTGAAAAACGATGAATTCCTTATAACTGAGAGCTACCAAGGGTTCTTAATAGCTGGATACCAATGCTTACTAAAGCAAACCTGTAAGAATACTGAAACAAAAAATTTTTCAATTGTGCTATCTGAACTTTTTTATACCATGCAGTAAAATATGAGCATTAACCATTCCAGTAATAAAGCAAGGAGCCTGATAAGATTGTTGCAGATGGAAGCTTGTTGTTACCATAGGAGTGGAGAGCTAATGAGCTAAAATGGCAGTGAGTACCTCTGACCTCCTACTCTGCAAGGTCTCGCCTGTGCTCACCGCTGAGAAAAGCAGGGCCAGATCTTACGCGTGTGGACCAGTCAGGTCTGTTTTGTTGTAGAGAGACTTCAGAGCCAATTGTTCAGTGCACCACAGCAGCATCCTGTATGCTCTGCCTGTCCTTTGCCTCCCAGCATCCCTCATAGCCCAGCATCCCAGAGAAGCTCAGGGGATCAAAGGAAATGGGTCTGTTGGGATATAGAACCAGCAGCCATCCAAGGGGCTGGCATTCTGCTATTTAGGCAGGGACAAGGCTAAGGTTCTGCAGAGGGTTCTGCCTTGTACCTTCAATTTTAATTCAGAAAAATCACAGGCACGGGTGTACTTGTCAAAGCATTGTCCTTCATGGTGTCCCTTAAAAGAAGATAGATTAGTCTAGATACAAGAAATAAAACACTTCATCATAATAAGTGTCCCATAATTCAATGACTGGAATGAGAAAAAGCATATTGTTAAACATTTAAAAATACCAGATGGGAAGTTTAACTTACTCATTCCTGTCTCAGAGTCTACCTAGCACTCTCACTCTTTTGCCAAATGAACATATTAATATTTCTCCTTAAACCATCTGAGACTGAGAATATGTTACATTAAAAAAAAAATTAACAGAATTAAGTAGAATGATTTTGATAGATGATTTGTATGAAAGCTGGGAGCCATGAAAGCTGCTGGGAGTTTCAGTATTTATTCTACAAGAATAAAAGCTGTCCTTTCTGAGTATGGTAGATTTAACCCAGCTAACAGTCAAACCAAATTTGACTGACCCACCCAGTAAGTTGCTTGTTCACCTGCAGGGAGACAAGGAAAGAAAACAGGAAGAACAGGCGTGAGAAAGATCACAGGTCAGGCTTAAGATTGCAATATTGCTTATCAAATGCTAATGTAGGCAAAACACACTCAGCTAGGGAAAATTAACTTAATTTGTTCCTAACTAAACTAAATATTATTAGCCTGACAGTGAGAAACAAAAAGACAAACAACATCTTTCCTGCCCCATTCCAAGTCTCAATTTCACACATTCATTCTCACTTCCTCTACTCCCACCCTTGTTAGTACCACGCCTTCAGCCCCTTTGGCAAGGATATGGGCAGAGTAAAAGTGAGGACAGGGAGTTTGGGGTCAGCACACAGTGTTTTTTCTCCTTAAAGTTCTCAGCTGTGACAGTTTCTGAGTCTTTATGCAATGGTCTTTGTAAATCAAGTCTGTGTGAGATTTGTCTGTTCACAAATATATGTATATTTGCTCTTACATTTGTTTTAAACTTCGATAATTTAACATTATTAAATGACAGCTACTTATTTTGTCTGCCAGTAGCTTAATTCTTCGCACTCAGAATCTCAGTGGTCAGTCCTCTCAGCTGGTCTTACCAAGTGTGTAGTGGTGTGTTAGCCCTGCACAGATATGGGTTGTAGGCCAGACAGTGTGAGCTGAACACTCATACTACTTGTAAGGTTCAAGTTTTGAGCTCAGACCAGTTATCACCCTGCCAAATTATTCCTTGCTTGGAGACTGAGATTTCTCAATCCCTAATGGAAAATAATTACTTCTGTACTAGTTCATAAAAAATCAAGATATTTTATGAAACACATAAATTTCCTACTGACACAGGATCTGCTCGAAATGCTTATTTCAGAAGGTTATTAGTGAAATAGTTAAATAAATACTTAAACAAATTTGTACATCCACCATACACATCAGCTCCTGAATTAAGGATCTGCTATCCCTTTAGACAAGTTAGAGTTATCGTTCTCTCAGCTATCATGTTTAGATTCTCTAAAAACTAAACACACCAATGAAGTTAGAGTTTAACAATTAAATTAGCATTTAATTGACACAAAAGAGCTTAGGGTAAACTGACACAAATTCTGTACTTAAACCAAATAAAATGAGGCTCAGGTTATGTGCAAAACCCGTTCTGCATCTTGCAGGTGAAATTCAAACTTTTTCTCAGTCTTCTAGATTTTCTATCTAGATGAGTGCTTGTTTTAGTTTAGGGTAAATCTGGGAGAAAACTTTCAAAGGAAGCTCTTTCCGGAGATCAAACTTACACGGTCTTTCTCTTCAGTCGGTTCGGGAATGATTCCTCGGAGAGAAGTGGAAAGAACTTGTTTATTTAATAGGCACAGTCTCTCTTCTTTAGTACACAAAATGAACAATACCAGATGACAACACTTTTTCACAGTTCTGAAAAAGAGATGACAAATGCAGTGAGTCTCTCTTGGGGGTGGTCGTCCTGTTGTCACTCCCTCCGGCGCTGGGGATGGCTGTTGCTGGCCACAAGGTGTTCTCAGGTCCTAGTCCAGAGCAGGTCTCAGTAGTTACAAGAAAAAAGAAAAAAAAGGAAAAAAACAAAGCAAGAGCGAAGCGAAGCAGGAGCAGGAGTAAAAGCAGCAGCCAGAGCTAGAGTCAAGGAGAAAAGAGAGTAGCAAAAAACAACAGCTACACTATGTATTGTCTCGTCTCTGTGTTCCGTCAGTCGTGGGGGGGGAAGCAGGCTGATAACAGAACCAAAACAAAACATTTGTCTTTCAGAGCCCGTCTCATAGGTACAGAACATAACATTCAACATAGTAGAATACACATAAATGGGGATACAAACATCACTTTAGGACATTTCATTTCTTATCTTCATATTATATTACTACACATCATATATTTTAAAACTTTCATTTGTCACTTGTTTAGACTTTCGACACTTACATGTTTCTTTCTTTATTTTTTTATTTGTCTAGACTTTCGACACTTACATATTTTTCAACAAATATTGATTATCTTCACTCTACAATCAGATCTCTTTGAGGTACACATCGTGTTGATCTATCTTTTTGCATTACTCACCAGGTGTAACTTGGTCTCTGAGCAAAGACAACTTCGTGGATGGGTTTGTCTGTACTCGAGGCAGACTTGATCTATACTGTCTTCTTTAACAAATTTCTGACATGTACTACTGGGACTTTATTTCTGTCTGTTGTATTCAAGGACTCAGACTGGGCAGGACTTGTTCGGTTGGTGGAATCCCGAGTGTTAACTAACCAAGTGGCCTTTGCTAGATGTTGTTCCTAATTTTTGAAAGATCCCCCACCCAAGGCCTTCAGCTGGGTTTTTAGTAATCCGTTGTACCTTTTTACTTTACCTGTAGCTGGTGCATGGTAGGGAATATGATACACTTACTCGATGCCATGTTCCCTAGCCCAGGTGTTGATAAGACTGTTCTTAAAATGAGTCCCATTGTCTGACTCAATTCTCTTAGGGGTACCATGCCTCCAAAGGACCTGTTTTTCAAGGCCCAGGATGGTTTCTGGGCAGTGGCATGAGACGTAGGGTAGGTCTCTAACCATCCTGTGGTGGCTTCTACTATTGTGAGCACGTAGCGCTTGCCTTGACGTGTTTGGGGCAGTGTGATGTAGTCAACCTGCCAGGCTTCTTCATACTTGTATTTGGACCATCGCCCCCCATACCAGAGGGGCTTCACCCTTTTGGCCTGTTTGATGGCAGCACACGTCTCACAGTCGTGGATAACTTGAGAAATGCTATCCATGGTTAAATCCACCCCTCGGTCTCGAGCCTACTTATAGGTGGCATCTCTACCCTGATGGCCTGAGGCATCATGGGCCCATTGAGCTAGGAACAACTCTCTCTTGTGTTCTCAGTATAGATCTATCTTGGACACTTTTATCTTTGCAGTCTGATCTACTTGATTGTTGTTTTGGTGCTCCTCATTAGCTCTATTTTTGGGGACATGGGCATCTACATGGCGGACCTTCATAGGTAGCCTCCCTACTCTGGTAGCGATGTCTTTCCACTCTTCAGCAGCTTAAATTGGTTTTCCTCTACGTTGCCAGTGAGCCTTTTTCCACCTCTCCAGCCATCCCCACAGAGCATTGGCTACCATCCATGAAACAGTGTAGAGGTAGAGCTTTGGCCACTTTTCTCTTTCAGCAATGTCCAGGGCGCGCTGTGTGAGAAGAGCAATCCACTTGCTCCATGTAGCACTGGTGGCATGGTGGGTAGAAGGAACCTTGTCTTTGAACATCCACCCCAGTACCGGTAGTCGGGGTGCCAGAAGGAGTTGCACTTTTGTACCAATCACTTCTGAGGCAGTTTGGACTCCTTCGTAAGCATTTAAGATTTCTTTTTCTGTTGGAGTGTAGTTGGATTCAGACCCCCTGTAGCTTTGACTCCAAAATCCCAATGGTTGACCCCGAGTCTTCCTAGGCACCTTTTGCCAAAGGCTCTAGGACAGACCATGGCTCCCGGTTGCAGAGTAGAGCACATTCTTTACCTCTGGTCCTGTCCTGACTGGGTCAAGGGCCACCGTATGAGCGATCTCTTGCTTAATCTGGGCAAAAGTTTGTTGCTGTTCAGGGCCCCAGTGGAAATCGTTCTTCTTGCGGGTGACTAGGTAAAGAGGGCTTACGATTTGACTGTACTCAGGAATGTGCATTCTCTAAAAACCTATGGTGCTTAGGAAAGCTTGTGTCTCCTTCTTATTGGTTGGTGGAGACATAGCTGTAATCTTATTGATGACATCCGTAGGAATCTGACGCCGTCCATCTTGCCACTTTACTCCTAGGAACTGAATCTCACGAGCTGGTCCCTTGACTTTACTCTTTTTGATGGCGAAACCAGCTTTCAGGAGGATTTGGATAATTTTCTCTCCTTTCTCAAACACTTCTACTGTCGTGTTCCCCCACACAATGATGTCATCAATATACTGTAGATGTTCTGGAGCTTCACCCTTTTCTAGTGCAGTCTGGATCAGTCCATGGCAGATGGTGGGACTGTGCTTCTACCCCTGGGGCAGTCGATTCCAAGTATACTGCACTCCCCTCCACGTGAAAGCAAACTGAGGCCTGTATTCTGTTGCCAGAGGAATGGAGAAAAATGTATTTGCAATGTCAATAGTGGCATACCACTTCGCTGCCTTGGACTCCAGCTCGTACTGGAGCTCTAATATGTCTGGCACAGCAGCACTCAGCGGTGGAGTCACTTCATTTAATGCACGGTAGTCCACCGTCAATCTCCATTCTCTTTCAGATTTGTGCACAGGCCAGATGGGGCTGTTGAAGGGTGAGTGGGTTTTGCTGACCACCCCTTGGCTCTCCAGCTCTTGGATCATCTTATGGATGGGAATCACAGCATCTTGAGTTGTTCTGTACTGTCGACGATGCACTATGGAAGTAGCAATTGGTACTTGTTGCTCTTCTCTCTTCAGAAGTCCTACTGTAGATGGATTTTCGGACAGTCCAGGCAAAGTGTTCAGTTGCTGGATGCTCTCTGTCACTACAGCCGCTATCCCAAATGCCCACCTGAGTCCTTTTGGGTCTTTGAAATACCCACTTCGAAGATAATCTATGCCCAAAATACATGGGGCCTCTGGGCCAGTCACAATAGGGTGTTTCTTCCACTCATTTCTAGTCAAGCTCACATCAGCTTCCACCAAAGTGAAATCTTGCGATCCCCTGTCACACCAGCAATAGAAACAGATTCTGTCCCCACATGTCTTGATGGGATTAATGTGCACTGTGCACTAGTGTCAACTAAAGCTGTATACTCTCGTGGTTTCGATGTGCCAGGCCAACGAATCCACACGGTCCAGAAAACACGGTTTTCCCTAGCCTCTACCTGGCTAGAGGCAGGGCCCCTCTAAGCCTGGTTATCCTTCTTTCCTTGGGTATATGTTTTGGAGGTTCCTTCAAGGGGATTGGACATGTCATTATTATCATCATACTTGGCAGTTTGGCTACGGGCAACTGGAGCTGCTTTCCTTTTGGTGGAACTTCTTCTCTGATCCTTGTCTTCCTTCAATTCACGACACCGTTGGGCCAGAGCAGCAGTTGGTTTTCTATCCCATCTCCTCATGTTTTCTCCACAATCACGCAGGAAGAACCACAGCTCAGCTCGTGGGGTGTATTTTCTCTCTCCATATGGGGAACGTCTGTGTTGGGTACTAGAGTCTCTGATCTGTACTGTTGAGATTTGGAGAAGGTCTTCTTTAATCTCTTCTCTGAGCTTCTTATGATTTTCTTCTATCTTGTCTTCTAATTTTTGCAGACGTGTTTCCACCGTTGTAATTCTGGCATGTGTTGGGCCATGCACAGCATCTGCGTAAGCTCGGAGCTTCTTTGCTATATCCAGCACAGTCTCATTCCTGTCATCCCTCTTCATTATGGCTAAAGCAGAGGCATATTCTTGTGGCCCAAGTCGTACCAGTTTTCGCCACATCACAGACGTGCATGGTACCATGTCTGGATTCCTAGTTGTTATGTTATCTGAGAAGATAATCTCTGCCACTGCCATTTCTCTCAGGCGTTGTATCCCTTGTTCTATGGTTTTCCACTGTGTTTGCTGCATATAAAGATCGTCTGCACAGAGGTATCTTTGTGCTACACTTTCCAAGACCCGTGCCCAGAGGTTGTGAGGGTTAACCCCTCTCATCATTCCTTGGTCGATGACAGGATCATGTGACAGGGATCCCAAATGCCTCGCTTCAGTGCCATCCAGAATTGTAGCCTCACCTGCAGCATCCTAAAGACGGACCAACCAACTAATTATAGATTCATCAGGTCGTCGAGTGTAGTCCTTCCGTAGGCCACGAAGGTCCTTCAGGGAAAAGGACTCAATATTGGTTTCTGATCTGGTACCTGTTGTTTTGACTCCTGATTTTATGTCAGGAGGTGTTGAGGGTCCTTCTCTTGCATCATCATCATCATCATCCACTGGTCGATCGGTCTTGTCTGTGCACTTCCCACTTCGAGTGCTAGTAGCAACAGCTATTGGTTGAGGCTTATTATCTGTTGTAGTTGCTGTCTTAGGCTCACTATCTGGTTTGGCTGTTGGCTTTGAGCCCAGGATGTTTGCTGTAGCCTGAGTGACCGGGATAACTGTTGATGTATCTCCCTGCCCCCCTTCCTCTGTCTGCTGTCCTACAGTATCTAGCAGTGTGCGATAAGCATATGCCAGGGCCCAGCTCACTGTAATGATCTTTTTCTCTTTAGGATCATCATGGTACTTTTCTTTCAGGTATTTCCCTACCTCAGCTGGGTTCTGAATTTGTTCATGGGGAAAGTCCCAGGCTATAGGGTCAGAGAATTCCTTCAGGATTTGGCCCATATCTTCCCATTTCCTACACTACTCAGGATTTTCCACACCTGGGTCTACTCCTGGGTCAGGGGTCTCATCAGCCCGTCTAGAAATCTCAGCCCTCATTCTAGAGAAGCTGCGGACTGTATAATGGAAGCTTACTAGATTAAAGACCAGAAAGATAGTCTCTTTAACATTCAGGGGAAACTGAATATTCTCAAACAGTGATGTGACAAACTCAGAGGAGAAGAAGGAAAGCAAAGACTGAAAAGCCTCATCCCCTACTCTTCCCATAACAATCTGGGTAAATAACCATAGCCATGAACCATCCATACCTGGAACAGCCCCCAGCAGATTTATAAACTTCTTACAAATCACCACCACCAAGCCCAGCAGTATGGCTATTCTGGTCACTGCCCCTCTGCTGTAAAAACTACGTATTAGGGACAATAGTAGAACTATTTGAGGATAAGCAAATAAACCTAGGGACCATAGAAGTATTATGATCTCAAAAAACCCTAGGGACCAGAAATACAGGCAAGCTTTCACCCTAAGAGACATTATAAATTGAAAGCACATGACTATTAAATGCTTTATACCACCACCAAGTAGTAACAACTAAAATATACTCAAAACAGGGTTTTTCCACTCTCTCTCGAGCCCCACGTTGGGCACCAAATTTTGTCCTAGTTTAGGGTATATCTGGGAGAAAACCTCCAAAGGAAGCTCCCTCCGGAGATCAAACCTACACGGCCCCTCCCTCCAGCCGGTTCGGGAATGATTCCTCGGAGAGAAGTGGAAAGAACCTGTTTATTTAACAGACACAGTCTCCCCTCTCTAGTACACAAAATGAACAATACCAGATGACAACACTTTTTCACAGCTCTGAAAAAGAGATGACAAATGCAGTGAGTCTCTCTTGGGGGTGGTCGTCCTGTTGTCACTCCCTCCGGCGCTGGGGATGGCTGTTGCCGGCCACAAGGTGTTCTCAGGTCCCAGTCCAGAGCAGGTCCCAGTAGTTACAAGAAAAAAGAAAAAAAAAGGAAAAAAACAAAGCAAGAGCGAAGCGAAGCAGGAGCAGGAGCAAAAGCAGCAGCCAGAGCTAGAGTCAAGGAGAAAAGAGAGCAGCAAAAAACAACAGCCACACTATGTACTGCCCCGTCTCTGTGTCCCGCCAGTCGTGGGGGGGGAAGCAGGCTGATAACAGAACCAAAACAAAACATTTGTCCTTCAGAGCCCGTCTCACAGGCACAGAACATAACATCCAACATAGCAGAACACACATAAATGGGGATACAAACATCACCCTAGGACAGTGCTCTATATACTAAGAGTTAGCAAAAGCTTTGGAAATGACACCTCTTGCACCTCACAAATTCCAAAGTTTTGACAGATGTTCAACAGTTCCCAGCAATCAGCATCTCTTGCTGACTTCCTGGAAGTCGGTTAGAAGAGTATTTATAGTATTTTTTATCTTAATATATTTACTTGCCAATATTCTTCTTCTTAGTAATCTCTTTTTTTATCCTCTTTTTATTTTCCTGCATCAGTGACCTTTTTCTATCTGGTGCTTTCTTTCCCTGGCTTGGCAGGGAAAATACTCTTTTTTTCACAATGCAATACTCTTCTTTTCACAACACCTGTATTTTTTTCCTCAAGCCCCTACCACCATCAAATTTCTAATTTCCTCTAAATGTTAAAATCGGTTGCTAAACAGCATGTAGGAATCACTTCTGAATGTGTGTACGTGGCATTTTAGGAGGCAAAATGTCACCAGCACAGTCATTTGGTTAGAATGAAGAAAATAGTAATAAATTATTTATGTCTGGTATTTTTTTAGAACAGATTCATTTGATAGTGTTGTATTTGGACCTAACCTAGGTAAACTTACTTGTAGGACCAGTTAGTATGACAAATATTAATATAGTATATTATTATAGCAGGAGAGACAATTTTTTTTAAATACATATATATATATATATATATATATACTACAAGTCCCTAGTGCCCACAGGGTATGCACTTGAAATATAAACACATTGAAAAAAAAATCTAAAAACTCAAAGAATAACAAGCATGGTTACTGCAATACTGCAAAGTATTTCCATTGCTATGACTAAACCACAAGGAATGCAAGGAAAATTTTACATGTTCTGGACAATTGGTTAGAGAAAAGCAAAAAGAATTGTTCAGACAAAGAAATTCATTGATGTTTATACAAAAAACTAGAATGTGGATTTAAGACATATTAGAGGTTAATGCTCATTATTCAACCAGTAGATAGGTAGTACTGAGATCTGACTTGCATTCCATCAAGCCTCAGGATCAAGGACAGGCATCATCAGTACTGTAATGTATGCTTTAATAAAGCAAAAGCAATAGCAATACCAAAACATACAGCATAATGTAGCGATTAATGTTCCTTGGATGAGGTCTCTTTTAAGCTTAGACTCTGTGACTGCATAAGTTTGGCCACTTTGAACATAGAGACCTTACCTAGCTGCAGGATTTTTGTCATGACAAGAATATCTGATTGCTTTTGTAATTAGACAAACACTTTCTAAGTCTTAAGTGGAAGTCAAAGTGCATAAATTCAATGTCTTCTCTCGGACAAAAAGATCAAACAAACAAACAAACAAATGCACTTATTTCATTTCTTCAAACCAAGCTCTACATCTTAAAATACAGGCTTTGGGGTACAGAGGCAAAACAGGGATGTCCTGAATGGTTCTATTGAGTCTGATAGCCAGAAAGGCTGAGGACTGCATATACTACCCTCATCAAGGATCAGAAAGGCCCAGAGCATTACAATGCAATATCATAGATATAGGAAAAAAACAATTTTTTTATGAGCTTCATGATTCTGAGAGTTGTATTTTGTTGTATAGCTGGGGTCAGTCTTTGGCAGAGAAAAAGGGGAATTGCATGATTTAATTTTCTCTTGCAATATGCTATAATCATCTCAATAAATCTAAATTCAGATTGATACTTGCACTTTTCCTTTGTGAGAACACTGATAAGTTCAATTAATGATTAGCTCTCCCTAAGAAAAGCACTGTTTACTCAAGACAGCAGAATGACAATGAAAATTACAGTGAAATGTTAATGCCTGTCTTGCTTAGGAGTGGTCTATTAATATCCCTAAAGAAATATAAATCTAAATCTCTTCCCTCTGACTGTTCACTCAGCTCCTGCTTGGGTTTTGGCCTAGTACACAGCTCACACTAAGACCTGATGTGTGTTGAGAGCAGCACCATTAGGTCAGCAAGAGAGCCACTTGTAGGCAGGACAGGAATGACAGGACAACACAAAGGTCATCATGCAGATGTTATCACCTGCTGCTTGCTGTCTCCTCCAGCCATTTTCTCTTCCATCCTTGGATATTAATTGCCTGAAGTTTCTTCTGAATCCATTAATTTATGGAAATTACATAGACCGAATTTCCAAGCTGGAGGTTATAAATACATCATCTTACCTAAGGAGATTTTGAAGCAGATTCCATAGCAGCCAGACTGCTGAGGCTTTCATTCTTTCCTATGTGACACAGGGGGACACCTCTGCTGTGAGGGAGGAGGAAGAATGAGTACTCCCACTCATTTCAAGGTAAGGGGTTTGGTCATTTGCATGTGAGTTAGAAGTTAAAGAAGTTGTGCATCATGAATTACTGAAGTGAATTCATGTTAGACTACCCTGTACAAGTGAGATAGTGTTTGTTTTCCTTTCCTCAAAAAATATAGTTTGATTTACAGAGTATATTGTCCAATAAATTTAAGAGGTTCAAATGAACCATGACATCAGTCCTAGTGCTTGTTATACCTGCTAGAGTCCCAAGTAATTAATTTGCAAACAGTATCTATTTTTTTCATCCAGGACTACCAATTTTCTAAGTTTAAAGTCTGATTTCCTTTCCTGCCTCTCTGATTAGGCCAACTATTTCAAGTGGTAAGGGAAGAAAATTTGGACATCTTAAAAAGCTTTTCACTTGTGTGGTTTCCTCATAACAGTTTGGTCTTACAGGCTCCTAACATTTTCTAGACTCTAAGGACCATCCTTTAGTTCACTGTATTCTTCTTGGTCTTCCTGCTGAATGAATTTCTGGATTCCTGTTTATCATTCATAGTCCCAACACAGTAGCCTTCTGCTGTTCCGTGGTGTTACAGGATTTTTCACATAGCGTATTGATCACTCAGAACTAGGAATATTGAAAAACAAGAATTCATTGCTTTCTGTAAGCTGTAACTGTTCAATTATGCTGCACTTAAATAATTCACGAGTCAATAGGGCTTCTATATTACAGAATGCCATCCACTCCATCTTACAAATTTCATTTTGATAGCTTTTCCTTAATGTCAACTTTCTAAATTCCTCTATTTATAACTGACATCATCCCTTGCAATTCAAGAGAAGAAAAAAATGCTTCTTGTAACAGTAATTTCTGAACATGTACTTCCTTTCTTTTCTGTATATAGAGTTTTATTTAGGCAATGAGCGTAAATCTCAGCTAAAACTAGAAAATGTTGCTGTCAAGTGTTTATTCAATGCTATTTCAGTTCTGGGCTAACAAATTAAAATTATAATATCACCTATTGTGTCTTACAGAGGATGCTTAAGAGATCTAAAAATTACTATGGATTCAGCCACGACAATCAAGTAGGTACTGAACATTTTAGCGGGACAGAAATCCACAATGCCATATGGCAAACTGAAATCAGATCCAATTTGGTATTTGGACCTTAACAGATCAGTCTATTAATTATTCCTTCAATCCATACAACTGTATAATTTCATGTCCATTTGACTAGGTAATATCCCCCTTTTTTTTTTTTTCTTTTTTCAGGCTATTACCTTTAGAGGAAAAATGGAAAGGCTTTTCAGATAGTAAGGTAGCAAAACCTTGTTAACCCCCAGTTTTATTAGTTCAGTTTACAGAAACAAACATTTCTCAAACTATCCCTTTGTATCTGTCCAGGAAATGCTAGATACAACATAATTTTGGGAACTGTTTTTAACATGAAATAGTCCAAAATTTGCATTTTTAAATTATGAATAAATTTACTTTGTTTTGTGGGTTTAGTTTTATCTGGGTTAAGGAAGAAAATATTCACAGCATAATGAAGTTTTGATTAGGCCATGTGAGGCATGAAAACCAGCAGTTATGGTTGGCATGGTAAAGAATTTTCCTTTTGAGTTTATTACAAAAACGTGCTTACTTCCTATCTTTAAGCAGCATTTTAGTATCATCATAGAGCATCTGAAATTTTACTTCAAGAATACCTTTCAGCAGTTTATGTCCACTCATCACTCCTATATCTGAGGTGAATGTTATATCTTTCTTTACAAATGAGGGAGAAGTTCCAATGTTCTTTATGAAATATTTCATTTTTTTCTCCATTGAGAAATTAACATAAACAAACATAAAGATATTTACTTTATCTCACAAAAATAATCAACTAATAGAATTTTGTGATTGTGCCGTAGCTCTGCAAAATATGGTAAACACAGTGAATCATCTCATTCAGAAAGGATAGCTACAACTGCTAAGCAAACACCCATGGAAAGACTTGAATCTCAGTAGACCTTGCAGGAAATATCCTTTATTTTTTTAACAAAAGGAAAAGTTTATCCTGTGTTTACAGAACTCAAAACAGATCAAAAGATTGAATCACTTATTCAGCCACTTCTTCCTAAGAAATGTCTTTTAAAATAAATATTAACTTTCTTCAGTGAAGGCCAGGAAGTTTAAATAACATATATCATCAATATTAGGCATAAAGCACCTTCCCATTGAAAATGGGTTGCAGAAAAATTTAACTAACACAAATGTTCATTTCAGTGTGAGGCAACTTAGTCTTGCAAGAGTCCTTCCACTTGACAGGGAGGTCCTAACATTACAGGGAGGACCATAAGACCTAAGAGCAACATTCAGTGTGGTAACAGAACAGTTGAGGATAATTTTCTTCTTAGAGATGATGGCTATAGAATGGCATATGCTCCTGCTTTCCTTAACTGCAGAAATCTCAGCAATTAAATTAAAGCAAATACATGGAAATGAAAGGCAGGTAGAAACAGGAAACAAAGAAATCAGCTTCAAAACCTTGACTTCAGTCAAGTTGTAGCCCACTGCAAATGGTTTCTTATAAGGAGAAGACTTAGGTTGTGTTATCACCTACAGTTTCAATATTCTCTGATGTCAGACATTTATTGAACTCTAGCTGAAAAAAGTCTAGCAGATAACTCTTGTGAACATATATTCCTTAGCCAGAAAGTTGGCAACTGTTGTTATTTTCTTTTTTATTTTTCTTAATAATACAGTGGAAGTGATCTTATATACTTTTTTATTCCCCTCCACACCTGGAATCTCAATGGACAGTACTCAGCTGATTTTACCAAACCTTTTTAGCTCTGGACAGCTATGGGTTGTAGGCCAGACAGTGTGAGCTAAATATTTATACCACTCCTAAGGTTCAAATTTTTAGTTCAGACCAGCTGTCAGCCTGCTAATTTTTAACTTGATTGGAAACTGATGTTTCTCAAGTTGCTGAAAAAAACCAAAGAAAGCATTGATATAATTTATCCAAACTCAATTCAATGGACACAACAACAACATCCTTGACAGACTGAACTAAATAACTAAATAAAGTATTTGTTATCAGTCCAATGAAGTATTACTGAAATGGTTACAACATATAGACATAAAGAAATGGAGGATATTTTGTTTATTTAATAGGGATGAGAAAAGATGAGGGGACATAATTACAGCCATCCATTGCACTGAGATTGGGTTATGTAAAAGAGGGACACAAAATTATCTCTGAGCTGCACAATGAAAAGATGAGCCATACTTGTAGGCTGCAGCAAAGAAATTCTGGATAGATATAAGGAAAATATCTTAACAAATGTCATGGTAGAGGACTTAGGTAGAATGTGGAAGTTGTGAAATCTTTATCCTCAGAGGTTTTTGAAATGAGATTGTCCTGAGCAAACTAATCTAACTTTGAAACTAATCCTGCATTACAAACTTGAATGAGCCTTTCCAAATTAATTTTTCTGATGATTTCTATGAAGTCTATTTGAACAACAATACAGCCAATTCTGGGTTCCTCAATACAAAAGAGGTAAGGACTCACGGGGGAGAGATCGGTAAATGGTCACAAAGATGATGAAGGACTGCAGCCTCTCTCCTTCAAGGAAAGACTGGGAGATCAGGAACTGTTCAGTCTAGAAAAGAGAAGGCTTCAGGTGATCTCATCATTGGATAAAAGTATCTGAAGGAAGATACAAAGAAGATAGAACCAAGTTCTTTCTAGTGGTATCCAGTGAGAGGACAAGAGGTAATGGACAAACTGGAACACAAGAGGTTGCCTCAAAACTCCAGGACACACTTTTTCGCCGGTTCAGATTGACCAGAGAGATTGTGACATCACCATCCTTGGAGATGCTAAAAAGATGTCATAGGGCTGGGCAATGAGCTGTAGGTAGGCTTCATTGAGCAAGTGAATTGGACCACGTGACCTCCAGATGTCACTTCCAACCTCAGTCCATCCATGATTGTTATGTTAAAAACAATTCTGAGGCTATGTTGACAGTACATATCAATCCTGTGAGTTTCTCTGTTTTTCCCATGGTTACAGATCTAAATGACCTAAATGTCAGAGGTATCTAATATTCAATGATAGGTTTTGTCCAATTAATAAATAAAACATGGAAGTTTTATTTTATAGATATTGCTAATTACTGAAAATTAATTGTCTAAATTCCAATGAAAAACAGGGTTTACAAGTATACATAACCTTCATAGGCTTTAATAGGATTAACTTTAAAAGTGACATTTTTTTTAGTCGTAATAAGGCGTTATCCAAGAAAATGGTTAAGATGTCTTGCTAGGTCCCTGAAAATACTATATAGCCAAACTCCGAAAGTAAATTGAAAAGCCACTCCTTCCCTCTTTCCATCACAGCTATCTTTTCTCGTGTACTCACAGAAAGTCAAGGAAAAGAAACATCTGAGCTTCAAACTGAGATTCAAATTGAATGCATTTGGCAATCAAAATTTATTCGCAGTTTGAACTCTAAAACAGAGTTCTTTAGAGGTTATGCAATAATTTTATGAAAGAAAAAATTATATCTACTGGTGCCTGCACGTTTATCAGAAATTCAATTAAATAATTGAACCATGCTACCTTATTCTGGAAGCAACATTTTCCCTGGAGTAATTAATGTTCAAATGGAAGCAAAACCAAATGCAAACCAAGAAAATCTATGTGACATTATTAAGACAGTCTTAGGTTTGTGTCTCTAACAGCGTTGGCTGTATAAAGCAAAAGCTCAGGTGAACATCTAGGTCTCATCTAACAAGACTCTAAACTGCAGTAGCTGTCTGGAATTTTTGCTGTCTGAAAAAATCAGAACTTTTTGGTCTCTCTTTGTTGCCTGAATGTTTGTTTTCCTTCTTTTAAGAATTCTAGTGAGGTAAAACAGAAGAATAAACAGAGCTTTTCTGAGGAATCTATAGGTAATTTACCAAGGTACACAATCTAACAAATTAATTAAGCGAACGGGTTGCCCAATAAGGATTTTTTTAAGCTGATTAAAAAAAATTTAATAGGCTTACTTTAGAATTTTAGAATCATGCTCTTTTATGTCTAAATTATTTCTTAGAAGTGTTTCACTACAAATGGAATTGAAGGATAAAGAACCTTTCCATACATCATATTTATTACTACAGTGGTACACCACAGCCCTGACCACTGTACAGATTTCTGTTTTGTCCATATCCTTGCCAGTAGAAGGGGGATCAGGAATGAACATTTGTTTGGGTTGTTTTTGTTGGGATCTTCTTGTACCAACTCAAAAATTTCTCTGTTTTATTTATGAAATAGAAGGAATTACAGAATGGCAGTTCAACAGGACTTGGGTAAGTACACAAAGAGCATCACCAGCTGAGAACATTAGCAGAGAGTAAAACTTTCTATGGATATTGGGATCAAAAAACAATTTCGATATTCAAAATGTTAAAATGCAAGTCCAAAATCTGGAGTTTTTCAAGCCCCTCTTGAATTGCTGCAAATACAGGAAAAAGGAATTCCTTCATGGATGTCCACCTGAATTCACAACTACAAGGTTTCTTTGAAAGTTCTGAAATCTCACAGTTAGGATTAATATTTTATGGACTTCATGTGTAGTGAAACACCTCAGGAGGACATGACTTCAAAACTCAGCATTCATTCATTTAAGTGTGACTGAATAATGAAGTACAAAAGGGTAAGAAAAGGTAAAAAATTAACTTCTTGAATCAGAAAACTCTACCAATAGTTCCCTGTTCTAAAACATTTGGTTTAACTTTGCATTTGTGATTGGTCTCTGGCCAAATAGACTTTGGATTATCTACACAAATGTCAAATCACCCATAAGATTGCTAGAAAATATCTCCAGAACCCAACAACCCTAATATGATTTACTTTGAGCATTGTTGTAGAAAATTTGATGTGTAGACTTTTACTTAAGGAAAAGAACCAACTAATTGATGTGCGCTTGCATGAGTGGCAACAGGAGAACTAGAGGGCATTAATAACCAGTAGTGTAACACAGACCTGCTTTGCTCTTTGAAATAATGGACATGTTGTGAGTCTACCCTGATAAGAAGTCCTTGTCTGTTATTCTAAGCTGGAACAACTCTAGATCTTTCAAATTCCACTCACCTATATTTATACCAGAAATTGCCAGGGGAAAAAACATGAAATAACCTTGACTGTTTAATTTCCTTGACACAGTTTTGGCCTGTGCCAGATGTCATTGTCTACGTCAATGCTCAGGACATGGCCCAGTATGAACCAAAAACTCTTTCCAGTTCACCTTTTGGGTAAGGTTTCCCAGGAAGTGCACCAGTGTGAACTTCCCTCTTGACTCCAGAGCTCAGGAACGGTCCCTGGCCTATTTTAAAACCTTTGTCTTAGTTCCAGAGCTTGAAGTTTGTAACTGACTGTGTTTCTTCCACTCATGAATTCCAAATCTCAGCTCTTGGTGCAGGATATACCTAGAGTTACCATCTACTGACAGAAGTGAGAGGAAAGGTTCCAGCTATGCTATTCCCATGTGGTACAAGGCATAATGTAAGCCCGTCAGAATAAGCCTCATATTTTAGGGTAGGCACCAACCTGAGTAGAAACTGGTTTCCACAGCTTCGACACCCACTACTGTAGTTTTAGCTGTGATTCAAATTAAGCTTCTCTCTCAGTAAATTTAAACACTGAAATGCTGCAGGCAAGTGAAGTAAAAGGTAAGGTTTCAGGTTTCAAAAATTTGAAATATTTTCTACAACAGTCATAGGGCCATCTCAGGATATGTACATGAAGATAATCAGGACCCAATAACATTTCTATTTACAGTAAGTAAAACATGCTTTGGGAGTCAGGTTGCTTCATGTCTTGCTTCCAGCTCAGCAGTAAGAATGGAAGCAGATATAGACTTTCCCAAATTTTTTGTTGTTTTATACTTCTCAAGTAATTTCAACCCCAATTTCTTGGCTAAAGCCAGGATTTTTTAACTGCCTAGATAGGAAGACTGGTACATGAGCATAACTGTGGTTGTGAGAGTGATAATTCTTCTTTATCTATACATTTCCATTGTTTAGGAAACTACTTGCCTTCCTGAGAAAAAGAGCTGAATTTAGTGTTCATTCTCTAGTTACTTCTATTTCTCTGTTATTCATTTGTGACTGGAGCATAAAAGCACTGAATGGATTCTTCATTTTATTTTTATATGAGAACATAAATACACACTACAATTGTGTCCCATGGATTCACAGTTGAATGAAACACTAAAGTGCCATCTTTTTTATGTGACACTCAATTTTGTAAGCTATGCAGCAGTGTAAAGTAGTCTGAAGATCCGCTTGATTTGAAAGATAATTGCAAATACTTATGAGACTTTTAACAATTGTGATTTATTACCAAGCAGTTTATATTCACATGCATTAATAATATTCTGAAGTAATGCAAACTCTTGACTGTGACAAAAGGATTCATAAAGACAGTTAGTGTTCATGACATGATGAAATGACAGCTTTCACTTCAATGTATGTAAATTGCTAAAAATATGGTGTGACACCTTTGCTTTGCTGTCAAAGGTTTTCCATCTGAATATATGCCTAATCTTCCCTGCTTCTCGATAAGACAAGTAGAATATTTTGGTTTCTGAGGAAAGCAATAAGGAACTACCATCTCAGTTTGCCACTTCAAACACCTTTTTTTTTTCCACTGACAGCAGTACATACGGAAAAAAAGCCAGCCGTCAAGGTGGAGAATACAAAATGCCAAAGGGTTTGTAGAGGGCATCCAGAGTAGGCAACATAATTGTGGTTAGACTGCTCTAGAAGTGAGCAGGGTGGAATGTAATTTAGGAATGGCTTGAGATTAATTAGATACAAAATGACTAAGCAGATAAAGGGACTAATTGAGCTGAAAATGGCTGGGGAAAAGTGAAGTCCATATGGATCACAGTGCACTTTCCCTTTCTTTGTACAAGTATTCAGAAAGAGACTGTTAAAAAGAGTGCTGGAGAAGCCAAGTGTCTTGGAAACACCATGGCCTCATTCCAAGTTTCAGGGAAGACTACAGTGATTTGTCTCTGGTTGTGTTAAGCCTCTCTTCAGTGCATGCATCTCAATCTAGTTTCCTCCACATTTCTGATCAATCATCCCAGAAAACAGAATAGCATCTGCAAGTGATTTTTTTATACAAATATATGAATTTTTTTCTGTATATAATCTAAGCTATTTATTAATTATGAGGAAGCTAATGTTTGACACTCTTATGAGCATATACTTTTAATTGAGTGAAGCATGTTTCATGTGGTGGGTACACATGTGAAGAGGGCAATTCTTTCATACACACTTTTAGCTTCAACCTCTCTCCCCTTCAAATTGTGCAGTATTTTTCTCCAAGCACAGGTCATGAAATGGTTCTACACCAAAACGGGAACATGTCAGGAATGTTTCATGGGCATGAAGGAAGGGTGGAGGGGACCACAGGTGGCTCTAGCTCCAAGTACTTTGTCCCTCTCTGGGAACAAGTCAGGAGCATGTGGAAAGTTAAATGCACCTGGAAATGCTCTCCTCAGTTAGTTGATCAGGAAGGAGGAAGGCCTTAGCTGCATTATCTCTGAGCTGGTCCTGAGCTCCAGCAGAAAAACCTGCAAGAGGGAGGATGTATCCAGGGCTCTTACATTTACTTAATAGCTTCTCTTTGCTTGCTAGTCTTTACAACAAATTTTTGACCTTCTGTCTAGAAACTGTATATGCTAATGAATATCTTTCATTTCCTTAGAATGTTTTCAAATATTATTTTTATAATCCATAATGTTGAGATTACTTCTGTTACACTAGTAAATCAGAAATAAAAGAATGTTTTGGATGGTTGATGTATTTTACATTCCCTAGAATATTTAAATCATGAGTTTGTATAAAAGAATTATATTGATAGGCAGAACATGGAGAAAGATGGCTAGAATTCCAATTGTATTATAAAAATCCTCTTTTATCTTTCAGAGATATTTTTTCCTGTAACAAATTGGGGGGGTTACATAATATCTTTTCTTTTAGCAAGGTGTATTTCTATCCTCTGTAAGACCAGCTACAAAATTATTAGAATATGAGGAATTAGGCTCTCCTTCCTCATGATTAGTATTATAGACTGAGTTGAAGGAATTTTAACAATTATGAAGGTCACTAACAAGGACAGGGATGTAATAAAATATAATTTGTGGTTATAGTAACAGCAGTTTCATTATAAAATTGAGCTGGACTAATTACTGTGACTTTGGTGGTTCTGGTGGACAGAGGTTTTTTCTTCCTTAGGTTGGGATGATTTTGGCATAGGCCAATGCAGTATTATAAATAGGGCAATTCACTGGATTCAAATGATTCTAGCTTTTCATCATACAATTAGGTTTTCACTTTTAAGTGTAATTGCACTCAAAAGACCTGGTAAACAGCCAACACACAATATTTCAGACATAATCACACAATCACAGAATCACAGAATAATTAGGTTGGAAGAGATCTCCAGGATCATTGAGTCCAACCTGTGCCCTAACACCTCAACTAGACCATGGCACCAAGGGCCACATCCAGTCTTTTTTTAAATGTATCCAGGGATGGTGACTCTACCACTTCCCCAGGCAAAATCTTTCCATGAAAAACTTCTTCCTAATATCCAGCCTGTATTTCCCATGGCACAGCTTGATATTGTGTCCTCTGGTTCTGTCAGTTGCTGCCTGGTGACAGAGACCAACCCCCACCTGACTACAGTCACCCTTCAGGAAGTTGTAGGGAGTGATATGATCACCTCTGAGTCTCCTTTTCTCCAGCCTAAACACCCCCAGCTCCCTCAGTTGTTCCTCACAGGGCTTGTGTTCCCAGCCCCTCCCCAGCCTCCTTCCCTCCTCTGGACATGCTCAAA
This sequence comes from Sitta carolinensis, assembly GCA_032173965.1. Classification (NCBI taxonomy): domain Eukaryota; kingdom Metazoa; phylum Chordata; class Aves; order Passeriformes; family Sittidae; genus Sitta; species Sitta carolinensis. Next base: position 80,106,375 of record CM063284.1, read on the forward strand.
CGTCTCCACGTCCTTCCTAAATTGAGGGGCCCAGGGCTGAACACAGCACTGGAGGTGTGCCTCACCAGTGCTGAGCACAGGGGCAGAATGACCTCCCTGCTCCTGCAGCCACACCATTCCTGATCCAGGCCAGGATGCCCTTGGCCTTCTTGGCCACCAGAGCACACTGCTGGCTCATGTTCAGCCGGCTGTCGACCAGCACGCCCAGGGCCCTTCCTGCCTGGGCACTGTCCAGCCACACCGACCCCGGTCTATAAAGTTGCAGGGGGTTATTGTGGCCAAAATGCAGGACCCGGAATTTGGACTTATTAAACCTCATCCTACTGGACTCTGCTCATCCATTCAACTGTTCCAGATCCCTCTGCAGAGCCCTCCTACCTTCCAACAGATTGACACATGCTCCCAGCTTAGGGTCGTCTGCAAATTTACTACTGAAAGACCCAATACCCTCATCCTTGTCATCAATAAAAATACTGAACAGAGCTGGCCCCAGCACAGACCCCTGGGGGACACCACTGGTGCCTGGCTGCCCGCTGGATGCTGCACCGCTCACCACCACTCTCTGGGACCGGCCATCCAGCCAGTTCCCAACCCAGCAGAGAGTGCTCCTGTCCAAGCCACGGGCTGCCAGCTTTTCCAGGAGGATACTGTGGGAAACAGTGTCAAAGGCCTTGCTGAAGACTAGATAGACAACAACCACAGCTCTTCCCACATCCACCAGGCAGGTCAGCATGGTCATAAAAGGAGACCAGGTTGAACAAACATGACTGACCCCTCCTAAACACATGCTGGCTAGGCCTGATACCCTGACCATCCTGTAAGTTCTGCATGATGGTACTTAATATAAACTGCTCTATAACCTTATTGGGGACTGAGGTCAGGCTAACTGGCCTATAATTACTAGGATCATCCTTCCCACCCCTTTTATAAATGGTTGTCACGTTGGCCAGCTTCCAGTCATCTGGAACCTCACCAGTGACTGTTGGTAAATGATGGAGAGCGGCTTCTCAAACTCATCTGCCAGCTCCCTCATCACCCTGGGATGGATCCTATCAAGTCACATAGATTTATGAATATCCAAGCATCTCAGCAGTTCTCTGACTGCCTCCTCCTGGATAACAGGGGGCCCATTCTTCTCCCTGACACCATCTACTAACCCAAGAGGACAGTTGCTTTCCCACTAAAGACTGAGGCAAAGAAGGCATTAAGCACCTCTGCCTGCTCCTCATCCAGTTACTAACTTTCCTCCTTCATCCATTAATATATCTGTAGAAGCACTTTTTATTATTCTTGAATCATCATTTTAAGTTCAAACTGAGCTTTTGTCTCCCTATTTTTTTTCCCTACATGCCCTAGAAGCCCCCTTAAATATTTCCTGAGACACCTGACCCTCCTTCCTAAGATGATACATCCTTTTTTATTCCTAAGGTCCTTCGAAACCTTGTTGCCCATCCAAGCTGGACATTTGCCTCACCAACTCATCTTTCAGCACACAGGGACAACCTGCTCCTCTGCCCTCAAGATCTCTGTTTTGAAGCACATCCACCTTTCCTGAACTCTTTTGTTTTCAAGGGCTGCTTCCCAGGGAACTCTTTGAATAAGTCTCCTAAATAGGCCAAAGTCTGCCCTCTGGAAATCCAGTGTAGAAGTCTTATTGATGTTTCTCCTGACATCACCAAACATTGAGAACTCTATAATTTCACGATCACTATACCCCAAGCAGCCTCCAGCCACCACATCTCCCACCAGTCCATCTCTATAAACAACAGATCCAGCATAGTCCCTCCCCTGGTGGACTCACCAAGTGCAACAAAAAATTGTCCTTCGTAAACTCCAAAAACTTCCTGGACTGCCTTTTTTCTGCTGCATTAAGTTTCCCAGCAGATGTCTGGCAGGTTGAAGTTGCCCACAAGAACAAGGGCTGACGATCCTAAAATATTCTTCAGCTGTTATAGAATAAGTTCTCCACCTCTTCTTCGTGGTTGGGTGAAGGATAACGGACTCTCAGTAGGATGCCAGCCTTGTTAGCCTTGCCCTTAATTCTTACCCATAGGCATTCAACTCCATCATCATCAGATTCAATACCTATGGCATCAAAAACCTCCTTAATATAAAGGGCCACCCCTCCTCCTCTTCTCTCTCTCCTGTCTCTTCTGAAGAGCTTGTAGCTATCCAGTGCAGTCCTCCAGCTATTTGAGTCCTCCCACCACATTTCCGTGATGGCAACTACATCATAGCTCTGCTGCTGCACCATGGCCTACGCTCTTCTTGTTTGTTACCCATGATGCGTGCATTAGTGTACATGCACCTCAGCTGGGCTGCTGATTTCACCCTTAACTCAGGCTTACCACCCTTGGGCCTTCTTCCAGACAGCCCAGCTGCGTCCCCTTCCCCCTTTGAACCTATTTTAAAGCCCTCTCAACAAGTTTGCCAATTCATGAGCCAAAATCCTTCTGCCCTTAACAGAGAGGTGAATCCCATCTGGTTCCAGCAGGGCAGTAGCCATAAAAGTTTCCCCATGATCAAAGAACCCAAAATTCTGTCAATGACACCAACCTTTGAGCTATTTGTTAATAATATGAGCTCTCCTATTTCTTTCTCCATTTTTCTCAGCCACCAAAGGGACTGAGGAAAAGTCTACCTATGTCTCAGCCCTACCAACCACTTGACCCAGCACTCTAAAGTCCCTTTTAATTTCCCTAATTCTCCTCTTTTCAATCTCATCACTACCAGCCTGGAGTATCAGCAGTGGGTAATAATCAGATGGCTGAATCAGCCCAGGGGGTCTCTCAGTGATGTCCCATACCCAGGCTCCAGGGAGACAGCACACCTCCCTGTGGGATGGGTCTGGTCAACATGTGGGGCCTTTCATTCCCCTCAGAAGGGAGTCACCCACTACAACTACCCTTCTTTTCTTTTTGATGTTAGAGGTGGTAATCCATCTCACAGATGAAGCATAATTGGGAGCCTTAATGGGAAAATTATTTTCTTCTAAATCATCTGGCTGACTCTCTACATCTAGGGTCTCTTACCTATTCTGAAGTGGCACCTGGCTAGGGGATGGGTTTCAGGAGGAATTTTTATTATGGCCTCCCTGAACAGGGACCCACCTCCAGTCCCCTTCATCCACCAGGTGTCTTCCTGCTCCCTGTTAGTGGGAGGCATAGGAGTCCTCTGATTCCTGGTGCACCTCCCTCAAGGATGGGAGGGTGGAACTCCCCAATCTATTTCCCTTTCGCTTTCCCTAATACTCCTTAGTCTTTCGACTTCCTCCCTAAACTTGGCCACCAGTGAAAGGAGGTCATTCACCTGCTCACACTGCAGGCAGGCTTCTCCTGCAATGCCTCCTGGTACCACTGATATGCTCAAACACTCCACACAGGAATGTACAGATGTGTCTGTACGGACACATCCTTTTTGAAGGGTTCTATTTGCTTACACGCACTTGTGCTAACTACAGTTCTCAATCATGTAAAGACCATTACTTCCAGAAACTCTAAAAACCAATCAAACAAAACACAGTAAACAACATACATCAGACCCGGCTAGCAGGAAGAAACCTGCAACCCTGCCTGCGTGAACTGCCTGCACAAACTGCTACACAAACTCTGATGCCATGCCTTCAGAGATGTGCCACACCCTCAGGAATATGCCATGCCCTCATGGACGTGCCACACCCCCAGGGACGTGCCACGCCCCTGTTTGCCCGCCCCCGCTTGCCTTCTCCGGTTCACCGCGCTCCCTAGAAACATCTTTTAATCAGCCCACCAATGACGAAGGCTCCGCCCCACGACTGGGTACCTCAGCTCCATGACAAAAGTGTCACCTTTTTTCAGGTCAGAATTGATCTTTTAGGGTTTTCTACTTGGAAATCTGCTAAACAAAGCTGCAGGAAACTATGAAAAAAAAAAAAAAAAAAAGAAAAATGAGGAGAGGATTCTTGCAGTTAGTCTGGAATTACATTTATATTGTAATACTAATATTCTTCCTTATCTATGACCAAGATGTAGAGGCAACCGTCAGTGTAAAATAATCTGTTTCATATAAGTAATTAAGTATTGAATACTTAAGTATTTGTACATTATACTTCTCTCTAAACATTCTCTTCAATTGTTCTTTGTCAGGAAAATTGAACTATAAAATTATTTCCTCTCTGTTTTATAAAAAAAGACAGAGTGTTCTTTTCTTTGAACCTATTACCCTTCTTTTGGCCTCATGAACTTTCTTTATGTCAAATACAGGCTTCTTTCCTGAAATTCCAGGCAAGATTTTAGCTTAGTTTCTGTCTTCTTTTTTAGCTTCTTCTTCCATTGTTGAAAAAACATTTGACTGGATTTAATCTTAAATTTGTAGCACCAGTTTAATTTCTTATTCACTTTTTTGGACATGGTATTGCCACCCCCTTTGCAGAGAAGATGGCTACCTGCTAAAACTTCTCTCCATCCCCTATGTATATGTTGCAGAGACTGACTTATTTACAAAGAAAGCCCCTGTCACAAGTGTCCTTGAAGACGGCTTAGGAAGAAGAGGAATAGAAGGTGTAAAAGGTGATACAAAAGTGTAGCTGTATAATTAGAAACTGATTGGAAAAGGCAAGGGATAACATAGGGAAGTATGGGTTGGGTAAAACATATTGTCTAGCTATTCCTCTCCTTGTTTGTATTCAAGAAACAAAGACTAGAAAAAATACTATGTCCCCAGTGAGCTGTTAACAGTAGCCTGTATTAGCAATGAAGAGGTAATAACTTTCCTCTAAGACCTGGGGAGAATTAAGTTTCAGTGTGTGATAGCATGCATATGTATGCATGAGTATACATACTCATACAGATTCATATATTAGGGTATTGTTAGTAAAGCATAACACAAGCTGTACTACTAGCATAATATTTCTGTATTATTGCATAAATATACACACATACATACATGAACACATGCAAAATACATATACTAAAATAAATATATTATATGCAACATGTCTTTACATATACGTAAAGAAACAGGCACATTTTTGCCTTTAAAAGTATAGCTAGCAACAGTTAGTTTGAATTTCTAGGTGTCAGAATGGCTGATGACATCATCTGTCCAAAAATCTAATTTAATTAAAATTTTGCACATGATCTACACCAGCAGCTTGTTACTGAAACAGAAGTGACTAAATCTTAATGTAGAAGGGGAAGAAAGGAACATCCTTCAACAATTCCTTTTCCCCAAGTGCTAGACAGTACTTGCAGTACTAATTTAGAGATCTCCATTTTCTTTAACTGATTTCTCAGTCTGAAAATTGAAATTTCTACTGCTCATTATGTGGAATTTAGTATTCTATATAAACAAGATACCTGCTATTTAAAGTAAAAGTGAAATAATTCTTTCATATATTTAATTTTCAAGATTGGTATTTAGACTTACTCATCCTTCTCTAGCCAGCTAAATTTTCTAGAACAGGTTTTAGTCAAATGACTCCTGATAAACACTTAAAAATTAATTTATCTTGCAATAAACAATCAACTTCAGAAAAAGGAGGTTCTTCAAGGGAATGTATTCTACAAGCTTCACAGCTACACTTCCTACATATGAATTCACATAGAAGTGTAAATATAGGCATTTCTGAATTGAAAATTACCCCTTCCTCAAAAAAAGCTGAAAAGTAGAACTTTCACATTTCTCAAGTCTCTCATTTCTGCTAGGAAAGTCCTTAACCTACTAAGCAATTTTTCTCCAGTCTGCTTTCGACTACCCTGTCTCCTTGAGCTCCTTGAATTGCTTCTCATAAATCAGGAATAAAGGGAAGAAAACCCTGCAGAGGAATACAAAGGGGTCTGTGCAGGACAGGCTATAGGGCTTGAAAAAAGAAAAAGTGGAATTTCACACTGCTCCCTGCAGTCAGGCAGTGATACCACATGGAGCTGATCACAAAAAATGAACATGAGATTGAGCATGGGATGGCCAGGGTGTTCATTGAATTTTGAGGGGAATAAGGGCTGAGTGAAATTTAAAGTGCTTAATAACTATGCACTTGTAAAGAAAGTGGTAATGGACAACCCTTCTTCAGGGGAGAAATTTTTTAACAAACTATGGTGTTTGTATTGGCTGGAGAGAGGACTTGAGAGAACCAATGAATGTTCCCCACTCCCGCATGACAGGCTGAAAGACTCAAACACAACCTTGACTACAAAAATGCTGACAAAATAACAAAGGAGTTTTTGCCATTTAATACATATATAGGTAAACAAACATGATTTTCATATAAAATTGTTTCTTTCATTCAGTTTGGAGCTGTCCCTATCTTTAGTTGGATACTGGGAGATTGTTTATGTGTGTGGACAATATTATACAAGTATGTAGGCTTGAAGGACAGAGGAAAATAACTTGGATAATACATTTGAGGCTTCCAGAGACATGAATATCTTCCCTGTTTCTCATCTGTTGTGTAATGTATGGCAGAAGTAGGAACATTCTTCCTTATTTGACGCGATGGGTCCGGGGGGCCCGGCTAGCCTTGTCCCCCGGCCGCGTGGTCAGGGGCTGCCGTTCTCAGGCTGCGAGCAGTCTTTGAATGGTAGAAAGCAGAGAGACTCTCTGCTTCCTAGGGTCCTGACCCCTCAGCATCGAGCTTTAATAAAGGTCTGAGAAGGAACTTTTGCAGAGATGTTTATTCTTCTGAAGGGGGTGGAAAAGAGGGGGCAGGACCCCCATCCCCAAGCTTTTAAACTTAATTATCATGGAGGTGTTACCATCGGTGGATTGGGCCCTGGCTGGCAGGGGCTGGGTCAGATGGGTGTACAATGGGACAGGGGGTGGCCAACCAGGGACAAACCAAACCCATTGGAAAGGGTAATGGGAATCAACCACTGGAGAAAAACAGCTTTAGCCAAACTTAGCATGCACAACCACACGTTTGAGTTTATAAATTATGTGATTTTTAACTCTGTAAAACTAGAATTTCTGGTCGAGAAGCTGTTAAGTTTTGGAGAAATAACACCCTTGTGCACCATTAGAAAGTAATCTGGAATGTCATAGAATAATCAAACATCATGATGGAGCATGATGGAGGTGCTCTTTTTGGGAAGAAAATGCTTTCAACTGAATTTCCATCACCACTTCCTTACACATCCTGCATGCTCTCTTTGGTTTCCAGTTCAATCCACATTCTCCAGTACAGCTCAGGTTAGCAGGGCTTGAAGCAGGTGTGATTACAGAGAGGTGGTTAAGCCAACTGAAGCACATGAAGATTTACACAATTTGTCTTGTTTAAATAAAACTTAATTTCATTAAAGAACTAGATGACCAGGAATTACAGGAAAGGTTGGGAAGGCAGAGAAGGATGATGAATAAGAATAAATTTAGTTGTGACTGTCAAGCTTTGAAGACCTCACTTGCAAGTCGTCTTCTGATTCTGGCCTTCAAATGCAAAGAAAGGATTTACAGATCTATTCATTTTAATTTAGGATTTATTGGGATGATTTGTAAATTAATCATAGGAATTGCATATAGCAAATAAGATTTATAAGCCTAAGGGAGGATTATAGAGTGTGATGTAGGATTAGTAAATCTATTGTATGTATATAAATATATTTCCAGATATCTAAAGCTATTACATACAGTAGTTACATCATATTTTTAAATTAATGATGTGCAAATCAAAACCGAGTAAAATTCTTTTATTTTTAAAATCGTGGCAACATAAGTTGGTACAAAATCTAAAAAAGGCATATAAACACATACAATTTGTAGAACAAAGTTAGTACATAGTACGTATTACCAATATAAATATATGTTAAGAAGAAGAAGGGGATGTACTGGAATACTGACTTTCCCTAACTAGATTTAATTTGTAGAAACCTATCCAGTTGGAACAAAGCAGCAGCTTAAAACAATCCTTTCAATGATCATATACACGATGGTGAGGGGAAGTCAAGAGAGTGGAACTGAATAGAACCAGGGAAGAGTGCTTGCATCACGTTGATTAAGTCAATTAGAACAGACAAATCCAGTGACAGTGGATTAGAAACAATAGGGAAGTTACAGTACAAATCTGAAAAAAAACCCTTGCCCTCCACAATAACTCTTGGTTCTCTTCCCTTTTTATTCCTTCTCCTTAAGTCCTAGGTCAAGACAAGACTGACTTGGTGAGCCACTGACAGAGGTCATTTATGTCTGATAGCCTGATTCTGTCTTTCAGATGGGCAAAATAACCTGTAGGGGTAGCATGAGTAATTTTAGATTTTTAGTACTACAGCTTTCCAGAACAAAAACTTTACATAACTACAAAAAAATTAAAGCCTTCTGGTAACCTGTAATCATCCAGTAGAAGGCACCAAAAGTAGCAGACTTAAAATGCAAGAGGAAAACAACTGGCAGTATTATCAGAACAATCTGAGGAATTTGACTCACACTGTGAACATGTTGAAATTTTTCTTGGCTGACACTCAGATCACATTTGCCAACTTGTAGCAAGTTGCTCAGATTTGCTCTGTGTTTGTAAACACCTTACAGAATTCATTTTTATTCCATAAAAAATCTATTTTTATTCTGTTTCTAGAATACTAACCACAGTATATGAGAAGGGAAGAAAAGTGAAAGCAAAACTGAGACAAAGATCTTCAAAGGAAAAAGGCAAATGAGGAAGAGAGCTTCATTATTTAGAAAGCTTATTGGTACAAAAGTCATAATTCTCTATTACTAAAAGACAGAGATTGTCTACTTGGGCTTCTAAACACAAGAAAGTTTCATCAAAATTTTAGCACTAAAAATTCTAGTCAGGTGTTCAGCTTCATCCATATTCCATTAATAATTCAACAAACACATCTCAGGAATAAGGAGTAAGTTTCCTTTTTATTAATGATGACTTTTACACCAGTTCTAATTTTTCCTAATTACTTAATCACTTCTGTAAATGCTTTCAATGGCCACAGAGTAAACAGAGGAAGAGCTCCTCCTTTAAATCACTGATAAAGTTTCATATTCAAGGAAAGTTAGGGCTTGATTTTGAGGTTCCAAAATGAGATTTCAGAGAGGAAATTAAGAAAAAGATGCTACTCCTTACTAAGGAAAACTGTTCTGACTCCAGATAATTTAACCAGAAGACTGACAATGCCAAATTATACCTTCTTTAAAACACAAATGCATGAGAAAAAAATGTAAGTGAAGCAAAAAGAATGAAGCAGCAAAAATTGCTTGAAGCTGAAAGCCAAGTCAGGGTAGCATTTAAGCATAAACACAGATGAAAATTTAGAGTTGTGATAACTGACAGGTATTTACTTTACCTCAAAGCTCTTTCTGCAATGAAGTTTTATTTAAGAAGTACTATGTTATCACCTCCCAGTCATCTGCAACGTTAAATCCTGCTTCCTACTGCCTTTTGGAAAAAAAGCAGCCTGTGGCCTAAACATATTCTTGTAGCACTAAATACCTTAAATTTTTTCATCACGTCTGTATGTAGGAACTGCAAAGTACAGGAGAACCATTAACTAACAACTCACCACTGATACCAACATACCTGTCTAATTCTCCTGAGTTGTCCCATTCTCATCTTTTTGTGCATGCTACTTCATCCACTACAAAAGTCAACTGAAGAGTGTTTCTTGGTTACATCTGCTTTTTATAGGACTGTAGAATTGTAGAATCATGCAATTATCTAGATGGGAAGGGAGCCCCAGAGGGCATTTCATTCAACTCACTGCTCAAAATAAGTCTCATTAGATCATATTGCTCAGGGCTGTGTCTAGTCAAGTCATGAATGATTCTAAGGACAGTTTCTGGACACCCCATTCTTTCATTTTGCCTCACCTTGTGGAAAACAAAAAATGATCCTTGTACCTAATCAGAATTTTCCATGTTCTAACTTGTTCCTCATTCATCCTGACTTGTCTCTCTCTGAGAAGAGTCTGGCTTAATTTTCTCTATATCCTCACAAGTAACTTAGGACGGCAGTAAGCTCTCCCCTTAGCCTTGTATTCTCTAGACTGAACTAACAATATTTTCTCAGTCTGTCCTAGTGTATCATGTGCCCCAAGGCCCTACCAATCTTGGTGGGCACCACTGGATTTACTTTATTATGTCAGTATCTTTCTTGTACTGGAGACCCCAAAACTGGACACAGAACTCCAAAAATTATTTGATAAGTGCTGAATAAGTTGGAAGGATCACTTCCTAAAAACTTCTGGCTACACTCTTGCTAATAGAGTCTAGGATACAGCTGGTCTTTTTGCTGCAAGAGTTCACTGCTGACCCACGCTCAACTTGTTATTCAACATGGGTCCTTTTCTTCAGGGCTCCTTCAGTTCCCATGTTGTACTGTTACATAGGATATACATTACATCCCAGTCTAGATGCAATATTGCATTTTCTTTCACTGAATTTAATGACATTTCTATCAGGCCATTCCTCCAGTCGGACCAGGTGTCCATGTCCTCTAACATACTGATCACTTCCCACATTTGGCATAATTCACAAATTCACTGACAATGCACTCTGTCCCATCCTTCAGGCTTTAACAGACATTAAACAATGCTGGTTCCAGTATTGATCCCTGATGGCCACTAGTTACTGACCTTCAGATGGACTAGGCGATGATCACAACTCTGAGATTTGCAGTCAAGCTGATTTTCCACCCACCTCAAGAGCCAGTCCATGTTTTACCAATGTGGTGACAAGGAAACTATGGGACATGGTGTCAGACGCTTTGTTAAATAAAGTCAAAGTATAAAACATTGACTACCATCCTTTTGTGAGTCACACTAGGCATCTTACCATAAAAAAAAAGATGAGATTGTTCAAGCATGGCTTGCTCTTTGTAAATCTTGGCTTGCTGTTGCTAGCCACTCTCTTATCCTTCATGTATTTGGGAGCGGCTTCTAGGACCTGCTCCAAAATCTTTCACAGGCCTGATGTGAGGCTGATCAGCTTGCTCTGAATCTCCCTTCTGGCCTGTCTTTAAGATGGGTATGACACTTGCCTTTTTCCAGTCATCAAGGACTTTTCCCAGCTGTCATGACCATTAGGAGATGACAGAGAACTATCTCTGAAGTGCCATCCGCCATCTCTATCAACACTGGAGGAGGCATTTCATCTGTTTCCAAGGGTGGTTGAATTTCTAACTGACTTAAAAAATTCCAGACTCTCACTCCACTGTGAGTAGAGCTTCATTTGTATAGACTTTTCTAGTGGACTCAGGGACCTGGGATGCCTAAGTAAACACAATAAATATTTCACTAGTAAATATTACCAGTGAAAGCTGAGGCAAAGAAAATGTATTCCACATCCCTAGTCACTAAGTCCCCTGCTCCATGGAACAGTGGACCCATTTCCTAGCCTTTCTTTAAACTGTCAACATATTTACAAAATCCTTTCTTGTTTTCTGTCACTGCCATCACTGTATTCAACTCCAGCTAACCTTTGGCTTTCTTAATGAAATTGCTACACACAAAAGCAGTACCTTTTTATTCCTTTTGAGCAGACTGCTTCCACCTTCTGTGTGTTTCTTTTCTGTATCGGACAGAATTTTCATGTTCACCCACATCGGCCTTCTTCTGTGATTGCTCAACATTCTGTGTGTTGGAATGGACCATTCTTTTCCTTTAAGCAGTCACTGAAGCCTCCCCAGAGAAGTCTGTTGCAGCTTTCTTAGGCTCTTTGAACTCCAGGCAAGATTTCTGGGGAATCTTGCCAAGCAGGTCCATGGAGAAGTGAACATCTGCTCTTTCAAGTCCAAGGCTGAAATTCAGATATATGCATTGCTTACTTCTCTCAAGATTTTCAACCTCATAGTCTCACAGTCACTGTAGCCAAGATTGTCCTTAACCTTAATATCTTTAACCAGTTTTTACTTCCTTGAGAATAAATAACTGGTTTGACAAAACATTTGACTTGGTTCACTGATTACTTACAGAAAAAAAAGTCTTCTGTACATTTTAGAAATCCCCTAGATCTCTTGTACCTCATTTTATTCCTCTTCCAGAAAATACATTAGCAGTTAAAGTGACATGTGACCCATGATTCTGAGGCCTTCTCCACTCACTTTAAACAGTCTTCTGAAGTTAGAGATCTGCAAGTGAAGTAGGAACCAGAACCCATAAACTTCCAACTTTCTCCATCTTGAGAGTGATCTGCTTGTTTGGCCATGGCCTCAGACGGTTTCTCCTTTGCTGCTTTGTATGGCTCATGCTGTTGTCTCTGCCATTTTTCAGTGAAGACTCATTCAACCTCCTTTTCACTTTCCCTGATGACACACAACCTATACACCTCTTCTTTCAGCTCCTCCACTGAATGACTCAGTGCCTCAAGCTGAGCACATCTCACACATGAGAGGTCTCCAGGACCAGGAATTTCCCAAAGTTCTGCACCTGAACATGAATATAACTGTCATGGAGCTCTCTTAGGAAAAAGGTCTCTAAAGCATCAATGGCAGTTGTACCAGTCAATACCAAAGAATGTACTCTCAGCATGTTGAAACCATTACTGGACAGGTTTCAAGCAGCCTCACAGAGCCTTGAATGTTTTTTTCCTTGTCCTGTGCCCCAGCTGTGCTGCGATAACTGCTATCCCTCTGGTGTGCTCAAAAATCTGGAAGAATAGCAATTGTTTCCTCTTCTCTGCTGCTCTGTATTCTGTTTTGCCTTTGCTTCTCAGATAGCTGAACCTGGCAACAAAAAGAAAACATATGCCAAGAGCATGTGTTAGAAGAGAATTTTAGCACGGAAGAGAAATTAGTAGATGATAAGTAATAATCCATTACTACTGCTCAGTAATTCCAGCTACGATTTTTAATCTTGTACCTAAAAAATATACCATATATACTGCACTAAGCATTACAGATAATGTCACTATTTAAGCAGTTTACCTCTGGATGTAAAATTCCTTACGAACTTTTGTACAACTGACCAATTTACCTAGCCATGCCATTGCTATGCTAAACTTTGCTTCTGCCAGCACAGCACTAAAAAACAGACTAAGGAAACAAGGTTCCAGACCTTAATTACTCACAATTGTATTTTTATTGATTTATTGAACACCTTGTTCATGGGCTCTCATTGTAAGGATTACAGTCTTTTTACCTTTTCCTGCCACTTGCAAATCAAACATGCATTTGAAAGTCAAGAAAGCATGTTTACATTACTGCTATAATTGAGAAAGCACACCTGTTATCCTCTCAATGGATAAATTAAACCTATGATAGACCTTGGAAATAAAGCATGAAAGGGAAATGACAGTTATTTGAAGTAACATGGAACATGAAATGTAGGAATGAAAGCTTGAAAACAAATGGCATGAAATACAATGTATGAACATGTGTCAAACTTATACAGCTTTGTGCTTGCATAAGTTATTTTACTTTTTAAGGAGGTACTTCAAAGATAGTGGAAAGCTTATTTTTATTTTCGTGTGTGTGGTCTTGGTTTTTACCTTCTGACAATGACAGTTCTTTTATCTGAACTATAGGGAAAAACAGTCCCATTGAGCATCAGTAGTAAAATCATGAACCATAACAAAAGAAGTGAACTTACAAGGGTAGAGGAAAGAGCAAATGACCTAGGAAAAACACAACCATACCCATCTCGTCTTAATACGTGTTTATCAAGGTTTCTTAAAAAAATTCCCAGTGATAGTCATTCTGCCATTCTTTATGTATAGAGAAATCCCATTTTATCCTGCAATTAAATGTCCATACTATTCTCTGTATTTTCTTTATGGTGAGACTGGGGAACAGTTTATTTCCTTCTCTGTGACAACAAGCATTCAAAAACTATCACGGAGTGCTGAACCAGAAAAGAAATAGACTAGAATTTCATTCTTAGTTCACTTTGTTACCTTTCAAACTGCTACACAAAGCAGTTTATTCAGCGGCACTTTTCTTACTCAATTTATTTTTTTACGTTTTTAAGGGAGAAACCTTACCTGGTTGGTTAATTTTGTTTGCTTTATATTATCTTTAGTAAAAGTATCTTTTAAGAATAGGCTGCTGCTTACTATTCATGGTTTTGTACTCCCTGTTTTTACTGACTTTACTGGGCCTGGTTGGGACAGAGTTGATTTCATTCATTCACACCCCGTATCATTCTCTGGTTTGGATTTGTAACTAAACCAGTGTTGAAAATATGACAGTGTTTTGCCTATTGCTGAGCAATATTTACACAGCAACAAGGCTTTATCTTTTTCCCAGTTTGTCCCCTTCATGAGTGGGATGGGGGTGTGCAAAAATCTGGGAGGAAACATGGCTGGGACAGCTGACCCAAACTTACCAGAGGTATACTCCAGGCACTACCCCCAAAACAATCACCCTACCGACTCCTCAGCATGGCCATTCTGGCAGAGTCTTGAAGTCCATCTCCCTGGAGGCAGACTCTCCAAGGTCATTCACCAGGGTTCTCAATGCTAAAACTTCACTGAGGATATGCCCCTGCCTTGGGAGGGAGGTGTATTGCCATTCAGAGAGTCATCAGCATGAGGCAAGCATTTCAAGTTCCCAGCTACGCTTTCATGCCACCTTCCTCATGTGCTTTCCTTTATATTCATTCACAGTGAGATTCAGCTGACATTCTATTGCCTCTCAATTTCCCTCCTGCAATTTTACAAGCAACCCTTACTTTTCATGTTCTGAGTAACCTGGTATATCAGCAGATTTTTGTATTTCACTGCTTAATCTCTTCATGGGTATCTTGGATTAAACTAACTAGCATGGTTCCTTGAAGAACCCCACAGCTGACTAACCTCTATTCCAAGGGCTGAATACTTCATCTCATTTCCTGAGGTTTACCCTACAAATAATTTATGAACATGCAAGTATTTTTACTCCTTCCTCCTATTTGTTTAGTTTTGGTTTTTAAATGTTTAGGAAAAATGTTGTCAGCGCCTTTTTCTGGAAGTCCTTTGAATTAAGACTCAAGAACTATCTGAATTATAAGCACCTCACATGGAATGTCCCATAGTTAGTACTTGCACTGCAGAAAGGGAAAGTAGTCCAGGGTTTAAGAGCAGCACCAACAATTAATTAAAACTATAAATTATTAGGAGCATGTATTTGGCAGCCTCCTGCTGTACAAATTTTTCCTTAAGTACTAACATTCACAGTCTAAAACCAGAGACCACAAAGACCATAAACCACTTGTCTTTCTCCTTGCTTTAAGAGATGGGTACTTTCTCAGCTCTCAGAGATTGATCTTTTTGGGAATTAGGAGTCACTGCTCTAATCACAAATATTTTTTCATTTCTTAGGTCGCAGCTGCACTATCTTTCAGAAACAATATGACTGATACATATCTGATTAGATTCCCATTGGTTCTTCCAAATTTATTTTCAGATTTTTTCCCTTTGTTCATTGATCTGATGAAGGATTTGTTTGCCTGAAATCTTTTCTGTTTTTTCCTGTCTATGGGAGTGGATGTACAAAAGAACTGTTACTGCTGTTTGTAAACTTTGTCTTGCCTGTGTCCTTATGCTGTCATTGCAGAAGCTATACTACCATTAAAATGAGGTTATTGGTGTAAATTTGCTCAGTCAGAAGAATATAGGACCACCTTGTTTCTCCTTCGCTAACTCAGATTACACAAAGGATTATGCATTACAAAATTTTCTTTTTAACTTCATTAATTCTGCAAAACACTTAGTGAAGAAGTTTGCTGGTTTATCTTTAATATCCTTTATTTCTAGACAGATTTTAGTCACACAATTAGGTTTATGTTGGTGTTTTGTATTGTAAAAGAAAAATGAGTTAATAAATATATTTTAAAAACCATCATTTGTATGCAAGATTAGTTAAAAATTTATTTTCTAACATATTTTAACAGTAAATATCAACATTTTACCGTATATTGCCTTTGATACATCAGCAGAATTAAACTGTAATAAGATTAAAATTTGGATACAGACTGATTCTTTTTGCAAACCTAAGATTGTCTGTGAAACTAGTATGAGGTTTGGATAGCCAAGAACTATAGCAATGATCCGAATTCAGTGTTACCAGAGATTCTAGGTTCTCTTAGTGTCTGGTGATCCTAATAAGAGGGTCCCTGATTTGCCTTGAGTTATGAGCATTATTTTCAATATCCTAAGTTTTCACTTCATTTAAGGAAAAACTCTGTCATGCTAGTCATAACTTACACTGTATTTCTCACATCTTCCACATATTTAAAAGTAAATAGAATTCTCTTTTGCTCCTGTATATAACACTAAGGTATGAGGCAGACTAAATTAAACATAAGCTTTTGTGAGATTTTAAAATCTTTGATTTTCCCCATTTATTTTGCATTTATTTGTATTTCACTTTCATTGTGCAGTAAGCTATTTTCTTTGGAAATTTTTATTTTTTCTATGGAAGTTACTAAACAGACTTAGATCCTGTCGTAGTTTGGAAAAAAATGAGTTTTTTCTGAACTTCAGTGGTCAAACCAATGAGTGCTCAGGTTTAAAGACTGGCACCTGGTGTGGCCACTGAGGACAAGGATCCGCCTCTGAGAACACAAGGGGTTAAAAGTAGAGGGCTCCCCGGAAAGCTCTCTCTTGGTTCCGGTCCCTGAGGACGGAGGGATCTCCCCTGCCCAGCGGCTGGCTGGGCGGGGGAGGGGAAGCCATGCGGCCTGGGTGAGGTAGGCCTGGAACCTCGGGCACAGAGGGGGAGAGGAAAATCCTGTAGGATGGAAGGGTGGCAGACAGCCTTCTTTTCCCTTTCCCTCCCCCCCCTTCCCCCCCCGGAGGGAGACTGAGAAACCGTGTGTGTGTGATCTTCGTCACCTTGAAATTTGATATCAACCACTAGACAGCACGGCCGAAGGAGTATGGGGGGGTGGCGTGAGAAGAGTGCCCAGCAGCAAAGATACCGTGAGAGTTCTGGGGAAACAAAGCCCAAGATTTTAACCCTTTTTGTAAATGATGGAAACTTTATAAATGCTAATCCTCCTGAATTTGAAGAAGACAGATAGAAAGAACTGAGCAAAGATGATGAAAGTTTGTGTAAGTAGAAGATTGTCAGAGAACGCTGAAAAGAATCCTAGGTGGGAGGAGATGATGGAGTGGCTTTGGCTGGACTCTTTTGTATAACCATGGACGGACTCATTTTTTTTTCCTTATAACATAGAAGCTGTATCTAGGGAGAGGCATTGGCTTGGAGCCAAGAGTGGACAGTAGTGTGAACAGAGATGAGAGGAAGAGCTCTGTTCTCAAGGCCCCTCGGCCCCAGGGGTAATATTGGGGGGGACTAGCGTCCCAAACTTGAAAAGCTGTCGTTTCTTGGAACTAACCAAAGCATCTTTAAAGAGAGAAACCCTAGAAGCAGCTCTGGTCCATGCACAGTGGTGAGAGCACTGGACATGGAGGAAGAGGCCACGATGTGGTACAAGAAGGACTCCTATCTCTCCTCAACGAACTGAGTACTGATTATCGGAAGGGTGGTAATAGACTGAAGATTAATTATCTAAAAGGTGGTAACGTGATGGGGAATTTTCAGTTTGCTTTGTTAAGTTGAGAACTGGTGGGGGGGGGAGGAAGAGTGTTTTTTTTTAAAGTTTCCATGTTCTTCTGTATGTGTCTTCTTTGCCTATTATAAGTAATAAAGTTTTTTTCCTTTTGCTTTCTAAATTAGACACTGTTTTGCTCTGTTTTTGGTCACATCTCACAAAAGATACCAGGGACAGTATATCGTTATAGGGGCACTGGCCTTGTGCCAACGTCAAACCTTTGACAGATCCTCATTTGTATTTTAAAACATTCTTTAAAGTGGTTTAAGTAATTTATTTTTTGCCAGAAAAAAATTACCAGCTCCATACAATCCAATACTTTATCTAGTTTCCCATTAACATCATCAAAAATCAGCAGGATAAATCTATCTCCAGAAGCTGCAGCAAAAGTATTGAATCTAATTACTACATATAACATGCTGCATGTCAACTTCTAGACAGCACACTCAGCTAACTCTAGGAGTAAAAGAGACATGCTATAAAAAAAAAAAAAAAGATGGCTTGTATCTTTGGTGCTTAACTCTTTATCTATGCAAGTGTTTTTTCATAGGAAGAAGTGGGTGTGAGCAGCATATGCTTTTAAACATGCATTTGCTGTATTTTTAATTCTGTGACAAAGTGCAATATGAGTCAAGCAGTATTTTGTTTCAGACTCCTGACAACTCACAGCTGAAGCAGATTTTCAAAAAGCACAGCAAAGCTTTCAGACAATTAAATACCATCATTTTTTCTCATACTTGGTACCCACTAAGACCATCATGGCAGACTTTTCTAAATAACCTTGCACGTGATATACTAGTCTATTCCGAAATAATACCATTTGTTTGGATATGCAAATAAAACCACAACCATCAAAAAATTCTGCCTCTTCACATATGCATGATATTTCTCTTTGGGTTCAGAACTAACCTAGGCCTCACATTGAATTTTACTATAGCGAAACAGAATCTAACTTTGTTCTGAATTAAGGGAATTCAGTTCCAGCACCTGAGAGTTAACATCAGATTTTCTTTCTATTCACAGAGACAGGACTAATCTTTTCCAGTTTCCCCATCCTCTGAGCCATCAAGAGATACTAATTTTAGCTGACATTGGATTCTTATTCATTTCTCTCATTCTAGGAGAGTGTTAAGACATTAGTGACAATGAAGAATTACTTGTCTGCGTAGAATGTTGTGTATTGCAGCAATCACTACATGCAAAAATCTTTGAGGAGTGACAATGATAGCTTGATGTGCACAAGACTTCAAAATTATTGATGTCACAGGAAGAATATCAGGTTTTATATCAAGTTTTAATTGTCATTCATCTTGTTACCAAATTTTTCATTTTCTTGAACAGAATTAAAACCAGCATATTTGTCGTATTAACTCATACTTTCAATGATACTTCCAAAATTATTTCACAATCATAAAACCATTCAAGCAAGGCTAATAATTTTTAAATGCCACCTATATATTGCTAATGCTTGCACTAAATCTGAAGTAACAGATTTTACATGTTGTCTTCCATACTTAAACACTACATATAGAACCATAAAATCATAACTATGTCTCCATTTTAAAAATTTATAAAATGGTATGATCAGAGATCCGTAAATGGAATTTAGCATTTTTAATGTTCTTTATGATTACCGTGTGTTTTTTCTTACATTTCTACTTGCTTGAAAGTTTTGTAAGGTAAGAAGCCTTGAAATATTAATATAGTTATAATTACAAACTTTTAATAATCCAACAGGATGTAAGATAAAAGCCACTTGAAGCTCTTTATAGCCTGAGGGACTAAGTTGATTCCTTTCTGCACTCATTTCTTAAAAGTATTAAAAATGCATTATTGGAAGTGCTCTGTTAACTGCTCAGATGTATATTTATTCAACTCTGCAATTGTTTATGTTAGAATTATGGACTTGTTTTTCTATTCAGACAGTTGTTTAGTTTGCTTGCTTGCTGAGTCTTGAAGGTATTTTAGTTCAAATTATATTAGAGCATCACATACAAAAGAATTTTTTGTTCACAGCCTATCCAACAAAATAGAGAGGGCTTCAGAGGCATCCATAGCTCCAGGGCCCAGTAAATTAGGTCTTGACTAGAAAAATAAAAGGAATAAAAATTGCCATACATAAGAGGGTGGATTGGGTGTGCTGTCTTCCACTAAGAAAAAGGAAACTGCATTCTCTTATAAATTGAAAGTGTGTTTATTTTACAAACTTTTTGAAAAAGTCACATATTCTTAGATAACAAGATCTACTCTAAGATAAAGAAATACTGTGTTTTATATTCTTTGTGTGGCCCAGATGACATTTTTCTATGATGAAAAAGAGAAAGAAGTCAGATAAGAAATCTCTATGGAATTTACATTATCTTGGCAACTACCCATTTTTACACCAGACAGGAAAGCTGTGGAGGTGCATGTCTCCAGGGAATCTAAATTTTGCCACATCCTTATTGTTGTACGACATCACAGTCTGAAAGTGGGAAGCATTTGTAGAAGCTGTTTCAAAACGGAATGTTTTCTTCTCTTCTTTCTCTGCTACTGTCCTTTTTCAAAACGTTGAAAATCAATTTACAATGTATTATTCTACTGAAGCAGCCACTGAGAGATATCTTGGGAAGGCTAAGAATGAAAACCCTGGTATCATCAAAACATTACTTCTTTGATGATCGTATTCTGAAGTAGATATCTTTTTCAATACTATTCACAGAGAAGAACCCATTTGCTTTGTTTCCTGTAGATGAGTTTTTAACTATGTCATTTTCCTTTACATTTTTATTTATATAGAAAGTGATAAAATTAGTTTTATATATGATTGTGACAGTTATTTTTGCGTTGAAAATTATTCTCCTGTATTAATACTAGCTGGAGGAGGAGGATTATTGTTAATTAGATTGATCAATCCTTAGTATAATAGTGAGAAAGAATGTAGGTTTAGTCACGTCTAGGTAAGGCCATTTGCAAAGTTTTGTACATTATTTTAGAAAAATATTATTCTGTATTGCATTTTTCATTTCTTCAGTATTAACTCAGGTGAAGATTGTACATATACTATCCTTTAGTCCTAGTTAATAATATTTCAATTTCTACTTTCTTCCTTCACACTTCACAGGGATGAGGATCCAATTTTAGTTTTATTTCAGAGATCATTAAAAGGACATTTTATTTTGATATTTTAGAAGTTCTTTAAAAGATCAGGTCCCTGCATACCATTTGTATATTTTGGAAAAAAAATAGCAAAACAGAACAAACCAATATAACAAAAAAAAAAAAAAAAAAAAAAAAAAAGAGAGCAGAGGAATTATGTCTTACTGGAAACAAATTAATAGTGTATTTTAAATATTCCAGGTACTATTTTTGATTCATCTGTATTATAACCATGCATCTTCAAACCAGTTGTTTAGTTAAAATTTTATATACTTGTTGAATTCATTAATGTATTAAGCTAAAAGCTCATTCTTTACTGCTTCATGTGGTGTTACTTTGGACCAGGAGGAATTGTTTCTAATTTAAGTAACTTTGTCAGAAGCTATCAATCAGAATTATAGATAACTTTTCATTATAGCAATGAGATATTGATTTTTTTCCTATAATGACATGGGCCAATGCCTTTTTCTTAAGAAGTGTATTGTCTTTTTTTTCATTTCAATGTTCAGCCGAAAGAAGGATATTCACAACCCAACTTTTTAAACTATCAGTAGTGACAATGATATGAAACAGTGACAGAATGGGGAAATAATAGATTGATACGGTGATAGATAAATCTGTCGCATTTCAGGGTTTACAATAAGGCATGTTTAAGAGTCAACCAAAGAAATGTTTACACTCTTTAACTTTGTGAGTTACAGGATGATAGTGAATTACAGATCTTGGAGGTGGGGGGCTGTAGAACAACACCTATATTTCAAGCAGGGGTAATAAAAATGAAAATATGAGGCTATTTAGCCTGTTTCGAACCTTGAAAGATTTTAGCACTAATTAAATAATGGGGGTGTGCATACGTAAATACAAGAGTGTAACAACTGTCAGATATGAATTTGCTGAGACTCAGGGTCCTTCATCACCAGAATTGAGGCTTACTGAATGGAAGAAATGGCAAATATGATACAACTTTATTTCAGCAATGTTTTGATGGTACCATATGGCCTGAAAATTCATACAAGCAACTAGAAAAATACATTCTAGAACACCTTTATGAACTATTAGTAACAAAAATTGAAAATTAATTATCAAACTTTCATAGCAGCACTGAAAACATGCCAAAGTTAAATGTGGTAGGAGTTCTGAATACTCATAAGATCCAAATTGGACAGGAGAGTGAAATTCACAAAGAATAATTATGTTAGGGTCTGATCTACTGGGTAAGGTCAAGAAAAACTAGTTCTTCATTGGATCCAATGAACAGTGTCCATCTCCTTCCAAATGAAAGAATTAGCTTAATCTCTGCCACATTTGACTTGGCACAACATTTCTTGCAAACTTATAAACCTCAGAGGAAAAAAAGGAAAAATTGAAGCCATTGCAGATCAACAACCTGAACAGCTTTAGAACATTATCTGTGCCTTTTAATCAAGTCCCTTGCAAAAGAAAAATTGAAATTAATACAGATCTAACATACTACTTATTAAGGTTAGTAAATTTTAGGAAGTAAAACAAATCAGCTTTTTTACTTTTCTGGCCATGGGCAACCTGCAATTCCTCTTCTGAGATGAGGAGAAAAAATACATAAAGACCTCTTAAAAGAATGGCTTTTGTGCAGAAGATTTTTGTACATTTTTTGTGAATAATGGCTTCTCAGACCTGAGAAGGCAATTTCAAAGTGAGTGTAGACTACCAGGAGACAGAAAATATCTTTTGGTCTCTTAGCCAAGACACAGCATGAAAGCATCACAGATCTTTTTTGGCAATGTAATATTTTCTGCTTCTGAGAGTCAGGCACTTTGCAATAGACTATGACAGGAGAACACAAGACCACAGACAAAGCTAGGAACTAGAGAGGGTCCAGCCTGATACATGAAAAAATATTCATGGACTAGAACAGGTTGCCCAGAGACTGCATGCAACCTCTGCTGCTGAATACCTTCAAAAGCATTGGAAAAATGGTGAGTATTCTGGTCTGATTATCACAGCCAACCCTACATTAGCAGGGATTTTGACCAGGAACTTTCTAAGACTCTTTCCAACTGCAGTTATCCTATAAACATACAACCAGCAGCTTGCCGTATCATTAGCTAGGAGGGTTTTCCTCATGCCTCTGTCTGATCTCTTTTTCTGTGTACTTATGATAAACAAGCATGGATTACAGCCTTAAATTTGTAGTGAATTTCAAGTTTCCAACTTTTTACAGATTGTGAGGGGGAAATTCTAAGCACTCATACTATTTTGGACTTAAACAGGGCTCTCTAAGAAAAGCAGCACTCATCTCACTTTGTATTATACTCTGTTTGGCACCTTTTTGTGTCCAATTTAGTACCTGTTGACGCCTGAATTGTACGTGTTGGTCTGCTTCTTTCTAGCTCTCAAGGCATTGTGTACAATCCACTACAGAGAGAATACCTATCATTAAAAAAAAAAAAAAAAAAAATCACAAACAGGAAGTAAATATGGTCTTTTTTGTTTGTCCTTTCTCATTCCTAGCCATGTTTACTTTACTGCCCTCTCATTCTTTCCTTTTACTCACTGCTGCTAAGAAACAACTTTCTACATCAGCAGAGAAAATAGACAATATTTTTATGTATCCTCTTACTTTCCCAAATCTTCTTTTGACCTAAAAATAATTTTTTCGGGGCGTGGGGTGTGTGTTGAAATATTCATATATATACATTTTCATATCCATATATATCCATATCCATGTTTCTGTCTGGGCAGAGGGAGAAATAGGCTTGATGGGAGAGCAAAATACGTTTCTTTATTTGCAGTAAGACATGTTATTGCTAATATGATGTTGTAGAGATTTATCAGTGTTAAATTAAATAACATCAAACTTAATTGATACTAACACTTTAAAGTTTAGGAGATTCTTTGTAGATTGTTATGAATGGGGTTCCATAGTTTCAGAGGTCTCTAGAGTGATCCTTAGCATACTATAATATGGACTACATACAGTGACTGTAATGAGTTAATTTCTTATTTTTTTTTCTAAAGAATAGTTTTGAGATCTCTGAGATCTCTTGCTTCTCCAGGTCTGTTTCTTCACAATGTCAGTAATTTGAATGAAAAGGATTTAGAAAGAACATGTTGAGCTATTTTCACATTCTTCGTATTTGTGTTTAAAGTTTGATCAAATCTGCCAAAAAATTTAATCTTGTCATGGAGATGTCTAGGTTGTTTATGTCCTAAACATAGCCATTCAGAGCTGGCCAATTCTATTACTGAAATGAAACTGCCTCATCTGAACAGAGAGTACAGATGCTTTAGCAAGGTGTAATTGCCCAGTTTTTCTTTCTACTGTGATATTGTATGCTTAAATTTTGTTAGTAAACTATTAATTAAAAGTAAATATTGGTAGCAAAAAAGAAAAACATAAATGAAATTTCAAATGCATCCCTGCTTAGTTTTCATAATTCACAAACACTAAGCCTCATTTTCAGAAAAATACAAATATTCACTGACCAAATCTTTTCTTGAATCTTTTTAGTTTTCATTTTTTTCCTGCATAAATCTCATTTCTCAAAAGAAATAAGTAATGTCTCAGTGTCTATATCACCTATATTTACATAAGCTTTCCCTATGTATAGCTGTAGATGTTCCTAAAATAATAAAGGATAAAATGTTCTTGAAAAGCATATCTCAAAAGATGGAAAAAGCTAAATAGTCCTCTGGAATCTAAATGTTTGTACTGCATGTGCTGGGAGTCAAAAGCTAACCTTTTATACAGTCATAATGTGCAGGAAATCTTCACTATCTGATTTCTGGCCCTTGTGAAAATTTCTCACTGCTTTCTACAATTGCCAGTCAGCACTACCAATTTCCAGTATGACTATGAATAAACAACTTCTTATCTGCATTCTGGTGTCACTGCTCTGAGAGCATCATGCTTAAAACACAACTCTATCCACAAGAAACTTTGTCATGGCTGCAAGTATTATGATACAGACAGCACAAACACTTCCAAATGTCAGCTTTGGTGACTTTTCTATGCTTTCATTATTAAATATTTGGAAGAAATTGACTGTACAAGATGGGTTGCTTTGGCATGTTTCTAAAGCTATGTCAGAAGCAATGAGTGTGAGATTCATAATTAATACTTCTTTAGAATATTCTTCAGGTTTTTTCTTTGGAAATTTAACAATTACAACGACAGTTATTTGAATCCACCTTTGGGGCAGAGAGGAAACCTGTATAATGGAATGCTCCTTATTTAACTTCTGAAGGTATTTTGGAAAAAAAACCTGTGATTGTAGTCCTGGATATATCTAAGGAGCTCATAGAATCCAAGCATCTAATTTTTCCCTTCCTAAAGTCAAATGATACATCTACATTTCAAGTTAAAATGATGACAACTAAGTAACCTTGCAAGTAAATCTGTAAAATATTGTCATATTTTCCATTATAGGTTCTGTCATTCTTAAATGAGTTATTTAAAAACTTTTCAACTGAAATAGCAAATGAAGCATTGGAAGTTTATTATGAAACACAAAAATCCCTGCAGTACAAACTCAAATAACAGATACTCCTCAGCTGGTCCCATGCCTAAGTAAATATTTAGGAAAAAAACATAAACAATGGTAACAGCAATTGCAGATTATTTATATGACAAAACTGGGAGCTGAATAATTTTCCACACAAAGTATATTTAACTGAATACTCTTCAGCGTAATTGAAATGTATAATTAAAGTGAGATAAGACAAGATAATATTTGAAATACCCAAAGATCCACTTGAACAAACCTTAAACAATATACAGCAGAGAATACCATTATACATTAATATACCATAATCCTGTTCCTTATGGTTAAGACTCATTATCTATGTAGTGCAAGAAGATTAAGAAACCATTGCATTAAAGTATGGAAAAGTTCCTGATCCTAATAACCCCCTAGAGGAATCATATTTTTCTTGATAAAAGAAATATTTGCTATATATAAATATTTGTTAAGATTTTCTATTATTTCAAAAGAGAGAAATATCTGCTATATATAAATATTTGTAAAGATTTTTCATTATTTAAAAAACATATGGACACCAAGAATTTATATTTAATTACTTATAGCAATTTATTTATTAACAATTATTAGATGAGTTCTGCATTTACATTATACAGTCTACAGCAAAGAAACTTCTTTATAAACCTGAATCGACATGTATATGAATATATAATTGAAATAAAATTAGAAATGTTAAAATAAATTAATATTTCTTTAAAAAAAATTAAAATTCGAAATTAAAAAAATAAAAAGAGAAAATATTTCTTAGGAAGTTATGGCCTTCTCTTGTTCTTCATATGATATTATCATTTTCTGTTCTCCCCAACATGCTCGACATACTGAAACAAATATAACTGTAAGCGAAATTACAACATAATTGTTACTTACAGTAAAAATTACCTTTAAGAAGAGGTCAACAAATTTAGAAAAAAGTAATATATATTATTTTTATAGTTTCACTAGTGTCTATATCGTATATCAGCTGTGAAAGCACTGAAAATACCAAACTGCTGAATTCCTGTTGAAAATGGAAATGTCATTAAAAAATGCTTACAATATTTAAAGCGTCCCTACAAAAAATAGAATTTCCAAAATAATATTTGCCTTTATAAATTTACCCTTACAGAGGCCTTACCAGTCTAATATCTTTCATCAGATCAAATTTCATAAGTTTAAGAAAAACTAAAATCTAAAAGAAATAATAAAATGATCATGAAATATGTTTAAAAGAAAGAAATTGCAACTTAAAAGTCCTCACATAATTTTATTTCTGCTCTTTCGGGTATATAGTATAATTTTCCATAGTATTATTGAACCACCTCCATGTACTCAACTACACGGATACAAAATTGATGGAAAAACTCATCACTCTGATGAGGTGGTATTTTTTGCTGCTGGGTTACCCAAGTTATTTTTACCTTTCTCTGTATCACCATGTGTCATCTGTTTCACAGGCTCACCAGAGCATATTCACCTATAAAAAATGTTATCTACCATTCTATCGACATGGGGATTGCTGATACACTTGATTGTTCCTGCCCTCCTTCTATTTTTGTGATCTTTTACACTAAAGATCTTAATTTCTAAGGTACTGAAGTGCTTTGTGATTCAGGGTATGTCAGTATGGTCCCTTCAAGATTAGATATTTATTAAATGGATGACTGTAATTCACAGGTGGGTATATTTGATGGGTCAGAAGGTCTTCTCGAGCACTATAGTCCTAAAGCTAAATGTGATTGCATAAGGTGGGAAGTAATAGAGATATTTAATTACTAAATCACATAGGCTATTATTTGTGAAGGCAGTGATGCATCATGAATAAGGCAAATGGAGTACATTGCTTTATCCTCTCCTTTCAGTAAGCAAGGACACCTGCATCGTCCCTCTGTCTGCTGTTTATTCTGTCAGCGGGGATTGTTCTCATGAGCATAGTACAAATTAGATTCTTCCTTCTAAACAAGGCAGGGGTCTAAAATGCATTGCCATGCTTGTTAAAACAGATATTAGAATCCTTCTTAAGCAATTTTTCTGAAACTCGTTTTGATATTGTATGTGTGTTTATGGAAGAGATATCCTCTTCTGCTGAATATTTTTGTCATTCAGCCTATCCCCATTTTCCTGGGACTGCAAGGTGATGGTTGCCTGGGTCTTGACCTTTACCTGGGCATGGCAAACTACTGGAGAAGAGAAACTCTCGGATGTGATAGGATGGGTTTAGGGGAATCTAACAACAATAACAGAAGTGCCATGATGGGATGCTTGCATTTCACTGACAGCTCAGGAGTAGGTATGCAAGAAACAGGCAAACTTTACAGGAGGTGCGAAGGACCTTTAGGAAAGGGAATCTTACAAGGCCCAAAATACTGAGAAAATTATATCAGCAGTAGCACATGGTTGAAAACATCACCATAACAGTAGCAGAAATATCATATTAGAGTACAGATAGATGTACCAGAACATGATATGGAAAGTAATTAGGGACATATTGTTTATTTGGTAGGGAACAGTAGTAAAAAGGAAGAAACCTGATAGAGAAAAAAGGGAAAAGAAAGCAGCAGCCAAGGATGAGTTGGGGCTATATAGGTGGAGCAGCTAGTGGTCCTGGTGCTTAATTGCCACTCCTGGGCAGCACAACAAAACAGAACTGTTATTCTGACCATAGATAGTGTGGTGAATCTGCTTCTACTCTTAGGTGGACGCAGGACATCCAGACACCCTCGATTGCTTTAAGGGAGAATGTCCAGACAGTCCTGCTACTGTTACCTTTTCAGTATCCCTTCTGGGTCTCATGGCACCTTAACCTTCCACACAGCTGCCCAGCACACTTCTAGTCTGACTATAGGAAGCTTGTGATTAAAAACCTGGAACAGCTATAGACTTGAGTCTATTTCAGATGAAAGCACTGTTGTAGGTAAAATTGGATTAACACTGCATCAGCTCCTAAAAAGCTGAGAACAGATGAACAAGAAAATTACATAAAATTATAAATGAAAAACAGTCTTTAGTTTTGTTCTGGTACTTTGCAGTTTGAGAACAATGAAAACTTTTGAGACTTCATAGAGTAACTTTGAAAACCTTCAGCTACTTCACTGAGGTTCTGCCTGTTTGCTCTACAGTGATATACTGAAGTGAGAGAGTCATAGAATAAACTGTATTGGAAGGCACCCATAAGGACCATTGTCTAAACTTATCCATGGATTTGAAAATGAACTCTAATCATATTCCATAAAGTCTACTCCTCATCTGCCTAAAGGAAGAATTAAGATGAAACATTTTGAAGCATTTCTCCCTAGGTAGTCTGCTAAATGTTCTCCCAAAAGGTCAAGCTGGTCTGCATGATGGAGAAGACGTGATGGAACCAAAATGAGGCATTTCAGATAGGAAAAAGGCATTAAAATAGCTTAACCAGAAACCTGAAGTTAAAACAAACAAGAACTAGTCTTATGGAATTGTGTTGAAAACATAAGCTTGCAAATTCCAAAATATGTAAAAGTTTCAGTCCTCAAAAGTACAATCTATGCAAACACTTATTAAAAAATTTTTCCTTACTTGCCCATTAATGAAAGAAAACATCAAGGTAATTTAGATTTTTGTGTATGTGTTTCCAGCATAATCGCCAAACACAACTTTGCTTCTTTCAATCTGACTACTTTGAAACCCCCATAAATAGCACAGTTAGACACAAGCAGGACTAATGTAGCTGATGCCTAGCCTGAGGTCAGTGGAGCATGGCTGTCCTTCTCCAGGGCCAGATGTCAAAACAACAAAACATTTTGTGAACAGGTGAAGGTAAAACGTGATAATCTGTTCTCAGGGTTGAAACATCAGGGGCAAGGACGTGATATGATTTCTAAAATGAGAAATATTTTCACCTAGAAATAATACCATAGCTTTCAGTGTTGACATTAAGTACCTTTTTCATGAAGTTCTTTATGATTGCCTGCATAGGAAATGAATACATTCAATTTTCAGCAGCATCCTTCAGTCTCATGGTAATCTGGGTAACACACCACCAATTAATTATGTTCAGAAATAAAGTGTAATTAATTATCTGAGCAATTATTTAATTTCAGTCCAAGCAAACTGATTCTAGCTAAAAATGTGCATGTTTTTCTGTGGTTAACTGTGTTTCAAAGAAAGACTATTCAAATATAACCTGCATGTTTTTTTCTTCTCCCATCCCCATGTACTAAGAGTTTAAATATAGTTAGATTTATCATCACAGAACACATCCAGTAGAATGTGCATGAATAGACAACATAAACAATGCACATAATATTCAGACAATTCTGTCAAATATTGATTGATGCCTTTACTGCATATGCTGGAGAACGCTATTATAGAGATTCAGCTAATGCGTGAAAACATTTATTTGCACTTATTCTTTTACGTTTACTTTTTCACCCCTACAAACTTACTTAAGATTTATCATGAGAAGCTTAGAAAATAATGTTTCTATGCATCTGGTATATTTTAACAGGGTTTCACTGGAACTGCATCAAATAAAAGAACAAAACTTACTGAAACCAATTGTGCTACTCCCACCATATGCAAAAACTAAAACATTTACAAATGACTAACTTCATGACCAAGGGACATGCAGGTATTTTTAGTGTTGCCTGAACCAGAATGCCATCATTCATAGTAGTGGTCAACCTTCTTCAACACTTCCTCACGTTTCTAAGCTTTTATAGTAAGAACTCTTTTTATAATGAAATAAAATGTAAATCATATAAAAAAGTAAAATGCATATGTTGTATCTCTCCTTTGTAAATAGTTTCTTTGCTTGGAATCAAGTTGCAAAATACCCACATATCAGTCCTTAGAGCTAGATAAAATCTTCAGCTGTGCTTATCATGTTTGTTTGGTTTCGTTTGACTTTTAAAGGAGTAATGGATTGCCTTTTTAATTTTTTTGCTTGGCTTTTTTTAAAGCAACATATTTATGTCATCTTTTCAAAGGAAGAAATTATGTTAGACGCTCTTCCAGGACTGATGTGCCAATTCTTCTGCTGCTGGAAACTAAATATATATGTGTGTAAATCTGTTTTTTCAAGTGTTCTTTGGCTGTCTCAAAGAATAAACTGTAAAATACAGTTTTATCTTCTTCCTTCACATCCATTCCTAAATGTTATCTCATTTACCAATCTTTAAAAAAATAAATTACAAGTAAAAGACATTCTATCAGCAGAATTAACAAGAACTATAGCAAAAACTTTCTCCTGAATGCAAGTGTATAATGTAAGCTGGCGCAGTATAAACTTAGAGAGCGTGTTACTTTCTTTTCACTGAAGTGAACATAAGACAGCATTCAACTGGAATAATTTTCACTGAGAATTAATTGCAGGAGAGGTAGAAATTCAAAATATTTTATGATTGATTTTTTTTTTTTCTTTTTTTTTTTTTTCTTTTTTGGTACTCTCCTACATGTAAATAGTGTCCAGAGGTTAATATTTCCTAATCAGAATGTTTTAGAATTGTCTAAATCAACTATATGTCTTGTTGGAGTCAAGCCTTGTTGCTGTTGCCAATTAGCATTCTCATTCTTTTCCATTGTCAATAGACTTTTCAAACCTATTGTCATTAAGTTTTCAAAAGTATTAGACAATTAGAATAGAAATTTCTCCAAATTTTTCATAATTCATTTGTTCTAATCCCTTTAATCATTTTGTCATGTCTTTTCAATTCTCCATTTATTGATATCAAGTTTTGTCATGAACTATGTCAACCTTCTGCTTTCCACATTTTGCTTTCTTCTCTTTGATAAATCATGTAAGTACTGAGCATATATTATCTACGAAGCAAAATGTCTAAACTGGTGACAGTAGTTAACATCTCATATCTCCCAGGTTCTGTCCTCAGAATCCTGAAACATTTCTGTTATTGACATCAAAAATAATGTTCACATGAAGCAATGCTGGGAAAAAAAAAACCTAAGAAATGAAAGGACAGCCAAGGAAAACAATAATTTCTTTCAGAAAAAGACTTTTAGCAAAGACTTTCTAGTTTTTCAAAGTTGAGAAATTCAGACTTTTTACTGATTATAAATATAACTGATGTAGAAAATACAGAGAAAGGTGTAAGTTTATCATTAGTTGAATCTTTATTCAGAAGATTTCAACTTGAACATACACAGGCATTTTGAAGAAAGTGGTAGCTGCTTTTTAAAGATGTTTTTGTTTAAAGCAAATAAAAGCTCCTAAAGACTACAGTACAAGATCAAAAATAGAAAATCCATGAGTCAACATAGAATTAGTTGTTGATTAATGGTCATAAATTCAGAAATATGTACAAAGAGTGTATTGAGAGAGAAGAGTGACATGGGAGGAATCTCAATTGACACAAAAAGATGAGGAACTGTACATAAAACTATGAATATAATTTCTTTGGCTGTATTTATGATAAAATAAGCTGTAAATGTAGTTGTTTTAACTGAGTTGAAAAGGGCAACCAAAAAAAAAAAAAAAAAAAAAAAAAAGAAGGCTTGCATCCTAATATTAAATAAAGACACTGTGGCTTAGACAACTTCCTCCAGTCTAAGCCATTAGCATGGAAAACTGAGATGGCAAGAGCTAATGAAGATCTAATGTAAATTTTAATATTTATATAAGCTATGTTAATGTAATCACTTAACATTTGGGATGATTATTCTCCTATAGGATCCTACTGGGATCCTGCATTCCTCTGCCCTCAAATATAGCAATTACCCTCCATTTTCCTTTGTAGTAATTTAACAGATGGGAAAACTGAATATTTGTTTGCATGTTATTAGCTGTGGATCATAAAACAGAACTCCAATTTCAAGGAGGTAGATGTCTGGTAGCAGTAGTGTGAAAAATGAGGATATTTATCAATGAGATGAAAAATTTTTGAGGATGGATGTTGCTTAACTTCATATATTGGATCTAAGCTACTTCAGAGAGAAATGAATCATTCTTTGAAAGGTCCTGTCTCTTCCCATGAGATGTAAAGGTAGTCTAAAGCTCTGCCAATATTTGTTGCTGAAGCAAATATCAGCAAGATGTATCCAATTCTAAATTAGTAAATGTAAGCCACTGATTCCACGTCTTTTCTTTGTCTTCATCTCATTTTAAGTTTCCAAAACGAACAGTGTTTTTATACCACATTACACTGTTCTGATCATTATGGTTGCTATGGAAACTTTGTTCAAGTTTTATCAATATAAACTCAAATAATTGTATTGTGATTAAGCACAGTAGGAGAAAGAAGAGCTCACACCACATCCTTGTACTTCAAAGCAAATTACAAGATCATGAGTCCAGGCATGAAGGAAAAGGATCTTCAGGGTAATTCCACTGCTCCCATCAAGGTGCATCTGAAGAGGAGTAAGGGCTACAGAGACAAGAGCTATGACTCTCAGTTGGTATGTGCTGTGAGTAAAGTACTGGGGTAACTTCTGCCTGCCATGCCTCATTGACAGATAGAAACAAAACTTGTGGAGCCTTGCAATGGCAGCGAAAGAAAAAAAAAAAGCCAAGTCCAAGTTCCTACACCTGGGTCATTGCAATCCCATGAATACCTGCAGACTGGAAGGAGAAATGATTGAGAGCTGCCCTATGGAGAATAGGGATGACAGTTGAAAACTTCAACCTGAGCTGGCAGAGTACACTCACAGCCCAGAAAGCAAATGGAATCCTGGGTTGCATTTGAAGGGGCTTGGCCTCCAGATCAAGGGAGTTTATTCTGCTCCTCCACTCCACTCTGTGAGACCCCACCTCTAGTACTGCATCTAGTTCTAGCGTCCCCAGCATAAGAAGGACATAGGACTGTTGGACCAAGTCCAGAGGAGAGCCATGAAGCCAATAAGTGGATTAGAGCATCTTCCCTAGGCTGAGAAAGTTGTGGTTGTTCAGCCAGGAGGAGATTGCGTGATCTTGGAGCAAACTTCCAGAATCAGAAGAGAGCCTCCAGGGGAGATGGAGAGGGACTCTACTTCAGGAACTTTAGTGATAGGACAAGGGAGAATGGGTACAAACTGAAAGGGGAAATTTGGGTTAGATATTAGGAAGAAATTATTTTTTTCTGAATAAGAAATTATTTATGAGGGTGGTGAGACACTGGAACAGGTTGCCCAGGAAGGCTGTGGATGACCTGATCCTGACAGTGTTCAAAGCCAGGCTGGATAAGGCCTCAAACTACCTGGTCTACTGGAAGGTGTCCCTTCCCATGTCAGAGGGGTTGGAACTTGATGATCTTTAAGGTCCATTCCAACACCTTATCTTTCTCTGTTTCTATGCAGGCCTGGATACAGCTGCAGAATAATCCATTGTTTCACCTCACAGCCATCAGCCTTGCCCTTAGTCATTTTCTGATAACGAATGTCCACAATTAACACTAATTATCAAATAACTATGTGCAAAAATTCCAATGTGGAAAGAAAAAGAAATGTTAAACAACTGTAGTTTCTTCTGTCTGTGGAAGGGCACAAATTTTCAAGACAGCAATAGAAGAACTCGATGCAGTAATTAATGATGTAGAACAGAGTATAATCAGAAAAAAAAAAAATTAAGTAAGTTTTCACATGATTAAAAAGGGTTTGGGCCTGCAGCAGCAGAATACATTCTAAAGGTTTTTAGGGCAGCTTTGTAAACACAAGATATTACACAGTAATATAGGAAAAAATAGTTAGCGAGCACAAAGCAATGCAAGGGTTAAGATGAACTGCTCGTGAACACATACATTCTTGTAGGGTACATACAATTGCTCATGCACAGCTATTTAGGGAAAGAAACTGGGTGCCAGTTACACAGCTCAGCTGCATTACATTGTTCAGTTTTGGTCATCTTAATTAGAAAGGGAAACAGCACATAAGAAGCAGGTAGTAAGAGCCAATATGAACCAGCAGAAGCAGTGAAAAGGCAAAAAAAAAGTTTTTCTGAAATATCTAAGTTTATCTTAGAGAGGAATACAATTGCTTTTGGTATAAAAAAGCCCCAATGAATTTCAGAGAGAAAAAAATTGCAGAAAACAGTAAATCCCTTTGCTATTTCTTTTAGGAGACAAAAGAGGGTAGCTAATCTGGTATTACTGTGTGTCATTCACTGAAAGAACTCATTGCCACAAAACAGCACCAGGAGAAAGTTTTAAGTTGAAAGGGGAAGGGAATTTGAGTGTTACACGCTTGGTGAGTACTTCTGTAGATAAATCCTAGAGAGAATTTTAGAGCAGCAATATTGTAAACTGACACTTCAGAACAAAATGTCAAAGGTGCTTGTATCATGCCAGTTTTTCTAGATTCTTCTTTCTGGATTATTTCACACTTCAAATATCAAACACCAATTACCAGACTATGGTTAGCATTATAGTTCATTAATAATTGTCTCCCAACCATTTCTCTGATTTCTTAACTCCTCTATTTCTCTGATGGCTCAGATGACAACAGCTCCGATTGTACCACAATTACATTGAAATTAATCTGCAGAAAATGAAAATATAATTCCATGTGTTATAGTTGTTGATCAGGTTTCAACATGGGAAAAATAAAGCAGCTAATTTATTTCAAAATGGGGAAAATGCTGATATAAATGACATGCTAGAACTATTGACTGTCAGAAATTCTGTGTTAGAATCAAGAAGAAAGACAAAAGCAGGAAAGCAGATTATTTCCCTTTTTTTGTTTGGTTGTTTCTTTGGTTTTTTGTTTGTTTGGGTTTGTTTTTTTTTTTTTAGTTTTTTTTTGGTTTTTTAGAAAGGGAGAGTTTTTGGGGCTTAATATGGCTCTGTATTCTCTTTACCTCACTGAAATATGCTGATGTGGCCAGCAAGTGCAGTAACAGGTAACAGGCATTGCAGGGGTTTTGAATGAAGATGCCATTGGGCCAGTTGTCAGGCAGATTTCTTGTACTGAGACTCTGATCTTTCACTCAAGGGACCATTAATATGAACCTTCCAGTTCTGTGCAATATTTTCATGAAGCTTGTGGTAACTTAAAAGCTCAGCTGTGCTTTCAAATTTGGTTGAAATTGGATACTTTGTTTGAAAGTTGTTGGGTAGACTGACGGACTGACAGACAGATAAATGGGCATGGACAACATGATTGCATAAAACTTTTCTTTTTAGGAAACCAGGATAAAAATAAACTCACTTTATTATAACATTCTGTAGACTCCTGAATTGCTAAGAAAGCTTCCATAATTACAGTACTATACTTCTAAGGCTGAAGGTATATAATGGTTATAACTGTTATTCTTGTCTGACTACCTCTAAAATTGCTGCATGCCACTCATTCCTAATGGCTGTTTAACAATGTTTATGGTTGAATATGTGCTACCAACTGACTGTAGCTGGAAGTAACAAAAAGCAAAGCAAAACAAAAATCTCAATATTCATGTAGAGTTGTCTCCACCGAGGTCTGTAAACAAAACTTACTAATTCTGCTGCAAGCATGATGAGTGATATACAAGCTGGGTGGTTCAGTCCAAGAGAACTGAACTCCTTAGAATCGTTTTGGTTGGAAAAGACCTTTAAGGTCTTTGAGTACAACTATTAACCCAGCACTGCCAAGGCCACAACTAAACCATTTCCCAAGCACCACATCTACACATATTTTAAATACTTCCAGGGATAGTGACCCTACCACTCCTGTGGGCAGCCTGTTCCAATGCTTGGCACCTCTTTTGGTGGAGATTATTTTTTTCTAATATCCAGATTAAACCTTCTCTGACACACTTAAGGCTCTATTCTTTTGTATGGCCACTTGTTAATTAGGAGAGGAGACTGACACCCACCTTTCAGGCAGTTGTAGAGAGCTAAAAGGCCCCCTCTGAGCCTTCTTTTCTCCAGGCTAAACAACCCAGTTCTCTCTGCCACTCTCATAGGACTTGTTCTCTAGACACTTCACTAGCCTGTTGCTCTTCACTTACAAGTCACTTGCAATTATTTTATGATGTCACTTTTTGAGAATCAAGTGAATACTTGATTCTGAAGTACATCAGAAAAAGCTGAGGTCCTTCTGGTCATTTAATGGAATGCAAAAAGCCATTAAAGTAAAATGTGCTCCTCAAATGAATGTTTATTCAGATCATGAAGTGGTTTACTTCAACCACTTCAAATTTAAAAATCCATCTTTGTTGCATTCCAATTGTTATTTTCAGTAAGCAGATAGGCATTTATGTAGAGGCAGAAGAATACTTCCCTGTAAAAATAACCCATTCTGATGAAATTATCAAAGTCATAATGTATGCAGCATTCAACAAAAACAAGTTACCTTTCTGGAAACTTACAGATACTTGCTCTGATTAGATTATTTACTGTTTTGAAAGAAAAGCCTGTGACAACTCACCCAAATATGGATTTGCCTAGTGTTTGGTTTTGTCAGGGAGAAGAAGACCCTGCTGGAAGTTTGAAGCAAAGATGAGGTGATGAAGAGTCCTTTGCTGGCATTGAAATTACAATCTGTGTACAATTTGGGCCAGCATCACCACACTTTAACACTACATTATTGGTTTTGATTAAATACTGAGTAATCATTTTTGAGTTCTGTATCTCATATTTTTTCAGTAGCATTCTAGCATAAGCTAGAAAAAGGGTCCAATCTTGTTCTTCTTTACTTTTATGGTAAGCCATCTATTCTAATCAATAGAAGTCATACATGCTTGAGGGTTTTTTGACCTGTTTTCTTTTCTCTTGCAATTGTCAAGCACAGAGCAGCCAAGCTAGGAGGACACTAGCGGTGAATAAAAAAAGAAATAGATTTGTTATTCTAGCTCTTCATTTAGTTAAAATGGCATTGTCCATTCTTACTTATTTTTGCTCGTTATTCTTACATTTTTTAATTTATTTGTCATCTCTTTATTACTGCTGCATGTCCCTCAGCTCAAAAGAAAATTTTTTTTTTTATTTGCTGATGGATAGCTCCATATAATGGCATGGCAACAGTCCCTAAAATAGTGTGGGATTCAAATGTTCTGCCCTTGTCACCTTGTGCTGGTCTAGTTTCTCTCATAACAGACAAAAAGTTAGAATACTGAACAAAGAGGTTTTTTAATCACTGGAGAAGGTCTATTGTATCATAATGATCCTTTCTGGGCAAAATCTAAAAATAATGCTCTATAGGTGAGCTGACCTTATGTCTAAAGCCAATCCTTAATATTCAGAATTACATGGGCTTTCTTGATTACAGAGTTATGACATGCATTTCTGCATCTAACACTGTTCATTTAGAGTTTTGATTGTTGCTACTAAGTGCAAATAAGAGGCAAGAAGCCAAATTTGAGGTAGAGACAGGTTTCACTACTGGACTGGGTAGAAGAGTTATGTGTCTTTTCTAAAATATCTATTTAATCTCTTACTTATATGCATACATTTGCTTCAATGGCACCTCAGTGTTTTCTTTCCCTCAAGAGACCTTGCATGTGAGATTTTCTTTTTGATGAAAGGCTATTCAGAGCTTAGTGTTTTCATATCTTAAACAATTCCATACTGAAAATATATACCCTTTCCATCACATCCCAGAAAGAAGACAATAAAACTGCCATAGCAGAATAGACTGTGAGGTAAGTAACTGTTTTCTAGTTCGTAAAGACAACTCGGAAAAAAAAAAAAAAAAAAAAAAAAAAAAAAGTGAGCCCAGTTTTTTATAAGCATATTTGAAAGAATTGATGTATTTATCTTGGAACCTGGAAGAATTTTTATATTTTCAGTAAGTTCTGACCTATTGATCTGCCTTCCATCTGGTGACACCATTTATACTCATGCAGACTACAATCAATAGTATAGAAAAACTATATTTTTTCTGTATTACAGTGATATTTTAAGTGACAGTATGGTCAAGGGAGAAGGCTTCAATAATAATAAAAAAAAAATCAAAATAAGAAATATAGTTTGGGGTTTAATAGCTTGCCCATATTGATTTTTAGCAGGGTTATTTGCCATACTTTACCATCAGGAGGAGTTGTCATGTCTGCAAAAGCCATTTATTTTCCAATTAATTGTTTCAACTTGGGAAAGCAAGTAAGAGTACCAAGGGATCATTATGTTTCCCCAAAAAATAAGCCAAACTTTCCTGCCCCAGGGATTTAGCAAGTTTCTGTACCATTTCCACCGGTTCTTTGGAATCCTTTAGTATAATATTTTTCAAAAATGTGAAAGGATCTCAGTTCTTCCCCTAGTCTGAGCAGTGCAGACTATCATGACACAAACAAAAGAGGTTTCTAGAGGTCCTGTTAAGAGGAGGAAAAACAAGAACACATCCTTGGCTTATGCTCCAGCAGAAATCACTTAGAGAAACATAGGCTTTTGTTGACAGGCTTAGGCAACAGCCACTGCTCAATACCACAGAGGAACATAAATAAAAGCCCAAAGTCTCAGTCAGTCTGACTGGGAAGTCCTTCCTCACTTCAAAGCCAGCATGTATTGTCTCACAGAATCTGTCTTACGGGATGAAGCTTACCTGAAAACACCGTTCACATAAATGAGATCTTGTTTATTTCTTCACAGCCCTGGCTGACTGTGTAAATCCACTATAGACTCTAGAAAAAAAAATCCAAATAAACTTTAAATTGCTGCTGCCAAATTCACACCCTTTTAACATTTTGGAGGCAAGAGACCTGAATGTGATAGAAGTCAAGACAGAAAATGTTAAAAGGCCTTCAATATAAGGAAACTCAAGGAAATTGGTTTGGGCTACGTGATTAGCAGCTTAGCAAATCTATTTTAGAAAGCACTAAATGGTGAGGACAATTCTGGGGAGACAAAGGGAACTCTAACACCGACACTGTGAAGACTGAGTTCAAGGTGAAACCACTGTGTAAGGGGTCAGGCTGCATGCCACATATTGAGAAATTAGTCTGGTGTCATGCCGCCCCAGATCTGTGGCCAGCACTGCAGGGCCTCGGTTATGTGAGAAGTAGTTGAGTGCTGTGGAACAGAAATCTTAGAATAGAACTTATTACTCACCTTTTTTACCTTATTACATAAATTTAACTATGTGTCACTGAGAGGTGTGGTTCTGTTCTTATATCCCTCTGATTCAGATTCCCTCCAGGACAGCACAAGAACAAGAATAGCACAGCTGACATTTTGGGTCATTGGTTTTACTGAATGCCATCTGAATGCTGATGTCATCTTCTCTGGGGTTTCCTGCATTCACAGGTGGCCAGTATCAATGTTTCAAAAGAAGAGGGAAGGAAAAATTAAATATAATTCAAAGGTTAAAAAAAAAAAAAAAATCTTTCTTTCCTCTTCAGTGAATTTCTATTTTTATAGCCCCTCCCATCTAAATCTTTGGTGTTGTTCCCCTATTAAATTAGATGGCCTTTTGAGCAAATATCAAGAAATAATAATTAGCATTGTCTGCATGAAATGTCTATGGACATGACATGAATTTATTATTCTTCTAATCATAGCCCAGAGTATACATATGTGGTTTTAACCATTTGTTAAAAATGTTTGCACCTCTTTGATGGGGCTCAGTGGCTTCATGCAACTCCAGGGAGGCTGTACCTGTCAGTGCAGCACCCTGTCTTAGTCACCATTTTCTTTAAGAGCAAAGAAACTGCCAAGGAGTTCATATAGCACAAAGTACCTTGAGTCTCTCTGGGCCCCGAAGCAATCAGCAACAAGTGGTGAAATACACACACACCAAAAAAAACCCGAAAAATCAATACCAAAAACTCCAAACCAAACACTCCGAACCAAACAAACCAAACCAAACCAAACCAAACCAAACCAAACCAAACCAAACTAAACCAAACCAAACCCTCCAAAATAAACCCCCAGAAACAAACAAAGAAAACCGTCCTACCTTTAAACTTAGTGAAAAGGATTGTGATAGTATAGCCGATATTGTTCTTACAGGCATCTTTTGGGAATTGTAAATTTCACAGAAATATCAGCTGAAGCAGTATTCTTCTGAAACTAGTGTATAAAAAAACCACAGCTGGAAGGGTAAAAAAGAGAAGTGTTTGCTCTGCAACAACAATTAATTTATTAACTCTTCAAGGGAAAGATAAGAGATGCTGTCAATTATATTTTTATACTTGTGCACTGTAAAGCAAAGGTAAGGGAAATGTGGCAGCTGCAAGTTTTGCAGGGACTAAATTAGTAAGCACAAATAGTTTTGATATAACAAAAACATGAGCTTTAAGACATCGGGAACATTTCCTGTAAAACTTCCCCTTCATTCCAAGATTATTTGTTTCTGTTTTGTCCTACCAGGCTTTTGTAGACTTTTTGTTATTAAAGAGGAGATGAATTGACCTGGATAACTGCAAAAAAACCCAAACAAAACATCCCCAAACCAACAACACCCACAGCCACCCCCACCCTCAGAAAAAAAATACCAAACCAGTTTTGTCTCAACAAAAGGAAATCTCAGGTTTAAGGGTAATTTTATGTCAAAGATGGATGAAGGGGAAGCTTGTTAGGGATCTGTAACACACAGAAACGAATCAAAGCATGAAAAGAGCACACAGAAGAAAGGAGGCCACAACAGAGAAGAAATATTGCTTGTTTGTGTCCCTGCTTAACTTGGCTAAGTTCAGGGAGATTTCTGAGCTGAACCGTGTTTTTTCTGTTATAGACTCATTAAAGGATACTCTCAACTGTCAGCAGAAGTTATTGAAGTAATAGAATTAAGAATATAAAATTTGCACGTCTGATTGATATATCTCTTTAGGTTCCTGGGAGACTTAAAGGTGAAACACAAAAATCTCAAACCTCTGTCTCAAATACAGTGTGGAAGCAGAGGACTGACACATGTGACATCCATTATTTCAGAAAGCTCCAGGGGAACCCAGGGACTGACCGGTAGCTCAGTGCATCCAGCATGTTAATTAGTTGAAACTGCCTGAAAAATGAAATTAATGTGCATCTGAATAAATATGAACAATTATGGTTTGTAAGTAAGGATACTTAGGGAAGAGCAATATGGCTTTTGCAAATGAATAACGGTTTTCACAATTATATAGTTCCCTGAAGTAATCAGCACACTTCCACACTGGTGCAAATAGGCTGGTAAAGTGCACCTTGACCTAGAAAAGGTGTTGAACAAGATCTTCTAGCAAAGACTTTTGAAGAGATGAAGATGACTGTGGAGAAGGGACTAAAATGAATAAATAAATTCCTTATTAAGAGGTAGAAAACAAGTGGAAAAAATAGTTAGATTTCACAGGGTAGGAAGATTATCGGAAGTATTCTTTAGTGATTTGCACTTGACTCCATAATTCTTAATTTAGTCTTTAATGATCTTGAAAAGATGCTGAGCAGTGAGGTGGAAAAGTCTGTCAAAGTTAATAAGTTATTTGGTACAATATATATGACAAGCAGCTGTGAAAAATGCAAAAGCTCTTCCTAGTGGTGACTGACTAGGAGACAGAATGGTGGGAGAATGTAAAGGAGAAAGCCGAAGCCCACTTTATTACCTTTAGTGTGCTTTAACTAATATTTTGATAAATGAAATTTACAGAGGTATATATAAAATTAATCAAACCATTTCAGAAACAATATAGTAGCCTTAGAGAACTCTCCAAAATACTGTTTCAGTTCAAAACTAATTTTTAGAAATTATATCTTTGAGTCTGTGGATATTATTGCTTGATTTTTAGGTTCAGACAGAACAGAAGAGAATAAAACATCTGATTTATGTTTTATTAAATAAAATCTATCTATGAAAATTTCTGATGTAATATTATGATTTCATTTTATTTTACAAAAATAAACCATTTGATATCTGTTTCCAATGTAAAGATCCAGAAATAATGTGTAAATTACCATTAAGCTACTGCAACTTTTAATGATTTTTTAAAATAAATATATTACAACTGTTTTATAAAGCCAGGCCAAGAGTTAGAGAACCTAATACATATCATAAAGTAATGAATACAATCTAAAGCAAAAGTCTCCCAAAGATAAACCTGAGAAACTTCTCTAGATATAGTTCCCCAGGGCACTTTAGTCAATATGACTCCATAGAAACTGGTGTTCATTCTGTCTATTGTTTTGTTTTCCTGGAATTAATAACAGAAGTTGATTCTTTTCTTATATTTTGCATTTTCTATTTTTTATATACTTTCAATTTTGTCTGCATTATGCATGTGATTGGTTGCAGGTTGTTTTTCCTGTTTCAGGTAGCAAAATAGCTGTAGTATAATGATTTTTCAGTGCTCTTTAGTTTCTTTTCTAAACTTTCCTCTCTCTTCAGAGACACAGATAAAATTCAGGCAATTCTTAATTAACTCCTCATTCAGGTTTTTTGGTTTTTTTTAAGTGTAAGAACACACTGGTTCCCCATCTGTAGCAGAGATACACAGTACTTTCACTTAGTTCAAGATGATAAGCACTAAAATCAGCAAGATTCGTAGAATCGTAGTCATTTAGGTTGGAAAAGACCTTTGGGGTCATTGAGTCTAACCATATGTGAAGGAATCAATTCTGTAGCTCTTGAGAAAAAGAAGTAAACAGATCAAAAAGCTGAATCATCTATTAAAAAAAATAAGTAATTCAAAATAATTTTAAGAAAAGTTAGCAGGGACACCTTGAGTTAGCCTTGAGTTTTTGGAAATCTCACTATAATTGATGGTGCAATTAATTGCATCTCTTAAAATGTTTTGGGACCCTAAGAGTGTCTGACTACCATGTCGGTACTCCAGGTACTTTATCAAGCTTCTATCACAGAATTTTAAGGCATTGTAATCTTTAGAAATGGCTGGTTGTCTTGCATTTAATATGATAAAATATTAGTACTTCAACTATTCATTTATTTTATCAATTTGTATAATTTTGTTTGCAGCCTTTATAAAATTTATAATTATTAAAGGTGAAACTGGAGAAATTGATTTAAGATGACAAAATAAATATATGCCATAAAAAATGAAAACAATATTTTTTTCAGTTATCTCTTCATCTCTCTTTTTTGTCACTGAAAAAAACTCTTATTGCTTTGCAAAAATAAGGCTATACTTTTGCAGAACTTGAATTAAACTATCAGTATCTAATTTAGAGAAATTTCCTGAAACATAATGCAAAAATAGTAGTGGCCATAATCTCAAAATAATCAGCTTACTTTTAAAATGTCTTTCAGTTTGATGAGTTCTTCAATGTCACAAACAATAGTTCTTCAACTCAGACTATCTGTCAAATCCAGTAGACACCATGAAAAAATACCTTATCTAGGGAAAATATGAAAATTTTAAAAGAGGATTTTAAACTGTTGAACTGCAATATCTTTACTTTTGAGTCATCCAATTTCATTTTCTCCAAATAAATTAGTAAATATTGGACAACATTTTGATGGGTCTCAGATATAAAAGGAAAATATTAAGCTGCTTGATGATTTTTAAAATAAAGGGTGCACTATTATTTTTGTTAATTTAAAATCTGAATGTCACTTTTTAATTCTTCTTAGGTGTATATACTGTTAGTTTAGCTGACTACTGTTATTGGCAAAATCTTCTGAGTATATGCTATTATTTAAGATGTTCATAGCTTCTAGAAGCACATTTTCTTGTAATTCCCCATGATTGTTTTAGGTATTGTGAGTAACAAACACATCTGAATATAGCTGAACTAATTAGAGAGGTCAAGAGTGGTGTCAGCAAACTTTCAGCTTTTTTAAGGAGTTAGTGGATGTGGCTGCAGGAAACTGCCCTCAGGGATAAAGGATTGAACAGAGCTTAGAGAATATTATTCTCACAGCACAAGAAATTTCAATTTCACTTTTTAAGAAATTAGGCACAGAAGGGAGGAGATAAGCGTGGCTGAGCAAGGATCTCCTGATCAAATTAAGTATAAGGAAATGCACAAGCAGTGGAACCAAGGACATGTTTCTTGATTATAATATAGCAAGTTGCCTATATATGTAGGGATGAGATCAGGAAAGATATGGTTCAGTTAGAGCTGAATTAAGCAAGGAATGCAAAGAATAATAAGGGTATATTGATATGAAAAGGAAGATTAAAGGAAAAGTACTTGTCCTGATAAATAAGACAGGAGAACTGGTGGCAACAAACATTAAGAAGACTTGAGGCACTTAAATTTTTTTCTGCTTCAGTTTTCAGTTTTAATCTCTCTTCCCACATTCTCTCAAATCCCTAAATCTCAAGGCAGGGACTGAGGGAGTACTCTCTCTGGCTCTAGAAGATCAGTTTCAAGACCACCTGAGAAACCTGAAAGTACATAAGTCCATGTGACCTGATGAGATGCATCTCAGGGTCTTGAGGCAGTTGGCTGACTCAAACAGTGGCCTGTTATGATGGAGTGATTGCATCAGTGGACAAAGGAAAATCTATGTGTGTTATCAATCTGGACTTCCGCAAGGCCTTTGATATGTTCCCCCCCCAATATTCGTCTTGATAAATTGGAGAGATATGGGTGCATTTGATGAATGCACTTTTAGATGGATAAGGACTTTGCTGGATGACTATGTCTGAAGTTCAGTCACAGTTATCAGCTCAATAGACAAGTGGAAACTAGATTTGAGTGGTGTCCTTCAAGTGTCCGTACTGGAATCCATACTCTTTAATACCTTCATCAATTACACAGCCAGTGGTTTGCATACCCTCTCGCCCAGTTTGCAGATGACACCGAGCTCAGAGGTGAGGAGCTCAGCATTATCCACTGATGTGCTTTAGGGAAGTGATGCCAATCAGAGGGATCTTGACGGGGTGGAGAAATGAGCTTACGTGAACCTCACGAAGTCCTACCAGCCCAAGTGCAAGATCCTGCACATGTCAGAGCAATTCTAAGGGCAAATACAGGCTGGAGAATGGATAGAGAGCAGCCCTGAAGTGAAGGGCTTCAGAATACTGACTGTATATGAGCCAGCAATGTGCATTTGCAGCCCAGAAAGCCAACTGTAACTAGGGCTGCATCCAAAGCTGCCAGGGCAACAGGGTGAGGGAGGGGATTCTGC
Source organism: Sitta carolinensis (assembly GCA_032173965.1). NCBI lineage: Eukaryota > Metazoa > Chordata > Aves > Passeriformes > Sittidae > Sitta > Sitta carolinensis. The sequence goes on from CM063284.1 coordinate 80,151,328, forward strand.
CCCTCTGCTCTCATGAGACCCCACTTGGAGTACTGTGTCCAGGTCTGGGGTTCTGCAAAGACATGGACATGTTAGAGCTTATGAGCCACACAGTTGACCAGAGGGTGGGAGCACCTCTCCTATGAAGAAAGGCTGAGAGGGTTGTTGAAGCTGGAGCTGTTCAGCCTGGAGAAGGGAAGACTCATGGAAGATCTTATTGCAGTCTTTCAGCATGTCAAATGGGGATTACAAGAAAGATGTAGGGACATTTTTTATGAAGATCTGTAGTAATTCAACAGGGGCAATGGTTTTAAGTTGATACAGGACATAAGGAAGACATTCATTACCGTGTGATCAAAGACTGGAAAAGTTGTGTATGTTCCATTTCTGGAAGTGTTCAAGGACAGGTTGCATGAGGCTTTCAGAAATGTCATCTGACAGAAGATGTCTTGGCCCACGGCAGGGTGTCTGGACTAGATGACCCATAGACAGACTTTTCAAAAACATTCCATGGTTCTATTATTTCATGATCCATAAAGTTACAATTACAGTGAAGTAAGAACCCTTTGGTTCTTTAGGAGGAAACACACAGAAGCTTTGTAAATAATGAGATTTCCCAAGATGCTCACTTCTCTACAACCTCTTTCAGATTTACCAATTACTAACCTAGACTGAGCATTTTTAGAAATCTGTTTGTCATATTTTATTGCAGCTAAAAATGAAGAAAAATAAGATAGTGAAATGCAGAATAAACAAGAGGACAACTAGATTAAGTGAAAAAAGCACAAGCTACAAAATTATGCTTTTAAAAAGTAAGACTGCTAAAATACTTATAAATAATAAAGATGGATAAGACTTTCTAAAAATGTAAATAGTAATGGCACATTCTAATCTTGAGCATGTACATTCTACCATGGAAATAACATATATGTTTCTCCTTCCCTAATTTGATGTTCTGTCAGCAAAATAATTTTGCTTTAAAGTGCTTGAAAAGCAGACCAATTTACAGAAATCAACTGCAGAATGTAATTGCCATCTAGTATTCCAGGCAGCTTTGCCCATAAATGGAGGAGAAAGTAATAGATAAGGGGGAAATATAAAAGACAAACAATGAGAAAGAAGTGGAATTATAGAATGCTGAGAAGAGGAACTATTGCTATCAGTCCTGCCAGTTCATGAAAAACTGATCTGCAATTCATGAATGTGACAAAACACATTTTCCTTCCAAAACAATAAAACAAAAAGAAGGGAGATAAATAGACAGAACAAAAGGTGCCCTACTCCACTGCAGAATGGTGAATAGCATTTCCACTTAGGTAGATCTTTTGTGTATTTTCAAAACAAGAGCTTGAAGAATGAAGAAATTAGAAAACAAAAATCCTATTTTTACAGCTGAAAAAATTAGGTTCACAAAAATGAAGAGGTCAATGAAAAATTCTGAGCATGTATATAATCTGGTGACTCAGGAATCCTCAAAGGCTTGCATTTGAGAACCTATTAGGAAAAACTGCTTACTTTTTCTTCTAATTTAGTCTTCTTTCTAGCTAATAGAAGCTGAGATCCTTTTATATGTTTTTTACTATTGTTTTGCTTTTTTTCATAAGAGTAGAGCTCCTGCGATCCTTTGTCTATGACGTTTTTGTCTGTTTACTCCAAAAAATAACCACATGCCTTCTTTTTCTTTCCTGTATTCCCATGTCTTTAAATGTACTGAATAGGAAATTGCTTTTTCTTCTCTCTGTTAAAAAAGTGTGAGTGTTGTTTTGCTTCTGGAAGCAGAGAAAGGAGACTTTATGGATCAGACCCAGAAGATTTTTTAAAATCAAGACAAATAATACATGCTATTGATTACTCATTCAAATGCAAGTGCAGTACTCTTAAATATTACTTCTAAAATTATCAGATTTGGTCTTTAAGCCTTTTATTGTTTTTTGATTCCTTTCTCCCATGAGATTCTTGATCCATTTTAAAATTCACTTGTAGGATTTCTAACCCTGGAAACATTGTGGACTTTCAGATCAGCATAAGGAAGTAGTTGAATCTCTGATGAAAGAGGTCTTAAATCAGATGGCCACCCCACAAGACATTGTAGAAAACCTTATTGTAGCATATGTATCTACACAATAAAATTTTTTGGGCATGACAGCACCACTGTTCCAGGGCAAAGTATCTGTGCGTTCTTGAACATTAACACTTCTATAACTAGTCCTTTTCATATTCACTTTTTCTCAAGTAACAAATTCCTTCTTCTTATATCTGTATGCAGAACAAATAAGGTTAATATCTCAAAATAATTACAATACCAGATAAAAAGTAATGTGCAGGATCACAATTATGTTGTACATGTCCAAAATGAATAAAATAGAATTAATTTCAGATTTATAATCACAAGAAATGAAGTTAATGAACAGCACTAATTACATCCCTGTAACATGATAAGCATAAAATAATTAAGTATGGATAATGTATTTTATGATTTTAACAAAGATCATGAGCATAGGTTTCCAGGAAAAATTCTAGGCAATGGAGAAGTCTCTAAACCTTTAAAATTAGCAAAGATCTCTGGAATATGAGTTTTTCCTTTACATCTCTGAAATACCTCTTCTTAAACCTGCATTTTATATAACTTAAATATAAAACTGCAAAACTGCAGCTTATATTTAAGGCCAGGAAGACATAAGTGTCTAATTCCCACTTTTGACTGTTCTTTGGAACATCTTTATTATGATAACTTAGATGCCTTTTATATCACACTATGTTCATTCTTTTTGAGCATTTAGGAAATTGTTATATTTTTAGGAATACCTCCAAAGTACTGATTTTTTTTTTTTATTATTTTTATTTTTTGTGTGTGTATCGTAACTTTCTCTGGAAAAGTAGGTTTTCATTTATACAAGAAAATTTTTTTTTTTTTTTTAAATCGGGTGTCCACACTGAAAATAGAAACACAAAATTAGACAAAGGTATGAAAAATTAAAATTATAATGTTGAGTGTTTAAATAGCAAACAAATGCAATCAAAAATATTGGGGAAATTATTAAAATCAAAATCTAAATGATTAGCAAATGGAAGAGGAAAATAGGTTTATTCTTTAACCATTATTTATGAAATGGAATTTCTGAATGCTACCATGTTAAGGAGTTTTCCTCTTTCAATATTTGATTCATACATTAAAACTGCTGGGATTTCTTACAAAAATATTTCTGAAATTGAACATTTTCTTTAACAGCCCTTCAGGTTTGAACCAAACCTTTCAAAGCTTGCTAACCTTTTATGTGCTAGTTCTTAAGAACTAGCAGATGCAAAGATGAACAGGAGGGTTTGTTTCCAGTCATGTGCTGTGGACTGCTTATCTTTATAAGCTTCATGAAAAGCATATTCTAAATGGCAGACATGTCACCTAATGGAAAGAAAGGCCTTTTAAAAACATATTTTGAAGTTGTTTTGCCAATGCTTTTTTACCTTTATTTTGCAATCAGAGGATGAAGTTCTGCCTTTTTTTTTTTTTTTTTTTTTTTTTTTCAGGTAGAGGAAAACTAGAGCTGGTAGAACTTGGAGGGGGAATGTTGAAGGGAAGCAACAGTGCCTCTGTTTATGCTTCATTCTCTGTAAAGCCTCAGAGTCTCACAACCAACTTGCAGCTGTGTCAGGCTTTAGCCAGTCTGCAGAATTACAATAGGAAAGGCCTGAACCTGAAAGATGAGCTGCTGTATAGTACATCTCAGGTTAAAACTGCCCAAGGTGCAAATAACATCTCTGAGCAGGATTAACATTTTTAAAACTTCTTTCAAGCACTGAGAAGAAGCCACATTTGTGTAACTCACAAAGGAAAAGCAACTTTGCTAGGTGACCAGAAATGAAGACCAGCTAAAAGTATTTGGACTCTCATGTAGGAAAGCATAGAGGCATGGCCTTATTCTCCACATAGGCAAAACCCCACGTTCCTTGGGTCTGATCAGAGTAAAGCATGTACTGGAGTGGTTTGTTGAACTGATGCTTTTGGGTTCATTGAAAGCTCACTAAGCAAATGAAAAATGTTGCATTAGCATTAATAAGATTCAGAAACTAAAATCCTACGATCTGCAGAGCATGAGGCTGATTTCACAGTAAATCGCCTCATTGCAGTTTTTTGAGCTGAACAAATGTAATGAGATTAGAAGGACCTTCTCATGGATATTTCTCATTTCACAATATAAATGAGTATGTGTTGCCCATAGATATGTTTTTGTCTGTTACTTATCACCAACTAGAAATTCCATGAAATGTGTATTTTCTTCTCTGATAATGCCTTGAAATTTGTTGGACCAAACTAAGCAATATGACTTGAAATAGGTGACAAATTTGAGTCAGAACTTCCAAGAATAAAGTTAAAAAATTGACATTTCTGTGCAGGAAACACCCAGATTAGAATGCGACTTTCTGAATGAAGACATGAAATCTTTGTAAGGAAGTGTTAACATGACAAAGTTCTGTTGAATAATTTCATTGATCAGTGTCTTGAAAGACAAATTTAGTGGCATTTTTTGGATAAAGAGGCATAGAGATTCAGAAAATACAGCACTAGAAGGGGAAGGCTTCCATTTGGGACCAGGAAAAGACATTGATGAGAAAGTACATCACACTCTTCATCAAATAAAAACCTTATTAAGAACTGAAAACTGTCAGCAAAAGAAAATTGTAAGCCAGGTTGCTCATCTTATCCATGTTGTGTCATTAGCTGGATCAGAACATGCCCTAAACAGTCAAAAAATCTGTGGATACGTGCTCTGTATCGCTTTGGACTCACCCAGCAGAGGAAGGAAGCCAAGGCTGACAGATGTCCACTCCAGCCTCACATTGTACCATATGGCAGAGACATACAGACAGTGCCCAGAGGAGACAGACAAAAGGTTTGTTTAATTCCAAAAAACCCTAAAGTGTTATGAATGAATGTTATAACAAAAAAGTTGGAAAAGCAGCCTGCAGTTCCTGGTACTGGGCAAGCTATGTATCTCCCATTCCATCTTATCTGCTGATAAGCCAGTTGTAGTAGATTATTTTGCACCAGCAGAGCATGTAGAGGTCTCCCACTGGAGCAGTAAATCTAACCCAGCATACTTCATAATGGAGGGAACTGCTGAGCCTGACATTTACATGACCTGTAAATGATATTGGACTCCTTTATTTCACAGTGGACTAACCATGCTGGATGCCACTTCAGGGTGACATGGGCTTGCCTGAGTGTGTGTATAAATATATATATATATATATATATATATATATATGTACACATATGTACAGGTTTGTGAAGGAGCTGCAGTGCCACATCTTTTGGTTTGCTCATAGTAACTCTGATACTTGAAAAAAGCAAAATTAACATTTAATAAATCTACAGTTTGCTTGATAAGGGATTTAACAAGCCGTCTTGGCCTATCCTGGAGACAGGTAACAAGGAGATCTTGGTGCTGGAGATCTAGCCCCTTTAATAAGACATGAGGTATTTCAGAAATATAGATGAGACAGACTGGGATAAGCACATGGCTTGTTTTTCTCCTGGACTGGCAGCTGGATGCAAAATAGCATACCCTGTACTAAAATTGCACAGGAACTCACCTTCAGGTTCCTGAAAAACCAGGTCCCTTGTCTTTTTGGGAGAAAACGAGCAAAAAAAAATCAGTTCAACAAACCCAAATGCATCAACTACAAGTTATAAATTTTTTGGCTGTGAGCACTTACACTGATCACATGCCAAATTATTATTATGAACCTTTAAAAATAAAAATCTCTAAAAACTAAGATTTAAGTGTCACCAGTGCTGACATTATAAACCATATGTTGCCCTGCTTGCTTTAGAGCAAAGACACATAATGTGGGCCCTGAAATGTACAACATGTGCCTTCCTTTGGCCAGGGGTGTCTATGAGTGTGTGTTACCCAAATGCCCCAGGGAGAAGTGGGCTGCCAGCAATTTCCCTTTCATCATACCCACATCTTTCTATCTTGTTCATCTGGTTGTCAGTCTCAGCTCCCTCCTGCTCCATTCCCTTCCATAGTCCTCACTGCAGAGGTGTAGTATAGCAAGGATTCTGGTTTCAAGGTCCAACAAAAATCTTTCATGGAAAGGATAGAGACTAGCTTGTCATTTGCAATTTTGTCTGAAAGAATGCTCCATATTTCAACAGGTTAGCAACTCCTGTCAGATTAGATGTTTGGACATCACCTGCATAAGATAACAGCTTCTTTCTAAACTGCTTATGAGATATTTACTAGTGGTGCACAAGGATTAACTACACTTTTCCCACTTTTCATCACCCAGACATTTTTAACTTAATTTTTTCACCTATTTTTATCTGGCCTCCTCATTCTTCTTTCTGCCTTTATATTACTTCAGGCTCCCTTTTCCCCCTCTTTGAAAAAAGGAGAAAGAAAAATGCTGTTTCTGTTTCATTCTTTAAATGGGCTCTATCCCTCAGTATTCTAAGGAAGAGTATTGTGAAAGCAAAAACTAGAGGTTGCAGACACAGCAGGCAAGCAGGAGTCACAAGTTTCAGTACAGAGCAGCTTTTCCTTTTTTTTTTTTTTTTTCTGCTTGTTTGTTTGTTTGTTGGAATGTATTTGACAAGGACTAGCTAATATATAGTGAATTAAAGGCTTCAGATTGCTGGGTTCAATTGCAAGGTTGATATTTTCATTTACAAAGCTGTCCTATGCAAGCTGGTAATTGAGCATCCACGGTAACATATATGTGATTTATGGCAATCCCAGATGAATGGTGGTGGAATTCATGCCAAAGATTATTTTTAAAAACAAAAGGAAAAGAAAATTTACTCCATTCCCAAATGTGAAGTCTATTTTTAATCATACTACTTTTCAAATACTGGAGCTATCCAGGAATAACTATGGAGTTATTGACAAATTACTTCAATTATAAGTATCTATAATACTTATTATCAATGATTATGCAGCTATACATGAATAGAATAGAATGAATAGAATAGAATAGAATAGAATAGAATAGAAATAGAATAGAATAGAATAGAATAGAATAGAATAGAATAGAATAGAATAGAATAGAATAGAATAGATGGAGGGTATAAATATGGTTTATCATCTTAGCTCCATTAAGCTTAAGTATATGAAAATATCTTTGACAAACTCAACTGATTTGGAAACTGTGTTTTGAAAATTGAATAGCAACTGAAAACTGAAAAAGCTGAAGAACAAAGGATATGATTCTTATGCCTTTGGCTCATACAGCAAGCAGGTAAAAGCAAATTATTTCTCACTTCATCTCTTCTTTTAATCATATGATCAGTTTCAGTCCCTGTTTCATATTAGCCTTATGTAAAATTATTATATTAAGTCCTTGTTTCCACTTCATGCATTATACCTGCTTTGGATTTCATGTACATTTTACTTAGAATATTAGAATACAGTGGATTATAAACTTCTGTATTCTACTATAGCTTTACTTAGTCATACACATATTTAATACCTATAAATTACTATGTGGTGGTAGACTTTTGTCAGTTGAATTTTCACTGACTCTCTATTAGAGGTAAGTTCTTGCTTGTTAAAAAAAAAAAAAGCTGTAATGAATTACAAAAAATTGCCTTTAGTGTTCTTCAGTTCTGCTAAGAATATTGTTTAGGTTGCTGTATATTTAGCTTTTACCCCTCCTTAGGTACAGGCCGAGTTCTCAAGGACCCACAAGACTAATGTATCATAGAATGTGCATCCTAAAGGAAAATGATATCAACACTCAGCCCACCCCCTACTTCGGATGAGTAAATTATAAAATTTCAGTGACGGCGATAGTGCCACGTTTTTTTACTTTAAGAGAGGCAAAATAGCAAAATGTTCCTTCCTTCTTAATGCTTTCAGATTGGGAAATTTAAAGAACAAAGCTCTAGCAAAGGAAATTAAAATTAAAGAGAGAAAGAGACCTGAGTACAGCATCGGGTTTGACTGACTGGGTAGATTAATGAGATCATACTGAGTTTAGCTAGCGCTATTTTCAGTAGCTAAAATCAGGGATCTCTGACCATTGCAAAACCAGGATTTTGTGAGACCAGGTTTTAATGAATGTAGAGGTAACAGCCTCAAGTAAGTAAGAATAAGCGAAAATTAAAATAAGAAAAGAAAAATTTAATTTGTAATATTTTGTTTAAACCTTATTTTTAGCCTAAGCTCTCAATATATACCAGGCAGTCTATTTCATGCTCTTGTACATCACAGTAAAATGCATGTCAATGTCTTAAATTCATGCAAAAGGTCCTAAAAAATAATGCTGACATATAAAAATAGTTCTTTGCCAGCCAAGAGAGAAAGCATATTTGTGATCTGCATAACACAAACTTATGTCTGTAGCATCTTTATGGACAGACATAAATTAAAATAGACTCAAAGGGATATTTTGTGCAAATGATTGTTTGCTTTAAGTTTAAGGATTAATTAATATTTTTTGATGAGAAATAGTAAAAATCTCCTAAAAGTCAGTGTTTGCTATGGAGAACTGAGTCTTGGGTTAGAAAAGTTTATAAAATCAGAAGACAAACAGTAAAAATGGTAGGCTATTAAGTAATTTTAATTTCCTAAACTTTCTTCTAGAAAATTAATGCAAGGGTATCAGCAGATATCACATTCCTTGGTATTATAAAAAATACCCAAAACATATTTGTTAAATAGTGAAGACATAGCAAGAAAATATACTAGCTTTATTTTTAGTGAGGAAAATCTTACCAAAGTAATAGGAAACTTTAGTTTATAAATTGAGTCAGTAAATTCAATTAAAATTTCATAAAAAAAACCAATAATACTGCAAATTTTCTAGCAAGTTTGTCTAGAATGATGAGTTCAAGAACCTGAAACTGAAGAGGATATAAAAACCTGTTGTGTCCAATATATTAGCCTGGTGCTTGAAGTTCAGGGGAAAAATTCCATTACAAACCAGAATCTTGAGAGGATTACAGACTTCCTGGGATGACTAAGCAGTTCCTACAGAGATGAAGAGTAAAAATAGAGCATGCAAATATGGAAATTGGAATGTAGCACTTTTCTACATCTTGGGAATTTAGAGATTTAGAAAAGACCAGCATGCTACTGAGGACCTAGATCTTGCAAAGGAAATGAAAATATGACACTAATGTTCACCCTAGCCATGAAGCAAGAAGTAAACAGAAACCGTAAAACCAATGTACTGCAGACTAAAATCACAAAACTAAAGCAAAAAATAATGAAGCACACCCAAATATTGAAACATGATACTATAGTTAAGGAAGAAAAGAGAGGGTAGAATCATGGAGAAATAATATGTATCATGGAAAGAACAGCCAGATTGTTCATGATAACAAAAGGAAGGGCTGAAAGATCAGCTTGTGAAACCACAGCTACAAATGCCTAAGCACTACAGAAAAGGGGTAAGAATTTTAAATGCCACCATCATGTTTCTGTGAAAGTATGAGTTTATTCTAGATATTGTTATTCACATTTTTCACTTTTTGACTTGATTATTTTTCTCTATTGATGTACTTTGAACTAGAGAAATGGTTTATTTTACAATAAAGACAGTTCATATTCAATGATATTATAAAATTTCAATACTGGAAACCTGGAGTCTAACTTTTGTTACAAGATATTGAGAAGCCAAGTAAAAGAAATATTTCTATGATTTCTGATGATTCTCTACTGCTCTCAACGAAATATTTATAAGAGCTTCAGTTCTTTAGCTGTTATAAAATAAAGCTGTGTAATTTTATGAGTGTGACCCATGAACTACAACAAATTTGTGATGTGTCTACAACTCTGGTGCCTACATAGACCCTACCTGAGATTTTAAGCAGAACTGGAGAGAATCACCTCTGTAGTCAGTTCCACTCTAGTACCACACCAGCTAAGAAATTAAAAACTTATTTTCAGAAAGTTTCAAAGAAAACAGTAATTCACCAAAATCTACAAAGAATCTAATAATCTCAATCTCAATAATCAATAGCCTTAACTATATTGACTACAAAAAAAAAATCAAACTAATCAAAAAAGGAAAACAGAAAACACATAGCATTGTACAAAAGAAAAAAAAAAAAAAAAAAAAAAAAAAAAAAAAAAAAAAAAAAAGAAGAAAAGAAATGTGCCCTCTGTGATTTGACCTGTAAAGAAAGAGTCTTCCTGTATGGTCATCACTCCAACCCTGAGCATGTGAGCAGGGCTCAATAACACAGTACTTAATAAATCAATGCTGCTGAGAGCACTAGTGAACAGTAATTCCCAGTCTACCACTGTGTTCAATTAAGAAAATACTTCAGCAAGAAAAAAAGCAACAACAAGCAACAAAACACAAACACAAAAGCACCCCATGTTTCATTCATGGAAGAAAAAAGACTAAGCTGGTCTTATTTAGCAACTGGCAAAATTTCTGAAGCATATTTATATAACTGTCCATTTATAGAGTATACAAAGAACAATAACTCTCCTAAAATATCAATATATTAGATAGGCAGAGATTCTGCTTCAAATTTCAAATATTCTGTCATCTTTTCCATGAATTTGTCATGTTCTGATGATTCTTTACTGTTATGGTGTTTTGAAAGATTGTTTTGCTCATAAACCTATAAAAAAAGCAGAAAGAAGGAAAGAAAGAAGGAAAGAAAGCAAGAAGTAGAAAGAAGAAAGAAAAGAAAAGAAAGAAAAAGAAAGAAAAGAAAGAAAAGAAAGAAAAGAAAGAAAAAGAAAGAAAAGAAAAGAAAGAAAGAAAGAAAAGAAAGAAAGAAAGAAAGAAAGAAAGAAAGAAAGAAAGAAAGAAAGAAAGAAAGAAAGAAAGAAAGAAAGAAAGAAAGAAAGAAAGAAGAAAGAAAGAAAGAAAGAAAGAAAGAAAGAAAGAAAGAAGACAATGACAATGATGAAGACGATGACTGTCACTGTGGCGAATAACACATAACACAAATTTTTCTAAAATAGTTTGGAGAGATTAATCTGACTCTGCTTATTCAATCAATGACTTCTTTTTAATACATTTTCGACAGGCCACTGTGATTGGTGTATGAGTGACAGAACTCTTCACCCACAATGGCCAAACTAGAGCGACATCAAAAAAAAGTCTGTCCCACAGAAAGAACTCTAATCATAAGTATTGTTACAGAAACAAAACCTGATGTTTATGTTCAAGCTGTGGGAACAAGCTTCGGAAACTCAAAACATCAGGAAGAAACAGTTTTAGAAACTCAGAAGCTGTTGGCCTGAAAGACCCAGACTACAGATGACAATGTTGAAATGGAGTTTAAATTTAGTTTTGTATTTCTGTGGCTATTTTCCTATCCTGAAATTTACTTGTTTATTTTAATAAGTGGTAAACAATCCTCTCAGACTCTGTTCCACTAAGCAAAACAAGTCAACACTTTTAATTACACTTCTTTAGGATAATCTTCTCCTCTGATTAATCTAGTAAACCACAGGCTGCTTTCAGATAAAAAAATTGTTACTTGAAAAACGTTAATCTAAGCATTATATGTTATTTCAGAGAAAGTCCTGACATTGCCTCAAATAAGAATTCTGATAATTCTATAACCCCATCAGAGGACAGAGTTTTCTCTCCGAACTCACTGCTGCCCTGTTTTGCCAAACTTACCTTAAAATGGTAGCACTTCTCACACACGGCTCACAGGTCAGATGCCTTCTCCAGATGACCATGCGCACAGTTTCGCCTTGTCATCTGTTGTCTCCTTTTGGACAAGTGATCAAACTAACAGCAGCTGTTTATGTCTCCCTCTGTTCTTAAGTTTTCATTGTTCAATATCATTCTATTCCTATGTCTCCACAATACTGACAATCCTCTCCAGCTTTCTTGTTTCCCTGATTAAATAAACCCATGCCAGCTCTTACCTGGTGGCCACTACTTCATCTATTAAACAGGATCCTGTTCCCAACGGTGTCACCAAACAATGATCCTGTTACTGTGATGCAGATAGAAACACACAGCAACACACACAACAGGTGTTCAGGCAGAGAAGAAGAAAGGAAGTCTCTCGTTTATTGTTGACCTCGTATATATAAGTTTCTGGACAGTGATCAGAGTTTGGACAGAGAAGTTCCCACCTCTCCATCTCCACTGGTCACTTGAGAAGTCCATCAGGTGATATCTTTTACAAAGGAATGCAAACGTGATTCTTGTTTATCTTACAATTCATGAGAACTGACTCCACTATACTAAAACAAATCAGAACACTGATTTTCAGGGACAACATGATCCCTCTCCTTTCTGACAACTGTTAAACTGTCCCTTTTCCTCCAGCTTTTTTATCTACCTCACAATTCATTAGCAAACTCTGTCATCCACACCTCCCTGTTTTTAACGTACAGAAGTCACGTACAGATGTTAAACTGAGATATTCTGTGGATTAGATCCCTTCTCTGAGAAACTGTAAATATTAAAAAACCTCAAAAGGTGGAATTGTATTTCTTTCTTGTCCCTTTTCACTTCAAGATCCTTCCTAAGACAATGTCCAGTACTTAGGTATACTACCAAGAAGTTTGTTGGTGGGTAATTTTCCACATTTTCTGGAAAGTATGTTGAAAAACTTCAACAAGTTCTGAAATAGATCTTCCTCCATGAGAAAAAAATAAATCCCACACCAACTAACCAACCAAGCATGGATTTTCTATTCTTTAATCCACTTGATAAAAAGAGCTCGAGAAAATCTGGTCACATACTGAACCTACAGAAACAGTACTTTTAACAGAACAGTATATATATGTTACAGAACAGTGTTATAGTCTGCATGTTCACGGATTAAAAGTTTTATTACTGTTGGGTTCCTTTATATTTTTGGATTATCCAATTTTAAGACTAATGTTCATACAAATATTTTTGGGAAATGCATGAGGGTTCATCTAAGATTGTTTTTGACTATATAGGCTACAATTACATAAGAAAGAGTATACCTGAATATAAAATAAAGCTGTGCTTCTCAAAATATCTTTTCTTTAAAAAACCCCAAAAGTTTGGTAAAAAAGCTGCTGCATTGTCAAGGATATTCAGGGACGTGTAAAGAGGAGGAAGCAAGAGTAACTAAAAATCTCAGAGGGAAATAGCCTTACTTTTTCACGAAAATTCACATTAAAAAAAAAAAAAAAGAGATTGTGAAAATAAAAGTTAATTGCAATTTTTACAAGCTGTCATTAATTGGCTGCATATACTTTCATCTACTAAAAGTAGTGGCTAAATATTTATTTTAACAGAAACAGAATTTCAAAGATCTTTTGAAAAAGTCTTTCTGGATAGTTAAGGCAATTGATAAGCCCAGACAGAAAAAATACCCTTTAAAAATACCCCAAAAAACACAAACAAACAAAAAAAAGACCCACCAGAGATTTGATCTCCTTGGTTGCGTGTATCAAATGTCACACTCTAGGATATCGTGAAATACAGACACAGATGCCAAAAATTACTGGAGTTAACTGAAATTAACACAGGAAAATCAGAGCAGCACTTTCCCTGAGATAATTTGCCCTTCATTACCCATCACTGACACTCAATACCTGAAAGATTTAGATGCCATCACTGTGCTTTTCTTTTTCTTTCTGAAGTTCTCTACATCATCCTTGTGAAACTACATACGATATCTTAGTCATTACAGGGAATCTTGATTCTCAACTACTGTTTGCCTTGGAAGATCTCCCTTCATGAAACATCTGCTAAAACAGATGCCTTCCAGATCAGACTGAGAGATCAGAAATGAAGTAATAGCTTGAAAATCACAGTATCCTCATGAAACCTGGCAATGCAGACAGCAACAGGAGACTGGAAACAGGGTGAGAACTCAGCTAACCATCTGATTTCCAAGCAGATAGTCTGTTAAATGCTGCATACAGCAGGTATAAGGCTGAAAAATGCATTCATGTTAGCAGAAAGCATGTAGTAGATGTGCTGAAAGGAACCCAAAGTTTTCTAAGCATTACAAGTATCCATGCCATGCAATATCAAGGATCAGCTGCAGATAAACTAGTGTACATTTTTGTGGATATCAGTGTTTTCCTCCTTCTTTTTTAGCAATGCACATTGTTACCTAATGAAAAATCAAAAAGCGCCAAAAAGTTCAAAAAGAATAGGAATGATTCAGCAATACAAAACCCCAACTTTTAAAGCCACAATTTTTCAAAGTAGTACACTTTTCTAAACTGCATTGTATGAAGATGCTTTGGGTGTTGAATGTGTCTAATATTTATTACAAATGCAACAGAAACAAAAAAGATAGCCCCAGGTTGCATGAAACTTAAGACAGATTCTTTAGTATTTAAGAGTTGACCCTGATTCCACAACTCTCAGTGAAATCCTAAATCACTGAATACTTCACTACCTATGAAAGATTCATGTAGATCTGGCATGAACTAAGTTCTCCTCCTGCAACAAACTTAGACAAGCAGCCTGCAAATATTAAAATTAAATTACTGTGATACAACCTTACACACAAGCATTTTACCCAGTCATTACACACACACAGAAAATAGAGCCCATGATCTCTAAATTCAGACTCAGACACTTGGAGCTTCAGTATGAGATAGAAGTGGATCTTGTGAAGTTTGTGTATGAGAGCTTTATCATATACCTTTATTACTGTATTGCAGTACACAAGTATAATGACCATCATATTCTTAGAAAGATATTTCTCAAATCTCTCTATTTTATATATTAAGGTTAATGGTAGGATTTATGAATTATCATGTGATTGTCTAAAATAAAAGATGAAGTCTCATAAACAGAATACCATTGAGAATCACTTTCTGTAATTTACTCAGTAATATGATGACTTATATAACATGGAATGTTTTATAAAGGTAACAATAAATCAAAAACATAATGTTAGAAGTATGTTTTTTTTCTTTAGTTTACATTCATCCTACTCTTTTTATTTCTAACATATAAGCTAGTTTCAACCAAAATCTGCCCTGGGACCTGAAGGACTGCAAAAATATTGTATGCTTCATCATTCTATGAATGATTGTCTACACCTGAAATCCCAAAATTGGCTCCCAAGGAAGCCACGATCAGTAAAATACTGCATCTGAATGCACACATTTTCTTGACTATCTAACCTTAAAATTTGTGGAACCAAGGGAGTGTACTAACTTCGTGATGTAAATGTGATGAACAATATGAGCCCCTGTCCTGAATTGTAAGAATTTTATTTTGGACAAGGTCCATTTACACTATTTTTCCTCATGAGTGACCTGTCAGTATAAAACAATTGTTACATACATAATTTTACTGCAGTCGGCATTTTCAAATGCTCCTGAGTTTGTAACATCAAAGCTGGAACACTTTTCAGAGTATCATCATTCAGAATGTCATGTTGTCTACTCTCAATTTACATCAAAACTGAAATTCCAATTATCCATACTTTTTATTTCCAGTTCAAATTCTGGTTTCTACTTTGTTATGTGTTATTTCCCACTGCATGCTGTACTTAATGAATATAAATGGTGAGTTTTGAATCTTTTAGTTCTTAATATTCTGCTGTTTTCAGGCAATAGGCACTGGTAGCAAAACAAAGTAGGGAGGATTCATAATCTGTATGAATCTGAACCAGATACAGTGTGATTGTCCAGGGAAAAGAGCGGACATTAATGATTATATATGGACAGCTGATCATTACTAGATGGAATATCTAGCTGTGCTTAGCAGCAGGCAAAAATATTTTGAATAAAAATCCTAGCAAAACAGTAAAATTTCAGATTACATATATGAATCTTTTTAATTATTTTCTTTTTCAGTAGAAAGTACAAATTCATTTAAAGTTGCTAAGAAAAAAAAAGAAAAAATTCCTAAGTAGTTTCCCTAAAAGTTCCACGCAAAGTAAAATATATTTCACAGCATGAATATTTTAAGGACTATAGAAATTCAGAGTAGGAC
Source organism: Sitta carolinensis (assembly GCA_032173965.1). Classification (NCBI taxonomy): domain Eukaryota; kingdom Metazoa; phylum Chordata; class Aves; order Passeriformes; family Sittidae; genus Sitta; species Sitta carolinensis. Next base: position 80,167,186 of record CM063284.1, read on the forward strand.
TTGAGGGTGAAAAATAGACAAAACTTAATTTCCTGCTGAATGGTAGATGCCTTGCTTTGGTGAGGAGCTGGATTCAGTTATGGTTCTTGACAATTTCCAGGCTACAAAATGTGAAGCAGAATTAAAGAAAACCTAATTATTTATGATTTAATTATTTTGGGTCGATAAAATGTAGTGCTGATTTAGCAAACCACATTTGAAGTGCTTTGCAAACATTATTTAATTTGTTTATAAATATGTCTCTCTGTTTTGGGTTTTTATTTATGCCACTCTTTGTTTTGGATAAAAGTGTTAAATTAAAATTCGTTACCCCAGTAAGAGATTCGGTTGAACAAGAGATGTAGTAAAATGTAAGGGGATTCAACACAGCACAGAGCAGAGTCTAATATTAATGACTATTATGTCAAAATTCATGTTTTGAGGGCTGCAGCACTGCAGGGCAGACCATACCATTAAGGCACATCTGCAAAAGTGGAAGAGAGAGAGACTACTGAAAGCATTGAAAAATAGCTTTTTCCCTAAAAGAGGTGCAACACACATATCTTAGCCAGCCACTGAAGTCAGGTAGGGATACAGTCACAAAAAAACCACACACACACACACAAATCTAGGACCTGAGCAATGCAAATGCTGCTGTACTTTATAGTTGCTACAAATGCTTTTGCCTAAGTACAGCAGAGCATTTCCACTTGCATCTCTACAGTAAACACCAGGAGGTTTCTAATCTGTTGTCTTGAAAGACGTGAAAGTTTTCATGAAGTTGGTCTTTCCATGAATTCATATGTCAGAACTACAGATATGAGATTCAACATATCCCATGTTAAAAATACAGCATAAGTCTCAGCTAACTTAAATTCTTTCAGATCTAAAAATGTATCAACCCCTGAGACCAGTTTTGTTTTACTAAAAACTTGTGATATTTCTTACTAAATAAATTAATAATAATCTATGAAAAATAATTATATAAAAATTATTCAAATAACAGTACATTTATTTTTCAGAAGTTTATTTTTTATTTTTACTAATTTTTAATTACTTTGCCTTATTTTTCTTTAAAGTTTGTTTTACTAAACAGGAATAGAAATGAAATGCAAGATTTCTGTAATAAATTCCTCATGATGGATGTAAATTAATTACAAATTTTTTAAAAAAAGGGGAAAGATATATATCTGCACTCATTTTTAAGAAGTATTCTTTTTCAAAATACAGTTCAGATTTTAATTTACCCTTGTAAATGTCTGCATCCAGGGTAGCCAGATTTTGACATTCATGTGACCTGATAGCTTTTGGGGCAAGCAAAGATTGCTGGAGCTTTCTTTCTGTTTTTGACTTAAAAGTTCTCAAAAAATACATCTATACCTAATCCTGTCTGGCTAAACATTTGAGTTATGACTCAGGTCTTGATCTGAGCAAACAAGAACTCGGAAAGGAAGAAGTGGCTTATAAAGCCTCTGCAGGTGTGCTTAAAAAGTAGCCAGAGCTTCCCAATGTGTTTACAATGCCTAGGATACTGCTGCAAGCGAAGAGTTGGTTGTGTCAGACCCTGGATGACACCAATACTGTCTGAAAGTGCTTTTTCAGTGAGTATTTTGGTGGTTTGGATCACCTTTACACAATTCTCCACCTCTGGCTGAATGACGTATGTGGCGTATCTGTGTACCGGTATATGCAGGTGTACTGTCTGTATATATGTGGACATACATAAATATTGTGTGTGCCTATATGTGCTCCCCACTGGGCCATAGGCACTGCTGCAGAGGCCTACTTGCACACAGTCACTGATCTGTTAATGTTGGAGTCTTTACAGACCTGGCCACATCCTTCTAATGAGCTGTGAGGGCCAAGACAGAAGCAGTCAGATGCAGAGGCCCAAATGCTTGGCTGCCAAAAGAAAAACCGAAAGACATACTGCATCTCAAATGCTTCTCTCCACCATGTATACATGCTACAATAAGTGCATTATGTCAAACTTGGCTTATGAACTCATTTTCACTATTTGATAGCAAGCAATATCACCGGGATTTGTTGGAACGACTAAAAGTGCCTTCCGGGGAATGGAAGACATTAAGCACAGCTATAGCATACTTCATTTCGTTTTTTGAGCAAGAAATGCATCTTTCTCATGCTCATCACTGACACAACAATCAGTCTTTATTGCTACTTAGGAAAAAGGCTTCATAAGAATCTCATTGCCACCTGGACACTTCTTTCTATGACTGTCAGGATGTTCATGATAAACGTGTGACTCCTGACAGCAAAAGAATCTTCCTAGATGCATATATTGATCTGTATATCTCTATCTAAGTATATAGTAGTCAGTTTAATAAGCATATATTGCTGGATATATTTTACTATTTATTTCTTTTCATTAATTGATGACCTATGAGAATTCAACCTTTTATACTTTTGCAATTAATTAATAAATAAAGCACATCGATTAATTGTTTGTGCAATAAAAGGCAGGTCATAAAAACATCATAAGGAAAATATCATGAATCTTCAACTATGCCAAGCAACTGGGTTGAATTGTGTCATAAAACAACCGATTCTATCTTACAACTGTTTCATTTTCTCACCTCACTTCTTACTGGAAAGATGGTTCAAAGTCTCATTTTGTTAGAGAACTTATTGTTAGTTCTAATCTAAACTTACTTGTGCACAGCATAGAGCTTTTTTCTTTTTCCTCTATCAATATTTTCATCTGGCTTAACAAACTCCTCCATGGTTTTTGTTCTGGAAACTAGGGAGGGAAGTGAAGATCTCTCACAAAGGGATCAAGTGTGTGTCATTCAGTCTTTGTTTAGTGAGATTATTAAACCAAATTCTGTTAGTCACTGTTTGCAGGAAGTTTTGCCCTTTCTCTGAGCAGTCTCTGAACTCCTTTTAAAACAAATTTCATTTTTCTGAATGTGGATGATCACAACGTATGTAGGACTCTTCAAGATAATTTTCTTCTAGGACTTTTTATTAATATTTCTTAGTCTCCTGCCAATTCTTCTGATATGTTTAATTATATTTCCTTTCTCTGGACCACATCACACTGATAACTTATAACTCATCTTGATGAACTCAAACTTTTCTCTTCCACTGTCATTTCCTTTTCATGAATCTTCCATTTATAGAAGAAAATTCTTTTATCAAGCCATAGTAGCAAGACCTTCTTGTTCTTGCATTTTATACCAATTCCTATTTGCCTTTCTAGTCTTAATTGCTTTTTCTTTGACAATATATTGCAAGTCTTGCATATTGTAGAGGTCAAAGTCATATATTTGCAGCTGCCTAGATAACTTCTTCTTTTGAAAAGTTACTGCTTCAAGAACTATTTTTGATGCCTTAAAACATCGAGTTTTTAGTAAAAAACGTTGCTACTAGACTCACTTGCACACTTTACTGTGTTTTTGTACTTGGAAATCTAAAAATTGGAGGTAAACCAAGCTACCAGATAGATCACTCCACATACTGAGGAGGTAATCATGAGAAGCATCTGACCTTCTTAATTTCTCCTGGTATTTCCTATGTCTCAGTTTCCACTTCTGTATGTTCCTTTTCATAGCCATCTTACTCCTTCTGTATATTCAACAATGATGTCCTATTTTCTGCCAAGAGAAGCAGAATGCTGTTTTAGCTTAGCCACTCCTGTAGTTATTTTGACTCTTCACCACTGATCAGGATGAGCTTGACTTTGTCTAATCATCTTCTTTCTTATCTTTCTGACCTTCCTGATAAGATTCTTTGATGATCAATATTTTCTTAAGATTTTTTCATCCAAGTTTCCAGGTTTCTATAAGCATCCTGTTTAAGCTGCCTAGGTATTTAACTAAATCTAGAGCTCTCCCCTACAGAATTTCCTTTGCACTTGGCAACAAACTCCAAGTACGGTAAGTGTTTCCTTCACATCCTTCCAGAGCCTTGGACACATGAATCCTCTGTTTGACTTCTGAATCCTCTCAAATCCATGATTTTGAACTAGAAAGCATTATGTAGTGGCCTGAGGTTTTAAACTTCCTTTTGACTTAAGCTGAACGACTCCAGCATACTGGTTTGTGTACTTAGCACTTACAAGCCTTCCAGAATAACTTTATTTCTTGACATTGTATCACTCTTGAATGACAAAATCTTTTAGCTTTTGCAAACAGAAATGACGTTGTTATTCTTCGCAATAATTTTTTGAGTTACACATACCTAGGAAATTAAAAATCTTGTAAGCACAGAATTAGAAATACTTGTAGTATTTATAATATAAAGAACCACAGATTAAAGTTCTTGAAATCTATAGAATATTTTTATGTTGTTGCAGTGGTAATAATTTGTTGCAATCCTTTCCCAAAATTGACTAAGATATTACTTCAGTGCCTCTACTCCTCCTCTCCTCCACATGTAGGTCAGTTATGGTTGGGCCATTTCAGTAGGAATATTTGACCTCAACAATAGCAGTTTGTATATTTTTCTTTGTTTCTACCAGAATCTCTTCTTTTCACCTTACAGCCACCTTTCTAATTCTGTAGGGAAGGCAATTCATTTTTCCATTCTCTGATTCTGCTTTGGATTTAGGACTGGAAGTCCTTTAACAACAGTCCCCACTAGGAAAAATCAAACAGACTTGCGATATTTGTAGCAGGCCCTTGTATTTCCCAAGTATTTCACTTTCAGTTTTCTCTTACAGTCTCTTTGGCATCATTATTCACCTTTTGGAGGCATTGCTGCCCTTATCTGTTCCCATTTTCTTCTTTGTCTGCTCTGATGAAAAGAGTCTTCTTTCTCCTTGTCCTTGTCACCCTGTCTCTTACCTGATTCCCTTTTTACTTCTCTAGCACAGCTAAACTTGTTCCTCAGGGAACAAAAGGACTTGTTTATCTTGGGAATTAGCCAAGCCAGACAGGATATGATTGTGAACTATTGGTTTGAGCCTGCATTCACTAAAGAAGAGAGGGAAATATGAGAAGTTGCTGCTGGAGTAGGATGAATACTACATGTGGCAGAATCCCAAAAAGCAGCTGCTCTTTACTTCTGCTTTTCTCCTGTCAGTCAGCTCTCATTAGTTGTCTTATTTAATTAACATTTATGTAATTATAGGCCTAAGAGTGCAGGCTTTAGTCAGGCCAGCCTCCTGCTGAGTTTTCAAAGTGACTTTTCTACAAGTTTTTCCTTTCTAGAGTTCAAGATCAAGTACAAGAGAAGCAATAGCTGAGTTTTCTCTCTTTTGTATCTGGACTGATTCCCACACCATCTGCAATAAGCATTCTTAAACAACTTGTTAATTCTCTAAGGTTCCTTACAGAGGCAACACGATGACTGTGTTACTGGATCAGTTCTGTTTCAAAAAGAGATGAGGGCATTACTTTGCTAAACCTCAGCAAAATTCCAGTGTCAGGCACTACTCTAGAGTTTCACCAAAGTCTTATTTCTAACTCAAGAGTTTAGTCATCAGCAAACACAGCTTGCACTCATGAGATATAATATTAAGCTTTATATTTATGCAATACCACAGAGATAACCATCAATATTTGCTTTATATTAGAAGCTTCTTTTGGTCCAGGTTTGACCCTTATTTCACGCTATGTAGTCTCTTGCAAAATGGTGTCATTTCATGAAAAACTTCCCACAGCCTGGATCTTTGAGCAACGGTGGAAATGGCAGGGGAAATACTAAGATTATTTAGAAATGTCAAGCCCAGTGATGTAGCAGTGAGTACTTTCATTTTTTTCAATTTTGCTAACTGTAGTTTTGAATCAGCTTTACACTGAGAAAATAATGGATCTATTTCTGCCGACTGTAATAACTGTGGTTCATGAGGTCTGTTCTGGCTGTGAGCTGAAGGGTTGTAAAGTCAATGAAAGTTTATAAAATGTTTTGATAGCTGTTAATAACATAAACCGAGGGCTAAAAGTTACCAAAGAGAGAGAAATGAGAGAAAAAAATATAAAACAAATTGCAACTTATATCTGTCTGTGAATATGATAAAAGAACTGCACTGAAACCATCTTTAGCCAGAAAAAAAGCAGCATAAAAACAAACGAACCCAAACTGGTGTGTTGGAAACACAGTCTGTTCAACATCTGCCCTTAATCACTGCCTTTTTAATGGTATTTAAAGAGGCACTTTGAAAGTAACAGGTGGACACAAAATCCAACCATCAAGAAGGCAAATAACTGTTTTTTTCACTCCAGAGACTTCAGCCTTTGATTCTGATCCCTGAACTCATCTCCCTAAGGTGTTTCCAGATTAGCTCATTATAAAGTTAACAAAATCCCCTTTATGATTAATGTGAAGCCTTACTTCTCTGTTATCTGCCCAGGACTCAGGGGAATGAATTTGGTGATAGAACTTACAGTGATTGAGCTCTAGTCTTGGACAGTAAAAATAATAAAAAATGGTGGAAAAAGAAGAAAATAAGATCAGAGCCCTCCTCTGTTACCAGATACCACTTTTCACATTTTGTGTTTGTTTCATTTAAAAAATTATTAAAAAACTACATTCCTTCAAAGAACCAAAAGATGGAAACTGTTGTTTTCCCTATGAAATACATCCTTACAGCAGCAATTTACTTCTATTGATCATGACATTTAAAAAAATGTCTTTGGGGACATTTGACCAGTTTTCAGTTTTGTAATCAGGTGTGATTTTTTTTTTTTTTTTAATAATGATTTCTAATTTTAACATGTATTTTCTAGATTCTGTGAGACAGTAAGTAAGTACAAATACCTCTACTTAAAACCTGTTTACCATTTGACACACTGTTAACCTCGTTAACTCTCAGGTTACAATGGAATTGCCATAAGATTGATAATTCACTATGCTTATTTATCTTTTTTGAATAAAGGCATTTGTGCTGAAGCTCAAGTAAAACTGAGTGATCCACAGTGACTCCAGATCTGCTCAATAATACCATCAAACAAACTACCTTTCATGGGCTGGCAGAAGGTCTGAGGAGCTAAGACCCAGATGAAAAACAAGAGGACATCAGACCATAGAAACAAAGAACACTGCAGCAGCTGCTGTCCAATCCACATTCATCCATTCCTGGAAAAGTTTTTGCCCTTGCTTTCCTTGCCAGAATACAGCTGCTGCTGACTAATGAATACTGCTCAGAATAACCACATTTTGCTGTTAGTGAACCATGGACACTATGCTTCCTCCAGGACTACCGATTGAGAATATATTTGAAATACTAGCTCTCTTTAAATAGCCCTATGACAGCTTAAAATTTAATTTATTTGATAAACAGGTGGGAAGGCTTACGGAGAAGTACGTGTTGTATATCTGCTATTATACGAATACTGCAAAACACTAAGGGTCTTCCTAATCATGTCTAAACAATAATTTCTATGGGTAATGGAGATGTCCTATTTTTGCAGTGTGAAATGTTATCACAGAATAGGAAAAATGTCTCTTTTTTTCATATGTAGTGGGACTGCATTACCAGAACAACCCAAAATGAAATTATTCTGAAATCATATGATCTTGTTAACACTTAGGTAATTTCTCCATGAATTATTTACAACTTGCTGTTACTTAGACATGTTCTCTACTGCCTACATGATTCAGGTTATTTCACCTTCCTTTTGCACTATCATGCACTTCCCACGGTCTTTCCACAGTCTTATTTCTTACCTCGTTCAAACACTTATTATATTTCATTTTAGACAGAATTCATTCCAGGGCATATGACTCAACTCAAGACTTTAATTATATTTCAGCAGGTAAAGTTGGAGAGTTTTGAGTCAGATGCATCACTTGGTAATTTTTACATCACCCAGTATAATATCACATACTGGTTTACATTAATGCAGGTTTCTCTTTATTATAGGAATATATGGTTTGTCTCCTTAGATTACACAACTATTTAAATCCTTAGTTAACAACTATTTAAATAAAGATATCTGCTTTGTGATAGCTTGCTATATGGTTGAAGGGAGTTCCATTGCCTGTTTGTTCATCACAGTTAAATAGCACTGATGTTTATTGATTATTAAACCTTCCCTAATCTGCATATAAGTTATTTCCTTACCAACTGGAACTATAATATATTTAATACATTTAGTTACTAGTATATTTGCATTCTGAAACTAGGGTGATTTGGTTTCATATGTCTGAAGGTGTGTAGTACTGTAAAATGAAATTACTATCCAGCCGTGAATTGTTTATTTCTTAATGCTTTTAAATCATTGTGAACGTTTTTGCACTGGAATTATTCTATTCCTTTTTAATCTCTAATGCTCAAAATGTATTATATTCTTTACAGACTAAACTCCTTACTAAATGCTTTATATTGGTTCTGAGTTTTTTATTTTAAACCTAGTTTTCTTCTGTACACTACACTTGTAAGTTACGGTGAGTCAAATGAATTAAGTAGACTGAAAATTAGGAAAATAATTCTTTGCAGAATGACCAGCCACACTTATACCTGGAGTTTATTTATTGACAGTATTTTCTTCTACATATAAAATTCTACACATCTTTGTTCCCATCAGTGCTTGCCAATTTAAATTAATTTTTCATTATAGTCTGAAAAAAATTGTTGTGCAAAGTAATCTACAGAGACTTTTGAGGTTTACATAAATGGAAGCTAAGGTGGTATCTCAGATCAAATGAAACAACATATTGATTCTCCTTAAGAATTCTGATCATTGATTCAGCAGTGCACTCACATGATGTTGCTGTAGGTAAACATTCACGGATAGGGATCCTCAGACATATCCATCTGACTAAAATGGATATTATAATGGACAAAACATCACGTAAGAAAAAAGGTGAAGCAGCAACTAGCTGCTTAAACATGGAGGGGATTTATACTTTTTTTGTAACACAATTCAGACTGTGCTACAGGCAGTCTGAATCTGAAAAAAAGTACAGAGGGAGCAGACAGAAACCATTCACATAGAAAAATTCTTCTGTGATAGTTAGTGGTTTGATTCTTAATATTTGTTTTAGTTTTCAAAACAAGAAAGAGATTAGCAATTAGCAGAAAATTATTATCTTTTTGCAAATAGGGATTCCACACAAAAGGTAGCATTCATTAAATTAAAAAAGGGACCTTTTTATTTTTGCTCAGGAAAAATGTTGATTTTCTCCAGTTTTGAAGTGCTGTTGGTCCCACATGAATGGGAACTCCCCTTTCTTTATACCTCTAACACAGAGACATATGTATGCATACACAAACACTCACACATCTGTTCATGCTGGTCCATTTACAAATAATTCCAGGTAGATTTCAGGTAAATCAGGAGTACTCATGTTCTAAGCACTCTTGGAAATGGTAGTATAAAAGAGATCCCCGGACAAATCCTGGAATTAATGACTACAACAAAACGGGAAGAAAGGGCTGGAGAGGCTCTCTGCTTAGTCTGAAGAAGGCTAAAGAAAATAAGCAGAGTTATCCTGTGCCATCTGTTGGGAAAGGGTTGTGAGCAAGAATATGGGCATGAAGTCTTTCCTAAGAGTCATGGAATATGAGGTATACAGAGATGAGAAGGAAATAATTAACAATTGACTGGATGGGACAGTAAAGTCCACTTGTGAACCCTGTACTAAAGCACGATGGTAAAAGCGTCAAGGATGATAGAAGTAGGGACCCTTTGGTGTGTTGTCACATGCATTTACTCTCTCTGAAGAGCCTGTCCAGACAATGCAAGAAAGTATTTCTTTACTTTTTATTTTTTTTTTTTCAATTTGGGAAGAGTTCAGGTGGATGATGGACAAAGTTCATATAAAGTATCATTGCCTTATGGAGAAATGATCTTGTTACCATGAGAATTCTTTCTGGCTTTATAAAATTGCTAGCACACATCAGTTACTCCATAAGAAAAACACAGTTTGATCAACACCAGCCTATGAATGGAAAAAAGATGGGAGCTTCAACAGCAGAATACCACCTGATGCTTTAGCACATTACCTCATCAAATACCCCTGATTTTTAAATTCCCCATTTCTCTACCCTGCTCCCCAGAATCTACATTTTTTACATTGCAATCAAAATTGTTCATGAAAAGAAGAAAAATATGAGTATGAACAATATTTTTGTCTGTATTACGAGAACATATGGTTCCACATTTTTTTCAGCCATCATTTTACTGTAAAATTTTTGTCCTAGCAGATATAGAAGATATGAAGATCTGGAATTTAAAGGAAATGTAATGTAATGCAGTTTCTAAGATAGAATGACAATAATCCCATTTCTTTATAGTCATTAAAAAATGATAGAAATGAAAGATTTTCAAGGATTGTAATATATTAGAACATGAACAAGAAATTTGACCTAGCAGAATATATGGAAACATCACTTCAGAACAAAAGACCATTGAGTACATCATAAAGAAAAAAAAAAAAAAAAAAAAAAATAAAAAAAAAAAAGAGACAGTTTGCTCTGCAAGGAAGGATAGATCAAATACATGTGGAGGTATTTGGATGTTTAAGTAGCATTGATTTCTCTGAACAATTGTTACTCACTCCTCTCTGGGTGTCCAGCAACCAGTCACAACACCACATCTGGTCTACTTTTTAAACTATGCTGATAAAAGTGGATAATGCTGCAGGCTCCTAAAACTAATTTTGATTAATAAGTAATGGAATATTTATCACACTTTAGCTTACTTTTTGGCATAAATAGACATTTCAAAAATCACACTGAGGTCACTGATAAGTTTATGCATTTAGGAAAGGACCTTAGGAGATCACTTATTCACAACTCCCTTATTAAAGCACAGTTAGTGCTCAATACAGATCAGGCTGCTTTGTCCAACCAGCTCTTGAAAACCTCCTTAAACCTATTTGAGACATCTGTGATATAGTAAAAGTGCTGTGAGAGCTCCTTGGACATTTCCTTCTGGAATGATTCAGAAAAAGTCTGCCTCAGAGATACTTCACCAAGAAAGATCCTCAGGAGTTTTCCAAAGGATTTAATTGTAACAGAACAGTAGTGACATTGCTCCACTCTGGGAAGTGAGAATAGGTTAACTGGTTCTACTGACTGTATTTGGTTTTGAATCAGTGTAAAACAACAAGTGTGGTGGGTTAAACATTCTGATAAACACCTGCCTTTTTTTTTTTTTTTTTTTTTTTTTTTTTTTTGTCTCTAGAATCTTTAGTGGGGCTTCTTTTTGAAATTACAGAAGTACTTACAGCTTCTACTTTAGCAAAACAAGTCTCCTGCACTGACATCTACTCACAGTCCTCTGGTAAGTGTTTTCTTAAGTTGTTTTGTTGATACAACCACAGGCTAAAATTTTAGTGAAGCAGTTCTTCCTTAAGGAAATAAGTAAATAAAGGATTGTTTGATTTTTATTCATAAGTAGCAGGAAGATGTTTGTTTTGGTCCTACTTGGTTTGGATGCTCTTGAGAAGTGCTGTGTTACATTATGAAAACATAAGAAATAATTTGATTATATAAAAAGAAATTCATAATACATTCATTCTATGGATAGCTTTAATTTCTTATATTATCTTCTATTATTTCTTCTTAAAACACATTTCCCCTTTCTTGTTGATGTTAGAATTAATATCTATGAAAAATTTAAATTGGTATGAATATTTTCTTTGTGACATGTATGGCATGAAAGCACAGCAAAGAAAAATCATTTAAGTGATTTTTCTTCTCTCTGGTACTTGACTACCAGAGAGATGAAAGACAACATCTGCATGAAGAAGGAATTTTGAATTAGGCTAAGGCCATTATAATATTACTAAATGGTTTCTCATAACATGATAGGTACAAGTTTTGATTATAATTTTTAAAATTTTTTATCATCTTTCAAAATGGAATAATATCATTATTCCATGATACAATATTTCTTTCATTTTTTCAAATGAAAGAAAATAATTACTTGTATTAAACAAAACATACGAAGCAAGGGCTGACTTCAAGACTTCACTGGTTTGCATTAAAATATTTGAGATATGTTTAATTGTAAGACTATTTCCTCACACATCAAAATACATAGTTTTAATTTTTTTTCTCACATATGAATAATAAATCTATTTCACCTACATTAAACTCACTGAGAGCATGAAACTCTAGCCTAATGTTTGTGCTTACAGGAAAGCAGCAAGTCGTATGTGGAAGACAAGCATGAACCTGCTTATTTTCAGCCTATGGATTCTTACTTCCTGGTTTGGGGAGATATCTGTGTTTAGTTTTTTATTGTTGGTGATGGGATTTTTTTTAAGCCTGGGAAATTTTGCTTTTAGCTTGAACTCCTGCACAGCAGTATAAAATAAAGTTGCAGTGTCAGAGAGTCTAAGAATAGAGACAGATCTACCAATTTAGGTACTTACTTTTAATTTTCTGGACCTAATTTGTATAAAAGAGGATTGAACTGGTGATAAGACAATTCTTGTGATCAAGATCTGCCCTTCCCATGCTTTATTTACTGACATGGACATTCAATAAAACCTATCCAGATACTTTATATTTGCAACAAGAAAATGGTAATTCTTTTTTCACTCAAGTGTAGCTTTATAACTGGATGAAACTCTGTTCAAGAATTTCTCAATCTTTTTTACTCCTACATCTCAGTACATCTAGTCACACTTTCCATGACCCCACAGTCAACGCTTTGTAGCAACTCATCCTCAGATTCAGAAGCGCTCCAAGGTATTTTCTGTATGTTTTCCAGAGACACAAATGTAACACCTATGACCTCAACAAAAACAGTGTTCTTTGATTTGGTCATAGGACCAAGCAACTGAGAAGTTGCTGCAAAAAATTGGCAGACTAGACGAGTTAGAGGAAATGCTGAAATGCTTCAAGATTTTATCTCTTAAAAAAGCAGAGGGAGAAGTGTGAAGATCAAACAGATGGAGGTTGTCAAAAGCCTTTATTAATGTTTGATTTTATGTATCACATTATATGAGACACTTATACACTCAATCTTTTTACTGCTCCAGATATACGTTAGATAGGATCTGTGTTGTCTGGAATGGCTGATAAAAATAAAACACCTTTTGTAATTGCTAGAAAAGAAGTAGTAAGAGTTATTACACAGGAATAAGATTTATAATGCTGCCACAGGGCACATTACAAACAACCAGAAAACAAATGAACAATAAAGGCCAGAGGATGATGACTTTATTGTTCTTCTAGATCTGCCCTCACCATATGGTCTACAATCTCTGATTGTTTTTACCTTTCCCAGTGTTTTATTGTCCCTTCGTGTTACACACATAAAATGCTAGGAAAATTAACCACTGGCACATTCTGATAAGATGGTTTTCAAATATAAAATGAAAAACCTCTCAGCATTTTTTGACTTTGAAAAAAAAGCTAGCTTCATTTTTGTGTCTAGGTTGAAAACCGTTATTTGTTTTCTAGGAGCTGACAAATGGTGTCCAAAATGATACCTGAGTGTATCTTGCAACAAAAAATATTTGTTCTAATGCAATCAGAGCCAAGTCTTGCCACTACATCAAAAATTAGGCAGACAAGAGGGGAAAAGGCCTTACAACAAGGGTGAGAGCAGCTCTTGTGCATGCTGCATACTTATCATCTGACTATGTCCAGAGTGTGTGATGCCAATATTTCCTTCCCAGCCCTTCTGGTGCCCACTCATAGCTCATTTGCCACATTCCAGTTACAGCCAGAACACCCACGTGATACGTGATGACCAGGTCTCCAAGAGGTGGGGGTTGTTTGAACTTCTAAGCAGTCCCCAGTTGTTCTGGGGTGCTCACTGCTGCCTTTATGAACATTTCCCACAGCTTCCTTCATCAGTAGGACAGAAGAGGTCAACTGATGGACATTTCCAGCCTTCCTTGGCTCACCCTCTTCCTCTGCCTTGTGATAGCAATAACTTCTGACAGTAGCAGTCAATGTAGGTGCTACAAGCAGCATCCTGGAGTGCCACCGCTGCTCTGACTCCTAAAAGCAAAGCAGGTTCTAGCTAGTGACTAGCTTCCCCTGCACATTCTTTGAGAGTGTAAGTAAGAAAGACTAGAAGCTAAGCCTGGCTCATTTTCTTCTCAGTCAATGCCTGTGGGAGTATAACGCTCTATAAAGCTAAGCTCTGTGAATTGGAAACATATATTCGACCTTCAGGATTATAATGGTTCTTTATGTTCTTCTCAGCATGGGAAAAGCTTTATGAAGTAGGAGCTGGAGAGTGGTAGAGAGCTGTTTTGTGCAATGGCATGTTGTCCTGAAATGGTAAAGAATTTCTCTGCACAAGAGCAACTGCACCTCTTGAATCGAGCACATCAGAGGTGAATCCAATAGAAAAAGATAGATATAAAAGGTCTTGAGTCTAAAGACAGAGTAAAAGAAGTTTTCGTCGACAAGCAGGTGCTATAGTTCTATGGGAGTTTCACTTTGGATCTCAGGACATAGAATTTTGATGACTTCTCTCTTCCAATGACATCACAAAAGAAGAATGGGAGGTCCAATGGACCCTAAAAGCCCTTCTTCTCAAAAAAATGTGTCAATATTTCATAGCCTGAGGTAATGCAGTAATGTGTAATGCAGACATTCCTTTGTTCATCACTGATTGCATGTATGACAGCACAAACCTAAGATCTCTTATTTCTTTTCATATTATTTTTAAACCATTTCTTTTCATATATAGAGGTCATATTTTCTCCAGAATTAATAGAAAATATTATTAATATTATATAAGATACTATATATTATGTATATAATTAGTATTCTTAATTACAAAAGACCAAGATACTGTGCCTTGTCAGATGCCATTTATTATGTTTAGCGACACTGTTTAATGCCTTCTGTATATGGGGATCCACGCTTGCCCAGAAATACTGAATTCTGCAATGTGAATTATAATAATTATTACAGGCTGTAGTGACAGCTTTTAACAAGGGATCAGCTGATCTGCTGTAGATGCATCAGCTGCCAGACTGAGTCAACTGTGAGGCTGCCATGAGCTGATGAGCCCCGCTTGTGTGAGTGTGTGTGTAAGTAAACAAAACAAAAACAGTCAGAAACACCTATAAATAGAAATAGTAGCATTGTTCATAGCTGTAAATTCCTGCTCATGTAGTGACTCAGTTGGTAATTTGTTAGGTGTTTGTAGGTCTTGTCAAATGCCAGCTAGTATAATTGACTGGTATTAGCACTGTTTGCAAAACAGACTTGTAGGATTATAAAACAGGCTTTATAAAAACAGGTGAGAAACAAAAAAGACATTAATGCTCCCCTAGACAACGTTTTTACATTAATCTTAAAATACTTAATCAATAAACTACAATTCCAATGCCACTGCATGCTATGTAAATTAAATGTACATCTGATTTAGAAAAAGCTAATTCACTCTCTATTAGCTATGTATCTCCCTCTGATAAATTTTTATCCACCACATCACTTCTGTGTAGGCATCACCTCTTCTGAAGAATGTCATGTCACACATGTCTTTTAAGCCATAGTCATATTTTCACACAATTTTGCAGTGCAGTGAGGAGGAAGGATAAGAAGAGATCGATGTAACTAATGACTTCTTCACTTCTTCACTTCTTCAAGCAAAAGAAGAATCCAGGAAGTGAAGACAAAATCAGGTTGCTAAAGATTATCGCAAAATAACATAGGTGAGAAAATGGAAACAAAAGATCCAAGTATAAACCCCATGAAACTGACAAGACATATCCCCATAACAAATGCACAGCTTGCTAGCAGAAGAGTAGGGAAAAAACCCCCTCTCATTACCCAACAGTGAAGAAAACCCATGAATTTCATGCCCTTTTTGAAAACTGACTTTCCAAAATTCCCCATCAATTATCACTGGCTTTCACAATTGATTACTTCACACCAGTGGGATAAGATCTTAGCCTAGAACAAGAGGAAAAGAGGTGAATACATTTAGGTAAGATAACTGTCTGAAAATCAGCTGCTCCTGATAAATTTAATTCTGAAATATTTATCAAAATGGCTGAAATAAACACATTAATTAGCAGGGTTCTTTTTAAATTTTTAGGGACAAAAGGTGGTCTATATGCAGACTAACCCTAAGAACAATAAAATAATGTAAGTTGGACAATTTCATGGGGATTTTGCAGATTTTTCGGCTTTGTTGTGGACCCTGTGTAACCTGATACCAGTAACCAAACCATTTCCAAGTAGACAAGAGACTGAAAGATTACAGGATTAATAGCAGCTAATGTGGATTCATAAAAAAAATTAAACGTGTCAAATCAACATAATTTTATCCTACAATGGGGTGATGAAAATTGTGGATAAAATGGAAACACAGGAACATAGATATATGTTTCGTATCACAAAAATAATTAAAAATTTTCCTGGTACCTTACATGATACTCTATAAGCAGGTTAGGGAGACATGATAAAATTTGCTACAGGATGACCTGGACAAATCTGCTACAGCGTGGGTGTAAATATTGTTGGAAACCTGTAATCAGAAGGGTACCTATCAATGAACCACAGTAGAAGAGGTCTGCTCAGAATCTGTTTCTACTTAAATCTTGTCATTAATGAATTTGATACTAAAATAAAACCAAGCTTATTAAATGCACAGATGATGGAAAATCAGGTGAAACTGCAAGCATGCTGAAACATAAAATTAGAATTTAAAATTACTTTGATAAATTGCAGAAATGATCCCACAATTCAAAAAAAAATTAAATGGTGAGAAATTCAGTGTGCAGTTGTGCAAGTAAAAGGTGAAAAGCAACCTGTTACAAGTCAGCCCTATGGGAAGAAATAAACTATGTAAGCATGAAAAGGTTACTCTCAGAGGACCTCTTTTGAAAGACAGTACAGTTTTAAGCTATGCATGTGTCCACACTGTGCACCTGTTACCTAGTCTTGTTGTCCATATACCAAGAAAAAAGGAGAAAATTTAATATCAGCTATCTACCTTACCTGAATATTTTAGGTAGGATCTAATTTGGAGAATTTGACTGTTTTAAGTACACTTCAGATAAGGATTATATCCACTCTATAGGCAAACAATGCCAGAAAACTCTAGTTACCTCGACAATAATTCTGCTTTACTATTGCCTCCAGAAGCAGCCATTCCTTCCCTGAGTTTTTCAAAATGCATCTGCAGTAGACCTGGTGGATATTTGGTCGCTGGCTGGCTCATCATGTGAGGATGAAATTTAGAGGGAAATTACCTCAGTCTGTGAATTCTTAGGAATCTGCAATAAATAAAATCCTCACCAGTTTCTAGGAAGATGTTCTTTTTTGTGTTATACTATGCAATGTGCAAGACCAATTCTTTTAACAGGAGCTTTAAAGGTTTGTAGGCTGTAAAAGCCTATGCCATGTCATTCAGAAACCATTTTTATTCATCCACATATTTTCCTATACCTAGGGATGTAGCATGCTTTCCTGACATAGTTTTTGGAAAGGCCAAAACAATTTTAACTTCCACCTCCCCATTTTTTTGCTGCCTACAGCTCTAGATTAAAGAAGTCCATCAAACTTGTGGCTCATTCAAAAGTCTGAACACCCTAAGGTGAGTATAGGTCTGGTTTGTGTCACTTGGAGACACAACTAGAAAGGGTAAACTGTCTCTGACAAGGGGTCGAGGTGCATGGAATATCTTGACAGGGTGTCTACAACAGGTCAAAATTTTTTAATCAATCAAAATTGAGATTTTGTCCAGTTCCTTTGTTTTTTTTTTTCCTTTCACATAATGTTTTGTGTTCTTTAAGTATTCTCTTTCTGTAGGAAAAAATAATTATTGAAAACTGAGCTTTTTCGATAATTTCTGATTCACAGATAAAAAAAACATTAGGTGAAAGGAAGTCACATGAGCAAGTTCTCACTAAAGACACTAGAGCAGGGAAATTACCTAGAAAGAGCTCAAGAAGATACCCTGGGAAAAGTAGAGGGTTTGAAGCTAAAATATTTTGGCTTATCAATTTTTGCTGAATACTGGGAGTTCTGTGCAGAATATGAAGACTGTCTCGGCTACTGTTGTAAAAAAGCTGTAAAGCAGCAGTAAAAGATCTGAAGATTACGTGATATTTTAAAAGCCCATGGGACTGGAGTTGTTTTTGAATCTTTATGTTTAATTGTTATATAATTCAAGTGTTATTTTTTTATATATAGCTATTTGTTGCTACCGGGTGTTTTTCTTTAATATCAGTGCATTTCTTCTTCCAGTAAAATACTTTGTAAAAATCAAATTAATTTTATGTAGCTCTTGCTCTCTTCAGAGTCTGCAAAACCACATTGTATTACTTGAAAAAACACCAGGCGATGTTACCTTCAGAATTCTCTTAATAAATGACTCGAACAAAAATAATTGGCTTAGTTTTTTCCTCTAGATCAGTTCTAAGAAGATGCACTCCAGCTGGTCAAACATTGTGTTATTATTGATAAGTACTATAATGATAGGTGGAAGGTAAAAGCTGTATGAAATATAAAGGATATGTGAAATATAAAGGATCTGTAATGTAAGGACATTTTTTTGAGACTATTTTTGAAAAAAAATAAAAACAAAGAGAAGATACAGAAAAAGTAATAAACCCTACCTTGATACACAGAACCTCAGGAAAAAGAGATAACAGAGACAGTATCTATGACCAGATCTCCCAGCTCACAGATTGAGAGAACACAACTGAACAAATCATTCAAGGCCTTGGAGAGGTTCCATCAGCTTTTTGTAACCGATAAGAAGGGGTGCAGAGCTGGAGAAAGAGTGTCACAGGTCTCTCAGAAAAGAGCAAACATTTTCAGAATCTTTAAGGGGTTTTAAGGCAATGGATGAAACTATAGGATGTTAGGGGATTAAAAACGAAGGTTGGCAGCATTGGCTGAGGTGGACAATAACATTGAAGTGAAATCAGGTGATCATAGCTCTGTAGAGACAAGAAATCAAGGGCAAAGGAGGCATCTTTGATAAATAAGTGGAAGAGCCTTCCCCTTGCTCTGGAAGCCTGATGAACACCCACTGCCTTGTCTGAGCTGAAAGATTAGTCAGGACTTCTACTAAAATGGTCAGGAGTACCTCGTTTGTATCATTCTTCATAAAGTATATATTGATCTGCAGCATCTGGTGGGCAACTTCATGTCTTCCAGTAACATCATATTTATTTGCCAGTTACACATAAGAGAGAAAACTGAGACCACCTGACAAACCAGTGAGAGAGGAGAAGCCAGTGAAACAGTCATAGTCAGGGCAGTCTGCCTTCCACAGACATTCATGTTGTGGTGGCTCTTTGTACTTGCCCATTCTGGAGTACACTGCCTACATAGGGGGAGGTTTTCTATCATGCTTATATGTTTCTCCTCATCCAAAAACCTCAGTCTAGTCTAACAAGTTTGACACCCCCATTCAATAAGTGAAACGGTTGAAGTCATGGAAACTACATGTATGGAAACTACAGACATATCCTGTCCCAGTGAGGATCTGTAACAGATCCTCAGCCCTCTGTTGTAATGACCACCTCATACATATATATTAAACACATAAAATATCTGCTAGCCCTAAGACTGTGACAGTCTTGAGATTGTTATTAGATCTGTAAAAATTGCAGATCACATTTTTTATAATAGACTAATGCAATATTATATCTGAAGAACAAGTTGCTAAACCACTGATGAAATATCTTTTACAGATCAAAGTATTTTTCTTCACTGTAATACACTGACTTCTACACATGAAACCTAAGTGAAGAATAAAATTTACAAATTGTTGAAATTAATGCTTGCCATTATAAACACACTACACATTCTATAAATAGGCAAGGAGCAATGAGTCCAAAATGAAAGGGGAAATTTAGACTAGATATTAGGAAGAAATTCTTTACTGTGAAGGTGGTGAGATACTAGAGCAGGTTGCCCAGAGAAACTTTAGATGTTTTGGATCAACCCTGGAAGTGTTCAAGGCTAGACTGGATAAGGCCTTGAGCAACCTGGTCTTTTGGAAGGTGAATGGCAGAGGGGTTGGGACTAGATGATCTTTAATGTACCTTCCACCCCTTAACATCCAGTTCCTTAACATTCTATGATTCTATGATTCTTCTTTTTATGACCTCTGGGTACAAAACCAAAAACAGAAGCTTCTGAAAAGTGAGGGGGTTTAGCCACTCTGTACTGCTAAAATAACAGCATATTGACACTTCTTACATATGTTTTTTTTTGTGATTTAATTGTTTTTTTACAAGAAACAGCTACCTCGACAAAGTGAAAGTACAGTCTAGCCATAAAATTCATGCTAAGTGTATGAAGATCAAAGCCTACTCTGTGTCACACAATTGCTTGATGCAGTATTAGATTAAATTGGCAACTACATTGTCAATCACTCATTAGAATAAGCAACAGGAAAAAAAAACCCAAAGATGGACAGTTGCTCACCTGTATTTTTCTACAGAATCTGTTCAGACTTCCAAAACCACAGTACCATTCTCAGCTGCTTTATAACAGCTGAAAAATCTCACAGGCATCACAAATAACATAAATATAACCAAAGGTCACTGAATCTAATATAAATTTCTAAATTGATATCCTAGAGTGAAAAAGGAGAAGATTTACTATCTGAACTCTGCATGTGACAATAGTAACTTACTTTAGGGACAGAGTTGACATTGCAAATGTCAAAGATTTTTTGTAACTCAGTTAAAAGGCTTCACCCCTTTAAAAGGATTCTTGCTGTGGAGCTCACCAGAGCTGTCACAGGATACTTTCAGTGTCAATCCAAAAGGACTGATGCTGGGACTGCCTGTGTTACTTACAGTTGTTTTCATAGTGTATAGCCGCAGTAGAAGCTGTGGGAATTTCAAAATTTAGCAAAAATTACTGACCACATACATTTTTATAAATACATTTTTAATAAGTACTTGATAAATAATAATAGTGATAATAACTTTTTTACATTAGGAATATAAAACATCTTATTTCTCTCTTAGAATTTGGTATTACTTTACAGATTATCACTTCCATTTATTTCTTCTTTCATAAAAGGTAAGAAAATACTAAACACAGTTATCTTTTCCTTTGTAATTTTAGCAGGTGGTGCTGATAAAACGTATCTTTCTGTTTTCCACTAAGTTAAAAATATCACAAGGGAGGTCAGGTGTGCAGTAATACAGAGATTTACGTAAAAGGATTACATGAAAATAAGCAGTTAGTTTTTCTGCTGAAAAAGCATAGGGTAAGAAACTCAAGTTTTCTTTCAAAATCTGTTACCCTGAAATTGAAAGAGCAGAAGTAGAACCGGAAATGAAGAAAAACACATCCTTCCCCTTGTGCACCACATATTTTCTTGGTGTACTTAAAAGATGTGCTGAAAACTATCACAAAGAACATGAGATAGCAACAGACTTCAAGAATGGTATCAAGCTGAACAATTTATAATTGTTTAAGTGATGTTGCAATGATTTTTTCACTTTTTTTTTTATTTTTAAACATTGTTGTGAAAATCTAATTTCACAGATAGAAAACATGATGCTGTAAACTGTCATAGGAAAAATTCAGTATTGTACTCATCCATTGCACAGTCAGCCTTTCAACTCTTATGTGAATCAGCATTTAAACTGCAGCAACTGGTCCTTCTTCATTGCTGAAAATTATTCTTTCTAAACAACTTAGTCTGTAGAAGTAAGCTTGCTACTGAAAAGCCTATGGGATGATGACAAACACACCTCTTTACAAATCATGTATAGGACCAAAGATAGCCAATTAAGAAAGATAGGCAGTAGAAAATAGTGGTAAAACTGAGTAGTAGGCATGAATCAGATGATCTGACACAGTCCAACCTTTTTTTACATGAACTGAGGCCTGACAGACATGATCACTAGGTCAAAGTATAAGACAATCTTCTTCACAACTATGAAGTGCAGAACAGTTCAGCTGAGAAGTGAAATGAAATGAAATATTTTGGGCCTCACAATGTACAGGATATGCTGGAGGGCCTTGTGTCCACGCTGCCATCAGTGCTCTGCAGACAGACCCCATCTGTGATTTCAGCCTTGGTGCCACCGGTGGGGGAAACATTTTGAATGCACCAGTGGCATACCCAAGAAACTTCAGGTATGGGGAATATTACCATGTGTCTTCCTGTACACTAAAATACTTGTGCATGCCACAAAAGACAATTCTTATAAGCTGTGCTTGCTAACCCATGGAGCTTCAGAGGTGTGGATATTTACAAGAGTTGTTAGTGAAAATATCAAATTAAAATTTAGGGTAAGTTTCTGAAAAACTGTCAGATGAGAAAAAAAAAATGTCTCCTGAGCACTGTAAAAACACAAGACTCTCCAGAAAATTAAAATTACACTGGTTGGAAAAGGTAAATATGTGTCAGTTTTGGAGCATGATGATCATGGATTATAACTGTGAAGTAAAACTAGCTTCATCTTTCCTGATACTCACTAAATATAACAGAGCACAGATTAGAAAATGACCCATAATTCCATAATTCCATAATGTTGAGTCATTAATTTTGTCTTCG
The DNA here is from genome assembly GCA_032173965.1 of Sitta carolinensis. Classification (NCBI taxonomy): domain Eukaryota; kingdom Metazoa; phylum Chordata; class Aves; order Passeriformes; family Sittidae; genus Sitta; species Sitta carolinensis. Next base: position 80,189,544 of record CM063284.1, read on the forward strand.
GGGTAGGTAATATCTCAGCCTTATATATGAGGTCTAACTAGATAATCAATCTACTGGTTCTTGAACTCTGACGGTGTTTTACACTGGAAAGATACAAAGTAATACTCAGATACAAATGGATTAAATAAAAAGATAATCATTGCAACAAGGTTTCACTAATTTTTATTCAAACAGCTTTACTTTTGAATCTGTGGTAAGATTTCTGCTTGAGTTTTTGCAGGATGGTCTTTTTTGTTGAGATGGACTTATTCAATATACAAATACAGAGAAGAAAAAAAAAGAATCCAAAAGTACAATACAGTTTTGTAAGTGTTATACCTTAATCCTAAATGCTTTTTTAGCTGTAAATGTATCAAAGGATGTATCCTGAGAAAGGCTTGTCATTTCAATTGACAATAATAGGGATAAACATATTTTCAACATCCATAGATATCCAATCCATAGATTGTAATTAGCATCATACTGCTAGTAATACTGGGTGATGTGATTGAAATGACTTTCTTTCACAGGATTAGGGTTTACAAATTATTTCAGAACATTCAGCTCTTTGTAGAGCCTATTCATGTACGAGGTACATGAATTTATAACAGCAAACTTTGTTTTACTGGATGCTGAAAAGAACAATTTTTACACTACATTAATTTTCATTTCAACTTCTGGCCTTCCATCTTCCAAATGACAATATACCAAAACACAAACTAAAAACCTCAACCTCTCTTTAAATCAGATCTGTTTAATTGATATGAAAAAACAGCTACATTTTCTGTTACCCTCTTAATATTTTCACTACATTTTTCTTTAAAGTTAAGTAAAACTCCAACTAGCTCATTAATCAGGAACACTTAGATGAAGTTTTATTAGTAAAAAATGCAGTTCCCGTACTATACCTTGAATAGGAGCTCTGATTGATTGTGACTGATATACACTATTGAATTCAACTGCATTTTTAACCTTTTGTAAAATTTCATGTGAAAATCTGACATGCTCAAAATGCCAAATTGCTTAGGAAACTAAAGGCAGCTATTCACTAAACATTAATTTATACAATGATTTCTTAAGTAACGTAGGTCCAAAAATATTTTAATATAGCTGTTTCAGAGAGATTTTGTTCATTACTGCCTACCTGATCATCAATGGATGAAGCTGGGAATAAGAAAATCTCAGTCAGGTCCTAGGGATGTGAGCTGTCTTCAGTACACAAAGACCAACTCTCCCAATGCAAATACAGATTCATTTAGAAAATCTGCAGGTACTACAAATTCAATTGTATCTTCCTATTGCCAGTCAAGCTTAGCACTTCAACAATAATTTACTCATAATCAGACTGAGTCGAAGCCAGCTGTGCCTCAGAATTGAAAATACCTTATATTTCTTTAGGAGACTTCTGTTTAAAAAATATTTTCATGAGATCAGAATGCAAGCTTATGCAAATACAATCATGCAAACCTCTTGTCATGTCATCACTGTGACATAGAAAATCTTTCTCATCCCAGGATTTACAGGTACTTTGTTATTATACAATATTGTGCAACATTTTAGGAGAAATGGAAAATACATATATTATTACTATAATTCAATGATGATTTGACTTTTTAAAGATAACAGCCAAGTCAAATAAAAGAGAAGAAATTTGGACCAATTACTTGAATTCACTACTAGTTTAGTTTCATTAAGACACCATACTGTGTGGCACAAGAAGCATGCTCTTTCTTATCTGAAATGTATTTCAATGGACATTGTCAACATCTTTTAATAATTTTACCTTGAAATAATTCTTAGAAATGGATAAGACATTAATTTCAAGAATTTCTTTGAAATACTGCTCTAAACTTGAAAAACTATTCATGCTTGACTAATTTTTCAGTTTACTAAAAAGGGCAAAAACAAGTCATCCCAATTTTATTCCAGATTTGCTAAAGATTGTCTGAAACATGAAACTATTACATATACCTGGTTTCACTTTAGTTACATTTTTGGTATGGAAAGCTCCCATTGACTTCAGCATGACAAAAGAAGTTGCAGGACCTGGACCATGACAGAAGATCTCAACAATCTTCATATGAAGTATACATTTAAATGTAAACATTATCTTATAGAAAGTCAAAGCAGAAAAGAAATTTTTCCCTTTCTGTCCAAAAATTCAAGATTTCAGACTCTTTTCCATGAAGGATTAAACAAAAATTAAATACGATTTATGTTGAGATTGAACATGCAGACACAATCACTGTCTAGGTATCCTATATTTTAGATGACTCTTCCAACTGTTGACTAACAGACTTTTCCTTGGGGTCTTCCACTGCTAGTTCCAGCCTTTACATCATGATGCAATTTTTCGAAAAGAAAAAGATATATTTTCAGTTAGCAGGATGGAAAAATTATTACTGGCAGCCAGCTATTCCAAGACAGAACCCTTGAGCCTAAACTTGAAAAATTTGTTACTGCTATTGTTTTTTATAATATGATCATTTAGAGGACTAATTATCTGAAAATTCTATTACTGCATTTAACTCTATTCATGTAACTACTTCTTTTTTTCTGTTTTCTAAAATTTGTACTTGCCATTACATTGACCAAATAGAAATTGGAGGCCTCAAGAACATTTGTAAATCTAACAGACAAATATAAATGCCAAAGATGCTTTTACAGTTCCTGTGCTAGAAAATATCTGCCTTGATATGATGATTTCCTTTTATTTTTTCCATCTTTTTCAAGAAAAGGAAATAAAAATCTCCAACTCGAACTAATCCTCAGGGAAGTTACCAAAGATTAGGATAGATACACCACTTCTTGGACAGACCTGACAAGACTGAGGAAACAGACTGTCTGTATCGGAGAAGTCTGGGACTGACCAAAAAAGTGAACAGCTTCCACCTACATATACTTTTGGCTTGTCAGAAGAGGAGGTTTAGTCACTGAGAATGAGGTTGGCAGACAGTACCTACTGTAGATAGGACAACCTCTTCCAGAAGTTGATCCCACTGCTTTTCATATTCTTACCCCTCACTGATCTCCCTTACTCTTCCTCTGTGACAGCAGCAACAGCAGTTGCTGAAAAAGTCATACTGAAACTCTGATTTAATTCCCTTGCTACATTTTTCCATATCCATAAGCTGGGCTTGGTCCTCGCCCCTTCTCTAACCTTGCCAGGCATTGGGGAACATTGAACATGTGATGCAGGGAGAATCAGGGGAGGAAAGTGACAGGAAAAGGAGAAGCTTTTTGAATCTTGCAGCATCTTAAGATGAAATCCCTCTCATGCAAAACTGTGATGTGAAAGGACGAAACCTAGTGAGAGAAAAACAGATTTCAGACACCTCACGGATTCTTCCAAAACCCTATGGCCTCCAAGTCTCACTTTCCCTACAGAGGGTCTACATTATTATATATCTTTATTGTTACTATATTTAACTTCCAGGTAACAGCTTCCATACTAACTACTCAGATTAGTATAGCCAGACGGATAACTTTTGCAGTGTGGGGAAAATCAGATGTCTTAGGTTCATTCTTCACTAGTACACACTGCCTATCCTTCAATTAGGCTGGATGTATACAGTTCTCAGGGCCATGAAATGTCCCTGTTAAATGAGAATATTTGAGGGGAATGAAAGGAGGACACAGCCTACTTCTAGTCTTTCAATCTCCATTACCTTTATTGACAGAAAGACTTTTCAGCTCTGAAAAAGAGGCTGGGCTGCAGAACGTGGATCACACGATGCTACAGCATATCTATGATACTGTCACACCCAGTAATTATCAAGTATATCTTGAAGTTTAGCTGTAAGACAGTGACTTCAGGTTACTACTGAGTAATCCACTACATTCAGTTCAGAATTAGATGTCAGGCTAGGAATTGCAAACCCAGGGTCTTGCACTTAGCAGACAAAATGAACTTTTGGTCCAACCAAAAGATCGGACAATGGGTTAGTTGGTCACTCTCTACTGGACTGGCCATTGTCTCCAGCCACCAACAAGCTCCCTTCTATAGCAACTCAGTAGGCAGCAAGACATGTCAGACCAGAACCTGACAATGAGGTTTTGGGCTTACTCTAGGTTTGAGCCTAGAGGTGCTCTTCTCACAAGACCTAGCAGTTGGGCAAAGTCTGGATTGGCATTGAGGGGTGCTGCCAGGCTGAATCACCCTCAACTGTAACTTACCAATATTGTCACAGGTGGATGGGCAACCTTCACCTAACCCAGGGAAAGGACACATACTAGTAATCTGTATGGTCCAATAAATACGGAAATAAACGTCCCCTGTCCCCTCAAAAAGTGACTTCACGCCTAAAACAAGGCATTCTGGCACGGGAAAATGCAGCCTCCGGCCTTCCCGTAACATTAAGGGAGGGGTAGCCACCGCGACCACCCGTTGGTGAGAAGTGGGATCTTGAGCCGGGCGAATCTTCTGCTGGCAGCAGTTTGGAGAAGCTGCGAGAACGCCAAGCGAGAGGTGGCAGCAGCGAGTCGCCGTGCAGCCCGGTGGCGGCGGTCGGCCCGCACCGCTGCCGCCTCGGCTCAGCCCGGCCGCAGGCTCCGCTGCCGAGCCCGCTGCGGGGCTGGCATGACTTATCCGGCGCGGCGGCAGTGCGGGGCGGGAGGGGCGCGGGGAGGATGGACGGGAGCGCCGTGTCCCGCGGGAGCGGCCAGCCTGGCCGCCCCTGGCGCCCGGGGACACGCGGCTCCCTCCCTGCGGGGCGGGCGCGGGGACCGCGCGGTCGGGCAGCAAACCACCGGCTGTAGGCGCTGCCCGGGCACCGCGGCCGCACCGGCGGCTCAGCAGCCCCAGCGCAGCGCTGATGCTCAGCCCGCTGCGAGCGTGAATTAGCAGAGGTTTCCCCAGGCAACAACCCAAAAAAATCGGGCGGTTTTGTTCAGGTACCAAAACTCCCAGAGGCGAGTTGAAAGGAGCCGTTGAGTGGCAACTTTCAGGTGAGTGCTGCAATTGCATTCCACACAAGTTTCTCAACGAAGGGTTAAGCTTGTGCTGGAGTAAAACACGACTTCCATATTCCTTACCCTATTTGCTCGCAAGAAGACTTCTGAAAACATGGTAGGATTTCCACCTAGGTTTCCCAAGCACGGGAAGAGAGACCCGAAGTAGACACGAGCCAGGAAACGAAGCTCTGGCTTCCCTGCTGCTGTCACCGTTTCGGTTGGCAGACCTCAAGTTCCCAACAGCGACAACAGGAGACGGCGGTCACTGCCGAGGGGCTGCTCCCCAGCGACGACCCCCGCCCCAGGGTGCGCTCCCACACCTGCGCCCTCCGCCCTGCCTCCCCCTTCCCCAGTAAATCAGAGCCCCCCCGGCCGCGGGGGTCTGGGGGAACACGGGGACGCGCCCCTCTGCGGCGAGGCTGGGGGACCCGGCCCGGCCCTACCTCAGCCCCGCCCGGCACAGGCGGCGGCGCCTCATCGGTAGCGGGGCCGCCCGTCCCCCCGCTCTCCCCCCAGCGCCGGCTGCTCGGCCGCGGCGGGCGCGCTCCTGCTGGGGAGGGGACGGGCAGGGAGGGGCGGAGGCAGGCGGGAGGGAGGGAGGCAGGGCGGGCGGGAGCGCGGCGGCGGCAGATGCTGCGGCGGCGGCTGTGTCTCCTTCGGCCACATCCCGCGGCCGGTGCGCCCGCCCGGCGCGCTGCGCTACGGCGCCGCCGCGCAGCCTGCCCCAGCCGCCGCCGCCGCAGCGGCCCCGCGCCTCGCCCCAGCGGCGGGGCGGTGGATGCCGAGCCCTCCTCGCCCCGGCAGCCAGCGGGCAGCTGTCCTGCGGCCGAGCCCCTCGGAGCCGATCGGCGCGCTCGCAGGGACACGGGGACACACGGGAGCACACGGGCGCACACGCACGCCCTGGGGGGGGCAAGCCGAAGATGCTGCAGCTGGGCAAGGTCAGGACCTTGCGGTGAAGACCGGAGCCGTCGCTCGCCCCCCCCCCCCGCTGCCCCTCTTCATTCTCGCTTAGCGGACTGAGGATTTGCTGTTGGGTTTTGGTATATGTTTGGGAGCAAGCAGACTGAATCGGCGCCGATCGGTGAGTACGACAGGCACCGTAATGGTGCCAGGTCCGTCCCCCTTCCCCCCACACACCCTTCCCGCCTGCGTGATATTTCTTGGTGCGGGGTCCTGCCCTGCTCCCCTCGCCGAGGCAGTCGGGGCTGGGTTGGGCCGCAAGGAGCGGTGTTTTTGCCCTCGGCCGAAAGGTAACAAAGTGCGTTATTTCCTCATGGTTCTTTCTCCCGGGCCTCCCCCCTCCATCGCTTTCCTCCCTTTCTTTTTACGTTAGTCGTTGCTTATGTAGGGCATCCGCGGCACCGTGTCTCCCGACACCCTGCATAAATGTGCGCGTTACGGCGGTGAAGTCATGGGCCAGGGAGAAGGAGGAGGAGGAAGAAGAGGAAGAAGATGAAGGGGCCCGGGGACTCGCGGGCGGGGACGGCGCCCGGCCCTGCGCGGAGCCCGCGCCCTGGGGCGGCTCCGAGCGACGGCTGCTGCGTGTTTCTGTGTGTCTGTGCTGCGTGTGTGTGTGTCTGTGTGTATGTGTGTGTGTGTGTGTGTGGAGCGGTGTGTGGGGTGTGTGTTCTTCCTTTGAACCCGCCGTCTGCGAAATCCTGCGCTCGAGGAGCGGGCGGAGGGGGTGGGGAGGGGAGCCGCGATGTGCGCTGTGATGTTTCGTTGATCTATATTTAATGGCTGAAAGGAGAGATGCTTTTCTTTCCTTTACCCTTACCTTACTCTTATTCTGGTGTGTAATGTGCTTGCATCGATCGGTCAAATCGTAGCTTCAGCTGAATCAAGTCACCACAGAGGAAGGAGGTGCAGCGGCACAGGCAGTACATGAAATACACAAATGCATCTGGCCGGGGATCTTGGAGAAAAATGAAAAAACCCGAAAAGGGATAATTTTAGAAACCATGTTAAATTTCCCGTTGAGGGACTGGAAGGACGAATACATGGAAGAGTGTAATACAGTATTTTATGCAGTTTCATTTTCTTATACTTTGTTAGGGTGTGCTTTGTTTGGATTCAGGGTGTCACGGTTAACTCTGTGCATTACAGAAAAAAAAATCCAAAACTTGGAAGAAATACTTAGAAATTAATAGACTCCTTTATCGAACACCCAGCTTTTAACTTTAGTGGCTATAGTAACTGATATCTTTGCCCCTTAAAACGTGTGTGCATTTTTATTTGCAATTACAAGGTAAAGTAAAAACTTCAAATTGCAGGTTTATTTTCAAAGTCTTTATAGGTAGCCTATATGTAAAGGGAAAACAGTGAGTCAGCCTGAGCTCTGCTTTGTAGCAAACCTCTCCATAGGGTACGTCAAGACTTACGTACCTCAAGAGAGAGGACAACCCAGAATTATATGGAGTTTATGTAAGTCTGTCGTGTCTTTTGCAAAATCAAGAGAGGGAAAAAAAATCTTTATCATTCTGTACTTCAGGACATATTCATCCTGTCTTAAAAAATAAACTGATTATGTAACTCATGTAGGCTGGGTTTATCTTTTTCAGACAGCCTAGTTAGTTGGCAGTGTATAAATGATATGGCACGAAGGGGTTAAGGGCAGGTCTCCAGAGGAAGCTCCTGTATATCCTACTTGTGGGCCTCTGAGACTCAAGTGGCTTTAGGGCTTTTGTTGCCTTTACACAGGTTATCTGGGGAGGAGCCCCAACAGTAAACTCAAACCACCTAGAAAGACTACATTAAATATATCTATATATAAGAAAAACATTATACGATTATCAAATACCCTTGTAAGACTAATTTCTGAGCCAAGTTGGTGAAGCTGTCTCATTTCAGTCTATGAATGACATGATCCTTTGGGAGCCTTGACTAACTATCAGCTGCAAAACTGCAGAGAACTTGCGATCGATCATCGTCATTAGTAAGAAGTTGATTAATAGCTCAGGACTGGGTTGAATGTGATTATGTTGAATGTTGTAGTTCCAAAAGAGGAGATCACATCTTGATCACGTTGTTCAGAGATGGTTTTTGCAGTCTGTTATATAAGAGAGGCTTGAAAAAAAAGGAGTAACAGGCTGTGCTATGTATACCTACAGAGGGAAATACCCCCCAAAGCTGCTAGTTGGAAGTAAAGCATTTATTTCCAAATGCTAGTTGCATGACTTTTTGTGGATTGTAAGGAAGATGCTTTTGGGGAAGGACTCCAGCTGCAATGCTCGAGTTCTGTTTGCCAGGTGCCTTAATCGATGCTAAAAGCAATAAATAGCTTGTCGGTGACACAAGCCTCTGAGTTTTGCTGTGGGTTTTGTTTTTTTTTTTTTTTTTTTAATAACAATACCAAGATAATTTCATCCTCACATAATGAACTCTAACGGACAGCTGCTCAAAATAGAAATAGTAGCAACTAAAAAAAAAAGGTTTTTGCATAATTCTGATTTGCATAATTTACCTTTGCTGATGGATGGTATCAATTTAATGACTATGATTTGGTGTTGAGTATTTGTTGCTCAAGACACGTGTAAAATCAACTTATGATACAAAGGAAGTGCTGGAGTAGTTTATTTTAAGGGTCTTAAGAAAAGCCTCTTTAGGTAGGGGTGTAGATTGGCATGTAAATGGAGCAGATAACAGAATCAGCGGAACTCATGAGTGTTAAATTTTGCACTAAATTTCAGGTACATTTTCTATTTCATGGTTCAGTGTGATATGATTTTTAGAGCCGATCACTTGTGGAAATTCCAGCATATCTTTGTTAGGATTTCAAGCATATGTTTCTATCCTAGAAGCAACTGTTTTCAGGAGTATCAGCAAGATAAGAAAAATGCATTATTACAGCACACTTTACTTAAATAAGGACCTGTGGTTTTGATGCTTATTCATTGTGCTTGTAAGTCATGAAGAATTTGATATTTGACGTTACAGCTGATGTTTGACAAAAATGAAAGTGATTGTTTTTTCTCTTTGAAGTTCTCAGTAAGATCTTATTAGAGGATGAATTTTGGATGCTTATTTAACTGCACAATATTAAGTTTGGTAGTAGGATTATTAATAACCTACAAGTAAACAACAGACCTTAATAGACGCAGCAGTTTCAAATATGGAAAATTTATTTCTTAAGCGAAAGAATGACTCTCGAATAAGATTAAACCACATTTTCTCTTAAAGAAGAGATTGCTTTTGTCATGACAGAAGATATTGTACCAGGAAAAACATTGTATTTCTGACCTTCTTTAACGGGAGCATGGTGGGAAAAGTATTTTCTCTCCTATGAGTAGGAAGTCTCCATGCAGGACAGGTAAGTATTCCTCTGCTCACACACTGCAGAACCAAACTATCCTATGGCTGAATGGCTCCTAGGTAGTTAGGCTCACCTGGAAAGAAATCTGAATGCAGCATGACAAACTGAAACAATTTCTTCTATCCCCTAGGGATGTGCTAACTTCGTGTAGTGAATGGGTTGTAAAAGCAGATTGCCTGACCAGATTGTCTGGCATTATGCTGGACAAAATTTAAATTCAATAGTATTGAAAAGGAAATATGGTATCTGTTTGTATATAAACCGGTTGCCATGTTAATAGATTTTTTTCCTTACATAGACTGCCAGTTTAGTCTTGAACATTTCATTATCTATGAGAGTAAGCATTTAATATTTGTTTAAATTGCTCTTGGCATGATAACTTCTAGTGTATCCTACTGGTTCTTAATCTGCCTATTCTACTTAACAAAATTCCATTATAGTAATAAGCTATAACTTCAAGTCACATAAAACATGGAACAGAATGTGTTATCCTGTCCTTTTGGTTGCTGCCTATTTTTTGAAGCTTTTGAAAAAAACCCCAATAAAACCCACCCAATCTACACTCCCCACCCAAAAAACACCGAGTTTCTAAAGAAGCTTTAAAACTTTGTACTTCTCAGAGCTGCCAAAACAGTGTTAACTTTCTAAAATTCATATATAAAATAACCATGTTTGATGTTATGTTTCGTTTTTGTTTATTGTGTTAATCATAGTTGTTCTACTATATAATGAACTATTATTTTCCACTTGTTTTAATTCATTTTAAGAAGTAGAATTTATGAATATTTTAGAGTAACACGTAGAATTTGACTTGTAGCATGCAAAATCAAGAACATTTGAGACCTAAAGGTGCTTTACATAAAACATTCTGTAGGGGAGGATTTTGCATTTTCCCCTCTTATATTTTCAATGTTTTTGTCTTTCACTCTTTGTTCCTTGCCAAATTTACAGTTGATTTCTTCATCTCCCAAAAATCTTCACAGTACAGTAACTTCCTTTTGGTAAAGATAATTACTTTTGGAAACTGACAGTGTAACTTAAATTTGTCTGCTTAATGTAACATAAACATCTTTTTTCAGCCATGAGTACATTCTCCTGTTCAAATACTGTCAGTTATTATTAAATTAAGTAGCCAAGATATCCTTTTAAGGCTGAATTTTTGAAGGGAGCCAAATGAAATAAACAGGTAGTGTAAATATATATTTCTGATGAGATTCATGATTGTTTTAAACCCACTGAATAAGACTTAGCTCTTAAACATTCATTTATATCAGATTTATATTAGATAGTTTTATTCAAATTACTAAGATGCTTGGGAAAGTGATTACAAATAAGTTTCAGTCTCGTGGTAAAAAATTGCTGTACCTTTTAGTTCCACTAGGATGATTACAGGTTGTAATCTATATCCTGTAAAAGTACATGCTTTCCACCAGAACCAGCAGGCAGTTTGGAAGGGTGACTGGCATGGATGATCTGAGAGGTAACTCAAGGCTTCAGACAATGGGTTTCAAGGTATTTTAACGCCTGCTTCCCAAGAGAGTTCTACAATTTTTGAAGCTGGGTATCTGAAAGGGAAGCAAACATTCACTGGATGTTATAAACAGAACATGAACTTTTTAGTTTTTCTTTACAGTTTTCCACCAAAATGCTGAAATTCATGACTCTGTGTGTTTCTAGCTAGCTCATCTATCGGTGGCTTTGGTACTTCTTTTTGTTTGTTGTGTTTTTTTCTTTTTAAATATATACATTATTTCAGATTTATGTGAGCAAAGATGGAAACTTTTCAGAAAGGATGGCTTGAATGACTTAAATCCTGGCATGTTAGCTGGGTAGTAATCAGGTGTCTTCTAAAGCAGGTTGCTGTCCCAGTCAAATTTGCTTGTTCAAAAATAATTGTTCTTCTTGACAAGAGGTTGACCGTTGCTTTACCTGTTTGGCGTATGGGAAGGCAAAAGCTTTTTCATGCTCTTTTTTCGCATGAAAAATGTCATGACATGAGATATGAATGTTCATATTCAGTGAAAAGCAGAGTGAGAAGGCAGAAGGCTAGATTGGAGGATGGTTATCTAAGGAAACAACAATTTAAAGGTTTTCAGCAATGGAAATGTCTCAGGATTAAATATGTAAATCTTGCCTGTACAAACCTTGTTGTTGTCTTGTATGACAGAATTTGTAGAGTCAGTTCTTTAAATAAGCAGATACTTGGAGACATTCATAACGCTATCACTTCTTCATGTTTCTTATGCCAAACAAGCTTCAGGACAACTTTTCAGCATGCCTAATGGCATGATCTAATTTGTGCATGGTGTGATACCTTAGTAGGTGAGATTCTTAGTGACAGAGAAATTGAAGTCTCATGGAAAGCTGGAGTTGGGGTAGATAAAAAGTGTAGGTGCTAAATACTGAATGGTATATCTAGTGAACTCTTACAAATAAATCTAGATTCATCTGTGAGCCTTTTGAAAAATTTTAACAGAATGATTAGTCATATTTGATATTTTCTGAGTATTCCTGATGAGGCATCTGTACCCTTGATCACCACATGATGGTAACCTGAACCTTCAGTTCAGTGCCTAACATGATCTGACCTTGTGTGCTTAGAAATGCAGTGGCTAGAACAAAAAAAGTTCTGGGTATTTTAAAAAGTTTGTGTTTTAATGAAGGAAGCTGACAGTAATTAATGAGTTGTGGAATTCTTGCTGCAAATGGTTTTGAAGCCAGTTACAAGAATAATGTGATTTTTATATGTGAATTTCCACTGCAGGGCCGGTTTATGTCATCTGATAGTACAGGGAAAACTTGGAAGAGTGATAGTGAATCTCTTCTTTATAAGTATTAAAAATATAGAATGCATTCTCAAAATTTTCATTACAATTAAAGCAATGGAAGACTGTTGGCTTCTGTTTTCTTTATTTCTTCCCATTTGACTGTGTTAACCTTCCCAACAGAAGGATTTTGAGTTAACAGGGTTGGAAGTCCTCTCCTGCTTATGAATCATCAGGTTAATTGCTGTTGCTTCTCAGCTATGTCTGTGTAATTTTCAGATGATAAAGTTTGGCCCATTCTGTGGGAAAAAAAAAGGGGTGGTAATCTGCCACAGACCTCTAGAATTAACTACATTCATTTTACTGATGACTTAGAGCATCCTGTAGTTGAATGTGTAGGCGATAGGCAACACCAATTCCTCTTTTTCTGCCATAATAAACATCATAGTCCCTAACAGGTTTTATAGATTCACTGGTATGTATTTTTGGTTGAAAGTGTTTCTGACAAGCTTGGCAGCTTATTGCACTTATTTTTCACTTCTGACTTCTATTGCCTTTACCAAGAACAAGTAAATTATTGCACAGAGCCTCAGGAGTCTTGGGGGACTCTGACTTTAATCTCTTCAAAGAAGAATGGACAGGTTGAGCTTAATTAGAAACATGCATGTCTAATCAAAGGGTAAATTTAGAATCACAAGTTTTAAGAACTGGCGTTAAAAGAAGACTTGTGATACCAAAAAATCTTTGGTAGCATGAAGCCATGGTATATTTGTGAAGCATAATGCACTATTCCAATAAGCAATTGTTTAATACCGTCAGGTACATAGGCCTTCCTAATATGTGTCATTACATAATTTTTTCAATTAAAAAAAAAACCTTCCAAAGCATACAATTCTGGTCAAATTATGGAAGTTCGTTAGCTACTGAGTGTTTCCACTGGGATCCTGTGCACTTAATTCTCAATGCAGACTCTGATAATGAACACCCAAAGGATGGCTAATACTCCTCATTTCAGAGAGGAACAAACATTTCCTCATATTCTGTGTATCTTACGTAGCATAGATCTGTACAGCAAGTACTGTATGTGGATGAAGTGGGAAGCTATGGTGTAAAATGTAACCTTTACATTCCTTCTTTGCCTTTCTTGAGGTTGAGTTTTGATTAGTTGGCTTACATGTAGCCTCTTGATAAATACCTTGTAAGTAAAAGTAGCCAAGGGTTATCTGCGTATTAATTCTTACTTTTCTATCCCTAGGTCTTGGTGATACAGTGCATGTATAGGTCTTGGTGTTTGGTTTTGTTTTGTGGGGTTTTTTGGCCAGTCAGTCTGAAGAGAAGTGAATTTTTTGTAGTAAGTAATAAATATTTCTTCCATTTCATGTGTATTAGAATAACAGTATTTGAACTCAGCAGAGGGGACATCTGTTTTTGTGTGGTAAAACCAAAATTCCAGGTTTTGATCATGTTTTATGCCTTCCATTTAGCTGAGAGTGGATACTTTACACAGATTTGTAATGTAATTTAGTTTGATTTCCAGAATAAAATTTATGTACTTAATAATTTTTTTTGTGAGCAAGTGCAGCACTAGTATTTGAGTAATATGCTATACCTGACAGTGACAGTTAAGTGCAACATAAACTTGACCTACTCTTAGGATTTTGGGATATTTGAGACCTGGCATCTTTGACCTCCTGAACATGCTGGTGTCATTTCATTGGAAAACTGATTGAGCAAAGACACTGCAAAGAACCTGATTTTCCTGGTTTTGTGTGTGAAATCCCTATATTTACTTGCTCAGAGGAGAACTGACCAGTGGGGGGGAGCAGGGTTTCCTTCACAGCTGTAATCTGCCCACTTGAGTCCTCAGGCTGACATTGCTGATGGATTGCTCTGCCTGAGATTCTTTCAGCAAAGTCTCCCCTCTAAAAATATCCAGGGAGGAACTACTTGGCTTTCGATCAGTGGTGATGAAAATATTTCTAGTCCCCAAATGACAGATTGTTGGTGATATATTGACAGAACAGACTTGGAGCAACGATGTTTGTCAAGGAGCCAAAGAGACTCCAATATGAATTGCTTTCACATTTTGGGGTTTGTTTTGTTTTGTTTCCATTTGGGTTTTTTGTTTGTTTTTACTGTACATAGTGTCCAAAGCAAAGAAGGAGATCTGAGATACTGGTTATAGCAGACCAAAAAAAGGCTGGATGGGAATTTGGGGACAGGGAGACGGGCTGGAGTGCATAACTGCTATGTTGTCATGTTGTCAGTGAATAGCAAAGATGATAATTCAATCTCTTAACACAGGTAGTTGATCCTGTCTGATGATTTCTGGCAAATACTTCTAGAAATGCGTTTTTGGGTGTCCTCTTTACTAAAGTGCATCAGTTCTAACAGAACACCTTGCACAGATAAGCGAAATAGAGTTTGAACACATTTAAGAAATGCATGCATGCATGCATATGTTATACTCTTGTGCTATAAACACATATGGAATTAGTTGCACCTCTGTCAATTGTAAAAAATCCCCTCTTGCATGCACATAACTTGTATATTAATCTCAAAAGCAGTGTAATGTAATCTCCCTAGGCAAAACCCAGTTGTACTCTTGTTGAATTTGGTAACAGAAATCCAACTGATTCCATGGGACCCCTGTGTTTTACTACATGTCCCTTAGTAAAAGTGTTTTTTCTATATTTATTCAGCCTTTTTTCACTTGATTCTTTTTTAATTTCACAAGATAATGTTTGTCATGAAACAGCTGGGCTGAGATTTTTCAGTGGATTTTGTTTTGTGGTTTTTGGTTTGGGGTTTTTTTTTTGTTTGGTTTGTTGGTTGAGCTTTTTGTTTGGTGGAGGATTTTGTTAGTTTTTTTTTTTTAAAGAAAATTACACTTATTACTGTTATCATAAAACAAGCAGGACAAATAGACTTAGTAGTAGTTAATAATTTCATACTATTTGGTCAATATATGAGTTACAGACAGAGGTAAAAATGCTGGAAAAGTGGGAAAGAGAAGGAAAAGATCAGAATACTAGTTTGTTTCACTAACTTATCTTACTGAAAGGTTCTTCCTGTCCTGTAGAATAGTATAGTTCTGAAAGTGTAAGATTTGTTTACCTGACAGTGTAGTATGCTTGTCATCAAATGGAATTGCTCTCTAGAAAGTTATACAGTGTTGTATTGCACAAGATATTTGGTTTTTTATAGATGCACACTGGTGACTAATAATCTTTTTTATTATACTCACATGGTATATCCTATACCCCCTCTTTTCCTAACCTTGTGGTGTAGCCTTCCCAGACTGACCTCCTCCCCTCTGGATGTCTCCCATTTGCTGTATTCCCTTTACTCCACGCCCCCCTGTTATATTAATGTTTAAAACCCCCACACTCATGTGGTGGGGTCTCTCTCTTCGTCCCTGGACCAGCAATAAACCACCGGGTCTGGGTCCTGGAGCAAGATTGAGCCTCTTTCCTTTCATCACTAACTGGGCTCACTCCTGTGGTCAGAGCTAGCCAAGTTAAGACCATATCAGGACTGGGTCGCAGTGTTAGTATAGACCTCCTAAAACAAGTGATTTGGTTTATGGAAATACACATTCTTGGGAATAAAGCAATTTATTCTTCTCCTTCTGCTGTTTTTAAATTCACTTTTTTCATAAAGTATGTAGCATGCCTCCAGTAAAATAATGTAATAAAGAAGCAAGGACTCCTGATTTTTGAAGGACTTAATAGTCTCATCATAGCATTCAAGTATCCATGTTTTTCAAATACTTTTCTAATAAATCTTGACTTAAAAGCGGTCTTTTGTTTCCACTTTGGATTTAATAACTAAATTGTATTGGCAGATGGCCAAGAAAGGTTGTGGTTTTTTTTGTCAAAAAGATTTGTTTAGAACTGTCTAATTTGTATATGCTATTTATATACATACTATACTATGGAATGCAATCATGTTTTTGCTACACAATAGAGAATGAGTGGTGGGTATTAAAAAGATGAGTCGACCAGGAGGAGTGGGACAAATGGAAAAGTTACACAGTCTTGAAATGCAGAGGTATAGCTGTGTTTCAGAAATAAATGTTGCATCTAAAACCTAGTATTGTGAATTACATTATGAATCTCTTAACTCTTTTGCATCAACTACAGTAGAGTTGCACACACATTTAATGGAATAGGATGCAAAATTTAAATTATTTTAGCCATCTTCAAACTGCATGGAAGTAGTAGAAGATTTATTGCAATGATATTGCTTCCATTAGCTGACCCAAAACTGGACTCAGTTCTCAAGTTATACTATTCCAACATGGAAGGTTCTCAATGAATTATACAGGTGAGCTGAGGTGCTGTCACTATTACTTCCTGCTGGGGCTGATTTTTTTGTCTGAATGGGAACAGCCACTGAAAACCTGTACCACTTCTATGAAGACTTTTCAATCTTTAAGTATATTCCTGCACTTTCATACATACCCTGAAGGATGTCTGTCTCTTATACCATCTACTTAAGTTGGTTGTATAATAACTATTATGAACTACTGTAGTCTCGGTGTTTCACTGGAAGAAAACAAATATTTTTTGCTTAAAAACAGTAAAGAATTTCCTCTAATCTGAGTTTCAGGAGGCTACCACACTTCCTAACAACATGGGAAATTTATGGCATTCAAATTCTCTCTCATTTTTATTTTAAACCTTTTATTTGAATAGCAACATCCCACAAATAAATATATGTGCATTCAAGAAGCATAGAGAAAAATGGTTATTTCTGATTGTGTTGTCAGTATCCAAAGCTTGCACTTCTGTCCACAGTTTGTGAAAGGAAACGGTTAGAGGCTTGTGATTGATTTCACAATACCAAGTTTTAGGGAGAAAAAGAGGCACAGGTATACATCTGCATTTCACAGGAACAGTTGAAGAAAGGAAATCCAGCACAAAGCTTTTTATTTTTTTGCACATGAATCATTCTAGACCTCCTTCAAAAAGGTGACTTATTTTGCTGAAAGAAATTATAGAATATTGTGCAATATTTCTGATGTTTTAATCTTCACATTTTTCATACATGTGTAGAAGAGAAGAATAAAAGAGACTTGCAGTTTAAAGTCTGAGCATTTGTACATCCAAAACTTCTGAAGTTTGAAGATCTATGCAGAGCTCTTACTAGTACCTAAATATGACATTAAAATATTACCCAAAACATAACAGGCATATAAAGCAATATTTTCTATATTTTTATTATTTATTTCAGCTAGGCTATTCCTCTTTTGAATAGACTTTTTATTTGGTTGTCTTAAAACAGTCATTAATGGGTTAAATAGAATGTCTTTTAAATTACTGTGGCCTTGTGAATTCCAAATTCTGTTCTTGCCTTTTTAATCCTTTTTTTTGCTATTTTACTAAACTCTACAGCTTATGATACTACTTTACCCTGAAATAATTTTATGCTGCAAAAAGATAATGTGAAGGGCCCAAAGGTGCTACTTCTAGGTGCAGGCTCATTCATAATGGAAGCCTCAAGAGCCTCTTGCCTGTTCGAAGCTGTTGTTTCAAACTTTCTTACTATTCTGCCTACAGGAAACCAAACTTCTCAGTGTTTGAGTGGAAGTGTATTTGCTTCTTATTGATACTGAATTTCAGGAGCCTAATTTTGTTATGGAACTGGACCTTATCCCAAAATTAAAACAGCGCCTTGAAGCTAGCTGTAAATACCCCATGCTGAAATACAGAGTGAGCTCAACATTCCTAAGTCTACCTGTGACTCTCTACAGTAACAAACAGAACCACAGTCTGGACAGTGCTCCAGCACTCTCTGCTTCTGCAGAGTGGTGTGTAACCAATTCCCTCATGGGGCGCATTTAGAAAATTGCGTGCTGTAGCTTCATTAACTGCACCATGTATGAGAAACCATATGCAAGAATGCAGATGGAGGAACAGACTGGAATCATCTAAGCAATCAAACATAGTGGTGGCTCTTTATTTTGTATTACATCAGTGTTTTGACAACCGTGCTTAGATCACAGCCCTGTTGAACCTGTGCTGTCCAAAACATACTCACAGATGGTCTTTGTGCTGAAAAGTTCAAAAGCCTATCTAACAAAACTGCTGAAGGGAAAACAAGTCAAGAGAGGCTGAAAATAGGTCAGGAAAAAGCATGAAAATAGGATCCTGGTTGCTTATGTACTCTGTCTCCTAGAGCATGTAGCCCTTTCCATGTTGCTTGAGCAAGAAGCTCTTGCTACCCTGCTCTCAGTGCATGGGTGGCATAAAAGTTAACTTTCGTATGACTTCAGCTGTATTTTTTCCAAAACAAGTAACAACATATTTTATGTGATGTAAGAGGCTTTTTTTCCGAAACAGAAAATGACATTAGTGATCTTTTTTTATATCTTTAAGAAAATGAAAATAAGTAAAAAGAGAGTAATTTGGAGGGGCGAAACAAGGCAGAGGTGGAAGTAAACTGTACTAGATCCCTTCTCTGTGAGAATTTTAAAGAACAAAACTAGAACTTGCCTTGGCAAGAAAAATGAAGCCCTAGAAAACATCAGCAAATACCCTGATGCTGGTCCCTTACTACACTGCTACTTCTATTGTATTAACACAGAGTGTGTAAGGAGCAGCATTATACTTATTTATAGCCAAGAGTTGCTATTGTTTCATTATGTACTAAGAGAGAAGTGGACAGACAACTTCTGCTCTAGCTTGCTGTGGTACCAATAGTAATCATTTCAGTCCTTCGTTGTTTCAAGCCTAAAGGAGCTGTTTCAGAGCAGGAAGGTGAGGGACAAATGTTTGAATTCCCTATGTCCACAGGTTTTCTTCTTTTACTAAGGGTCAAGTTGATGTTGGAGTAGTTAGAGATCGTTTGAGCAAAATAACTAGCATAGGTAAGCCCTAGAATATTTGAACAATCTTTCAGCGTTTTTTTTTCACTTTGACAAAACATTAATACTATTCTTATATTTGTCTGAAAATATCTCAGCACTTTTAATATGGTTTCTCACAAGTGGTCTTTTCTGATATAGTATTTCTTGGCATTCATTTTGTAAGGAAAAATAAACAAACAAAATACAAAAGAAACAAAAAGGAAAGAGAAGGGGAAGGGCCATGGTGGCTGAGCACTCTAGGCTTTGGCTCAGTGGATCAGGAGGTAACCATAGATTTTTCGGTTTTGTTGTTTTATTAGGTAAAAGTTGCCTTTATCACTTCATGAGTTTTAAATAAAGTAAAATACCTCAGCAAATATAGGTAATGACTTTGATGGCAAGAATATATAATGGTTTTGGACATACTATAGAATGTGTTTATTCTTCTGGAATAATTTACAGGTAGTAGTATAATACGTTCTCAAAACCATAATTAATGCAATATTAATTTGAAAAAGAAAATGTGTTAAACCTAACAAATTCCATGAAACTTTAGTTATAGCTTTTGTAGCTGCTGCTCTTTCAGTCAAAGTAATAATTAAAGAAGGTTTGCTGAGCAAAATTAATTTAATTTATTGGAGAAATCTAATTTATTCAACTCTGATCCGTTTATATACTTGTAGTCAGCCTTGATAGCATGGTCTATTGAAATTCACAGTGAATTTTAGAACATCTGCCTTCTAATTATTCTAAATATCAGTATCCTAAAAGCATGTACATAAGGCAATTACTCTTTATGGTTTTATACATTTCTATTCTAGGAGCTGCTCAAAACATGTCTTTGTTTTTCTTATCTTTATCTTTTCCTCTAGGTTGTCAGATTACAATCAGCAAGGCTTGTGGAGTTAACAAATCACTTACACCTCAAAAGGGTAACTACAGCATGAATGACAACCATGTTTCCTACTGATATAAAGTTTAAACCCCTTAGTTTCTAGGAGAGAATTGCTTACCCAGGTGTGTGAATATAGCAGAGTACATTACCTCCTTTATCCATGTTATAGGTATTTTTAATGCACTCAGACAATGGTTAGACTTTGAATTTTTTTTTTTTATTCTACTTCCAATAGACTGTTCCACAGTTCAGCATCTTTCCCTGACATCCCTTAGTCTCCTCTCATAAGCTTCGCTCTAGGCTTTATTTCTTGTGTTTTCAGCTGCTAGCTAGCTTGTTTTGGATATTGCCTTTTCCTGAGTTAGGGCACAGTCTGCTGTTAGTGACAGAAAACCTGAGCTTACTCATCATGACCATGGTAACATGAAATTCTTTGGTATCTCCTTATTGGTCTGTGACTATCAAGCTGTCTCAGGATGTTTCCAGTGTATTCTGGTGTGGACTCTGTTACAGATGTGAGAACATATCTGATCAAATGCTAATAAACAACTGATATTCTTATTGCTTCAGAATTATCTTCTAGACAATATTTTCTTCCAGCAACAGAAGGTGGTATCTCTGTCTTTCTCATGCGTTTCTGTCATATTTTCTCACTGAAGAGTGGAGGCGTTTATACTGATCCTCTTTGTCATGGCATCTGCCCGTCATCTACTTTAAAAATTCTACTTGCGTACTAATTGTATGAGATTTAAAATCTCTAATAATTATCTTTGAAAGGTCATGGCTATCATGGGAGGTTCCTGAACACTGGAGGAAAGAGGACATCATCCCTGCTGTCAAGAAGGATAATCTGGAGAACTACAAGCAAGTCAGGCTCACCTCAGTCCTTGGGAAGGTGATGGAGAAAATCCTCACGGAAACACTTTCTAAACATATGAAGGACAAGAAAGTGATTGGGAGTAGTCATAACTGATTTACTAAGGAGAAGACAAACTGCCAGTCTGATGGCCTTCCTTGGTGAGATATGATGAACATGGGGGATGAAGATCAACAAATATCATCCATTTTGACTTTATGGGAGACTTTTGACAGTATCCCATAATCTATTCATACTCAATCTTTTAAAGTATGGAAGAAATAAATGAACAGTGACATGGGCTGAAAACTGTCAGATCTGCAGGGCCCAAGGATTGTGGTTAGCAACATGACATCCAGCTGGAGGCCAGGCACTAACAGTGTGCACCAAGGGTTTCTGTTGTGCCCTGATGTTGAACATGTTTTTTTCTCATCTCAGTGATGGGAGACTGAGGTGTGCTCAACAAGTTTGCAGCTGATACAAAACTCAGAGGAGTGGCTGATACACCAGAAGATTGTGCTGCTCTTTAGAAACATGTTACCTAGTTGGAGAAAAGAGAAGGAAACCTTGTGAAGTTCAGTGAAGGCAAAAATGCCAGGTTTTGCACCTGGGTTGGAATAACCTCTTGTGCCAATTATGTGCTGGGGCTGGCTGGCTGGCAAGTAGCTTTGCAGAGAAGGATCTGAAGTTCCTGGGGGATGGCAGCAGTGCGCTCTCATGGCAGAAAAGATCTAACAACTTCCTGGGCTTCAGAGGGAAGTGACTTTTTCGCTCCGTGCATAACTGATGAAGCTATGTCTGGACGACGGTGCACAGTTCTACTGTTTTTCATGATTCACATTCTTTGACATTCTTAAGTGTTGACATCTTCATTGTCTCAAAGAAATTCAGATAGTAATGGACTGTAGTATCAGTTTAACTGTTATTTAACATTGAACAAAGAACAAGGGTTTAAAGCAGGAATGGAAGCTGTTTTGGACCATGGAAGAATTTTGGGTGTGGGCCTGATGTGTTTCCACAAATGCTTGCTTTTAACTCAGGAAACAGCTGGTTTCTCTGCAAATGGGAATCTGTGTGTGGTCTTCTGATTTTTCATTGAATGTGGTGGTCATCCCAATGATGTCACGTGCATTAGTTACTGTGGCTTTTTCCTTGACAGGCAGATGGAAAAGAAAGATCATAATGCTGCCTGAAGACTTAGACATGTCAGATGTAAAGGTGCTTTGCATGATTTCCAGTACAGCCCAAAAGACTGCAGTAACTGTGCCTGTGTAGCACCATTCAGCATTGTCTGATACTGCCTTTTTTACATTCAAGAGATAGTTTCCCAAAATTCAGAATTCAAAAGTATCTAGGGCTATGTCCCTAAGGAGCTGTCATCAGGAGCCTCTTGTCTTTCAAGAGCCTCCTTACACTTTTCTCCAAAGCAGATGCTGGATGATTTTTGTTAATAATTGGTTTTCATTTCATCATTGATACGTCAAACTAACTTGAATAAAGTGATGAGATGTCTCAAATTAGTCTGATCCTGGAACTGGTGAAGTATATGTATAGAATCATAGAAGATGCATAAGGTTGGAAGGGACCTATCAGGATTATTGAGTTTGACCCTGTGCAGGACACTGCAAGAATCACACTGTGTTCCTGAGAGCATTTCCCTTATGCTCCTTGGACTCAGACTGGCTTGGCACTGTGACCAGTTCCCCAGGGAGCCTTTTCCACTGCCCAACCACCATGTGGGTGAAAAACTTTCTCCTGATATCTGACCTAAATCTCTCCTGACTCAGTTTCATGCTGTTTCCTCAAGTCCTATCACTGGTCATGAGAGTGAAGAGGTTGGTACCTGCCCCTCTTCTTCCACTCTTGGGGAAGTTGTAGACTGCAGTGAGATCTCTCTCAGGCTTCTCCAGGCTGAACCAAGTGCCCTCAGCTGCTCCTCACATGGCTTTTCCTCAAGACCCTTCATCCTTGTGGCTGTCTTTTGGATACTCTATAATAGCTCAATGCCTTTTTTACATTCTGGCACCCAAAACTCCCCCCAGCACTGGAGGTGAGGCTGCCCCAGTGCAGCACAGAGGGGACAGTCCCCTCCCTTGCCTGGCTGGTGATGCTGTGCCTGATGAACCCCAGGACAGGGTTGGCCCTCCTGGCTGCCAGGGCACTGCTGGCTCGTGTTCAGCTTGTCACTGACCAGGACACCCAGGTCCCTTTTCACAGCACTGCTCTCCAGCCTCTCGTTTCCAGTGAGTCTGTCCATACATCCAGTGTTGGCCCATCCCAGTTGCAGAACCTGGCACATTTCCTTGTTGAACTTCATACAGTTGGTGATTGCCCAGCTCTCTGATTTGTTGAGGTCTCTGCAGGGCTTCTCTGCCATCAAAGGAGTCGAGAGCTCCTTGCCATTTAGTATTGTCAGCAAGCTGATTTAGTATTCTTTTGAGTCCTGCATCCAGATCCTGAATGAACATGTTGAAATGAACTGGGCCAAGGATATAGCATGCCTCCTTTTTTCTTGTACTCCTGGGATACCCTGGACATCCTAATCTGTGTGTGCTGGGATTCTTTTTATTTGCTTTCCTAAGAAAATCAAGGCGAGATGTTTGCAGTGAAAGACCCGTCATTGGAAAGCTCTGGATTAATGGCTTGCAATTTCAAATGGTTATAAAAATAAACACTTCACAGTCAGAATTTCTGTGATAAAATTGATGATGGGTAATGCTTCTTTGATATTTAGATTGCAGAATGTTTTGTTGGGATTTTTTCTTTAATAATGAAGCATCTAAAATGAGCTAACACCTTCTGCTTTGTTTTGAGAAAGCTGTGTAAATCTGCTTGAAATACCCTTTATTTTTAGATATAGAGTGATGATAGCAGAATAATGCTTCTTTCCTGATCATATTTATGTTGGACCTGAAGAACATGATCTACTGAGATTTGAACAGGTTATATAGTATAGAAAATGGCATCCTAACACCAACTTAGTAAAAAAGTCAGAAGGCAGTTTTGTAATAGAAAGTTCTTTTCCCTTTATATTTTGTATGGACAGGATTTTGTGGGAAGGTGTCTGGAAAAATGATGGCAAATTGGGTCATTAATTCTGCTTTTATTCAGAGAACATGAACAAAATTTAACTTCCACTTTATAAAAAAATATCCATGTGACAGTAGAGGCTTGGAATATTCTTTTAGAGTGTTACATAGATGGGTGATCTATTATTTTGCTAGCTGTCTTCTGTGTTGGTTAATTTTCTCATAAACTAAGTGAAACATCAATTTTTATAAAGACACAGTTTTTTTGTGATTCTCTGTATTTTTACAGAGGAGTATTAGTTGTCATCTGTTTTTCTAGTTGTTCTTATAAGTCCATAAGTCCATGGAATGAGATGAGCAATCTGATCACAAAGAATGAAACCAGAAATTATTTTCTGATGTATTAGCTTTGCATTCTTGCATAAACATTTTTGTAAAAAGCTTCACTGGTTCAAGGCTTGAGTTCTGGGTTGTAAGCTCTTCTAAATTTTATGATAAGTATCTATCTTCTGAATTGTTTCTCTGTGGGAGCAAAACCTCTAGAGGGTGCCAAAAACTGATTTTGGTTAAAGAAGCTATTGGGTCCTGCACTACTAATGTCAGGAGTGGAGAAGTGCAGGTCACAGTTCGGGCCCTGAAGGCTTTCTGCTCCATATAATTCAGGTACCTTTAAAATCCCTGTTTCTTTAAATTTGATTCTGAAGTCTTTCTACTCTGTGATAATAATCTTTTTTGTAGGCTTTTTTTTTTTTTTATACTAGGCACTAATTGTATGATTGACAGGATTGGCATCGGAACTCTTTTTTTAGAAAACTTGGTTAATCTTTGTTTATAATTTCTCCAAATGGGAATAATATTTCATGTTTCTAATGTCACACAGAGCATACACTAAGATAAGTACTGTTTATTTGACCAAGGCTTCTTGTACCAGCAGGCTCTAGATGTCTACAAATTGTAGATTTCCCCATTCCTTTGCAACTCTTAATCTTGTCCTTCACCATTGCCACATTTTGAAAAGGCCCAGCTAGCATTAAGAACACACTGCATTATAAAGGGAAGCAAAACAAAACCAAAAACAAATCTAACCTCCCCCTCGCCCCAAAACCCCAAACAGGGAGGAAAGGGAGGAGTTCAGTAGTGAAGATTGGTGCAGGGTAGAAGCTCCAGGATCAGATTCTTTTAGTAGTTACTTCTAATTGACTTCTTGTCATAAGAGTAACTAGATCAAGTTTTTTTGTTCTATGAAACACTGTTTTCTAGCAGTTAAACATGTACTTGACAAAGTATTGCCAACTGAACAATGTATCAAGCTGCATCACTGCCAATCATCTGCAGCTAGGGGCGATGAGGACATTATCAGAAGCAATTGGCTGGTAATTGCTCCTGCTGCACCTTGTCAGAGACATGAAATGTGTTTTGTTTCTTGTCTTTCTCTGTATAGGTGTGCCAAAAATACATGGGTGTGCTCACACATTTTAGGTTGAAATATTCCTAGGAGTTCTAGGAATTCTCAATGAGAATAATGTGGCAGCCTTGCTCACAACCTTAGCAGTTGTAGAGGTTATAGTCAGTAATGCTGTGCCTTTAAACATAAAGTGGTATATCAAAGCTGCAAGCATCAGCACAGAATAAAAGTTGGTGAAGAATGTTCTCAGGAATTTTGTAGGAATTTTGTAGGTATTTGGAAGTTTCTGCCATAAGGTATGATTGTTTAGGGGATTTCTGTATGACCTAGGACCATTGCCCCCACCCTTCAAGGTATGGAAGATCTTTGTATTTTGGTCAAAACAATCAAATCTTGTTCATAATTACTCTCAAAATTCTGTTGACGTCAGTGGAACTCTTTACATGAGTGAAACCAGTGTGATTTGCCCCAAATTATATAATCTCCAAAGGAATTTAATAATTTGTATGTATTAACAACATTTACAGTTCATGATCAAGATCAATATTTAGTCTACAGAAATTGTGCTCCATGTAAATTGATTACACAACCTGCCTAAAGAGGACCTTAAGAACATTGCTAACTTAGGAGCCTGAAAAAACTTAAAAAAAGGATAGCATATATTCTTAAATGGAGATGCTCATTTTGAATAGAGTGCTGGGAAAACATGGTGAAAAGACTAGTGAAAGGTAAAGATTGTCCCAGTAAAATACTGACTTGTAAGAATGGCAAGGCTAATGGGCACAATTGACAAAATCAGTTGGTTTTACCAAAAAGTTTTATTTATGAAGTTAGTCATGCAAGTGCAGAGAAAATCTGGTATCATTTCTAGGAAAGAGCAAAACTTGGGGATTAAGAAAATGGGAGGAGGGATGACTCTGTCCCAAACAAAATCACATGCTGTTCATTGGATAAAAAAACTAGTTGAACAATCCCCCCACCAAAATAAAAAAGTTTAAGGATTCTTGCCCTTCAGTGCAGTCAGCTGAGACACTGCAGGTGTATTGAAAGGGTTTTCTGGAGTGAATCATGATCTAGAAAGCACACTTGCAGAAGACGATAAATAAGCTCAAGCTGTTTTCCTTTGCCAGATGAATCAAATTATTGCAGACTTAGTACCTCCCAGGAAAGTGGTTTCTGTTGCCTTTTTGATTTTGTAGCAAATGAAACCATGAGATTGGACAACACCAATGGAGTTGATGGCTAATATGAGCAAATTGATTTTAGAAATTAATTTAGACTTTTAATACTTGTTGTAGTTAATAATAGAAATAAACCCATCAAATTACAGTTGTCTGTATATATTTCTTTAATGCTATATAAATATTTAAAATACATAAATAGTCTGATTGGTAAACTATTTTATCGTGGATATCAAATGACAGTATATTCTGGCCTTCTGAATTAATTACTGAGCTAATGTTTCTAAAGTTATTCTTTAAAATGTTTTCAGTTGCTGACTAGTGTTCAGTGTGCTGGTTGCATATTCTGTCCTTCCTTTTGAAAGACCATTTGAACTTCATTTATTTCTACTTAAATCACCAAAGGTAATACTACTGTTTACATTTTTGATATTATTGCTTCTACTACCATTGGTTCTGGGATGATTCCAAGCGAACTGTATATTTACAGGTAGAGTGAGCCCTAGTTTGTTTCCATTTCATGATGGTGGAATGTAAGAATCTTACCAAATTTAAAATCATGAACAGAATCTCATGTGCAGCTCAAAGGACCTGCTTCTTTCTCCATCTGAAATTCACGAACTATGGGGATTCCATCTTACTGTTGAAATATTCCACAAAACTAGCGCCAGAAGGAAAACCATAGCATTTGATTGCCTTTTTCTCACTGTTTTTAGTTTTTTCCTTCTATCTACTTCTCAAAAGCACAAGGGAGACTTTGGCTTCAATAGGATCCTTGTTAATATTCAGTAAAAGGTACTAGATGTAGGCTACTCATGATTCTCTGTGTTGGTCTTTGTTTGTCTTCCTGTTTGGTTTGAACTTTGTCTTAGAACAGTAAGGGTCATAAATGTCTGTTCTAAATCTTGGCTAATTGACTTACTGCATAATGCATGTGGGTTTTTTAGAAAGCAAACTAAAAAACTGTTAACTGGTAACAAAATTTGCAGAAGATGGAGTTGGTTTTGTCTTTGCTACAGTTGTTTGCTAAGCTACAGAGGTGAACATCTTCATAGGTGTATGATGTCACCAGATACGACTGAGGAACACAGGAAGACAGAGTCAAATTCTGCAGGGTTATTTTTGCAATAAAAGTTTATGGTAACTTTCTAAAACAAACTGCTTTGGTGAGGTAGCCTTAAAATGGTGACATTCTGTTCAGAAAGAAATACAAGTACCTCTGCATTTTTGCATAAGGATTGCTTTGTATAATGCATTTCTGTTGCAGAATCACAGAATCATTCAGGTTGGAAAAGACCTTTAAGACCACTGAGTCCAACTGTCAGCCCAGCACTGTCAAGCCCAGCACTAACTCATGTCCCCATCAGACAGCAATACACCTAGACATCTTCTAAATACCTCCAGGGATGGTGACCCCACCACTTCCCTGTGCATCCTGTTCTGATGCTTGATAAGTCTCTCTGTGAAGCCTTTTTTCCTAATATCCAATCTGAACATCGCCTGGTGCACCTTGAGGCCATTTGCTCTTTCCTGTTGTTTGTTACTTGGGACAAGAGACCAACCTCCACCAGGCTACATCCTTCTTTCAGGTGGTTGTAGGGAGTGATAAGGTGTCCCTTGCGTCTGCTTTCCTCCAGGCTAAACATCCCCAGCTCCCTCAGCTGCTTCTCATCAGACTTGTGCTCCAGACCCTTCACCAGTCTGGTTCCCTTCTCTGGGCATGCTCTAGCATCTTGATGTCTTTCTTGCAGAGAGGGACCCAAAACTGAACACAGAATTTGACATGTGCCCTCAACAGGGCCGAGTACAGAGGGTCAGTCACTGCCCTGGTGACTCTTTCTCTTTTAAAGAGAGAGGGAAAAAAAGGGATTGATATTTCTAGCTTGTTCTCCAAATTCGTTATGTAAGAAATAAGGACCTCTTCCTGAGATTGCCGTAAAATTACAGATAACCTTTATGAAATCAAGCTGACTACTGAGTAGCTTTTTGTTTTAACAGTGCAGACACCTACAAGTTCAGCTTCCAATCTCGAGTTTTAAGGTTCCATTTTTCCAAACCTTGATGTATTATGTAGAATAGCACTATTTATTTGTTCTTAATGATAGATAATTAAGGGTAATTTGTATCAATTTTTTCTCACAGAACTAGATTTATTAGCAACAGAAGTTGATAGCTTTCTCATTCTCATGCCTTTTGGTCATATCAGTCTACTGTTAAAGCCATATATCCTAGCATGCATCCTAGTGTATATCCCGGCCTTCTCTTGGTGGTGTTGATTAATATGTGATATTTTGTATCTACCTTCTTGTCCATTTCCCATTATTTATATCCAGCATAGATTGTTTTGTTGCCTGCTAAGTGTGAGACTTTTTACTTTTCTGGGAATTTAGTGGTTTGGCAAGTTTATTGGGAAATTATAGTAGCCATTATGAAAAATGGGGAGTTTGTGGAACAACATAATTTTGTAACAGGTTGCACTTTACTGCTTCCTAAATAAAGGAAACACATGGGCTCCGTGAATGCCTGTGTTCAGCTCATTCTACGACAACATGCATTAGTCTTTATTCCTGGTTTCTCTCAAAATATAATGCAAATTTGTGATGATGTTTTCTCTGAAGAGTGATGACCAGTGTAACTTGGGCATCTTCATATGGTTTAGAAATTATTTGTTATATGAGGATACATAGTTCAGAATGAGGTAATTCTTGTAAGAGTATAATGACGGAAACTGTCACTTTTTTAAAAATCATTTCTACTTATAAATGGAAATGGATCAGATGATAATGAGACTTCATTCTGTTTTCCCTCAATTATAGTAGTAACAGATCTTTAGTGAACTTAGGAGTTCAGAAATAGAGCATCTCATAACTAATTGAGAGAGAAATGCACGTGCAAGTAGAAAATTATTCTTGTGCTTATTTTTATCCTCAGTGTTTTAACAGCTGCATATTTCAATTATGTGTGGCTAATTAGAAGCCTGGCTTTAAGGCAGTAGTGCCTTAAGTCTTGGGGTTTTAAAAAATACATTGGGCTATTTAACACAAGAATGAAATTCTGCGTCTGTTTTCACTCTGGACTGCTTCTTCCATGTTTCAAACCATATTTCAGTGCATGACTGCTTCTTATTTGCCTGGAGAGATGAGGAATTGCCTTCAGTTGTATTAGGTTACTCAAGCGGTCTTTATTCATTGGATCCTTTTTTTTCAGAGGATGCTAACACTGCCCTGTAATCACTTTATTTGGATTATCGGACTGTTGGCCTCTTAAAATCCAGAGATAATAGATTTTTTTTTTTCCTGGTATTAGTATTTGTTTCAGAGAATTTGGAGGATATTACGATAATGGTCTCCTGGTGCCTTGAGGCAGAGGTGAAGTCTTGAAGTCTTACATAAATACCACTGTTTACTGGTGAACCTTGAACAGCTACCTGCTAGTCTGAAAGTCAAGCTCTTGTTCTCTCTGTTGCCTCTTACAGTGTTCTCTGAGGGCTTTGGCTAAAGCATCAAAGCTTCTCTCTTAAGCAGTGGATAAATCGTGAAGTCACTTAAAGGTGTGTAGCTTTCCTTGAGCCTTTCCTTTGGGCTTTGTCAAGAGAGGCATGGGTTTTATGCTGCGGTTGGGCTGTGTGTTCTGAATGAATTGAGTCTTTGGACAGCTGCAAGGACCAGCTTTGCACCATGATCTGGGCCTAGAACTGTCTCTGTGAAGCAGGGGGTGGAACTACTGCGTTGAAGATAAGGCTTTCAGAAAGGAGAACTGAAGATTCTCTCTCGATTTATATAAATCATGCTTGAAAGAGCAATTGCGATGTCAGGTGAAATAAAAGAGCATTATGTAATGGGTCTTGAAACATCCCCAAGCTGAAGTAATCAGGACAAGATTCAGTCCAGTTTGCTGACAGTTTGCTTTCTGCACCCTTCCTTATGGTAAATCAATTAAATTTCTGTCCATTTTTAACAGAAGAGGTAGCGGACTTAGTGATTAGCAGCTAATGTGATAGTTCCAGCTTTACTTCAGAGTGAAATGGTGTGTGTAACATTTTGAGAGTATGATATTTTTTGTTCGTGAAACTGGTGAAATATATTGACTTACAGAACACATTTAGCAGGATTTTGTCAGAAATTGGTGACCCGGTAGAACATTGAGCAAGGAGAACATTATACATTATAGGAAAGAATTTGAATTTTTTTCAAGGCTGTTTAAAGAACCCAATTGTTAGTTCTAAATAGACACCCATTAGTAAAATATATTTAGCTATTAGTGGAGTTCAGACTAGTTCAGAAAGGCATTTTAACTTTATTAGGGTGGGAGTGTTGGGGTATTTTTTGTGGGGGCTTGTTTGGTTTGGTTTTGATTTTTTCAATTTTTTATTTTAAGAAAAACTGCTTCTGTCCTCAGAACAGTTATTGTTTATGTTCTTGGTGCCCAGACATGCTTAATTCCACATTGGCACTTTGTCTGTGCAGTTGGAAAGCATCATTGAATCTTGTGATTTTTTAAGATATTTTAAGACCATCTTTTTTTTTTTTAATGGATTAAAACCAGGCTAATAACTGAGAAAAAGAGCACAGAGGTGTTCAAGCGAAGAACAAAAGAATGAAGCCAGATTCAAACATGATTTGAAGTGACATTGGTAGAACTTTATTTTCACTTTTAGAATCCTGCTTAAAAAAATGTGCTCTCTCCTGTGCACAGATAGCCATTGACTTCAAGAGGGAAACTTGATAAAGATGGACAGAATCAGGTCCACAAGCACTAGCATCCTTTTTTACAAAGTATAAAATACATATGTAAGTATTTTCCAGATGTTTCAAATGTTTTCATTGCTGTCTTCTGAACCTGGATTTGATGGGGATAATTAAAAGAGTCATTGCTTACACAGCAAATAGGGAGGAATAAATGTTTTACAGTGTGTTTATTGTGCATGACCAGATGTCATATTATCATGCTGCATTATTTTCCTTTGAGATTAATAGTGCTTTGTCTGTCTCCCAGATGTATGCGACACCTGCTACTTTAATATCTGTCTAGGTCATTGTTACAGAAAGTCTCTCCACTCTGTGCCTGCTGTAGGGATATATCCTGTACAATGACTTTGCTCCAGTTTATGCTGCCTGTTTTTCATCATTTAAAGGACAGATGCATTGATCCATGGAGCCGTAGGAAAAGTCCTCAGCTTCCTTCTTTCTCTTCTGGCACTTAGAGTGTTTTCAAGCCCAGATTTAGAGTGGATGTGAGAGCTGAAGCTGTTTCCTGGTTTGGCCAAAACCCCTGTGCCAATGCAGACATCAGGATAGAGAGAAACAGATATGTCTCTTCCACCTACTGGTTCTGCCAGACGAAAAGAGAGGTGCAAATTTCTTTCGCTATCCCTTTATCCTCTTCATGGTGCTTCTGGCATCCATTTAGCTCATGAATAACTGCACCACTTGTTTCAGATGCTCTTCACAGGGTCTTGCCAACAGCAGCGCTGTGAAATAAGTGTGGTTCATGTGAGGTGTCGTGGCTCCCCACTGGGCTCTCAGTGGCAACGCTGAGTGATAATAGCCTGGTCTTTTTGTTTTCACTCTGCTGAGGTTTAACAAGCCCATGTGTAACAGCAGAGATTAATTCAGCTTTCTGTCTGCTGACTTGGGACAACATAACAGCACTTTGCATTGCAAAGTTTAGGTTTACTGTTCTAGCACGTAGTAGGACTTTTTATTCTTAATATTATTATTAAGGAATAATTTGAAACAGGAAAGCTTCCACCCTGCTTGGCTTGCTGTGGGAGGCTTTACCCCTTGATAATTAGCAAAGTAAAATATAAATTTAAGAACCTTGTCATGCTTTGTAGTCTGATCTATGTAAGTGTTTTGTCCCGATTCCTACCAGGATAACAGGATTTAGGGTGGTGGTGCTAGTGGTAATCCCAGACAGAGTAGGGCTTGAGTCAACAAAAAGCTCCTCTTGTATCTGAGCCATATTAGTTTAATTTAAACATTCCTAAGGATGTTTATTTTTTTAAGCAATGAGGATATATGTGCTGTTGCTGGTCCATGGGAAAGAAGAACTTGTTGTGGTCCTTCTCAAGTCCGCTCCTGAGAATGGGGTCTGCCTTAGTTCTCTCTTTGTAGCAGTGATGGCTTCTCTGCTGTTCTCTGTGTGGGATCCTCAGAACTGCTGCTGCTGGTTCAGGAAAGGTCTTCCTTTTCCAGCTTACCACACCCTAAGACTTCAGACTTGTTGCATTCATGTCCTGACCTCTTGGCTTTTTCTTGCAGCATATTTCCCTTCTCAGTGGGAAGAAGGGTACAAAAGAAAAAGCCTGAGCTGGATTTTCAAGGATGTCTCACTGTACAGTGGTTGCCTCATTTTTAACATGCTTTTGAAGTATTCTGTGCTGATTGACCAAAAATCATCATTTTTGGGTATTTCAAGATGTAATTTCAAAACCACTAGACAAGATTTTAATTTTTTATTCCTCATGAACCAGGATCTGTGCAAGCCTGTTCTTCTCAAGTCCCTCCACTACCATGGCGAGCAAGTCACATGAAAAGGATTTGTTTTGCACCGTGGCCTGCCATTGTAGTGCTAAGGCTGCTGTTAAAGCACTTCACTCTTCTGCTCCTGTTGTGGAGTCTCAATCATTGTGTTCTGTTGTAATGAACACAGAAAATTCTCCTGTCTAGCATGAAGTTTGGAAGAAAATGCATTAATCTTCCTTGTGCAGCACTGCACAAAAATGGAATCTTATTTTCAGTATTGTGACATCTGTGGAATTGTAATGCTCCTGCAATAATTAATTCTGTTTTATTTTAATACTGTGGTCTAATGCACACAGTCCAGATTACCTGCCTTTGCAATGAATTTAAGAAGATGGATGAGAGATACCTGTGAAGATCCGAGATAAACAGGCCTGCTAACTTCTGCCATAAAATTCCTTCGAAATTGCTGTGGAAATTGCAGTGTAAGAGTTAGATATTTGCTCTTGCTGATGAAGTTGGCATCTGTATTTGCTATGGTGTAGTTTAGTGGGTTTGTTAATTAGTTTTAATATGTGATTGAGGCTGCTTCTGCTATCTACAAGTAGATAGGGACTAAAGTTGCCAAAAATGAGTTGTCATTGCAGCTGCTTCCACTCTGTGAAGAGATGGAGCGTATTTTTCAGGCTCAGATGAGTATATCTATGATGCAGGAACAACACTTGCAGATAAACGCAACTATTTGTCATTTGCATCCAGTTCAGACACTGTTCAGAAGTCAGTTAAAATTAGTCAAAATTAATTCCTAAATGTTATATTAAAATGTGTCCTTTCATTTAATGTCATATTTATCTTGAAGTTTGAGGAAGAACATGAAGTTGCACATTTACTACAGAGCTTTAATAAGCTTCTGCAGCTAATTTTTGGAAAATAGAAATTACTCCATCTGCTTGCTGTTATTTAGAAGTGTGTGATTTATCAGGTGTCTAGGTAAAAGTGCCAAGCTATTTTGGTGTGCACAGAATAAACTCACGTTCAAATGTCAGTGTAAATTTTCAAGTATATCTTTAAACAAATTCACTCATTCGCAACCTTCAACCTTTTATAAATTGAAATGATCTTTACCAGATATTAACTTGTTATATTTTAGTAAGCTTAAGTATCACAAGTGCTGAAAAGAAATGAAATTTGTGTTAGGGGCAAACTTTTGAGATGTGGAGTTGCTGAAATTTTGATTAAATAGAAAATTTAAGTTAAATGAAACATTCTGTTTCAATTGCAGAGGCATTGCAATTTATATATTGGATGAATCTTAATGTGGTGAAAACATCCTATTGAAACATTGTTCTATTCTGTGCTTCTGTCTTCAGTGTGGTATTTCACCAATATCTAGATTTTCCCCCACTCAAAAATTTATTCAACTTTAGTGTTTAAGAAAACTTTGGCCAAGGAGAGGCCCTGTGCTATAAATAACTTCCTATGGTATTTTTGGAAACTGTCTGAGGAGGTGAAGAAAAGGTCTGTAAGGGTGAGTATTCATCAAAGCATCAAGCTTTATTACATGGCCCATCAATGCAACCAGGCATCATTGCTTGCTGACTCCAGCTAAGGCCAGCTCTGCGTTTCTGTGTTTTGCTGGGCTTTTTTGCTGATGTGAGGAGCTTGGGTTTCTGCTGTAGCTGTGAAATATGCTCTTTTCATATGTTCAGCAGAAAGTGTATGGATTGTATGGATCCTAACCTGCTAATATTTTTAAGGCTTTACAAGGGCTGATGAGAAGTACCAGCTCTCTTCTGAGCCTGTTGAGGTGTATTTCACTTTAAGAGTGAAAGGTGTCCTCATATTAGTGATATGGCAGCATTCCATAATAATTGGGGCCTACAAGGAAGCTGGAGGGGGACTCTTTCTAAGGTCCTGTAGTGACAGGTGTCTTTAAGTTGAAAGAGTGTAGGTTTAGGTTAGATATTCGGAAGAAATTCTTTACAGTGAGGGTAGTGAGGCGCAGGAACAGATTGCTGAAAGAAACTGTGGATGTTCCACCCCTGGAAGAGCCTTCAAGGCTAGGTTAGATGGAGCTCTGAGCAACTTAGAAAGCATCTCTGCCCACGGTGGGGAGGCTGGAACTTGATGATCTTTAACATTCCTTCCAACTTAAGCCATTCTATGGAAATAATATGGTGGTGTAGCTGAAAAGACTATGCCAGTTGTCATCTTCTTGAACTAGGTTCCAGTGGTATAGGCTCTCTTCAGGACCTGATGAAATGGCTGTTTCTCTGAGCTGGTGGTCTTATTTCTGAATTACCCATCTGTTGTATTAGATTACTGCCAGGTTTTGGAAGTACTCTGGCTTCTGTGTCCAGCTTTCCACTTCCTTGTCCTGCTCCACTGCAGACAGTTCTCAGGTTCTCAGATGGAAGCATTTTGCTTGCTGGTGGATTCCAGGTTGTTGCTGATGGTGGAAGTGGTTTCTGTATGTATCCCTGCAATTATGGCACCCCAAGGTAGGCATGACCTGCTCTGAACATGCTTCTACCCACAGTGAATCCAGGAGCATTTGCCTAGCTGTTTGTGCATGTGGGATGAAAGCAGTGAGGAAAATATGTGGAGTTGAATAAATGTGCCTGCTCTGATCACGTAGCTCTGAGTGACAAAAAGTACTGACACACAGCTGCCTGGACCTTCCCCTCTCAGGAGGTGCCCTGGGAAGCCTGAATGACTTCTACATTAAAAAAAATCATCAGGTTTTACCACGGGGAAGAACACTTCCTTGGTTAAAAAAAGCTAAGTGATGGGTGGGAGACAGGAATATAAGAGGACGACTGTGAATAACTTTTGTTCTAGTGTGTCCTGGCAGGGAGAGCCCTTGTGGCTGGGCATAGTTGTCATGGCAGCAAACTGCATATACCCATTTGATTTGTGGAAGATTTTTCCATTTTACAATCCTGGAAGAAATACCATTTGTCATAAGGATCTTCAGGATAGGACAGTAATGCCTGGTAGGTCATTACTAAGTGTCTGAGCACTGGATTAGCTCAGACAAGATGTAAGGCTAAGTAAGGGACAAGACTTTTAATCTGTGGTAAAATTGCATATTTAATTTTGTTCCTACTGGATGTTTTAGTAGTGTAGTGTGGTTTTTTTGTTTGGTTGGATATGAGGTTTTTTTGATGTGTTGGGGGTTTTTTTAAGCATATTTTTCCTTTACTGCATTCTTTCCAGTTTCTTTAATGTTTTGTCTTTCTTTCTCTCTCTTTTTCTTCTGTTTGCAACTGTACATTTATTTTTATGGTGCCACGTTTTAGTGAGTAAATAGTGTCTGCTGATGATTTTCAGCATCTGTAAATAGCTTCCATTGTTATTTACTCAAAGAGAGAGCTAATGAAGGAGTGACTGTGTATATCCTGCCTAATGATCTCAGGCAATTCAGTTTAATCATGGGTGTTGCTATTTACTCTGCAAGTGTTTTTTAAATATAAAAAACCCCTACATAATTCATTATGGAGGAAAAAACTGCATATTGAGATGATCATACAATGTTCAGATATTTAAAAGCTAGTATAAAAATACTAAAATATTATTTGAAATGGCTAGTTCAGTAACCAGCTTTATCACCTATTATGTGCATTGATTTTATTCTGTTCCTGTTGTGAACTTTTGCTTATTTGTCAGTGATTTTGATGTCCGGTGGGAACCTGTGGCATGGGGGTCGTCAAGATTCTTAAGTTTTCTTGCTATGTACTTAACCCTGCTGTGAACTTCTTAAGTTGAACTTACACAGTGCTGACTAAAAGAATACCACAATATAAATAGCAAAAATCATGGTGTAACAGTTATTTAAGGGTAATTTTACAATGAACGTAAGTCCCGAGGCAAATAGGAAATCCTGTGAATTATTTGGTATATTACATAATCTGTGTAAAAAATTTTTTTCTTTCTCTTTATTAATTAAAAAAAGCCAAACCTCTGTGTTTTTTTACAGCTTTCATATATGATTTTAGCTTTTAGTAAAAGATTTTATCTATTTTAAATTTATTAAGACATTAGTCTTTATATTAAATATATCTTTATTTTTACTGAAGCATTAGTGAAAAGATGAAACAGCCTGACAAATTTTTTTCTCCCTCTTAAATGGGAGTTAAATGGTAGCACACTAGAAAGCTCTCCTCCCACCCCAAAGCCCCTGCTCCCCCTAAATTTAGGAAATTCATGCTGCTGCAATGACCATACAACCTGAATGTTGCTGATGAATACGAGATAAACAGTTCTGTATGAGGCAAAGGAGGGGTAGAGAAGGTCTTATTGGTGAGGACTTTTTTAATTAGTGTAGAGGACAAGCCCCACTATGCATGAAAGATATTTGGCAGAAAGTTTTAGAGGTGTATCAGCTTGATAAGAATACTTGCTACTGCTTATGTTGTATTGGAGAATTAAATTAAAAGTTTATAGGACTAATGAATTCAGACTGTTGCTTCCAATTATGTTTTGACAAGGTTTGTGTGACCTACTTCTTCTGTATGAGTTTGGAGCAAAATTATTTGAGATCACAGAGAATGAATAAACTTTAGAACTAAAACACAAGTAGTTTATTTCTCTAAATTTAAGCTAATAAAAGTCTATGCAGTTTTATGGGAGTGTTTGAATAGAGCATGCCATACATATTTCAGTTCATTTATGTTCCAATATGCACACATCTAGGGAAAAATAAGGAACTTTCTTATCCTGCCTATCAAGAGTGTAGATTGTACATGTTTCTTAGAAAGAGGGGAGACACCCTACTTCCCTGTCCCCATTCTATTTGCTTTCTGTAACATGTTGGGCTTTACACTGTATATTATTCATGTTGTCACTGTGCCTAGGGCTTTACGAAAGCTAATGAATAAATGCATCAGTTACTGCTGCACAAGAAACCAGTTCAGCTGGAAGGCTGATTCTGAATTATATCAAGGAATGCTTGGAAAAGAATCAAGCAAGTCAAAATACATACATAGCTAGGAATTGTAAATTTGCAGATGGTGATAAAACTTTTAATATAAAGCTCCTGCTTCTTCCAGTATAATACACTGTCCTGCATTTGAGCCTCTACTCCCCTAATGTGCAGTAACTAGGCTGCAAGCAGTAAATGCAGTGGCAGACAGATTTGTGTGCATGGGATTGTGGAAGTCTCTATGCTCTTAAGCCTGGCTGATATCTTTCTGGGAAAAAAAAAAATGGACCTTACAATGTTAAGTCCTATCTCATATAAGAAAAGGCTGATTAACTTATTTATATGAGGATTAAGTAACTGTACATAAACTTCTGAAAAAAAAAATTAGAATTAGGGAGTAAAAAAGATTACCAGACCTTAAACAACTGTAAGTACAAAAAAAATATGTTTCCTTATATGGGATTAAGTCAGAAAATATGACTTTATACTTTAGGGTGTCTGCTAAGTACAAAGGGATTAGGAAGAAAATTCTGTGATAGGCTATTTTTTGCATGATCACCCATAATGGATTTTGTTTTTCTGAAAATATCCTCCCATAGTCTCCTGTACTAGCTGTGGACTGAGATGTAGCTGGAAAAATTGGTGGAGTCTGATCCCTCCTATTGCATGTGCAGAGGATTCCAACAGCACTGTTAAAAATGATCTGCTTAGGAATGTATGGGTATGAAAGCACCAGGAGGAATAAATTGCAGAAAGGGGGCTATAGGAAGGAACAAGTCTAAATGCACCTTTTCCTGGGTTAAGGGGCAGTGATTAGGCCCTGGTGGCTCTCAGGATGGAAAGATTGATCACTGGCAGCTCCTGAAGGCTGGAAGAAGCCACAAATCGTTGCCTCTGGCTGCCATCCCCACAGGAAGAGGATTCATCCTGCAAGCACCTTGGCTCCCAAGACATCCTGGGAGGCCATGGATGGATGCCAGTGACACTCTGACTTTGCATCCTCACCACTGGGCAGGCTGCTTAGACCAGTGTGTTTTGGTGTTGGTGAATATTTGGGTATGAAAACAAGAGCGTGAGTGAGTGAAGGCAGCTTTGTTTAAAAACAAACCCACCTTATTCGCCTGTAAGGCTTGCTACAGGAACACCAGGATAATGGAGCAACGTTCCCTACATAGCAACTGGCATCTGCTCAGCAGTGAACCATTGCATGCATTTCTCCTGACGTAACTAAAGATTATGGCAGTCTTATGGGGTCTCGGTGGGGTGTTGCATATGTTTTTTGCAATATATCCCATCTGTGAGCAGTTAAATACTGGAAAAACACTTAGAAACCCAAATGAAAGCAGAAAAACACACACAGAGAAACTCAATCACCAAGATGTTGTTATGCTTCTTCAGTGCATCGGTCCTGGAGCGCTGCGTGTGTTGGTGGTGCTGCCTGGTGGGCGTGAGTGGGCTGTGAGGAGGGAGGGGGATTTATTGCTTTGTGTTTTCCTGCAGGAGACCCTTATGCCCTAGGTATCAGGTCAAAGCAGTAACAAAAGTTGCTCTTGGGATTGTTTTTTTTTTTTAACGAAAAGAGAGGCAGAAGTTTTGCTTCATCTTCCTCAAATGTTTGGGAAAAAAACCTGCAGTTTGCTTGTGGGGTTTTCAGGACTCTATTCTTTTCATTTGAATAGGTACATGGTACTTTAAAAGTTAAGTCTGGAAAGAAATGATAAACACTGGTATTTCACAGCCATCACTGGTCTAATCAGTGTTTAACTGTTAATTTCTTGCTTTGTTTTTTCCACCCCTTGCCATGATTCTGGTGAATTAATAAGAAAGATAAATCAGTGGTTTGACTCGTACATGCATTCCATAACATCTCTGTAAAAAAAACTACTCTTCATGCATGGAGAATCATTTTCTATGTCATTGCTGTTAGGCTCTGGGAAGTCTTTCTACATTTGGGGGCTTTGCAGTTATTCTTTAACTTGGGCTCTCACAAGGTTCTCTCATTGGTGTGAAGATGCTTTCTTCAAGTGTAGTTTGTTGTTTATAATATGGATGAGTGATAGAAGAAGTTTCCTAGGTCTGTACGGAAGTCATGATGGCCACGGTGCTATCTGAGCCATTATGCTAATTATTCATTTACCATGTAATCTTTACATCTTCATAATCAATGCAGTTGAGAGGTAAAAGGTGTGGTGTACACACTGTTCCCCAAAGCTGCTGAAGTGTGTTCTGTGGATCTACTTGTTAGTGTAGAGAAAAGAAGTCTGAGAGACTGGAGACTAACACAGCAATAGCATTGGAAAAGTTAATTCAGTGGGATGTCTGTGTAAGCCGTACTGTACCTAGGCTGTAAAATGTTTGGCATCATGCATCAGTCTGGAGGAGCAGACTTTACTGAAGCTAATAGACAGTGGAAAAAAAATGTATGTTGTTTACATGAATTAGTTTTGATTTGCTGTAACAAAATTAACTTCAAATTTGTTTCCTAAAAGTGTTAAATATATTTTCACCAGCGGTAAACTGATCATTTATTAGTCTGAGTCTAGTCATCTGTTCTTTTAGCTGCAGGGACGTGGGCTGAAAATTTTCTCAAGTAGGAGAGAGATCTTTGTAAGTGATTCTATTGGAAGTACATCCCACTCATGGTGAAAGAATTTGGTTGTCGGAAAGATGCCATGGATAATCCATCCAATACTGCATTTATTATGATGATGTAAAGATTATGAAGTAAATTAATAATTAGCATGCTGGCAACATTATGAAGTCTCAGGTTTACTGGCTTTCATCCTTTTTTCAAGTATTTCTAAATTTTGCCTCAAATTAACATTTTATTTAAATTCCTTTAAAATACAGTTTCCTACAACATCAAAGGAATTTTCTCCATCAGGATTACTATTTATTATTCACCAGGATTCTGCCAGAAGCATTGTATTATTTCATTTAGATCCTGGAGGAGGGTGAGGAGAGGCGAAGCAGAACCAATGTTAAGTCATTAGTTTTCATTTTTATTTGAATAGAAAAGTTTACTGTTCAGCTGGCTTTCTGCCAGTTGTTCCTATACTAAGAGGACTCTCACCAGAGAGTTAAGATAATGAATTTCATAATGAACATCCAAACCGGTGACTAGGATACTAGTAAAAGAATAAGGGAATCCTGTATTGCTTTGTGAACACAGTTTTTCTCCTGAAATGCTTACGTAGCAGATGTAATATGTAAAATGCTTGCACATTTTGCAGGCTAGTCTTGCAATAAGTAGTAAAAGAACTATAAAACATGACCATCGAATAATTATAAAATATGGCTGTCAATGGAAAAAAACATTTAAGATGCATATAGCATTGGAACAATATTGATTTATGCTTTATAACCCACTGTTACTGATATAATGTTATATTTCCTCCACATTTTAAGACTTGTTAGAAAAGACAGGGTTAAAAAAAAGTTAAGTTTTTACTCAGAAAGTAAAATTAAATGCGTTTTAATTTTCAGTAGTTGAGAAACCTTAAAGTTTAGATTAAAATAAAACGCTGCCCAATTAAGTGCTTACACAGTGCTTTATTTCTTTATTTTCCTTTGGAAAACTACTGTGTGTTACAGAATTTGGTTTAGAAAGTTACTGTCTCAAGGCTTTAACAATTGTGCTTGCTCCCACTGATAGAGAAGAGCAAAAGCCTCTAGATTGGTTCTTTTATTGCAATTAAACTTGACTAACTTCAGGGTCCCAGTCTGTAGGGACGGTGTAGCATTATTTTACCTGAGGGAGAGGAGGTGTGGTGGACACCAATGGTCTTGGACAGGAAAATATAGAGGTGTGTTTAATACAGAATGGGGAAACCTCCTTAAGCAAATGTCTGACTCTCTGCGCCGAGTGATACTGAGCAAAAGCTGAGGATGAGAAAAATGTCTTGCTCTGTGGTGATGCTTGTCAATTGATGTGCAAAATGAGTTCCAAATATGGTGGAAAACATCCTGTGCAGTCAGACTTAGGGTATGCTTGACTGTTCACTTTTGAATTTATTTAGTCTAGTTTAACTAAACTGGGGTTTTTGTGTTTACTTTTGCTAAAGTTATAAGATGTAAGCCTAGACACATCACAGTGATGGGAAACATAAAATAATTTTGGATTTTAGGGAAGATTTCTTCACAAAGAGGAATGAATATAATTCTTGGCCTTCTTTGTCCAAAAAAGAACTTCTTTGGCCTTATTAATTGGAAAAGAGTTGTAAGTGAAATACCACTAAAAATAAATCCTGTCTTTTTATTTTTAGGGTGTACAAATCTTATCTCTTTATGACAATTACATGTTTATGGACATAAATATTAACATCCTTAATTCTTGCTCTTGTTTGTGATTCTGCCATGATTTATATTCTTTACATTGTGTGGTCTAGGGAATTACTGCTGAACACTGAACAGTGACTGTATACTGCACAGATACTCCCTATTGCAGTTTTCTGGATCTGGAGATTTTATTTATATGCTGGACTCTTGGCTGCTGAGCTTGGATGTACCAGGTGGCTGTTGGAGTTGAGCTGTTCTCACAAACTGTATAAGTAATACTCATCAGTATTTCTTTCTTAGTGTTTTGCCTCTCTAATAGACTACCTGTTTTGCTAAGTAGTGTTATGAAGCTCTGAATATATGGTGTGTTTTCAGAATCAGAAAGCTGTAATACTGTTTTTGTTACTGTGTGGTATCAATTTTTTTTTCCATTTGTTCTTTAATGCTGTGTTGTAAAACATTGAGCTGTGTTTGGACTCTTTTAATGCTATGACTGTTACGGGCTTTAATAATAATCTCAAACCTTTTTTGCACATAATTGTTTTTTCTGGCAGTGGAAATCTGGCAAATGCTAGGTCATTTCATTTTAAAACAATCCTAATGTTTGTAAATTGCCTGAAACACAGTTGGTATTAAAAAAAAAAAAAAAAAAAGCAATTATCTTTGCCTTTTGCTGTCCAAAATAAACAACAAATGTTAAGAATCCTCTTATTCTAATATCTCCATT
This sequence comes from Sitta carolinensis, assembly GCA_032173965.1. NCBI lineage: Eukaryota > Metazoa > Chordata > Aves > Passeriformes > Sittidae > Sitta > Sitta carolinensis. The sequence goes on from CM063284.1 coordinate 80,232,168, forward strand.
TGGCTGTATTGAAATAATTGATGAAATGTAATTTATACCTCTACAAAATCCTTAAATTAAAAAAGGTTTGATACCATTGAATGGCAAGGCATGGTTGTTTCTATGAATGATGTGTGTTACTTAAAGCAGTGTAGCTTTCATGCTATTCAGCACTGCTGACTTACTTCATGCAGACTAATTAGAGCCATTGAGCCTGGCTTCAGTGGGGCTTTGAACTGGTTCTTACCTGGGCAGAGTATCTCAATTACAGAAATGCTGAATGTGTGATACATCAATGTAGTTTATTAAATAATGTACTTGCCTAGTGTTGAATAAATTTTAGAGCCCCATCAAAAATATATCCTATACAGTAGCCCCATTACAATAATATTTCTTGTGAGGTAGTTGTTTGAAACTTATTTTGCTATTGAATTCCCCTCTGGTCAGTTATGGAGCCTGTATCCAAGACAGAGAATCTGGGAGATCAAGGCACAAGGGATTTATGCAGACATGGCCGTATGCTGAGTAACAGGATCTAAATCCATGGAACCAGTCAGCCCTATGCAAGCGAAGAGGTTGCAACAGTTCTGTTAGATTCCTACTTGAACAGCTTAGAAATTCATAAACAAAACAAAACAACCCAACCACTGTCTTCCCCAAAATACTCCCAAAACTACAAAACCCAAAAAACCCCCATCAACACCTCAAAACAACAACAAAAAACTACAGTCAAAACTAATTCTAGGCAAAGCATCTATTTGCCCTGCACAAGGGACATGCTACTAGGTGTTCTGCCTCAGGCATCAAATATCTCCTTGAGCTTCATGATACTAAGTGGGAGGGAGTCTGCTGTTACCATACCCAGGCTGCTAAAAAATTATTGCTCTTTTTTGGGATGGAGTAAAAAGGTGTAGTATGCATGGAAAATATTTCAGACAACATTTTTCTGATGTTCTGTTACTTCAAGTACAGAAGGGTGGATACACCACTGACATGTAAAGCATGCCTGTTCCCATGTGGCAGTCAACCTTAATTGTAGAGAATGGCACTGACTAACTGCACGTGCAAAAAACACTTTCCTTAGTGAAAACCAAGGCTGACAGAAATTGCTTAGCTTTGGCAGACTAGACTAGCTGGCTGAGAAAAAGAATATCTGGACTGAATCTTGGACAGAAGCACTGTGTTCATATTTCTACTGTGGAAGCCTATAAATACTAAGAGAATTCTTGTGCTGGGGGCAGGGGAAGTTCACAAAAATTTGTGTGGTATTTCTAATTTCTTTGAAAATAAATGACCAAAAAAAATGACATTACAAAAAACCAAAAATCTAAAAAAGCCTACATTGAATTGATAGTGTAATATCTTTGGTTTGTAAAATTGTGTGTCAATGGTTAAGTATTTGCTTTGTACTTCTCCTAGTTTAGGAGATTTCAAGGAACTTCAATATAATTAGATTTCACCTGCTGAAAAATTTGGTTTTACAATGTGTTCAATGAATATTTCTTTAAAATGGACATAGGTTTTGTCTTTAGGGTGCTGGTTGTATTAATCATTGTTTTGTCAGGTTTCTTATAGCAGTCTCAAATACAGTGCTGTGTTTCTTACAATGACTTCTTAAAGCGCCTTAAACAGTATTAGGTCACTTTGCTAAAGGTGTGTGGGAGATGGTTTTCTCTTGGCTTGCAGTCTCAGTGTGTAGGAGATGGAACCATTGCTGCCCACCTGCCCTTCCAGAGGCAGAGTAGTTTCTTTCAGGCTTGAGCCTCTCTAATACAGAGGTTCTCTCATGTAGGAGAAAGAGCAACTGGTTTTTCATAGTTTGCATGTAAACTAGAGCATTAAGGATGTCGTGGGTGAATTCCCAGCCTGACCAGAGAGAACTGTTTGAAGCACATGTCTCCACATGACTCTAGAAATGCTGCACTCTGGTTTTAGAACACGGTTTTGTGGAACTTTTGCAAGCTTGGCAACACATGGGCCAGCCCAGTTCAGCCTCATGTGTCAGTGCACAGAGTTAAATGTTGTCACAAGATAAGATATGTGTATGTCTTCCAAGTATATGAGACCTGCTAATTCTTTTACAAGTTTCTGTAGCAGCTGTGCAGCAACTGCATCCAGAAAAGGGAAAGTAATGAAACATATCTCTATGTTTTCCAGTCTCTCTTTTGAAAAATCATGAGCATAATGGACCCTGTTTATATCTCCACTAGAAGACATGATTTGTTGGGCTTGTTACTGTTATCTAGAAATATTCTTCTAAAGAAAATATAGACCTAAATAACCATTATATTCAATAATTGTATCTCACAGGTAAGCTTGCTTAACGTTTCAGACCAATTCCTTCAGAGCAGCCTGAAATGTGTGGTAGTGGAGATTTTTTATGGAAGAGCACATTGCTTTTAGCAAGCTGGTATTTTCTTGATTTGGCCACAGGGATTTAGTTTAAAAGATGCGTTTCTGAGGACATGGTTCTGGAAAGAAAGGTCAGGTGTGTCTCTGCTGCAGTGTTGAGGGGCAGGGGGAATTAAAAGCATTAATGAATTTGCAGTAGTTCATAATAGCTCATTAGTAGCAGTCTCATGAAGTAAGCTGTATTTAAAACTTTTTTTCTATGATAAAGATGATCCTCTTACAATGCTTAGATACCATTTCAATATAATGACAAGTAGTAATGCTTAATTGGTACTATATAAAGAATAAATTACAGAAGTATGACCTGTATCAGGCTTTAGAAAATCATCACTACATTATCTTAAATAAACTTTTTTTTTTTTTTTTTAAATACAGGTGGCATGATGTCAGTGGTTCTGTGCAAAATTCTTTAATAGTTAATATTTTTAAACTTAAGTTTAAATTTAATGGTTTAAAAATTTCACTGATTTTAAAGACGGAAATAACTTCAGAGGATAAAAAAATAGTAACTTTTTAATGATAGATTTAAATTTCAAAGAAAAACAGGAATTGTATACACAGATAATTAATTCAGCAAATGTTTACTATATGCTACTTGCACTGGAAAATCTATTACTTTTAGAAAGAATTTTAGATATATGGAAGAATTTCCTTGGTTTTTTTTCAGTGGGTCCTCAATTGTTCTTAAGAGAAGTAAAGCCTTTCACTTTTGTTTGTATTCTCTGCTGTTACAAAATTCTTGTTCCTTTTCTGTTATCTCTCTGTTTCCTTTATCTGCTAAACATTGGGTTGCCTTTGGGCCTTTGTGTTTGGATAAATAGCTGGGGTTTCTTTGTAAATGGTAGAGAGAATGATAGTCTGTGTAGCCTATTTGTTTTTCTGAAAGAGAAGGATGGTATTTTGCTGTTGGTAATGTCTGTGTATCACTGCTCCTGCCCTTGGCACAAATGAGATTTTCTTTCTCTTTTTGGCCAGATCCCTCTTTATGTTGATATATTGATTACTCATTGGAGAAATAGATTTAGTTTAGCTGTTACACAAAAGTACTGCATGAAGACTCTCATTCTCCTCCCTCCTTTTCCCTTTTTTTGGCACCTCTTATGCCTATGGAAGTATTTTACCCATTTGTTTTGAAGGAAAAGTGTATTCTTTCTGGCTTTTAGAAGCAGACAGAAGAGCAAGTGGAGTCTATGCAGAACTAAACTTCTGTTACATAAGGAATAGACGGCAGACTGCACATGCCCATGTGTCCTTAATGGATCTGGGAAGCAGGTCTTCATCCAGACAGAGAAATCTTCTTGGCTAACCTCCATGTCTTTGCAGCTTTACTCAAAGATGTTTTTTCAACTTTTCATCAGTTTGTGAGACTGTTAAGTAGACAAGTGCACACTCTGTTAATGGAGATGAACCAGAATTGGGCAACCAGGATACTTTGTGATTCAAAGACACCCCAATTTATCTTGGGATGCTAAGTCCTTCTGTCAAGTGTAAGACATGGTTGTCTTGTGTGAGAAGGGGTTCTTCTGAAATTGCAGACATGTTGGTTGAGTGTGCCTTGAGAAGTCTGAGATTCCACTTGCTTTACAACCAACACAATGCACAATGCATGCCAATGCAGTTCAAAGGTTCCTTCCTTTGGAAATAATGTCCCTGTTGGTCTGTTGATTGTATTGAGAACAATAACATTGCTAGATCCCAAAATAAAAGTGGGTGGTATGTAGTTCAGTTGTTCTAGCTTACCATTTGCAGCTGTGGTGTGGGGAATGAGCAGGTGGGAGGAGTGCTTTGAGTTAGTATGTGGGATGAGACAAGCTTTGTTGCCTTCTCTCTGAGGGACTTCTCACAATTCAGTTTCCATTACTTCTACCTTCTAGAGTATTTTCTTTTTGCTAGCCATAAACAGTAATTTGTGTACATAAAAGATCCTGCTGACTGAAACTGCTTTGTATTTTTGCTGAGACCTTGCTGGAGTTTATAGTCAGCATTTTTTCTATAGTGAAATTAATGTTTGATTGCTGCTTAATGTTCAGGATGTGAATCTTGTGGCACAGTTGCTTGTTACTTGCCACTTCTTAAAATTAATTTTTTCTTTGTCTCGCTCTGTCATTCTCTGTAGAGAATGGTGCTTGTGCTCTGCAGTTGTAAGTGAATTGTGAGACTCTGCACTCTGAGCCATATTTCCTTCACATTTGTTTTGCAGCAAATGTTTTAGATTGCCTGGCATCTTCCCTAAACCAATTAACATTACAATCTGTCAAGAACAGTTCAAGCAAAAGAACTTAGCCTCTAATGTGTCAGACTACAGTGAGCAATTGCAATTTTGACAAAAAATTAAGACAAGCATCTCTGCTATTTAAATTATTATTTTATTTTGCTGTGATTTTCTTCTTCTGTAGTGTTACTGTCTGGTGAATATATTCCCTAAACATAGGCAATGCTGAAGTACAATCTCTATTTCAAACATTTTAGAGCCTATAATCTCCCCAATCAAATACCTGTCAGAGCCAGAATCAAATTTCTACAATCTCATTTTTCTCAGTCTCATGAACAGTAGAATTCTCCATTACTGTACAGAAAACAAGTAGGATTGCGCTTGTGGTGAGGGAGGGGTTTTTTAATGCCTGTGATTTCTCCCTTTCTTCTTAATGCTCAAGTTGAGCCATTATCCAACACTTCAGATGTGGTTGTGGAAGCTGAGCTGAGAAAGTGTCTTACATGTTTCCATGCTGCATTTAAATGTTGTTAAGCCATAAAGTAAGGGAAAATTTTAATTTGTTTTCTGCACTAGCAGTTGGTTTTGTGGTGGCATCTAGAAAGTCAAGTTCAGGACAGTGTTAAAAACATTTGAGAAAGAGAGAAGCTTCTCCATGGAACTGTGTCAGATGTGTCATCGGGGTGGGCAAGGGATGAGCAAATTTGTTTAATGTTCAGTAGGCAAACGTAGGGTCTTGCAGTGTCCCCTGGCAGCAGTGAAAGCTGACTGCATCCTGGGCTGTGTTAGACGCTACACCGGTGGAAGTGCTCCATTCCCCTTTTTGTCAGCACTTGCCAGGACCCACCTGGAATGTGTTGAGGTTTTGACACCACCTCCCCTCTTTCTGTCGGCCCAGATGAAGACAGACATTGAATGACTGGAATATATGCAATGGAGGGTGACCCAAACAGTTGGAAACCGAAGCGTACATCCTTTGTGAAGATGAGGGGATGGAGCTTGTTCAGCCTGCAGAAGATGCTTCAAGGAGATGATAACCTAACAGCAGCATTCCGTGGGAGATAAGGAGGCAATCAAGTGAATAGAGCTGGGCTCTTCACTGACGTGCTTGGCCAGATGAGACGCCATGTAGGTAAATCAAGACATAAGAGGCTCAGTCTTAAGAAGAAATATCCATTCACTGTGAGGATAATTAAGCATTGAGAGAGGTTGCCTAGCAAGGCTGTGGAATCTCTGTCCTTGAGATTTTTCAAGTCCTGCCTGACAAAGCCCTGAGCAACCTGATCTGAATTCAGAGTTGACTCTGCTTTCTGTAGATTGGAGTAGATACCACCTACTTCCTTTCCAACATGACTAACAATTTGTTTCTATGAACCAAGGAAAATCACCAAGGAACATCCTGGGAAGAAGAATATTTGCTGTGAAAGATCATGGTTTATAAAAAATTGGTCTACTTCCTTGTAGCTGATCAAGGAAAAGATTTCAAATGTTTTTCAAGAGGCCACATTTCAGATTTTTGAGAGATTCATCCCATTGACCCCAGAATTTTGCAGTGTTCCAGAAGTATAGCAGTGATCAAGAAAGTACGGAAAACTGAAGTAATTATCAGGGTAGTTCACGACTTCCCTGAGAGAAGTGGTATATGTTTGGGATCTACAGGCTAGAGAATTGATAACTGAACAAGTGTAAGGTAAATCACAGGACGTGCAGGATATGAACTTGGAACTCTTGTCTCTATTCTACTTGTAGGCAAACATGGTCATTAAATGCAGTAAGACAAGAAACAGGTTGAAAATACAATCCAGTGGTTTCCCCTAATAAAGGCAGTTGGGTGCCGCTTGCTGCAGTCATCAATTTAAAAATAATAAATAAATGACCTTTAATATGTCTTAAAAAAATTGGAAAAAATAATGTAAGATAAATCAGTTACTGGTGGTCCACCATATCCTTGACTAGAGTATGTGAGAGAAAAAACCTAGTTTTTAGTAACACTGGAGACAGGAGAGTCTGTACCTGACTATTAGTACTGCTGTGCTCTGATTAAAGGAATAGTCTATTACCTAAGTGAGAATTGTATCAAGTTGGAATTTCCAATATTTGCAAACCTTAAAATGACATGATGTCACAGTCTGACAACTGATCAATGACTGATTGATTGATACCAGTGATCTAAGACCCTGGAATGGTCATAAAGGCATGAAATCAAAAGGCTGTTTTTTACTGGAAGAGAACACATACACAGCTTCCTCCTTGCTGCTGGTTTTGTTGACTTTCACGAGTTGTTCAGCATTCAGTCTGGGAAAAAGTGTTTTATCACTGGATCTTTTCCACAAAGTTTTCATTCTCTTGTAAGCTGATTTTCCTTTGGTTAAGAAAGAAAAGATCCTTTGAAGATGTCAATAGGCTTATCATATATACAGAGATATTTAGAGCAGTAACTTTATGATACTTTGATGTAATAAGGTCAGAAGGAAACTATTTCAGACAGCAAAAAAATATGTTTGAACTACTATATCCTTTGGGCAACACATCAAGCAGGAGTGGAATGTGTGGGTACACATACAAAGTATCCAATGTTTAATCACATTCAATAATACTCAAAATCCCAACTTCACTGGACAGTACACATAGGCAACTGGAGTCCAAATGCCATGAAAGTGAGCTTTTTAAATAAGTGAACTTTTGACCTTAGTTGGAGGCAGGATGTAATAATCTATAGACAATACCCAGTACGGAGTCAAGAGTGTGTAATTTATCATAGTGTGCTTGGAGCGCTTCAAATGAGCATAGGGTATGAGGGTATTGCAACAAATTTATGCACTGTAAATTTTTCTCAATGCATGTGGGATTTTTAATCATCACAACGTGTTTCAAGAACTGCAGATAGAGAATTGCTGTAACAGCTTCTTCATATTTGAATAACTTTATGTTAATAGCAAATATATGATGACTGCTTCAGATGTAGGAACAGAACTCCAGAAATACTAATGAACTTCCAGAGCTTTATGTGCTCTTTTCCACTTCAGATTTGATGTATATTGAATCTGTTCTGTGGGTACAGCATCCAGCCTTGGAGAAGTGTGTGGGTGGGATGCAGAGGACAGTGAAAGGGAAGTATGCCCTTGACTACATCTCCCAGGAACATGTTTTATAAAACAAAAACTTGAAACAGGGATTGTATTGCATATGAAGTTTAAGAAGTGAGGATAGGCTGCGTCTTGGCATGCTCTTTGTTGGTGTTTGATACACAATTCTCATCTTCCAGTCATTGCAGACACAAATGTTAGTAGTCACCACAGTGTGCCTGTAGTTGGAAGATGTTTCCTATATGTTGCATCCTTTGCACTGAGCTACATCTGGAGAAGCCAGAGATCATATCTATATCTGCAAGTTGTAAACTATCCTCAAAGCTACTGTTAGCACAGTCTTTATATGGCATGGCAGAAAGCAATTTGAATTGTATTTTAATTAATTTAATGTATGTATATTGGAGGAAACAAGCACCTATGTGTGTATACTGTAAAAGCAAAAATGTGATGCTCTTAAGACACTCTTTCGTTCAGCTGGTTTTAGTCTTACATACTTAATCATCCATTTGAAAACCCAGAGACCTAGTCAGCCACAAGGGAATATGTCTATTACTTGATCACAGAAGTTCGTTACTAAAGAAGTTTTATTTTTATCTATAATTATGAGCACCTAAATACGGTTATTCCATTTTGTTTACTTCATCCTATTTGAAAAAAGTGAAACAAAATATTCAACGTGCATTGTACCATCTTTTACTTAAAACAACAAAAAATTGTATGAAAAGGTTATTTCCTAAAGCTGTAAGCTCAGATGCTTGTATTCAGCTGTGAATAATCAACTGGCAAACATTCTACTCATTTCTAGTTTTGGCATCCTTTATGCAGCTGCGTTATAAAAGAATGTGTTAAAGATTTTGGATTACTTTTATCTGTCTCTATATTGGTGGTCTCTAACCTCCACATAAGTGTTTCAACTCTGATGGTCCTATTTTATTTGTTTGCATCAATTAGAATTGCTTTTATTAACAAGACCAACCAAACACAAAAACTCCAGCAAACAAGAAACACTCAGACACCCAAACAGCAAAAATAAGAATTTAATAAGTAACCTGAGTGATGTAGTGGGAATTTGTAGGAATACTCTGAAACCGTTTAGAGTAAGAAAATTAAGTGTTCTGAACTTAAGTGTTCATGTTTCAAATATGCAGTCTGTTAATATTGAATAATCAAATGCTCGTTTTGAAACATTTCTGGGGATAAAGCAATAGTCCCAGAATGGAGTTGATGAGATGTTTGTGACAGACAGGTAATGTCAGATGTGCTTAGTGACTACTTCTTCCAATTCAGTTCATATTTTGTACATGTGCTAAATGGCAAAATAGCTATCAAACTCCTGCGTGTTGCTGGTACATTAACAGGTGATCTAGACAACAGGAGACATTTGAATGTATCTACCTGCCACAAAAATATCTTTAATTTATTAGTAAGGATCAAAAATGACATCACTGTGTGCAGGAAGATGATTTCTAACTGAAGCAAATGTATTTTGTTGTCAGAGCCTATTAATTTACATTAATATAGTCCTAAATAATGCAAGTGCTGCTTTGGAATGCAGGGGAAGGCACGGTGAAGCAATTGTTTAATGATGATATTAATAAGTCAGGGCAATAATTCTGTATTTACTGATTGTCAAAAACATGACCAATTTCAATAACATAGCTAAAGTCATTATTATGCTGGAACAAAACTGTCATTCTGGATCCCCATGACAGTTTGGAGTTTTTTAACACCCATTTCTGGAAAAGGGTCAATGAGAAAACATAAATAGTAAGTACTGGGACACTCATCCAATATATTTTGGTTTGAATTTAGAAATTAGTTGCTAGAGGACTCTGAGAAATTCTATTTGTGTTCCAAGCTACTTTACTTATTTGCAAAATGATCATAGTATTTGCAGCTGACTGGCTGTGTACATTTTACAGAAGTTTATGATTATAGATGTGAGAACTGAGAACTGGCTCTCTGAGACCATTCAGGTCAAAGCAAAGCTGTCGTGGTTTGAAGTCCTTTGGTGGCATGGGTTGAATTTTTGTGTTACAGTGAATATGTCAGTCACGAGTAGAGGAGGACTGTTTGTGGTACTCATATGCCTCTGTCAGAACTTCTGTCAGCTGCTGGGTTTGTTTAGAGGTGTTTAGGAACTCTAAGAGGATTGCAATTGAAGATGGTAGAGTTAGAACATCCTTCCTAGATCATATTCTTCCACTTTTCTTGTTATTTCACTGCTGTTTAGGATATGTACAACCATCAGCTGGAAAAAATTGATTAAAAATACATTCACTGTTAAAAATGGTCATATCTCGTTTTGTAATTTTATGAAACTTCAAAGCCATGTTCATGAGAATATTCACAGTTGACCTCATACAGAAGCTTCAGATTCTTTTTCAGCTTCCTCCTTGATGTCAAATATGATTGTGAAAACAGTGATTTATTGCAGAAATATGGTTAAAGGAATACTTTTAAGATTTCAATGTAAGATCTTCAACATGTAACAGGAGAGCTGGAAATTAATCTCTTTTTTTGTTACTCTTTCTTCAAGCTTGACAGTAACTTTTTTGTTCTAGTGGTAAGATACATTCTGATGACATCAACATAGTATTTTAGCTTTACCACACAAGAATCATTTGTTTTTCATATCAAGGAATAATATGTGTGGTTAAATTTCTTAGTTCTGTTCACTTACCTGTAGTTTGCATTTAATGACTTTCCCTTTTCCTATCTTTGTTTCTCTTCATGTTTCTCTTTATGTTTTTTTTTTTTTTTTTCTGATGTGTCTTTGCTTTCTACTTTGTTAAACCAAGTTCGAGGAATTGGTTTCAATTACTGAGGCATTAAAAAGAAACACTGAGGTTGCTGGCATGAGAAAGACCTGCAGGAACAGACCTTCAAATGATACAATAGAGAAAAATCTTGGAAAATTTATATTCAGAACCTAATTTACTTTGCTCTTTTGCCTCCTTTCGCTTGCTAAAGATTCGATGAAATTCTTGTTCTTTTCACTTCAGATCACTTCAAGTGCTTTTTTTCCCTTGTCATTAGATAATCATGTCTTGCATTTGTATATATATAGCCCATACTGCTGTAGGACTTCTGTCTTAATCAGAAATGTCTTGTCTTAAATTGACAGTTGCTGCATGTGTATGACAAAAACTGTCCTGTTGTTTAGTGGAATTTTTTACTCTGTTTGATGGATGGCCTAGTGAGACAAAGGGCAGGTGAAGAGATTGTATAGTTAGCCAAAAAGCTGCATCTTTCTGAGTAAACACCTAGATTCAGGATTTCTTCAGTAATTAGTGTTTTGTTCTGTCTTTTTGAGCTGACTCAGATTTTCCAGATGCACAATGTCTGTGAAACTTGCTTTTCTTTCTTAAAAACTATTAGAGAGGCATTTATTGTAGTACTACTAGTTTGTAAAAAGTTTAAAAGTGTTTTATCCACCTGGAAAAGGGAGCATTTGTCTGTGAAAGAGTGGAAGAGCTTAAATTTCATAGTCGCAATGGGAATATATAATTAATATTTCCTCATTGCTACTATAATAGAAATTAAATGGTAAAACAAAGCATTTTCTCTGTGAAATGTAATTGTAGAGAAAAAGCAGTGCTGCACAGTTGGTAGGTTGAGCACCTATGAGAAATTTCCACTTAATTTAATAACCTATTTGGTTACTAAAGGAAGTATTGCAAATCAGGACACGGATGAGAAAAAAAATCGCAAACTATTAATTATCAAATATTTTTGTCAAATAAAATTGAGTTTCTTGAATGTTTTGCTTTTTCCTCAGCCTAAAGTAGCTGACATTCTTTAGAAAATGCAAATATGCATGACTTCTCTGTCTTTCTAAGTGGTGGAGAAATTCAGGAGGAACATCCCATTCTTCTGTGTTCCTTGGTTCTGGAAAATATTCCTTTTCAGAACAGACTGCTAGTGCTAGTGTTTTTTTAATGAGATGGGTAACGGGAGTGGTGCTTGGGCTGTTTCTTCCAACTGGAAATATGTGCTGGAGGTGGGGATAGAAGTTGCCACAAGCCATTGGACAGACATGGAAAGCTGAAGGAGTAACCATTTGGTTTGAGAATAAGACTGGTAGTTAGTTTTATGCATGGAGGCATATATTGAAGCTAAGAAACACTAGGCTAATCTGACATGAAGAATAAACAGATTGTACTCCTCTACTTATGTCTATTCTGAAAACAGATACACAATCCTTAAATTGCTCAGCTTTATGTGAAGACTGTGGAATCTGAACGTGAACTCCAGAGTTTTAGATAAATGTATTTACTCTCTCTGAAGGAAAATTGAAGGGTTGTCTTCTATATGAACAAAAAAAAACCAAAAAACAAACAAACAAACAAAAAAAAAACAAAAAAAAACATATCATACCATAGAATTGTTCTAGATGGCAGGGACTTGTAATGATCATCTGGTTTAACTACCTGATCACTCTGTGGCTGACCAAAGTTCAGTGACTGGACACTGGAACAGGCTTCCTAGAGAGGTGATTGATGCCATGGTCAGCCATGAGGTGGTCAGGCAGCTGGAGTAGATGATCACTGTAGATCCTTGCAAATTGAACTATATCCTCCCCTCCCTTCACTTCTCCCTTTCCCTGTCCTCTCCTTTCCTCTCTTTTTACTGGAGAAAGTGCTGAAGTCATTACTCAATATAGTTTGTTCTCCAGCTCTTTCTGCTACCTCCTTCTGTTCTGGGAATTGTTTTGATTATTTGGACTTGGTTGTAGGGGTGTTTGTGGGTTTTATTTTCTAATGCTTCAGGATTTTATTTGTCACCATTTCATAAGCTTGTACTTAAAATATTTTGTCAACATAGAAAATATTGTCTTGGGAAGGTGAAATTTCATGTAGTGTACTATCAGATATTGGCATGTGTGTACGCAAACAGGTTTAGTAAGCTGAAGGAAATTTAACTTAATTCAGTGGTATTGTTTGGTAATGGATACATACATTGTGTATAAATTAACATTTTTATACATTAAGTAGTCAAAAAGAAAAGGAAATTATTAGTTTATACAGAGAAGAGTCCATTTGAATTCATATGAACTCAATCTGTGATACAAAGTTAAAAAGTGTTAATTATTTCTGTAGGTGGGAGATTTGGTGGAGATTAAAAACTACTTCTGTCTCAGGCTGATAGACTAATGTTACTGATCTCTATGATACATGAAGAATGTTGTTCCTATGCTAACATATTTTACTTGATCTCTCAGATTTGTAATTCTGAAAAGGAAGCTCTAAAGAATGCAGTGTTCTGCATAAAGCTCCCAATATTGATGTGAAGGTGATTCCTGAAAGTTGATTTTCTATGCGCTGTTAGTATTCTGTGTTCATTTCAGCATTCATTCATTCATTCATTCATTCGCTTATTCATTCATTCAGAATTATGATAACTCACTTGTGGAGTTAGTATGTTTATCCAGAGCAGGCAAACACATACATTTTCCATGCAGTGAAGCATAAACAAAGCATCTCTGCTGTTAACACATGCTGCACATTTAACTGCATTAATGTAGTGTGCACCCATCCCTTCTTCCCTTGGTAAAATGTTGTTGGACAGCGCCTTGGGATCAGTACTTGTGCCAGCTGTGGATGGAAAAATGCATGGTGGTGGAGGAGGTGTGTGTTTTTTGCTTTAGTTGGTTGGTTTTCCTGGCCAACAGATAGAGGGGAGGCACAGGGAAGACACTGTTATTGCTACTGTGCCAGTTATTCTGATGCCTTGGAGTGGCTACCTAGAACAGAGGCTAGACAGGGCAAAGAGAATAATATGGGTATTTATTAAAGGCCTTTTAACAGATACACCTTGGGCTGTCAAAAGCCTAGCAGAGGCTACACCCAAGATGGATGATTGTCATGAGTTTTTTAGACAGATATGTCTGGTTTATTTGCACATCAGATGTTAATTCTCTAATTACGGCTTCAGGTAATGAAGTCCTGTAACCCCAGTTTGCTCCCCCCAATTCACTTTTGTTTATACTTTTTGGGGCCTAAGGCTGTAGTGTGTCTTTGGATCACAGGCCCAGAGGGTTTATTTTGTCTAATCAAAATTCGAAGACAGTTAAGTACACTTTATATGGCATTTAGAGCTATGCACTAATGCAGTACAGGATTTGAAAAATATAAAAGCTAAAATCTTAAGGCATCTATTCTACCACTGTGAAGGGAGAGCAGGGAAGAAGAGCACTGCTGGGAGAGAACGGGGCTTTGTGCTTTTCATGAATACAGAAAGCAGAAGCTAAACAATCATGCTTAGAAGCGTACAGTTTTGCACTATACCTGATATATTTTTGTAGGTCAAAAAGAATGCCTTACATACAAAGACGAGAATTTATTGTTAGTCTAATTGAAATTGTGGCAGTCTAATCAACAAGTGTCATTTTAATTGGACTAATAATACCAGGTTATCCTAGACTCAAAAAAACCCTCATTAACATTATGTTTGAAGTTGTTCATAAATGTCCTTGAAGTGACTCATTTTGTGGTAAGTTTATGGAACATTGCCTGGCTCCTGAGGTCAGTGGCATTGAGGACAGGGGGACAGGGAAGCACTGATGTCTTTGGCCCCTCTGGGAGTGGTGAGATACTCTATGCATGAGGGGCAAGCTTCCTCCTTGGTTTCGGCTTGTTTGGGTCTGGCTTTATACATTTGCAGTCTGTTCTGCCACTCTCTCTTTTCTAAATGACTGAGGGGGTGGTTCCACAAGGACTCACTCAGGCCATTATCACAACAAGGTTAAAGCACATCATGTCAATTGGCATAAAGAAGTAGCAAAGGAATCTTCTGTCAAACTCTAGAAAATAGGTCATTATAGTCAGAGAATCATAGAATGGTTTGGGTTGGAAGATATCTTAAAAATCAGATAATTTCATCCTTTGTGATGTGTGAAGGGACACCTTCCAATAGACCAGGTTGTTCAGAGCCCCATCCAACCTGGCCTTGAACTCTGCCAGGGATGGGGCATCCATAGCCTTCTCTGGGAAACCAGATCCAGTGTCTCATTATAAAAGATTTCTTCCTAATATCTAATCTAAACTTGCCCTCCTTCAGCTGAGGGCCATTACCCCATGTCCTATCCCTACATGCCCTTGTGTAAAAAGTCCCTGTCCAGCTTTCACATAGGTCTCCATTAAGTACAGGAATGCTGCTATAAGTTCGCTCTGGAACCTTCTCTTCTCCAGACTGAACAACCCCGACACCCTTCAGTCTGCCTTCATAGGAAAAGTTCTCCACCCCTCTGATCATCTTTGTGGTCCTCCTCTGGACTTGCTCCAGCAATTCCACATCCTTCTTATGCTGGGGTCCAGAGCTGGTTGCAGCCCTGCAGGTGGGGTCTCATCAGAGCAGAGCAGAGGGACAGAATCCCCTCCCTCACCCTGCTGGCCACGCTGCTTTGGATGGGGCCTAGGATACTATTGGCCTTCTGGCCACCAAGTGCACATTTCTGGCTCATGCCAAGCTTCTTGTCCACTAAGACCTCTGAGACTTTCTCCTCAGGACTGCTCTCAGTATCCAGAGTCACTGTCCAGCTCTAGGAAATAATCTTCCCATCCTTTCCTGACCCTTGCCAATATTTGCAGTTACAGCTAAAGCAGACCCATGACCATTTAAAGCGTTCTCTGGCTTAGCCCCAGGGCCAGCAGTGTGAAGCTGCTGGTGGATTCTGGTGTCCATTGCTGGTGCTGCCAGGTGTAGGGAAGAAGAGCAGAGTGGGTTGGGGCATGAACGCCATGTAAGTCAAGGAGAGGAGGTGCCCACGGAGAGGATTCTGAGAGTGGGTGCAAACAAAATACAGCTTCACATCAGCCATGGACAGTCTTATCAGAAGATGTTCCACAGCAATCCACACATGGATCTATGGACCTGTGGACCTTTCTTTACCTTCTATCAGATAGTGGCAGTTCAAAAAGTCATGTTTTTTGCCTTAAGCTTATGAGCTGACCAAGGCAATTTGAGCATACAAGAAAAAAATCACAGTTTAAGCACATGTTTCCATTTTTGGCATTTTAAATCTTTGATTGCTCTTTAAGCCTTTAACTTTAAAATGTCATTGATTTTCATTAGAAGACTTTGTAATCTATTTCAGAACTGCGCTCTAAAAAAAAAAATCTATGTTGTTAGGGAGTTACACCGATTTTCTATGTTGGCCTCGTTCCACTTTTATAAATTGAGACTTAATCAGGGCTACTGAACTGAAATTGATTTTATAGAAAATAACAACCCATTAGTAGGATCTTTTGCTTTAAATAAGTCTTTAATTGCAGCTCTGTACAGATGTGATAGAAGAAAAATATTTGTTAGTGCCATGACTTAATATTGACTAATATTAGTTCTTTGAGAGGTTTATTTTTCCTTATCTATTTTTTAGAGAGTACAATCAAATCTGGATCTAAGCTTTATTTCCCTAACCAAATGCATTTGAGGCATTAACGGATTTTTTTTTTCAAATGTCTGTCAACTTAATCTTGTGTAGCAATCTTGATTCAGCAGTTTAGAGCTCTAAATTGTTACAACAGTCTACTTTAATGAATTTCCAAACCTTGGAAAACCCTGTTAAATCTTTCTGTCCCCTCCCCCTCAGATCCACTACAGGAGGAAAGTAAGTCTACTGAGCTGAAGTATGAAAATGAGATGGTGTCCCTAATGAAATGTGTCTTAAATAAAGGTTAATGTGAGTAGACTGTATTGATCACCCCCTCCCTGGTTTTCTGTCTTTCAGTCTCCATATCTCACTGAATTGCCTGATACCATTTTTTGCCTGATTATTTTTAAACAAGCTGTCTTTAAAAAGCCTACATAAGTCTCTGTGTCAGCTGTAGTCTGTTAATTTTCAGTTTTGATTTGAAATGGGCCCAGTTGAAAACATTTTCCCTCTCCCTTTCAACAGACCTATGAAAATGAGAGACTGAGAGGTGTCATGGCATTGCTGCAGAGCAGCCTGATACAGTGGTATACCCCTGGCTGATTAATGTAAGCACTACTCAGTGGTGTATAATCTCTAATCCTTGTGTAATGAGCTGGTTGAGTTGCTATTGCTCTTATTCTCTGTCTTCCCTGCAAAACTATCCTGTTTCTTAATTTCAGAGTTTTCAAGGAAATGACCTTGTTTTCTCATTGGGACAAGAGTTAATCTCTCCCAGGGCCCTCTGGGGGGGGATGGTACTTACAAGTAGTTATCAGACTGTACTACTGGTTCCAGGTGTGAGACGTGTAAAGTGCTGTGCCATTTCTAATCCATTTCAGCTGCCTTTAGAAATGCTTTTGAAAGATAAGCGCTGTTCTATCATGGGCATACAGTTGATGTGATGCTTCTCAAGGAAATGCATCATTTTATTGATACAAGCTGGTTTTTCTTTTGATGTGTCATTTGGTCAGCACTGCAGTGACATGGCTTTCAGAAGTAGTTTTTTGTCTGCGAGGACAGATACATCTCAGGACATCTCAGTCAGTGTATGTTGACACTTACAGGGAGAAATTAAAGAAGGAGATCCCTTAAGCCTCTGTCAATAATAGCTGGACTTCCAGCCAACAGCAGGGTCTCCCAAGGCTTGTGGATCTGACCAAGTGGTGCTCCAGGCACGTATTGCAGCAGTTATGGAGTTGTTAGTCATGGGGGACCAGTGCAAACTCTTCTACGGCTTGGAAAGCTTTAAATGTTGCTGAAGGTTAAACACAGAAATCCCTGCATGGAGTTTGTATTGCTTCAACTGTTCATTTCAACTAGGCAGCACGTTTCTGGGTATTTATGGTTTCCTCCTGCGATGGTGCAATAATGAAAGTGTAAAAAAAGCTCAAAGATGTTACTGCAGACATTTAATACATACATTCTATAGGTATCCGCCCTATTTTCTGACCAGGGAAACAGCTGGACTTTTTCCTTCAGTAATCATTTAAGCATTATTAAGATGCTGAACCTCATTAGCTCCCATCCCAGATTGCTTTAACATTCTGACTTGGAAGTACTGCTCTTTGAAAAGAGAGTCTAGGATCTTTATTTAATTGGCTCATCATTTAACCACAAATTAGCCAGTAAATTTGTAAATGAGTAACTTGCAAGTTTATGCTCCAAATTAGACTTACCTAAGGAATATTTGCATTACTTTATGGAGGTGGAATAATTACTTTAGTTTACTAGCACTCAACAGATTTTCAGCATAAATTCAGTTTAGATTCTATTTGTTTAACAAACAGAATAAGCAGATATTCTTTAAATATCAAAATGCCAAGGTCTTAATTGAAGTCCTCAAAATTCTTCATATCTACTCCCCACCCCCCCAAGGTATGCAAAAATGGCCTTATGTGGTATGCAGACAGAATCAAGTCCATTTCCCCCTTTTTTTTTTTTCAAGGGCCTTGGAAAATTGATGCTACCCTAACTCTTCCAAGTAAATCTGTATCCTCCCAATCAGTTTGCTGTAATACCATACCTTTACAAAGATTGTAAATGTCATTTTTTTAAAAAAAGAGTTATTTTGTTATGTCATTAGGATTTTTTTCGTGATGCATATGAGTGTGGGTGTGGAATGTATACTTGCAACCAGTCCCTTAGTCACAGGAAAGGAGAATCAAGGGACAGTAATAGAAAGCTCAAAATGATAACTATTTGTCAGCAGTTGAAACCCAGAACTGATTAGGATAATGGAAAATACTGGGAGTGGGCAGGGTGATTGAGACTTAAATGCTTCCATTAAAAGACTAAAACCAACCCAAACATCTGAAACTTCAGAATGAAGTGTTAATTGTGATGGCTAATGAACATCTCTAAATAAGTTGAAAAATCATTTCCCACACAGAACCTCACACATTATCAGAATGATTCTTTTAAATGCCTTTGAAGTATGGTATTAAGAAATTCTGAGTATTTGCCTCTTTACATATGCCTTTATTATGCATAAACCTTATTCTTGACAGGTAAGTCTTAACATGAATAATTTTTTTTTTCTTGTTTCAGTATAGTATCACACTTGCCAGAATTCCAAAATCATACTGAATGTAAGCACTATCATGTTTTGATAAAAAAATGTTTATTCCTAAATTATTATTGTTGCATGTTCAGTCTGCTTTTCAGTCTTCTTCCTTTCCTACTTCTTCTGCACTTCCCCACCACATCGCAAGCAAGAGTCTGGAACATGTTAACACCATCAAGTGAAACATTTCTGCTGAGTGAAAACAGATTGTTTTTCTTGTTTCCAAAATTAATTTAAATGAGACACAGGAAACATAAAGAAAACCCCAACCAACCACCCTCCCCAAAAACCCCAACCACAAAAAAGCAATGCAAAACAACTGAGTTTCAAAACTCAGTGCCCTTATCCTGGGTAGAAGGAAAGAGAAAATTTCCAAGGAGCTTGGGTATTAACTACTACCTGTAATAGGATTTTTGAGTGAAAAAGTTAGGATCCTAAGGATATGTCTAAGCTGAAGAAGCTTTGTGATGTGACTCCAGCAGTGGAACATAGCTGGCAAGTCTACTGTAGGCTGATGTTTTATTTCATATTCCTTTGTGGAATACGTAATGCTGTCAAACCTACAACTCTGCCTGTGTAACTGCTGTGGCAGTGGCAGCAGTTTGTTGTTTCAGTTCTGTCAGCTAGTGGAAATAACCTGTGATGGTTAGAGTTGTTTGTGACTTAGGTACTGTCCACATATGTCATGACAGTGGAAAAGGAATTCATTTGGCATAAAGAACTTATTGAATATGGTCTGCTACAGTGACGTGTATCTATCAGCTGAGGTTAATGTGGCAACTGGTGGCAGAACATTGACCTATTCATGCCTGCCTTCACGGTGACTTGGGCTATTTGAGTTTTGTTTACCCAAAAAGAATAAATGAAAAATTATTTACCCTCAAAAATGGTTACATTTTTCCCTGTTACAGTTTGGCTACTGGACTCTATTCCATGGATAGCACCATTGATGTCAAATTTCACAGTTTGGTGCCATCAGTACTGATGTGGGGACCGCCTCCAAAAAATTATGAAAGACGGTGCATACAAGATGCGGGAAAAGGATTCTCTTCTGTTACTACCCAGAGGAGAACTCCAGGTTATCTGTAGCAAGTTTATCAAAGAGATCAAGAAAGCTTATGAGTGTGGAATTTAATGATGACATTTTTTCAAAGTGTTGATAATCTGAAATCATAAATTACTTGGCACTGATACTGCCTTTAAATAGGAAATGTTATGTAACACTTGTCAGAAGAGGTATTTAATCCTAAATTAGCTTTTTAAGGAGCTGTCGAATCGCTGAATACCATGATATGGAAAACTACAAATTCTTTTATAATAGGATAAGATGCAGGAGGAATAAAACAGGGTGTGAACTTGAAAGTGAAAGGTGAAGGTCAAATCTGGCAGTTTGAACTGTGTGTAGCGGAATTAAGAATCAGTTGTCTGAGGAGCAGCCTGTGCATGGTGTGAAATCCTGTTCACTCAAAATGTATCCCATAGTTACTTTTACAGCCCAATGGGAGGAGAGGAAGATTGAGTCTTACTTATCCTGAACATGAGTGCCTCCAAGACTGTGAACTCCAGAAGGGTGATGAAGAAGAATAGGGAAAGTACTGTGTGTTTTTGTTACTCATCTGTATCACAAGCCTCTTCAGTTCTTGGCTCAATTTAGAGTGGCCTTGCAGCTCCTACTGCTTGTGTCATGGTTACAGTTCCTTGGTAGCTGTGCAGTTGCAGAGGTGCTCAAGTATGGCTTGACCATCTCTTCTATTGGCAGGACAAAGATGGATACCATCTCAGTATATCAGTTTTTTTGATCCCTGTCAGTATACTTTGTCCTTATATATGAATAAATGAATATGACTAGATATGTAACTAGAAAGCAAAAAAGCCTTCCTGAATGCTGTGTAGGAGTCTGTACAATTTTAGTTATGTAGTACAGTAGAAGGGAGAAAACAGTAGATACATAAAAAAAGGTTTAGCTTGTCATCACCTTTTTTATAACCATGATCAGATCTTTCTTTACCCTTTGTCTATCTCCAGGTTAAGAATTGCAATGGAGATTTTTCTGTGGGTTTCTTGTTTCCAAATTTTTCTTGTAATATGTCATAATGAATTACACTTTGCTGCAAAATGCTGTGCTGTGTTTTTGTGCTATAGCCTTAACATAAATAGCATAGTCCCACTGGAACTTGTTCAGGTTTGTTGTGTAAAAGAGGGGTCAGTCTTGGATCAGTCACCCACCTGCTGGAATCAAGCCTCTAAATGACAGTGCTGACAGTATTTGATGCTCTTCATCCCCTGCCCCTCTAAAATGTTAATTAGCCTCAGGCTTAAGTAACTCTTTAAACTGGAAAGTGAACACCTTTTCAAAAGTACTGTACTTTAGTAGCTTTCCACTGCAGAGACATGATAGACATGGCTTCCCATCTGGTTAGCAGTGCTGATCCTACTTGAGATCAAGTTGTGCCACAAAATTGTGATCTCCTCACACTTCCAAACAAGGATTACTTGAAGTCTGAGACACTACAGCTCCAGAAGCAATTTTTGAATGTTTTCCTTCAAGATTCTGTTTCCTAGAAGATAAGTGTAATGCAGTCCTTTTCTTGCAGTATCCCATCCTGTAACATTGTATTTTTCACCCTTCTTGATTGCACCCATTTTAGGATATCTGACATGATCAGTGCTGACAGCCAAACTGACAACATCAATTTAAGGAGATGTGCATGGCCATAAAGGAAAATAGCAAAACAATGATGCGGGGAATGGAGTTTGCTGGAAATGTTGAAATATCTTTCCTTTTGCAGGTCAGAAGAAATGTAGGAGAAGGGGAAATTCAGCAGTGTAAAGCTGTAATTTGCCTGATGCTATTGAAGACAAACTGAGCCATGTTGAGCACTGTATTGAAACACCACTGTTCTGGAATGTAGCACACTATGGTGTGTTACAAACTCCTGGCAGATAAAGTCTGTACATTTCTACCTGATGACACAAGATTGTGTCAGGCTTGTGGGTTTTAGACAGGCATAACAATTTGACTACTCATATCACCTTATAATATCTGAGCTCTCTTAGGGGAGATTCAGACCGGACATTAGTGAAAGGCTCTTCACTGCGAGGGTGGTCAGCCTCTGGAGCAGGCTTCCCAGGAAGAAGTTAGAGTATCAAGCCTGACAGAGTTCAGTGAGATTCTGGGCTCCATGATCCTTATGCATTCCTTCCAACTTGAGATACTCCATAATTCTATGATTTTCATCAGCCAAAGAAAGGTATTGCCAACACAAACAGACATTTAGACATTAGGCTGTACTACTGAGTTTCTAGTCCTGTACATTTAAATATGTTCAAGTTATGTTGGGTGGATATCAGTTTAGAAAATCTAGTTGGTTATCTTGGCTTGTACAGTATTGCTACTCACCAATTTATTAAGGTGAAGAGACTATATGATTTCTTCAAATAAGTCTTGACATCAGTGAAGATGTGATGATTAACATTTATCAATTTCATTGTGACTTTTTCTTGGTTTGGTTTAATTTTAGCATGTAACTCGTATTTCACTAAATGTAATGAATATGAAACTTAGGAAATTCTTCACTTTAATAAAAAATAGCTGGAGACAAAGTTCTTTCAGGTTAGTCAAAATGTTCTGATTTGTCTAAGTATCATACCCTCCTTTCAAATTCCCCTATTGGAGGGGATGAGTGAGAGGTTCCTGGAAACTTCTTCAGTTTTCCTCTTTGTATTCAAGTATCTTGTTGTCTCTCAGCGTAACATTTAGTAGATAAAAGCATTTACAAATGAGAGCTTTTGTATAAAAAATAGTTAGCTCTTGTTGCTGTATATAAAGTCCTCTGTTAACTGCAGACATCTAAAAGGGTTGGACAATCTGTGATTGCTAAATAACTAATACAATAAAAAAAATGGCTTTTTCAGAAACATGACAGACAAAAATAAGCAAGTAGTTTGGCAACTAAGACAATGTTACCAGCAATGAGAATAAACCTTCCAAGGATAAATAGTAATCCTGTTTTATCTGGACACTTATTACTTGCCACTTCCTTGCTGGGGAAAATCATAGTATGATAACATTGCCCTAAGCTAGTAGGCATTCTCAGTCTTTTCCATGCCAGCAGCCTCTTCTGATGCCAATATCACAGAACTAAAGACAGTCCACAGAATTTAAAACACTTTGAATTTTGCTTTCCTAAGGATCTCAGCTGAAGTGGTCCACCTGAAATGGAGGCTTTTAATAATAAAGGCCTAATTTTAAGAGGAAACATGTAGTGGGATTGACCAAAAAAATATGTTAAATTTTATTTGTTTTCCTTTGGCTTCAAATTCATTTATTGTCCATTTAAAACTTACCAAAGCTAGTCCTATAAAAAGAAACAAAACCAGCCTTCCAAGACCAGTATCATACCTGTACAAAAGTGTTCGAAAGACTTGAGAAAAGAAGGCTAAAGTCCATTTTGTTTATCTCAAATGGTGAGAAAACCAATTGCACTGTACCCTACTCTGCCAACAAAAGTAGTTTGACTAAATTGAAGAGGGTCATAAAATGTGAAGAATGTGACAGATTGATGAGTAGGTTGAAAATGTTTATCCTGTAGAATATGGAGGCTTAAGGATGAAGACCATCATCAATCTGTAAAGTAAATGAGATAACTTGAGAAAAATGTGAGCTGAATGTGGCATAATTTAGTCATAAGAAGTAATTTATGAAGGATTCTCATTTTTTCCATGAAATCATTATGTTGGTGTTGGATTGAATAAATGACTTTCATATCGTATTGTCAAAGACAGTTGTTGTAACCATTCACTACAAAAATGTGGCTCCTCTGTCCTCATTGTTTCTTATCACTGCCAGAGTATTATTTCAGGATACAATGAGTGATATTTTCTCTGGAAATTTATCTGTTCAGAGTTTTCTCTGGTAGAGCCAGAAACAGAAGATAAGAAGGACTGGGGGCGAAGTGGGGGATAGAGGGGGAAGGGAGGGCAACAATAAACAGGTGAGATAAATTTTGCATCACCAGATATGATAACCCTTAATGATTTTTTGTTATGGTTGTTATTTTCTTCAGTCTTATTCATGAGATTTTTGTTTGTTTGTTTGTTTGTTGTTTTTTTTTTTTTGTTTTGTTTTGGAATTAGTCTAACCTCCTTACTGTTAAGGTCAGTAATATTATACTAGCCCAGATCACAATTTTAGCAGTCCTTAATGCCTGTGGAATGCACTCTTCCTTTTGTCTGTGAGGAAAAGTTATATGAAGCAAATTCCTGAGCAATACCTGTTCATGTAGTGACTAAGAATGTCACATTAGTAAGTTAGTTTTCATGGGAGACAGGGCTATATTATTTGTAGCTACTTGAACATTTATCTTAATTGGCTCTATCAAATAAATGCAAGAAGCTAATTCTAATTGACTGCATTTAATGCAGTGTTACCTGAAAGTGTCTATATTGCTAAATTTAAACATGAGGAAAATGACTTACATAGCCCAGAAGGAGGTTCAGGGCGGTTTTTTTTTTTTTTTTTCCTGCTCCGCTTAGCAATTAAAGAGCAAATCTCTCAGGATTAGCCAGGTGTAATATGCTCCTACTCACTTTTCTGTGTAGCATCAGGTATTGGCCAGGGCTGGAGGCAGCATGCTGGATTTTACAGAGCAGCAATGTGATCTGCTATGACAAATCCTGTAAGTTCTTTTCCACTTCTTTTGGGGAAGTGGGAAGCTGCTCTTCTTTGAACACTGATGCATTCTCCACAGATTGTGTTTGTGGGTTTAGTGGTATGTCTGTTTTTCTACTTCCTGTTTCATAGTAGTAACATTTCCCTCTCCAACTGAAAAGTTATTCTAGGGGAGGGCAATATGTTTATGTTGCACTATGTGCCAGCATGAATGCAGTTGAAAGGGTAGAAGTATTTAGAAGGAAAGCATTAAGGGCAAGTAGAAAGAGAGGTGCAAACCAATGAGGAATGCATAGCCAGGGCTACCTGTTGCATGGCTGTAAGCACCCTATTTATTAGGTGGAAATTAAGTAGGACTTGCTAAATTACAACAGAAACTGAGATGTTAAGCAAGAGCAATGCACTTAAGCTCTGGTTCACCACTCCACAGAACTGCCTGAAGACTGTTCCAGTCAGCTTTTGTGTTGTGTTTTGAGCAGGCTGTAGTGTGACTTCACGAATGTCTCCTGGCTAAGTGCCTCACAGAAAAGACAACTATAAGCACCAGTACATGCTGGGGGCCACCCAGTTAAAAAATAGCTTTTCAGGAAAGGACATGTGGTTCCAGTGGACAGTAAGTTGACCATGACCAAATAAATCAAGAGCAAATGGGACAAGATGTTACAGTATCAGTCAAATTGAAAATGAAAAACAAAAGGGTGAAGAAGAGGATGTCAGACAGTGCAGTATTGAAGGCTTCCTAGCTCTTAAAACAAGAGTAACAGGTATTCAGTTTTTAAAAGGCTGGCTTTTCAAATCTTTCCCTCTGACTGTTTTCAGGACAATGCTTCAATGTTTTCAGAACTGTTATTGGAGGAGGGAGCAAAGGATGTCAAAAGAATTTGGCATAGGGGTGATGAAGGTAATTTTATTCTTTATTTCTATCTAATGTCAGTTCAAGGAACTTGGATGCATATAAGCAACTCGAAGGCTAATTACAAGATGACAGGAATGAGTCTCTATTAAATATCAAACTTTCCAGACTTTGCTTTTATGTGAGGAAGATTCAAATTCAAAGTGAAGGTTGCTGATATAGTGAACATCATCTTGTCCAATTTTCTTCTTTTCTTATTTCTTCTCCTGTTGCAGCATGGACTTGGTTTCAAAACTTTACTCTCCATCCCTATTGCTGACATGTTTCAGAAAAATGAATGCCAAATACACATATCTTTTTATGAGGGAACAACACTTTACTTTATGTCTTGAATCAGTGCTTTCATCAATTTTGTGTAATATTGGGCTGAATAGTATTCACGCTCAGTTTAGTTTTAATTTCAGGATAACATTCTCAAACATTAGTGTGGAAAGAAGTGAATTTTTTCCCCCTGATTCACACCCAAATGAAAACAATTGTGTTTTCTGCTCTAAAAACACAGAAGGATTTTGAGTCAGAAAAAATATTCATTCTTAATAGTGATGAGTATGTACACAAACATGTCAGAATGTATTTTAGGGAGTATCTGTATTTTCACTGTTTCAGCAGCCTTATGTTCTATAAAAAAACATAGTTGTTGTTCCAAATTTCAAAATTGTGGTTGTGTGGGTTTTTTGTTTTTCTTTTCAAGACTGGATGCACCAAATGTGAAAAATCAAAGATAGCAGTGAGAGGATGATACAGAATGCATTAAGCATCAGAACAAAGTGTCTGGAATTATGCTAGCCTTACCTGAGACTGAACACAATATGAAAATGTCACAATTGTATTAGCTGGCATTTAGAGGGAAAGAAAAAAACAAAACAGTACAAAGAGATCCTTGGAAAATGGAGTGATGGGGGTTCTGGTTTGTCTTTTTGCATGTTAGGCAGTTTATGAAAGATCTCAGTTGTCTTGTACAATGGCTCCAGCCATATACCCTTGCTCTGAGAGAAACATGGAAGTTAAATGTTCATGACAATGACCTAGGATTTTAATATCTATTGGTTAAGTGAAGGAACAGACTAGACCGGAAGCATAGATACCTTGACCAGGGTGTGCTCTGTTCTAAACCTTCACAATGGCCCATGGCTCAGCAGCTACAAGAAAAATGCAATGATTTGTACTTCAGAGGATTTCTTGGAATGTTACTTGGTACCTTGCTGTTGGTTTCACTTAGAATATATGCCTGAAAGAAACAAAAATGTTATTAGGTATCCCTTCTTTCCTTAAATATACCAATCAACAAACCAGTTTTTTCTCCAGTCTCTCTGAGACAAACATGTCTTGTTTGCTGTTGCACTAGGTGAACTTGAATCCAGCTAAATAGGGTAAATCACTGTAATTTCTCAGAAAAAAAATTAAAATGTAAATTATATTATTCAAAGAGTGAATTCAAATGGATAAATATCTGAAACACCTGCACTGAATAAGTGGTCTCTGAGTAATAAAGACCCAATAGAAGATGTGCAAATTTATTTCTGTTCAATGGTAGAATATAATGGTTTTCCATTATCTGCTTTCTGTGGTATAAAAATTATTTTAATGTATGTTTGCATTGGTAATAATCCTAAAATACATGGTTTGGGGCTAATAGATTGTTCTGTTCATTCAGGTGGTAGTTAAAGATGAAACAAGTGCAGGTGTAGCTATATGATGCATGCTTCCTTTAAAAACCAAACAAATAACCTCAATAGTGGGAATGAGAAAACCCTGGAACCACACCTCAAAAAAGCCTACATTTTAGCCTACTATTTATCTTGGATCTTATCTAATCAGTAGTTCAGATCTCTTCCAAGAATATGCCTTCATGGGATTGCACACCATATTAAAAATGCAGAGAGAGAATGAAATAGATGAAAATGTAATCGTTTAAATTTCTTGGCTCTTCTTGATTTTTTGAAATCTATGTGAATGATATTTTAACTTTTATTGGTACGCCCTACCTAAAATCAGCTGAAATAATTACAAAAGAGGGAACTTTATTTGCTGTGCTTTTTATTAAAGCAAAAACTATTTGATATACCTTGAGGGGGAAATATTTTGAGCTTGAGTACTAATGTAATCCTTCATTAAAATGCGTTTATTTTGCTCAAGAGTTAAATGTCCTGCTCACAAAGACTTTGATACTTGTGTTTTAATTCCTCCAAGGACACTGCACACAGCCAAATTTTTGTAGCTTTGGGCACATAGTCTCATTTGCTCCTCAGTTTGTTGGTTTGTTTGGTTGTTTGGTTGGCTTGTTGGTTTGTTGGTTGGCTTGTTGGTTGGGTTTCGGGTTTTTTTTGGGAGGGGGTATTTTTTTTGTTTTTTTTTTTTTTAATTTCTTAACAGAATGTCAATTATTCTAAAATTCTTTAAATAAAGCAAAAATCTGGGGTATTCTGTAGTCTATATTTGTTTTTGTTTCCTTAATTTATTTTTGTTATTTACTTCTTTTAACTCCCTTTCTTATTTTGAAGTGCAGCAGTAGAATAAGAAAGCTGGGAAAATCTTTTGCTGGAAATAGTTTCAGAAAATAAATTCAATCCCTAATTGTCTTTCACTGAAACTGTCATTTTCCCTGAAAAAAAATTCTGAAAATTTTCATTTTCAGAAAACTTATTTAGACAGTATTTTACCTGTAAAGCAATAGGTCGACTGTGAATAAATATCCTGTTAAACTGCTGCTGCGGATGATTATCCTTTTCATTAAAGGCTTGAAATGCATTCAGAATATCAGTGTAGTTGTCTTTGAGGTCCACCTCTTGGTCTAGCCTATAAGGGTAATATTTGTGTCTTGTTTATATCTTCCCATATATTTATGGACATCAAAAATTTCTGTAACCTACTAGGTTGTTGATAATTGATTTTAAACATAAGGGGTTTTTTTTCAGTATAGAAGTGTTGTCTTGGCTCTCTTTCAGTGCACCTTCTTTGTACTATGGTTATCAGATCTTAACACATTTACAATGTGTTTGTCTTTGGATTTATTAACTGTCTCTCCACTGTCACTTCAGTTTATGGGTGTCATCTGTGTTCTTTCCCACTGAACAGAAATTTTCACATCTGTACATACCTGTATATATCAATTCAGTGTGTACCATAGGGATCCATTTTTTGAATATTTAAATGTACATAAAGGCATGCCCTAAGAGAAGAATACCAACATTACTACTGCTTTCAGCAGAGGAAAATTATCCTTTCTGTATTCTGTTCCTTATTTAATATAAAATGTTATCTTGATAGACACATAATTACTTTAATTATTTTATCAATGGAGCATTTACAGCTTTTTATTCAGCCTACTTAATATTTTAAGAACAGTTCTTGGTAATTTCACTTGCAAAGTAAAATTGTATCTGCTATCTGGGAAGAATTTTAAGTGGGATTTTAACTGGTGCATATCAACTTACACAGCTATTCTTGTTTTTTTATTGATTGGTCAATTATTTGGAACCAGTATGCTCCACCAAGATTGCCCTGCATTGCAATTGCAAGTAGGGATTTGGGTCTGTATTCAGGGGTACCTCAGGGTGTGAAGGCAGGCAGCCTTCTCTACGAGAATATGTGAGATGATCTGTCCTGGCTTTGGGGGGGGGGGGGCTTGAAATTTTGCATAATTCTTCCCATGCTAGGAATTAAGGTATGTAAGTGCTTCTGTAAATCTGGCATTCTCCCCCTTGCCTTTAATGTACCTCAGTCCTACACATATTTAAGTTGACTGCTTACATCTGTAAGGTTTAAATCAATACAGTTTGTAACAAAAGTAATAACATGCAAGTTTTGTACAGTGTTTCATTTGTAAACTGAGACTTCTAATTATGGTTATTAATACATTGCTAGTCACATTTTGTAAGTATGAAAAGTAATCCCCTCTTCGTAAGGGGTTTAGGTATAAATATAATAAAATTGTTTTTAAATGCCCATGTATCAGTGTTCTGGAGGACATTCAAATGAAAAGACACTGAAATCTCTGAAATCAAATTGTGGGTGTAAACCTTATTCCTGTAAGATAAACTGGAAGTTCTGAATCCATAGCCTAAATGGCACCCTGATTGTGTCCCAATCTATATTCTGAATGGCTATGAAAAAAAAAAAAAAGGCAAAAGTTTAAGGCTATATTTCTCATTTTATTTGTTATAAATGAGACAGATAATACAGTCAGTATATAATTGTGAAGAAAAATCTGTTTCCACAAATCAGGACATATACCTATTCATACTTGTATGCATAATGTGTTTTAACTTTTTTTTTCTTCAGAGCATTTGTAGATATATATGTATGTTCTCATTCCAGGTTATGGATTTCAAACATTTTTTCTGGATGTATCTTAGCTTTCCTGAACCACCTTTTTAAATCAAAGGAATCCTTATTTTGACAAATATTTATATCGCAAAGAGATGGTCTTAAGGTCTCTGAGAATTTTACTGCATATTTTTTGGCTAGCCAAAGCTATGGCTGAAGCATGTATTTTGAGCATATATTTTCCTACCCACTTTATGGTGACAGTATGTATTCCTCTAACCTTAGTCCCTTAAATTCTGTGACTGAAGTCAGAGATGATTTTTAATCGTGCTGTGACTGATTTGTAGTCTACATTGAAATCTCTTAATCTTCCCAACAACACAGAAGTGCACTTTTTCATTCACTTTTTTTTTTTCCTAATGAATGTGTGATTTTTTTTTTTTTTCAGGTTTTGGTCATTCACTGACCTTTTTTCGTTATGATAGTATAAACCTTCTCAACAATTAGTTAGTTTGACCTTGCCACAACTAAATGAGGGTAGAGACTAATAAATGCAGCAGCAAACATTTTCACAATGATGGGATTTAATTTTTTTTTAATTCTAGTCTCTTTTGCAGACAAGTGCTTTGTCTGTCCTTGTGAATAAATTACTCAAAATACATGATCTTATATTTTCTGATTTTTATTTTTTACTAGTTGCAATAGATAACTTAATAAAAACCTTTTATTACAAAGGAGAATTTCCTCTTCAAAGTGAGCAAGAATAAGTGTCTTATTTTTTGTTTGCTACATTTTTATTCAGGTACACAGTCTAGTAGTTAGCACTGAGAGATGTATTTTTTGCAAGGTAGATGAGATACCATTTTTTAGATTACTGAGATTTTGTTTGATTTTGGTTTTGCATGTGTACTGGCAGCAATGAAGAATTCAGATGAACTTATGGAATGACAGGCTTGTGTTTGTAAAGGGCTTTCCTCTTCTCAGGCTGCATACATAATTTTTGCAGTGTTTCCTTTCTCCTGTGGGAGATTTCTGCTATTGGATGTTATCAGTCCAAATGGTTACAAGCATGAGACACAACCTTTAAATTTAAAACCCATGTTTTCTCACTGTTTCCCCTGCCTCCACAGCTGTAGAAATTTCACTTTTTACTGATTCCTTTCTGGCCTTTGCTTTGTTTAGGCCACTCTTGAAGGTTCTTCATGTACATTAAACACTGTTTTAAAGCTCATTTGTATGATGGTAGGGGCACAGAGGAGTCCATGTGTGAAAATATTTTTAAGGTTTATCTCTGTCTTCCAATTTACCTTACATCTGGCATTTTTAGAACTTTTCATAAAATCATGCTGTGATAGTGACAGATTAGTTTTCTAAACAAGAGCTTGTAAACAAGGCATTATATTTGGTCACCTAAAGATGAGTTGCTTAAATAACAAAGTTTAAAACTAATACTCTTTGAAATCAGATAAATTATTCCAATGAACTATTATATAAAAACCTTACAGATTTCGCAGAGAAGAATAATTATCATTATACACTGTCACCACAAATGTTAAATCCAGCATTATTTACACAGTTTAGGAAAGTTTTTTTCTGGTGAAGAAGAAATTAACCATGAGAATAGCCAGGTGGTGGATCAGGTTGCCCAGAGAGGTTAGCCTCCATCCCTGGGGGTGTTCCAGACCCAGATGGATGAAGCCATGAGCAACTTGGTCAGATTTCATGGCTGACACTGCTTTGAGGAGAAGGTTGGCCTGGATGGTTTTCTGAGACACTCTCCAACCTCATTCAGCGAAAATCAGTTGAAGTCACCTGCTGCTACTGAAAGCGAAGTCGTTGTGTTGTAGCACTTAAGGTCTCTCTTAATCTGTTGTACCTTGTATAAAGATAGTGAAAGAAACAAGATTTATTGCTTAGTGCAGGAAAACATTCATCCCTGAATGTTTAGATTTTTCCAGTTGCCTTTTGATATCAAGTTTGATAGCCCCAAAATGTTACAGTATATCAGGCAAATACATGGAGTTTAATGATTCCCAGTTTCTGAAAGGATAGCTGGTCACAGGTGGTCATGGTTTGTCTTTGCAGACCTCTGGTGAAAAAATGTTCTGTACTTGAAAAAAATAGGAGTTGAGATATAGCTGGAGAAAGGTGATGAATTTCTAGATATTAAGAAGAGATGTACTGAACTCAAAGAGCTTGCTGCAGAATGATGTCCAGAAAAGGCCTGGAAAATCATTAAACTATTTGGTATGAATGAAATTACTTTGTGAGATCTTTAAATACTGTTTTTAGCAATTCTTGTTTAGTTTTTCTTTTGTGCAATGTTTACAGGTTACTTTTACTGGCCCTGCAGTCTAGAACCAAGCCTTTCTCTTATAAACAGGAAAGCAGTTGGATCTTGGGCTATAGAATATTTAGAATAATGTAAAACTTTACTTAATTAGGAAGAATGGCAATATGCATAAAAGGTCTTTAAAACAAAGGACTTCACATTCATTTATTTAAATGTCTAAGGCCATCTGCAGAGGCAATGAAGAATTTTCAGGGGTTTGATTATGTGTTTTTGCTTTTTGTTTTTGTTGTTCATGATTGCCTTGTTTTTAGTACAGTCATTACTACTCTTAGTGTAGTGTTTGTGGTAGCCTTGGTCTAGTAGGGTATAGAGTGACAGGAGGAAAACAGGACATACTGGGTTTTTTTTATTTCTCCACTCTTCCTTTCACCCTGCCCCCTGACAGCTGTTGGGACACTGGAAGAATTTTGTGAATAGGTAGGGTGATAAGAAAACCCCATAACCCAAAAGCTGTCCTGTTTTCTTTTCCCCCGATGGTCTGGGAGGTGCTGCTGTGCCCAGAGTGATACACAGCCCTTGTCTGGCTTCATCCCATAACTGCTGCGTGTGTGCCTTGTGAATGTGAAGGTACTTTTGTGTTTGCCAGCAGACTGCTGTGTATTTCTGAGTAAATTACATAGAAGTTCTGAGTTCTCAGAGGATAAATCGTGATGTCTAGTCTCAGTCTTTGCTCAGGCTTCACTTTTGACACTTCTTATCAGTCCGTGTGTATACTTCTTAAGGGCCTTTATATTTATTGCACCATATAGAACCACACGAGGATTTTCAGAATATTTTACTACCTGAAGCAGTGAGATCAATCAAGTAGGGTAAGATAATCTAGCAACTGTGTACTTCATTTAGCTTCTCCAGGTAATGAGCTGTCTAGGCTATTTGCTAGAAATGCCTGGTGTGATTCCTAACGTGCTGTCCTTTATCAGAGAAGAGAAGAAAAATAGTGTCTTCAGCTTTGCAATTTGGATAAAGTGTTTTCATTGCTCAGATGAGAAAATACTTGGTAGATTTTTGTTTCATATTAAAAAATAAAATGCCACTGGTTAGAAAAAAAAGGTGTTTACCTTTGTTCTAAAACCTTGTTATTTCTGTATAGTACCATGTTTCTCAGAAGCCCTAGCTGGATTTCCCTAGCAATTGTGCGAAAGGACTTTCAAACTTGTTGTAAAACAAAACAATGATTTTTTAATTTTTGTTTTTAATTTAGAGCATATTAATGAGAGACATTAATGTCTTCCAGTTGGTGGCATTCCATGTCACGTAATAAGAGTTATATCTGGTGGATTGAGAAGAATTTTTACTTTTTTAAACACTTAGGTGTTTAAAACTGAATGGCCAGAGTACTAGGGGAAGTGAAGTCTGTGAATGGAAATTAATTGTTTGCTTCTGTGGCTAAGTCTTGGATAGTGACATAAAAATTCATGGAGTATTCTTCATTCTATTACAATTCCTTGTGGGAAGTGAATTCAGCCCTGACATGAAAATGTGGGAGGCTACAGCTTAGGCAGGCTTCTTACATTTCTTATTTCTATTCGCATTTGTCATTGAAAATATACAGACCTACATTTTTGCATCCCAGAAAAACTGAGCAAATAAACATTCTGCTGGAGTAACACATGTCTCTAGGCACTGATCTTTCTTTCCCTTCCCTAAACAAAATAAACAAATCACACAAAATACAGGTAAAAACCAAGAACATGAAAGGAGCCAATAAATTAGTCTGGAATAGGGTGGACTGAGAACAGATGAAGAGGGGGAAAGAAATACCTTTGGTTCCTTGCAAATCTGAACTTGAAAACCATGAAAACTGCATTTTCTTCAGTAGACTAACTTGCTAGAAGAGACAATGGATTAGGTACTTATGAACTTTTAAATATAGAATAAAGCGCAACTGTGTTTTTTACCCCATACTTGGTTCTGTATATTTGTTACTTCATACAAGACGTACAAAACTTGTTATTCCATGCTTCACTTTTTCTTACAGCTCTTTATCTGATGATGTCTTTCGAAATAGGAAGTTATATAAGAAAATACACATCTTCGTGTGCGTGAAGGAAGAGAGGTGTGATGGCAGGTGAGAAACCCTATTATTTCAGCCCAATGGCTTGGGGTTGACACGCATTCCTGTGAGCACCCATTACAGTGTCTGGGTACAGTCACAGCCCAAAGGTATGGGGCAAATAGTGGGTTGCAATGGAAGGACATTTCAAGATGACTCCAGCTGGTGAGGAGGTTGAGGGCTTCGTGAGACAGGTGTGCTGAGCATCAGAAGAAGTTGGCTGCTGGAGTGACCAGAGGTCCAGGGGAACTCCCAGAGAGACAGTGGGGGGGTGGCAGTGTCTGTGCCTGAGGCCACTGTAGACAAGAGGGTTCAGACAGGAGGTACAGGGCAGAGTGAGACTCTCAGGTCAGTTACTGGAGAGTTGCACAGCATGGTTTTCTCACTAGTGGACCTTCATCCTGGTCTGCTAGGGGTGAACAGGGTGAAGCTGCTGGCCATATTCATGTTTCCAGCTGACAATTTACAGCCCTAAGAAGAAAGCGAGGTAGCTGTACTGCTGCCTGATGTTTTCATAACCATATGAATTAATTTCATAGAATCATTTAGGTTAGAAAAGACCTCTAAGATCATCAGTTCCAACATCTAACCTAGCACTGCCAAGTTCACCACTAAACCATGTCCCTCAGTGCCACATCAACCTGTCTGTTAAATATCTCCAAGGATGGTGACTCCATCACTTCCCTGAGTAGCCTGTACCAATTCTTGACAATCCTTTCAGTGAAGAAGTGTTTTCAAATATCCAAACTAAACTTGCCCTGGTGCAACTTAAGGCCATTTCCTCTTTCCCTCTTCCTTGTGACAAGGGAGAAGAGACTGACACCTAAACTGAGCACAGGTTCTCCTGGTAGCTACTTGACCTTTCTGTGCAGGGCTGATTTCTCTTTTTTAGTTGCTTTCTTATTTTTGTGTAATCAGTTTTCTACCTAGAATCTGACAGTCATCTGTGTGGGATCTGGTTGCATCTCATTTTTTATCTCTATCTTCCACACTTGATTCAAATTCCATTTTTCTTGGGAGGGGAAGAGTATATTTGGTTTGCCCTGTCTTCTCTGCTCTATGATATTGCCGCTTGAGGTCTCTAGCTCATTGAGTGTGCTCAAAATACATGGTTTTGTCTCTAGTCCTGTGCTTCGGAAGTGCTGAGCAGAATTTACAGCAAAGCTATCAATTCATATGAAAATGAGTTCATCCAAACTGTCTATCAAGTGAAAAACCCTTTTTTTTTTTTTTTAAAAAAATTTTTTTTTAATGCAACAGTATCAGAAATATGTTTGTTTCTTGTCTGTTATGTGGAACATTAGAATCAAAGTTCCTAGTTATCACAGTGCAGATAACAAAGACAGTAAAGCTGATTGTAATTGAAAACATATTTGTATTAAGCAGCAAATATGCACATTTTTAATATACAGAAAAGTGTTCATTAGAAGAAAAGTAGTTCATTTCTTTTGAATTGAATGAAATGTAAGTTTAATTTTCAGAACATTGCTTGGGGCAATGATTTGACATTTTCTTGAAACCAATCTGATTAATTCTCAGAATTATGCTGAGAAATGTCACTTAATGCGGAAAATACCTCTCTATGCGGTGAACCTCAGAAAAGAAAAGAAAAAAAAGTTCTTTTTCTTTACAAATCACTTTGTGCATTTTAGTTGCAATGGCAACAGTTAGCTCTATTTGTGTATTGAGCTTGGGTTTATATGATTATGAAAGCAATTCAGAATTTTAATGGGAAAAGTATATGGATTGAACCAAGCCCATTGTGCTATTTTTGTGAAGGTGACCTTATAGAAAAGGTGTAAAGGCTTTCCAGTTTGAAATTTCAGTACTCTCCTGCTGTAATTTTTACTACATGAAGTTAGGAGTTGCCTGTGCAAAATCTACCTTAAATGAAAAAGACTTCTTCACCTGAATTAGTGGCAAAGATATATTGGCTTTAGACATGGCTTCAGATCAAGTGAATAAATATAACAAGGTTGCACACTATCACTTACAGGACATGCTAATAGAAGTACTTAGCTTATATAGTCATGCAGGACTATGAAGATTTCAGTAGACTTACTAGATCCTACTAGTAAGTGGAATGATATTTTAAAAAGGATATTGAAATTAGTGTGGTTAAACAGCTGGTAGGATTTCCAGAGCCAAAAGCCTCACTGATGATCAGATCTCACCTAGTGCAAAGTTTAAGTCTTCCATCAGAGGTACCATTTTCACATCTGAATTCACATCTGAATCAAGATTTGTGGTTTTTGTAAGGCCAGCAGAATGCATTGTCTGGGGAAAAGATCTTTTTCAGGTTTTAAAAACTAGGTTTCTTTATTAAGAACTTATGTATATAAAATAAAGACTGCACATACTTTAAAAACTTGATATTGTTTATGATGCATATTATTTAAATTCTACCCTGTATTTTTTTTTTAATTAAAAAAAACAGTGGGGATTTGGACCTCCTCACTTCTTGACTCAGTACTAAACTTTACTGTCTATTTTAATGCAACTTGCTTTCTATTTGAAACTTTTAACAATGACAATGAAGTTGATCTATCTGTGTTTTTGTGCAGCATTTAATGTCATTGTAAACAAATACTATTTTCAGGGCACTGCATTCTATAAATTAAGAAGAGAGTAGAAAGTCAGTTGGTTTTATTCCCACAAGTTCTGGAAAATGTAAATTTTACCTCCAGTTAAAAAAAATAGTTAATATTGAAGGCAGAGAAAAGAATATGGATTTGTGTGGTATGCGACATGCAGTTTACAGCACAGAACATGAAAATGAAGGGAGTGCTTCCTAATTGTTAGAATGGCTTTAAGCTTGCATTGAAGGGAACTCAAACTTGCCGTATGCTTGTTGATAACATTGTTTTAAATTTTAATATGTTATTGCATATGTAAGTCGTTGGATATACAAGTTGATGTTTCTAAAATCCATTCTGACCCCTGTTATTTGAAATGTCCATGTCTTTGCTATTTAAAAGAAAAAAAATGTATTATTCAGGCACTTTGTGAAAGAGGTCAGTATCATTTTTTTTTCTTCCTTCTCTGTAATTCCCAGGCTTGCATATAGGGAAACAGGTAAGAGAAAAGAAAATGTTATTCACTCAAGGTGAATTAAGAAGGTCAGTGGAAGGACCCAGGTGTCTATAGTCCCAGCCATATGACCTTCCTTATTCTTAATCAAATTCTCTTTTAAGCAATGTTATTATTAATTAAATAGAACTAGTCCTATCTCTAAGCTTCATTAAGGTATCATTTAGAAACCAGGGAGATGGGAAAAAGATGCCAGAGTTCCTTCAGCAGGACCTTAAATTCTGTTTCTAAACGTAATGCAATTTCATATTCCAGTTTCTTTAATCATTAAGGACACTAGTTTCTATGTAACCCTTCAGAAATACAAAATGCTTGTCGTATTCTAAAGGAGCCTCCCAAATTATAAAAAAAATATCCATACATTCATCTCACCTTAAACATTTATGGGGTCAGTAGACAACAAAACATCCTTAATTGGGCGGGGAGGGGGGAAGGAATTGCTTACATTTAGTACTTGATACCTGGGAAACACCACACAAGTTGTGACTGAAGTGTCTCTAGTTGGAAGTTGGAATCATGGGAATCTCGTGAGGTTTAACAAGACCAAGTACAAGGTGCTGCTCCTGGGTCAGGGTAAACCCTGGTATCAGCCCAGGATGGGGGATGAACAGATCCAGAGCAACCCTCCTGAGAAGGAATTGGGGGTGCTGGGGGATGAGAGGCTGGACATGACCCAGCCATGGGCACTCACAGCCCAGAAAGCCAAACGTGTCCTGGGCTGCATCCAAAGCAGTGTGGGCAGCAGGGCCAGGGAGGGGAAACTGTCCCTCTGCTCTGCTCTGGTGAGACCCCACCTGGAATGCTGCATCCATCCCTGGAAGCCCCAGCACAGGAAGGACATGGACCTGTTGGATTGAGTCCAGAGTAGTCCACTGAGAGAGGGAGCACCTCTCCTGCGAGGAAAGGCTGAGAATTAGGGTTGTTTATTCTGGAGGAGAAGGCTCTGGAGAAACCTTACAGAACATTTTCAGTACCTAAAGGAGGGTTACAAGAAAGCCAAAGAAGGGCTTTTTACAAGGACATGTAATGCTGGGATAAGGAGCAATGGCATCAGCTGGAGGAGAGTAGGTTTAGATTAGAAATCCGATCTAATCAGGAAGAAATTCTTTGTAAGAAGGGTGGTGAAACTCTGGAATGGGATGTTAAGAAAAGCTTTGAATTTCCCATCCCTTACATTGTTCAAGGCCAAATTAGATGGGACTTTTAGCAAACTGGTCTAATAGCAGATGGCCCACTGCAGAAGGGTTGGAATTAAATGATTTTTAACATCCCTTCCAAATGAAGCATTCTGTAATTCAATGATTTGGGACAACTAGAAAATAGTAATTTTTCAGATGCTCTCTTTTGATGCTAAAATATCATTACTGTCATCCTGAAAATAGGTTTATGTGATATTCTATTGTGTATGGGGTTTTTTTGTTTAATCATCATAAAGCTCAGTTTCAGGTTTTCATCCACAATTAGGAATCTAGGTCAATTAGGTCAGAGAATTACATGACTGTGGAAACATATCCCTTCAAGGAGGAAGAGGGGAAAATATAATGTTGTAATAGTGTTTAAAACCAAGAGGCTGAGAACCGTTGACTTTTACTTAGGGTGAACTGCAGCACCATATGTGAGCAATTTAAAGTAGTCTCTTTAATTACAGTGTTTTGAAATTTGCAGCATATGCTTGTGTGTTGGGATGACTAATTGATGTCCACTCAGTTTTCACAACACTCTCAAGAGTAGGAACTGTGTTTCAACATGATGACTTCTTTTTTTTAAAGTAGTGGTAACAGAAGGCTACAGGTGCTAGGAGGAAATGGCAAGGTGGGCATTGAGCAGGCATTTTGCCCTGAAGTTTGTATTTAAAACTGCTTGCAGTCCCTGTGAAGTTTATAAAGTTAAAGCTGCTCCTTAATTTCTTTTCAATTTGTTTTTCCAGCTGACTTTAATCATCTGACAGATAGAGGACAGGGGATGTGTCCTGGAAGAACATTAGTTTGTTTATTTGGTTTGTATTGTTTTTCTCTGGAGACAGAGCACAGCCAGTGTTATCTTTGTTCGGCAGTCTCACTGATTTGCCTTATTCCTGGCCAGTCCCTTCCCTCTTCCTAGAGGGGATCAAACAGCTTTCATCCTCTTCAGCTCACTGCTTGCGCTATCTGCAGAGCTCTTGTTTTGAGGCATTTCTTTTATGTCTTTGGTAATCTGGGGCCTAAGGAATTGGCCTTGTTGGTTTCACATCACCAATGAATCAAGCCAGGGACTAAGGAAGGACTTGCAGTTCAAATCCAAGACCGGTTGTGATAAATTGTACATTGATTTAAAAAAAAAAAAAAATCTATTTTTTTAACATTTCCCTGAGCACTATGCCTTAGGAAGGAATGACTCAATAAACTGTATCTTCTTTTCTTCCCCTTTGCTTTTATTTGCTGTCCTGGCATTTTCCCTTTCTCCTTTCTGAATCTGCAAGTTGGCTGCATTTAACCAATACTTTCCCCTCTTTATTTTGTTACTCATTCTAAAGGTAGGATATGTATTTGTTACATATACAGGAAAAACCTATCAAAGTGACATGGAATGATTTAACTCTCACCAAGTGTGACAATTGCACACAACATGTACTCTATTTGCCTTGCAATCACGAGCTGTGTTCTGAGCAGCCTTCAGCTCTGTTTAAAGTACACACTGACTCTGGTTTCTGGATGCAGCCACACACACTCTCTTTTTCTAGTCAGGAAATGTGCAAAAATTATAATTCTGTTCTTCAAAAAGTGCTAAAAATTATTTTGGACTCTCTTCATGTGTTTCAGAATTTAGGCTCATTTGGACTCAGCAGTCTAAGTTAATCAGATTCACATCAACAGATTCCCTATAGCCTGACTATAGGGAGCTACTAATACAGGGGAAGAGTGAGTTCTTAGTTAAGCTTACATTTAGTTTTACTTGATCTGAAACCTATAGGAAGAGATTTCATCATTGCTCAAGCTTTGTTGCTCTCTAGGTAGACACATGAACTCCTTAAGTGGT
Source organism: Sitta carolinensis (assembly GCA_032173965.1). NCBI lineage: Eukaryota > Metazoa > Chordata > Aves > Passeriformes > Sittidae > Sitta > Sitta carolinensis. The sequence continues at coordinate 80,272,200 of CM063284.1, forward strand.
AGGCTGAAAACTGGGCCAAGTATGATTAGAAAATAAGGTGAAAACTTACAGTGACCCATTTTGCCATAGGATATTTATAATATGAATGCCTGGGATGTCAGGTCTTTATGTCTTTCTTCCAAAGAACATGTAATTCATTCATCCAGGTGAGTTTAGCACCTGGCATGACACAGGAGAAACCCTTAATAGGCATGGGTCTTACCTCTTAAATTCACTGATACTTTGCTACTGAAAGTAATTTGCTTTCCATTTGCTGTACTGAGAAAAACATTTTTGCAATGTTCTCTCCATATTTCTGGTTCTAGCAGGGAACATGTGCCCCAATGCCTTTTGAAAACTTGCACAGCTGTTATTTTAAGACCAGTATCCCTAAGGTTTTCATAGTATTTTGTTCCTGAAAGTAGATGTAGGAGGAAAGTAAATCTGCCAGCATGTTTTTTAAAGGACCAATGCAGCCTCTGATAACCATATCCCTCACAGTAGTTTTCCCAGTGACCTGCTTTTCTTACTGAGGAATTCAAGTGTGGTCCCACAGCTTCTGAAGAGCAAAGTGCTGCCTGTCAACACATCTGTGAGATTTGGGACACCAATACTGCAGTTTTCCAAGACACTATCTTCTTAACCTGTAGTTGCCCAGATTAGATATCCCACTGGTTTGTAACTAAGGGAGACTCCTTTCTCACAGTAATCCTTTCTCATGGTGTTCTTCTTTCTGCGGAACAGTGAAATTCAAAGATCTTTGCACATATTAATAAATATCTGTTTGAGTTTGTCCATTGCACAGGAAAAAACAGCCTGCAGTGAAGGGCTCCCATGAATCTCTGTCACATAAGGGTTACAGGCTATGTATTGCTACATAAGGAGTGCTTTAAAGTAAATATGCATGCGTGTATGCCTGTGTATGTGCACATATACATGGCTGTAATATGTAGGCTGTATTTACAGATATGTATTTGCAGGTTTTTTTGAACTTAAAAACTTCTTGCATGATAAATACATAATCTTCCCCTTCCCTAGACATCTTTTTTGTCTCTTAGTTACTGTTTTTTTGCACTTGCTAGTATTTCCAGAAACAAGCTCTATATCTGCTCAGCACCTACACCTGTGTACTTTGTTCAGTTTTTGTTTCTGCTATACAAAAAATGTGTGGACAAGCTGGAGAGGATCCACAGAAGGGCCACAAATATGATCAAAAGACTGGGAAGTGTGCCATGTGAAGAAAGGCTGAGAGAACCGGGTTTGTTCAGCCTGGAGAAAAGAAGGTTTATCTCTGTGTTCCAATATTTAAAGGCTGGCTAAAAAGAGCATGGAAACTCCATTTTTTGCAAGGAATCACATGGAAAAGATGAGGGGTAATGCATCCAAGTTTCTCCTTGGAGATTCCAGTTGAACACAAGAGGAAACTTTTTCACAATGAAAACAATTACCCATTGGAGTAATCTCCCCAGAGAAGTGGTGGATTCCCCAAAATCGTTTATAAGGGCCAGCTGGACAGACTGCTGGGCCATCTTGACTAGACTGTGCTTTTGCCAGGAAAGGTTGGGCCAGATTATCCTTGAGGTCTCTTCCAAACTGCTATTTTAGTATTCCAGCTACAAAGCTGAAGCAATGAAAAAGAAGGAATATTTCTCATTATGTTGTTCTGTCCTCTAACAGATAAAAGTGATGCTTTCATAGTTTTCTTCTAAAGCATTAGCTGTACATTTCCCTTAGGATTTTCTACTATCAGAAATTCAAAGGTAAAAGTGACAGCCCTGACAGCAAGACTGAGGTGTTGATCTGCAGATGTATGGAATTTTTTTTCTTTTTTTCTTTTTTCATTTCCCACTGATTTCTCCTGTAGTTATTTTCAGTCTAACTCTTAAAAAAAACTTAGAGGAAACAATACTGGACATATAAGTTTATATGGTAGTTATAAAAAATGATTCTTCATCTGTGGTTAAGGTTTTGGGTTTTGCTTTCTGTCTTAAAGTATTTCTGTTTCTGATGGGAAGCTTTGTAAAAGATAAGCAACTTAGGGGAAGTTTTAAGATATCTTAATGCTTCAGCAGTGAACAAAGAGTTGTTATCAAATGTCTTCCACTGCTGCAATAGCTTTGAAAAAATTAGTATTTAATGTACTTCTTAAAATATTAAATATTCATAGTTCGTGTTTGACCTCATGCAAAAGTATAAAAAAATGTAATAAAGGATCTATTTTAGCAAACTGATTATGCTACTCTCATTGATGCATGGAGTTTGATTGACTTCACCAGTGCTTCTCATTGAAATCTTCTTCAACTTTAGCCAAACAGTTCCAAATGGATGGTATTATTAATTTTAAATCCTTTCCCTACATGTGTTATTTAAAAAAATTAAAAAAAAGTAAAGAAAAAACCAAACAACCCAAATTCTACTTATTTTTCCTTTACCTTTATTTAAAACTTCCATATTTTCACTGAAGTAATCATATTTCCTGAAAAGCATAAACAGAAAAAGAAAATAATATAGAAGCATTTCATCAATGTGGTGTTAGCTGTTCAAGATGGATTTGAAAGCTTCTCTCTTGGATCTATGCAAGAAACCACTGCTGTGTTATGTATAACATATTTTTATTGTGTATTTCTCTATAATTAAATTTTAAAAAGGGAAGCTAATTTTGCTTCAGGTCTAATTTTACATAATAAATTGATCAAACTACTTGGCCAGTCAGTAGAAGTATCCAATCTTATTTAGTCATCTAAATGTGTGAATTTATTGTAGGCGAAGTACAGTTACAGTAATTCTTTATATGCATGCATTGAAATTAAAAAGCCATGTGTAACAATTTGCTGTTGGTAAGAACTGGAAAAAAAGAGATGTCCTCAGGTTTCCTAAACCTGATTTATGAGTGTAGTGATCATCTCAAGGAGTTCTATGTAAAATTCCTTGGTCTTTTTGTCATGCATTTTCTGTTTAAGTCAGGGGAAGTTGTATAGCTAAAATCACTCTCAATTCATTGCAAATCTAGGACATGCTTAAAGGGCACTTCATCTGAGCAAAGAAATCATTGCTTCGACTGTGGCTATGTTAAGTGAGAGATGGAAGTGAATAGCTTTTAGTTTATTGCTCATTTGAAAGCTAGAGGGAAAAATGGCCTTTGTCTACCTGCCAAGCTCTTTGCTTCCCCTGCCCAGACTTCCTAAAAATGCTTATTTGAAATCTGGCAGCAGTTACCCTTCACTTCTTTCAGGAGCTTTTTCTATATTTTTTTCAAGTTTCCCTCTCTCCCTCCCTCCCTCTCTCCCGACACTTCCTTCTGACACTTCCCTGTAATAAATGGTAACTATTTTAAGAATATACTAAGTAACAAGCAAACCCCAAAGAAAGAGTCAGTTATTGATAATTTGATATGTAATTCAAAATCTAATCACTAATATGTACTCCTCAGTTGCTCACTTTTTCTCTTTACAATGATAAATGAACCTGTTATCTTCCTTAGGTAATTTTTAAAATTACCTCCTCTATGTATATACTATAGTTATATCTTATTGCAGATGAATAAGACTGTGTCATAATGTTGAAATTCAATAATTGCAGTCTGTAGCAAATTTGTCATTTGCATATGTGTGGATATGACACCTTATTGTTATGTAATTTTAAAAGGTAAATGAAAGTATGAAGTCTTTTGTTACCTTAAACAATAGTGCATTTAATGCATTAATTAGGCTGTGTTTGCTCTGAGACCAGCAAAAGAACAGAAAATATCTGTTGTTTTCATGGCAGATGATTGAATAACACAAAGTTTTCTTTATAGAAGTGATCATGGACTTACTGTGATTTTGCATTTATTCTACTTTTTATCTTCTTATTTATTTGGGAATTTTTCAGCTCCTGGAAACACCATGGATGCCAAGCAGGCAGTTCTTGGAAATTTTATGAAAGGTTTGTTTTTATGGAGGAAAAAAAAAAAAAGTTTGATTTTTTTCCTTCAAAGCTGTGTTATGATAAAACGCTTTCCATATTCAGGGGCTTCAGTTAAGAGTATAGCAAACTAAACCTGAAATTTTTTAAAGTCCTGCAACTCATTGCAAGAACAAATGAGAACACTTCCTGAACAGTGTGTTTTTCTAGGTGATGCTGTGAACATGTCCATTTATAATTTGCCCTTGTAAGACAGTGTTACTTCCTTAGAGTTTTAAATAGCTTTTATGTTTGCTCTTGAGTAACTGCTTATACCAGGAACAGAGTCAAGAAACAATTTCCCAAGAAGAGAAAAAGAAGTCAGTTTAGAAAAATTCAATCTCTGTTCAAACTGGATTTGGATTTTATTAGTGGGTATGAAACTGAAAAGGAGTTATTAATGATGATATTAATAAGCCTAAGGGAACGGACTTTGCTGAAGTTGAAGTTTGGGATGGGTTTAGTAATGAGTTCTCAAGCTATGCTTGCTCTTTGCTGCCTTGCTTTTGCTGGATTGTGAGAAAATCAAGTAATTAAGTGATTAAGTATTCCCAATACTTGAAGCCCTTTCTGAAGTTAAATATGTCCTTATTATTGAAGTGGTCTTATAAAAAGAGAAAGTCTGGGTTTGGCTAACATAACCCATCTCAATATTTTTATTCTGAGGATCCTCTCACCTAAGCTCTCTTGTCATTTTAGCTATTGTGGTCTTTTATTCTTCTCCATCTAAATTAAACAACCCCTTAATAAACACTTAAATTCCAAGGGTATAAAATTAGCAGGATGTACTCTTTGTGATGGCTATCACAAAAAATGCTGGCCAGCAAAAAGGAATGTTGTAACAACTGATTCCTCCTTGATAAAGATGCTACTATAGATAATGATGCTGCCAGATAAATGTCGTTAGAGTATGAAACATTTATTAAAAACAAATACCAGGCCTCAGCTGATGTGCATATTGATCCAAAAAATTATTTCATCAAGAATGTGGAAGGTGCTTGTTTTTGCATTGAGGTTAAGCGCATTAGGATGATGATTCCTTAAGCACCTTAAGAAGATATTTAGGTGAGGTGCTTTCTCTTTTTGCCTTCATAATTAAAGAGGCTAAAATTCTTGGCTAAAGTTGTGTGGTTGCCAAGCTCAGAAGTGCCCATTGGTTTCTCTGGGCAGTGCAGCCTGGTGTTGCCAATACATATGTGTTGGGAGAATTTTGATACATGTGTAGACTCTGAGTCATGCTTAAAGTGCGGTGTACATATAGCAAAAGACTTTCCTATCATACAAGTATGGGTCTTCCATAAAAAATTACATTCTCTGCTGGCAGCCAAACTGGGAAGAAAACGAGGTGGTGGTGAAGGATTGGCAGTTTTCGTGAAAGTCAAAGGTATGATTGAAAGCTGGTAGCTTGTGGCTTATAAACCACTGTGACATTATTTCATCTCTAATAGGTATTACAAAGTACAGTTGGAAGTAATAGTGATAATCTTGGTTGAAAATAAATAATTGAATTATTCCTGGTAATTTCATAATCTGATCAATTTGATTTAAGGGAGAAAGAGCTTTCTTCATAATGTGATTTAAATACCTTTAACAACATGTCTATGTTACAAAAAAGACATTTCTAGGGAAGGACTGTCTTAGCATAACAGCTTTGTTTTCTATTAGTTTACTCAAGTGTTTTCAGACATATCCTTCCTGCAGTTCAAGGTAAACTTAAAAGAATAGAACGTTAAGAGTTTTACAGGCCATTATGTAAGAATACTGCCCGTACAAATCACTTCACAGGGTTGTTTGCAACATCATTTCTCTCTGTTTCAAAAGAATTATAATTGACAATTACAGTATATGTTTGATTTCCATGAGGTTTTGTTGGATAATATTTCCATATAAAATTAAGTTTCGAAGTTCATTTTTTGAACCTTTTTAAACAGAAGTCAGAAATAACTTTAATTGTCTTGGCTTATACAAAACAGGAAAAGTAAAACTTGTTTAGCATGCAGTTTAGCTATTTTAATCTTTGGTGTTGTTTATGGAGGGTGGAGGTGTTTGGTTTTGATTTTTTTGTGTTAGGTTCAGGATTTTTTTGTGTGTTTTCTTTTTGGTGTTTGGTTTTGTTTCTGGTTTATTTTTATTTTCCAAATAGTGTAATTGTAGATTTACAAAGCATTTATGTTTTTCCTTGGAGGCAGTATTTAATTTAGACAAAGTACCTTTCTCCCCTATTTCAATCTGTGATGTAAAATGTAAGTAGATAATTGGATCTTTAGGAGACATTTCATAAGAATTAATACCTCATAAGGTGAGATGTGCTGGATATGTTTAGAAAATTACAGACACTACACTGTTTGAGTAAACCTTGCAGTGTTACACATTTCAGGTGTTAATACTTCCTGTAAAAAGAGAAAAATTAAGATACTGCCCACATTGCCTACAACTTGAACTATCGGGACGTGAGTAGCATCTGTTCAGTTAACATCGCTTCAGGATGTCATGGCCTGCAGTCAGAAGGAAACCTAGGGAAGAGAAGTCTTGTGATTCATTCCAATTATAGCCAAGTTTGCTCTTGATTTAATTTCTGCCAGTAGCAAACCCCAGAGACAAGATATCATCTGCCAAGAATTCCCTCCTTCTGGGTGCATAAAACCAGAATGCTTGGAACCCGTCAAACTTGGTGTGGGTGGGTTAAAGAAGGGTAGACAGTGAGTCTTCATTGCATCCAGGGAATTGCTGGTTATTTGACTGCCCAGCACTGGGCATTTTGCACAGAGTATTGTCAGCTGCCATAGAGCAGCATCACAGCCTAAAACATCTATTGTGCTTTCATCTCCCATCCAATACCATATTATGGAAAGCATGATACAGGTTTTTACAGCAAAGTCCTAGTCTAGAACGTTGGAACATTTCACTGACTTCTGTGTATAACTAAAACAAACAACAAAAAATTCATCCACAACTTACTGATATTGTGCAAGTTTTTTTATATTTTGCTATTAAAAAAAAAATAAAATAGATCTAGGCTGGACAAATTCAATCTCTTGTCAACGTTTTCGCACGCCAAACAACAAAACTGTCAGATGCTCTTCTCAAATGTATGTTTTGAAATTCCAGGCCCTTGAAGAGTACTCACCAAGGATGGAGTAATGCTTGATTTTTCATCCACTGCCAGCCTTCCTAAGGTAGAGGAGACAAATTTGGCTTTAGAGAGCAGAGGAAAAAGTATCAGTTATAAAAGCAGCACATGGAAACTTTCAAGAGCAGTCAATCAATATCCTGATACTTCCTCAGTTTCTGTTATGTTTAGGCAATGACTTTTGTTGTAAATTTGGCTGCATTTTATTAGTATTCAAAGACCCCTATAAAACATTTCTAATTGTAAAACTTTAGACATTATTGTAATGTGTGGATATGAGTTTGGACTACTTGTCCTTCCCTCTGTAGTAACAAAACTGGTAGTCTATTTGGCAGTGATAACTGCTTTACTAAGTTGCCTTTAAATAGCATTGCAAATTCTTCATTTGACATAGAAATGTTATCTTCCCAAATAGTACCTGAAATATTTCTAAAATGGCAGATATTGTTTACTTTAAAAGCCACAGTACCTGATGGTCCTGTAGCTAAGGAGGCTGTAAGTAGTGCATGATAAGCAGAACTTAAATTCCTTGACATTTAAGATTTTAAAAAATGAGAATATGATTATCAGTGTTGTGCTTTTTCAGTAAACAGGGCACATTGGAATTTGGTATCTAAACTTTATCCTATGATCAGCTTAGACAGGCTTGTAAATTTTTTGGTTGTTCTTACACTGTGCCCTGCTTTTCTTTTGGGTAAACTTTCAAACTTCTCCTTGATGATTAATGCTTTTCGTGGGAAGCTGGGTAGGTCCTCAGCAAAGTCAGTTCAGTTGAAAGAGGAAAAAAGCTTTTTCCTCTGCAGAGCCTAAAATATTTGGTCCTACAGAATATGAGAAGCTGCCTTGCAGCAAGTTGGTGAACTCATAAGAGGAAAAGAGCCTCCCCAGGCCTCCTAAGAAAAAACATGTGCAATGTGAGTTTTCTTGCTTTGAGATTTGGCTCAGACAACAACACTAAGTTGCTTTCTATTGTCTTGTCTGCTTGTTTTCTTTGCTCCTCAAGATTGCCTGGCAGAACATCCCTCACCAAGGGACTTCTGGGAACTCCTGGCCCATTTTCCAAAACCCCATGTCTTGCTTTTATTCCTCTTTCTTGTGCCTTCAAAATCTTCATTCATCATGTTCCCATTCCTCTAAGTCATGGTCCAGTGCATAATCTCAGTGTGTACTTTGGCAGGCCTACTGCGATATCGACTGCTGTTCTCCTGTAGAGGAAGATACCAAAAATGTAAAGTCATTAAGTTATGCAAGCAAGATTTTGAATAAATGAATATATGCAATGTGGATTGAATGACTGTTGATTTAGTGTTACAATGCGGATTTTTTGTGGTGAAGGTCTTGTCTTACTTTATTGATCATTCACTTTTGGGACAAGGGTGGTCACCGAACAAAGAATATATTTGAACAACCTTTGCATGTGATTAATGTGTGCTTGGAATAATTTGCAATGAAGTGCTTCAATATGTATATATATACCAATTTTAGAGCCTGTGTTAAAATGGCCTTAAGGTTGCTGATATATAAATTATAAGGAAGTAGTGAAAAAGAAGACAAAACAGAATGAAAATTAGCTGATCTTATATATATATAATTATATATATAATTATATATATAATATGCAGCTCTCTTGTACTGAATATTGTTTTCAAAATCATCATGGATATATCTTTATTCTATATCTGAATGATATAGATGTTAGAATTACAATATCCGTAACATGGTCTATCCAGCTTCCCCCCATACTCTTATCTATTGAAAGAATTAGTGTGATATAAATCAACATTCAGAATGGCTTATGGGAGTTAGACTTGATGATCCCTGTGGGTCCCTTCCAACTCAGCTCATTCTGTGATTCTGTGAAAAGTAAAGGACTTCTGAGTATAGGAGTGGCAAGCGTAGAAAGGTATCTGGAATAGTGAATTTTTTTAGCACACCTCAAATCTAGGAAAAAGCTTTTCTTTATACAGGGGAAAGCTTTTGTGGAGCCAAAAGTTTGAGCTTTAGACAGAAACAGAATGAGACTTCTCATTCTATTTTTGGAGTTAGGTTCAGATTTCTGTAATTCTTGTGTTACAGGAACATCTGTTTACACATTTTTTATTGGAAAAATGTCTTTTTAGAGAGACACCCATCTGCTGTAAGACTTTTTACAACTGTTACCTTTACATAAGATATTAAAATAATATAGAGCATTATCAACTGATATCCTATATTTTGGCAGTTCATTTAATGTTTATATGCAAGGATATATAATGTGCATCTATAACGCTCAACAGTCTCATTTATTGAGAGCATTTTTTCCAGACAGGAAAAGATTAATGTTTTTCCTAATAGGGAAAAATGCTTCTCTTTTAATTGATTGTCTTGAAAAGGTCTGACAAAATTTTATGTTCTTCTGCATGTATTTCAGCTCTGAGTGTCTTCCCTTTCCTCCCATATAAACTGAGCAGACATACTACAATACATTTTTAAGCATAATTCTTTGTGATTTGCTAGCTAGTGAACTATTGCTAACACTCATTCCTGTTTCTCTCTGTGCCTGCTTTTTTTTCACCTTCATATAATGTAAGTCAGAAGGAGAACCATTCTTGCTGCTAGATATTTCTTGTGGGTGATACTGCATACTCCTTTTTGTCTTCTTATTCTCTATAATTTTTCAGACTGTCCAGACAGTTCTTTTGAAGCAATTTACTTAATGTATGTCTTGCTGTTATGGATTGATTACTTTTTTTTTTTTTAATTTATTTTTTTAAAGATTTTGTTTGCTTATCTTTTTCATTATCAGTGTCACCAAAAGTTCTTGTGCTAAAACTGGTAGCATTCCCTGTGATGCAGGGAATATGGTTTGAAGTGCTGCTGTTGCCTTGCCATCATCCATATGTGTTTCATGGGGTGTGGCAAGGTGAGCTGTCCTGTGAGAATCCCGTGTCAGTAGGCTGACTGTGTTTTACACTATCTGTTGGAGAAAGACTAGACCTGGTGGGGAATCTGCTTCCTGAAAAATCACATAAATAGAACTCATAAATCCACAATGTGAAATACTTGAAGCAGGCTTCCTCACATGCCCCCAGGCTTAAGAAAGAGCATTATAAGAAATCCTCAGATCCTAAGCAGTCTCTGTAGATATACTGCCTGCTTTTGTCTCCTTTGTCTTTTGGAAAACAATACATTTTCACCTTCTGTTTCCCTTTCTTTTGTTGCCTCTTTTCTTTTTCCTTGGTAATTCAAGAACTTGGATATGCATCAAATTAGAAAACTGGTTTTCTGTTGTGGCTTTCCTACTACGGTTCTGTGACCATGAGGCTTGGTACGGCATTCATTTTGTATTTGGTTTAAGATGTAGCTAGTCCTAAATACTGCATTCTAAATTCAGCTTATTCGGCATATAAAGTACTTCCATTGGAGTACTGGAATGACCAGATAACTGAAGGGGGCAGAGAGCCATCAGTAGTGATCATTAGCTTTGTACAGTGATGAAATTCTTATATGCCAAGATGAGCTGAAACAGCTGCCTTCTTTCTGTACTTTATCTCAAGTAAAACACAGGAGCTGGAATGAGAGAGCTATTTCCTGAAACTAAAGCATGAGCTGTTCAGTTTTCAATTTTAAGAAAAAAATTACAAGAGAGGGCAAAGGTTGGAGTGCTTGTCTGTGACCTGAAGGTGTGAATATAATTCAAAAATTGTTGTGCGCTGAAAGATGTATCTTTGGATAAATATTAGGAAAAATACTTGCCCTTGTGGAAAGCTGCAAGTCCATTATTTGGGTTTCTTGTATGGCAGAGGTTGTTGCTCAGAGAAGGAGCACAGTCACGTTGCCATAGAATCACAGGGTGGTTTGGGTTGAACGGGACCTTTAAAGATCATCCAGTTCCAATTTCCTGCCGGGGACAGGGACACCTTGCTCAGAGCTTCATCCAACTTGACCTGGAACGCTTAGACAGAAGAGAGATCCACAGCTACTCAGGACAACCTGTTCCAGTGCTTCGCCACCCTCACAGTAAAGAGATTTTTCCTAATATCTAATTTAAATCTGCCCTCTTTGCTTTTAAAACCGTTGACTTTATTCAATTACTACAGACTTTGCTGAAAGTCTGCCTCCCTCTTTGCTATAAGCCTCCTTTCACTTATGGGTGGCTGCAGTAAGGTTTTCCTCGAGCTTCTACTCTCCAGGCTGAACCACACCAATTCTCTTAGCTCTTCTTCATAGGGAAGTTGTTAATTTACACAGTATTTGACAAATTTTGGATGCTAATGATCTTGGAAAATACTTTTTTCCCTCAAATAGTGAATGAAATAGGCTGATCAACTGTACTAAGTTTAATTTCTTTTTTACAGTTATTATAGCAACAAAATCTATAATCATACACAACTTAAATCTACATTTATTTAAATTAAAGTATTTTCAATGTATTTTAAAATAAAAATCCATTTGCCAAGCAATAAATTCAAGTATATCAATGGGATATCTTATTTTAGAAAACTAATTATCTAGAGTACATATTTGTAAATAACTGTAGAGCTAATTTTACTTTTTAATTTATATTGTTAAAAGAAAAACCTGGAAGGAGAAAATAAAGGATTAATACTATACTGTAAATGTATATATTTTTAAAAGTGTATAAGCCTGTGACTTTTAATTTGTTCATGATAATAAGCATAGTAGCTCTGGTCACAATCAGAATGAAATCTGATTATGTGAAAACAGGGTTTAAACATTCTGATAAGTCATACTGAAATCTCTTCCACTTTGCAAGCCACCCTTGTGGTGTTGCTGAATGTTGCCATGGAGGTTGGTAGTTGAAGCAGACAAAGTAATGTAAGAAAAGAGCAGACAGCTAAATGAAGCCTGAACATTAAATGAAACCTGTTGCATTCTGTGGATGGTGGTCGTGCTGGGCTTCCCAATAGAGTCCTGCTGTACCAGCGTTTATATGGCTGAGAAATTCTCCCTCTGGTCAAAACAGGAAAAAAACCATGTGGTTGAGTTTTTCTTTTTCTCCCCCAGCAGTCTTTTACTGTAAGAACCCTGACTTTCAGAATATTTTTTTTTTCAAAGTTACTGAAATTCTGTGGAAGTAATTGAAAAGAGGGGCATCTGTTTCTTGACAGACTGATGCGGTTGGTTGAAATACTGCACATTTACTGCATAACTGAAAGTAGAACTGGGGAGGGAATCCCTGCCAAATTGTAATCAGGCTGGGACCATAAACTGCTTTGAAGCAATTTCCCTCCTTTTTCTGCTTTTCTTTTTTTTTTTCAATGATGCTTTTATGAATTAATGGTGCATGTGTGATTCTTTTATCCTATTCGTACTGCATATGCATACTGCAAATGTCAGCTTAGGTGTCAAGGCCAGAGGAACAGTATGCTTTAGTTCACTGCTTTTTGCCACAATGTCCTGTCTAAAGAGGGGCAAAAGAATCTGCATCTTCCCAATTTGTTTCTGGTTTTATATTCTGTAAATATATGTCAGATGAAAAGCTGAAATTGTGGTTCTCATTCAAAATAATTGCCTTTGAGAGGCAGTTTTATTTTGTGCTAAAATGTGCATCCGACAACAGGTATTCTTTTCGTGGAAGCCTCAAAATAACATGATGTGGTTTAAACCAATCGAATCTATGAAATTGAAAGAATGTTACTCTTAATATACTTTTTTTCCTTCACCCCCCCCCCCCCCCACACACACACAACACATCCACCCACCCACCCCTTCCCCTTTGAAATGAATGAATGTGACTGTGCCCTTCTTTTCACACATCTGGCCCAGGATTGAGCTTGTGAATTCAAAATTTGGATTTTAAATGCTGTTCTTCTGCCTTTAGCAGTGCTGTTGTAAATCTGCAGCTTTTTCATTGGGATTGACAATTTTAAATCAGTATCATCTGTTAGAGTACTCCTTTTATTTTATTATCAGTCAGAAATTGATGCAAAGTAACCATATCAGTTAGGGTCCTTACTGAGTCACCTACACAGAGTTTAAAAAAAATACTGCTAGCAAACTCTTCCATTTATCAGTTTATTTAGATAACAGTTGTGTTTTCCCTTCTCTATCTTCCAAGAACATCCTACATCACTCTTTCTTCTTTATGTCATCATAAATATTAGTTTCTTCATCTGTTTTGAGCCTCTCAACTGAAATAAAATACAAAATTCATTCAAAATTAATTCAAAAATGAACTGGAGGTGAACTCCCAGTGTATCCACTGGAATTTTCATGTTATGGGAATAAGATGCCTTTGTAACACTGTCCATCTAGTCCAGTTACCATCTGGCACAGTGGTACAGAGCCTAAAAATTGCTTCTGTAGTAAAAGGAAACCTCATTGCTGGGGAATTTTTCATTTTGCTTTTGAAATTTTCTTTGATATCAGTTTCTGTTCTTGCTAAATTTCCTGAGAGAGAATTTGGCTGTGTCTTGCATGTTTGTGTAGTATCCAAGTGAGAGGCAGTTTAAAGATCCCAGTTTGGCTACTCTTGTGATAGGAAGGATTCTGTCCAGCTTTTGTAGATACATTTCTCCTCACACTGGTGCAGAAATGTGCATAAAGCAAATTATTCTTAAGACATGCTAAAAATCTGATGATACTTACTTTTTTTTTTGTTAGAATTCTGTGCCAGATTTTAAGGTGCATTTTTGATTTGCAGAAATGATACTTATGCTAATTCATGAATAATTGTGGGTTCATCATTTACCTCCGTGATGCAATACATATGACCAATCTTTTGAAGTACCAGTATTTCTTTTTTTTCTTGTCTGTGGCCTGTCACTGTATGTCCATGCGTCTTGTCAGTCCCCCACCAGTTTTCACTTGAGATGTATTCTTTTTTGGGCGCTGAGTTTTCAGTGCCTTATTTTGAACTTAGGAGTATTCAAGAATATTTTTCATCACTTGCGTCTCAAGGTGTGGCTTAAAGAATTCTTCTTTTTATATTATTTTTACATCTCCCTGGAGCTGTTGCAGAAAAGCTGTGGTAAAGTTTATTCTGCATGCGAACGGTAAAAAATGGGTGCCTCGTGTAAGTGCTGTTTTCACTGCAGCTAAAGAAAATTATTACTTTATCTGCCTGAAGTGTCATAACCTCCTGTTGTTTAGAGGTGATTCTCACCATGGCCTTGTAGACGGAAAAGCTTAACCAGTGCTCAAGTAATTCTCTCGATGTCAACATACTTCAGCTTGTCAGCTGCCTGCTTCACTGTGCTTTGAGTTACAGCATTGTAATCATTACTGCATTAAATCAAAGCTCTGAGCCACCCCTGCAAATGGAGGTTGATAGGTACCCGCTCTGTTGTGAGTGAGAACGTGTGCCTGCAGCACCAGGCAGCAAGAGGGCAGGGAAATTAAACCTGGGAGAAGGAAAGATGAAGTAAGTGGAAATGCAAAAGGAAAACAGAAGAGAAGGCTGTTTAGCTTTATTAGTGATTTATTATTATTAATAAATTAGTGATTTATTATTTTAATTTGTAAAAAAATTAAACTGCAAGAATATGTGTACTGCAGACCTGCAGTTCAAATTGCTTTGTCAGAGTCTTAAATTCACAATTATTAAGAAAGCAACTTTGTGTGTAACATTATCGTGTGCTCACATTTTTATTGTTATGTGTAATTTCATAAGATTTTTATTCCCTAGCAGGACCTGTGTAGGATGTTATGCACTGAGCAGAGGATTTCTAATCTCTTGGAATAAATTCATAGACAGTTTTGAAAAAACCTGAAATACAAATTTATTCAAATCAGTTTAGTGAAGCAAATTTTAGGGGTTTGCTGGAAAGAGAACATCATGTACATCAGAGAAGCAAATTATGTATCTGATTATTTGAGAATTTGCATAGAAATAGGAAATTATGCAGAAATCAAAACTTAATGTTCATTGGAGTTTGGACAAGGGCAGTAAAGAAACTTGGAGTTATACAAAGTAGAAATTGAAGGCAAAATCTCTGACATACTCTACTTAATTGAGATTATATCCAAAGAAAGATTTTTTTTCTTTTCTTTCCCTCTCCCCTCTTGCATATGCCTCTGGAAGGGATCTTTGTTATCCAGTGTATGTGGGACGCTGCCTTTTAAATATGTTTGATAATACTGGGTATGTTAAGATCCATAACACTGATTGATTTTGAAGTTTGTTTTTTTAATGCAATGCCTGCCCGAAATATTTGTTTATGCTTGCACCAATAAACAATGTTCAAGTGGATTTTAACATAAGTAGGACATCATGTCTGTTTTACTTGAACCACAGTTCATGGATAAAATTTATGCTGAGGGTAATATAGTTGTTAGCCTATAAAAAGTGTCTGTAGTTACATAAGACAACGATATCATGTATTCTCTTACCCACTTGTAGTCAAAAAATAAGAGAGTAGTGCCAAAGTAATTTTAAAGCCACCCACTGGCAAAGAACCATCATACTACTGCATATAATACCAGTGAAGTATTTTGGAAAAAGAATACTAAATTCAAACCAGAAATTATTTTGTATCTTGCTTATGCCATTCCAAATTAAACGAATGGCATGGTTCTTGCCTTTGAGTTTCACAGGAAAAAATTAAACAGACTCTGTATGAATTTTAATCAGGCTGAAATTTATTCCTTGGTATAAGTGCAAATTGTATTAATACTTCTCTTTTTTCAGAAATTGCTTCATGTCTTGTTGCTGGATGTGACTTTACTTAAAGATGTAAGATGATATTACAGATCCTAGATGAGCTTGTGCCTAAAGAGAGCCAATGTAGAAGAAGGTGCAAAAGCGAAGAGAGAGGCATTAATTGCTAAAGTTAAAATGTTGAGGAAAATTCTGTGGAATGGTTTATAGGAAAGACAAATGCATGTGGGCCTTTGAATAAGGTAAAAAAAAATCTTTGAATTAGAGAGAGGCACAATGTAGTAATGAGGCATTTAGAAAAGCAATGCATGTTCTCAATATTTCAGAACTATTCTGAAGTAAATGTAGGAGGATTATAAAGGTAAATATCACATCTGAAAAAAAAAAAAAAAAGGAGAAGATATGATGGGCAGGTATATGTTTAAGAAATCTTATTGAAATAAAAAGCAAATAGCATTGTAGTGATGCTGTGAAGCACATCTAACAGGCAACCCTGAATCTCCAAACTGCAGTGACTTGGGACATTGTAGATCAGCTTGTTGTGGTGAAGATATAAACAGGCTTGGTCATCCCCCCGTGGAGAAAACCTTAAAAGGAAATTTTATCTGAAAGCCTTTGAGGGTCTTTCTTGTCTTTGTAAAGCATCTGACAAATGAATAATTAAAACAAATTAACCCTATGTGTTAAGGATAACTTTAAAATGTTTATGTAATCTCAGGACAGAAGGAAAATTTATCAGATTTGAGGGCGAGGCACAATTCACAAACTGAGAAACAGGACAAGAGAGTGAAAGGGCATCGTGCAACTGATTAGGGGCTTTTAGCCTCCAAGGTGGTAATGGACTTCATGAATCAAATTGTTGGCATTGATACAGCTAAATCGTGAAAAAGTAAAAATACGCTGCAATTCACAAACACAGGTTTGTAGCAGACAAAATATGGGAGAGCCATGGAATAAGGAACAGTCAATTAAAGATCAAAAGCAGAAAGGATTGCATTTATACCAGAAAAGGAGGAAGGGAAAATAAAGAAGCTACAAACCCAAACAAGCTCTATAAACAAAATGAAATAATAATAGGCAAACCTTTCTGAAAACAGGAAATTATTTCATGTAAAGATTAAAATGAATTATTAGTGAATTTTATGTCATTCCATCTATAGGACAGAAGTATAATTTTGTTGTAATTAAAACCCAAAAACCCAGAAAATATTTCTTTCTCAGGCAAGCTTCTTTCCTTGTAAGGTATGTTCTAGGTACCTTGGAAAATGGATTTTTGTGCTGATTACATGACTCATCTATATCCCCAGGGAGTGAAAGAAGGTGGAGAAAGAAAATTATTTCTTTTTATCGTCTTCATGATAGAGGAAAGGGACATACTAGCATTGCACTAAGCAAGCTAGAAAATTGATTCCATGTAGCCAACTGAAATAGCATTACGGTACTACTGCATTTCACCAGATCTGCCTTGCAACTGTGTGCAAGTGCTAAATGTTTCAAAAAGGTAAAATCAAAGCACTAGACTTTGCAGTTATTAATTATTTCCATTGAGAAGATACTTAGAGATTAAATATTCCTTGAAGATGAATACATGAAAACTAGCATGCTTTTAGTAAATGTAAATGGGGTTCTTGCTGCATAGTGAATGGAAATTGTGTCTGTCTACCCGACATATCACAGCTCAGCATTACACTGAGAAAATATTTAGCATATTGAACATTTTGGAATCAAAATGGGTCTCAGAGCTTTTGTGAAAGTGTATCTTATTCACTGTTGGAGGCACAGAGACAAATCCCTATTCCTCAGGGGTTTTCCCAACTTCAGTGTCTGTGGATCCTTTGCAGTGAAAGGATATGAGCCAATATGACAAGGTCATCTTCTATGGCTTTATTCCTTCTCTGATTTGTCTTTCAAACTCTGGCTAACAGTCTGTGAATTGATTTCAGATGCTGCATTTCTGAACAGCATCCTGCTTCTCAACAGCTCTGTCCTCAGTAGGGAGGCACTTCTCTGTGCCTCTGTGTGTCAGCTCTGGTGGAAATCTTGCCTTGTTTATTGACATAATCAGTCCTGCTCTCTGCCCGGTCTTGTTAGCAATGTTCAAAATGACTGGCTGCTGTCACTAGTAATTTCATTACTTCTCTCTGTCTTGTGACAATCTGTTGACCACACTAAGCACGAGTCAGCACACAGCAGTAATAAGTGCTGCATTACTCCAGTAAATGATTTATTTGGCATATATTTTCCAACTGGACATGACAAACTCTCCAGGTGGACTCCTTTACAGTTCTGCAATCTATGGACTGAATTATTTTCACCAAAATTTTACTCAGTAAGCACTTCCTTTGAATTCTTGAAGTACAATTTCAGATAAATAAATGGATTTCTGTCCAGTAATACTTTTATCTTCATATATTTTGAAGGAATTGAGATTATAAGTGCTGAAATCCTAGACTTCATTAATATTCTCCTGATCTTTGCCAATACATATTAGTTAGTTGTTTTCAAGTGAGCTATGTATTGTTTTTCTTGACTTCTAATTACACTGATTTCTATGAGATCCAGTTGCTGTTATTCGTGTTGGATGTAAGCTTTACTCTTACAGCCATGTACAACTTTGTTTTTGTGATCATTATGTGCTATAAATATAATGCACAGTTGAGAATCAGTGCAGAAATATGTGGATGAAGTTCAGATAATATTTGTTTGAATTTTAACTCTGGATAGTTTGTATTGTTTTGAAGGTCAGTGTTAAAGAGGACATTTAAAAATCACTCATCCTTTTTCCAGTATAGCAATTTTTGTATGGACTTTGCTGAAATTCTCTTTTGTATTCAAAGTAGTCTGCCTATCTAGCTGATCTCAAGGCTTGTGGTCATAAAGGATAAGGAAACACTGTTAATGCCAATAAGCAAACAGTAAGCACAGTCAAATACCTGTGTTTTATCTTTTTCTT
The DNA here is from genome assembly GCA_032173965.1 of Sitta carolinensis. Classification (NCBI taxonomy): domain Eukaryota; kingdom Metazoa; phylum Chordata; class Aves; order Passeriformes; family Sittidae; genus Sitta; species Sitta carolinensis. The sequence continues at coordinate 80,290,806 of CM063284.1, forward strand.
AACCAAGTCACAATAAAAAAAAGGAAAGTGTTTTGAAGCAGAATGCTGTGGTTTGCATTGCAACTTGTGTTCAGTTAAGAAAAATAACAATACTGCAAATCTGTAAATGCTTTGCAAAATGTACACAGGCATTTGTAAAGTCTATATTTATGATAAAATTTCATTACATCACCCATCTTTGTTGTACATTGTCTTTGGTACATGTCTTTTGATGTACCTGATTTCATACCTGAAACTCATAGGGAAGATTTTAGTTACAGAAGAGATAATTTGTACAGTACAAATTCCATAGCTGTGAAAATCATTGAAGCATCTCTTCAATAAATGACTTATTTTTATTTATATAGAGATATCTGCTGTGAGCAAGAGGAGAATTCCATTTTAAACAGAATAATTCAAAGTGCTGATAATGAATGTTGTTTTATTTTCAGTCCAGCAGTTAAGATCTAGCTGGCCATCATTTATCAACTGGCAGATGTTGATGAATGCATGTGTAAGACAGTACAGAGTAGGAAGCAGGTTGTGCACCACTGGTGATCCTCTCTTACAGAGGCCACAGGTTCACTGACAGTAGTCAGCACAGTTTTCATGCCCAGTGAATACTGTGCCTTCCTTTGTACTGGATGTATCTCAGATAGCCAGAAGCTTTGTAATACAGCTGGAGTTTTAAAGACGAACAAAGAAGAGTCTGTTTTTCTACAATCTGTTATGTAATTTATGTGTGTCTCATTGCTTTCCTGCTCAGAAAATTATTATTTTTTAGTAAAAAAGTTCTTCATACTAATAGTCAAGCAAATCCTCACTCCTGAGGATTCCGTTGGCATTACAACTACCAATTTAAATCTGTATTCTCAATAAATGGTGTAATTAGTTTATTTGTACTCTCTGTATGTATATCTTATCCTAAATGTGCAATGTAAAAGCAGGATTTTAAGTATTATGAGTATTATTTACATTTGTTTTCCTGCAGATTTCATGGTTTGAACCTTAGTCTCTAGGTATCCACTCCTAATTTCAAATGTTATCCCGATTCTGATTTTTTAAAAATTACGTACAACATCCTGCAATATGTGACTCAAAAGCAGTCATACTGGAACACAAAAACAAAACATGGAGTGTAAAGCTGTGTCAAGGATTTTTTGTATACAGGAAGAGTTCAGTTCACATCCACCAACTCAAACAGAGCTTAATATTGTGTGATTGTTGCAATCAGAGGGCTTGTCTAATGTGACAGACTGATGGTGCTTTGCCTTGTCACTCTTGAACAACAGCAGACAACTGAAGGAGGCCACTTCAGTTCACTCAGTGAGTGCTCTGGCCACATTCCACTGCTACCTGCCAGTAATTCTGAGTTATTTGCTGGCCACTTCTGAGATTTTTGGGTCACGGAGTGTTTGGGAATATTTTTTGCTAATTTTTGGTGTACTTGCAATGAGCAGTATTTGTTGGTAGGTCATGGATCTTATATGCTGGCTATTATTGCATGCCTAAATAGGAAAGATAAAAATAATTTGTTTTAACAAAATTATAGATATTTTTATCTTTAAAAGTAGATATTTTTAATTTACAGAGGTTTAGTAAAATGACTTAGAAAGCAAAGGAAATAATATTTTTCTAAGTGTTCTTGAATTTACAGAGATTTTTATTCTGTTTAAGCAACATGTTTTCTATAAAAAGTAATTCTAAATAAATAATCTAGCAGACTGTATCACTGTGTGGGATCTTTCCAAAACTATATTCAAATTCCCTGTCAGACCCTTTAAAAAGGATAGAAGGATAGAAGACTGAATTTTATTTCATAGAAATTGTTTTGTCTCCTTGCTTACAATAGACTAATTTATCATAGTCCTGATGTTAAATTAACTTGTTTGCAAGTATCAAGGTTACTTTTTCTATTTTACCATATCCATATTGCTCAATTTGACTTCTGTTTCATGAGCTCATGTGGCTTTTTTATCACATTTGGTTAATAAGGTTTTATTTTGAACCTTTGCAGCTTTTAACAATTTAATGTTTAAATTTCATGTAACTTGGAACTGCTGAGAGGTTGCATTGCTGCTTTGGTTATGCATTAAACCTGTTCCATAGCTCCACAGCATCGAGTAAAAATAAATGTCTTGTTTCTTTAGCAAGCTCTGTTTTCTCCGACTCATGTCTGCACTGCAAAAACAATGGCTTTCCATTAAAAATACACACGTTTTTGCTGCATTAAACTCTTTATGTAGTGCTTTTCTCTTCTTTCTCTTTGTTCTAGGAATGAAGGGCTCAATTCAGTTATGTCAACATAGTTGCTTAACGTCATTTGAGACAGCCCAAGTTTTTGCCATCCCAGTATAGCAGATATGACACAGGACCTACAAGAGACTCCTCCTGAGTGCCACTTGGGCTCCAGGCGGGATTACCCAAAGGCCTCTCAAGCAGCAGAAGACACCTCTTGTTGGTTACCTTTAATATAGTCATTTTTTAATTGAGTATTGTGATGAGAACAGATGGATCTGACTGTCCAGCCCCAAGAATTACCAAATATAAATGATCAGAAAAAAAGGCCTGAACACAGCGAGTGTGGATTACTTATCTTTTTAGAGCAATGCCAGCCTCAGGAACTTTCCAGAAAAAGTGTGGTTCAATGTGTTTATTTAGCAATCTTGGTGCATTTTTCTCAGCTGAAGCCATGCATGTGTTTAGCAACTGCAGGAGCATTTCACAAGGACTTCAACGGCTCAGCAATGTACAGAGCCTCTGCCTTTTGTCTGTGTGGAACTTACCAGTCACTCACTTCATCTGCTGTCCTTGTTTATTCCTAATCCACCTTTCCTGTGCTACCCAGGCTTTCAGAGTTTTCTCATTCACCCTCTCAACTCTGTCTTCAACCAAAGAGTTCTGGCATGATTCGTTATTCTCAACATGGGGGCTATTCCTTGCCTCTGATTGTCTCTGCTGCCCTTCTCTGGCTTTCCAGTTCTGCTGGGTCCTTTTAACAAAGGGGAGCCAGACCTGTTCACACTATTCAAGATAGAGGTTGCTGTTTATTGCCCAGTCATTTAGTCTTGCAAGGGCCTCTGTTGTTCTCCCTAATTGAACATTTTCTGTAATAGTTCAATTTTGTATCATTAGAAACTTTCATTATTACTCAGTTTGAAAGACAGGTGTCTGTTAAGGAAGGCAGGCGCCTCCCTTGGAATGAAGAATGTAAACCCCCTCCCTCCAAATTATTATGATTTTGAAATTAAGGGGCTCTCTGGCAAAGATATGGGAATAGCAATAACAGTTCTTTATTAGGAGAATTAAAATAAAAATGCAGTAATACAAGAACCAAAGCCCACTGACAGAGTCAGAATACAACCTGACACCCTGTGCGTCAGGGTGTTGGTTGCAGTCTGATCAAATGGCTGCAGTCCTCCTGGAGTGGCAGATGTGGTTCTGTTGAAGCAATGATCCTGTTGAGAAGTGTAGATTTCCTCTGAAGGTTCAGTGGTGCTGTAGATGGGCCTGGTCTTCCTCTGGGAATCCAGTGGAAAAGGCTGCCTTGGTGTTCCAAATCTCAGATTTTTATCCAGGTAGGAATACTTGTCTCCTCCCCCTGGATGGAGCATCTCCCAGTGGGATGATGTAAATTTATCAGTCATGCAATGAGACTCAATGGTCTATTAGCAGTAGATATCTCTCTGGATGGAGAATGGGTTGTGGAAGACATAAAGGAAACTGCCCTGCCTGTTTTTTTAACAACAGGCCCATTAACAGAGGATTACCACACCTCCCACCCCTCTCCCTGGTTTCAACACATGGTGATAGAATACATACTTCTGGTCACATCTTGCACTGCAACCCAAGACAATTACCACCTGTAATCCTAAAAAAGGAATCAGCACTATGAATATGTTTAACACACTTGCTTGAAACAGCTATTTCCTGGAATTTGTCTGTGGTATCTGTTGGAAAATCTTACTCTCTCTGCTTTTGTTTGTCCTTATGTAGCTAGTCACTCATGAAAGAACCTTGTATCCTATGTAATATCACTACAGTTTGCCCAAAAACTTTCAGTGAAGGACTTAAGAAAGGCTTTGGCACAGGCTGATGCAGCATCATTTTATCCAGCTTGGGATATTACATCCCAGATGAGTGGTCCTACTAGATGGATGAAAAACTGTGAGGAACATCAGACCAGAGTTGTATCTTGACTTTTTTAGTTCTTCATCAGTGACATGGATGCAGAGGTGCAAGGCATTGTTGACAAGTTTGTGGATCACAACAAATAGTGAGATGCACTCAAAGCACTGAGAGTGCTTTGGCTGCCATTCAGATGAGCCCACACAGGCTTGATGAGAGAGTTGGCAGAGTCCTTGTGAAATGAGGCAGATAACCTAGTCTTGAGCCTCAGACGGACAAATTCCAGCCATTGGTACACCCTGGGCAGTCACTGGCAGGCAACTCTGCTGGAACAGACCTGTAGCCCATTGTAGCCAGCAGGCTGAGCGTGAGCTGGCAGGATGCCTTGGTCGCCGACTGCATCCTGGGCTTTGTTAATAGCAGCACAGCCAGGAGCCTGAGGGAGAAGTTTATTTGATTTTACTCAGCACTAGTTGAACTGTGCCTAGACTGCCATGCACAAATGTGGGGGACATCCCAGTACAGGAAAGACATTTATATACTGGGGCAAGTTCAGCAAAGGCCTCCACAATGACCAGTGGAGGAGTACTTGCTCTGTGAGAAGAGGCTCAGAAATAGGACTTCTTAAGCCTGGAAAAGAGATGGCTTAGGGGGAACCTAAGCAGCCACCTCCTTGTGTCTGTGAGGAAGTTATGGAGAAGACTGAGGCAGGCTCTTTTGCTGAGATGTATGGCTGGAGGTTGACTCATTAACTGAGAGGAGATATTTTGGCTTGACTTAAAGGGAAGAAAAGTTCACTCTAAGTGTAATTAAGCAGTAGAAGAGATTTACTGGAGAAGCTATAGGATCTTCATTCCTGGATGTTTCAAGAGGCAGCTGGACAAAGCCTAAGCAACCTGGTCTTGAATGTTGATCACCTGGATAAAGCAGATTTTCCTGATCTGCTTAAATCAGGATGTTGGATCAGAAAGCCTGCTGAGGTCCCTTCTGACATGAATAATTAATTTTGTATGATCACTGCTCATTTTATATTTGCTTCTTTATTAATATTCACCTTACCTGCATGCTTCTTAGCTAAAAGCAAAGCAATGTTTTTAAAAAATAGCTATACTATAGATTGGTTCATATTGTCTTTCAGCACTCACATGATTGAGTACTTATATTTCAATAAACAGACAATTAAAACCGGGCAAAAATACTATGATTTTTAAAAGGGATTCTAGTTTGAAATAAATCATCCTCCCCTGCACCGGAGGAATATTGTATCATCTCCTTTTCCAAAGGGAAAAAACCCCAACAATTAACTCTATCTTAAATGCTGCATACTTAGCATAATTATTTTTGTCCTGAAACTGCATGTACGTACATATATTTCTGCTGAAAATATTGTACAAAAAAAATCTCAGATGATGCCTGATCCTATGTGTGGAAAAAAAAAAGAAAAAAAAAAAAAAAAAGAGAAAGATATAGCAAGCTCGGGCTTGGATATTTTCGTGTCAGGGACAATTTGAAGTCCTGGATAATTATACTCATCTTTCCAGAAGTTTTGAATAACATTTTGATTATATAGCGTTTCTCTGATGAGCTTGTTTGTTGGTATATTTATTATGCATCTCAGATGCAATTCATCTACCTAATTTTAGCTACCTGAAAAGGTAGTCACTGAGTTTAAAATAGTTGTCTAGGCACCCGCTACAGGTAATAGAGACGATTCTTCCTATCCCCAAACATGAGTCATGCTGTCTGCCTTAAAGGCTTGACTTGTGATAGAATTAATCACTCTGCAAAGCACCTGTTTTATCCTATTAACTAGGAGGGGACTTGAAGCATCTAGTTCTTCCAGAACTAGTTTAATATGCTTATTTTGTAAATCTCAACATTCAGACTCATCTTGGTGTCACTTTTTTTCCCCTCAAATATTATAGAAATACATGGGAGGAACAGAAGTGAGCCCAACTTAAAAAAAAAAAAAAAAATATTAAATTGCTTTAGTCTATTCTTAGACTTGATAGCTGATGCAAATAGTTATTTTGACATAGAATTTTGTAATATCACTCAGCTGGAGCCCATATCTGGAGCACATACATATCTGGTGTGATGACTCGTTGGAAACATGAAGTCATCACCATCTGTACTACAGAGGGGGTTGTTTGCAGGATGTGATGGAGTGGTGATGCTTGGTTTGGGGGTTTTTGGGTTTGGTTTAGGTTGGAGTTTGTTTGTTGTGGGGTTTTGTGCATCTGTGTGTGTGCATTTTTTTCATTTTCCCCATCTCTGGATATCTCACAGGAGACATTGGTAACTGGAAAGGTATTGATAGCACACCTTTGTGTGTTTTGGGTACTGCTTAGCAGCTCTGGTACAGCCTCAGTTTTGTCTCTCAGTATTCCCCATATCAAGGGGCTAGGGGTGAGCAAGATCCTGGGAGGGGATGCAACCAGGCCAGCTGACCCAAATTAGCCAAAGGGATATTCCATACCATGTATCAGCCCAGTTATAAAAGCTAAGAAAAGGAGGAGGAAGGTCCAGCCTTTATTATTTGAGATGTTTTTCTTCTGAAGAAACTACTATGTGTGCTGAAGCCCTGCTTCCTGGGAAGTGGCTGAACATTACTTGATGATGGGAAGTAGAGAATAATTTTATTTTTCTCTTTGCTTGTACTCTTGAAAACTTTTGCTTTTGCTTTAGTACGCTGCCTTATTTAAACCTATGAGTTGTTTTCCATCTTCTTTTGTCTCCCCTGTCCATCTGGGAAAGGAGTGGTAGAGCAGCTTGGTGATTACCTGGCATCCTGCCAAGGTCAACCCACCACCGTATCATTGGGAGACTGTGGAAACTCTAGAAGTGATGTGTGTGAAATAAGTCTCACAACCTATCCTGGGATTTCCTGTTCTTATGCTTCTTCTTCTTGATTGCTAGCTAGACTTAAAAGCAGATTGATGTTGGATACACACCTATTTTCTTCTCCCTTGGAAATTATATGAATCCTCTTCAAGACAAGTCAGACATGACTTTGTATCTACTTCAGATTAAACAAAATGTAATCTGAAGTATTACTTCTTTCTTTTCTTTCAGAAAGTAATTGAAAGCAAGTTCATTCTTCTAGCAGCAGAACTGTGTGTACCTCATAGAAAACTCATGTAATTAATAGAAAACTCATGTAATTAATAAGCACTTCTAAAAACCCAACTTGAACTCCTGGGCTAAAAGTGATAGCAATAGTAATAATGCTTAGCATTCAAGGACTGCCTTCAGCTGAACAATGAAAGCAATACCAGATCAGCTCAAAATATAGAATGTGTCTGAGGGTTTAAGGTGTAGGACAGGAAACAGCTGCCTGTGTTGTTAAGATTTCTCTTTTGTGGGCAATACTGTAAAAAGTGTTAAGTCTAGTGGACTAATTAGAATGACTGTTCTTTTGGGGTTGTACATTCAAACATCTCTGGCAAATTCTGACACCCTTATTAAAATAAATGGGTAATCATGAATACAGCCAGTAAAGAGCTACTTCTAACCTTGTACTTTCATTATGTATTAGTATTTTTATTCAGTAAATTTTGCATATGTTTGCTGGTCATAAATTAATGCTTTTCTACTTACTTAAAATATTTCAGAATGCTTCTTTAATTATTTTAGAGAGATCATGAAGTTCTAACTACCTCAGCTTTGAGTCACTTTTAATCTCTTGGTTTCTCATAGATGGCTTTAGTGCAGACAAGTGAATTTCCAGTGTTTTGTTTTTTTTCCTGTGCATGTCTGGACTAACAAGTCCCAAGTATCTTATCAAATAACAGTATCAAATAACTTATGAATAATCCTTGTGAATAATTTATTCTGTAGTCAGAAAATATCTGCATATGTTAAATTCTGTGCTTGATTGACAATACTGAATTCAGTAGAGATCTGAATGTTATGCTTTTATGATATTTTTTCTAATCTTTTTGCAATTTGTACAGTCCTTAGGCCGGTGGATCTTCATTTGCAGTTGAAGGCTCTAGATATTCCTATAATACAAATAATTATTTTGCTGCTGTGCCCTGTAGAAAGAAACACTTCCAGAGATTTCACTTTCTTGAGACATTTTTTTATAATGCAAACAGAAAAAGATACTCTCCAGAAATACAAGTCTTGGAAATGCCTGAACAGTTAAAGACAGGGGGGAGTGTGTGTGCGTGTGCTTAATTACAAGACAGCTGCTTGGATAGAGTATTTCAGCCCAAACAGTGAGCTTGTGAAAAGTGTAAGTGGCTTAAAATAGGGTCTTAAAATGAGAAGTGCTAAACACTGCTAGGTCTGCCTGCAACCAGAAAGAAAATCTCACCAGCTTTACACCATGGAATTCCACCAGAAATGCTTTTAAAAATTGCTTTTGACTTCCTGCTGTCGCTAACTGCTTTCCTAGAAGCTGTGATGTCTCAGGTCTGCATTGCTCACCTTCCCCCTCTTCACCAGCTTCATTTCAGGAAGCAACTCATCTCATTTTAGTCAAGGGAGCGGGAAAGAAGAGGAGGCACAGGGAGGAGTGGCACCTTTTTCTTGGCTTCCTGCCCACATCCTTGGCCTCCTCCCCAGTATCATGAATGTATCTCTGGCAGTATATTCCTGAATACGATGTTTGTTTAACTTGTGAAAACGTTTTTATGGTAAAGAAATTTATTTTTCTGATGTGTAATTTGACAGGATGAACGTGTAATTAGAATCACAAATACAACTGAGATTCTGTGGATATAAGTAGATTAAAGATTGCTGTATATACATTCAAAGTATGTATGTAGGAAGTTAAAACTAGGTAATATAAACAGCCAAAATCAGCACTGGAAAATGTGTATAACTTAAAACAATTGTGTGTATGTCTTTGCATATGCACTGAAATGCATCTGCTTTAGGTGGATGCTGCCGTTCCAGCCAGTGCAAAGGAATTCAATGCTGTTTTAAATCAACCTTGCAATGAAAATGGGAGACAACAATTATTACAAAGCTCCAGTTTAACCCAGCAAGGCAATTTTAAGGACTTCCACATTGCAGTAATTTGGCTTTAATTCTACTGAAGTCTTGGACAATAGTGTATATTTGAAAATAATATTCTGAAAAGAAAGAATGATTAATAGAAGTCAATCTGCATGAATACTGGGATACTCTTTCAATCCAGGAGAGTGCTTAAAGAAAAAAAAAGAAGTAGTGTATCTTTGTAGGGCTACACAAATGGAAGAAGTAGATGCTGGAGGATGTGTACTGAATTGAATATATTGATTTCTTTTCTGTTACCGCTAATAACTTTGATTTAGGAAAACATAGTTACGCAGTGCATAATAAAATTCAAGTACACGTAAGTCATAGGTGATTTTCAGTTCTGTCCAACTAGCTGGTTTAAATCCAAGTCATTCAGGTGAGAGCTTCCTTCTCATGCTTAACTGCCACTGCAGCTTTATTATTGTTTCTGATATTTTAGCATAGCCTTTAATAATGGGCCCATTAGTTAGGAACCAAATTTTGTAGTGTTACATGTTCTTGACAAGTCCTGCAAAAGTAAACAGGCCCTTAATAAAAGACAGTGATATGATAATAATGAAAAAGAAGGCTATAGCTTTAGGCTTGCAATGAAAATTATTACAAGTTCACTTTTCCAGAATGCTTGTAGGTGCAATAAAAATGTAATCATAATTAAAGGCAATTTATGTTGCTATGCTAGTTTAGCTACTTACCCTCACTGCAAAAGGGTCCAGTTTCTCTGTTCTGGGAGAGTTTGTAGTTCTTCGAGCAACACATCCCTGGCACTGAAATAGGAATTTGATTAAGGTTCTGATGGTGCTGTGGGACCATTCCTTTGGGTGAGTTATGGTGACACTTCACTGTTTTATCAATCACTTGATTAGTCTGTTGATGTCACGTGAGGCTGCTTTTTACTTGTGGTCTTGTAGGCAAAATGGCCATGGGCAAGCAAGACATGAAGTACATTCTTCACAAATACAGTTCAAACCATCAGTCTGAGCCTCCTTCCTACTAAAGTTTAGTCAGCCTGTGTTTGGAGAAAATTTCTTTTTAAGCAACAGCAGAATCCTTATCCGCTTCCCATCTTTTATCACTTAGCAACAAAAATATTTGAATGAACAATTTCTGCACTTAGAATCATAGAGTGTTAAGGGTTGGAATGAACCTTAAAGATCATCTATTCCTAATGCCCCTGCCATGGGCAGGGTCATCTCCCACTGGACTAAGATACACTTATCCAACCTGGCCTTGGACACTGTCAGGGTTGAGGCATCCACAAGCTTCTTGGGCAATCTATTCCAATTTCTTACCACCCTCACAGTAAAGAATTTCTTCCTAATGTCTAACCTAATTTCCCCTCTTTCAGTTTGAACCCATTTATGCCTTGTCCTCCTATATGTGAGGTCTCACAACAGAAAAGTAGAGGGGCAGAATCACCTCCCTTGACCTGCTGGCAAAGCTCCTTTTGATGCAACCCAGGATTCCATTGCCTTTCTGGGATGTGAGGGCACACTCTACTGGATCATGTTTTTTATCAACCTTCATCCCCTACTCCTTCTCCACAGGGCTGCTCCCAACCACTTCTCCATCCAGCCTGTTGGTGTGCCTGCGATTGCCATGGCTCTGCTGTAGGAACTTGCACTTAGCTTTGTTGATCCTCATGAGATTTGCATTGGCTATCTTCCCAGCCTGTCACGGTTCCTCTAGACGACATCCCTTCCCTCCCTGTGTCTGTCACAACACCTGGCCTGGTGTTGTACTTGCTGAGGGTACGCTCAATCCTACTGTTCATGTCACCAACAAAGGTGCTGAACAGTATGAGCCCCAGTACCCACCCCTGAGGGACACCACTGGTCACTGGTCTCCACTTGCACAATGAGACAGACCACAGCCCTTTGCCATCCAGACAGTTCATTGTCCACCAAGTGGTTCATCCATCAAATCCATGTCTCAAATTTTGGGACAAGGATGTCATGCAGGACAGTGTCATGCACTTTGAGTAACTCAGGGAGATGATGTTGGTTGCTCTGCCCTGTAAAACAACTGTAAAACAGTTGGCTCTGAGAGAGTTATACAAAGGTTTAGGTATTTCATACTTTTCCTCCAACAATTTTTACTACTATTTAACATATAACCTTACTTGATGTATAGAAAACAGGAAGAAGACAAACTTAACATAGCCAGTCTATTATAAGCCTTCCAAGTGATGTATTCTTAACTGGCATATTTTAAGAATGCACTCAGCATATGCCTATAATGATAACATTGTAAACTGATACCCTTTCAGTGTGACAGAGTGAGGGCTGAAACTGTTAGACTAATTACAGTCTTACACAACTTAAACATTCATATTTTTATTCTTTTCTGTCAATAAACTTTCTCCTTGATAGTATAATTTTTGGCTAGAAAGAAAGTCAAACGGAAGATGTGAAGGGACACTGGGTTCATTTTAACTGTGAGGAGGTTAGTAATTTCCAAACTTGGTTTGGGTATGTAAAGTATACTTAGCAGAAAATGATCCATTATTTCAAGGACTTCTACCTCTGCTTTCTGGCAGGCAGAGATCCAGAAACAGTTTTCTACTCTACTGAGTTTTTTTTTTTTTATGACTGTGTTTCTAATGGACTTTATTAGTTGACGTTTCAGCAGAAATTTCTGTCAGTATTTATTTCTATGAAAATCCAGATTTCATGCTCAGGAGTACATAAAATATTCCTCTCTACAGAGTTCAGAAAAATGGCTAGAATTCTACCAATATAATTTCTGGTTTGTTTTCTCCATTAAATTGTACATACTGTCATATAGATCAAGGAAATTTGACTCTTGGAAGTGCTGAATTCAACTCTGATGTCCTTTAGATTTTTGCTATATCTTAGGTGAGATACTTCGCCTCTTTGTGACTCTGTACTCTTTTTGCAGTTATAAGTGTCACATGATATGATATGCCATCAGAGAGATGATTTGGTCCAGGAGAAAATCTGGGTACGTTAGTGCAATGGTTGATTCACACATCTTCTCTTTTCTGCACAGGTGACAGTGAAGTCAAGGAAAGAATGCAGGTGGGTCAGCGCAGTGTCTGACTGTGTGCAAACCTGGTGTGGAGTCATGGGGTCCCCCAGAGCACTTCATGGTGCTCTTCTGTCCTCAGTATGTTGGTGAGGTGGTCCCTAATCTTGCTGTAGAGTCATGAGGTTCTCACCTCTCACTTTTGTACTTAGGTTTCCTGCAATATTACATATCCTTAGTTATAGGATTAGGCAGTGAATATCACATTGGTAATGACTCTTTCAGATCTTGATCTTTTCTGATTTGCATTTGCTGCTCTTTCTGCTCTTGGTCTGTTCCAGATACAGAGTCTCTGCACTTTTTGATGATCATCAGGCAGTTTGCAGAGTTTGGCTAGCTATTTTCTTCAGCACACAAAACCAATTCTCTTTTTCAGGAGAGGTGGCTGACTATATTTCATCTGCTTTTGCCACAGTAAAGAGCCATTTACCATTTACTGGCTTATGCTAACAGCTATCCTGTCTGGTCATAAATCATGCTAATTGCTACAGAGAGCGAAGAAAAAAAACCCTAAGTTCTGTAATTTATATTTTTTTGTCTCAACTTTCTTGGTCATAAAGTCTGTTCAGGGAGCTTCCCATTCTGCAGTGTTATTTGTGGGGATGCCCTAGAGTCTCAAAATATTGTAAAGAGTTTATGAAGCCAAAAAATCAAAATAATCATTCAAAAATTCATGCGGCTAAACTTAAAATTATCCATATATGGAGGACAAGAGTAATACAACATCCAAGCTTCACAGAGGAACCTGATTTAGGATTTGCTACTTTTTGTGCGGCTCAGGCTGTGTGCATAAGCCCGTATCAAAAGGAGTGAGGAGATGAGAACCTACAGTTCCCATTAGGAGTACAGCAGTCTTCAGGAAAACACTCAGAAAATGTTTAATTGTCATGCCCATCTTTGGCTGGGGGGGGTGCATCCATATGTTTAAAAAAGCAGATGTTCTTACCTCAGCAGATCCCTACTTCAGTGTGCAAGTGAGGAGATGTGCTCATCTGCCGGCCCGTTATTTAAGTGGTACAGCCACAGAAAGAACCCCCCAGTTATCGCTGTCTTGGTTCCCTAGTGTGGACCTGCCAGACATCTTGTCTCTGAAGGTCAGTCTAGAGGTACATTGCAGAGTGTTGTACAGGGCTCAGAAGAATGCATTCTGCTGTCTGGCTCTAATAAAAGAGAGAGATGTGAGGCAAAGAGGATCTGTGCAATTCAGTATGATATATATAAGTAAGCTCCTTAACTGCAGGAATTAGTGAGGAAGTAGATTAGTCCTGAGATTACACCAATACTAGAACTGTCTATCCTCCTTCAGGTTCAGAGCCATGGGAGACATGAAGAGTAGTCAGCATGTATCAAGCTGCAATTAAAATTTAAAGTGGTAGTAATAAAAAGTCTACTTTGGCAAGAACCTTAGTGGATTATTTGTCTCAGACTCATAGGTTGTGCTTTTTGCTTTGCTATTTCTGTTCTTTATAATGAACATGTGTCCTCAGATGTTTCTGCCATTGACCCCATCTCTTTCATTACAAGCTTTTTCCTCTGATTACTGTTGGAGGTGTTGGGAGGAATTACTCAAGTCATGGTGTGGTTGGGGTTTGACTCTGGCCAGCAGCTAAGCCTACACCCACTTGCTTGGTAACCCATTACAGCAGGATGGGGGAGACAACTGACAGGTTCCAAGTGAGGAAAAAACCTCTAGCGAATCAAGATAAAAACAACTTAATAAGTAAAAGGGAAAAGAAAGTGATAAATGATGCAAAAGCACTCACCACGCTGTCAGTGCCCAAGCAGTGGCTACTTTGGAGAAACTAGCCCTAGTTTATATAATAAGCATAACGTTGTATGGCACGGAGTATCTCTTTGGTCTTTTGAGGTCAGCTGTCCTGGCTGTGGCCCCTCTCTACTCTGCTGAGGGGCAGACTGAGAATCAGAGAAGACTCAATTCTGTGCAAGCACTATTCAGCAGTAGTGAAATGACGCGGTTAGCCGGAACCCAGGCTAGCTCACGGCACACCGGCACCGCGCCAGGTGTGCGGAACAGCTGAGGCGTGGGGTTTGTGCTCTCAGCTGAACCTTAAGAGCACAGGTTCGTAAGCACGGACAGTCTCACCACATCCAGGGCTCAGGCAAAGAAGAAAGAGAGGCTCTCCAAGGCTGAAGTTCCAACCAGGATAATTTATTAGGGTCAAAGGGTGCAAACATAAAGAAAGCTCTGTACAACTCTGTGCACAGGATTTTATACGGGTACAAAATAAGGAGCTGGTACAGAAAGTTATCCAATGGGGTTAAGTCGGGGTGGAGTTGAAGGGTTGGGTCACAGGTCTTGGGACGAATCAGGGTAAGTGGGAGGAGGGAAGGGGGTCGTGGGATTGGTTCTGGGGAGGATTGACATAGAAGGAGCTGGAACAGAGATGGAACGAGGGGTTGGATAACTGGGATTGACAGGGAAGGGACTGGAACATAGGCGGAGTAAGGGGTTGGGTAACCGGGATTGACAAAGAAGGTACTGGAACATCGGCCGGAAAAGCCATAGAGGGAAACGGGGGGAGGACGCAACTTCGGGAATAAATCAATTTGGGAATACACATAGGGGCGCAGGCTCCGCCGGGCAGCAGGACCGCCGCGATGGCCAGCAGGGCACAGCCGCACGCAGCACAGCAGTGGCCTGCCAGGAGCCGGAGGGGATAGGGAGGCGGCGGCGCGGGGGCAGCCGGCGGGGCCAGAGCAAGAAACTAAGACGAACCTAAGTTGCAACAGTGAAACACTATTTTTTAATCACAGTATTACCATATGAGCTTTTGTAAAGGAAATTAACGTCATTCCACCATGAGCAAAGCGTAATGCCACTTAATTTTTCAATTCACCTCAGGGCAATAAATGACCAATTGATGAAAAAAAAAAAAAAACATAACAAAAGGGACCCTTCATATTATGTTAGTATCACCTACTCCAATGGTCTCTCCATAATACAAGATTTTAAGGATCTGTTGTAGGGACTGTTTCTTGGTTTTGTTTGTAGATGTGTATTTTGCTCTCTATGCTCGAGGATATTGGCATTGTCACTGAAGTAAGAACTCCTGTTCCCTCGGCAACAGCAGCAAACAATATTCTCTCATTGGATTCCATGAATGAAACAAATTTGCTTGATTTATGAATAGATTTTTCAGCAAAACTGAAATCGATTTATGTAAATCCTCTTGCTGAGGTCTCTAAAATAGTGAGAGGAGGATGCATTTTTATGCTGGTTTCTCTAGATGATTGTATTACTAACTCCAAATGAAATATTTTCCTAAGAATTTAAGAAGGTTGCTCAGTTCTCAGATGGTCATGCTAGCTGGTTAGGGTAAATCCTTACAGATTAGGATGGTGGTTTCAGGACCAATGAAGCAGAAAGAAGCAGCATGTGGTTTATCTGTTCTGATTAATCGCTTATTCAGTTGCTATAATATATTGACATGGAAGGGGGCTGGGGCTAGTGAACTGATACAGCTCTGGCTTTGTGGTTTGGGTCTGATCTTTAAATCTTCATGCACTGGTCAGCAGTGGTTCAGGCTCTGGTTTGAGAGAAAAAACAACAAAGGATGCACAATTAGACAGTCTGCCTCTTCTTCAACGTCCTTTGGACCAAATGCTGTACCTTTTTTCTCATAAGCATTTCTGAGTTATCCTGCTAAACTAATTGGGAGTGATTTAGAATTTTTATTTAATTTTCAGGAGGCAGGCTGTGTAAGTAATTCAAAGCACTTGAAATTGTAGATATTGTAGCAAAAAGTAAAACTGCCTTGCTTTATGACATATTATTTGAGCAAAAAAAATACTTAGCAGCATCATATTGAACTAAAAAGTTTGGAATCATTGCAGATGGCTTAAACGCTAGTCAAAACTTCAGGTTTCATATGGCTTCCAGTGTTCTTACACTGGTTAATATAGATAGTGGCAGGAAAATACTTCATACAGCCTGTGGAGGTCTCAGGCTATTCTGCACGTTAGACCCTTCATTTTGCTTTCTCTTTACAGAGCAGGAAAATGGAGATATTTTAATCAAGACTCAGGGCAGAAGTAGAGAGTTCCTGCAGAAGAAACTTTTTGTCTTGAGCTATGGTCTTTAGAATGTTTCAGAAAATGCCTTTTTGAGTCAGACATCTGTGGAAGAGAAGGAATTTTTAGATATTTCATATTTACCTATCAGACTTTAGAATAGGCTAAGTCAAGGAAAATATTGGAGGGAGTTTTCCAGTATAGCTTTGTGGGATCTGGCAGACCCGGTGCGGCGCTGCCGTGGAGGGAGGCCCCTGGGATGGGGAAGCGGGCCTCCTGAAGAGATAAGGAGCATTACACAATAACAAATTCCAGACCCCTTAGATAAGGAGAACACTTTTTGGTTACGGAGACCCACAATTCTTTGAGGGATTTTATGTAGATCTGTTGGAACCCATTGGTTTGTAACCCCACACACCCACCTATGTACCCTTGTAAAAACCTCTGTACTTTTCCCCAGACTTTGGGGATTTCTCGTCACTGGCTCCCCCTTCGCTGGGTGCTTGGCAATAAAGTTACCCCCTGTGGAATGGCCACACGAGTCCCTCATCTCTCTCTCCGTGCCGGCTGTAAAGGGGTTGCCTTGCAGGATCACTGAGCTGAACTCACTGAGCTGAATCCACTATAGCCCGCCATGGCTACTACCCTGCTAAGGCACCCCTAGGCTAGCCGAGGGAAAGCTGCTGGCTCCCTGGAAGGCATTCTCTGAGGAGAGTACCTCTCTGGGGTAGACCCGGCTATCCTGGCCTGATACTTCTCAGGCCCCTTCCCGGCGGAGCTGACATTATAGCTTCTCTTCTGTAAGGTTTTAAATAAAGTTGTCTTTATCCTTTACTGTGACAGTGGGGATATTTTATATCTTCTACCACACTTCTGCAAAGAGCAGGCAGGACAAAAGGAGAAATTTTATTTAATGAACCTGAACCTCAACTTTGCCTAAATTTTAAACTAGAGAATTCTTTTTCACACCCTTGGAGGCCCTAAATACAGTATGGTTGAAATAACTGAGACCAACAAGTGGAAGTCATGAAAGAAGACAAAAGCCAAGCTCATTTGTCTTAGTGAGCAGGGAGATGGATGAGTCTGTGGACAAAGAACAATCCCAGAAAGAAAACAGAGCCCTTGCTCTTTGGAAAGCCCTCGTGATGGGCTAACTAGAATAAGAGGAGTGCTGACTGACCCCACATATCCCTGATCCTTAATTGAGCCTAAGCCTTTCCAAAGGTCTTCTTTAGTTAATCTGTTTTTCTGACTTAGTAATTTCAAAATAGGACATAAATGTTTTAGGATGTTGTGATAACTACTTAGGCAATCAGAAGACATTTTCGCCTTCAAGGTATTTGGCAGGTTCTGGCAGCTTTTCTTATCTTACTGTTGACTCAAGAGATTATCAACCTATTTTTAAGAACACTTACCCAGACACAAACTGAACCAGGCTTGTCAGCTAAGATAGGACAGTAACAGAAATCTGTGATTTCAAAGAGGTTTTGTGCAGGAGGAGGGAGGGCCCATGTTTACAGAGTCTCTGTTTCACTGTCACATAGCTGAAGGATTCAGATTAATTGCAGAAATATTCAATGCAGCATTAGTAGGTATGTGTCCTGCTGTCTAGAGCCAATGCTATCTCAGCTTTCACTCACCTCCATAGTTTGAGATTACTGAAGGAATAATGGGTCGTCTTTCTACTGGATATCTAAATTCTCAAGCAGCGCCAATTTCTACTTCTTCCAGTTGGAATTTTATTCAAAAAGTCTAATGTAAATATATTTGTTAGTCTACCAGTCAAATGTGATAATATTGGAATTGAGTTTACAATATGTAATAGAGAGAATTACTATTTTGGGTATTTTTTCCCTTCCATATCTGCACCTAATATGACTTGTGATATATATAATAATTTGCAAGAATGACCAGGCCTATTTAATTCTGTGTTGTTCTGACTCATCATTTATACTCTTTGAATTCTTGGCTTATCAGAATGACTCAGTGAACAGGTAGGAAGAAACAGGATCAACATTAGCCCTTCTAACATCATGATATTAGTTTAGATATCATAAACAGTAAATTTAAGTGTAGGAATAGTTTTAGGTAAAAAAAATAAAAGAAAAATTATTTTCATTTTACAGTAAGTCCTCATTTTTTAAACAATAGAAGAAAGGTAAATAAGAACAATAGAAGTGCTTATTATTAAATGCTAGTCATACAGTCATGCTCTACACAGCATGGTAAGAGGTAGAGGAAAGGAAGAAAAAAGTTTTTCTTGATGCATAATTGCATATTGGATTATTTTAAGTGACTGATTCTTATCCAAGGCTACTTCAGTATCATTTGTGGCTTTCCAGATGAGCTCAGTAACATGCCAGATTTGATTACTGTGCAGTAAGACAGCATGACTTACACTTTTATAATGAATGCACTCACTGATTAATGGTTCATTGTACAGGAAAAACCTCACTGCTGAGTATGTGTTTCTTACTGCAAAATCTTTTTATTAAAGAAAGATATTTGGATTTTCTGATTTCCATGATTTGATGCAGTTGCTAGTGTAGTGGCTGACTTGGCTTTTGCCATTGATTCTCAATCATGGAGCTGGTTGGTTTGTTTTGAGTTTTTTAGCCTATATGCACTTTCTACCCATGAAAGGGTGATGAAACATTAGACTATCTAAACATCATTAACAAAGTTGCTTTTAAAGGAACTTCGATCTAATATTTAAAGTCTGCCTCTTTTAGCAACATTCCCTCCTTCTTTAAGCATTGATGCTGCAGCTTCCTCAGTTCTAGATTTTTATTTCTCTGAATGAACCTTGGTTTTTTATGATGTGGAGGAGGAGAATAAGGTCAGTGAAAGGCAGACATAATTACCCCATCTGAGAAAGAGGAGAAAGAGTGGCAACGTGTAATTAGAGAACAATCCCACCAAACTGCTTTCACCAATGACACCTTCATGGCTATACTTCTTTAGTTACCTATTTAGTAAATCTCCACCCATAACCTATGCAAAGTGTGTGTGCAGAATTAAAATTTTAAGTGAAACCTCAACATCTGACATTGCCATTTTCATATGCATTTTTAAATCCTATAAATATTTTGTTTTATCTAAGGATTTATTTATGGTGTAGTGTGGATTTCTATGCCTGAGATCAGCCTGAACAGACTTTTGCAATTTGACCTTGGAACTAGCTACGTTGGTTGTGTTACTTCAGACGAGGCATGAATTCCTCCAAGGAGGATGCCATCCAGCATCCTCTGCCATCCCAAGGGTCACAGAAGGAATGTGGTCTTGCCATCTTTTATTTTCCAGTTCTGAATGTCATGCTATTACTGTTACCAGCTATTTGTGTGATCGAGTCATAAAAATTTGGATCACAGAGGTCCAAACTGATGGTCCTCTGAGATCCAAGTCCAGCCATTAACCTAGCACTCTGAGTCCACCACTAAACCACGTCCTTAAGCACCACCTCTACATGTGTTTTAAACACTTACAGGGTGATGATTACACCAGTTCCCTGGGCAGCCAAAGGTTCTAATGATTGACAGCCCTTTTGGTGGAGATTTTTTTTTCTAATATCCAGTCTAAATGTCTGCTGGCACAACTTGGGGCTGTTTCCTCTTGTATCACATGGTACTCAGGAGAAGAGACCAGCCCTAACCTCCTTTCGGGTGGCTGTAGAGAATGATAAGGTCTTGCCTGAGTTTCCTTTCTTCCAGGCTAAACAACCTCACTCCCTCAGCTGCTCTGGACTCACTCCTTAATGTCTTCCTTAATGGAAGACCTTAAGGACCTTAATGTCCTCCTTGCTGTGAGAGGCCCAGAATTGAACACAGGACTCGTGGTGCCCTCACCAGTGCCAAGTACTGGGCGACAGTCACTGCCCTGGTCCTGCTGGCCACGCTATTGCTGGTACAGGACAGCATGCCATTGGCCTTCTTGGACACCTGGGCACACGTAGATCATGTTCGGATATCTTCCAGGTCCATTTCTGCAGGGCGGCATTCTACAGGACTTCCTCCTCCTTCCTTCTCCGTGTTCCACCGTGAGCCCGTTCCCAGTGGCCGCAGGGCCGGCCCTGCCCCGCCGGGCTCTGTCCCCGGCCGCGGGCCCATCCGTGCCGGGTCCCCGCTGCCCCCGGCCCCGCTCCCGCTGTCCCCTCGGGGCTCGCAGCGCTGTTTCTCGCTCGGTTCCCCGGGCTCAGCCCTGGCTGCCGGGCAGCGTTTTGCCCTCCCTTGCCCAGGCTCTGCCCGGGGCTCTCGCCCGCCCGCCCGTGGCCGAGGGGCTCAGCCGGGTCGGGCCCGGCACGGCGCCGGCCGCGCCGCAGAGCCGACACCCGCACACCCGCACCCACGAGGGCAGAGGCTGGGCTGGTTTGGATTTACAGGGTTGGGGATTTTTTCGTTAAATTGAGATAAAGTTTTTAGGTGCTCTTAGAAGGACAGGGGAAAAAAAAAAAAAAAAAAAAAACCAAACAAAAAAAACCCCAAAACAATGAAAGGGTCAAACTCCAGACAGAATTTTGACAGTGCTTTGGAATACGGAAACTCATGAATAATTTATGTCTGACTTCCTAGTATGTTCCCAAAAGGCTGGTAGTATTTTCCCTGTTCATCTGTCTATGATCGTCTAAGATTTTAATTCGGTTCTCTTAGGAGCATGTATATGCTCTGACTTACAGAATTTCATCTGTTTTTCTGGCACAGATAGGAAGTAGAGTTGCTGTTGTGGAAATTAAACGTAGCCAATTTACTTCTAGCAGTTTCTCACCTATGGTGTACTCTCTTAAGCTGCTTAGCTTTTTTTTTTTTTTTTTTTTCCCTTGTACTTAACTCCAATTTTCCCTTTGTTTTTGGTGCTATGTTCCCAGGAGTGTGGGTTAAAAGGCTATCAGCAAACTTATTTTATGATGAAAAATGAAAAGCATTGGGGTGGCTTATTTAGGGAACGGAGGTCAGAGAAGAAGGAAAGGTACAGTGGTCACTGTCATTATGTGGGAAAATCCTTTTTGAAGACAACTGATGGAATTATTAGGTTTTCTGTGCCCATGCTGAACAGTGGAGGAAATAAGTAGATTAATTATATTCTGTTAAACAGCAAAGGAGTTTTTCTACTGATAAGGCCAGTGAAGTCTGGAGCCAGAGGGAGGTGGCTAAGAGAGGCTCTGCAGGACTGGTTCTGTGTGTTAAATATGTGGAATGACAGGAAAAAAACCATCCCTTGTCTAGAAATTTGGTAGTGGGCTAGGGGCACAGGGGCCAAAGTTTTTTGTAATTCTACAGTGCTATCAGTTTAAAGTCCCACTGAAACTTGAGAATGTCAAATTTTTTATGCTGAAGACAGCTGAATTAAAAGTTCATCTCTGAACAGATGTGCAAGTGTGAAAACTTGCTATTTTGTTGTTTGCTTTTGAAACACTGTTTCATGTTGCGGAATCATGTTTGGGGTGTTTTTTGTTTCTTTTTTTCTTTTTTAGTCTAGCTTCCTTCAATACAGTAGTGTCTCTGTTGCTTGTGAAAATTCAATGTGTGTTTCCTTTCTGTATGGTATTCCTCATACAAATTTAAGTAATAAAAAAATAGCTGTTAGAGCCTATAATGTTAACAGTTCAAGTGGATATTACAGAGCTGTAGATCCAGGATACTGGCCTGCTAAGTGCTGTTGTCTGCAATCTTTCCCCTTGAAGAACTGTAGTAATAAACTGAACTCATGTGATAGATGCTTGAAATTACACTCTCTGTCTAGAAGAAATATTTTAATAGGGGCACAAAACATTCCTTTTAATGTCAGAGACACTTATTTTGATTTCTCTGTTTCCAGATGAAGAGAGCATGTGCACCAAGCCTTTTTTTATCTTTTTCTTCCCCCCCTCCCTTTGATATCTATATTTTTTAAACAAACAAACGAGAATTATGGAAACATGCAGTGGTTGTGGAATGTTAGCTATTGTCCACATATTGAGCCCGTTTCAAGCATCTACAGTTTATGACAGTAGTTGATTGTGTAATCAGATTTTTTTTTTTCCATTTAAACTGATGCTTGCAAATGGGGATTACTAAAGCAGTTATTGGAGTGTTTTTTTGGTGAAAACAAAGAGTTTAAAAAAACTTACGGCCTAAAGACTAAAATTTACTAAAATTGAATATAGCCCTAAAAGCAGTTAACAATAGCAGCAGACAGTTGTTGCCTGTGTCTCATGGATGCAATAGCTTTGAACTCACATAAACTGTTGTTGCTCTACCAGTAGCATGTTTTTGGTCACTGGGCGGCTTTCCGATGGCCGTGCAGCCTTGCAGTCCCTCTCAAACACACCTAAAATACTCCGGAGCGTTTGTGCTAGGGCAAGCATTTTGTGCAGTCCTGGACTCCCAGTCTCGTTTACTTTGCTGGGTTTTACCTCCTCGGGCCAGTGTTTATGAAACAGCCGATTGAGCAGAGCCTCCCCGCCGGGGGTCCGGCAGCCCTGGGACAGCGTGGGGATGAGTTGAGCGGACAAAGGGGCTTTTCCCAGAGAGCTTCCTCTGCGCTGCAGGGAAGGCTGGATGCAGCAGGGCACCTACTGCCAGCCAGAACGCCTGGAAACATTTCGCCGGGTGCCTCGCCCTCAGCTCTGATAGTTCTGCCCAAGCCAGCGCAGTCTGGGGATGCAGTTCTTTGAGCCTCACGCTGTTGTAGCCTCACGTGTGCCCCCAGTGATTTCTGCAAACAGCATGCTACAAAGTTAACTGTTAGGCAACAAAATCAATTATTAGGTAATTTGTAATTTTTTTTTGGTATGTAAGTAGCCACACCAAAAAGAAAACTACTTTTTTTTTTTTTTCTATTACTTCTATTGTTAAAATTATTAATTTATTAAGAAAATAACTAGATTGTTTGAAAGCAAGAAAGCAAGGTAACAGAATAAAGATTTATATGTGTGTGCCTACCTGTCTTTTCTGTGGTACAAGACAGCAGCAAGCTTAATCATATGTCAGTTAAATTCTTACCACAGAAGCCAGTTCTTTTGTTAAAAAAACCCCAAGGAAATGTAATTCAAGAAGTCTTTATTCTGTTTGCGTCTGGAGCATGGACATTACTAGAGCCAACAATTTGGTATTTACCATGGTTAGTAAGATTTGCTTACAAAAAGTAAGCTGTATGAAAGTATGTAGCTTCTTTAATTAAAATAATATATAATCACATTCTTCAATATATAAACTAATCCGGCCTGAAATTTAGGGAGATTTTTCTTCTAACAAATAACTGGGTTTTTTTAGGAAAAAGTCTGTGTTTTCATGGTTTTGTCTTGCTTATGTATGCCAGTGTCTTGAGCTGCAGGAAGCTTTGTGAAAATGCTATCCAACTGGGCTAGCTGTGTCTTTTTAGGCAGCACTCTGGCTTCAGAGACAAAGCTTTATAGAATGTCATCTACCCTTCTTTTAGAGTTCTAATTTTCATGGCAGACTAATGCAGGGATACTTGGTCTGCATATTGAATTTTATATTTGCTTTTACCAACTACCCTTTTCTACTGTTTTCAGTCTTCTCACTTCCAGAAAAAGTTCTATTATTACATGTATTTAGCAGAATAGAGCCAAGGCAGGAGTTTTGCTTCTGGTGCAAGTGACTGCTCTGAATATCCCCACTGCTCTTTAGGAGGCCCATCCAGCTGGCAGCCTGTTGGCCACTTCTCTTGCACTGAATAATTCTGGCCAGCTCCCACATGAACATGATTTTATCCTGTCGTGCCTGTGCATAACCATGCAAGCTGCCTCTCTGCTCCTTTACTTCTGGAATGTGGCACAACACGTCTGCCCCTGGAGATGTGCCTATAGTGACATTTAAACAGAGATACTGCACTATAACTTAGCCTTTGGAAAGATAAATCATTCCACAGTCACACCACTGTTCTGCCCTCTGAAAAGAAATGCTAGAAATGCCTTCAAATGCTAAGATTCTTCTTTTTCTTTTTGCTTTTTTTTTTTTTTTTTTTTTGATAAGAGGTCTCAAAAATTACTTAACAACTGGTGTGCTGTTTTTTATAAAAACACTCAGATAAAATGTTGTCAAAAGCACCTTCTAGACTAGAAGAAAAGGTATGAAAGTTACCTAGGCTTAAAATATAATACATGTTAAATAAATGTGTGTGTTAGCAAATAAACACTAGATAGCTTATACTTCTCTCATGTATCTTTTGTTGGTTTTCTGTTTCCACATGTGTCATGATTCATTACTTTCATGATACTATAATTCTATGCTGTGTGCTGCCACTGGAATACTATACAAAAATCACATCTATAAATTATTTGAATCCTCCCAAATGTACTGATGGTAACTATTTCAGAGTAAGACTGGGAGATAAATTAATATTTTTTTTATTAATTCAGAAATTGTTTATGTTTTAAATAAGTGATCTATTCTACAGTACAGAACAGAAGCATATTCTAAAACTTTTGCCTTAAATGAATGTTATTGTTCTTATATGTATATGACTCTGATATTTATCAGGTTTATGATAACAAATCTGTTGTTTTATTTTTCCATGAACTGCAGAAACTATGCCTGTTCCAGACCAGCCCTCGTCTTCTGACAAGACAAGTTCCCTTAGTCCTGTGTTGAACACATCCAATGGTGATGGCTCTGAAACTGAGACAACCTCTGCCATTCTGGCTTCAGTCAAAGAACAGGTAGGCAAGTGATGCATCTGTAGGCTGGAAAACAGTAGTATGTTTTACTGGGCTTTTTTTAACAAATGTTTCATAGCTGGTACCTGAATAATTTAGTTCACAAATGCATATTGCAAAGAATGTTAACCATTTCTTCATGTTCTTAGTATACTTCTGTAAGCTTTCCTACAGTAAATTTAATATTTAATTGAATTGCTTGTTTTATTCTCCACTTTCACTCTTTTCCATGGATGGTGGTTTTCCAATATCTCTCCTTTTATTGTTGGCAGTCTGCACGTGGATTTACAGTATACAGGCATGGCATGTAAGAGTTATAGACAACTGAATTGTGGAGATGATGTGTCATTGTAGAATATTTAAAGGATTAGTAAAAGCCCTAGGATTTTAAAATGTATATGCATATTTTTGGGGGCTTTGTGTAAAACCTGATGTGAGATTATTTCAGGGCAAAACTGGGTATAGATAGAGGTACTCATTTTTGGATGACTAAAACCAAAATATTAGAAATTTTCACAGAAAAGGTCTTCAGTGTGATGGTCTGCTCGGTGCTAATAAAACAGGTTTGGACTTTATAATGTAATTTTTGTGGGCTGAGTGTCAGAGATTTTGCTCTTAATGCTTTTTTGTACATTAGGCAGTGGTTAATATTTCAGTTAGTGCAAACAACTGGTCTCTGTCACTACCTCCTTTGGTTGAACAGCATCAATAGGAATTCCAAAGAGAGACACTAAATCAGCTGCTTTTAGGCAGCTTTCTCATTGTTGAAGGTGACTAAATTGGTCCTTCCTTTATCAAGTACTGATCTTTCCCTCCAAAGACATTCACCTTTTCTTGATTTAAATTAATGCATGAATTCAGCTTATGATATCTCTCAGCTCTTGAGTTGTAGAGCTTTTATAGATGTTATAACATTGATCTTCATTGGTTTTATTGCTATATGCCTGTTCTCTCTTTTGGGTGTTAGAGGTTAGTCATATTTTCTGTTCTGAAAAGAGGAGTACAAAAAATAAATGTTACAATGTGGAGTTTTGTCTTGAGATTTATGGCACATCATTGGAATTGAAAATTGCCCATGGTTTAGATGTTTGTATTCTCTTCCATGTCAATAATATTTCTCAAGCATGTACCAGTGTTTCAGCCTGTGTTGCCACATTACTTTGTAGAAAAATACATGCCTTACATTTTGACTCTCTGATAGTGAAAAAGTGTACAGGGAGGTTACATAGTTAAAAGATTTATCAGTGTGTTAGAATGTGATTCACAGTGTGGAGCTTCTCTGTTGTTTGCTGTTGTGATGTTCTCTAGTTTATACCTGGCTATGTGTTTTACAGATGAAGCTCCCACCCCTATAAATCAATTAATTGAGTACCAGAGGGAATTGCTGCTGGATCCACTAGATGAAAAGGATTTCAAGTGGTATTATAGTAGCAAAGTTTTTTCTGATTCCTGTGAACCACAACAGAAAGGAGCCTGTAATAAAGTAATTCTGCATTCACTTAACACCAAGAATAGCCTAGCCAGGTAACCTAACTAGGTAACTAAAAAGATAATGTCTTGAACTATTGTGATAATAAAGTACCAAAATTTTACAGGTGTTCTCTTAAGGCAACATTTTCTTGACAGGTATTTCTAGTCAGACCTATCTTGAAGCTGGAAGACTGTTATAAGCTCAAAACCAAGTAATAATAATAATAGCAATAATAACAATAACAATAATAATAAACAAAAAAAAAAAAAAAAAAAAAAACAAAAAAAAAAAAAAAAAAAAAAAAAAAACCAAAAAAACCAGACAAACAAAAAAAAAATCCAAAACCTGCTTTTGGGCTTTTTTTCTTCCTCACAAGATTGTGTGTTTTGATACATTTCCATTATTTAATGTTCTGTTGGAAAAATTCTAGGTAATGCTAAAATCCTGTGCTTCAGACAGATGAAATACATTGCACTGATTCAGCATTATGGGAGTAAATGAAGTTAAGTTTCTAACTGACTGTTCAAATGGGTAGCCACCTGTTTTTTAGAAGAAGGAATGAGTTACTTTACTGTCTGGTATATAATTTTGCTCTATATGCTCTTTGACAGTAGCCAAATATATAACTAGAGTTAAACAGATATAATTATTCAAAAATACTGCTAATATAGAGAAATTAAGGTGGTTTTCAACATATCAAGTATATTACTTTTTTTTTTTTTTTTTCTGTTCTAATGCTTAGCCTTAAATGGGTTTCCTGGCATTTTTTCTCTTGGAACACTTTGGGTAACTTCATGTGTTACTTCTCATAAAATAAATAGAACATTGTCACTGAGTGATAGCAGCAGAGTAAACTGTGGTATCTATGATACTGAAAAAAATAAAAGGTGTTTGCAGTTTTTGAAGAGGGCAGGATACATGAGAGACACAGAGAAGTAAATGTTGTATTTATTTGCTTTCTCCTATGTGAAAATTAAGTTATATTTTCAGAAAATTTAAATTTTTTCTGTGCTTAGTTTGAAAAATGCATATCCCTGTGCTGTCACATTCTGAGGAACTGATTTATTTGGTCTAAAAAATTTACTGGGGCAAAAAACTGTGCTTGATGTGTCAAATGTAAAGTCATCACATGATTGATGAGCAGAAGATTTAGCCACATGTTTTTCAATCTGTCAAAAGAGAATAGAAACCTGTATTTTGCTGTTGACGAGTTAGGTTGATTTTGAGAAATGCAAATGCAGAACTCCTTGCTTTAAAATGTAGGCCATTTCATTTGAGCTTTACCTCTGGACAAGCATGCTGATTCACTTTTGGGTTTCAGACTTCAGAGATACTATTCAGAACTGATAGATATGGAACATGAATCCATTCTTTATCCCTTGCTGCTTACTTTAATAAGGTTAGACAGCACTGCTGGAGGCAAGGTCGAATCATTCACCGTGTGTCTAAGAAACCATGAGATGCCCGCAGTGGCCTTTGGCTTAGCTGTTTTTGAGCGGTCCTTATGAAGAGAAACAGTAAATAACTTCTGTGAAAATGAAAGCTGTTGTTTTGGGGTTTCTTGTGTGGTTTTTGTTTGTGTTTTTTTGGGGCACTAACAAGGTCTTTAAAGAGAAATCAACCAATACAGACATAATTTTGGTTTTCCATGCTGTATAAAATCTGTGAAGAAAGAGTTTTTTTCTTTCTTACGATATACTGACAAACCTTTTGCCCAATGCTTCATAGGTTTTAGAAAACATAAGGCCATTTCTCTTTGCACTTTTTCATCTGGTTTTGTAGCTGTAAATATAGGGAAAATTCTTCAAGAAAGAAGTGAGATATCAGGACTCTTAATTTGTGAGAATACATGTGATAGGTGCAACTATTTCTGCAAAAAATAGGATGTGCTTCTGACTGGGAATTTCCACCTGCAAAAAAGACTTCTGAGCCCACTTGTTAAAAAACATCCTGGGAAGAGAGCTATTGATATGCACTTTTGAAGGTGGAAATAGCTGCTGGGGAGCCTTTTGAGTAAATATGTAATGAAGCTGATGCTTTTCCTGGAAGTCTCCAGGCATATGTGGTTCACAGTACTTTGGTTCTTGGCATACAGAAAACTGCTCCCTTGGAAGCTGAGGAGGATTGTAGTGACCTAGCAGAAGCTGTTTTTGGCAGATTTTATTTTTATAGAAACACTTGGAAAAGAAGAGATAAATTAATTTCCTAGGACTAAGATCCATCTGGAAGTATGGACAGCTATTTTCAACTCCGTATCATACATCTCTTCTATTTTCTTTGTGGCTCTACATTCCTTTAGCACCTTAGTAGTAGGCTGTTCAGAGAACAGCTTTCACTTTCAGAAAATTTACTCAAAGAACAAGTTGTGCCAATGTTTAATATTTCTTTTTAATCTTTTTTATACATAGTATTTCAAATAAAGATACTTTTTTCCACTTTCCTGTCTTCATTTTACCCTTTCAAGAAAAAAAAAAATATTTAGACTAATCCTTTTGGAATATTTCTCACACTGTTCAAATAAGTATTGATTGATATATACTTTAGATAATATTGCTGATTCCAGAGAATACAGAAGTCTGGCTTTTGTGGTTGGTGGTGGCATTTGGTTTTGGTTTTTTAGGTTGGGTTTGTTCATTGTTAGGGGTTTTTTTTGGCTTTGTAGGATGTGGGGTTTTTTCTAAAATGGCTTATGTTGCTTTTAATATTTAATATGTTTTTCCACTAAGAAGCTACTTGTTTGTCGAGAAATTATGATTTCAAACTATATTAAAAATCACATACAGGGCAATAATTACTAAGTGTTATTATTCATGACAGTATTAAATAAGGGCAACATATCTGACTTAAGTAAACTTTTACATTAGCTGCTTTGGAAACAGGGTTATGTATGCCATGCACATCTTATGGTACGTGTAAGAAATGGCAGTAGAAATTCAAAGATTTTTTTCTTTGTTCTGCCAGGTTGTGTTCCACATGTCCTTATATCATGATTGAAGTTTTAGAAAAAAAATCACATATTTAGATCGCTGTTTCAATTCAGACTATTTATTTTGAGGCCTTAAGTCCAGAAGCGATGTGAATCCTCTAGTCTGAGCAGCAGATAATGACATTTTATAGAGTCATCCAAGTTTTGGGCCTCCAAGTCTGATTACAGAATGGCATTTGCACTGTTTTCTCTAATACAATGCACACCATATTTGTAATATGTAATAATCACCAAAGTAACCCCCCATTCTTGCCTTATAGGTACCTGTAATTACCCTGGTAGTATCAGGTTTTCTAAATAGGTTCAATTATCATATATTCATATCTTACTTCCCCTCAAACAGTGGGCTCTGTTTCTGCCTTTAAAAGTTCTAGCAGCTCCATTTCAAACCCATGCTAATGATATTCAATCAATAGATATTTCTTTCATAATCTCTCTAAAGTATCATGTCAATATATTAACTTCCTTAGTTATAGAAATCCCTTGTTTCCAGTTGGGTTTTTAAATATTCCAGAGAGATATTCCTCTTCTATTTTCATTATTATATTGACTTAAGACAAGAACTGGACCCGACTCTATGATATGCTCTAGAATAGCACAGGTCTTTACAGTGGATACCATGCTTCTAAGTTGTTGAATGGACCAACATTTTATTGAAATACGAAGCTTTGGAGTACAACTGGTGCTTCCCAGATACATCTTCAGGTTGATTGGAATTGCTTTTGAGATGTACAACTCTGCTACTGGAAATGTCAAGGTAAGTGGAGAAGTTTAGAAGAACACAGTCACATTGCCTGTTGAAGAAGGAAATCATTTAACATAGTTACTATCCACCTTTGCTCTATAAGATTCTCAGGTTCTTAATTTAGTCTGGGGCTGCTTTCACACAGTTCTTTGGAGCAACCATGAGTGCATTTGTGTTGTGCTTCTCAGGAAACAGAAGCTAACAAGACTGGAGGCCGAGACAAGCAATAGTTATTCCTGTTCAGAACCCTGTAGCTCTTACATTGTGCCAAAGGCACAGTAGCCATAGTACATGCAGTATGAAGAAACTAAAAATTGCTTCACCGTATAAAGGTTGTGATGATAAAACAAAACATTTTTGGGATACTTTGAAATGAGCTGGAAGTGGAATGGTTTCTGTGGAGATCTAGTGTGATTGAAGCGTATTGAGGCAATATATCCTCCCAGCAAAACCATCTTTGAAGAGAGGGAAGAAAATGCTAATTATCAGAATAAAATTAGAGTTAAATATGATACTATTTTGACTTGAAGTGATGTTGAAAAATTAGTATTTCAAAGCCAGAAATTTCAGAGAAGCTGGATAGAATTCCACTTAGCCATAGCTCAGTCTAATGTTA
The DNA here is from genome assembly GCA_032173965.1 of Sitta carolinensis. Classification (NCBI taxonomy): domain Eukaryota; kingdom Metazoa; phylum Chordata; class Aves; order Passeriformes; family Sittidae; genus Sitta; species Sitta carolinensis. The sequence goes on from CM063284.1 coordinate 80,321,471, forward strand.
ATTTAAAGCATTAATAAAGGCAATCACAAAGAAAGGCAAAGTATCCTTTCTTATCAGGCAGGCAGTATATGAACATACTCTAGGTAATCCAAAAGCACTTCTGCCTTAGCTTATTTTTTTGTCAGTAGTGGAATAACTTCAAATTTGGAATAAAGATACCCTCTGAAAGTAATAATATTGATCTTAATGCCAACATAATTTAAATTTTAGTATATTGCATTTCTAACATTTATAACTTTTTAAGATTGCTGATTACTTTCTCTCTGGTATCATTAATTAGGGCTTTTTAAAACATAAACTATTTTCAGTCCTAAACCTGACTTTTTTAACCACCATAGTGGAAGAATCTTTATTTCACCTTGAGTCACTTGAGATCTGAGCTTAAAATACTTACAAGAAGCAAGTCAAGTTGTGCCTTTTCCTGTTCTGCTGCGTTTCTCTCTGTTGCACTGGCAAACACGTACTTCTGCAGCCATGTGGGGAATGCTGCTGTGGAGCTGAGAGGGTTGGAAATACAAAAAGATGAGATGGCAGCTTTGGGTTATTGGAGGTTGAGTGTCTTGCTTTCCCTTTTGGGGAAGAGCAGTTGGGTCAATGCGTTGACTTGTTTGCAAGTATTGGGCTTTTTTAGGATGGCTGTTGTAAACATATATTTTAGGCTATAAGTTTAATCAACATTCTTGTAATATTTGGAATTATTCAGAAAGTTCAACATAATAGGTCTATATAATTGTACGGAGGGTGTCTGTATTTAAGTTCTGGGTGTGTCTCCCACAACTCTGCCCCACTTCTTTCTCTAATAGCAAGTAACAGTCTTTGAGACTTAGCTATCTAACCGGTTTTCAGCATTTTTCTTTCTACACTTGAATTAAGCTATATCCACCAACAGTAATTTTCATTTGCATAGAGAATATTTGAGGCTTGAGTTCCGTGGCTTTCAAAACCACCACACTTTTTCTACCGAGAAAATTAGGTGCTTTTAAAAGGCAAAACTCTGAAGGCTTCAGCTAGTGATTGCTTTTATTTCTTCTGTCTTCTTGAGAAATGAAATAAAAAAACCCAAACATAAAGAGCACTTTCCAGATCTCACAATGACCTGCTTTCTTAAGTTTCTTGCAATATTTTTCATGCAGACTTTGCTCTCTAAACTTTAATTTTAAATTGTTTTTTGAAGGAGATTTGATCTCTGTAATTATGTTAGCAGTTTTTGTTCTTTTTATGTAATTTTGAAAACTTCACTACTGTATTGTGTTTCCCCATCTGTTTCTCTGTCTTTTCTCACATTATGTTATTTTCTACTCCTGATGCATTTACTGCTAAATAAAACTATATCTTCATGTGGATAGTTTCACTTTCATATTTCTAGGTAAAACTGTTTTAAGGGCTGAATTCTATGCATGTTATGTTTTGACAGAATAAGTTACAATTTAGTTTATCCCCATACCTGAAAACTAGAACCCTGCAAATGCTAAACTAAGTTTAAACTTAAGTCTACCTCAGAGTTAAGGTACACTACTACCAAAATAACCTTAACCTAGGCTGTCAGTTACAGAATTATTGTAAGAATAAACCATTTAGAATAACGTAATTAATTGATTTCAGCATGTGGAGCATATACTTCTTTTTTTTTCCCCTCCTCTGAGATTAAAATGTGTTTATCTCTGACATTTCTGGTGAATTCTAGTTGCTTCTGATGAGGATCTTTACAGTGTAAAGGGGTAAAAGGCCAGCAAAGGACATTGTTCTTAGAAAACCAAGTTCTTTGAAGATTCATAGTAAAGATCTAGACAAATTAATTGCTTAATTCATAATTCTTTTCCTCAACATTAACATTGCATTTTAGGTAAAAAAATCACTCACTTCATTTTGGAGGAAGGCTTTAGATGTATAACCTATAACATGCTTAATAGTGGAGCCAGACTTTTTGTGGGGGGTCCTTGCTGCTCTTTATGAATGAGTTTTCTTTTTCTAGTCAAAGAGCAAATCTGAGTCCTGAGGCCCAAAGAGGGTTTTGTCCTTTATATTTTCTAAGTGGTTTCATTGTAAATTGTTTTCTTAAAGGGTAGATATGAGAAGATAGCAGCTTAAACTTTTTTTCTTGAGGAGAGCTTGTCACAGTGCAGTATTTTTTGACCATGTTCTTTTAGTTACATGTAGTGGACTCTTTAATAAAAAGTTTAATTAATTTCACATTAACTTGCAGTTACAGGGATTTTGATTTGAAAGTGGTACAACAATTCATTCAAATCACATTGAGTTAGTGAACTGCAGCAATTGCATCATACATTTGATACAATATAAATGGAATTTAATTATTTAAAACAAGTTCAGCATCATGGTCCTGAGCATCTTCCAGTCCCCAGAATGGAATGTGTTTGTTGAAGTCAGCTGAAGGCCACAACTCTCTTCAGAAAAGAGTTACTTGGTTCATTAAGAGTTCCATATAGTGCACATAAAGCTATCCAGCAAGCTTCCCAGAGGGGACCATATTCCTTCCTCCATCACCCTCTGAGTCCAATGAGCTGTCCTGCCTGCCTGGAGCTCAAGGCTGGCAATCACAGGGGAGTGAGGCACTGTCTCCCAGGAGGTGTATCCAAACTCAACCCACTTGCCTGGAGTCTGCTGTTGCATTGGGACTTCATCACTCACTCACTGCAGGTGGAATCACAACAGGCAAGGTCACTTGATGAGGGCATGAGTGGGCTCTGTAGAAAACAATAAAACAATAATCTAAACACCTATCACAGTTACATGATAAAAGATACCATTGATTAGAGTTAAAGGATGACAATTTATAAGCAGATCCAGTACATGCAGAAGTTACGTTATTTTAACCAGAAGCTAAAACTAGCTAAAACTAACTCAACACCTGAAACTAGTTTTGTTTTGCTCTGGGTCCACATTCCTTTCACTCAGGGACAGGCACTTAGGCAAACAGTAGAAATACTTTGCTGATACAGTCAGTTTGTCTAAAACAAAGGCACCCTTGGGTTTCCCTTGACAGGGAGATGAGTCTGGCTTCCTTTCCAAGGTTTGTGATCAATCATGCCATTATTCTCCCCTGAGCCTTCAGGTCATGTAGCCTCTATTTATCTCTTCAGAGCATTCCTTCATTGTGGGTGTCTAAGGGAGTGTGTAGGGGACTGTGTGGGGAGGGGGTGTCTTTGATCTGTTAAAGCTCTTTGGCCTCTTATTTTACAACACGCGATTGGAAAATCTTGTTTTCTCCTGTGCAGAAATTTAGGTTTTTGAGTAATAATCACTTGTGACACCAACTTTTGTGAGCAAAAACCTGCCACTGGTTATCTTCTCGACAGCATACAAAATAAACCTTCTGTTTTTATTAGTATTCCCTCAGTTTCTTCAGTTTGGATTGTAACACAGCAGATAGCTCTTTGTAGTCTATTTCCTTAGTTGCTTCAAAATGTGAGCTGTACTTCCCAAATTTCATCTCTGTTCCTTTAGTTGCCACATTTGTTTTTCCTAGATTCTTCAAAAAGCATTATTCTTTACATTTTTCAGACAGTCCCATGTCTTATGCATTACTACCTCCTGTCTGAGTTGATCTTTCCTTACTTGGATTCCTAGCGCCTTCCAACATAACAATCTGAGTAATCTGGAATGATATTTTGCTGCTTAGTGTGGTATTCCATCACTCTAACCTGCAATTCATGTTACACTGTTATCCCATGGTCATGATTATCCATCTACCCCAACAGTAACGCAGTGCAATTATGTGCCTGACTGTGTAAATAAGATTTAAACTGAGCTATTTGTATACCATTATAACAGCCTTTGTCCAGGAAAAATTGTAGTTCATGTTCACATAGCTAGGCAATTTTCAACAGATTTTTTTCAGTGAAAAATGAAAAAAAAAAAAAAAAGCATAGAATGGGAAAATTTTCCAGCTTTATCTATTCACTTCTACATATTTCATAATCTTCAGAGTATGTAAATGATGTAAATAAGTAGGTTTAAGAACTGTACTGTATATTGCCTTGAAAGTAGTAAATATTTTGTTCACCCCCCCATCTGGTTCCAGCAGAGTAACACATCTTGGTTAAATCCTGTTTATATTTTTAGTGTATTGTTATTTTCTGAAGTGCCTCGGTGCTTTAGGTTTTACAGTTGGTACCCCTGGAAAATACTGCTTTCATGTTTCAAAGTAGTTGCAGATTTTTCCTCCTTTTTTTTTTATTTTTCCTGTATGTAGTTAGATCCATCTTTGTTCAGCTCATTGTCAATCTAGGTCATTATTTGAAGCTTTTGTTGACAGACCTCTTGAGGGTAAGTACATCTGATGCTATAAGTAGGGCTGACTCTTCATAATAAGTCAGCAGATTCACTTGGAAATTCTTGGTGTTGTAGTAGGTTTTATGAAATGGAAGATCTACTGCACTCTTCTGTCACCCAGTAGCATAATCATGTTTAATTAATTAATACCTTCAAAACTGTGACATTCCAGAACTTAGAATTTTTTAATTAATACAGGATTGCTAATTTTGTTTAGAAAGGTAAAATGGACTCCTTAAATGATTTTTAATTTTGTTTTTTAAAACTTTTATTTTTATTTCACAAAGCAGTGCTTGCACAAGGAAACTTGTTTCCAACACATTTTATGCTATTCTGTTTGTTCAGCTCTTAGAAAACTATTTCTCTTACTATATGTTTTCAGTAGCCTGTACTGTGAAAATTGATGATTCTTTGGATTTTTTTTTTTGCTTGTTAGTTTAGCACAAATTGTGTCAGGGACCAACCAAACAGTATTCATTCTTGCCGCAAAGTAAGATGCTGTATGGTACAGCTCCAAGATGCTGTTCTACTGGCTAAAAATTTTCAGGCATGGACAACCTGGGATAGGTTGTGTTTTCTGTATGGCTACAACCACAGGAATGGAGTTAGAAGCAGCTCTGTCTACAACATGTGCATGGTCACCATTCTGAAATCTTTGACCACTACGATATGTGGTGCTGGCGCTTTAAAAATAAAAAAAAATTACATAATTTTCACATTCTGTACTAGTCCATAAAGGCTTATATAAAGAGTGAATAAATTCTTGAGATTAAATCAGCAATGTATTTTCATCCTTTGTGCACAGCAAATGTATTCTGGAACCAGTGGCAACACTAGGTAAGCACCTCTGTCTCTCAGAGTGGTACTGGGTGTCTTACTGTGGTGCATATTGGGTTGAGAAGTGTTGTAGTAGGGCTACAGACCACAGGCTGTAAGGATTTGCCAAAATGCTCCCCCCCTGCCAGAAGGCAGCACCAGCATCTACCCAAGAGGTTTGTCATGCTGAGGCTGCATGAGGGACTGGACAGTCAGAACCTGAACAGTTGTCCATGAATGATAAATCTGATAGCCACTGAAACTGAGGTTTGAACCAGTGCCTGTCGGCACTGTCCTGATTCTGGATTAGCATTGCTGCCAGCGCTGTGCTTTACCTGCCACATTCACTGTCAGACACAGAAATATAAATTAATGAATAGCATATGCCACAGTGATGCCTATCTAAATGCAGAAGAGCTACAATAATAACTTAAATAAATTAATTATTGATTTAGTAATACATGAGTATTTCAAGGCTGATGAGAAATTCACTGTGCTTTCCATTTAATTTTAGAAAGTGAACTACAGTTTATTCCACAATTTTTTTTAAATAAAAACAAGTAAAAAAGTACTTTCATCACCAGTGATGTGCGAGTGATATGCGGCTGTATTTCCTTATTTAGCTTGAGAAATTATCCAATACTTAAAGTCTTGGCTAGATTGTTTGTGTATGAGAGAAAGAGAGAACCTTTACACTGTCACTAGTTTTAGTGCACTTTGACCATACTTAACTGTGTTTCCTTTATCCATTGGGAATGAAAGGATTTAAAGAAATCTGTCTGGTTGTTGTCAGTTTAGTCGGAACAGAAACAAGTGGTTTCCCTCCTCTTTTCATCTTTTTTGTCTATGGTGAGATTCCTGTGAAGCTTAATCTTCTCAGTTTTCCCCCCCACATACAGTTTTGCTTCTGATTTTCTTTTGTTGACAACTTTGTCTACTCCCTCTCAATTAATCTGTGGTCATGCAAAGAGCTACTTTATGGCTTCTTATGCTAAATTAGAATGTGTCTTAGTTTGGAAGACAGGTATCGCTAAGGACAAACAGGATCCTCTCCTGAAATGGAGAATGCAAAAAAAAAAAAACCTCCTCTCTCCGAATTGTTATAATTTTGGAATTAAGGGGCTCTCAGGCAAAGATGTGAGGATATGGATAACAGTTCTTTACTTGTGTTTAGCAAGGCAAACAGAACAACAATAACTATGAGATGAACAGCAGACAGAACCAGGGAAACAGTCACAGTTTTCTCTGCCACTGGCCCCCTTTCCCCGTTGGTGCAGTTCCCGACACAGGCAGCTGTGGTGCAGAGTCCCGGGATGCTGGAGATGGATCAGGAGCTCCCCGGCGGTGGCTGGAGCTGCAGCACGAGTCCCAGCAGGCAGGGGGTGCGGGCTGAGGTGTGGAGAACACTCGGAGCAGGAGCGAAGGAACAGCGAGGGGGGCAGGAACTGCAGCGGCTCCTGGTGAGGCAGACAGGGGCCAGGGTCAGGATTGCCGGGACACACACGAAGAGACCGTGGCAGGAAACCCCGAACTCCGCTCCAGTGGGGCCAGTGAAAGACAAAAAATCTGCCCCCGAGGTCTGGAAACCACAGCCTGCTGTTTTCTTCTCCCGACAAGCACATCCCCCAAAAAACGAAGTGAAGTCCACATGTTCCTCCTCTCCCTCCACCTCAGTCACTTCTTTTGTCTTTCTTAACGATCCATAAGTGCCCAGTGATTAGTACCCTGGCAACTTATGGGAAAAAAATTCTACAAGAGAACCCAACCCCCAGCAGAATGGTATATGGAGTCCCTTGATTTTTTTTTGTTGTCGTTTCCTGTTATTTAATAAGGTTGGCTGTTAATCTGTAGCCATAATGCAAGATTTATAGGTATAATTAACAACTTTTATGAGGCCAATACCCTTTACCGTGGTCTAACTTACACACCACAACGTTTACCCTATTTTTTTTTTTTTAATGCAGTCAATGGTTCCTTTTAGTGTAGCAGTGCACAGGTATGCATACAGAGAAATAACGTCTTTTTTAAAAAAGAATATCAATTTGTTTGTGCTCTGTTCAGTATTTTAGATATTCATGAAAATTTCCATGTTGGGAAACTTTGATTTTTTTAGTTGACTTCTTCAATTCAAATCTGCATTAATAATCTTTATTACTTGAAAATAGAGAAATAATTGGATAGGTTATTTAAACTCTCAGCAGTGATTGTGGTGAGGCGTGAATGGACAAACTAAAGAAAAGTGAAAATCATCAGGTTAACATTGAAAAGGATTGTATTAATATTGATAAAGATGCACAAGTTAATCAAAATAATTCTGATTTTAATTTGAATATTTTTGACATAGATCTTCCTAGCTGGGTGTGTCTATTTTTAGAGTTTGTTTTCTGGTTTTTGTATGTACTTGAAAGAGTCATCAAATGGTAGCATCAGTGTGTTCTTGATGTTGTGGTCTAATATTGTCCTTTTTTCCCTAGAGTTCCAGGTTAATTGGTTTAGATAAAAAATTATGCTAATTTTAAAATGCTTCTATTAATTACTAAGAAACATCATATGGGAAAGATTCCTTCAATTCCTTTAACACCTTAACAGGTAAATTAAAAAGTTTATGCTCATCTGTATGCTTTTTTTTTTCTCCCTCCAATGTCAGACTACTTACTTTATAGCAGGAAAAAACTCATCTGTTTCCATTTCTTTTTCTGCAATGTTCCCTAAGACTTCTAAGAAATTTTTCACCTACATTACCTACTGGATAAAAGTCCCTACACGTGATGCCTTATGTCAGTGAAGAAAAAGCCTACACCAGTCCTTCAAAGAACACAGAATTTTGTTTCCTAACCTTAGCCTTATCACAATCTTTGGAGCTGAATTTGAATTTGCTGTAGCGCTTCATATAGTGCCTTTAATTTCTCCTTCATTATTTCAGAGGGAAGCATATTGAAATCAGGAAGGCCAAAGCCTACTTGGAGCTGAATGTGAAGGCATAAAACAACAGGATAGGATTCTTCAAGTATTTTCCAGAGGGAACTCAGGAAATTTGCAGGTCCATGGTTGAATGTTGGAGGCAATCTAATGGTGGACCTAGAAACAGAGAAAAAGCAGAAATTTTCTTTGTTTTTTCAGTGGTTCCCAGACAAGGGACAGTACCACGGCAGAGACACAGGTTCAGGACTGTTTAGCAGAAAGTTGATGTATTCAGCTTCTTGGGGGTCTATGCCAAGACTGACAAGAGCTCATTTAAGTAATAGGACAGCAAGCTGGCTGTCATCCAAGAGGAAACATGGTAAGTGAGGAAAGTCCTGAGAGTTAGGAGACTAATCTTATTGCAGCCTTTACAAAAGTAAGGAGGATGGTACAGGGATGCACAGGCTGTGTCAGGTCAGTGTCAGTCTCCAGAAGGATCATGGAACACATCCTCTTGTTTCTAGACATGAGAAGGGCAAGCGTGCCTAGAAAGAGTCAGAACAGATTTCTGCAGTGCAGTCAGTGTTTTATTTGACTATGAATGAGGGGAGCACATGTGATGTGGTGTAAACTGTAACTTTATTAAATCCTCAGATTCCTTCTCCCACACTGTTGTCAGCACTAAGCTGAGGAAGCATGGGCTGGGTGTTGAGTGGGCTGAAAATTGGCTGGGCTACTGTACTGAAAGAGTAGTAATCAATATTACCAACTAACCAATTGACCAACTATCAGACAGTAAGAAGTGAAAGTACCTCAAGGGTTGATTCTGGCACTCCTGCTACTCAATTCTGCAGTGACTTGAATGACAGAATTGAACAGAATGCACCCTCAGCAAATTTATGAATGGTACTAAATTAGGCTGATGCTTGGAAAGCCAGATTGAGCTTCAGTCTTAAATCGTTCTGAGACCTTGGATGAACTGAGGACTTAGACAGTAGGAAACTCACGTATTTAAAAAGAACAGATTGCAAGTCTGCGTCTGAGGTGGAGCAACAGGGTGGCTGGGAAGCACCTGTCTGAGTCACAGCCTTACTGAAAAGGACCTGTGATCATTAAGAATGTCAAGCTCAATAGGAGTCAGCACTGCAGACAAAACTTGCCCTGTACTGATCTGCATTAGAAGGAAGGAGGAACAGGAATGGCAGACTGAAGGAAAATGGTTATCATCCCTCCTTGGAGCTGCTTCTTGCACAACGGTGTTTCATTTTGGTAACCCCCAATACAGAGAGGGTACTGAAAAACAAGAGACACTCCAAGATACTAAACTGGTTGGAGGCATAGACAACATGATGTAATGGGAGAGGTTAAGGAGCTGTGATTTTCAGGAAAGTGGATCAGGTGAAGCAGAGGCTAAGGGTGTGAGCTTAGGTTAGTTCATAATATCATCAAAAGGAGGGACAAAGATGATGGCATCAAACTTTTCTCAGTAGTGGTATACAGTTTAGCAGGGGCAATACTGTAAATTGCAGCTTGGGGAGTTCAGACTGGACACAGGAAAATTTTCTTCATGAAGAGGTTACCATAGTAATAGAAGAGGTGGCTAGAAAGGCTGTGAGTTTGATCTTTTCCAGTCAACTACATAAATCCTGATCTGGTGCTGGAAATTATCGTCTTTTTTAGTGGGAGGTGAGACTAAGTGACTTCAGCCAAAATTTCTGTGATTCTATATTGATTCTTTGATAACATACAATTTTACTGAAATTATGTTTTAAATATTTTTAATGTTGACCATGGAAAATAACATGTGAAGGAGGGCAGTGTAGCTTAACATTTCCCCCATTGTGATTACTTAGATTCTAGTGCTTTAACAATAGGATAGAAACTGAGGATAGCTGATTATTGACGTATAATCTCAATACTTTTCATTGTTTATATTAGGTGGCAGTCAATGAAATAGATCAACCAGCAGAACTAGTGGATAAAGGGGAAAATTAGCTAACACAGAGTGGAATACTGGAAGATTTTGATAAGATTTAAGAGTTTTTTCACCCCTGGAGATGTTATCTATCTTTTTAAATAGGTTTTAGACACCAGGCTATTAATTCTCAAATTCTACCAGATCTTAGTATTTGCAAGAGATAAACATGGGGAAATAACTAGTGTTTTCTTGATGTTATAATACAAAAGTGTAAAGGTAACCTCACATTTAGATTTGATATCCTTTCTCTCCAACTTTGTGTGACTGATCCTGTCTTTTCACAATGCCTTAGCTTTTTAATGAATTTTTTTCTTAAAAATAGCATTTATCTTTATTTCAGACAGCTTGCATGTATATGGACAAGAAGAGAGACAGCATAGATCCCTTAAGGGATATAGGGCGCTTTTCTGTCAGTTGCTTATGTCAGGTTGAATATCTGGAGAAGAGCAAAATAGGTATGAAAACGATGTTACACACTTTAATATGGGAAAGATTCTTATCTCATGAGGGCTGAACTTTCTCTTCAGAGGATTCAGAGCTAATTCATAGAGACTTTGCATCTCCCCATGCGACTTGGACCTCAGGTCACAGAAAATAAGTCCAGGCAAGTCAGTTAGGCCTTCAGCAAGAAAATTAATCACCTCATAGCCTGTGTGTAGCATATAAATAATTAGGCTGGAAACCAGAGCAAGATATTGCCAATAAAGGAAACTTAGTATCTTCATGGTGCTGCAGTAATCTGGCTGTCTGTGGCTGCTTGATCTCAGTGGCAAAGAGAACAGTTAACACTTTTTGAATGCATGATCAGTTCTGCAGGAGGCTATTCTTTGTGTTAATCCTCAGATTCAGCAAGGTATTTCCTGGTGTTTGTTAAGCTCTCCCTAGAGCTGAGGGAGAAATACAATGTAATTGTTGCAATGATGGATTTTAGGATATAGTATGTTGATTGTTATCTTCCTAATACTGAAGGGCTTGGCATGAAAATACATGACTGTTTCAAGTCAGACACAGATCTTGTTCTTTTAGCATTTGTTTAGAAGAAATTCCAGTGTCAGCATGCCAGATGAGGATTTCAGGCAACAGAAGTGTGATTGTGGCCTGCTTCCACCTACTTTATCAGACTGTTTATACAGTAGACATATACCAATGCCTGTTCCTGCCCTCCTTCCTTAAATCCTAAGAAATGCTTGCTGCTTTAAGGAGAATCTGTACTTTAAGGGCTTTTGTGTGCATCTTGTACTTTACTGAGATGCTATTCAACAGTTTTGTTTTACTTTTTGTGCTACTCTTAATGAGTATCGTTGTTCAATTCTAGGCTGTACCCTATAATCCAATGTATTTTAGCAATGCCCAGAAGGGGGATGTAATAATAATAAAATTTTCTGCAGAATCTGCTGCAACTAATGTACATTGTCTAATGTGCAAGCATTTTCTACAGAAGTCTGTTCACAGTTAAAGTTTTACTTTCTTCAATTCCTTCTGTTGCATCACTATCAGTAAAACTGATGTTCTGCATTTTCATATGCGTGTAAGGCCTTATTGTCTTCAGCAAGTTTCTGTGATTTTGGTGATTTAAAGTAATTTTGCTGTAGTGTTCTTGGTTATTACATGAATGAAGATACTTTCTGACTAAGGTATTGCCTAGCTTTGGATTACAGATATCATCTGGGGTTATTTTTCCAGTAGGTTTTGTATTTTTGCTAGTTAATTTTAGCCCTTATGAAGTTGTTGTTCTGCAGCACAAGAATTCCTATGCAGTTATCATGTTTGTATCTCAATTTTTTTTTTATTTATTGTGATTTATTTTATTGAAGGAGGGACTTGTATAGTGTATAAAAAGTTTGCTTTTCTCCATTAGTATTTTATTGCCAACACAGTAAAATTCTTTTCTATTGCTAGGACCTATGGATGCTGTCATGGAATTTTTGAATTAGAGTAACTTAATCTTAAGTATCTTTGACAGTTTCATAGTAAGTTATCACAATCTCCAGAAACATGTTTTTGTAAACAAGATTTTTTTATCTGCGTACTTGTGTAGTGAAGCATAAATGATACAGGTGTAGCTCTCTCTCAGTGGCTTGATAGATAGTCAGTATCTGGGAGGACTAGTACTGAGTTTGTTAATATGCTCAGGAAGACCTGAGGTGTCGTCCTGTAATCAGAATTCCCCATGGTTTTGAGCACTTATAGTCTCAAAATGAAACAAATTAATTGCTTCTAGATCCCAACATATGTTGAATGGCATACAGAGGCTTGGTGCTCTACCTGTCTCTTCTTGACCTCTCATCTCTCCACAATTCCCTAGGTGCAAGACTTTGTCTTGATATGTTGCTATCTTCTGGGGTTCAATTCCCTGAATGTCATTTTCTCCATGCTCCAAAGTTGCCTTCCTTAGACCAAGCTGCGTTCAGTCTTCTGAACTATGAAAGGTACTAAAGGAATCCAACTACAGGGATGTTGGCAAACGAAATAGTACAGAAAGAAATTATACAAAAGGAGATCATAAACCACATCTGTTTGTCTGTATACGCTAAATATGAAATTATCTAACTTCTTGGGCATGAAGGAGTTACTCAGTTCTTCATCTGTCCTCCCTGTCATACTCTTGCTGTACTTAGGCATCTGGGAAGTCCTTTCTTGTGTGCTTTTTTACCACAGAGGATGTGGAGAACAGACAGACTGATGCAGCTGTATTCATATGAATAGCTAGAAGTTAAATTTTCAAGCAATTTCTGTGTAAATATTACAGTAAAAGGGGAATAATCCTGCAGATCCTTGAGCATAACTGTGCCCACCTGAACTTCATAATATATCTGGTGAAGTTACTTGTATGAATTGTTTGCCAGTCAGAGGGATTAGAGATTTGAGTAGAATCCTGATTTTAATTTTGAAGAGATGGCTTTGAAGACTGGGATTCAAATGATGTTTATGTTAATTCTTTAAAAGAAATCCTTACATGGAAGTACAAAAGCACTTTTAGCATATAAATTTCCAAATGTAAATGATGTAATATCCAAATCCTATGACTTTTTACATATTCTTATAGTTTTTTTTTTTACTGTTGGAATTTACTTTCCTGTTTTAAAAGTAGAATATATTTGCATAATTTCACACAAATTTTAAATACAGCATATAATCTGTATGTGAATATTTTATACTAATAACTTACATTATGTACCTTAAAATATGTATGTTTTATGTGTTATTTGGCTTTCAGAAGGGTTTTATCTAGTTTTTCATAAATTTCAAACTTGAGATGGGTTTCAAATTTAAGCCATCTGTATTTGAGATAAGTATTTGTAGGAGAATTTGAAAATATCCTTTACATTTTAAAATACTAAAAAGCCAATAGAATGTTAAAAGTCTACTCTGGTGCTGAAAAAGTCTAAATTGAGAAATTAAGTTAATGCCTCATTAGAGTTTTGAGAAAGAACACTTGTTATTTCTCTCTTGGTAAAAAGCACATTTGCTTTTGTGTCTTTCAAGGTATTTTGGTTGGTTGGTTGTTGTTGGTGGTGGGGGTTTTTTTAATTTTTTTTTTTTCAATGACTAGAAAAAATACCTTTAGCTGGAGAGAAATATTTGAAAGCAAATGATTAGTCAATGTCCAGATTAAGTACTACTTTAGGAGATTATTATTAAAAATTGTATCAATAGAAAGTTAGATAAAGTATAATTAAGGACTTGGAGACTGTGGTGTGATGTGTAGGTGTGGCTAATGTTTTGAGTATTGCTTATTAAATGAGTAACATTACTATTAACTGAGTTAACAAGGTTAGTTTTCCTGTCTTATTATATAGTAAAATATAACTACACTCTGCACATTCTTGTTTTCTCTATTGTAAAGTCTTAAAAAAGAATTGTCCAAAAACATAATTGTTTGGGGTTTTTTTTCCTGAAAAAAAGTACTGTTGTTTTCCAAACATGCCCAGGATGAAACTTGTTGAAGTATTCCACCTTTCTTCCTTTTCCCCTGCTTCCTATCTCTTGACTTCCAAGGTAACATCTTGCTCCTGACTAATCATTTTTCAACAAGCAAGAATTTCATCAGAATGTTTTAAAGGAAATCTAATGGAAAATACAGCTATTACAATGTGTAAAGCAATTCTGGACCACTTGCACAACCCAATTCCAATGTGACGGGCAGTGAAGATTATAAATACTGCCAAACTACTGATACAAATTAATTTATATTTGTTTATTTAACCTGAAGAAGAAACTATTTGTAATGATCTTACTCATTAAATACCCAACATCTTATGCATTTAGTGAAAACTGCAGGGCTATTTTATTCCTGCTGGTATAGTAGTGTTGTGAAAGAGTGAACAAAATCCATTTTGTTCTCATGCATCTACTGTCTGATTTTTCTGTGAGCTCTGAATGTTTGCATTCTGTCTTCATTTACTCCTTTGCAAGCTCATTGAATTTTATTAGTTATCACTGCAAGCTAAATGAAATACAAGTAGTTGCACAGCTGCAATGATATGAGTCTGAACTGCTTCATCATCTTTACTTGCAAGTGATATGAAAACAGGAAAAAATGAGCTTGATTATAGATTTCAGGAACTTTGCCAGAACCAGTGTACAAGTGATTTTCTCAAAATGGAATCACTTTGCATTGGAAATCTTAAAAAACAAAAAATCAACAAAACCTGGGGGAAAAAAAGAAAACCAAAAATCACAAAAAAATAGAGCAAGAAAAGATAGTCTCTTTAATTTTCAGATGCTTAGCATTCTTTGTCTTCTCAAGTCAGTGAGAAGTGTGGGCTCCCATTGTCTTCTAAAAATTGGACCAATATGCAAAAAGTCTTGTTCGTATTTATCTTACTGTAACAGAAGTGTATCCTAATGTGCTCTAGTTGAATTTGTGTAATTGTGGCAGAAACAGCTGTGCCTGAATATTGATCTTGGCTATCACAATAAAACCATTTATTTTGTGTACATAGAAGTATGTATTTTAAGCTTCCAGAATTAGCACTTTTGTACTCTACAGTTAGGTAATTTCTCAGTATTACAGCAGGCATAAAGACTGCAGTGAGGGAGCATCTCTCTAGTGGGGTTGTACCTGTTGAACTGCTGCTTGTAATTCATATTTAGTGCGGTGTGTGTTTGTTTTGTAAATACTGTTTTCTGCTGTTCCTACTCTGTAGGTTCACAAAAACTATGCCTTGAAGATTTTGAGCTGATTTGCCCTGAGATTTTTCCCGGTGGTGCAGGTTGGCTTAAGAAGCCCAGATGAAGGCAGTGCTGTGAACAGAGAGCAGCAACCTGTCTCCTGAGCCTGGAGTTAGGGAGCTCTTGTCAGCACTCCAGAGGTAGCATGTGCCTTCACACTTGCAGTGTGTCTGTCCTGACTTTGTACCAGTCCTTTTGCTCCAAGAGCTACAAAGCCACAGTGCAGGTGAGGCTTTGCAAGGAGCTGATAGAAACTTGAAATGGCAAGTGTACAAAGGCAAGTCATGGGACTGGGTATCTGTCATTAACACAGCTACTTTCAGCTCATATAGGCAGGAGGCACTGTATGGTCTGTGTAGACACAAAAGGATATAAGATGCTTTTAGTGTAAAGCCAGCCTCACTTGAACATAATGAAAAGCTGCTGAAGGGGTGTTCTCTTCAGAACTGTACATCATACCAGGCCTTCATTCCAAAAAAGTTTTAATGTTTTATGATCAGCTTTCATCAGTCAGATAGACAGTGTGGAGTCTTTGAAAGTAGTTTTTTTTAAACATATATTTTGGATTTCTGCATTAGACTCCCCAGAATGCTGTTAAGGATTAAATCTGACAGATCATTCATGAATTTACTTGTAAAGAAAGAATCTATAACAGTTTCTTACTTGCTTTTTTGTTTTAATTTCCAAGGTAAATAAATTAATATTTTGTTTCTTTAGTACTTTAAGAAACAAACACCTAGTTGAGCAGCTGTTTATTATTCCCTCCTTGCACTTCTGTTAATGGCAGGTTTTGAAACTGAAAAGGAGGACTACAGGAACAAATCTGCCATCCAAATATTTTCAGTATTTTGTTATGGGTTCTTTTGGTTTTGTGTGTATTTATACTTCCTATTCTTAGTGTCAGTTTCAGTGAAAAAAATTAATATAATAATAATGAAAAAGAGGCATTTTGCAATAACATCTAAATATTTTATCTTTGCTCTTAGTAAAACACGAAATTTCAAATTATATTTCCTGATCTGATTGCAGTTTTTTATATTCTTGCCTGAGGTGCCTGTGTACCCTCCAAGTAAATCTGTCAACAGTTTTCAAAAATTCTTTACTTTTACCTGTCAGATTTTAAAAAGGTGAAAGCTCTCAGTTGCTAAAATAAATCTTTGTTTGTTTGTTTTGTTAGAATAAGAAATTATTCCACTGTAGGAAAAAAGTTGTTGTATTCCCTTGCTTGGAGAGTGGGAAAAATTTATTCATACATGAGTATATAAATAAAAATTGAAGTTTACACAGATGATGTGCTTTAGTCTCAAGAGGGGAAAAATATTGTTGTGCCTTTTTTCTTTTTTAAATTTGGAATTTCATTCGTTGTTTCAAGTCTTTGAGTAAGGCATGGTTGGTGCTTCAAGTCCTGTGGGAGTACGTGCTGCAGTGCTCAGCTCTGCTTGCAAAATCCATTACCTCTGGCTGTTGCTGACACACTGTGGGACAGTAAATGGTTTCACACGAGAAGAAGCAAGACAGTGGCATGTGCTGGTGACTTGGTGTTGCACTCAGGGTTGTGCTTCCTGTTTTTCCAACCTAACCTGTAGCACTGCCTCTTTTTTTTGGCCAGCCTGTAAAGAACAATCCTTATACATCCAGAGAGATCACTGTGCTGCTGGCTGTCTGCAGGGTAAGGAGCATTGAAATGTTTTGACTTGAACTTGTTAGTACTAGTGAGTTTTAAATTATGCCTAAGGAATCAGCATGGTTTGGTTCATTGTTCACACGTTTTTTGCATATGTTGAAACAAATATATTTTCCATCATGGTTCACGTGTGGAAACACCTAATTTAATCTTTTGTTGCAAGAAATACTTGTGTATCTCTCTTCTATTACATCAAGCAGAATGCTGTGGATACAATGTGAAGATTCGAACTTCAAAGCACTTCTTTAAACTTATTTCGAAAAGTGACCGTGTTTTCAATGGCACTGATAAGTTACTATTGTACCTTGTAATGAGAGAAACTTCTGCTTCTGATTCCTACAAGGCTATTCATGGCAGGAGAGGGAAGCAGGATGGGCTCTTGCCTTGTGCCACTTTGGTGATACCTGCAGAGACAAGAGTGTAAAGATTTCTTTTGCTGTGTCATGGTGGAGAGCATCAGCTTCCCCAGACATGATTTTTAGTACCAAGCATGTGACTATTCCTAGACAGGCCAAGAAAAGTCCTTTTATTTTATTTTGGTTTGCTTTTGTTTAATCTTTCAGGTTTTGAGCATAGGAATTCACTTACTTGTGCTTTCACATAAATATAGGCTTTTTTTTGGATGAAAAATTAGATTTTCTTGCTGACTACCAGAGAGCAAAGAAGGCAGAATTTTCAGGAAATATGACAACAAATGACTGAAGACTTCCTTTATTACCTACCTTTTGTAGTACGTAGAGACAAAGTATGAGAAAAATTTGCTGCATCCCTTCAGGAACAATAACAGTAGGATTTCTTATTACTCTTGAGAGTTTTTCAGAGAGAATTCTGAATTGCAGGAATAACTCTTCCTTACAGGATCTTGAGCTAAGAAAGAGCCTGTAAAGTTGTCTGAACTAAGCTACTGTTTCTGAAGTATTGGAATTCATAGAATAACTGCCTCCATTTATGATGATTGACATACCAAATAAGCAGGTACTATATAGTCAGTCTGTTAATGTGTGTATTTATTAAAAATATTTCTTTGAAGTAGAAGTTGAGTGTTGTTGAGCTGTAAGTAAACCACTCAAGTTCGAGAATCACAATACTAATAGACTGTACAAATGTAAACACACAGAAAAGTTTAATTTCTC
This sequence comes from Sitta carolinensis, assembly GCA_032173965.1. Taxonomy (NCBI): domain Eukaryota; kingdom Metazoa; phylum Chordata; class Aves; order Passeriformes; family Sittidae; genus Sitta; species Sitta carolinensis. Next base: position 80,339,451 of record CM063284.1, read on the forward strand.
TACATTAAACACAGAGGATAAAATTAACATTTACTTCAGTTTAAAGTATGAGGAGTAAATGACAAAGCATTACTAAATCTTTGTCAGAAGTAATACTTATTTTTTTTATAGTTTTACAATAAAATAATTAAGCTCATAATAAGAAGTAATTCCTAGTTTGCTTTCAAACAAGTCTACACAAACCCTTAGCTCAGTTAAAGTATTTTTATGGATGCTGCATATTTTTTGAATTACAATAATTCAATGGAAAAATAATATAAGGCAAAATTACTGTGATTGCTTGTCATAGTTTCTCAGAATATTGAGAGCAAAAAAAATAAAACAACCACTGAAGCCACTGTTATTTTAAGCTCTTTTCAAGTCTCTCCATTACTTTTTGGTGCTTTTTATAAACATGGTCCTCAGTGTAGTAGGTGGAAGAATACTCTTCCCAGCACCTCTGCCCATACTTTTATTAGTGATTTAAGTATTTGTATCAGCAGAACACTGGCAATTACACCATTGCTTTGAAAACACAGTAAATAGCTCTTCAGATGCCAGGTAGTCAATATTGAATTTTTGTAAATTCTTGAAGTGCGGAATCTGTGATGCAGAAACTTGGACCTTGTAGGAGTGAGCAATGGTGTGTACTTGAAATATGGTTTTGGCTTCTGGAAAGCATAAGCATGAGGCCTTATTGCTTCCATTCTTTTATTATACAGTTTTTTGGGTAAAGTTGTATATCTTTGTGTTGTTTTGAATTTGGCTTTGGTTTTGGTTTTAATCTTGCTATTGGCCTATCAAATTCACGTTTGTGTAAAGAAATGACCTAATATCAAGTGGTGGGACATATGGAAACCAGCTGTTTTGAGCATCGAGCAATTGCTAGAAGACAATAATTCATGTGTGAATATTTTGGTGACTCCAGTCTTTTCTTATAGTAGTAATAGCAGTATGTAGCAACAGGTCCTGAAACTGTTGAGGAACTTTTTTTACAATTTCCAGGGAGCCATGTAAAACAAAATATAAAAGCAATCCCTCAAACATTTCTGATCAATCCCTTCCTCTCCCCTAATGGTTTAAATAGTTCAAAAGATGATTGTGGTCTTTGCACTTCATGGCCTAGGAGTCTCTAAAAGATTTTAACTTGCCATTTTTATAATGCCCAGAATCCCTGTATCTACAGAAGAGTTGCTTTCTTTTCATTCACTCTGTTTCACTTTTTTTTTTTTTTAGTTATAATTATGAGAGAAGTCTTTTAAGCCCCTGTGAGGAAAAAATTAAGCCATCACTTAGTAGCAAATGTTCACTGTCCCCACCAGAAAATTTGATTTAGAGTGTAATTTGAAATTAAACTAATATTTAATTTGCTGTCAAAGTTACATTTAAATAACAGCCTTATTAGAATTACTGACAGGCCAGCACAGGTACAGGTTTTAATCTGTATTTCTGGATACTGTCGTACTTGTGCAGAAATCTCAAAACCTGAGTAAAGTGTCACAAATGGCAGAATTTTACATGGGCAGAAAATCAAAATATGTGACACCTGTTCAGCATAGACTAGAAAATAATCAAACAAGCTGAAAATGGGTACAGGTAGTTTTGGCCAATGCTATTTTGCTAATGTTTTATTGAAATGATAGACCTCAACCTGTCCAACTTTCAGACAACAATTAGGAGCAGGGCACTTTTTTTTGAGTGTCACCAAAATGAGAGTACTTAAATTCTTTTTGAAGTCAGAGTCAGCTTGATTCAGCTTAAAAGCAATTTGTGTTGCGTTAGGTGGTGTTTTACCCCTGTGACCCAAGCACATGTAAGGGTGGTGCTTGGTAGTTGTAGCAGGATGCTGTATGATTCTCACTGACTCAGGAGCATGTTCAAGTGGTACTGGATATTCCAGTTGTTTTTGAACACATCCCAGCTCTAGACCCTAGTCCTGCACTAAGTTACATTGGAAGATGAGTGGATACTCCCTTTCTTCTGAACTTATACATATTAAAATGTGTGTAAATATCAAGGAACCTTGATGATGCAGTAGAATAGCCCAGGACTTGATTTATCATGTCATCTCAGTCAGTAAGACTTACACTGAGGTATAAAGACATTCCTTGTTTAAAGAAGTGATTACAAAAATAACAGACTGCAAAATTTCTGGGAGAGAGAGCAGAAACAAATTAATGAAAATGAGGGTGCAAACTGTAGTGTTTCTTATTGTAAAAAATGTCATAGTAAATTATTTTGATGTGGGGTAAATGCACCAATTTGCATAGTAGAGTCACAAATTCCTTTCATCAAGAGAATGAACAGTATAATACTGTGGTTTTGCCACATAGTATTTCTGATGACAGGAGAAGAAGTAAAGTGAAAACTACTTCCAGCTGAAGTCTATGTTCATGTCATAGTTAGAAGTGATTATTAAAGAGTAATTTTCTTGAAATACAACACAAATTATACAAGCAAGCTGATATTTTATTTTGATGAATGATTCAGTTTACAATTTTTGTTTACCCAGTCACAGCCAGCTCTGCAGGTAGCTGAAACTAAGAGGATGTGAAATTCTCACTGTCACCTCAGTCTTAATTAGTGCATTGATCCGGTGTGATCCCTGTAGAGTAAACACTGAGATTTCACAACAGTTTTTCACTTAATTCATTCCTGCCTGAAAGTCCATATCACCTAATATTTCAAATAAAATATATAATTTAGATCTTCACTTTATAGACCACTTAATATATGGTCAGGCTTCACATTTTTCACACGTTCTTACTCACTAGAACCTTTTTCAAATGACTATATTAACGCAAGAAAATAGTAAATACAAAAACCAGATCAGTAGCTGCTGTCACCTCTGGTTGTTCCCTGTTACTGTAACCCATAAAAAAACCACAGCTCTTTACTCTGGCAGTCAAGACTTATATATTTAAACCTAGGTACATTCTCTACTTTTTCTACTTTATAGCCTTCTTCAGTAAATATTTTGGAGCATGCAGTTTTTCAGAATATAGTCAACTTCCTATTTCCTGGGATGGAATGGGAATACCATGTGTCACAATACCCTTAGAAATACAGCTGTCCCCTGGAACACTTGTAGAAATATATACCAGGAAATCTTACATACAAACACATCCTGATGGCTGCCCAGGACTAGGGTTGCCATATGCAAAATGGTGTGTGTTAAACAAGACACAAACATGGGTTGGCTAATTCTGAGGTAACTCCTATATTTGTGTGTAAAGCTCTACATACTCATCTGTGAAACGTCTGTTTCTGGTCTGTGAACCAGAAAAGTCTATTTTCTGGCGTATGGCTTTTCAGCTTAAATGGCTTCCTGTACATGCAATGAGACTGTTCTGGTAAGTCTCTGTGGACGTGAGCTTTGGGTTCATCATTCAAGTACCTAACTTGTTAATTAAGGCTCAGCTTTGGTATAAGTCATGTCGTTGTCTCTGTCTCAGTGTTGGACACACTGGAGCAGAGCTAATCTTTGTAGAGGGGTTGACTTAAAGAAAGTCAACACCTTGTTCTTGGTTTTCATGGTTTTCTACTAAGAGCTGCTTATCTTAGTGCTGTGTGCCAATGGACACAGTTAAAGGTGCCATGGAAACCTGGGATTACTCAGTAAGGTGTTTACTATCTTTGTAGTTTTAAAAATCTAAACATGTCCCTATCTCCATAAAGAATACAGCTGCAAATCCAACCTGTGTGTCTAATTGTTCATGATGCATTTCTGGGAATCAGAAGAAGATTTGCATTTCTGTAGCTTACAGCTACAAAGCTCAGACACTGCTTAAACAGTTTTTGAAAGTCTGGAAGACAGTGCTAATAAGGAAATGTCATGTTAAAATGCAGTTTTCATTACCTAACCCATAGATATTTGAATGTTTGTAACTTCAAGTGCTTTTCAGGGACCGAAATTATTCCAGGTTCTGTTTCAACTTGAGGTCATTAACTTTTAAATTAAAAAAAAAAATTAAAAAAATATTTTTTATTTTCGAAAAGGAAAAAAAAATTAAAAAGAAAGGAACACCAAACTTCTTTATTTCTAATTAAGAATATTGTTTTTTCAAAACATTATTGAAAAAATAAAACTTTTCTTTAAACCTTCCTTGTTTCATAGACCTTATAAACCTTTAAACACTAATCCTCTCATAAAGAAAATTGGTGCAGTAACTCTGAGCCTTTCCCTGTAAAACACTGTACTTTATGAGATATTAACTATACTTATTCAGTTGATTTGTAAGTAAAGGGAACATTGCTGAAATATTTTTTGTGGAAAGGAGCTGAACCTAAAATACCAGTACAAAATGGAACTGAGTGGTAGCTCCATAAAATTTGAACTGTTTCATTAAAAAGTAATTTTTTTGTAAAAGAAGTTAGACTCAAATAGTTAGATTTGTAATGGATATGAGTTTAATTTACTCATTGAGACTCCGTTTTCTAGGAAGGAGTAGTAGAAAGGCAAAAGCTATGATTATTAATAAAATTATATTAATTGAATATTTACAAAATTGTTCCTTCTAGACTGTTGACACTTTGCTATGTAAAATTGTCACATCATAATTATATAGTATCCTACATATCAGAAGGTCTTCTCAATGAAATAAAGTCATCTTAGCATTTATCTCTTTCAAGAATATAAAACACAACCCAAAAACTGTCACATTTTGAGTTAAATCTAGAAGAGTTGGGCTCTTTTGCTTACTGAGGTTTACTTCACTTTAAACAATATTTCCATACATTTTAGCTTTGTTTTCTTTGCTAGGAGAATGCCATATGGATATATCTCTATTTGTGCTGGTCAGAATAAAGCAAAAACAAAACAAGGAAGTATACACACAAGTTTTCTCTCAAATTATTTTTTTTTGCAATTCAGACATAGATGTCCTTTTCTTTAGAGATCCTTAGCAGTGAGGTTAAAGTTAAATGAGGTCCTTAAGTGAAATGCTATCTAAGTAGAGATACTGTGGTGGTGGATGGCATCGTGTGTATGATGGGAGGCATTGCGTAGGCTGAAAACACTGTAAACATAAGCAGATTATTTTCTTTATATAGAGTAATCTGGGCATTTCAGTCATTATTTCAGTGCAGCTTTCTAGTAAAACTGTGTAAGTTTGGAAGTCTCTGGAGGAGTGGAACAGTGCTGGCTATCAGACCTGTATCTTGAATGCTAGATTCCTGAGTATTCAAGTAATTGATCTTGGTTTGCAAAGACAATAGATAACACTGCCAAATTCAAGTATACTCTAACCATGTATCTTGTAATTTAATCGAAGTGTAGTGCAAGTATTTCTTTCAGGAGACTATGAGCACAAAGGGCAGATGTGAGGATTGCAGCCAAGAGTTGTGGCACTGCTCTCACCATGTCTTACAAGGATAATAATACACAATTGAAAAGGGCTTCTCCACACTGTTCTGCACTGCTGTGGGAGTGGCTGAAGCTGGATTTTTCAGCTTAACTACTTAATGAGACTGGTGAATGAAATCACAGTTTTCATTTCAGCCTTAACAGCTTAAGGCATCTGTGGGGAAAAGTAATTTTAAGCATCTAACTCTTTAAGTTTAAGCTGATTAAGTATGCTGCTCCACTCCCTAATCGCTCATCCCTTTCAACATATAGGCCATCACTTTTACCTTCTCCCTTACCCACAACATTTTAAAGTCATTTCAGAAGCTGATGCTACTCAAACATTGCCATTTTTCTGTTTCGTTTTGCTTCTTTAGTCCTCTTTGTGTGTCTCAGTGTATCAGTGGACAACAAAAAGTAGTTTGTCATTTAGCTCAGCTTATATATTAAATTGTGCTCGCATATTTAACCTGTCTGCAGCTGTTCATTCATAACCAAAATTTAGGATTTGTTCATCTCTCTGACCATTTCCTTCACTTCAGTAAATCTGCAGAGGATTATGATTGTCATATGGCAACAGAGTAAAGAAAGGCAAAGGGAGACACTGAAGTCTTAGAGAGGAAAACATGGAGTAGAGCTTAAATGCAAATCTGTATAAAGCTACATCCCACTGGTTTGTAGGCCATATTTCTTTGTTGAATGCTCATTCCTTATAGTACCTTAGTATATTATACTGTGTATTGTATAATAATATGCTATAATATTATAGTATATTTGTCAGGTTTTTAAAAAATGTGGGTTTTTTTTGTTGTTGTTTCTGAACCTGACTTTGAATCTGTCTCTGTCTCTGTGAAAGTTTCTGTTTCCCCCAGTCCAGCATCCGAAGAAGAGATTGAGATTGTCTATTCTCTTGTTCTTTCAAGGATTGTTTATTCTTGTTATCTTACATATTTGGCTCTGGCCTGCTGAGATCTTTGTTGCAGGCCAGGTTGTGACAGACTCCCTCTGCCTTTGGGACGGCATTATCTTTTATACTAAAAATTATGTGTGCTTTGTTTACAATAACTTTCCAACACCTATCAACCATATTAAACAGTGTTCCTTTACTCTAGACCAATTAAAATGTGCTACCATCACAGCAGATGGAGAACAAGAGACAAAGGACAGGGACACACCCAAAATTCTCCGTCTTTGTCCCTTAAACTCACATTCTAAAACCCCCAAATTCTACTTTTTTACCCTGTGATATGTTAATTATCATTCTACCTAAATTCTTGTAACTTACAAATCCTTCAGGACAGACAGAGGGATGTCCTGGTTCCCACATATATTAGTGTCTAAAATATGTATCTAGTAATTACGGCATGCTGAGAGCCTTTGATTAGACCTTCAAGTAAAATAAAACAACACAGACCTCCAAATAATAATAAAAAAAAAAATAAATTAAAAAAATAAACCCCCTCAAAAAAACCAAAACAAAGAAAATTGCTTTTTTTAAAAGTCTCTCTTCCTCTTTTCCCTCTTTTTACCTCTCTCCTTCCCTTTCCTTCACCATCCCCCTCCTAAATTTGGATCACTGACATAACTCTTGAGTTTTAGTAAGCATGCAATTTTTAGAAGACTTATATATCCTCCTTAAATGTAATCTTGATTCTACTAAAGACAGAGTTACAAAGGTCTCTCAAATGGATGAGAGTGTGTTATCAGATTAGAAAAAATCTAGAAAATAAAAAGGCTTGTTTAGGTCTGTGGCTGTACATCACCTGTCCCAGTGGTGGGGACACCTGTCTCAAGTACCAGTCGTGCCTGTTTTCCTTGTTTCATCCCAGTCTAACCAGAGTGCTCCTCAGTAGGTATCTAATGCTATGCTCAGAGGAGCAGGGTTGGATCTTAGAAATTATCACATCCACAGTGTAACAGGGCTGTGCTCCATCAAATATGGAAGTACAAGATGAGGAGCTCACCTTTCCAGTACCCATAACAAGGAACCTATGGCTTTGAAAGATAGAGGTGATAGATCTAAGTCCCTTGAAGTAGAAATGAAAAGGCTTCAAATACAGAAAGGTCTGAGACACTCCTTTCCCTCACCCTCTGATGAGGGTGACAAGAGACAAGACAAGAATTGTATCCACCCTCTATCCTTCCCAATAATTTGTGATCCACCATCCAGCTGTCCTTCTGGATCTGAATATCCGACAGCTCTCAGCATGCTTAGGTGAAGCCAATCATGTGCAATCTGTGGGTCAAGATCTCTCAGGTAATCATTGTCTGGACCCTCCTTCATGCCTAATAATTCCTCTTTTTTCCTAACTTTTCCTATGGAAACAGAGAACTGGGAGACCTTGTTGTTTCACCTTCAGAAGGAGGCAGAGAAGGCATCAGTTATCTCAATGTGCACCTATGTCTGCTGTCATTAAATCACCTTATCACCCTATTCAACCATAGTCCCATATATTCCTTTGTTCACTTTTACCAGTAATTTAATGGTCTCTTTGTCATATTCAATTTCTTTTGCAAATCTTATCTCTTCTTCAGCTTTGCCTTTCCTAATACCATCTCCTGCATGCCTAGGCAATGTTTTCAAACTTCTCCTTTATAGCTTGTCTCTGCTTCCATCTCCTGACGGAGGAAGGAGTTTTATTCCATATATATTTAGTTTTAGTTATGTGAATGCTCGCTGCATGTGTGTGAAAACTGGGAAACTGCATATAAATAGAAGCAGTTGCTGCTTGCACTTCATGATGTACACAGGAGACTTCTACGTGGGCTTTCTCTCATCAGTTTGTACATAACAGTTACTTGGTAAAAAAACATTAAATGCTTCTGTTGGAATGATGGGATATACACAATGTGAAATCTTTGCTTTCAGTTATCATTTATCCTCAGCATCACTGGAGTGACTGTAATTTGGCCCAGTTTATTTATAGATGCAGTACAAAAAAGTTGCATTTGACTAGTGCTTTTAGCAGTAATAAAAATATTTAGAATCATAGTTCTTTTCCTCTTGGAACTCACTACTGATAAATATCTTGGAGAAAAAGATGTCTTTCTCTGGATTCTGTTTTCAAAACTTCTGTATGTGTGTTTTGTATTAATGGGCAGGGAAGTTGACTTGAAGTCAAATGGATTTTTTTTAATACAACTTCTACAGTTAATGCTTTAGGTATTGACATTTATTTGGAAATTTTGTATAAAGAGATTTCAGAAGGAGAGATAAATTAGAAAACCTGTATAGAAAATATGTTTTTTAACAATTTTTAACTAAGCCTCAAGTCTTTTATATATTGTATGATGCCTGAGTCTTAAATACAGACTATGCTAAAAAGGAAAAAGAACCACTGAAAAATATCAGTTAGGTGCATCTGTAGTTGTATTGTGTAGTTACTTATCTAGTGTGTCTCTACCTACTGCTGTAGTAACACATTTATCTGAAAGAATCACCAGCTATTCTGTTCCAAATATTTATTATAATAATCTAAGCAATGTTCAATTACCATCTTGTGATATTCAATATGATTACAGTTATAATCCACATGATGATCAAATGTTTTCTCTTGATAGTGTCTTGTTACTACCCACTCACAACAGAGACAGTATGTTTGTTTGTTATGAAATAGAGAGGACAATAAGTGTTACTGAATATTCCAGAATTCAGAGTTTAAGGGGAGTTATGTAGTAATGTAGTAATTTAGAAGAGCTATTCAGTGAATCAGATCAAGTCCATTACATATGGCAAGGTATAAACCTTATTTAGATACATGAAGTGTCAGCTATTTATGTTTTTTCTAAAATTAGGTCAGTCATACTGTGATATGGAAATGTACTCTTAGGGCACTCCTGTAACTTTAAAAGCCCTATCACCAATGCCCACACAACCTTAAGTGCTTTATCACAGCTGCTTTCCGAAGGCATACTTCAATTTCACGGAAATGTTCAGGGCAGAATATATTTGAACACAGAAACAATTCTATTTTTGCATAGAAAAGCTTATGTCAAACTTAGACGTTGCTTGTTACATAACTGGAAACATTTTGGTAAGTCATCGACATCCATACTACTTAAAAGGTATCCTTCTTTTATGCTTTTAAATACAGGTTTGGAAGCCTGATTGCAGCTAATCCACAGCTATCAGAGCTAGGTGTTGCACAGTTTGGAGCACATGACCAGAGTGCTGCAGTAATGGAATAGACATTGTAAAAGAAAGGGCAAAGAGCTTGTTGGGATGTGCCTCTTGAATGTCACAGAGGTATTAATTTGAGGAAAGGGATGACCTGAAGAGTGGCAGCATGGCACCAAATGGTTCCAGAATCCTGAGAGTCCCTGCTGATAGCTACACTGCTGAGCAGACAAGTGGATGTCACAGCCTATTTTTACAAATATTAATTGAAGGAGTGGGCATAAAAGCCAGGAAGTGTGTAGGTAGATCCTTGCTATTCCCTTTGGATTTACTTCCAGTAGTTTTAGAGCTGCACTGCATATGTCAATATTCTTGAAGTGTGAGTATCTGTACATGTCAGCTGTAGAATACCTTAAATCCAGGTGATAATTGATTCATCTGAGCTCTGTCATATCGTGGAGAAACAAGAGCACTTCATTTCTGTGCTGTCAAACTCTGTACCATTAAAAAGCCTGAGGAAATAATTCTTATTTTTGAAATTAAAAAGAAGCTGGATTTATTGTCCTGATGTTTTTAAAGTTTATTCATGACTATTCGTAATTGTAATATTGTGAGAATATTGAGCGCTGGTCTGGCCTTACAAGATTCCCTTTTAAGTTCCTAATACATGAAGTATAATGTTGGCTTGTAAATTGGTCATTTCCCTCTTAGCATACCCAAATTCATATTTTATAGATGTTTTTACATATTCCTGCTAAAATGTGCTGTTTAGCCTACATATAGGTGAAGCTTGCATGAGGGGTGAGGACACACAACTGTTATCCATAGTAGTCAGAAGTAGACTAGATATTCAAAGTAATGTAACTACATGAATAAAAGCAAAATTAAATATGCATGTAACTGAGAATATACAGTTTTGCAAAAACTGAAGGAAAACAGGGAATTTCAAAACTTGGTTTGTAAGGCCCTGAGCCTCTGTGTAGATATTTTAATATCTGCATGAAGGAAGGGGTATATTGATTTTGGTTAGTGAACACTCTAAAGTTATTGATGTTACTGGATGCAGCAAGTGCTCCATATTTTAAAAGAAGCATGTACTTGGTGAATGAATAAAGATCTGCAAGCCTAAATTCAGACATCAAGCTCTGAAAATTCTGGATGAAGATAATATTGATTCTTTTCATATCTTGTGGTCTTTGTGTATCTACAGGCACGTTCTGATAAAACATACTCTTCAAATCCCTCATTGGCCTTGCTTCTTTCAGATTCACCAGACAAACAAATACCTACCTCTTGTAGGGGTATTTCCTGGCATTTCTTCCAGTTTCTGAATCCCTGCCCAGTCACTGAGCCTTTTGATAGAGGAAATCAGCTGTTACACATAAGGGCTACATTTGTACTTTATATATTGATTTTGTAGTTAACTTACTAAGGGATGGTAAAACCCAAAGAAAAACATTTGTTTTTTTAAAAAAGGCATACCCATGCAATTTGTTATTTTGACAGTAATTACATGCAGGTTCCTGTTTCCAACAGACATTTTTGAAAGTATTCACAGAGGAATTAGGTTTGTTATTAAGAGGAAGTAACATAAAATTTTGTATAGGAGGTTTTCATTTCATGTCTTGATCCACATCATTTAAATCTGGCAAAGAACACTGTTTTTACCCATCTGTGAAAGATGGAGTACAGTCATTCTGGAGCATGCTAAGTAAATGCTTCTGCAGCCTTATTGTGGATGGCAGCTTGGGCTTGGATCTCAGCTAGTATGTTTCAACCCTCTGTGAGAGAAGAGAAGATATGAAATATGTGCCCCAGAGTGGCATTGAGTAATTGTTTGGAGTAAAATGGGATTAAAGAGTAAATCCTACCTCTCACTGACTGACAGATTTCATAGTGTGAGGAAACAAGATAAGTGGCAATGAAGAGGAAGTGTTAATCTGCTGTATTTTGTTTTATCCTCAGTGGTCATAATTTTTTATTTTTTATTTTAATATGGTTTAATTTACCTCATCATTTAACTCCTTCCACTAAGTAGTATTGTGTTTTGTGGCCAAAAGGGAAACCAATGTTGTCAGCTGGAAATTTTAAGTGGCCTTTGCTTCTGTGTTGTGCCTAAAACATATTATCTTCAAATACTGAGACATCAGTTCCTGAGGATGCTGAGAGGCAGAATGCTTATTCTGTTCCTTTGTTTGAATACGATAAATTTCCTTCATACAGAGAGTTTCAAACTGAGGTTATTTGAGGTAAACAGTGGATATAATATATGTGCAGTTATAATAGTATGGTCCAGGGATGATGATACTGGATGTTTCTATAGGGGATACTTTTAAGAGAGTTGTCTTACCTGTCTTTGCGTTAAAGATTTAAAATAGCTTCATATTATCTGGTTTCTGGTAGTTTTTGTATTCAACTTGTTAGTAATGAAAACATGAGGGTGATTTAAGGTTTTTTGTTTATGAAAGACGTGTTTAACTGAACCAGCAAATGAAATCATGTATCTGTATTGTCCTTTTTGTATTTTGGTTAGGCATGTAATCTTCTTTCTTTGTTAATGAATTTGTTTAGAAGTCTCACTGAATACCCTCTCAATATTGTTTACATTTCATTTTATGAACTAACAGTAGTAATACTGTACTTAAGACCACATTGGAGTTCATATTACATCAAGTTTTGGCATCACAGTATCTAGATATATAAAGTGTATTGTAGCTGAGCTGTGTTTTGTTTTGCTACCTAAGAATGATTTTTAAACTATTTGTACATCTTAGATTAATCAGAAATTATTTTGGTCAGTTCTCCCTAGATAAGTTAATAGCCTTAGTATTTTTCTAAAGATTCAGAATTTCTGCCAGTGAGCTGTAATAATTTCCATTGCTTTGTTCACTTGATCTTAGAAATGGTTTTTCAGTGTCCTAGGTTAGAAAAGATGCAACTCTCACTTTGAAAATTTGCATAGGACCGTCTTTCTTAATTTTTCTGGTTTTATCTGTTGTGGGTTCTAGTTGCTGTCACTGTTTGCCTGTAATAGTGTAATCATAATGAATACTATTTTCCTGAGAAGCTTTCTAATTCAAGGAGGAATGCCAGACACTTAAGCTTTTTGGCTTCTTAAGCAGATTCAGAAAACACCTTAATAATTTCTTGCATACAGATTCCTGTTTCCAACAGACATTTTTGAAAGTATTCACAGAGGAATTAAGTTTGTTATTAAGAAGAGGTAACATAAAATTTTGTATAGGAGGTTTTCATTTCATGTCTCGATCCATGTCATTTAAATCTGCCAAGGAACACTCTCTTTACCATCTGTGAAAGATGGAGTACAGTCATTCTGGAGGATTTTCTTTCTCAAGAAAATTCTTGCCTCTTTATTTTGATAGCTTTTGATGATTAAAATTATAACATATTTATATTTAAGATGATGTAATTTTCTAAATAATGACTTGGGGTTTGAGGTCCAAGAGCACGGCACAGCAGGAGTGAGGCAGACACAGGTTTACCACACGGGCTACAGTGCCTTTGCCTTTTGTTAGCACTGTTTGGTACGGCAGATGCTCTTGCATGGGGTAGATCCCCATCTCTGTGCAACTATCTGTCATGGTTTCAATTCGAAACTGGGCAGAAACATCAGTTTCTGTTTTGGTTTGGGTTTGCCAATTTGAAATTTCCCCAATCAAGAGCAAAGCAGGCTTATGCTTAAAAGTAATTAAGATTTTATTAACTAACACTAAAAGAAAAAACAACACAACAAGAATGAGGATGGAACCCTCAAAACACTCTTCCTCCCTCCCCACACCTTCTTTTCTCCCAACCGACAACGTAAAGAAAACAACACTCAGAAATCTCAGTCAGTTTTCCACTTCTAAAACAGTCTTCCTTTAGTTCACTTAGGGAGGGAAGCACTTCTTGTTTACTCTGGAAAATTCTCCCACAAGAACACAGTTCTCTTGTAGATCCATTCTTCATGAACAGCAACCACCTGGAATTTTGCATTCATGAAATTCCTCCCATGTTCACAGTTGTGTCTCTGGGCCATGTCGATGTATGGGGTTTTATTTTAAAGATAAACTGTTCAAAACAAAGGTTCTCATTATTTATCTTTGGGACCACCTTCACCTCCAAGGAACAGAGATTCACTTCTTCTTCGAGGGCAAAGAGTCTTTATCACTTCATCTCTCTGTTCAACTTCTCATGAAATCAACAGTCCCCTCAACATTTCACTCCTTTGCTCAGGTCTACAATTTGAACTCTTTTATCTCTCCCATACTTCTTTATGGTTCAAAGAAAATATCTCAATGTTATGACCAACCACCATAGCTTGCAAGAGTCTTTACAGCTTGAAAGCAACTTCTCACACTCCTTCCATCTAGATCTTTACTCCTTCTTGTCTGACTTTGATACTTCATGTGGTCTTTACACATGTGCATTCTGATTTTTTCTCACTGGAGAGAGGATGGAGGCTTTCCATATCCCATCTGCACACTGATGCACTGAAAGAGTTGACAAGAGACAGTGTCCGGCCTGGCTGGCAGTGCTGGAGCTGTGCCAGGATCTTGGCCAGGCCATGCAGCAGTCCATGGTGTCATATTTCAAAGCCGTGCCGGGGGAGGAGGGGGACGATCTCAGAGGGTCCATGCCTTTTGCAGCTAGGGGAAGAGTTGGACAGATTTCTGAAATTCTTTTTCACCCCTCGGTCTCATCAGTTGTTCTGGCCTGCATCATTGCATCTCCCCCCTCTCTCGCCAGGTGCAGCAGAGGCAAAGCCCAGCTTGGGTCAGCAGCAGAGTAGACTCTGGATTGGCAGATGTTTCCCAAATCAGCTGAGTCCTAACTGGCATGCATGGCCTTCCCTCTCCCCCAACTCGACCCCAGGCTGTAGAGGGGAGAGGTGCTTTCTCCCCGACAGCCAGAAGGAAAGAGCTTCTCGGGCTTCTATTCAAAGGTAATAAGAACTAGAAAATGCTTTCCCATTGGTCCAATAAAAAGGTGATCTAAAAACCAGCCAGCTTACTTCCCTGGGCTGATCAAACCACCACACTATCCCATCCTATAAACTGAAACTGCCTCTTTCCAGGTGGGATGCTCCTTGGGAATGAAGATATGTTTTTCAGTTCCTTTAATATATCAGTTTGAATCACATGCATCAGAATCTATTAGCTGTCAGTGGCTTGTCTTTCATCTCCTTCTACTCAAGATTGTTTCTAAGTACAACTCCAGGTCTGAAGTAGCAAGAGGCCAATCTTTACTGTGTAAACTAGGCACATTACAAAATATTTCAATAATCTGGTGAAGTCTTTCTTTCTGCTTTTGGTGTATGTGGGCATCCTAAGAGTTTGTGTATGGTCTGAATCTTCTCTTACATAAAACACAGTAAAAGACAGTGGAAAGAAAGAATGTTTTTTGTTCCGAAAGCTTTCTGAATGTTCTTTTATACAGGTACCCTTTCTTGTGTGCCTGCAAGAGGTGTGCACACTAGAAGCAAGTGTTTCAGCATATGTAGTAGAGTGACTGAATTGTTATGTTAATTTACATGCTGGAATATGAGTCATTTTTACTTCTGCCACTGTGCAATTCAAATATATGTCCAGAGTAGTTAATCATAAAAGAGCTCAAAGTTAGGGGATAATGTAGCAAGATTAGGTTGGTTACTTGCCAGCCAAAAAATCAATAAAGGAGAATCTAATTATCACTTGAACTCTGTCCTTGTCAAATCAGCTGTGAATTAAGAAGGCAAATATCCTAAGGCACAGCATCATAAATAAAATAAACTTTGAAACTTGTTTTAGGAAGGAAATACAATTTTCTTTCTACTTGAATAACTAAAAAGACATGATGTACATCCCTATACTTTGTATGTCTTCTCCACTAATGAACCAATGTAAGCTAAGTGTTAATTCTCGTTGTCAAAGTTTATGCCTAATACACCAACTTGTTTTATTCTCACTTGATGATATTAAATTAATGAAGAAAAATGGATCTGGAAAAATCAAACAGTATACACAAGCTGTAGGACTCCTGTCAGATTTTGATTGACTTTAAGCAATTACTTATGTGTGGTACAGACATCTGGATAGTCTAAAGTACTCTTTATTTACAGTATTGTACAGGAGAATGTTCATTTTTAAAAAAAAAATCCCTCCCTCTTCCAACCCCTCTTCAGTTACAGCATTTAAACTTGTCATGACAAGAGCAGGTCAAAGTTGTTGAAATAGATTTTTTTTTCCAAGTTACAAATGCTGTGCAGAAGTATCTTACTCATGACTGATTTCAATGAAATTTCTTCATGATCTCTCTGTTGTTGCTTCTATAGTAGTACTCCAAATAGCTTGGATTTTTTACTGGTACTATTCTTGGTTCCAGAACTAGTTAAAAAGGAAGATCCCATTCCTACTGCATAGTTGCTTCCCACTAAAAAAGTTTCTTTTTATCTGACCATGGTATAAGGCAGCTGGCGAGCTTCAAACAGAAGTTCAGAGGGAGCTTCTCAAGAGGGGGACACATTGTTGGGGTGCCATGTTCAGTGCAGCTACCTCATATTTCTCCACCTTACAAGAAGGGATTGTTCTTGGCCATTCTTAAAAAAGGCCACTCAACTTAAAAAGAAACAAAAATCGCTCCAACAACCAATGGAGAGAACCCTTGGTTATGTAGGGCTCTGTATTTTGTCAGTATTTTGCCCAATAGCAGTCCAGTGAAACAATTTGTGAAAGTAAGAGATATGTTTAACCCTACAAAAAAAAAAAAAAAAAAAAAAAAAAAGGTCTGCTGAACGTAACTGAAGTCTTGCAACAGAAATAGATTGCTGCAGTCCTATTTTGCAGCCCACATAGATGGCATTGTACTGGGGAATTATGGAACATAGATTGATTTTGTTTGTAACAGAAGGTAAAGGAGAATAGAAACCTAAGTACCAGCAATCACCCATAGAATTTGGAGTTAACAAAATACCAAATAATGATAAAGAAAAATACAAAATTTCTGTCTGCCTTAAGCTTATTTTTTAATAGGTACACAATTTACATAACTGTAGTGCTGGTACCTGGAAAAGTATGGAAGAAATAGCATTGCAAACTACTTAACCTGTTCCATTTAAATTAAAATGTTTAGTGTGAAGAAACAGTGAGAGAGTTTTTTAGGGATGATTGTTTTTTTGCTTCTTTTTTTTTTGAAAGATGTGCCTTAATTTTAACCCTCATATGATCTGATACGTCGACATTTTTTTTCTCAGAGAGATCATAGCATTCTGTTCTCAGAAATGCAAAGCTGGTTTTAGGTGTTCTGTGATTTATTTTTTTCTTCCCTAGACCTCATGTAGGTGCAATTTGCTGATATTTAAGAAAAAAGGAAACAATCTCTTATTTTGCCAATGGTTTTCCTTACTTTGCAACTTCATTAGGCAGCTTTCTGTTGCGTTCTTGTTTTTTTGTTCTGTTTTTGGTAACCTTTGGTTCTCTTTTGGTCTTTTTATAAGCATCAACCAGATTAGTTCTTGGAGATGCTTGGTAGACTATATCGTTCAACCTAGGTTTGCTGGTCATAATTTTCTTCCATTTTTTCAACTTCTGATTAGGTGACTTAATACTCTTTGACCTTGGCTTAGATAGCTCATATTGTACATATTTGTCTTACATATTTTGTGTAGCTCAGCCTCAGCATATCTTCCAAAATCTCGCTCCATCAAATTTCCTTGTTAAATAATTACCCTTTAATTTTCAGAGCATGAGTTGACACAGATCTTCAAGGTGTTGTGATGCCCATTCTTGGTTTAGGCTTACATCATTTGCCTGAAGCAATTGTCCTAGGTACTAATTATATTCCTAAATACTGAGAGAGTATTTAATATATAATTTCCCCTTGCAAGCATAAGTGCTTGAGATGAAATACAGATTATAAACACTGAAGTCAACCTTTGATTTACGATAAACAATGGAAATCATAAATAGGGACATTGTGAGAAGTTACCAAAGCCTTTTATGTGTGAAAATTATTGGAAAAACCTGACAGAGTAGCAAGGTGAGAAATAGGGTGTGTTGATTTTAATAAAGATACAAGGAACATGTGTCATCGAAGAATGTTAACACATTCAGGAGAGAGCTGAATACAATTGCAAATGATAAAGTAGACTGATAGAACAAGGTAATAAAAAGGCTTCACAATAGGGAAAATCATACCTTTCAGATCATCTCTATGCAAAATGTCAAACCAAAGTGGGAGGCAAAATATCTCAGAACCATGGATTTATTAAAATCCATATTATGCAATCATGAAAATCTTAATTCTCTAAATATGCAAATAAAAAGATTTGGTGGGTGACTTTATAGGCAGCTTAAATTTCAGCTTTAGAAGAAAAGGGCTTGATGAAATGACTGTTAAAAAAAAAAAGAAAACCTGGGTTTAAGCCTCATATGTGTAATCATAAAGTAGGTTAGGTGTGGTAAAATTTATTAAACCTTTAAGAAATTCTGCATTAAATTAACTGCAATTTTTTGATGTCATCTTGGCAGGACTTTGAGAAACTGCTAGTATTTGAGACCCATAGTTAAGAAAAGAGCTAACATAAGCCAGGAGTAGCTGGTTTGTACATTCACTCTGCCAAATTAAAAGCAAAATATGTCAGGTTGCACTCTGTACATTGTTGAGTGGTAAATCCTGCTGAAGGATTTTTTTGTTTGAAAAAACCCAAGCTTTTTAAAACTTTGTAAAATTTATGGAAGCTTCTTTTCCTTTCATAACTCAATCCAATAAGTCAGTAGGGATAAGAATGATATTTTAATTCCTCATTTCATAATGAGAAGAAGCAGTAAATTTGAGAGTCTGTATCTTAATTCTGTGGCCAAATTGCGTAAGAAAATCGCTTTATTTTTATATTGATGCAAAGTTCTTTTAATCTGGTGGGAAAAAACCATTTCATTTCATTTTTAAGTCTCAAGTAATGTGGCTCAATACCAATTTTTAAAAGTGCCTTTTAAAAAGTACAAAGATTAGAACTGATGGGTAAGCTAACTCAAGTATGCCTACAGCTGCTCTTGCTGCCCAGTTTGCTGTTCTGTGCCTTCAAGTGCCTGATCTGAACTCTGCCTAAGTATGACTCCAGGGAAAGTATGTGCTGCAGAAGCTTGAGACAGAGAAGGTACTGGTTTGTCATCTAATTCTGTGGCAGTTTCTAACAGAGCCACAGAGGTTCAGTCATGGCTGAAAGCGTCACTGAGAGTGAAACCGAGCTGCATCACAGCCTTCCCCTCCCCTTTGGTGGTCATTTGCTGTTACCTGTTATACCTCTAAAAATTACAGAAAGATGATATTTACTGGAGGAGAAGGCACTAACTCTCTGTTGCCTTCTCCAGGCATGTTCCCTGAGGTTTTACTCTTGCATCTGTTCCCTAGCCAGTGAATCCTGGAAAGTTTTACGTTGCTTGTTCAAGGTTTGCAATGAGTGACAGAAGGCCTTTTGTTCTTGGAAATGAAGAAAAACAGCTGAGGCAGACAAAATCGCTTTCTCCTGCTGATCCCTACAGTATATGAAACAGAATAGGAAGCACAAGAGTACATGGAATGTAAGACTGAGTTTTCCGGCTAATTCACAGCATCCAGACGTTTCATAGATTTGCTAAATCACACAGGAATTTTGACCCTAGGAAGGGCCAGAATGATACAGCAAAAGTCAAGGAAAGAGAAGATGTGTGTTCCCTGTGTGAATACAAAGTTACTCCCTGAGTTTGGCAAGGTAGAGGGGATACACATCCAGTATTTTCAGCCTCTAGCAAAATAGTCCTTTCTCCTACTCTCTTCCGAGGTTATATTCCACAGATGTTGCTTCTCCAAAGCCCTGAGGGTCCATTGGACTTGGTGTTTCCTTGGTATAACAATATGTATTATCATTAGGTGAAAAGATTTCATGCTCTTATTATTCTACAGATTTTAATGTATTTATGAGGACTGTTGAAAAAGAGGAACAACCATCCTCTCCAAATAACCTAAAGCAAAAAAACCCCAAAATTCCAAACAAAAAAAACCCATCTCAAAACAGCTTTAAGATATGCATATGCCTGAAAACTTATCTCTGTAGATTAAAACCAGGGAGGAAATTAAATACTCTTACTTTAACCTTATTAGTCTCTTGTTGACAGACATTTCTGAGGTTAAAGTTTGACTTTTTTTCTCAGCATTTGCTGAGGAATGTGTACATGTGTGTGTGTATATACATACATTATGTGCGTGTGTGTGTGTGTGCATGTATGTATTTTAAATATTGGCTGTTCCTGCAACTTAAACAATTCTCTGAAGAAATACCTAAAAGGAAAGAAGAAGTTTACTAGAGGACAAGATTACCATTTTACACACAAATGCACACTGTGGCCAGGAGGGTAGCTGAGTTGAGTGGAAAATATGACTATAAAACTTGGTTGAAATAAGAACAGAGATCAAAATCCCAAGCAGAATTTGAAAAGCGGCAGGTCTGAAAAATACAAAAGTACATAAACATTTTCTTAAGGCTGTTATCAAGATTTGGAAAAAGACTGTTAAAAATCTTGTTTCTAATGGCCTAAGTTTGTGAAAGGAGCTTTTATATTCTCTATTTTATTTGTTGTTGTACGGCCTTTTTTTCCCTCCATTCTTCTTTCACCTTTTGCCCCAGAGATGATACATAGAGAAAAAAATACACTGTTCTGGTGCTTTTAACTGCATGGTTTAAGATTGGCATCTGACATAGATACCAGGGCAAGGGCTGCTTTGAGAACTTAACTTGTTTGCTGTTTTATATTTCCCTTGCAAGGACATCTCTGAAGTTCTTGGTGATGTAGGGGAAATGCAATATCATCTCATTGCCATCAGTTTTATTAATAGCGAGTAGTGCATATGGCTATGTAGAAGCATTCTCTCTTGAACCGTACTTCTACTAAATGGATTGTCTTAGATTATTTTATAAATCCTCCTTTAGGAATGTAAGTAGCAGCTACTCAGATACCCAGACAGCTTTCTGAAATATTTTGCTTAAAATGTTTGCATCACATCTACTAAGTAGTATGAAGATAATTCAAACAATGTATTAAGATGCAAGATGATTCACAAGCAGTGAGCTACAGATGGTCTATTATTGAATTACTAAGTAACAGTGGGAAGTCTGGGACAGTAATTATGGCATTTACCTGCACAGGGGCCAGCAAGCTGTTCAGACCTAGTTGTCTGAGAGGCAGCCTAGCTGCTTTGCACACTAAACATTTGGTTTTTTTGTTCACTTACTCATTATCAGAAGGCAACTAAGAAAAAGAAACCCTTTGCACACTAGGTTGGAATAGAATAAGAGTCTGTAAAGGGCATTCTCCCTTCTACATTTATGCCAAGGATTCCAGACAGTATATAAATAGTTACTGTCAAAATTAACATAAAGCATGGGAGATCATAGCCATGTATGTAGCATCTCACCACAAGGATGTGAGCAGTTTCTTGCAGGAAAAGATATTTGAAAAACATGCTTTGATAGAATTTAGCTCAAGTGTCTAACAGACTAAATAAATGCATTTTTGTCCTTTTTATCATCTTTGATGCATTCTCATGTAGTGTGTTTTTCTATTTATAATCTAAGTGCCATATAGATAAGCGCTTCACAGATAAATTCATCTGAAGAAGGATCAAATGAGTATGAAGCAATCTACAGTTTCTATAGCAGAGAGTTTAATTATCCATATGCAATTTATAATTGAGTCAGAAAGGAATGGATTTTTTTTAATAAAAAATAACACCTAGGCAATTATCTGGCAAGATTACATCATTTAAAATGTATTTTGATGACTGTGTCTTATAATTTCAATCCTTTTTATCTCAACATTTAGGTAGAAATGAATTACACACCCTCATTTTCTTTTTAACAGTTTGACTACCTGTTTGTAAAATGTCTGTGGGAGAACAATTTCCCCAAGTTGAATTTCAGGATGTTTTCTATGCTGGAAAACAGCAGAAAGCCTGATCACTCAGTAGTTTTTATTGACTTTCTGTGCAGTTCTGTCTCTCTTGGTGAATGACTTTTGTCTCAGATTCCCTTGAGTTCATTCAAGTAGCAGAATTACACAGTCCTGTTCAATGTCAACAGGTGCACCCAAATTTTATCTCTTTAAATAACTTATTGTTGTTTGAAACTTTTTGTAAACAACATCTGACGGTAGAAGACTTCTCATATTCTTTTTATTCTTTACTCAGAAATGTCACTCACACATTTGATTACATAGTTTAAGTATGAATTTATTATTAAGCACATGTCCCAGATTCCTCATTATGCATAATACATTGGGCCAAACAGATGCATATAGTAAGTGTTCATGCATTTTATTTTATTGGAATAAAAGTAAACTAATGTTTTACTGTAGATTATAGCCTTTTCTTTTGCTTTATTGTCTTGAAAATCACAATTTAAGGCATAAAGACTGAGAGAGGATGATCAGTTGGATGCCTTGTTAGCTGTGGCTAATGACTTTAAATGGAAGAAGCTTTTTAAAATGGTGGAAAATTATTGATTTAAAATAAAGCTTATTCTCACTTTTTTTTCCCCGTAGTCAAAATGCTTCCCCCAAGCAGTTGCAGATGGTCACAGTCTTTTTTCAAACTTTTTTTTTTGTCTTGCATTTCCACAGCATTACGCTTGATTATTTCTGTTGGATTGCTTTAGGGAGCCCAACATCAACACTCATTTGCAATATCCAAGTAAGATGATGCAGTATGATGGCTTGCTCTCGAAAGAAGGTCATTATTTTTCCTTTAACCCTTCCAGCAGATATGCTATAGCCAGGCATATTATCAGAAATCCCAATACCTCTTTTTAGTAAGGGAGGCTGCTGCTGGCAAAGGTTTAATATATATACGCTTTCACAGTGTATTTAGTTTGTATGCCTTTTTCTGCATTAACATAATTCCATACAGTATGGGATAGAGTTTATATTGTTCATTAAAAGATTAGTATAATCTATCATTTCACATTGTTTCATTTGGTTTGTTTCATGGAATCATAGAGGAGACCTATGAGGTCATCTCATTCATCCCTAGAGTCCAAAGGTGAAAGCAACTCTACAACTAAATTATTATTGCCATTAAGTAAAATGCCACTTTTCAGTTCAAATTTTCCCTGCTTCAAATGTTTGATTAATTTAATCATAAGCAGTTTTACATGTTCTTTCTCATATGTAAAAATATCAGCAGTACTGCAGTTTTAGATTATTCTGCCTCAACTGTGTTTTCATCTAGTACACTGAATGATATAATCTCACTTTCTGTCTTCCAGTAAATTATTAGGGGAACACAGAATTCATGTGAGCATTCATATTTTTAATGCTTGGCCAAAACTAAGCTCTTCTGCTATTTTAATAATAATAATACTAATGGTAATGCTAATACTACTAAAAACATAATAATTAAGTAGTCAGGGCTTCTTATAATAACCATTGTTTCCATGGCACTCTGTTCCCAACCCTTCATAAAATACTAAGAAAACCCCATACCTTGATGTCTCCCCAAATGTTGTAAATTTACTCAAGGCAAACAAAACAATTCTGAGTTTAGCAACTGAAGAAAGGGAAAAAAGGAAGGTGCTGTTGCCAAGGAGAAAAAGGTAGTATTTTTAACATAAGGCATATTAAAAAAAAAACCAAAAAAACTAAAAACAGTGCTTTCAGAAAGAGAGATTGAGATGCATGCTAATACATACAAGAAAAACCCAAAACAAAACAAGAAAATCAAACTTCCCAAAACCTAATGGAAGCCCCCAAAAATTCAAGAGGGGAAATGTTTGTTATACATGGAAAAATATATGACATGAGAGACTGTCAAATGAGAAATGTAAAAGCAAGCTTATTTTGGCATGCTGAAGTTTTTATATTTTCAAGAGTTGATGTTAGTATAAGAAGCTCTTGGGCTGCTAAATGAAGCATATGTGCTGCTGCAGCAGAGAGCATTATGTGTTGGTTCAAGGAGGAATCTCCCTGAAAAGCAGCACAGTTTTTTCTTGTCTTAAGTCATGGTATTGTAGGGAACCTAAAAGATGATGTAGCACTGTTGGTGAAAGGACAAGGAAGCAGCTAAAAATTTAATTTTTATTTTTTTTCTTCATGTAATTCCACTTCAAGTGTTGTGTGGGAGTGGTAATGAGAAGCCTACTAACATGCAGGATGTTATTGTCTTGGATATCATAAAAAGGGGGTTGACATTTACTGGATTTGTCCCCCTGCCTATCTCTCCTTTCTTCATGATTTTTGTTCCACATTTTATTTCAGACATCCAGAGACAGTGGTGCAAATTGTGGTTCTAGAGACTGCTGTCACTGTACTCCAGCTGCCTGTACACACATTAGGAGTGACATTCTGTCATATCAGTCTCCAAGAGCCTTACGGCATCTTGATACTACCTTTATACAAGTGCTCAGTGTTCCTTTGCTACTGTCATCTGGTCTCACCTAGGTAGAATTTTTAGTGCTTTTAATTTCTGTTAATGAAAATTTCAGCTCAAAAAGGTTTATTTATGCTTACAATGAGCAATATCTGATTCTTGTAAGATAAGAATAAAAAGTTATAACTCTTGGGGCGTCTTTTTAAATTTTAAGCTTTTACATTACTTGGTAGTACATGCATATTACCTGCCAACATTATGCATGTAGATGTGCTCTTTCTACTTGTGATTTGGTTTATGCACATTGCTAATAAGATTGCAGAAAATGAGCTTATACTTGGAATATTTTTTATCAATTATAGTCATTGGTGCACTCCATATATCTTGTGTATTTAAATCTTTTCTATAATGTTAGGTCATGCTTCCATTCTCTGGACACTTGCTCCAGTGCCTTTTTATTTTCCTAGATAGGAAACACTGTCAGTGGCATAAATCTCTGTAAATTCTCTGGATAATACTCAGGCTGAAAGGCACCTCAGTAGGAATTTACACCAGCCTTCTACTGAAATAGGTCTTTGTCCTTCACATCCCAGAAACTTGCTCCAGGAGAACTTGCTCCATGGTTTTTTCCCTTGGGCTGAAGCAGGACTGATTTGCTTTGTTATGGCTTCAGTCAGCTCTTCAGCAGCCTTGGGTGATGCAGTGCAGCAGATCCTACAGACTTGATGAGGTCTCACAAGTTATCCCTTAACCTGATGGCAGTTTCTTCCATCCTTGAACCCTGCCTCTTAAGTAGAGAGCCTCAGCAGTATCCACTGGCACAGCCCCACAGTTTCTGTGTTAAAACTTTCTGTGTGTTAGTTGAGGATATAGGTAGCTGGTTGCTAGCTCAGAGCTCTGGAAGTCATGGGTCAAAGAAAGGAGGTGGGAGAGCAGAGTGAGCTAAAGAACTGTGGGATCAGCAGTTCCTGTTCAGGAGCAAGAGAGAGAGGCCTGACTTGTCAGCAGAGGTGCTTTATGTAGGTGCTGCCAGAGAGAAGGGAAGGGGGACTTGAAAAGGGTGTGAATGTAGTGTCTGTGGCTTCGAAGAGAGGGTTTAACTCTCTTGGTGAGAAAGAAACCAAGGGCAGAACTAGTTAATTATGCCTGTGGAAGAGAACACTCTCACTAAGGAAGTCTTTTTGTCTCTCTCTGCCCAGAGAGAGAGAAGAGCTTCCCTCTTATTTTCCACACTGTATCAAACTCTCAGGAGATGACACTTCTCTCTGCTATGAGTGGATATGGATATTCTACCTTAGGATGGATAATTGCCATGCAGCAGATCATACTTCTGGTCTGAGGAGTCCTCACACTGACACCTTTTCTATTCTCCAAAGTCTGTTCTGAGTGCACTAAAGGGAGCAATTCATTGAGTGTCCATGCACTTCCCAACTCATGATCCTTTGACACATCTGAGTCTGTGCCTGCTGTGTCACCACATTGTCCCCATGCCCCCATGTAAGGAATGCATGTAGGAGAAATACTTCAGCGATGGATCGTGTGGTCTTTCCAGGTTCTCTCTCATGGCAAGCCTGGAAGTTTGGGTTCAAACAACCTGTAGAGCTCAGCTCATTCCTTATAAGCTGGAGGGTTCAGTGATGTGGTCCTGCCTGAACTCACTTTTTAATAGATTAATGTCCCACTTAAGGTATTTTTACTTGGATTATGATTATTATTCCTTGTTTTCAAGAAACTTGGCATCATCTTTTTTGGTTTAATGAAACATTCCTCTCACACTAGACTGCAGTCATAAGTTACAAACCTGCTGATGTTGAACCACTGCCCAAGACACTTGCAGTCCACTTTTAGAGGTTAAGATACATAAGGTAATATCATATTCATGAAGTCACTTCTCTTTTTCCAAGAGTGGCAAGTAGCCTTTGACTTGTCTTCTGATAATACAGAAGATAGTTAAATGTGGGAAACCATTATAGGTAATAGTAGCAAAAACTAGTTTAACCAGGGGTGATTGCAGTAGAAGTGCAGGTAAAGAAAAGAAAGGCTTTCAGAGCATAAAATGTGTGTGACTGAAGAAGGAACAGCAGAATTGAAGACTAGGTTGAGAACTTTCAGTCACTTGGTATAGTGGAGGAGCTTCCTCATGGTTGTGCTTTACAAACTTTTACTGATGCTGAAAGTTGCATGTGGCAGTGTCAGCTCTACAGGAGTTTGGACCTAATTATCCCTATCATAGTTGAAGAGCACTTCGGTGCAGTACTTCTGGTTGACTTTTCCGAAATCTAATTTGTTCTCAAAACTGCTCTGAGAACTGAGCAAGCACATAGGAAATGCAGTGAAGCGAACCAGAGAGTTTGGTTTGTGAGTGCACTGTTTATCTAAATGGGATTGCTAATGTACTCACAGCCTCTCTGAAAAAAAGGGGAAAAGCTGGCAAAAAAGTATTTTTTGCTTGTATGCTTGTGTTCTACCAAAAGAATGGAGAAATTACAATTTCCTGTAAATGAAAAAAAAAAAAACAAAACAAAAAAGCAACAAAGGAATAACCCCAATAACCCCCCCCAAACATCCAACAAGCATGAAACATCTCTGTTTAATTAAGTTTTCTGGATATGATTTTTCTGAAATACATGTTTAAGCATTGGGCTTCCAACACCCTTGCTTTTACTTCCTTTACACTTGCATACAATGTATTGTTTTCAGCAATCTAAGTTGTGTGATGGGTTTACACACCTTCCAATTAAATTGGAATCACTGGCTCAGATCATAATATGATTAACTAAAAATCTACATTTACATAAATTTGTCTTTTTTTCTTAATAGTTTACTGAACAAACATGAAGTTCTTCTTTGCAATCTTAAAAGGTTACTTCATTTATAAGTGACATCTTTGTTCTGACATTTGAATTTCTCCATTTGTTTAATAAAACAGTGTCAGTTGTGTTTAAGCTAGTAATCGAGACAAAAAGAGTGTTTTAAAATATGATAGTAGTTCAAACCTGTTGAGTCATAATCAATTCTCCTTGTCTTCTTAACTCCCTATTCTAAAGTAACTTATTTTGCTATACAATAGAAAGAATTCTGCTCAAAACAAAGACAAAAGAAAAGATGGAATTAAATCAACTTCCTGGCCTTCTTAACCTTGCTCTCCCCCAGTCAATGTAATTTGTTCTTTGTATAGACTTATTAATTGCTTGCAAAGCACTTCTCTGATAAGTGTTAAATAAATGCTTAATATTAATATTACAAGTATATTTCTCTGCAATTTGTTCATTTAATTGACCTCTATGTTACTACAGCTTATAATGACAATCAATTAAATCCTTTTTCAGCCTTCATTGATCTTCTTTCATCCCACATTGTGTTTTCTAAATGTTTTTCATCTCAAATCCCTTTAGAAGACAGGAATAAACATAAAATTGCTTAAACTTATTTTAGCTTCCCCCTCCTTTTCTCAAAAAGATCTTCTCTGTATTTCAGCTACAGATTGAAAATAAACATACTTATTAAGCCATATGGCTTAAATAATGATGATCAACTGAAGTGAAATACAACAATTTCAATAGTTTATCAGTATATTTGAGAGGAGTGCAAAAATCACCTCAGGTGTTTTGCTCTTTTCAATGGTAAAAGGGAGGTGAAACAGTCCTAATCCTTTTTATTTTTCACATGGAGAAAAACTGGTCAGTTCTATATTTTGGATGCAACACTCTACAGCAGAAATAAATTTCTAAGAAATATTTCCATCTCTTTCATCATAATTTATTTTTTATTTTTTCTTATTGCACTACTTCTTAAACTGTTGGCTAAATAATGTCCACCATGATATCCTTAGCAAGACTCTTTGCTTGCTTGGTTATTACTTTTTTCTTTTTAAATAAAAATTTTATCTCAGTTTCATGAGGTCCTTTATCATAGAGTTATAAAGGTGATTTGCAATTGACTCTGACTCTTACATGTTTAGGCTTTAGACAAATCTATTTCCAAGATGTGTTCTACATTTGGTCTTTCTAACTCGGCATATTCCTTGTCAAAGTAATTCACTAGGAGCTGGGTTTGTTTTAATGGCAGATTCCTCTGGAATGGGGGGGAAGCATTTTGTATCAGCTATGTGTACTGGAATGGAAATTCCCAGCTATGTCCTTCTGATTCTTGTGAGTAATTTGTAACCTGCTTACATGAAAACCTGCTTGTCTATGGGATGGGATACAACAGAATTCCACGGCACAAAATAAGAGCAGCATTTTGTGAAACTGGCTAAGAGCAAGAACACAGAAGAAATGAAAAGACTTGAAATACCAGCGAGTGGAACAGGTTTTAAGGTTTCTTTCATCTGAGGTCATATTCCAGAGCTAGGAGTAGCTCAGATGATCACAACTGAAAAAAACCATCCTGCCACAGCAAATTGTGACTGGCAAAAGGAAGAGAGTATTCTTAGATTTCTCAGATCATAAGTGTGGAGAGGTTACTTTTCAAGCTTAGGTTAATAATTGAAAGATCCTTTTTGCATCTCACCTGTTAAATAAAGGTTAATGAAATGACCTCTATACAATATCAAATTATTATTTACTGCATTGAAATGGATTAAAATCTAAATTAATAGGAATTGTAGGTGCTGTTTCTAAATACCTGATATTATAACAGTGAAAACCATTATAAGGCATTTTATCTGGAAGGGAGTATTTAAGAACAAAGAAGAAATAATGATTGGAAAGCAATTAATTTTCAAGATAGCAAGAACATAATGCCAGTTACAAATAAACTGGGATAGAAAAGACCAGCAAGAAGAAAAATGCAATCTGAAGGCAGTTTAAAGATATGTATATATTCATATGTGTATGTGTATACACACAAATAGATTAAAAGTTCAAGACACTGGATGTAAATACAATCTAATGGAATCTAAAACATTTAGAAAATAGCTGGTGAAAATTATAAACAGAAGTGTAATAAGAAAAGTTGAGGTAACGAGAGTGGTTTTGAAGTATGAGTTGATATTGCACAGCATATTAATAGTCAAAAAGTTACTTCAATTAATGGGGATTTATTGTTGTTATTAGTATTACTACTACAGTGTTCAAAGAGGAAACAGAATCACTGCTGTTTAATTAAGAACCAAAGAAACAAGGTGATTATATTTTTTTTTAAATTAAATTCAAATTGCATTAATAAACATGACAGAAATAGTAGAATGTGCTTTCCTAATAAACTTGATTTAATATTACCTCAGTGCTAAGAAATAAAAATAGCATGCATTAAATAATTTAAAAACCAGGGTTTCAGATGTTTCAGGGAAAAACCTTCGAATGCATCTATGTGTAGTCAACAGCAAAAATCTTTCTCATTTTTCTGTAATTTTCTTTTTTTTCAGTGTCCCAGATGACAAAATAAGATTGTTGCTTACCTTCTAGATATTGCATGTACCTTTAGGATGAATGCTACAGTTAGAAAAGGCTTATTGTTGGTAAAGGAGCAAGTCATGGCTAGCAAATTTACAGACAGTAATTATCTCAGAAGAGTCAAAGAAGATATCATGCAAGGTAGATAAATGGATATCATTACGTAAATATATCTTTGTAGCTTCTATACACAAAGATTTCAGACCAAACTTAAAAATAGTCAGCTTTGTTAGGCAAATGATTGGAAGCCAGGATGGGACAGTTCCAAGTGCAAGTTTAAAGCCAAGCATATTTAGTTGGAGTGATTATTTTAGAGTGTCTTTGTTTTTAATTCAAGTCCCACAGGAGTTACTAACAAGTTCGTATTTGTCAATAGTTCAAGAAAGATGCTGATAAACTTAAGAGTATGTACAGAATGAGAATGACAAAAGAGCAAGAAAACTTCCTCTGTGGTGAAAGATTCACAGAACTCGATCTGATTAGTTTATTAAGGGGATGATAAAAGGTACCTGCCTAGGAAATCTGATAACAGGGTTAATCTGTAGTCCCCCAGAAGTAAATCATCCAAACTCTGAAAACTGAAGCTATGAAAATTCATACTCAGGTAACAAATTGTTAATAATAAAAGTAAATAAAATTTGATAAACTGTTCCAAGAATTATCACAAATATATCATCAAGATTATTCTGTTGCATGTATTGTGTTTTAAAATGAATGTTTAGTTCAGAGAAACCTCGTAAGTTCTTTTTGTTTTGGAAGCCAAAGTGGATATAGTTACTTCCTACAAAATATTTTCACCAGCCCTTGAGAAGTAATATATTAATAATAACGCAAATGACGCTGTTCAAAACATTTTTTTACTCAGTAATCCTTCATAATACAAAAGGATTAGATTCACTGATTTATAACAGTTCAAGCTGAACTTGGTACAATCAGTGTTACACCAAACTAGTGCAGAGCTTCACCCACCTCAGTGTCCTGTCTTCAAGCAGTCATAAGCGTGTGTGTAGAAAAAGGAATATAAGAGAGCACCTGTGCACTGCTGCAGAGATCTGTGGCTTATGAAGCACATATTGATTCTAAGGGTAAATTACTTTTGGGGGAGATGGAAAAAGAAGAGGAGAGGAATGAGAGAGAAGGGACAAACTCCTCCAGTAAGCGGGAGGAGGAAAAGTACCAGGGAGATCCCATGCTGTTAAGCTCTCTGCATGCATATATTGATTGCCCAAATGTAAACCAAGAGCTACAATGAAAAGAGGGAATGTGAGGAGTGACCAGTGATAGTTCCTCCCTTTGACAACCACCACGAGAACACTGCTGGGGTTTGCAGCAGGTAAAAGGCTGTAGGAATAGCACCACAAGAGCAATGGCATAAGAACAGCAGAGAAAATGCTGCCACTGAGGCTCTAGAAAGCACTCACCTTGCAGCCCGAGGAAAGGCATCCACACCCACAGCTGAAGGGCTCTTAGGCCAGTTAAAAAGCAAGGCACCACAAGCACAAAATATCTCTTGGTCTGTGTCATGAACACAAGTGTTTAATGTATCTCTAGTTGTATATAAGATGTTTTTCCCTTTCTGAAACTTAGTTATGATATTTCATATAGTCACTCGATGCACTGGCTGCTATTCATCATTGAGTAACATTGTATTAGCTGCATTAGAATTCAGTCAGTAAATTCCACCATGTCTTGGATTGAACATAAGCTCTATGATTTTTTTTCTTCAATACTTTTTTTGAATTTGGACATTGCTATTTGTTTCCATTCCACTTGTCATTCTCCTTTACTCCTTAAACAGTTTTCCTTTCTTAAAATGGAGTGAATTGTTCATTTACTTCTTGAGCCATATATTGATAACCTTTAATTTTGTCCCCAATCTCACTAAGACCTTCCTTGTTCATAGCTGTAATTATCAGTTGTATCTATATTCAGCCATTTAAAATTGAATTGAAATGTCTTGATGATTACTGACTAAAGGAAGTGAATTTTTTTGAAGGATAGTAAAATAATAGAAAAATACTCCTAAAACTTAGTGACATAATTCCATTTTGATTTAAATCAAAGAACCATGAACAAGAACAGAAAGCATCCTTATATACTACAATCAATATTTATGCAAGGTGTTTGAAAGATGTGGTATGCCTAAGAGGGAACATTAAAAGGGCAGCTTAAATAATTCTTTAGAACTTCAAATAAACATGAGTTTGTTTTTAGATTTTATAAGCTGAATTGGTAATCTTGGCTGAGACAGAAGTGAACATTTTATCTTTTTATTCCACAGCAAATGGTAGAGAAGTGATAAGCCTGGTGTGTAGGGTTTTTTTATTTGTTGGGGGATTTTGTGTGTGTGTGTGTGTGTGTATGCTCACTCAGTATAGGTTTTTTTTTTTTTTACATGCATGATTCAGAAACTGCTGCAGGTATTCACCAAAATCCAAACAAGCCTGTACAAAATAAATAAATTAATAACCACTGGGGTTTCAAGCCAGTGAGTACATTAGGAATTTTATATTAGAATGTGATAAATTATGAGAGAACAAAAAATCTTATTAAAAACGACATTTCAACTCTTATTTTTACACAGAATTATCTGATTACCAGATTGTTTCTCTCCATGCAAAAAGATTGTATATCTCTAGAAAGGAGGAAAATCTTTTTTAAAAAGATTTGCTCTCTTTTGCAATCCTAGTTCTCAATTGTTTACCAAAAAATAAATTTTAATAGACTGCACAAAATTTGTTCAGGGTTAGGGGTTTTCTTCTTGTTGTTTTTTGGGTTTGTTTTGTTTGCTTGTTCATGTGTTGATTTGGTTGGTTGTTTAGTTTTTTGATTGGTTGGGTTTTGTTCTCTGTTTAGAGGTTTGTTGGTTTTTTTCTAATTTGGGAGCTTGGGTATCTCAAATACCTCAATAAAAGCAGGAATACGACAAGGAAAGGAATTGAATCTGCATTTAGAATTTGGAGTTAGCTTTTTAACACTTTTGACTTCTATGGAACTGAGGACTGATGTTTGCCATTGAAATCAGAGTATGAGATTGTACCTTTAATCAGGCTGTCACCAGCAGAGATCCAATTTTGGGTTTTGCCCTAGAATATAAATTTGGTTTACTCAGCTGTTTATTTGCAACACACCAACCCAGAAATACAGATGAAAAAGAACTGATTGAAGAAACACTATGCTGATGGTATGATGCCTCTGTCATCATATTAAATGGGAAAAGAAGGTCTATTTAGGGCGAAGGGGTGGGGGTAGGAAGGTGTCATCAGATATACATGTATTAATTTCTTCCTGAAAAAGGCAAGCAATGAAAGAATGTGTTGCTATTATAGTGTTTTGCCAAACAGAGGCATAGAGAATTAATACCAAAAGGCCTATTTTACCTGCAAATGTCACACTTCAGTATATTCAGGTTAGTTGCCCAGATTCATTTGTTGCAGATAAAGTTGATTGGAAAATAGTATAATACTTCCATTCTTCAGGATTAGATATTATTATGAGGTTCTTAATAGTTCTTTTTTCTTGTGTTATGAAACATGAGTACAATCATCAACAAATGTAACTACTGGTATTATAAAATCTAGCTTTAACCCATATCTTTGGGTTGTGTAATGACTTACTCGTTTAAACCCATCCATTTAACATTGGTAGTAAAAAAATTCATTCAAGTAGGTAATTATAAGGGTAATAGAAAAATCTGGCAGGAAGCAAAAGCAGAAAAAAGAACAATGGTTTCAAACACTGAACAGTTGGCACAAAAAAAGGTTATTGGTGACAGCTAAATACAGAATAGGGACAAAAGACAAGCAGCTCTTGTTCACTGTGTTCCCACAAATGATCTCACAAGCACAACAGCTTAGCAGGAGCTTCTCAGTACGCACAGCAGGGTCTAGCTGGTACCAAGAATATGCTGGCCAAGGGTTGTGCGAGGGCATTGTCAGCCTCCTCCACTTCCCTGCGAGATACCCTGAGTGAACCCCAAGGTGGGACACTGAGTTAAAGCTTATGTCAGTGTTGGGTGCTGGATAGCATCCTCTTCCAACAGAATGAAAGAACTGGAAAGAGTGCTTCCTTGGTTTAAATAGATAAAAAGGAAGTAGGAAGCTAAGAGACGGGAGCGTACAAAAGGGACAGTGCAATGAAAAGAAAGTGAGAGGACTGAGAGAGAGATGGTTGAGAGAATAACATAAGGGGAGAATAAACAAGCTTGGTCATTTTGGTGTGGTACACAACTCCAGCTGTGCCAGTGAATGTCCTTTCCTGACTCTGTGCTAATCAAAGCTGGCAGAATTCTCTGTCAGTCAAATACTGGGGAGCACAAAAAGCCAGAAGCGCTTCCTCTTATGTAGGGAGATTCCCTCTCAGAAATGGACACCAGACATCCTGACAGTATAACCTAAGCTGCAAATACAATTTCAGTCTCAAATGCAGAATGCTGAACAATCAATACAGTCAAAAGCTACACTGGACATGAAAAATTACTGGCTATGAGTCAAGTATAATAAATGCATTCATCTGAGAGCGTACCTAGAATTTACTATATCAAAAATGGGTTCTGTAAGCAGTAGTAGGAAAACACTTGACTTCTGAAAAACAGACTGAGGGAAAATAGAATGATTTGAAGAAAACTCTGTAGCATCTTTCTGTAGTGGAAAGTAGAGATAGTAACTGTTGAGTAAACCATACCTGGAAGTCATACTGAAAACCTAAAATATGTGAGAAAGGAACAAAAATAATTGTAGCTTATTTTATTTTTATAATTAAAAACATACCAAGAATATTAAAATGCAGAAGTAAAGAAAATTATTATTATTTAGTAGTAATGGTGTAGAATTAGCATAAAGAATGAAATAGAGAGAACCAGTAAACTGGTGACAGCAACCATGAAAAGCAGAATTTCTAATTGGAAGGAGAGACAAAGAAAAACAGAAGCGAGTCACAGCAGAAAAAGGCCTAAATGTGTAGTATTATGACTGAAAATGTGGTGTGAGGTGTTTTGTTCCTTATAGAAGATAAATATAGATGTATTGCAAGTGAAAGGGGTTTCAAGAGGCAAGAAACTAAAATTATGTAAGAAAAAATCAACAAAAAGAAAACTAGAACTATAGTTGTTTATAATACCAACCAGATCTGTTGCTGTGGTTTGGCTTTCCACTGGAACTCTTTCTCTTCTCTGTAAGGTCAGAGGTCTTGCTTCTGTTCATTGCTTGTGCTCCTCCTTATCCTACCTTCTCTGCTTGTGTGCAGTTTCATGCTAATGTGCTCCTCCATCTGCTGGGAGTTACATCAAGGAAAGTTTTCTGCCTTGAAATTACTGCTAGAAATAGCTAAAAATAGTTAGAAGTCCTTTATAATTGTAGTGAAATGCAGCTCAGGAGAAGAGTTTCAAAAATCTCAGGCACTGAGAAGTGGTCTGAGTATGGTTCTTTTCCATTCTAACACTAACTCAAATAGCCCTGTCTGCTTAAAAAGTGCATGTGGAGGAATTCTGTCTCAGACAGCTTGGATATTTGTCCAAAAACATAGGCCAGCTTACTTACTACCTGAAACTAGATGGTGCTGGCAAAATAGGCAAGAAACAGGTGCAGAAATTCTCTGCAGAGACCTGAGATGCAGTACTGAATAGATATAGCCTTTATTAAATACATGCATTATCTTCGAAGTACCTAATGTTAAAAAATATACTGGGCTCAACTCTCACTTGCTGTTATGAAGATTAATTAAATATTCAATACAATGCTTGAGATTTCTTAGATGGCATAATAGTGGTCTGAAGGGAGAATAAAATGAAGAAACAATATCCCAAAGCCCTATTTTGAGAAAGATGTGGCAGAATAACACCTAGTAAAACAGTTTGATAAAGGATATACAGCGTGAATTCAGTCAGAAGAGGTCATGCTGAGCTAATCTGTTTTAGTTCTTTGAAGATACTAGTGGTAAGAAAGATAAGGAAAATTTAGAGGATGTAGCATCCTTACATTTCAAAAGAATTTGACAGGCTTTCACATCAGAGATAAATGCCTACAGAAAAACTCTGGAGGAGGAAATAAATGAAGATGCCGGTAAAAAATTATTTGAAAGGGTGGAAATAATTTGTGAATTTCAGAGACGTTGAACGAAATTCTCCTGGTCATTCTGTTCTGTGAAACTTAGACAATAGGACCAAATATGTTATCGTTATATTTTAAAGTGATTGCAGAAAGAGAGCAGAAATGACTTAGGTTTATTAAATCAGTTGTTCAAAATTTGAGTCATTGGGATTAAGATTTGTCAGGAAACTACGTTCACACTTAGAAAATCTCCTGTTACATGATCACAACACAATTTTCCACAGCATTTGCCTTCTTTGTTGTATAAAGGGTTTAGTATTCACTTGACTATTCAGTAATTTGTTTTACCTTCTTTCAGCCTCAAGTCCTTTTAATTATTACCACTTGTCTTGTGATTTAAGAGAGATTTTTACAATTCCTCATTGGCTTTGCCATGCCATTTTCTAATAGCCATACTACAATGGAAGACTATAGGTTCCATCTTTCAGTGGGGAACTGAGGCACCGAGCACATACCAGCAAAGCTGTCTCCTTATTTTGCATTGTCATCCTGAGGTTTTACAACATGACCTTTTATAAAGCATTATGTTTCAAAGGATAATGTGGTACAGTTTTTGAAGTGCATAGTATTAAAATTCTAAAGTTAGAAAGAGCCATAAAATCACTGCTGATAGTAAGCTTTTTTGCATGTTGAGGAGAGAGGAAATGGTAGTGTTGGGTTTTATAAAGTCAATGACACATTTTCTGATTACTGTTTCTCCTGTTATTCCTGCACACTGCATAAGTGGTCCCATGGTAATGTGATGTAATCACTTTCAGTTTCTATAATAAGGATATGCTACTGTTTCTTATTTCCAAAGAAAAACTTACTGGATATTACACTATCATCTTCTTCTCTGCAGTTCAAGCCTGTCAGGAAGAGAGCAGTATTTTTAGATTTATTATGTTGGTTAAAATCTTTCTGCTTAACTCAATTGAAATCTTGTATCTTTCTTGTGATCTTACAATAAGTCTGTGGACTTTGTCTGATTGGAGTGCAATGTCTGAAGAAAAAGGATTTCATGTCTTTAAAGTGAATAAACCTGAACTGAACCTTTAAACCTGAACTGTGATTTTAATTGAAGCCACTTGGAACTTGTAGAATAAAAGTGTTGTATCACACTGCTGTTTTTATATCAGCACAGGATGAGCAGGAGATATGAACATGTAAACCAAAGTGGGGTTTTTAGTTCTTTAGAAACTTCATTTCATGTGACTGTAGCTTGTGGTTAACATTGGATTTGGCAGTATAAATAAAGAGATGACTTCTGCTTCAAGCTTCAGAGATTAAGTCATGAATACTTATTCTTTGACTGTCACTTAATTTATGTATTTTGTTGTAAAATCTTTATCTGTCCAATTTAAATTGTGTTTTTGTCTTTGTATTGAGTGAGTTCTGTCACAAGAGAAATTGTTTCCTGCCAGATATCATTTTACTGCAATATCTAACAGGCTAAACAAGGCATGACTTTTTTTCATTTACATGTTATATATATCACCTGACTTATTTAAATGCAGGAGCTGAAATAATAAATAAACAAAGGAATCAAAAGCAATAAACCATTATTTTCTGGAAAAAAATTCTGTAGGAAACATACAATTACTCAGATATATATGTTCAAATTATGACTGCTTATATTTACTGTATTTCCTTGCTTTGAGGCACATTTGCTATAGATTTTTCCCTGGGGCAACCAAACAGTCTTAAAGTTACAAATTGGCAGCAATGAACAAACAGAAAACAATGCGTATTTCTGAAATAGACATAAATCAGAGATGTCAATTGTAGGTATTTGAAAAAAGAAAAGCAGATGCAGGGTCATATTGTGAGGCAGAAATAGGAACTTGAAAGCCTTGAACATATTGTAGTTACTGAATTTACAAAATTTATTGGTTTTACTTCTTTATATGAATCTCAAAACCTTAAGGTGACAATCGTTCTTGGCTTCTAGAAGCTGAGTCATCAAAAGATCATCCTGGGGGCTTGGACAGTTTGACTCTTTCTATATTTCTTTAATGATGAGTTCATATAAGTAATGCTAGTATTTTAGAGTGATAAAACTCCATGAATGAAAATTGTCAGTCAGATCATCATTTTGATCATCAGGCTTGGCTGAAGCTTTTTTCAATCAAAAGATGGTGCTGTTAAATAAGCATTTGTGTTGTAATCATCCAGCTTGAGTCATTACAAGTCTATTTCTAGAATTAGCTGAGTAACAAGTTTTAGGTATGGATTTTGGGATTTGGTTTGGCTTTGTAGGTTTTGTTTATGACAAAATGGACATGGAAATAAAAGGGCGGGAGGGAGGGAGGCAGGGATAAAAGTAGGAGAAGAGGGAAGGAGGGAATGGAACAAAGAAAGAGAAGGAGAAAGAAAGAGAAAGAGAAAGAGAAGGGAACTGGAATAATTTGAAGCCTTGGGTCAGTCACTGGTCCTCAGTTTCAATTTTGAAGTGCTTTCATTCAGATGGCATTTCATTTACTCTTTCACACTTTTTTCACACCTTTAAAAAATGATTTTGCCACACCGAAAAATATATATATTTAAAATAATCATTTCCTTTCATTGTCATTTTTCCTCTGTAAAAACAAGAGGATATTTTTGCAGATTTCAGACTGCACCTCTGTGCACTGACTCATGTGAAATGACTGTTCTATCCTATATTCATTCTGGTTTGTACTTCACAATTTATTCAGGTTGTTAAAGTTCTGGAATTCATTGCTAGGCTTCTGGGTCTTCTTATTATCACAGGACAAAAGGAATGACCTCTATGGGTGAATTCATTTTATTGTTGTTTTCTACATGGGTTGATGATGGCAGCCCATGGGGACGAGACAGTAAAGCTTAAACAGTAAAGCTCTCTTCAAGGATGAAGCAGTAAAAAGTGAGGGTATTTTTCCTTTATAAATAAGAAAAATGGCTATACTTGATGAGTTTTAGCAATGAAACTGGTGAGCTGGAAAACTTCAGTAGGGTGAAAGGGCCTCTTCTCCAGTCAATTTTTGGAGACTACTTGATGGAATATGTCTATTTGAATAGAAACTCAGATTGTAGAAGGAAGATTTTTTTGAGTATGCCATCTTTGCTTTATAAAAGAAACTCTTGAAATTTAAAAGACAATTTGTCTTTAGGGAGCCTTTGGAAAATAAGAGGATTTTTATTTTTTAATAGAGAAAGTCTTTAAGAATATTAGAAAGATGACTTTTTCAATCAGTACCAATTTTGATTTTAGAAAATTATTATCTCTTGCCTCAGGCAAGAAACCAAATTATTTTACTGTATTTCAGAAAAAATGTAATTACAGTATTTATTTCCAAGTATGTTTTTAGGAAAGAGTACGATTGAACTTTATTACTATCACTTTCAAGGGAGAACCAAAACTAAGATTGGTACGAGTAGGTGTAGCTGATACTGACCCCTTGCTTAAAGAACCTAAAGAAATAAAAAGGCTGGATGAGTAGGCAACACCCAGTTGGCTTCAGCATCATTCCAGGGTACACACGGAAATGGGATTGATCAGATCTAAAAGACATTTAAAACCTACCACAGCAACAATCAATTGGACAAATGTGCATTTTTTTTTTCCCATTAATTGAAAATAAAACATTTTGAGACCAGAATTTCTATCCTTCTTTTGCTAATAAACATGTTTCAAAAACCTTAATCTGTGAAGGACCTACAGTCATATATACCTTGGAGACAGAAATGAAATTGTAAAATCATAGTTTCATGTCGGTTGGAAGAGACCTCTAAAGATCATACAGCCCAACCCCCTGCCGTGGGCAGGGACATGTTTCAATGAACCAGGCTGCTCAAAGCCCCATCCAACCTGGCCTTGAACTTCCAGGGACTGGATATCTACAGCCTCTCTGGACAACCTGTTCCGCATAACGTATTTTATGTTCTCATCATAAAATAAAAAATAAAAATTGTTCCTTTTATCTGATATAAATTTACCTTTTTTCAGTTTAAAACTTTTGCCCCTTATCCTGTCGCTACCGGCCTAGGTACAAAGCTCTTCTCTATCTTGCTTATAAGCCTCTTTTATACAGTGAAGGGAAGTAGACTAGGTAGGACTAGGTAGGAGGCAGTAGGATGACAATTGCTCAGAAAAATGGAGCCATCTTGGATATGAGTGGTTGCTAAAGTTAGCAGATATTGGTGCACAGGTCAAATGTGCAAGAGGTCATTCAGAAGTGACAAGCAGAATTGGTATTACAAGCTTGCAGGCCCACTGTGGTCAACTGAATGGAAGTTGCAAGTGTATTGCTTCAGGTGGGCTAAAGCCTCTGGCTTGTAATCACACACCAGTGCTCTAGCAGAGCCTCTAGCAGAGGTTCTGGTCAGCTGCCCCAAGAGATAAGCCCCGTTTAGTTCCATGTCATTGCAATCCATTGTTGTCTAAGCATTGATGATGTTCAATAAAATTATAT
Organism: Sitta carolinensis; assembly: GCA_032173965.1. Taxonomy (NCBI): domain Eukaryota; kingdom Metazoa; phylum Chordata; class Aves; order Passeriformes; family Sittidae; genus Sitta; species Sitta carolinensis. Next base: position 80,379,179 of record CM063284.1, read on the forward strand.
CCATGTAACCATCAAAAATTCTACTCTTTGCTGGAAATGTGTTGTGCAAGAACATTGCCAGCATTTAAATAGGGAAAGTTTTCTGTTTACTTCAGCCTTATAGATACTTAAATAACTGATTTTTATTTACATGGAAAAGCTTTGGCAGCTGCTGAATATCAAGATGACTGGAACCAGTGATTTTTTTGCAGTAGTCAGGAAGAAATATCTTGTTGCAGTAAGTTTCCATGCACAGAGTGGTTCTTGCATCCAAGGCCAGTATTTAAAAAATTTCAAAATTTACCTAACTGCTTTCCTTGTCTTAGGGCTTGTGTGATGGGAATCAGTTTAGCGTGTTTTATTTTGGAAATGTTGATCTATTTTTATCTGATTTTTCAAATGTATGGAGTTTATTGGCAAAAAGTGAGAAATGTACCAGCAATCCAGAGAACTTGAGAGTTTTCCTGCTGAGCTTAATATAAGAGCAGTTCTCACTCCACAGGGGCACTCTATTTTCTGCTAGCTAATGTCCACATGGTGGGGTTTTTTTTCATTTAGCAAAGAAGATGTTTTTGAAATCTGCTTCTGAGCCCATTAAAAATTGCAGGAAATCTCTGGAGCTTGAACCAGATATAAAATGTTTACTTAAGTGCTTTTGGAATCTGACACTTAAATGCTATCCCTGAAAATCTGGTTTCTAAGTTTACACCTGCAAGTGTTACAAGTGGAGATTGCAATAATATCCAAAAATAAGTTAGTGTTATTAGAAACAAGTCACACCTGTTACAGGAGCAAAGACGGGGCTGCTTTGGACCATCTGCTGCAATACTGGGTAGTCTTACCTGAAGAGTCACAGCAAGGGTCTTAAAATTTAGAAGCCACAGACTGTAATGAAGCATTCCTATGACACATCTCAGGTTAATGAACAGCCTGACTACTTCAGTTAGACATCAGTTACCTGTCAGTCACAAAGATATTTTTTTTCCTGGGCAGTAAGAAATATTTTCAAATTTTATGTAATGGTATTTATATTCCTGGGGAATTTTTTTAATTGGAGTATCTTGTGAATATGAAATAGGACATTTCCTCCTTAAATGTTTTTCTTAAACACCTTTAGTGTTACATAACAGTGATTTTAAGTTTCATAATGTTAGTTGGCTTTAAACCATAGATTTCATTAGTCCTTGCCTGAAATAGTATTCTCTCATGGTTATATTTTGATTACTTTAAATTAAAGAAAACAGAAAAAAATAATCTCTTTTTCTTTTTTTTTGTTTCCATTAAAAGGCTTCAGCATAGTTTGTGAGGGCTCACCTTTCTGGTGGGAAAAAGCTGCAAGACGTAGAGTCACTACATATTTTCATGTAAATAGTCTTTCACAAATCTCTTTCAGTTGGAATTATCTCAGCTGTTGCTTGTAATTATAAAATATATATTTTTCAAATACAAATCTAGTGATTTTTTCCTTACACAAGATCGCGTAAATTGCAGGAGCACAACAGTAATTAACTTGGAGGGGGATAAAATTAGTGAATAGTGTTTTCAATAACATATTTTTTAAATTGATTTAAAAAGTAATTGTATAATAAAATGTATTTCAAAAGCCTATGGAACTAGTGCCATGTTTGTTACTTTCTTGGTACATATGATCCACTTCTAAAGTGATGGAATTAAAAATGTCATGCTTGAAATGTCTTCCAGCATGTTGAGAAGCACTTTCTCACTCACCTTGTGACAGGCCACTCTATTGTCTAAAACTCATTTGGGTTCCCAGTAATGGCAACAAACAATATTCTTGATGTGTTAATTGTTGAGATGGCAAGTTAGAATACAATTAGTAGTTTTACATACCCTTAAATCCCAGTAAAGCCAATTGAAACTAACGATGTGTTCAAATGCTTTCCTGCAATGAAGACTAAAGGAATAGAGGCAGACAGGATGCTTGCAAATTTTCTCTGATCTGAACGAAACATCATAAAAGCAACTTAAATTCTTCCCTTCTCTGCAGTTCAGCTGAGGCTCAGCAATACAAACCCAAGTCCAAAAGTAACCAGCATTTATTTACCTTTATTTCCCTGGGAGTGTAGAACATGGAGAGGGTCTTCCTGGTTTGCAACTTGTGATTTTGTTCTAGTAATGATATTGCGAACCTCTTGCCATCTTACAGCAAGGATAACTGATAACTTCACTTGTGTAAGAAGTGGTCAAAGTGTTGCTGGTCTAAGAAAATAATTTCAAGAAAGATAATGCATCTGTACAATCTGTTGTCTTTCTCAAGTTTTGTGGGGCTCTTCAGATGCACTTGCTAAGTAAATAGACCTCAGCAAGGGGGAATATATATATCTATATATGGGGATTCTTATTTCACATTTTCAGAAATTGCAGTACTTTGGCTGTGACAACAGACATGTTGAACTCACTTTTGTACATGTGTGATATACTGTACATGTGTGAAATAATACACAAGCTAATATGAAATCTGTAAAGCTCATACACCAGGCTAGGATTAGATATTTCCTGAGTTATTTAGAGCTTGTAACCTAGCAAGAGACTGGCAAAAATAATAGTCTCTCATCTAATATTTGGTGAAGTATTTCCATGATTTAAGAGTTTCAATATCCCAAGGTGCAGCCTAATACTGAATGATAAGCCTTTTAAACAGAACCTCTTATATACTGATGGTACATTAGAAGTAGTGAATACCAACCATCTTTTCTAAAGGAGAACTAAGTAAATACTTGAGTGAAAAATACTTTGCAAGTGCTGAAACCAAAATAAGATTCCTACTTTTCCCTTTCAGCTTTGAAGATAATGCTTAAAGAACAGTAATGATTCATGATTAAGCCTTTGTGGTTGCCCCCTAAGTTGCAGTCTGTATCTTGGCCTCCAGTTGGAAGTCACCAGTCCAGCAGCCTCCCATATCTATAAGCCTAGGGATGCCAGTCCCCTAGTGGCTCATAGGGGTTAATTTGAGCTAATGTATTTTATGCATTTTAAGAATATCTGATTTGTTTGAAATGTGGCACAAGTGAAACTTCTTTGCTTTCTGATCACTTGCTAATTGAGTGCCCTCGCAGTTCTCTACCTGAGTGCTTCAAATGTAATGAATGAATATTAATGAAAACCTCTAATGAATTTAGATTATGGAATGTGTTTGATCATTAGATTATATCTTTGAAAAACTTCAGTTAGAAGAATGAGAAAGAATTCTGTGCTGAATCAAGTTTCAACTTGATTTCAAATTTATGCATATTAGGTTTGCTGCTTATTATTCTAGAAGGTCATTAGGTTTCACAGAACATGTATTCTGCAGTAAAACTGTGTTTTTGTAAAGGTTTTACTCAAAAGTGTCAATGAACTTCTTTTCCACTTAGAATTAGTTCTATTGCACTTGTTACTGTTCAGCTGCAATTGATTTTTAAAGAAAAAAAAATAACTGATGAATTTCTCATCATATTAAAAAGGTGGTTGATAATTTATATGGTAAACGAACTGGCTCCTCACAAAAGGAAATGAAAATGCTGACTTTGTGCCAATTCCTACCATCTTTATTCACAGTGTCTTATACTTTATTCCACATGAAAGCCCTAGCTGAGGGAGTTGGACTACTTGCCTAGAAAAGCAATTACCTTGATAAATGAAGATGACAGAGTCTTTTCTTAAATAAACATGAATAATCCTTCCACCCATTCAGAAAGCTGAACATACAGGTGCCATCTTATCCTGGCATAACAGTTCATTAAAAAACCCCAACCTTTTCATTCACCATTTCAAAGGGCTGGATTAAGCTGCAGTTATTTCCATATTTCTTGCTCTTTATTCCTGGTTTTGATTCATAGGTAAGTAATAGTTATTACAACAATTCAGGATGAACTTTCTAATTTCTGCATAAATGGATCAGTAAAATAGTCTTTTCAAATAAGATAAGCCTTTGCAAATACTGTTCCAATTAAAGTTTCATGAAATCAGCAGGACTTTTTTGGATAATCTCACTGCAGACATTTTGTTCCAAAAAAACCCCAACCAACCTCATATTTGATACAGTGAAAGAAACTAAGTAAAACCAAAATAGGTTACAGTCTAGGTGAAGTGGTACTTTATGTGTATCCTGTTTCTGGTTTTTCAAAATCTGCCAGACTTCCATATTCTATTAATCAGGTTATTTCTACTGTCTTTCATTGATTCATTTTTGATTTAATTATTAATGAAGGTTTTGCTATTACAGAGAAGAACATTCAAAGCACTTATTCTTCCAACGGTATGATATTTTTTACTTCTGGTTTTCTCCTAGAGGAAAGAGTAAATGGCAAGATTTAACCCCTCATATGTATATGACAAAAGAACCAAGCCAAATTTTCCAGAGTTCCCAAATTATTTTTTCTTCATATTGTAATATACCAGTTTTGGGTAACAGGATTGTCTTTCCAGAATTCATTTGGCCAAATCCTACTGAAGCGATTAAATAAAAATAAAAATAAGAATAAACATTTAAAAAAAAAATTAAAAAAAAATAATAAAACAAACAACAACCACAAACAAAAAACACTAAAAAAATCTATTAAAAAAAACCCCAAACCCCTAAAAATTAGTTCTTAACTGAAACTGACTGACCCATACAGATCCCAAAAATGTAGAATGGGTGTCCATTTTCTGTCACTGTTGGCCAGCTTTTGTGCAGTCTGGTATGATAGAGTATATTATTTGTGACTCTTGTCATCTGCTAGGTGGCCCCTACACACTAAATCCTCCCCTGTAGCAGCTACAGTCTTTGTCTAAGCATGTGTTGTTCACTCCAGTGAGAATGGCAGAGATGCTATTGAAGAGCTGTCTATGCAGAAATGAGCCTTGTAGTCTTATGCCTCTTCCCAGGAAAAACCCCAACCCAGTGCCTACCCTGTTATTTGCACTCAGTTCTGGATTGTTACAAGTTCCATTGGGCAGTCTTCCTAGGAAGTCCTTTAAATGTCTCCTACAGAAAAATACTCCCTTTAGAGGTTGTAGTCAGCTGTAGTAGTCCTTGTCCGTATTAAGAACTTGGCTCAACAGCCAAGGTGCTGAGGGAGCAGACTTTCTGCCAGGCATTCTCTTCAAATTAAAACCACTAATCAGACTGATGTGTTTTTGTGTGGGTTTTCTTTTTTGGGTTTTTTTGGTTTTTTTTTGTTTTTTGGGTTTTTTTTTTTTTGTTTTTTGGGGGTTTTTTTGTTTGTTTGTTTGTTTGTTTGTTTGTTTGTTTGTTTTTTTGTTTTGTTTTTTGTTTTTTTTTTTTTTTGTTTTGCACAAAATTTCAAGTCTTGTTTTGGCTAAATAGACCAAAAGCAGATGTTACAGAAGCTGGTGCTGAATTCTCTATCATCCCTCCCACTCTGAAATCCAGTAAACACAATTTTGGCTTTGACAATAGGTCACAGGCTCAGTGCTGACCTGATAGTGTCTCAGGACATGTCTGGCTTTCCTTGGCAAGAGCTGGTTTAGCAGGGGCCGCAGTTTCCTGGTGGCCACATGCCTGTGGCTTTCCTGCCTTGGCCTCTTCAGACTTTTAAGTCACTTAATAGACTAACAACATTTTGGGTGTAACTCCTGCACTGTAGCATGACCAGCTGCAGCAGCTAGGGACGTGGATGGTGGCATCCAGCTGAGATAAACAAGGGTTGGAACCAGAGCAGATTCCTAGTGCAACCCGGGTTTGCCTGTCAGGACCCCTCTCAGCTGCAAAGTGATAAACTTGCAGCCTTTTCAATATCCCCTAGTCCTCCCAGTTGCATTGAATCAAATACTGCAACCTGGATTTCAGGTATGGCATTTTTGCCTTGGCATGTTGGGCTCCCCGTTTTTGGATATGTTGAGAGATTCAAAACTCTCTGCAATATTCTGAAAAGCAGCATCCAAGCTGTATTTAGATGGTAACAAAAAATGTCACTACAGATTTCAAGCAATCTGACAATCTGTGATCTGTAACAAAATAGATTTTAAATGTACCACAAAATGGATCCAGAAATTCTATTTTTTCTGAGGGCTAATGTGATCTGCCATGTATCTCTTCTCCTAGCTTTAGTATACACAACAGCCCCAAATTCTTGTTATTTAATGTTTGTATGAAATTTACTTAGATGAGCATTTAGAACTAGTTAGTGAAGTACTTTTCTCATAGCTATCATGATACCATCATGACTAAAACAGTGTCCTCTTCCTTCTTCTTACTTCTATGTCCTTTATTGTCTTGAGGCTGCATTTCAGTGATGAGTAGCTACAGTTTTTCTAAATTAAAGCAGTTCCAGCAGAAATGTGATGTTTGTGTCAGCATTCCTGTAGTAGTTTGTTTTCTTTCCTCAAAACACGATTTCAGGTGATCTGCACATAGGTTGGTTAGGGTGATGTTGTGGTTTGACACTGTCCAAATGCCAGGCACCCAGGAAAGTTCCTCATTCACCCTCCCCTGCCACAGCTGGGCAGTGGAGAGAAAAATAATTAACAAAGGATTCATGAGTTGAGATAAGGACTGGGAGAAAACATTTTAAGGGCAAAACAAGGTCAACTTAAAGGTAAAAAGTGAATTTATCACTAACAGAATTGGAGAAAGATGATGGGAAGTAAAATAAGCCCTTAAAACCCACCATTTTCCCTTAACACCTCCCTCCTTCCCACCGGCAGTGCAGGGAGACAGGGCATGGGGGTTTGGTCAGTTCATCACCCAAGATTTTCTTTCACTGCCCAGGGAGAGGAGCCCTTTTCCTGTGAAACCATGGGGTCCCTCCCACAGGAGACAGTTCTCTGTGAACTTCTCCACCGTGGGTCCATTCTCATGAGCAGCAGCCAAACTGCACCTTCTGCAACATGAGTCCCTCTCATGGGCACACAGTCCTCCCAAAACTGCTGTGATGAGGATCTCTCTTTCCACGGGGTGCAGTCCTCCAAGCACAGGCTGCTTCAGCCTGGAAGCAGGGTCCCTCTCTCCGCTGGGTCTCCTGCTGGATCACAGCCTCCTCCTGGCATCACCTGCTCTGGCATGGGCACCTCCCTCACAGGCGGTGGGTGGATCTCTGCATCCCCATGGATCCTCTTGGGCTGCAGGGGGACAACCTGATTCACCATGGTCTCACCACAGCCTGCAGAGGAATCTTGGCTCCAGTACCTGGAGCACCTCCTGCCCTCCTTCTTCACTGACCTTGGTGTCTCCATGTGGTTTCCCTCATCTCCTCCTCTTCCCTGGCTAGGAAAAATCTGTGTGTGCTTTTGGTTTTATTTGCTTCTTAAATATGTTATCACAGAGACATCACTAACATCTCTAATTGGCCTAGCTTTGGAGAGCATGTCCATCTTCAGAGTCATCAGGGATTGGCTCTGCTGGACATGGTGGAAGCTTCCAGCAGTTTCTCAAACAGGCCACCTCTGTGGCCTCCTGCTACCAAAAAACAGACCAAGCTAAACCAAACAAACCCAAACAGGTGACTTGACTTGCCATCTATTCAGGAAGAAACTGTGCTTCATTAAGTTAGCATCTTTGTTGATTATGAACTCAATTTACTGTTTTAGTAATTATTTTCCAAGAGCTACTTTACCATTGCTTGGAAATTTTCCTGAATTAATCTGCTGAAAAAATTTGTTCTAATAGCTCTAACATTTCAATGATCTATGCAATAAATCCACTTTAGCAGCTCATTCAAATTTATAATTACTACCACTTCAACCAATATTCTCTATTTTGTGCATTTACAGTGAGGAAATGCCATAGGTACTGCTTATAGTGTTAAACTCTAAAGCATGTTTGCTCTGTAATCAGCTATGGACGAAAAGTTATTTGTTAGAATATTTTAACTAGGGTCATCCACGTGGATGCAACATTTTTCCTTGGTAACCTGTTAAACAGGACAAAAATAAACCATAATACTTCCAAAGCTAATTTTCTTGTCAAAAATTCAATTGACTTCAATGGACTACATTCCTTTCTGAAGTAGGATGAGAACCTGGATAAGAGCACTCTTTCCTACTTATTGCTGATGCATTTTTCCAAGTCCCATATAACCTGGTGTGGTTTCCACCTTAGCAAAACAGATGAGAGAACAGTGTTTTTATTTAATTTTTTTTAGTGTTTGTTTGCTTGTTTGTTGTTATGTTGATCTTCTCTCTACACTAATGCAAGACTCCTATCTAAAAATCAGTCTCAGAGTTTAGCTTTATAACCAGATATTATTTATCCTGCAATATCTCACTATTGGGAAGTAAGATACACATTACCCTTTATAGTAAAAAGGGAGTTTTTTTGTATGTAAGACCCTCAAAAAACAAAGGTGGGTTAATGTATGCTTCAACAGTCCTGAATAAACTGATTTATTTATCTGACTCACCTGAGCAGATAAATTTATTTATCTGAGCAGGTGGGTTAGAGCAGATGAGCTCCAGAGGCCCCTGCCAATCTTGAGCATTCTGCCATCCAGTGGAGATGCTTGCTGTACATGGTTAGAGCCAGTGTATACAGGAAGCTTAACTTCTGGCACTGGAATAATATTTCCTTCCTTTTTTACAATCAGCACGATTTAGGCAGCTGGCATTGTAGGCACATGAGCAAAGTCCTAAAGCATACTGTGAACTAACAGTCATAATCTGTCATGAAATCCCAACAGGACGAAAAGGCTGTCTGATGAAATTATTTGAAGCCAGTTCTTTCATTGGCCCACCTGTTCTGGTAGTATCCCATCACTGAAGAGAGAGAGTAATTTTCTTGTTACAAGGGAATTACTACGAGCCCTCAAAAGGTGTGCTGCAAGATAGCATGCTGTCTCAAGACAGCTATTTTAGTGACTTGACAGAGCGGTGTAATCAAAAGATTATGCAGTAACAGCAAGACTGTTGATGCATGTGCACTGCCACCACATACTTTGTGCTCTTGATAAATGATTGAGCCAGACAGCCTATGGGGTCAGTGTGCACAGTACAGCAGGATGCCCAGATCTAGTAATGGGGACTGAGGACAGAACTTTTGTGCTTTCCTACCTGCTGTTACTGCTTCTTTTGGCAGATGTGGTTCTTGTTTCTCTTCTCCCAGTTGTAAAATGCAGCATTTTCTTCCAGCCCTGTTGTAGGGATTAATTAGTTGTCATTTAGAGAGAGTTTCAAAGAGGAGTTAATAGGACAGTGTTAAATCTAAGACAAGAGAGAGTACAATCTATTTGGTTTTTATCTGAGCAATCACACTGATGTCAGAGAGCCAAGTTCCTTTTCTAATCTAGGAAGCAAAATCCTGGGGGGTGAAAAACCTCTGCAGCTTGCATTTGAAAATTTGATTTAAAATCTTTCTGACCATAATTTCTGAACTGTGGCATGATGAATTAAATCAAAGTAAAGAAGCTGAATATGTAACTTTATTTTCAGTTCTGAGCACTCAGCTTCTCTCGGTAATGTTAAGAGGAAACGTGCAAAGTTTTTGGGGTTTTTTTCTCTTTTTTTAATGAGGTCACTTAAACAGCTGCTTCAAGTATGGAATTAAGAAGCTAACTTTGGTTATCTTGTCTTCTCAGAATATTAAAAAATTTAAGAAGGGCTTTCATTATATAGGGAAATCATAATGTGCCTTCTCTGAAGACTTCATCCATAAATAAATTCTTGTAAGCAGGGCTTAATATCAAATGAATAGAGTCTGCAGCTACAGCAGGTGTTTTAAAGTCAAAGAGTGGCATGAATAGGCATAATTTAAAGTTCATTAGCATCAGTAGAAGAAAAAAGTGTATTTTTTGTTAAGTTCTATATTTTAGCTTAAACTTTACAAGGGCATATATGCATTGGTAATTTTAAAATTATATCTTTAACAACAGTGTTAAAGTGCTTCTTACTCATTACAATATTGTTTTGAAAATTCAGGTTCCAAAATAAAGTACAGATAGAAAGAGCACTTCATTAAATCAATTAAATAGCCCTTAATGCTGGGCTTGGCTATGGTATCTCTGCAGTCTTGAGCAAATAAGAAGAATCCCAGGGGTGGTCTCTTAACAACACAAGAGACATTTTGTCTTCAAAGCCCATCAGCAGAAACCCTTAGATGCAGAAGCTGCCTGTTCAATGCCGAGGTCTCCTGTGACTACACAACACACACTGGGGGTGCGTATCCTGTTGGGATTGCACAGAAAGTGCAGCCTTATGTGCCACTTTCACAGCCCTTGGGGAGGAAGTGGGGAGAGAAGCCTGTCCTGACTGCCAGTCCCCTCCATTAATCTCTGTTTTGTTGCAGCTGTGCTGAAATGTATTCCATACACCAGCTGTCAACCTAATGTGACTTGAAATGGGCTGCTGTAATAAACCATTATCAGAGCACTTGAGGAGAATGTGAGCCTTGACCTTATCTGGATAATTATCTAATAGAGTGCACAAAGTGATCCCTTTAATTGCTGTTGTCATCCTTTGCAGCCATGGTGGAACGTGCTGGCTTGGACAGTTACCAGTTTCTAGGGTGTCTTTACACTTTTAATACCAACATCCCCCTTGCAGTTCTGTAGGCTTTGCTATAGATGAGAATTACACAGAACTGATAAATAATTTTATTGGGAAAATTTTTAAAAAATCTGTTATTTAAATTGCTTGCTAAATTGACTCTAGACAGTTCTTGAAAATTACTGACATTTTAGACTGTTATGTAAGAAATCCCTGAACAATATAACAAGCTTAGGTTATGGTCAGCAGACTGTCAAGATGCAGGTCTGCTTGGTGAAGACAAGTTTTTCACCTCTTCTTGACCCACTGTCAAGAAGGCAAGATGGTCAGCAAATTTACATGTTTTTCTTATCACACAAAAGCAATATATTTTGGCAAAGGATGGTTGAATAGGACTCAGCAGTATATCCCTAACAGTTTGTTTCCTGTGGTGGTGACTGGGGGCAAAGCAGAGGACCCAAACAAGTTCTATTTGTGTTTCTTTATTTAGAAGCTTTCAAAAACTTTGTTTATTGATGTGCAAAGGCATTTTGTGAGAATCTCTATGTGTAGGTGGGAGGGTAGTTTTCAAATAATTCTTGTCTTGTGTCTCTCATCTCCTCTGTGTTGCAAGTTCAACTAGTGATAAAAATGGCGTCATTCCTTTTTAAGTAGCAAAATACACTATCAGTTCCCATTACAGGTCCATTTCTTGGACCCTGAAAAAAATCTGCTAGTGTACATGTGTTAGTCATATAAATACACTTAATTGTGACTTGGGTAGGGTGTAGCTGACATTTAATCCCAAATCCAGTTTATCATCTTTGAAAGAAGTCTCTCATAATCTGTATTGCTGTCGTGTTTCTAGTCCATATTGTATCTTGAAAGGTCAGGTTCTGGAAAGCAAAATCTATTACTTTTTTAAAATATATTGGACAATTTTTTACTGAATAGTTACGGTATTGGAATACTATTTAATTTTTTACCTTACCAAGAAGTCCTGCTCTAGTCCATACTTTTGGACTTTTGGCCTTGTACCTCTCTCAGAATCAGATGGCCAGAAGAAAACAGGTAAGTGTTCTCATTAAAGATGTTTACGCTTTATTTTTCATGCTTTAGGCATTTTTTCCTTTATGTTTTGAAAAAACTCTGATCATCCCTTTATGTTGGCAAGTTTATGTCATTACTTTTGTTTGATTTCTGTGGTTTCCTAATGAATACTATATTAATACACTATAATATTATTGATTTTTCACTTACACCAAATGAGAGATTTCAATTGTGAAAAGCAACTCATATTTCACACTCTGAGAAGACTGGAAACTGAATGCACTGAAAAATTTTTAAAATGCTTGTAGATAAAAAAGGCCTTTGATTTTTTTTTAATACATATATAAATGAAAATGCGATGCAAAGATTGTTGTTATTTAACAAAACAAAGATTTAAAATGCAGCAAATGTTTTTTTCAATGCTGTGAAAATAAAGTAACTCTGTGAGTGAGTAGTGATGTAGGTCAATTCAGCTGCTCCTCATATTCATTGTGACAGTTATTGGAATAGCTGGAGGCGGAGTGGTTACTGATACACTATCCTGTATTTAGAGTTTTAGATGCTATGGCATCAACAGCAAGACCAATGGGAGCACTTAAAAGGATATTTGTGATACAGAGGTTGAATTTCTTCCTGAGAGGAGGTAACGATTCTAATGGATTTTGGTGTTGAGACACAATTGACAAAGCAATAGGTACCAAATGCTTACATTTTTTTTTTCTCTTGTTACTGCTTTTATAACACTGAATTTCTTTGTTCCCCAGTTCTCCACATTTCTCTACCTAATGGTATATATGAGGAGAAAAAGATCATTAAAAAGGGTTAGAGATCAGATATTACTCTAACAGAAATCATTTAACTCCACATAAATCATAATCCCTGACTTCCTAGTTACATTGGCTAAGGAATCAAGATTGAACATAGACATTCTAGGTGCTGGGCAAATAGAAAACTGTAGCGTTTCCTTTTTACCCTTTCCAGTTTAGTGGACACACATTGCATAGGTAGCATGAGGGGTACATGAAACAAGAATAAGAGAAGAAATATTGTGGAAATTCTGTGATGATGTTTTATTTGAGTGGGAAAGGCAGTGGAATGTAGGCAAACACTGAGGGGGAGAGAGATAATAGTAGACAGGAAAAAACATAGGGTCATAAAAATATGAGGTACAGTGAAGGAACAGGTATTCAGGGTAGGTCTGATTTTACTAGTAGTGTGTGTGTACCATTTTTTAATACAGCACTAACACAAGAAGAAATTCATTTGAGAGGTGGACTATTTTTTTTTTAGCACAGGCCACAATTTCAGGAATATTAAGTAATATATGCCATTACCAGCAGAATTGGCATATTCTGAGAACTACTTCTTGTGTGGAAATAAAAATTGTAACTTAGAAACATATATATAAACCTCTAAAAAGTTTGCAGATCTTCTCACTTCACATTGACTCTGATACCTAGGCAGACAAATGTCTCATCACTGCAGATCTGTATCTCCTTGATAAGTAATCCAGTAGGATTGGAAGGTTGCTTTGGAAATTTGTAAATAAAGGGCACATAGCAAGACCTTTTCAGCTGGTTTTCACAGATAAAGGTGAGAAAAGGGTGGGTTTCATGGTGGCTGATGAAGTTTGGAGCTGCACTATGACTGCAACTTAATAGCAGCTATCAGTAGTCAAGAGAGATTGTGAATAGTCTGTTCTATTAATATTACTTTGTAATGCTGTATTCTTGACTGTAACCCTTTCTTTACAACTGTTTGTCTGAGATTTGCCTTCATTTTTACTCAAGTGAGGAAAAACATTTCATCTGTACTGTCAAGTTACAAATATGGGTTGCCACCTAACTGAGATCTATACTTCAGGATCATGGCTCTCGCCCCAGCACAGGCAGCCATGTTAATAACAACTTGAAATTTTAGGACAAGGTGCGAGGCCAATTCCATGCTGCATGCAGAGTGCTGTACTCCGAAAGTATAATCAAATGAGTTATCTTAGCTTTCAGGTATTAGTTATGCTGCCTTAATCTTGCAGCTCTTTGGATCTTCATGAGCCTTCTTTTGCAGGATAAAAGCAAGATTTAATTTGACATTGACTTGACTTTCAGATAATTCAGTTTTTAGCAGCAAGTAGTTAAGATTTTTAAATGCACTTGAATAAAATTGGTACTATGTGCTAATTCTCATTAAAGGATTAAGCTATAAGCATTTTATAAAGTTATTCTTTATAAAGTTATTTTTTATCAAGTAATTTTTAATTGACAAAAGAAAAAAAAAATTAGAGGAACTCAAAATACAGGGAAGTGCCATTATTCAGAAGCTTCCAACCAGGAAATTATTTGTCTACTTTGAATATAAAAAAACTCCAAGTACTCTATATTATACAGAGATCATGCTGGGCAAACTTTATTCAATTTTTTTTTTTCCTGGGCCCTCATATAAAAAGTTCACCTAGAACATACTTCAATTTCTTGGGTCATTATTCCCTATATGAGAACTTGGAGTGTGAAGAATGAAGGAGTTATACTTTCTTCCTCCTCTTTTTCTTTACTGCTTCATCAGTGAAATCTGACAGAATTCACCATGTTGATCTGGGTTTATTCCATAAGAGGGTGAAAATCTACCTATGTGCAACAGGGCAGTGAAGGGTCTGTTGAAAAAAAAACAGCAAAAGCTTTGCAATTTAAAGATAACTTTTCCCCTGAAAAAGGCCATGGTTTTTCATATGTATCCTTGGCAAAGGTAACCAGATATTTCATAGTGATTTTCTCTCTGTGGTAGGGAGTTGCATAAGCTGCTTTTATCTTACCTTTTGCCCTGCTGTGATAAAAATCACCTCCCTTCCAGCTCTCATTTAGTCTAGTCCCAGTGGTCCGTGTACTGTCCTGGGAGGATGAAAAAGAAATAGTTTCCTCTCTGAAAGAGCAAGATGACCTGACTAGCCTCAGATGGCTAAGGATAAGGGAAAGGAATAGTTTAGGAAGAAGAATTTCAAGGACAAGGGTGAAGCTAGAAAGCTCTTTGAGTCATGTCAGGAGGTGAGAGCAAGCCGTGCTGGAGCTCAAAAAACAAATGGTGGTATTGGGAAAAGCCTTGGAAAGAAACTGGTTTGCCAAGTCAGGGGGACATCTTCAAACCCTAAATGTTGAATTGGAATGATTTTGTGCTTATTTATATTCTGCTGAAGAAAACCTGAATTGTTATATTCTAATAATGGTAGATGGCAGCGCCTGTCAAATGTTCTATTTAGAGAGCAGCAATCACCTCATGGAAAATGCATAGTATATGTACAGGCACTAAAGAGTGGCCCCAGTGAGTGAGACAATTGTGAGCTAGTTTAAATGTGATACAGAATAATAAAAGCTATAATAAATATTAACTCTTTCTATATAGTTATTTCCCATTTGAAGCACATGGTATATGCCTTTTTCCACTTCAGTCACAGGGCTTCTTTTGTATTCAAGCTTCATATACTGTTAACAGGTCATATAAATCCATCGAATTAAAATATATTGTGTACAACAATTTGTTTTAATTACAGAATATCATGTGTTCTATTTAACTGTGAGTTTAATGAATGGCTATTTAATTAAGGGTTTTAACTCAGATAATCAGTTTGCATCACTGGGCAACAAATAATCAGTTTATAACATGCAGTTGAACAGTCACAAAAAGCACCAGGCAAACCTTTTCCTGATAGCGTTTATTGGTTAATTAAATGATCTGGACTCCAGGGTAAGTATAAAACAGGAAATAGATGGCAGGTGAAAGGATGTCAGAGGAGGGTACTTGACAGAGCTTGTTGAAGGCATGTAAATGTTGGTAGGGGCTGGTCATTCACTGTGTAAATATAACAGTCACTGCAGACACTTTATCACATGTGGAAAAATAATGTCTTATACCTTTGCCTATCTTTTGCAAAGGCATTACAACTCTAATAACAAAACACTGAAGTTTTTTTATTGTTGGCTATGATATATAAGAACTCATAAGTTCAGTTTTTTTGGGTAGTAATATTAAAATCCTTTATTTTCCCATTTTTTAGGTTTGTTTTTCCATTTCTATCACATCTTAAATGATTTCTATTTGAATGAAACTGATTATACATTTAAATGAAAAAACTACTGCTTGCATCAATACCTTTCAGAGCACATGCAATAATTGACTATATTCACATTCTAAGGCTGATACAACTTCTAAAGGTGTAACATGGGGTTAAAAAGACTTGTATTTATGACTGTGAACAATGTCTTCATTTGATACCTCTGCTGTCATCCATCCAAATTTTTATTTCATACATTGTAAGGATAAAGGGGGACATTCTTATAGTCCATGATATATTTCGTAGGCCATATGATTTCAGCCAACATTCCTAGTATTTGTTTCAAAAGCTGTGGCTGATCTATTGAATCATTTTAGAAAGACAGTCTAAAAAGAGGTAGTGATGCATAATCCAGTAAAATGCTGGAAAGTTACTCCAACATTTTATTTCCTTTATTGTTAAAATTAGCCATCTTATTTCTCAATTTCTTTTGTTTTTGTTTTTTTTCCTGAGCCTACTTGAACTGTCAACTGGAGAGGTTTTCTTTCTCATGTAGACCCTTTTTACATATCACAGCTAAAGCTTTTCAGATTGTTTCTTCCCAGTAATAATTTAAATTAGGCAATTCTTAAAGGTTACAATTAAAAAAAATTTTTTGGGTTATGCTCATGGTTTGTATATCGCATTCTGGTTCAACTAAGAGACCAAAACCAAGCATGATCCTGAACTGAAAAATGGGGAAGTGCCATGGATTTAGTTATTAGTTTTACCTTTAAGTATTTTAGATTTGATAAAACAAATTGAAGTCTGCTACACACCACATGCATGTGAACCATTTTCTTTTCTGCTTTAGGTTTTGGCAAATACAGGTTTTGCATTTAGACTACAAAATAGATTTCTTCTCTCCTGCATCATAAAAGATCTAAGTCATCATGAAAGTACATGTGTGCAAAACAAGAAAAACGTACTACATCTTAAATAAATGAAATAGTATTGCATATATTAAAGTTCTTTTCCTAGGTTCCTTTCTTCATGGCCTATTAATAAGGCATTATTCCACTTTTCATTTTGCTGTGTCAGAGGATGGTAAGTTTTTTTTTCTGTGTTAGTTTTGGAAGGGGGTTAGGATGTTTTCTTTTCCTGTTCTAGATCCAGCTCCAAAATACTTATGTCTTCATATCAGCCTGACAATATTTGCACAAAATCCTACATCTGTATGACATGCTGACTGAAGAAATCAGTTTTCAACTTTTATAGCTATTTTAGACTGAGATTTCTGTCTTGACTTTCTGCTCATATCATATGAAAATTTCAATTTTCAGACATTCAGTAGCTATTTGAGTCAATTCTAAAAATACAAAGAAATGAAGATGAGTTGGAGTCTTGAGTTTAGACTAATCATGCTTAGATGTAATTTAAAAACAAATTAATTTTTAATTGTTCTTGCAAGGAGCCAACAGCTTCTGTAGTAGGAAAAAATGTATCAGTGATCATAACATTTCACTGTTTTAGTGGACTAATGTTTTACAGTGAGGGCTACCTATAGATGGCACCAAGAGTAAATACTAGAGGGACAATACAGAAAAAAGTCCTTTGAATACAGTGTACTCATGCTTCTGAAGAAGCAGTACTCAATGACTTTCTGATTATTTTCACAGTGTTACTGTAGTTTTATTCATTATTATGGAAAATAATTGAAATCCTTCATCTGACCTAAGGTGAATATAAAATTGGGGACTGGATTCAGGAGATATTAGCTTAAACAGCCTTTGCCTTAAATTCTGTCTTTCTAGCCTATTCTCGGTATTGTGACAGTTCTGAAGATTGTAATGTCTCGCAGCACGGAGCAGCAGCATCACAAGGCGCTCTGCTCCTATGCAGGTTGCTGAAGAAGATGGAGGGCTAGAACATTGTCTCACATGCTTTTTCTTTCCCCCAGCTGCATTCTGGTTCCCCTAAAACACAAGCAAAACCTTTCCGGGGGAAAACAAAGGGGTGCTGAATTACATCAGGAATGGACCCAGTGCTGTACTCTCTCTTTATGTGACCCTATGCAGTGAAATGTTCTGAGTCATGCTGGGAAGCAAAATTATCCTTTGAGGCAGTGTGGCCCTTGGTTTCTGTGATTAGTACATGCATCACTATCTTTTTGCTGTCAATCTCTTTGTCCGAATTAGCTCAGCATCCCCAGTCATAAAGCTTGCAATGCCAATTGGAAGCATCATCAACATTATTATTACTCTCCATCTTCAACTGCAAATATAATAACCAAGCAATAAAAGTAAGCAGAAACTGCACAAAGAGTCTGTCCCAGTGTTATTCACCTTTGTAAGTCAAAGCAACAATACATTAAAGTACAGATAAGTCAGGCTGACACCAGAGCAGGACTCTGGAGATTAGTACAGAGATGAAAAGTCCATATTACACATTTTCCCTTTCTGTCTTAGGTAGGGCAGAAAACAACATTATTAAGGCAAAATAATGTATGAGATACAAAGAAATAAAATTTTGCAAGGTAACTAGTAACTATTTGAATTTTTAAATTTATCTTTAAACCTGAAATTTGATTGTTAATAATGGTTTTCTTGTTATGTGTCTTGATAAAGGCTGGAGGCCTTGATTCAGCATAGGACTTATCACCACTTCACTCATTTTCATGAAAAAAGTTTTTTATTTATGAAATTCACAGAACTTATTTTTTTCAAGTTTCCTAACTCTTTGCTACAATCTCAGTCTTTCCTTCATAACTTGAACAGTTATCATCTTGAGTGCCATCACACAGCACCTACGGGATGGTTGAGGGGGTCAGACCTAGCCAGCATGGATGTAGGAGAGGTAGCTCCTGCCTGACCAGCCTGATCTTCCTTTATGACCAGGGGACCCACCTGGTGGGTGAGGGAAAAGCTGTGGATGTTGTCTACCTGGACTTGGCACCATCTCCCACAGCATCCTCCTGGAAAAGCTGGCAGCACTCAGCTTGGTCAGGTGCACTCCTGGCTGGATGGCTGGGCCCAGAGAGCAGTGGTGAATGGTGCTGCATCCAGTTGGCAGCCAGTCACCAGTGGTGTCCCCCAGGGGTCTTGGTTGTGCCCAGTCCTGTTTAGTAATTTTATTTATGATCTGGATGAGGGGATTGAGACTACCATTAGCAAATTTGCAGATGACACCATGTAGGGGGAGTGCCTATTTGCTGGAGGGTAGGAGCGCTCTGCAGAGGGACCTGGACAGGTGGGATCAGTGTACCAAATCAAACGATATGAGGGTCAACAAGAACAAGTGCCAGGTCCAGCACTTTGGCCACTACAACCCCAGCCAGCGCTACAGACTGGATGCAGACTGGCTGGAAAACTGCACAGTGAGAAAGGACCTAGTGTTGCTGATTGACAGTCGGCTGAACATGAGACAATGTGTGCCCAGGTGCCAAGAAGGCCAAGGGCATCCTGGCCTGTATCAGCAACAGTGTGGCCAGCAGGACCAGGGCAATGATTGTCCCCCTTTACTTTGCACTGGTGAGGTTGTGCCTTGATTATTGTGTGCAGTTCCCCAGGGTCCTGCAGGTCCCCCCAGGGTCCCCCAGCACAGGGAGGATGTTGAGATGCTTGAACATGTCCATAGAAGGACAACAAGCCTGGTGAAGGGTCTGGAACACAAGCCCTGTAGGGAGTGGCTGAGGGACCTGGGGTTGTTGAGCCTGGGGAAAAAGAGGCTTGGGGGATACCTTACACTCTCTACAACTCTCTGGAATGAAGATGTAGCTGTGTGAAGGACAGTCTCTTCTCCCAGGAAACTAGCAGTAGGCTTAGAGTATTAAGTAGGACAGAGTCTTAAGCTGTGCCAGGAGACATTTAGGTAGGAAGAAGTTCTTCATAGAACAGGTGTTTTGATACTGGAATGTGGTGGAATCACTGTCCCTGGAGTTATTTAAGGAAAGATTAAATGTGGCACTCTCTACCATGGTCTAGTTGACACAGTGGTGCTAGGTCATAGGTTGGACTTTATGAGCTCAAAGATCTTTTCATAGACATATGAATCAACATAGTTGATTCTGTGAGTTTGTGATTCTGTAAAACATTGTGCAAATGAGATGAATGGCCATGTGCTACCACCTGTAGGCACACAGTTTGTGGTGACTGGGAATGGAGTTGCACCCGAGTCTCATCCCTAATAGGCTACAGTTGTGTAAGACAGGTGAGCAGTGTTGAAGGTAAAGAGACATGGAATGCTGAGGGGTATGGACCAATCACAGAAGGGTGGAGAGGTCACACAGGTGAAATGCATGTGAGATGAATGGTATAAAGGTTGTAGGGAAGAACAACAAGGTGGTAGTTCTTGGGAGCATTCTTAGGGTTTGTTGTATGTTCTCCTGCATCATACTTCTGGAGATCACCTTTTCAGATAGCTTTTGAGTACAGATTCCACAAAAGAGGTTCAAAGCCCCCCACCCCCCCAAAAAAAAAAAAAAAAAACCAAAAAAGCCCCAGAGAGACAAGATTGGGTGCAAATATTTCAATGTATCTCAAGCAGTAAAAATTTTTGACATTGCTCATCAACTGTAGTTTTTGCAAGCACTTCATCTCTTATAGCAGCACTGATTCTGTAAATATGAAAAAGCAGTGTTGTGGTATTTGTTTTTCAGAGTGAGAGAGTCCACAGCTGTTAAAGTCAGTCCATGAGAGGAAAAGAAGGGAAGAAAGGAAATATTCAATTTTTAGGAAATAATTGCCTCAGACTACATTTTTCTTTTGATGTTGGCTTGAATACTGTTTCCATCATGCAAATAAATTTTCCTTTCTTTTTATTTATTTCATATCATTGGACTTCAGGCAGCAAATTTTCTATGCAAGAGATATATACATGGTTTTGCTATCCTTCTTTCCAAGAGCAAGTCTCAAATACCTACCACGGGGGGGGATTTAATACTCTAGTAAAGCTTTATTCCTTTATCAAACAACAGATTTTCTGGTTTGTCAGTCTTAAAAACCTTCCACAAAACAGGTTTCAAATACAGTGCATTGCAGTGCCATTTTGGTTGGGTGCTATATACAATCTATAAGGTTGTTACACTGCTAAAGCCACTTAAATTTCTTTTAAAAATTAAACATTTTATTACCTAACTGAAAAATCCTGACATGGTATGTGTTATATTCTCATAGTACTGTGGTACTATATATCAGCCATTTTAAAAATAATACATGTACTGTGCTGTAATTATTTTGAAAGTGTTTAAAAAAGTTAAAAACATCATGAGTTATTTAAGGGTATTATTGCCTTTATTCTTCTAAACTGGCATTTTATAATTTTATTCCAGATTCCTTCTCACTGAAAGAATTTAAGTTTAAATTGTTTTAATGTTAGAGCAAGAGGATATATAACTCTTCCTAGGCATGATATCTAACTTTTGAACTGCACAAATAATGTGAGTAGCACTAGTGATATCAACTGAAACCATGGAATCATGTTAGTACCTCCTAGTGCCTATAGCGACACCAAGCCACAAGGGCTTGTTTGGGGAGTAAATTACTTTGGATAACAGAGCAAAAAATTAATTCTCCTTATTTTCTACACAGCCATTTAGTCCTAACTTCTCTCTCATTGATACAGTTTTATATAAAGTATTACATACTGTGTGTCTATTTTTCACACATTTGGCTATAAATATATAAAATTATGGTGGAATGTACTTTAAAATTTCTTAAGTAAATTCCATTTCTTTCTTTTTTTTTTTTTTTTTTTTTTTTTTTTTTTTTATGCTCCAAGCTGATACACAGTTCTTGTTATCGTTACTTTCGTTGGCATATAATCATTTATTTTTATATTCCTGTATTTTCTTTAGCCCATAAGGGTGACTCGGGCTTGTTTCAGTCTTCAATAATAAAGTATTAATTCTTAATGTATAGGGATGCTCTGGACTTATGAACTTATTCCTACTTCTAAAATGGGTTTTCCCAGAAAAGAGTCAGCATATTATAAGGCCATGTAATAATGTCAACATTTAAACCATTCCTTAGTGACCTTTAAATGCTTGATATGGCCAGTATATACTTTATAAATTTGATCATGGTAGGTTTATCAAATTATATATATCTTCATGTTGAGAAAGATTTGACACATATGGCTTATGGTACTTTCTATAATTTTTCTTTTTTTTGTCTTGGATATTTCTCTTAGTTAGATCAAAACATCTTTGTTATAGAAAGAATTATGAAGGTATTTGATGCTTATATCTCCAGTGATAGAGCAACAGATGACAAAATGTCTGGGTCACAGATAATTTTTTCATGTCTTCTAGGCCATATCA
This sequence comes from Sitta carolinensis, assembly GCA_032173965.1. Lineage (NCBI taxonomy): Eukaryota > Metazoa > Chordata > Aves > Passeriformes > Sittidae > Sitta > Sitta carolinensis. The sequence goes on from CM063284.1 coordinate 80,400,946, forward strand.
ATTTTTCCTTAATTAAACACTCAGTAGGAGGCTTGCAGTTTCTCTGTTTTATGCAAATCCGGAATTAAAAAATTACCTGCAATTTTTAGGTGAAATAGAATTTAGTAGGTTTGTGAAGTGGTTATCTTAATTTAAAGGAAAAAAAATACTTCATGGTAACTAGATTATTATCCATGCGAACTTTATACAATTTTAAATTTAAGGGAAGGAAAAGCATAGTTGCCCTTACTTTAGCATGGAGGAAAACAATTAGAGAGACGCTCCACTAAAAACAGCAAAAGCTGTGAGGGATGGGGAAAAGAAACTGGAAAAGGCAGAATAAAAAAAAATAGCTTCAAAATGTTAGGTTGCAGAGTCAAGACAAAGCAAGCAAGCAGACACTTTCTGCGACAAGCCTTGTGTTCAGTGCTAAACGCTTCCTACCTCTTCACCGCCTCTTGGCTTCATTAACAGTACCAGCTGTCAACAAGAGACAAACACCCCAGAAAAGGCCTTGCCCTTCATGACTGAGATGTACTTGCCCATGTTTTCCTCCAGGATGCTCCACAGTCTTTATTATCAAGGTCCCAGAGTGTTTCAAAGCCTATGATGTACCCCAAAAATAGAAGGTTTTGTGTGAATTTGTAATGGTATAAGGAATACAGCTGACTTCTAAAATGGTGTTTCCAAGCCATTGTCCTGTTCAGTGAAGATTCCCCATGAGCACACCACCACAGGCTCTTGTTCATGATTTCCTGCCATAATGCTAAAATTGAATATCCCCCCAGGCTGTGAGAGCAGGGGAAATCACCTCGCTGGGCTCTAGGCTCTCCTTACTCACTGCTTTCAATTGCCTTCCCACAGTCTAAATAATTTGGTTTAGGCTTATGAAGTACTGTGAATTAATCTCCAGACTGACTTTATTTCACTACTTAGTACTAAACAGCTGGCAAAAGAATTGTTTTTTTACCGAAGCATTCCTCATTTTCTCATTGTCTTCAGTAAAATGAAGGAGCAGAAAGGTGGATATGATTATCACTTATTTACATCTGTTTGAAATTCTAAAAACTTCATAAGTCTACTTGTTTTACTGAATATGAGAAAACCCTTTCCATTAAAAAAAACCCACAAGTGTTTGATTATTATTTTGGTATGTCTTGCTGTATTAATGCAGTCGCTAAGAACATTGTGGTTGTCACATATTACCTGCTAGAAGGCTGTACTACCTACAGCTATAAGTAATATAATATTATGTAAGTTCTAAGCAGATTAATCTCTAGGTATCCTTTGCATATAAAATTCAGGTATGGAAAAGCTTATTTAAATAGATACAACACTTTCTGATCATAGATTTACTCCTGGGATGCCTATGGCAGCTATGTGTGGATTCCAGTGTTGGCATAAACATTTACCTGTTTCAGACCTTTCAACACGAGCAAGTGTAACTTCTTTCCATGATTCTGCATTTATTGACAATTATTTTTATTGTTATAATAAGTAAAGGCCAAATTGGATGCTGCCTAAGCCATGCAGGTCTATTAGAATAATTTTTTTTGTTCTCCAAAACAGCTCCAGCTGACAGGTATGGGATATGTCTGCATGTGAGTGGGCAGAACTGCTCCCCCAATATCACAGGGAGCACAACCCAGTCTGTAAGTGGAAGAAACCCAGCATGTGCCTGTGCAGTTAGGTGTTTGTAGTTTAGAAAAGTGCAGTAGGCATGACCTTCCTCATCATGAAGGAATTTTCAAATGTAATTTACACAAATGCCTGCAGAATAGGTCTCAAGATTCTTTTAGGCAAATACAATTGCTTGTATTCATGCAGAAAGCCCCTGTTCTCTGTCATGCTCTTGGTTTTAATCTCCATAACATCCTAGCTGGGAGAAATTCTGTCTGTAACTAGCAAAGCATAAAGGCAACTTCATTTACAGTAACTAGGCCCTATCCACCAGTTTATGAACACACCCAAAAGAAAATCCTTTTCCTGTGGAGGCCAAGGGAAGGAGACAGGAGTCTTCCCTGAGACGTGGTTTTGTCAGCTGTTTTAAAGTTGTTTCAGAAGGCATGAGTTAGGGAAGACTTTAGCCATTCTTCTTTTAAATGTAGACAGCATGAAAAGGTTCTCATTAGGAGGGTTAAATTCCTTACTTTACTAAGACATCCTGGGAAACGTGTTGCTACCTTTCTGTGCCCACTCCCAGCAAATATTTTGAATGTAGGGAGTTTGAGCTCTTATGTGGGTTAACACAATGTAACTTTTCACCTTCCAGTTTATAATGTCTCAAAAGTTCTTAGACCAAATAGTCACTCAGTAGTTTCCACTAATGTTTTCTACCCAATGTATCAGCTTGGTGTACCGATGGCTTTTATATCGCATGAGGACAGCTACTCGAAACACTCAGAAACAGATTTTGAATTTAACACTTGTGGGCAAGGTGTAAAGGCTGACAGACAGCTCAGCACGGGCCAAGACTCAAGCAGAAATTCTTGCACAATGTGTTGCCATGAAAAGAAAGGAAACAATAAATTTACATCACAGCATGGGAAGAGGCAATGACCAATATCTCTTGGCATCTCTGAAGAGGGAGAAGAAAATATTGTGTTGGAACACTCTGTGCACAGACAAATAATGATCCACTAGGTCAAAGTTACTTGTGGTTTACTGGGCACATAAAGGTGGGGTCATGGATATTGTAGGCAGTTATGTGTATTGTCACCCTTAAAGAATAAACGAGGTGCTGTAGGACAGCACTCTGCTAGGAGAGGACACTGCCCTGCCCATGGTGGAGGCATGCCTCGATCTGCTCTAGTGCAGCCCTGCTGCTCCCTGATGGTCACTGGAGCTATCACTCAGTGCTCAAAGCAGATCTGGGATTCAACCCCGTGGGCTGGGGTGGGTGTGTTGGTGGGCAGTGAAGGTCTGGCACTGCAGCATGTTGGTGTTGCACAGGAAATTGTGGGTCTGGCTTCCAGACTGAACTGAAGTAGTTGGGTGTTTTGGGGACACTGGGGTTTTTGGGGTGCTAATAACCTCCTGCCATGTTTTTAAGTGGAAAGCTGAAAGAAGGCAAGTTAGATTTGAAAAAATATGCTACTACGGTTCATGCTTACTGCACTATAAGTAATTAGCAACATAGTCTTCAACAGTGTGTGCAGAAAGGGCAGTAGGTGTTACTTCTTCACAAAATATTGTTTCATTTGTTTGAGGACACAGGCAGAGAGATAATATGCCAACATAGGGATGGAATAGTGTGCTTCAGTGTTGCTGGGATTTTTGTTTTTCCTTAAGGGAACTGGATTTACTGTAAGGAGAGCTAAGTGGCAAGGAAGAATAAGGAAATGATGGAGAAGAGAGAAGGAAAAAGATGGAACTAAAAAGTGAAAACAAAGTGTGAAAAGGATGTTCTTTAAATGTAGTATTGTTAAGTTATTAGAGTGAATGCCTTATTGACTGGAGAATGTTAGCAGAAGTTTAAATAACTTAATTGGTCTGTTAATCATTGTCCAAGTTGCTTTCTTTTGGGTGTACATAACATTGTTTCTTGGGTTTTGCAGCAAATATTCTGCAGGTAGAATGTACGGCCTTTAGTACTTGCTATGGTAATTTGTGACTATACTTCATAACTTCCTGTTCTACAAAATCACTGTATCTATAAAAAATCTTACGGAACAGATGCACTGTGTGCTTTTAGGCAGAAAATCCCCAAACACCAAAACCACACCATACCAAAACCAAAACTACACCTTTATCCTTATCTGATTAAAAACCTAAACTGAAACTCCAGTAGCCAAGAATGGTGGGTGCAGTTGTTAACAGGTACCTCTCTCTTTCCTGGTGATATCAGTGTCTCATACACCTTTCTGAACATCAGATTCATTCCCAGCTTTCTATCTGTTCTCTTTTTATCCCTCAGCCTCCACAACTCCCTTCTGATCAGGTTAACTTGTTTTCATTTGTGGCAATCATTCATCAGTTTATTCTGAGTACTTCTACAGCCAAAACAGAAATCCATTAAATCTATATAGCAGTTTAATCTCAACCAATAATTACTCATTAATCTTGCTGGAAATACACATTTTCTTCAGCCCATTGCCAAGGCACAAGCTTGAGGAAAAAAACATGAAGTATTTAATCAGTTTTTTAAAGTTTGTTAATGACAAATTCAGGCTGACAGATTAAAAAAATTAGGTCCAATGCATTGGGGTGCGTTCACTTTTTAAAAAGTGATTAACTACATGCCAAGCTGTCAAAGAAATTTTGCATGAAAAAAGAGGAGTTGTTAGCATTATTATGTCTCTGCCCAATGATTTTATAATGTCCATTTTAAATATACATGCAAAAAAAAAATAAGTCAGCACCATACAGTAGTTTTAAAAAATTAAAATGGAGATTTGTAACTATCAAAAGAGAAGCCTGAAACACCTTTTATGCTCATTCATACCCTCCCCAATTTTTTCTCCCACAGGTTTGACTTTAAAAACACTTCGGTTTTTCCCCTCTAAAATTTTAGTTACCTCTGCTAACTAATTGAATTGAACACAGATTTTGGCTTTTCTGTCCTGATGAACTTCTCCTTATTCCTGGTCTCCTGTTGTTCTTGAAAATAAACCTTCTGATTTATTTTAGTATAATAGAATCAGTTCTCATAAATTGTAAAATAAACAAGAGTCATGTTTACATTCCTTTATGAAATGACATCACCTGATGGACTTCTCAAGTGACCAGTAGAGATAAAGAAGTAGTAACTTCTCTATCCAATCTCTCATCACTGTCCAGAAATTTATATATACGAAGTCAGCAATAAACAAGAGAGTTCTTTTCTTCTTCTCTGCCTGAACACCTGTTGTGTGTGTTACTGTGTGTTTCTATCTACATCACAGTAACACTCTCCTATCAAACCATGGCTGCATCCTGGGAGACTCCGTTTTCCAGTGCAGTTGGATTTGCTGACACAGGTGGGTCAGGGCCTAAGTTGATTTAGAAGTCCTACACTTGCTAAATAATTCAACCTATTGTATGGCTACTTGCTTGACACCCAGTTTCTGTGGAGTTTCTGACAAAAGGTCAGATTGATTGCGCTCTCTGATGAACTTCTGCTGCTTCCTCATGCTGGTGTCAGTATTTCTTCACTTCTGATTGATTTTCTTAATGCAAAAATTGATGCAAAAAAGTATTTTCTAATGAAAAGCGTGTTCATATTCTCCACTCCCCTTACGGATTTCTGTTGCGTTGTTACTTTGATTACCAGCTCCTGAGCTGCTTATATTCTGGTTTGCTTGAAAACCCAATCTTCATTCTCCAAATGTGTAGTTTCATTTTAAAGATCTTTTTGAGAGCAAAAAGCAGCCTCATGCTACTGACCCATACTGTATTTTTATATTCAGAAAGAGATGAAAAACAACCTGTTGTGAGCAGCAAGTCTTTATTTCTGGTCAGAGATGAATTCCCAGATAAAAGGATATATTTCTTCTTAGCCTTGTGACAAAAAGTCAGACTTCAAAAGCCTTCTACTTGTTCAAAGTGACTTGGAGGCTGAAGAAGTGACACTATGTAAGACTGAATATGACACACACTGCTGCTGTGCACTTGTTCTGTGCAAAGTATTGAGTCTTGAACTCTTTTTAGTTTGATAGAAGACCCATCATAATGTTTGACTATTACAAAGCTTCGGCATCACAGATGTTGAACTTTTCTTGACACTTGTGCACATCATACACCATGAAGCAAGTGAAGCTGTGTTACAGACATTGCTTTGTGTTGTGGTGATGAATTGTTTCTGCACGTTTGTTTCTGTGCATTGCATGTACACCAGCAATGGAGTACATGGCTGTAATAACACATTTTCATATTCCATTTGTTAGTCCCATATTGATTAATCTTTTTCCAATGCACCCTTAGACTTTCTTTGCAATTAAATGCAGCAACTTTTTAGGATTCCTCTATTCAAACAATAATTACTAACTAAAAAAGATCCTATAATTCAAGTGAAAATAGCCCACATTACCCAGTCCTCCAAGATTTTTTACAGTTGAGCATATCCTCTCAATAATTTGGTTTAATAAGAATGCACGTGTGAACAGAAGCACCGTCCCTCCCTACATTTGTTGAAGTTGTCCTTGAAGGATGTGAACTCAAACTCTGAACTAGCATCAAATTTGAAAGATAATTTGATCAGGAAATCTTTACTAACTACTTGATGTGAGGGAAGTGAATTGGTAGTCCAAGTGATGACCGGTGACTAGTGGTGCTCCTCACTGATTGGTATCGGGATTGGTGATGTTCAGCACCTTTGTTGGCAACATGGACACTGGGACAGAGTTCACCCTTAGCAGGTTTGCTGATGACACCAAGCTGAGTGATGAGGTCAACATAAAAGAAGGAAAGGATCCCATCCAGCAGGACCTGGACAAACTAGAGAGGTGGACCTTTCCAAACCTCATGAAGTTCAGCAAGGCCGAGTGCAAGGTGCTGCACTTGGGTCAGGGCAATCCCAAGCACAAATATAGGCTGTGTGGAGAATGGATTGAGAGTAGTCCTTGGGGGTATTGCTGGACAAGAAACTTGATGTGAGTTGACAATATGCACTTGTGCCCCAGAAGGCCAACTGTATCTTGCGATGCATCAAAGGAAGCAGGACCAGCAGATCAGTGGAGGTGATTCTGCCTGTCTGGTCTGCTCTTGTGTGGTCCCACCTGGAGTGCTGCATCCAGCTGTGCAGTCCCAAACAAAAGAAAGACATGGACCTGTTGGATTGAGTCAAGAGGAAGGCCCCAAAGATGCTCAGAGGGCTGGAGCACCTCTCCTAAGAAGACAGGCTTAGAGATTGAGGCTGTTCAGCCTCCAGAAGAGAAGGCTCCAGGGAGACCTTATAGCACCTTCCAGTGCCTAAAGGGGGCCTACAGGAAAGCAAGAGAGGGATTTGTTACAAGGGCGTGTAGTGACAGGACAAGGGAGAATGGCCCTAAGCTGAAGGATGGCAGGTTTATATTAGATATTAGGAAGAAATTCTTTACAATGTGGGTGGTGAGGCACTGGAACAGGTTGCTCAGAGAGATTGTGGATGCTCTATCTCTGGAAGTGTTCAAAGTCCAACATGGATGGGGCACTGAGCAACCTGGTCTAGTGGAAGGTGTCCCTGCCCATGGAGGGCACATGATCTTTGAGGTCCCTTCCAACCAAAACTATTCTACAAATCTATGATTCTTGCTTCTTATCCTAATGCATTTCATTCTGCATTGCTGGTCATCTAGTAGATTTTTCTCATGTTGTGAACAGGCAATGAAGCTATTCTGGTGACTTACCTAGCAGTAATGCCTACCAGTGCACCAATTTCCTTCTGTTTCAACTATAGATGTTCAAGATGAAATATTATAAACAAATTGCAGGCTACAAGCTAGTCTCATTTGTGCTCATTGCAATATACCCATAAATATAGAAACAGAATATTCTTTTGAGGGAGAATTTCTTCAATTTCTCCTATATTCTCTGCATAAGTCAACAACCAAGAATTGAAAACAAGGGGAAAAAATCTCTGGTGTCATGGCTTCTGTGTCCTGTTTTTATGCTTTCATTAAATCTTTACAATAGTAAGGGGTACTAAGTAGTACAGAATAGCACTGACCATTGAGCACTGTGAGAGATGGGTGGTGTGGGTTTCTTGAGAATAAGGTTATCTATCAGATCCTGTGGTTCTGATGGTGATTAAATCATCAACAGAAAAAAACATGCAGATTACACTGTGGAATAACCTACTTCTTTTTTGCCTTTTTTTGTCCCATCCCACTTCTCTAATACAGTGCTCAGAGCAGCTTTCTGTAACAAAGCTCTGCATAGCCCAGGTGATCTTGCAGACATTCATGTTCTCTCCAAGAAACTTGGATTATCTTCAGCATGCCTTCTGAAATTGTTTAGCTTTCTACTCTGTGAGTTAAAAGTGGCTCATGTTCTACTAAGTTCTTGCTGAGTGTTAAAAACATTTAGCAATAATGTTTTACTCAAAGCTGCTACAAAGTAGTAGGAAATGTCTTAATTGTTCTTTTAACAAAGCTGGTTAGCTAATAGGCATGTTCTCTTCTTGCTTTCTGTTACTGAATTGGTTGTTCCCAGAAGCAGGAAAACAGAGTAAGTCTTAAGGACTCTGTGGCCTGTAATACTATTTTAAAATAATTTTGCTATTCATTGGTGTTACAGAACATAAAGAGTAAAAGTTGGTGGAAATAAGTGCTATCTACTACTGTCTATTCAGACCCTGAAAAAGGCTTTCTTCATTTATTATGCAAGAACAAAATTCCCTGTTTATTCAATTTGCCTGAGCTTAGTATGTCATGGAAAAAAAACTGTAAGGACTGCAGGGCCACCATGCCCAGTACCACACAAACCCATTGCTTATTCTTAGATTGGAATAATAGTTTGATAACCCACAGGGTTATCAAATCAAGAGAGAAACATGAGTAAAATATAGTAAGAGATTCTAACAGAGGTATAAAAAACAGGCCTGTTCTGAAAAACGGAAAAACATCTGAAGTTTTGCAGTACTTGCAGGACTATTTCATGGTAACTTAGTGTCCCAGACCAGAAAATGTTAGTAGAGAGAAAGGAAAGATTCTGGAATAATCTCTTTATGCATATGCATAGATCGTCAAGCAGAGGGACAGCAAAGTGTCCCCTAGAAAGGGTTTAGGAGGAAAAAGAACCCCCGCCACAATTCAGTACAGAAACTACCTCAGTAAATATCTTCATTTACTTCATTTCATTTAAATTAAATAGTCTTATTTCTAGCTGGTACAGCAGTTTATCCTGCGCATGAGTGTTGGCTCACTGCACACATTAAGGATAGCACAAGCTAACTCTTAACTCTGGCCTTGAAATGTTTACAGATGTATCTTTTCTGAAAACATATTGATGTTTTTCATTCAGATTAAAATGACTCTATGTAGGCACTACATTCGTGATGTTTGGAAATGTTTTAAATGATTCTTGATGAGTTAACATGAAAAGAAAGGGAATGTGCATTTGTGTAGATTAAAGTGAGGTGTGGATATTAGCATAAAAACACTGAATTGTGGTTCAGAGAGAACCGTTCATGTGTTGCATGAATGAAAGAAAAATCATATACCTGATCTCCGGTCTCAGAGTTCCAACTAAAATGCAATTTTCCTTTTATTCCAGTAGTTCAGGAATAAATTATAGGGTTTCTTTCTGTTTCTCTCTGTTCAAACTCTCAAAGTTTGCACAGCTTCAGCATACAATGAGTCAAATATCAACAGAGCACTTAAAGAGTTGATCAATTTTAAGTGTGTAGGAATTTCTGTGATTCAGAAAAAGTAGGTATTCTACCCATATACAGAAACAGTATATGGGTTTGAAATGGGAATAGTTTTCCTACACTTTCATCAATCAGTTTTATGAGATAGGATCCCTTTGTACAAAGATAGCAATCTGCACAATTGTCAAATGATTGAACAACTTTCATGAATACGTGTCAATCCATTTTAATACCAATCATTGACTTTGGCAATGAGAGTGAAATCCCTTTGAATTGTATTAATAGGTTAAATTTCTCTATGAAATATACTGCAAAATGTCCTGTGTGTTGTGCGCTGCTGCAATAGATGCAATAACTTTATAGTACCTGTTTTCTTATTTTTTTAATAGAGCTTTCCTGAGGTGGTGATGCATATTAGCTTATTGAAATGAAACAGGATGGCTGTTCACAATATTTTAATAAAAGAGAACATGCACAGGCTGCTATGTAATTAACTATGCCTTTGAGATATTCTTGTATGTGGAGTAGATTTTTCCTATTAAATTGCCATTTTTTGGTGACCTTTAATGTATCATAAATGGTCTTCTTTCTACATCCTAAGCAGTGCTGGAGAACAACAATAAACTGTTGTATTGCTCTCCTTAAATGACACTTACATCTTGGCAGAGTTAGAAGGAAGCTGGTAGGTTTGCCATTCAGGAGCTAAAATAAAGGATTTATCTGTTGCTCCCAGCAACATTTTACTTCCTTGAAATTTTAGAAATACAATTAACTGTTGGATTTTCCCCTTCCAAAAGTTCCTGGGATAGTAGCTGATTGTTTCCTTTACTACTACTACTACTACTACTACTACTACTACTACTACTACTACTACTACTACTACTACTACTATTATTATTATTATTATTATTATTATTATTACTTTAATATTATTATTACTACTATTATTATTGTCATAGTTCTTATTAATATTGGTATTTCATTGGCCTCAGCAGGTGTTTAAAAGAAGTTTCTAATGCTAAACCTCTGAACATGCTTTGGTGCTGTTTCTTCCCTCCCTTTTGGGAGGAAGCTGAGGACAACCCTGCACGTATGTCTGCCCCAGGCAGTGCACACAAACCCAGGCAAGATTGGTAGAAGCCAAGCCAGCTACTTTTTTGTCCCTTCAGACCCTTAAATGCTGCTTTTCCTTCCTCAGTATGTATGCTGTGTCCTGTCGAATTAAGCAAAAGTGACCTCATCTTCATTGTGACATTTTGAGAGAATGCTACTGAAGTGCGCAGTGAAATTTTATGATTCCCAGTCAGAAGTGGTAAATATTAATGATAGGAGATCTTAAGTACTTGTTCATTGTGGTTCAGAGAAAGGAATGGTTCTATGTTAGTAGAAAGGACCTGTTTTTTATAAATCTGTATTGAATATGGAATTTTAAGAAAAGGCTAAAATGCAAGCCTCTATTCAAGTCCTGCAGCCTTTTACCTAAACATTGGCAGCAAGTAACAAAGGCTGTGTTAAAGAAACTCTTTTAAAATGAAAATGGGTATAAAAATTACATTAAAAACCTTGGGAAGGGCTCATTTTGGAGTCTAAATTGACAGTTCATTCACATGGAGTATTTGAGTATGAAGCTTAAAATTTATGTGAAAGGGAAGGCTGTTTTGCCTGACAGGACCTTTGTATACAAAATAATGGAACAGTTGTTTTCCACCAGCATTCAGATCACAGAGGTGTTGACCAATGGAAATGCATGTACTGAATAAGGCAGTTTAACAAGAAATTCTCAGGAGCAAGTTAAATCTTTTTGACTTCAGCAAAATAATTGAACCACTTTAACATTTGTGCCATGTCAAAAAAACACCACCAGTCTTTTATGAGCATAATTACACCTATGGGGGTCTTGCCTGGGGTTGTAGAAATTTGTCTTGAATATTGATTGAGTTTCATTTCCACCTTTGGCACCTTGATCCTTGACCCAAGAGCTCTCAGACTTCAGGATGCACACAAAGTCTTGTTGCATTCAGTGGCAGGAATGCTGTACCTAGATTTGTTCCTAGCAACATGCTTTGGTGCCTCAGAGTTGTCCCTACTGGAGGCTGTGCCAGGCAGTTATCCCGTAGCTTGTGACCTCACCACCTATTGCTTTGCACATGTCTAAATATTTCACTGTTAAGTTTTATTTTCTAGATGACTGTGTATTTTAAAGTTTTACAGCTTCAGGTCATACAGTCTGCAAAGCAGAAGTTTAAAATAAAAGTTAAAAAAAAAAGAATATATGCCCCAAAATGTAATATTTTGTATTGTAAGAGACCGATAAGACCCGTAAGACTGATGTGGAGTTAAATTCATTCAGTGTGAAGTTATACTATGCATAGAATTATAGAATATCTGAGTTAGATAAGACCTACAAGGAATATCAACCCCTGGCCCTGCACAGGACAGCCCCAAGACATCATGCCATGTGCCTGAGAGCATTATTGAAATGCTTCTTGAACTCTGTCAAGCTTGGTGCTGTGACCACTTCCCTGGAGAGCCTGTTCCAGTGCCCAACCACCCTCTGGGTGAAAAACTTATTCTAATATCCAGCCTCTGACAAAGCTTCATGTCATTCCTTTGGGTCCTGTCACCGGTTGCCACAGAGGAGAGATCAGTGTCTGCCTCTCTGCTTCCCCTCACAAGGAAATTGTGACTGCAATGAGGTCTCCCCTCAGTCTCCTCCAGGCTGAACAGACCGAGTCACCTCATACACTCTTCATGCAGCTTCCCCTCAAGGCCTTTCACCATTCCCCGTGGCTCTCCTTTGGATGGTCTGTGAAAGCTTAGTCTTTTTAATATTGTGGCACCCAGAACTGCCCCCAGCACTGGAGGTGAGGCTGCCCCAGCTCAGAGCAGAGCAGGACAATACCCTCCCTTGCCCGGCTGGCCATGCTGTGCCTCATGCGCCCCTGGACGTGCCTGCCCCTCCTGGCTGCCAGGGCACTGCTGGCTCATGGTCAACTTGTCATGGACCACGATCAGGGCCCTTTCCGTAGTGCTGGTGCCTCTGCTTCCCCTATGTGTCCGTACACCCAGGGCTGCCCCATCCCACCTGCAGAATACGGCACTTTCCCTTGATTAAACTTAGTAGGGTTGGCGATTGCCCAGCCCTCCAATTTGTTCACTAGTAGCTTATCGACTTCCCTCAATTAGAAAACCTAAATGACTATACCTATGTGTGAAGATTGATCTGCACTCTGGTGGGAAAAAAAAAAAAAAAACAAAAATAAAACAAACCAAAAAACCAGACCGATTGCTGAAGACGCGTGTCTGGGACAGCGGCAGGGCCAGGGGCTGCAGCCTCCGCCCGGCTGCCGGCCCCGTGTGGCCGCGGGCCGCTTCCCCGAGCCGCTGTCGCGCTCGCTGCGCGGGGGGCGGCGTGGGCGGGTCCGGCGGTGACGGGGGCGCGGGGGGCTCGTCCCGCCGTTGCCATGGAGCCCTTTGTGCCCGCGCAGCGCCTCCCCCGGCCCGCCCGCCCGCGCTGCCCCCGGGCCCGGCAGCTGCCGCCGCTGCCCGCGGCCCGGCCGCGCCCCCGGCCCCCGCCCGCCGCAGCGCCCGGCTGCCTGTTGTTGTCGGCCCCGCGCTCTACCCGCCGCGGCCGCTGCTGGCCCCAAGTTTCTTTTTGTGAGCGTTAGAAGGGGGGGGGGGGGGGGGGGGAAGTAAAAAAGAAGAGTAGAAGCGGCTTGAGCCGCCGCTCCGGAGAGGAGGGAAAGTCGGCTCGGCGGTGAGGAGGCTTCCCAGGGCGCAGCTGAACTGATTCAGGAGATTACTTTACAAGCGGGCGACGAAAGGTAAAGTCTTAAAGATGGATCGCTTGTGTGAGATGGAACGGGAGCCTTCGTGGAAAGGTTTATGACTTGTCTTAAAACGTCACTTTTGAATGTCTTACGGATGTTTTTCTACTACAAAATGCTGTGGGTCTCTTGCTCTGGAGCAGATAGGTAACATAATTGGCCGCATTTTAGAGTTCAAAGTAAAGGCAAGAAAGTAAATGTTACTCTTCAGTATCTTATTTCTCCCAAATGCCTCGTGTTCTTATTCAGCAACACTTTATTTGACCGCGGTTATTTCTTGGTGCGACCCGTCTAAAGAAAAGCTCTAAAGTAATTCCACTGACTTAAAATAATTCAACCAGCAGATCTTCCTTGTGCAAAAATGTAGTTCTGTAGATGCATGCTTTTGAGTTTGCAGACCTGTTGCTTTGTACTTTCACCCTAGAAAATGTTCTCAGTAAAATACCATATACTCAACTGTAGCGATATCGCTCTTTTAAAATTAAAGCCTTAAGTAGATAAGAATAGGATTTGCATTTTTTACAGATATATTTAGCCTTTCAGACTTTGCTGAGCTTCTCAGGTGGATTTTTTTTTTTGATGCATTAGCTAATTTGACATTCATTTCAGATAGTAAAAATAATGCACGGTTATGACCTGCTAGTTTCATCTGGTGCTGCCCAAGTCCCTGGGAAATGTGACTGACTGTTCAAGGATTTAAATAAATGAATTTCATGTGGAAGTCAGTAGTGTGGAAAAAGTCCCGACAGCCTTCTTTGACACAGATCTGTATACTTGTTAAAGTAACAGTTCAATAGTTTGATCTTTTGACTGAATAAGTGAAATACATAAAATGTAAAAACAGACCCACCTTTCCTTATGTCAAGTACTTTCACCAATGATAAAAAAGAAAAGTGAGTTTTTAGAGTGTATTGTTTTTATTATTTTTCCTGACTCAAAACACTGTAGGAATGTCTTAATGTAGAGTAATACTGTGTACTAGGTAACTGAATTTGTGAGATTAAAGGAGTAAATCTGTATCCTCCCGAAGTCCATAAGGACTGAAATACATGACTTTGAGGGAATTCTTTTTTCTGATATAGTTAGTTTTCATCAGTTAAAGTAGGAGACAAAAGGTTTTCTACATCAAAATGACATAACTAACTACTCAATATTAAGCTAATTCCTGGGGTATTTTGTGGTGTGGGTTTTGTTTGGTCTTCCCTTTTATTTTTTCTTCTGGTAATCTAGAGTATTCATCTTTTAAAAAGTCTTTTTTCAGATGTTCCCATTCTTATTAGAATAGATAACAATAGAACTACTGTAATTACTTCAAGGTCGGATTTTATTTTAAAAAAAAGTCTAGTAAAACAAATTTAACATTTGACTACTGCTCAGTAGTTTAAGTGCTGTCTGTAATTGATCCAAGCTTTTTCTCACTTGATCCAACTAGTCATTTTAACTGGTTTGTACTACTAGACTGATTTTAGTAAGGCTGCTTAACTTGTTCTGTGCTGTTTTTCAGTTGATTGTGGTGTCTTAAAGCATGTTCATTTGCTGTGGATTCTTTCAGTACCTTTCTAATTGCAGACAGTTTAATTTTAGTGGCTTCTGAAGTTGTGTATAGAAACTGGGTACCTTCTTCCTCTCCCCCTAAGATGTGCTGCATAAAGGCACCAGTTGGTCTTGGCTGTGGGAAGAACATTAAAGTGGCTTAGAAACACTCATGAAGTGCTCATGAAGCCCGTGGTGTTGGAGCACTACCGGATGTTGTTACAGCAGTTAATTCCAGTCTCCTTTTCCAAAGTCCTCTGAGTCAGGTGTAGAAATAAAAATTCAGTGAAGTTCCTAATAGAGTGTGCTCTCAGTGGAACCTCCTGTGGTTGATAAATATTTCAAGAAGCTGAAAGTTAGTGATACATTTTAAATGCACTGCTAAGCTGAGATACTTCATGGTCCTTTGCATGCACATTTGCATTATTCATTTGTGCTGTGCAGGTAGATAATGGGTCAAATCCATCTTTGGTATTACTCCAGTGATTTCTGAGTAACTGAGCTAATTCAACCATATGTGTACATCTTGCTTTTTGGAAGTCCAAGGCAAAGTCAGAATTACTTTGGTGATTTTATTATACAGGTAAGAGTTGTTCGTATGCTATTAATGTTCAGTAGCTTAAGCATTTCTTCATTAAGATAATTGTAAGCAGAAGGTATAATTTTTTCTTCTTTTTCTGGAAAAAAAAAAAAAAGCCCATGGTTAGTGTTTTAGTTGCTGAAGTGGTTGAGAGATGTGATAAACCAGCTTTCTGTCAATGGTAAAAGTTCATCCTAATAACCTACTAACTTAGAAGTTCTTGACATGCTTCTTTGTGCCATGATACACTCTCTCTGCATGTTTAAGGACCCTTCCATGCCTAGGTCCATAATACTCATGTGCTTCATTTGTGTGTATGCATATATACAAACTGTACATACAGCTCTATTTTAACTAACTAGGTACTTGCTTTAACTTACAATGAGAGTCAGAGGTAACAGCAAATGGAAAGTCTTGGTCTTTCAGCATGGACTAGATTTAAAATGCTGACTGAGCAGGTCATTCAGATGGCAAGAGTATATAATCCATTTGATGGAAGCTACCATCCCTACATTTAAATCTGTATATGAAAGAGGTTATTGCTTGGGGGGAGCTTTCTTTCTTTCTTTTAGTAGATAATGATGTTGAAGAAATTTTAATGTCAAATTTAACTATTTAATTTTAGATCCAGAGAGATCCTTTCAGAAGTCCCTTAGCATGGGGTTCATGCCATTATGAATACTTCCTGCCAGAGATCAAGGCCTTTGTATGGCATTCTCAGAATGCTCATTCCAGTAATTGGCTTCTGAAAAAGCTAACCTGAAAATTAAAGAAGGGACTTTGTCCTCCCAGCTGTGAACACATGAAAAACATCTCTGTCAGTGTTGAGTGTTACAAAAATATGCAGTTTTAGGGATCTGGAAGAAAAAGTAGGTGGAAACACAACTGCATGCCAGTCAGCTGAAGTAACACTCTACTTAATACACCCTGTGTTTAACATTTTCTAATGAGAGTGTACACAGCCAAGTTATTCAGCAGAAGTCCTTCCTTTTATCACAGCACAGTGGAGCAAATCAGAACTTGGGAGTCAATAAGAAAAAAACACTTATACATTTAGGATGTTGCTGAGGAATTATCACCATTGTATGTAATTCTTGCTAAGACCAGATCTAAAAGTTTTATTCACAGTGGAATTAAACAGATTGAAGGCAAATAACTTTTGCAGCTTTAACAGTTGTCAGAGAAGCTAAGATTTGGGACACCTTTCTCTTCTGTGCCAAGGGATTTTGTAAAAGTCTATTATAACTGCAGTAAGCATTTATTGACAATTTCTTCTAAAACTATAGGCAAAGAAATAGTATCTTTTTGATTTGCTGAGCAATTACATTACATTAAATGGTTTGGTGATCAGCAAGCACTCAGATGTCATCACGTTTTTGGGTTATTTTTCCTAGTTCTGGCATCAGTTTTCCTGGTAGTGATGAATACTGACTATTAAAAAAAAAAAATTAAAGAAAACTTGAGTTCTTTTAAATAGTATTAAGTAGTATTAGCACTGAGGAGGTGTGGGTGTGTACCCTGTGTTTTAAGATGTTTTGATTGTGTAATAAATTAATACTAATTATTGCCATTCTCATAGCTTTGTACAAGTGTTGTGTAAAGTTATCTACACTTGGAGTGATACCAAGCAGTCATTTTGGAAAGTAAGGGCAGAAGATGCCTTTGCTTTCTAACAGACTCTCATTCTGGCATACGCTCAGGGCTATTTCACCTGGAACAGGTACCCATTCCTTGTGGTGTTTGCAGGCACGGTGGCTCAAAGATGATGTTGGTTGCCATGGTGGGAAAAGGGCAGGCTGCTTGTTCAGCCTACTGGATGGCCCAGCAGACTATAAATAAGTAACAGCATCTCTTCTACGGCCTTGGTTGTGCAGTTGCTCATTTCTCTTTCGTGAACCCACTCTACAGCTGGAATTTGTAGTAAATCTGAAGTCTAATAAGTTTGAGTTTGCTTTTCTGTGTTTCCAACTCTTTCAACTTCTCTTAACTGAGAGAGTTCATGAATATGCAAAAGGCACATGCCAAAACCTGATACAAATCTCTTTCAAAGAGGATTAAAATGACTACATCATCAATAATATAATCAGCAATTAGTTGTTGACTAAAATGTAGAAAACAATATGAAAATGATGAGGTAATATAGTTATAACTCACTTATAGTTTTTTTTGAGGTTAATTTAATGGCCATCTTCAGAAGGATCAGTATTTTATTGCTGAGCCCAGTCTAGCATGAACCTTCTAATCATGCTTTTATATTTCAGAGTGTTGAAATCATTGGTCATCACAAGATGTCCTTTAAGCAATAGAAAAGTCTGTTGCTGGAAACTAACTTAGAAAACCTAAAACATTGTTCTAATGAAAGAGATGGTTAATTTGCAATAGATAAAGACAAAGAATTAAAATAAAAGGACAGCAGAGATTTTAAACAAGCAATCAAAACCCTCCAAATCATGATACACAGTTTTGCATTTTTTAAAATTTTTTTTAAAGGTTACACTGCTACATGTCTGTCCTGCGCTGATTTCAAGTTAGGTTTCTTTTGGCTCCCCAGTTGACTCTCTCAATTGGCTTTTTATGTGATAAAATTGAATAGTCAAATTTCAAATTGAGAGTCAAGCGTGCAAATGGCTCCATGACAGCTTTCTATGAGCAGTGGGTTCTCATCTTTGTCCTTGGTCTGTGCTCCTTTTCTCCACCTCAGTCTGCACAGTGGCTCTGTTGTTTTTCATTGTCTTGTTTTTCTGTGGCATTCAAAGCCATTATATATTCCCAGCTCTGTACTGCTGAGCTATGACTCTTTTTAAATTATTCTCACCTAATTGATACTCAGTCACATGAGTAAAGTCCTTCAAAAAAGCTCCTGTCAGCCCAGTCCCTGCCATTAGCTGGGGAGAGAGATGCTCCTCTGTTCTCATGTGAAATTCCAAGCCATTACAGAGGGAAGTCTGTGGCTGCTGAGTGAGAGGAAATAGTTTTGGTGGTCAGTCTCTAGTACTTTTTTTTTTTTCCTAACAAACCTGATAATATTCAGTCAAAGCTAGAAGTTCTCACACGGTTTAAAATGAGGTATCAAGGTCTGCTGAAATTAGTGGAACTTGGCTTACTTTTCAGGAAGTGGGTCTGTATTGGGTTGCCTTATGAAACCCTTGTAGTTGTGGAAGACTTGCCTGGGCTGATAGAATGCGTATGTTTTGTTGTGCTCTTGATGAAACTGTTACATGACTGCTTGAAGTAACTTCAGCTGTAGTGAACTACACCACATCTTGGCATATCCTATCCTGTGGAGGAGATGAAATGTCACCAGTTTTTTCTGCGTAAACTGTGTTTGAAATCATGCGCTCGGAAAGATGTAATTAAAAGAGGAAAGAAAATAATACACTAACTGCAAAAGCCCTTGGGCTTTCCTAAATAATTTTACATCAACCTTACCATATTTGTTCCCCTTAAACAGTCATAAGGGTAGATATTGCACTGGAAGGATGTGTGCTTGACATTCATGAAGTTTCAAATACTGATGCATTTTGGGTTTAATTTTAACCAAGCACAGATGCCTAGAAAGTCGTTTCTGGTAAATGATTTGCTGGTGCTAGGATCTGATGAATAACTTGCATTCCCTAACCTATTAATTGAACAAACATATAGAAAATAATTTAGAGCAATTTAATTTTAATGTAATTGTTCCTGTATGAGATAATACTACGTATGAGTATTGAGTAACCCCAGCATAAATCATATTTCCTTCTTCATAATTCTTTTTCTGCCTCAGTTCACTGTGAGGCTATATATGCTCTGGTCAGCAATGAATTGTAATTTTCATCATATATAACAGAGACTGTATGTATTGAAATTGTAGTTACAGAGGTGGAGAATTTTCCTTCAGCATTAGCGCAATGGAGTGTATAGATTTCTCAGTCATTTTTGTCACATTGCTTGCATCCACTTTTGAGGAGGTCATGTTATACCTCCATTCTCCCATTGCTGCTCTTGTGATCTGCTGGCAATCCGTGGGACTGGTTTGATTTGGTTTTCTGGTAGGTTTTTGTTTGTTTGTTTGTTTGTTTGGGTTTTCTTGTTTGTGGTTCTTTTGGTTTGTTTTCTTTGATTGTTGTTTTGTTGTCGGCTTTTGTTTGGATTTTTTTGTCTGTGCTTTTATGACTATTGCTTAAATTTTGTTTCATAGATGAAATACCTACTTTGTTCACTTTTCAGCTGTACCTAGGGTACCCTACGTACTTTGTTTCTAATAAGTACTTACCACAATTTTTTTTTAAAAAAGTAACACAAAGTTATTTTACTATTTTTTAGTGTACATATAAGTGGGGTTTTTCAAGTGCCATTTCTCCTCTTAAATAAGCTTCTGCAATTATTTTAAAGCCCATGAACATACACATCCAGTGCTGAATTATATGAAGAATGATATCAAAATTAGCCATGTCCAAATTAGCTCTGTATTTAAATAGGAACATTACCTGGAATATGCATCTATATACTCTCTCTGTGCTCTTTGCACAAGATGCCTGTCTTTGAAGAGTGGTGTTTCACACAACATTAGTCCTTACAAACTGTTATTTTCACAGTATCTTTTAGTTTGACAATCTGTTATTTTCACTGTGTTTAATGGTAGTTTAAAGTATATTTTTAAATTAGTGTTAAATTATCATGATGAACCTGTGCAGCACATCATAAATAAGTTATTTTCAATATCGTATAAGCTGTCTGGCTTATACTGTAATTTTTGTACAATAAGAACTTGCTGTAAATCTGACACGTGCTCCTTGATTCAATTGATGGAATAGGCCAGAATTTCGTTTGCTTGTTAGCTGTAGTTCTGTGCTGAAGAGTTAACACTAGGTCACAGCTTCAGGGAGGCAGGTAAGGGGAAGGAAGAAACAAAAAATAACATCTTAAAAGGTGGTGGTGATATTTTTTGTTTGGACATCTAGCTGACATATTGGTCCTTTCAACTAAAGAAAAAAGGCTGCTTTTATTTTAACAGAGCAATAAAAATGTATAGACAATTTCAAGGAAAGATGAAATTAGAAGGATTTATAGATCCATCCCATGTTGAATGAGACCCAAAGCAACTTTGCAGTGTCCCTGTAGGCATCTCAGGACTGGGTTACACTCAAATGGAATGGGCAAAGTTCATTTCTTTCCTGTGGACTACAGCAATACACTATGTGCTGGATTATCTGAAAGCATTTCTTAAAAATTACAGGATTTCCTTTAATGGATAAACTCTTGTTGTAGCAGCTTCTTGACACTTGTATCTTTAGGCTCCTTTACTTAGCCTATCATGACAGAATTTTTAATTTTTTTTTAAATGTTGCCAGTTTGTTCATGTGTGGTGATGGCTTACACAAAGACACAATAGCATTGCTTCAGAGCACGTACATTACACATGTGAATTTACCTCTTTGCAGAAAATGTTACCTGAACTAATATTCTGGAAACGCTAGGAGTATACTTGAAGTATATGAAATTATATTTATAGCCTTGCCATCTGGAAAGACACAAGGCATCTCAGCCTTGTAAACGTGCTTGGTGATGTTTGAGGGAAAATAGAGGGAATATATTTGGCTGTTGGCTCCTTTGTCATCCATGCACTGCTAACATGAAGACAAAAGTGGAGGTGTTTTATAGGATAAGATGCTTACCATTTTAAATAATAGCAAAATTCTACATACTTTGGAGTGTAAGCCTTTGCTATGATGTGTGGACAAATAAGTTACAAAGTAGCCGCCCATTATTTTCAAGCGCTCACAAGTGGAGGACAGCTCCTTACATTGCAACTTGAGGCCATTTCTGTTACTACCTGGATGCTCAGCTTCCTGGCTAGTAAGGTGACAGCATCTGAGCTGAAAAATCTTGACATCCCTGACTCGAGTTTGCATTTCTGTGCTTTTCTAGGGAGTAAAAGCAGAAGCAACTTGACAAATTTGGTTAGTGTGCTAAGCAGCCAGTGTTTCTGGGAGCCAGGTGATGTTGAAATCAGATTGGGGTTAAGTGTTTACATGCTTAAACGTGTTTCCATGGTTGATCTCCTACCGTTGAGGAAGTCTTGGGCAGTTGGGAGGGTGTCTGTTCTGGCAGGCTGCAGGGTGGCCGTATTTCCACTGGGTCTCCTGGCTCTGAGAGTTGTCTCCTGTGGCTTACACAACAGAACGATTTCTTTGTCATTACTTTCTCTTTGCCTTTTTCCCCAGAAATGGTTACTGCAATGGGAGTAAACAAGTACAGCAGTGATTCCAGCCATGCTGCACCACTTTCTTCTCCCAAACTTTTGCTCTGTGTTTGCTCCTGCCATTCTGTACTGATGTGTTATGTATGGGTCTTGCTACGTTCTTGAAGAGTTTGCTCAGTTATGGGTGTAATTTTCTTGTCTGTTATATCTTCAACCATTTGTTACGTTTTTCATTAAGAAATGGTGTGTTTGAAATTATTTTATAATGAAATTCTGAGTAATTTTTGAGTTATTGAAATGGTTAGAAATTGCATATATGGCTGTGGTAAATGCAGCATTAGATTTAAGTGGACTCATTTACTCCTAAACAGGAATGCATGTACAAATAGCACCTGCAACCATCTGAATAAGGCTTTATTTTGTCTATATATGCATGAAGATTAAAGTGGGTTTTGCATATTTCTGATTTTCTTTTTCCAAACAAAATGTGATGTATTTGTTATTTTGTTTATTTTAAGATTTCAGGTATTATTGAATCCTACTATTAGTTAGTCCCCTGCTATCAGTCACTGCTTTGCGTACTTAAAATCTATGACATCATTTCACTGTCAGTATCTCATTACACTGCCTCCTTCTGTAGTGCGTTCAGGGGCTTCAGCTCAGAAAGTCTGGCAGCAATAATCTCAACTGTTTTCCAGTTCTTATTTTTAGTTCTTTGGCATCTCTGTTATCATGTGTTAAAATGAAAATAAGCTTGGATAAATGTAAAGGCAGTGTCCAGACATTTGTTTCTGGAAATAACCGCCTTGGGTTAGGAAGTCATACAATAGGGGTGACTGTGACATAGCTGCAGGATAGAGCAGATAAAGAAACTGCCTGGTGGGCTGTGACCTCCCGATAGACTCTGGATATCTGTTTAGACAAACTCTCAAATGCCTTATGATTAGGCTTTTATTGTGATGGGCCTCCTAATGTAATCTTTTAACATTTTTAAGACAAGAAAGAGACAGAACCTAAGTTTTAATTAGTGCGGGCTCTTGTAAAACAGCTATCCATAAAATCAGTGAAATTCCTATTTGGATATAGGTGCATTTTCTAAACTCTTACACGGCCTCCTTTTGTGGGTTGCTGTCTTTCCTTCCTTTCAGCTTTTATTTTTAATATTCATTGAATGCTTTAAAAGAATAAATAGCCATTTTGTTATTTGGAGAGAGAAGTCAGATGCAGATTTGAGACAGTCACCATTGGGACTTGGCATTTTCTGATTGATATTTCTGAATGGCAGAGTAGGTTTATTTAAAAAATTAAAACGCACTTCCATCTAAAAATCAGTATATTTGAAAGGGAATTTGGAAAAAAAAATGCAAGCATTGTGATGGGATTGAAAGTTTTTTCTGGGAATTTTAGGCATTCCCAGTCATTACTGTTTTGCAGCACTGTCCTTATTGTTTCAGAATATCTTTTAGCATGACATAATATTTTTTATGTATATAAAGGAATTAATTTTCATTATAATTTTTTTCATTCACCTTATACTGATTTTAGTTGAAGTTTTGAAGCATGCACCAGTAAGGTACAAAATAACTTTGAGAACCAGTATTAAAAAAAAAAAATAGTTTGAAAACTAATTTTAAAAAATCAGTTTACAAACAATACCAGTTTGGCTCAGTTTACCAAAACATGAGCAGGATTCAGAAACAGCTTGTTGGCTGAGCTCAACAGCAGGAGAAGCTGTAGTCGATCAGTTCAGCCCTCTTCAGCAGGTGTAATACCATTTGATGGAAATTGCAATACATGGTTTCAGGGGACATGTGGATAATGTGTCCAGATGACAGCAACATCAACAAAGTATAGAAAAAAACATGGGCAGATGTTTGGCTTATTCTGTCTACATGGTTACATGTACTTAAATTCTCAGTAATGGAGTTTATCTACTGTTGTGTTGTGGTTTGCACTCTTACAAAGGAGGATTTTACAACAGTCTGCTAATCTTGCAAAACACTTCACCTGTTGCAGCAGCCATATTTTACAGCCTTACTAGCTGCTGGATTTTTTACCTTCTTTTTTAACCTTTTTTTTTTTTCCCCTACTCTTTCTTTCCAAACATATTTAAATGATAGGTTTGACTACAGTGGGATGAACTGCTTTACGGTTTTGACATACAACAGGGTATTCTTGCAGTGTGACTGGGTACTTCAGACCTTCACAGACAGAAGAAGATAAATTGCACGCTTTTCACCCTTAGAGAAAAATTGCACCCTAATTGCACCATTATAGAAAAAAACAAAAACCTCTAGAATTATATAACTGAATAACTTTTACTTTTGATTTTTATATTCTGCTCTGCGTGTGCCAGAAGTGTGGCTACTCCTGAAATTACTGACATAGAATGTTGACTAAACTTGATCTGTGGAGTACTTAAATGTATCAATAATTACTGAAAATATTTAGACAGATGTTTAACTTATAAGTCATTGTTCTTCAGATCCATTTATGTATAATTAAAAGTGGTGGTGTATCCAGCTGTTCTGTCATCAGGAGGTCCTGTCGGCCTGGGTAGAGCATGCTATGTTTATTATCTGTTCCTGTCTCTTCTCACTCCCACTACTAGAACTCGTTAAAATTCTAGATCAAAACAGCTTGCAAATTTAAATTCAGTGCTTTGTAAGATTAATTCAAAAAATGTATCAAACTATAATTTTGAAGCTGATGTGAGCATTTAAAGAAAAGGGGGTTTATCTGCTATTCATTTAATGCAGCATGAAATTAACATCTGAATCAAACAGCAAAATTTTAGTAAGTAAGATGCAGCATTTATTATGAGGCCTGATTATTCCATATGCATAGTAATATTTTCAAAGTGTAATTTTTTCTTCTTCCTAAGATGCTCAAAATGTTTTCCCCTGTTTTTCAACAAGGCATTGTGTGTTGATGTTTGTAATTAGATCATTTGCATACAGTCATTGTCATTAGAAAGTTAGCATTTTCAGTCGTTGCAGTTGTCTGAGTTATCCAAAGGTTTCTCATTTAGAAATGTTTGAAATTATAATTTAGGTCACACAGTTTTTATGCTAACCATTATTTTCAGTGTTATTTCTCACATGACTGCTTCTCAAGCTTAAGCTTGTTTCACTGTAAATAATTTTGTAGTTTCCACTTTAGTGGAATTCTAACTGTAGAGTATTTTCTTTTAGGGAACACATACTTGCTAGTTATTTACAAGAGGTACTGTATCCAGATTCATGAGTACTCAGTTGCTATGGAGACACCTGTCATCCTGTCTTCCTAGGAAAGTGATAGTCCAGCCTGGCACAAAACATGCCCAAAGCAGTGGTGTGCAGAAAATTTGCTAGCAGGTACAAAGCAGGTTACTGGCTCGAGAGATGTGTTCTGTAAATTCAGGAAAGGAAAGTAAAATCCTAAATAACCCCAAACCTATGCACTTTGGCTTACCTCCAGGAGGTTATTTTCCCCTCTGTCCAGTTCTGACAATAATCCAGTTGCCAGACTTCATAAGGCAATTAAGTTAGTCTGTAGAGACTGTACTCTATGCAAGTACTGGATCCGAAAGGGCTCCTTGCACCTTCCTATATCAAACATGAGCTGGAAGAACAAATGGTAGAAACTGTTTGCAGTGTGAAGCTGCTTAAAGGGAAGAAAACTGATTTTTAAGGCTTTAATTTTCAAAGTCCTTCTCTTTAAGTGGTATTATACTGTTGGAGGACTTTGCTCTTCCAAGAAAAGACATGAAAAGTGGTCAGAAACACTTTATATTCCGATGATGCTGTCAAAGACATCCCAAACATTGTTGCAAGGTCTCTGCCCACTTTTCATGAATGTATTCAAGGGAGGGTATGCTTTATTTCTCCCTCTCTGTCTCTCTCTTTCTGGCTTTTCTCTGCAATGGACATGAGCCAGAGAAATGTCTTTCCTGTTCAATGCAGTCTCTTGTTTGAGGAAAAGAAGTAGTGTGCATCCCATTAAATTATTTCTTTCATTCTAATTTCAGTGACTTTGCTTTTGGAAAGGTTATACACTTTGCCAGCCATGTAATAAGAAAAAACAGTCTGTACTAAATAAAAATCAAGTTTTAGGGATGGGAAAGTAACACAATAATAAGAAAGCTTCAGTAGAGGTGAAATTTGGCTGAAAATCCTGATTTTGGTACACTAAATATATACTTTTCCTTTTTAAGCCAGAGAGGAACTTGCTCTATAAACTTTCAGCACTTGCTAAATCAGTTTGATGTCACATTTTGCTTGTCACATGATTGGATAATGTAAAATACCCAAGGAACAGACAACAGAACAGGTCCAGAAAATTAAGTAGCATTTCTTGTGCTCTTACAGTTTAGCATTGCAAATGTTTCTGTTACTTGTGCATTCCAGTCTGGTGAGTCTCTCCTCGAAAGGGTCTGAATCCAAGCAGCGAGACTTACTGAGCAAAGAGGCTTCTCAGGACTATATCCAGGGCAGCTCTCAGACTAGGGGAAGTTAGTGTTTTGCATGGCACAGACTATTTTTAAATTAGAGTGTCTGTGAGATGGGAGGAATAAACTTTGTAAGGTAAGACAAGTTGGACATTCAGAATTCAGAATTTAGAATTCAGAAATTCAGAAAATAAAACAATATTCTCCCATATTGATATAATTGGATATTCTATCCATTTCTAGCCCTCAGGTGCACTAGGAAGAAGCTATACTTCTCACTGAAGTATAGACGGAGAAAAATTTTAGAAAATCTGTCTTTTGCTACAGGAATCTTCTGAGAGGGAGAGCAATTTTGATGGCACAAGTTACCTAGTACAGTGTGCCTGACAGCTGTCTGGTCAGATTTTGCTGCTTCTGGGATGGTGTGTTTTACCTCTGTAACCTTGGTAAAGTTAGTTTCGGACAGGGATATGCCCAGTAGCTCCGTGCACCAGTACACGCTGGGAGTCACCCAGCTGACAAGCAGCTTTGCCAAAAAAGGCCCTGAGGGGTCCTTGTGGACACCAAGTTGAACATGGGCCAGAAATGTGCTCTTGTGATAAAGAACATAAGCAGTGTTCTTGGCTGCCTTAGGAGGACAGGTGTTGCCAGCACGTCAAGGTAGGTGATCTTTCTCCCTGTTCAGCACTGGTAAGGCCACACCTCAAGCACCAGGTCCAATGCTGGGCTTCTTAGTTCAAGACAGATACAGACATCTTGGAGGTGGTCCAGCAAAAAGCCACTAAGATGATGCAGGGACTAGAAGATCTCTCCTTTGAGGAAAGGCTGAGAGCTAAGACTGTTCAGCATGGGGTAAAAACGGTTTGGGGAAGGAAATCGTCAACATGTACAAACAGCTGAACAGAGGGTGCAAAGAAGAGGGAGTCAGACTCTTTTCAGTAGTGCCCAGGGACAGGACCAGAGGCAAGGGACACAAACTAAAATACGGATGGTGCTGTATGAACACCAGAAGACACTCTGTTACTGGGAGAGTGACTGAACATGGAACACATTGCCCAGAGAGATTGTAGGTTCTTTTTCCTTAGAGATATTCAAAAGCTACCTGGACATGGTCATGGACAGCTTACTCAGGGTGGCCCACTGTGAGTTGGACAAGGTGACCTCCAGGGGCCTCTGCCCACGTCCACGCTTCCACGACCCTTTAAAGGTGCCTGCCATGCATGATTAGGGCGTATGTCTGGTGCCGATGCGTTACATACTGGTTTGTGAGTGGGTTGGGGGTTGGACACAGACACAGTAATCTTGCATCTTAGTTATGTTGTGCAAGCAGAGATTGCAAATCCAGATTCTCATTATTTCAGGCTAGCGAAGATCATTCAGAAGTGTCACATCGCATCTCATTTCTGTCTTTGAGACATTTGGCTGTGCAAATAATGTGGCTTTGACAAAGCTCAACACATGCACGGTTCTGAGATGCCGAAAAAGCCAGCTAAGGCTTTGGTGCCACAGGTTTGGTATTTCTAATTTGTGAAGTAAAATCAAGGTTCCCCTTGTGCTGCTTCAGTTCATGGCAAGTAAATAGCTCTACTTCCCCTCAACCATGGAATGGCCGGAAATTCATCTGGTGTACAGTCAGTGTATGCCTGGAAGGCAGGGGAGACAAATGCTTTCTGGCCATCACAGATCTGCTCCCACTTACCAGCAAAACTGTGCACTCTATCCACCCCATCATATGGGCTTGAACCACAGCAGCTCACACCAGGCATGAAGTGAGATTTTCAGGCTGCATGGTGCTGCCGGGCCCTCAGTCCCTCCCGTGCTGCGCAATCAGCTTCGTTCTTGTCCCTAGTTTCTCAGAATGCCTTGTCTAGGGATGTGAGAGGGAGCTTTGCTGGAGGGGTGATTGTCATTTCCTCCCTCATAGACCAGTTTGGGATGGCTTTCCTGTTGCTGTCATGGAAACAGTGCCCAGAGTCACAGAAGAAGGAGTATGTGTGGCATTCAGCTACTGCCAGGTGTGGGGAGGAGAGAGCCCTCATTTTATCCAGACAAGGTTCCCACTGGGGGAAGAAAGGTCAGATTTAAGAAGGGGGGCAGGGGGAAGAGCAGTATGGCTCTAAACCACAGTCTAGAAACCATGTCTGGAAATTAATTTGAATTCCCCCTCTGTCATTAAATTCACTTAAAACACTGAGTTTAAAATTCTGCATGCATGGCTTGTTTTCATTTACTTTGCCTTTCCTTTTCAGTACTGTGACAACATGAACCTTTTTTTTTTTTTTTTTGGTTCTGAAAAGAGAGCTGCAACTTCTCCCTGCTTGTTCTACATTTGGGATCAGGGGCTTTAGTAACATGTGTTGTATGAGACAGGTCTTGGACCTGTTATCAACACTGCTAGAATGTTCCTAGCAGGAACCCAGTTCCACAAGGATAGATGCAATTTTGATGACTATGTTTTGCTGTAATAAAGACTTGAATTTCAGATGACTTTCACAGTACTGTCAATGAAATATTCTGATTGAAATCATACAACAAATTTATTCATTCATTATTTCTACTCACTCTCTCTACCCTCCTTTTTCTTTCCCTTGAATCAATGAAAGTAACCATGATTCTTATAGCTCTCTTATTTTGTAATTGTATGTAGCAGTAATTTTGATATTCCTTCTGTAAGGACCATCCCTGTAGAGGTGCTTCTCTCTGTTTTAGTCTACTGGCAGTTTCTTCAATATCATTTTTGTGGCAACAGAGTAATCTTTGAACTGAATTCTGTGCTGTAATCGTGGAAGCAGCACAATTGTCTTAGTGAGGCATGGTCATTCTGGAGTGCAGCAAGTGTTGTTCGTGTGTTTGATCTCCCAGATGCATAACCACAAATCCAGTCTAGTATATTAAATTATTCTCTTCTATTCATTAATTTACTTACAATGAGTAGTACAAATCTGGAATCTTTCTGTTTGATTGTTTGAGAATTCAATAGCAAAATCTGTTTAGTGTTTTATTGAAAGAACAGCCTGGATTCCAAATCTGGGTGTTTTAAGGAAGATCTGTTTTTCTGTAGAAAAACCTGAATCAGTATGTTTTCCGGTATCTGTTTGGTGACAATAACTGTATGTTTCACTAGTAAGAACAGCCATTGTTTGTTGGATGAACTGTTTTCACTGATGACTTCAACTGTCAGCTGACTAAAGAGTAAGAACATGGCCATAATATGTGATACTGTCTTCTAACACTCAAAAGCTACCTGTTTTCAGGTTTCCATGTTCCAGTGAAGTCATGATCCTTCCATGATCCTCACTTCCAAGAAGCCTCAGGCTCTGGTTTTCAAGGGGGAATTCAATCATTTTGGTACTGAGAAAACAGCACAGTGGGGCATAACAATCTGGGACATTTCCAGGATGCATTGGAAACAGTTTCTTCATGTGGTTGTGGAAGGACCAATCAGGAACAGGGCTCTCCTGGACTAAATGTTTACCAATAAAAACTTGTTGGAAGATGCAAGTGTCAACAGCAGCTGCAGAGTCTGTAAGAGCATAGAGGCCAAGGACTCGAGGAGGACAAGTGATCAAATAAAGACCAAAGCTTCAGAAAAGCAGATTTCAACTCAGTCAGGGAACTTCTAGGAAGGATCCGTCAGGAGCCTGTCTTGGAGGGCAAAGAAGCTCAGGAATGTTGGGAGATTTCCCAGTGCAGCTGCTTCTTGAAGTACAAAAGAGCAGTCTATCTCCCTAAGCAGGAAAAGGAGCAGACATAAAAAGAAATCAGTTGGAAAGGCACCAGGCGACCAAGAGAGCTCAAATGAGAAAATGAGCACTGGAGCAGTGCAAAAGAGGACAGACTTCCAAAGATGAATATAGAGGTACTGCTTCAGTGTACAGAGATGCAATTAGGAAGTCAAAAGCTCAGCTGGAACTCAAAGAAGCAAGAGATAATAAGAATAACGTAAGAGTTTCTGCAGGTAACTAACATTAGCAGGTAGAAGTACAAGAAAGTTATAGCTCTGCTGCTGATAAGGGCCAGTGAGTTCATCAAAAATGGCACAGAAAAGGCTGAGGCACTCTGCCTCTCTTCATGGGTAATGCACTGATAGTATAGAAAGGTCAAGTGTTGTTGTCCTTCAGCCCTACTGTCCTCCATAGCTTTTTATTGTTGACTAACTTTGTTGACCTCTTGCTCATTCCTTGTTTCAGGGTATTCTGTATGCATTAAACAATGTGGAACATGGAACAAGAATTTCACTAGTGGACATCTTCATCTGGGAGAATTTACCATTTATCTCCTGATTTGACCTCCTATTTAAGAAAGAACTTATCCATGGAGAAACCTACTAGATAACTTGTTCCTGTTTATGTTAGAGGCCATAAATTCTGTTCTGTGTTACAGACTGATAATTTGCCCAGTAAGACTATCTGGCTTGCTGGTCTATAGTCTTCTAGGTCTCCCTGAAACTGGCATTGCATTCAATGTCTTATAGTTTTAAGCTGTGTATTTCTTAGTTCCTTAGAACTATTGAGCAAATACCATCTGATCTTCAATTTGCTACAGGTTGTTTTGTCAGTTTGTTTCATGACCTGTTCACTTCAAGTTCAGACAGATCCTCTGATAAGACTGCCTCAGTGATTTCCTAGCATGAGAGTTTCCATAAAATAGTAAACATTTCCATAAGGGATTAATTTGGTTTCTCTTCAATGAACTCTTTTATATCCTCACCAGTGCTTTTAAAGACTCTCCGGGCAGATTCTTTTTCCTGATACATTTGGAGAAATATTTGTTGGTTGTTTTGATGCCTTTGGCTATTTGTCCCTTAAAATGATACTGTGCTGTCTTGTCTTTTTATGTTTAACCTGTCAGCATTTATGCTCCTGTATTTTCTTCACTTGAAGATGATTTCAACTTTCAGAAAAATTGGTTTTTATTAGTCACAGCTTCCTATACCCTCACTAACTTTTTGTGTCTTGACCTTTTCTTGATACACTGCCTTTTCTCTGTACATTCATCATACACTTCCAACAACTAGTTTTCCTACTGTTTATAAATACTTTACTTTTAGCTTTAAGCAAACTTTTTGATATTTTTTTTCTTACATATTTTCTCTTTTTATGTGGCTCCTAACTGGCAGATGCTCTGTATTCTGTAGGGATGTTGGATTTAAGGACAGAATGATCACTAAGACTGGCTTCTCAGCTGCAAGATATGAAACTATCTTGCTTGACCAGTTAGTAATCTAATTTTTTCCTGTGGGTATCCCAAGCATCTGTGTTTGATATTATCCAAAATTCAGCTTATGTGTCACGTCTTTGTGTTACTTTATTTCTTTTTTTTGCGCCGAGTGTTGGGGTAATTGAAGACTCCCGCAACTATTTCATTTTGTAACCAACTTTCAAAATACATCTCTGCCAACTCCATACTGCATCAACCCATATATCAACCCATAAAAGGTATTTTTATTCAGTGATATTGTTTGTTTTACTGATTCTAAACTCTTGTCCTACCTATCCTTGCCCATACTACAAATGTTATCCTGAAATACATGTTCCTTACCTATTTGTTTTCAAACAGGTGATTTTTAGACTATAATTTCATTATGAAAACCTTTTTACTTTGTTCAAAAGATGAGCTATTCATACCAGAAATTAGGAGAATAAGATCATAATGATACTTCTTAAAACTAACATTTTCATTACTAATTGCTTTTCTCTTTCATAAGGAACAATATGAATCTGTTGGGAATTTCCTGAAACTGTGGTATTTCCATAGGGTAGCCAGAAAAGGAAGAATTGCCTAATTATTTTACTAGTTTTCTTCTTTGTAATAAAAGATGTAATAAAAGAGGAAATATTCAAAAGCCATTAAAGTTAACTGCTACTGCCATAGAATCATCTGTGAGAGAAAACGTGTGAATCTCAAGGGTTTGCAGTCCATGAGTTCAATTTTTTTTAGCTCATGCTGGGAATTTTTTTCTCTAGTACTTAATAGTAATTAGTAGCAGAAATAAATTAATTATTTGTCTAATCAGTGTACTGTCAGCTAGAATACTAGAATTTTTGTTTATGAACATCCCTGTATTTGAGCTGAATTTAAAATTTTGATGTAGTCCTTTATTAATTTCAAAGTCCATCCACATTCAGTTAGTGTAGCAAACTGCATGTCTCAAGTGTGTGGAAAATCAAGCTTCTAAGCTGTTAGTTTCAAGACAAGAAAAAAAAAATCATATAGGTATTCATTTGCATGTGCTACGTTGTCTTAAAAATCCCAAACCAAACCATCTTGCTTTGTTAGATAACTTTTAAATCTCTTCTAACTTGTTAGTGACCAGCTTTTTAATAGCTACTCATGCAATATTGAGATCTAGTATCCTAATTAATTCAGAAATTCAGGGATTATTGAAAATTATGGAGTCTGTTCTTGGATAGATATGCTATACTGGCAGTCTGTGTCTGTGTTGAGAAATAAGTCTTTCTTATAAGGTGAAGAAAATTAAGAGGAAAAATTGTTCACCAGAATAATTTCTTCAATTCAAGTAAGAGAAGAGAAAGGGAATATTTGGCTGCTCTTTTAGACCATTTTGGACAAGTGTAAAGCTAATGATTTATCATGCTGGTTCTCCATCTGTTCACAGTGCCTAGGATGATGTGTATTCTCACAACTCTGGGAGGGAGAACTACTTCAGAGGCATATAGATAGGGAACTGGAGAACTCCATGAATAAAATGATGGAGAAGATCTCTAAGCATGTGATAGTCTGCTCAAGAAGTTGTATGTGTCACTGGTGTGCATATATGTTGGTGTGTGCTCTGACAGCTCTGTAGCTATTGCTGGCATCTTGCACATTGCCAAATAGAGCACAGATCTAATCAGATAAGAAAGGGAAACTACAACCTGAGGATATTGTCAGAACCAAGAAAGGCTTTCTTAGTGCTTCAATGTCTAGAACATTTTTAGAAGTTTCACATTTTTTACCGTGTTGTTCAACTTCCTTTGCTTTTCTCCTGTCTTTAAACTATACAAATATATGTATAATTAAGTATCTTCCATTTGCAGCAAGACTGTGTTGCTCCTTTCAGAACAAAATTACTCTGCAGATATTTACTGGAAAATCAAGGTAAAAGACATCAGTCCACGGTTCTGTCTGGTATATTAGATTTGCTAAAAATGTAAAGTCAGGCTTCAAGAGTTGCTACTGTAAATGGAATTACCCTTTTCCACTTAGACATACACTTGGACAGCTGAGAAGTAAATGAAAATTACAAGCTCTTGCCAGTGTTAAGACTGAAGAGTCAGGGTCTGTTACTAAACTCCAGCTCTACTTCTCTTGCTCTCCTTGGAGGAGGCCTACCACTTTGAGGATTTGTTTTGCTCTCACACTGAGCTTTACGAATAATAATAGTAAACCCTAAAGTAGGTCAAAAGTTAGTTATCTAGAAAGTCAATTAATCTTACATCGTCCTTAAATTGTTGCTGCAGAGGGTGGAGAGGCAAAACACTTACATTAGAAAGCTCATAGTAGTGCTAATCTTGTCTTAACACTCCAAAGTTTTTACGTAGAGTTTTTTGCTTTATGGATAGAAGTATTTTGCATGGGAGGAAGTGGAATAGCACAGCAATCATGGTGGGTGATGAACCATTGGGAGTGTTGCAAATGGATGCAAAAACTAGTGAGAAGAAGAAAAGAGTTAGCTTAAAGACTGTAGCTGAACATAAAACATAGATAAGAAAAAAACAGGATAAAAAAGGACTAGACCATTTGAAATAGAAAAATGGAGATAATTTATAAAACCTTGGTGATAATGCTGGAAAAGAAATAATGCAATTTCCCTTGGAACAGAAGTCCAAGCACTTGGGCAATGTGCTTTCAAAGAGCTAGGCTTGCCTGCAACTCGCAGAGGAACAGAGCAATATGCCTAGAGAGCTAAAACATGCAGTGGAATGCAATTGTCACCATATTTGTATCAGGATCCTAAACACAGAAAATAAAATAGAATTTTATTTCTGTAGAAGTTGTGAAAGGCGCAAAAGGGACTTCTTTGAAGCAAT
Source organism: Sitta carolinensis (assembly GCA_032173965.1). Lineage (NCBI taxonomy): Eukaryota > Metazoa > Chordata > Aves > Passeriformes > Sittidae > Sitta > Sitta carolinensis. The sequence goes on from CM063284.1 coordinate 80,434,779, forward strand.
CTTATGTTTAAATGAAGGAAAATTTTATTTTTAAACACTGTAATCAGCCAAACTAGTTCTTTATCCCATAAATAATCCATATGCATGATAGCCTAGATGCCATACTAATCTCTTGTAAAGAAGCATGGGATTGCTAAAACAGTCAAATAAGGTGAAGGAATAAGCAAGAGAAATTCAGGCTGATAAAATACAAGCATTTACATCAAGTGATATATGCCTTTATGTAATCATCATGATCAGAGAGTTTGATAGCCTCTGATCTAATCAATAACCTTGGTATAAAGACTTGAAAAAATATTCAGAGCTCATCAATTCTAGGATCATGGAGAAAATAGGTTAAAAGAGACTCTGGAGGTCTGCTCCAAGCAAGTCAAGCTTCAGTGTTAGATCAGATGTGAAGATGATTTTGAAATATCCAAGAATTGAGATTCTACATGTACAACCTGTTTCAGTGTTTCACTACTCTTGATGTATTTTTTTTCTGTTTTAGATGTTTTAAAAATTACTGGTTTTGTTGTTTGTGTTTGTTCTTTTACTTTTTCTTCAGTTAGAATTTACTTCATTGTGACTTGTCACTGTTGCCTGTGTCCAGTTGCTGCATGTGCCTGGCAAGAGCCTGGTGATGTGTTCACTATAATCCCCTTAAAGAAGTGAAAGTTTGCAACAACCATACTATGGACTGGGGACTGAGTATCTAGAAAGCTGCCCAGAAAAGGACATGGGGGTGTTGATTGACAACAGCTGAACATGAGCCAGCTTGTGCCCAGGGGGCCAAGAAGGTAAATGGCATCCTGGCCTGTATCAGGAATAGTGTGGCCAGCAGCACCAGGGCTGTGATTGTCCCCCTTTAGTTGGCACTGGTGAGGCCACACCTCTAATCCTGTGTTCAGCTCTGGGCCATTCCCTGCAAGAATGACATTGAGGGTCTGTAGCATGTCTGGAGGAGGGCAGCAGAGCTGGTGAAGGGTCTAGAGGGTCAATCATATGAGGAGTGGCTGTGGGAGCTGGGGTTGTTTAGGCTGGGGAAAAGGACACACAGGGTTGACCTTGTTGCTCTCTACAGCTGCCTGAAAAGAAGGTATTGCAAGATGAGGATCAGTCTCTTCTTCCAGGCAGCCAGTGAGAGGACAAGGGCACAATAGTCTTAAACTGTGCCAAGGCAGATTTACATTGGGCATCACAAAGAATTTTTTCACTGGCAGAGCTGTTAAGCATTGGAACAGAGTCATCCCCGGAAATGTTCAAGAAACAACTGGATGTGTCACTTAGTTCTATGGTTTTGTTGACATGGTCATATTTGGTCAAAGGTTGGACTTCTAATATTGAAGGTTTTTTCTAGCCTTAGTGATTCTATAAAATACGTCCTCCCTAGCGGGTCAACCAAACCAAATTCCTTCATCTTCTGTTTGTAGAATGTGTTCTTTAATCTTCTGACCAGCTTTGTGGCCCTCTGGTGATCTTGCTTCAAAATCTTGTCGTATCTTGTCCTGGTGGCCCAAAGCTAACCACTGTACTCAACATGTAACTTAAGGAGGAGCAAATGAGATGGAATAATTAGTTCAATCGTTTCCTTGTTCTGCTAGAGGCTCTGTTGTTAGTGCAGTGAAATGAGTGTTGGCCATTGTCACAGGAATGCTAAGTCAAAACTTTGTGTCTGCCACACCCCCAGATTCTTTCTGGGGAGATGCTGTACTGTTACATGGGATTCCATCCTCTGTGCAGGACTGTTTGTTTTTCTTTCATGAGCTTCATGACACTCTAGTTGGCCCATTCTTCCAGCTAGTCAAAGTTCCTCTGAATGGTAGTCCTACCCACCAGTGTATAGATTGCTTCCTTCAGGTTGGTTACCTGGAAGGTTGTACTTACAGGTGCTGTCATCTCTCTTAAGATTCTGCAAGAACATACATACCCAGCACTGAGTTCCTGAATCTGCCGCCTCTCTGCTTATCTGATTACCTTTCTGTGAGCTTTTCCCATTACCCCCATGTTATTCAGTATAATGGAAGAATGAAACAATCCAGTGAAAAAGGATAAGAACAGAACAAATGAAAACACAGTCCAGTAATGGAGAGTGTAAAGAGAGTGAAAGGTATTGATTGGTACATTCTAAAGCCCAGTTTTGAAGCCTTTGAACAACATTTACTGTCAGGTATTTAGGGGCATTGCTAGTGGTGTTTTTGTCCTGTTTTGAAAGCAAGAAGACACTGTTTTCCTTCTGTTTACAAGATGGGCTGCCAGATCTGGTTTATGTCTGATGATATCTGTTGCTAGATTTCTGCCAAGTTAAACTTTCCTAGGTTTTGCTGTTTTTCTTAGAAAGTATGTTCTCCAGTTTTTGTTACTCATGTGTGTTTGGTACAATAGGTTAAAAATAGTTTCTTACCAACGTAGAGTAGTGGCATTCAGTGGAGTGTATAGATGAGGAGTATATGGAATTGTGTATGATGCCATAGGATGTGCCTAGGAATGTACACATTTAACTTGTTAAACATTTAACAATTAACTTGTGATGTTAATTGAGGTAAGTTTTCTTTTTGAATGGGTTGCAAAAAGGTAGAGCCAATGTTGTATCCTTCCATAGCCTGTGTACTTTTTGAAGTTCAGTGGTTTCTACCATACTTTAAAAGACTTCAATCCCAGAGACGATTTATTTGTTTGTCTAGCTTTAATCATGTTTCCTGTATTCATCTTATCAGGGATTCCCAACCTGGATTATCAGTGCAGTTATTTGTCTGTATTTGAAGATTCAAATGATCACCCGTGTCCTAATTAGTTTTTATGTAGCATATTTGCAATCAAAAGCTAAACACTTCTCTTTTTTTAATGACATGACCTAAAGATTTTTAGGAACCAAATAATTTTGCAAGTCTCTTGTGCCTAAATTTAGATTTTTTTGTTTGATTTTTTTTTAGCTACTTTTTACTATTACTACTGATTTTGCTATGTCTTTTGCTTAGCATTGATATACATCTCTTTGTGAAAGGATTGAAGGGTTACTGGGTCAATACAGATGACCCAGCAGATGTAAAACATAAAAAATAATGAAATACCCTCTGGTTTGGTGTGCCCTGAGCCCAGGAGTTCCTAGCTTGTCCAAAGGCTTTGAAAATTTCCATTATGCTTGTTCAGTGTCTAGACCATTGTGAAATGCTGTGACCTAACTCAAGTCTTATATTGTGCTTGAAGCTTTGGTGGCTGCAGAGGACAGATAAAATACAAACCTCATTCTGATAAAGAAAGTACATTGAGTTGCTGTCTATGGAATAATGAATATTTTTTACAAAAAAAAAACCCACCATGGTTGTGGACAAATACCATTTTTTAAACATAAATTACTTTATGCCCTAGCAGATAAATTCTTTGTATTACTTCAAAACAATTTGATAAGGTTATCATGAAGTTCCTCCCTTTCCAGGTTGCTCTCAAGTGATTTCTCTGGATTACTCTCATCACTCTCTCTGATCTCTGGTGGCTTCCCACTCCCACACCCCCTCCTGGGGCCAAATGCTAAGGACTGCCATGCTGGTCACTGCAGTTTTAGTGCCTTTATGTGGGCACTTGCTTTAGCATTATTGCCCTTTGCAGCACAGTCCTTAAGGCTGCTCTTGACATGTTATTATATAAATTAATTTTGATATTTCATTGTAGTTTCTGCTGTTCTTCATTTTGCAATTGTCTTGACAAAGATTTGCATAATCAGTGAGTAGGAATTTGGTTTTAATTTTGATGTTCTGATTAGCTTGATTCAGATAAATAATAGAAAGTTTTGAAGATAAAGCAATATGGCATGAACTGGTGAAAATGATTGTAAATACAAGAAATACAACAAATTATGGAGTCAGGTTCAGTGATTTTTTTATAAAATATAAGCAAATGCTATTTCTGGTTTCTGTCTTCTTGCACTGTGACAGCTGCTTGAAATCTAAACATATGGATTTATTCAAACATTAGTCACTCTCACTGCTTCCCAAACAAAGAGAAGGAAGCTTATTAATTTGTTTTCTCCCAGGATTTCTTGGTATGGAGGGAAAACAGATTCACAAATCTTACTTGAATTCTTCTTTCCTTTTTTCAGTCCTAAGGCAACCTGTGGACCTGCATCTTTTTCATGGCATGAGGGAATACCAAAGACAGTTGCTTATTAAATTTAATTAATAAGCATAATTCTTGGAGTTATAATTGTTTGGCTCTGCACATAACCCATCTCCCCACCTTTTGTCTCCTTTCTTTCTTTTCTAACTTCTGGGGGCACCTGACAGAAGATAATTAAGTAAGAAACAGGAGCAATTAAAAAGTTAATAGCGAAGTTCCTGTTCGTGTTTCCTAGACATTTTCATGTATTAGAAACCAAAGATTATTTCTTTCTTAAGTGATAGAGTACATCTCTGCTTCCTGCTTGAGGAGTAATGTAGATGCAACTGCCCTTTTCCAGTCATCTCTGCGGACAGGACTTAAATAATGTGGGCAGTGAAACCAGAAAACAACAATTTGTATGTCTTAAGAACAGAAGAATTTCCTCAGTAAGGGACCAGAGAGAGAGAGAGAATGAGAGAAACTCCTTAAATCAATCAGTTTAGGGCATTTGCTGGAGTAGCACTTAATGTGTTAGGACTGAAAGATTGGCAGATGAGTCATGAAATGCACTAGGAAATTAAAGAAAGATGGAAGGCAGAAGAAAACAACACAGTAAGTGTGAAAGAAAAATAAATGACAGAATGAAGAGTAGAAAAGTATATTTTGGAGACTAAAATCATGAGCAAAAAAATGTTCTGAGGACATACTTTGTAATCATAGCAAAAGGGTATTAGATGAGGAAATGCAGAAGTTTCTGAAAAAGTTGTCAACAAGAGTGATTAACTGAAAGAGTACAAAGCATAGAAAAGATATGAGAAGATACACAATCCAGACAGTTGAAGGGAAAAAAAAAAAGGCAAAATAATATTTACTTTTGAAGTATTTCATTAAAACAGGTTTGGGGCATTTCTGTATTTAGTTGGCTTGGGATAGCATGGACAAAAGGAAAAAACTAGTGAACTGTTGTTTGCACCCTAGACTTAGGTGTTTGAACACTTAGACTTAAAGAACACAATGAGCTGCGCTTTTTTTGTCTAGGAAAAGGCAAGTGGACAACATAGAGAGTGAGGAGCATTTGTTCTCGAGTTATTGGTGCTTAACATTCCCTTAGCAGTGTTGTGGGGACAGCTGCACCTTCTTACTAGGCAGGCAAGAAAGCCATGGTGAAGAGCACATGTAACCTGCCTCACCTGGGATGGTGAGGGCTGAACTGGCTGGGTGAACACCTATGCCAAGCACTAAAATTTATATCGTTAAGATAGAATCAAGTGGCTTAAAAAATGCTGTGGGAAAGAATAGCTGTTATAAGTTCTGCTTGTATTTTGAAGGTAAACATAATACTCAGTTAGAATTTCCTGGGTATTTTCTACTATCAAAATTTCTCCAGGCTTGCGTGCTTTGATTTAAGCTTGCTGGCATGGCAAGTACTGTGTACTACTTTGATTTTTCATTCTTCAGCAATTTAGTAATATTTCTGTTACAATCCATTCTGCATTAAGGGTTTTATTTTATGCAAACAAGACACGGATTTGAATAATAACTCTTAGAAAGCTGATAAACTGTCTCTTCAGCTTTTCAGGCAATTGATTCTTCTAGGTGAGAGAAATGCTTTCTGTGAATGAGGCATATATGAAATAGGTGATTATTGTCAGGTGATTTTTGTTAATCGTATCTTCAAACAACAGTGAAAGATATTTCAGCACACTAGAAAAATATGGAGAGAATATTATTAACTATTGATTACTATAGCACTGTTGACATTTAATGAGCAGTGATTTTTTTTTTGTTCTTTACATCAATCTAACTCTTCAGTGGTACTCTTGTACTCTGTATAGATTTGTTTGGAATAATAAATTCACAGTTAAGCAGGCTTTGTCACATAGTCAGTGGCCATTTAAGTATACACTGGCTATTTCGTGCTGAATATAACCCATGTAGATGTCTCCCTTTACTCGTAGTACAGGACAGAAGCTATTCCATGACAATAGCAAGAGAAACAAAAAGGAGTGATTCAGCTGCATTAAACAGAATGACCACCAGCCAGTTCCTTCTTACATTTGTTATGCTTTGCCTCATTTTTGAGATTTTAAAAGTGTAATGCCTTCATTTATCCTTGATTACTTGGTCACAGGTTTTAGGTAGGTCTTAGAATGAACACTCATGAATCCTACTCTTCTTCTAGCTTTTCTTCCTTTCTCTCAAATACTAAGTCCTTCAATGTCACCTGGTGGGCATAAGTCATGACTCCAGTAATTTCCAGTGCTGTTCTGCCCAGCAGGACCAGGGAGTTGCTCAAGGGTCTCCCTCCCTCCCATACCTCTGCATTACAGGAAGGTTGTTTTGGAAAGATAAAAAAAAAAAAAAAAAAAAAAAAAAAAAAAAAAAAAAAAAAAAAAAAAAAAGAGGGAGAAAGAGATAATGGGTTCATTTGTGTGGATAAGGGAATTATTTAAGAAATGGATTCTCAAAATATTTCTCCTTGAGCTTTCAACTAACCTAAATAAAGGGGGCAAGAGAAATATTTTTGTTTATCTGTGAAAATGATGCAGTGTTACTGACCAAAATGAAAGGGCAGCAACACTTGGCAAATTTGCAATAACCGTAAGCCCCTAAAGGTACTTAATTTTTTAATTTGATAAAACTAGTGTGACAATATGTGAGGAATGTAGCCCTTTGAGAAATGGTGGGGATTTTAATTATATTGGTTTTCCTTTTTTTTTTTTCTTTTTTTTTTTTTTAACAAAAGAAAGAATATTTTTTGTATAAAAACAAAAACACTTTATAAGTACTGTAATAAACTCTGTGGATAATCTTATCTCTAGAACTGGTTTGGTTTCCTTGACAGAATGAAAGGAAATAAATTAAATTAGTGGTAGGAATTTTAGCACCGCTTTTGTCCAAAACTACTTGGACAAAACTTTCCCTTCTGCACATCTTTAACTGCAGAAATTAAGCTGTGCTCAGGCCATATCAACGCACCTTCAGCTTAGTTTATTTCATCGGTGTATACTGTGATGGTTGTCTTTTTAATTGCAGAAACTTTTGTCACCACAGGATTATACACAGAACTTTTATCTTTTTTTTTCAGTAACATAAATTGTACTTATTTGTGATCACACTCAGGTTAGTTTGCTAAGATCTCTATGCTATGGAGAGATCTGCATGAATTCTGTAGGCTAAATTAGGTAATATATTTAGAAATTCCATTCCTGATAAACAGTCTCACTCTATGACATGCATTGTTAGAATAAATGAAGGAACAAGTAGGTGTCACCACAAAAATGTGAACTCTGAATGTGTTAAAAAGGAGGAAAAAAAAAAGAAAACTTTGTTATAAGGTATTGTGCTAACAATTCTTGCACAAATTTCATTTTTATGTGCTGAAATTCCTTCTTAATCTTAAGAGAAGTCAAAGCAAATGGTTCAACTTGCTTTTTTCAGGAGCTGCAGTTTGAGAGACTGACTCGAGAACTTGAGGCTGAACGTCAGATCGTAGCGAGTCAGTTGGAGAGATGTAAGCTTGGATCAGAAACTGGAAGCATGAGCAGCATTAGGTAACGTACACATTGTTGTTGTCTTTAATGAATTTTGTTGCTGTTATGAATTATCACCAAGAATATGCTAGGGAGTGTGAGATTTTTGTAGAGTTTGAAAATTTGCATTATAACCTGTTTTTTAAAAAGAAAATGTCTTGTAATTTTGTACCTTCTTTGTCCAGTAACCAAATAGTAGTCACACTTGGAATTAATTGATTTGCTGGAGTTTGAATGGATAATCAGCAACTTGTTTCCCCCCACTAATACAGCTGTACTTTTCAGATGAAGACTTTTAGCTTTCTAATTGCAGAAATGTATTGATAAGTTTTGTGAACCTGTTTAATAGTAATTTTATCATTCAAGGTTTTAAAAGGTTTGGAATGAATTATGCAAAGCTTCTGATCTGTCATCAAAATGTCAGGTATATCTTATATCTTCATGAGAAGATATAAGTCACTCTCTTTTGTTTAAACATTGGTTTACTTAAAGAAATTGTCCTGGTATGTTGCTTGGAGGATGACAAGTTAAGAAATTGTAACAGAATGAAACTGATCTCATGGTGAATTGTAAAGACACTGGAAGTAAAGGCTTTGAATTTTTTAGCTTGATGCATGTGTTTCTTTGTTTTCTCAGTGAATCTAATAAATGAAAGATGATGGTACTATAGTTTCAAGAATTGAGAAAAAAAAAAGTTGCATAGGCATGTGTTCTGTTTTTTATGTGGAAATATGAATAGATACTATTAAGTGTAACATTCCAAATTTAGTGCAAAGTTTTGTGTGATAATAGTAGCAAAATTGCAAAAGGCATTGATCACTTCTTCAGTTTAAGCAATTCAAACTACACTTCAATCAAGTGAATGATTTTTCCCTAAGAAATAATTATTCAGTAGAATGCCAAAGATGTAACAAAAATACAGAATTCAAGTTCAATTAAAATGGCAGAAGTCAGAAAAATCTTTCACTCACTCAGCAGAAGCTGTACATGAGTTAAATGTAAACATTCTTAATAAATCGTGTGAGAATTAACTCCTTAAGATAAACTCATTTTATATAAATTTTGTCACCATCTAGACTTGTTAATGTTAGAGGATGTTATTTAAAATTATTTAAGCACAGCCTATATAGGCATGTCAAGTGTGCTTCTCTAGCACCTCAGATTTTACATATGGTATGACTGTATTTCAAGGAAGTTATCTGAAATATGTTTGAGTAATACTGAGGTATGTTTAAATAATGCTGTCATTTTAGGATTATTGCAGTCAGTGGTATGAAGGTTGAAAAATTTCTTGTGCAGGAAATGTTTCCTTGGTGAACTTCTTTTCTTATTGATAAAGTTGTACTTTTGAGTTATCAGTGATATCAAGGTCAGATGATTCAGAATGAGTCCTGAGACTCCAGTTATTCAAAAAGTTTAATAATTGGACTGCTAATCTGTCAGTGAATAACGAAAGAATAATGGAATAGAGTAACAGAAGAGATTTTGTGTACATTTTTGACATCTGTAATTTTCCCTTGAAATATTTTATATATGACCATGCAGTTTCTAGCATTTCAACTAAAACTGTTTTAAGAAATACCTGAAATACTGTTTTGCAGAAGATAACATTGAAAGCTTACAGTTAGACAGCTGTCGTTAGACTTGGCAAGTGATGTAAAGAGGAAATAAATAAAAATCTAGTATTCGTGTTGGGTTGTTGTTTATCCCATATGTATTAAATGAGAATCTTCTGTCCAAAAAATTCTAAATCATCATTGGAGGGGCTTAGAGCAAAAAAATACAAAATGAACTCAAGTATCTTTCTGGCTGCTGTGCCAACTTTCCAGTGCTCATCCAGATTTGAGAAAGATTCTTTAGCATTGTGTTCTTTGACATATCTTTGATCTGTTGTCATTTTTTTTAGAGGCTTGGGGACTGTATTTAATAGGAATTTTGCTAAAAAGGGCTTGAGTGCATTCTTTTCAAGAACAGGTACTTGGCTGTGAACCAAAGGCAGAATCAGTCACTTCTGATAAAACTGAATAAAATGCTTAGACCATGAGTTAGGACAAAACTTGTGAACTCTTGCCGTTCCCAGTTTCCCCATTGGCAGACTCTGAGCATTTTGTTACTCAGCATGCTGAGTATTAAAATTTCATAATACATTCCATCAGGAGAGAAGTCATGTTCTATACTGCTCCATTGCTCTGGCTGAAGTGCTCATTTGTTCTAGGCCAGATCTATCAGTCTGTCACTCCCTTTGGTATGGGGGCTCAATTAGATGCCAGCATGTCTTTAGAGTTCTTCAGTCTCTGATAATCTTAAGCACATATTAAAGAAATGTACTGTTAACAAATCCTTAAAACTTTAAGCTTCTGTTTCATATTCTTTGTCTGTGTTTTTAGCAGTTTCTTTGTTTTTTTGTTGTTTTGTGTTTTTGTCAAAGGAACCTTAGTGTTTGAACTGAGGAGCGTAGCTCAAGCCTAGCCTGCTCTTGCAAATTGGTCAGGCTTTTCCTCAACTGAATTTCTACTCACTATTGAAATTGGTAGAAGTGATGTGCCATTTGTTATTGAAAATCGGTTGAATAGACTGGCATTTGTGCGTGAGTGCCTGAAGCAATATGTTGAAGCTTCTGTGTCTTGCAAATAGCAAAAATACAGTCTAATAAATTGAATAATCTGGTAAACATACCTGCTTTGTATATACTTTTTTCAGTAGACTTCTCTCTCTTAGAAATGCATATGCTATTCACACTTTATTACCAGGAAACTTATCTTTTCCTCAGGTAGATACAGTTTTCGCAAATTCACTGAAAATAAAAGTACAGCAAGTCTAATTGATTAAACCCATAAGATCCTTCATTTCAAGAACATTGAAGAAATAGCTGGCATGCATTGTGACATAGGTAGGCAACTTCTGCAGTGAAGATCAAGTAATAAAATTGCAATTAAAATTTTCCTGTACAGCTGTCAGTGTTGCAACTAATTTAGGATACTTATTGTGAAAGGATATATCATAATCTTTGTAGATACTTAATATTAAGGATTGACAAATCCAGTAGCCTTGTAGAAGTGAGTCTGCCACAACTTAGACCTGCACAGACTGGAGAAATGGGCTGAATGGAACCTTATCAAGTTGAAATTGATAAATGATTTGCAAATGCATCTGGGATGGAGTATCCCTGTTTTACAATACAGCTAGGGATAGAAAACAGCCTTGCAGAACAAGACCTTGGACCTTGGAGGTCTTTTCCAACCTAAGTGGTTCTCTGAGTCAGCAGTGTGTCCTTGCACCAAAGACCAGCTGCACCTTGGGCTGCAGCAGCAAATGTGTAGCCAACAGATCAGGGCAAGTGATTCATCCCTTCTGTTTGAAGCTCTTGGAGACACCTTGAGTGCCCTATCCAGTTTTGGGCATCCCACTACAAGAAAAACATTGGCATACTGGAGCAGGTTCTGTGCAGGACTGCTAGGAAGGTGGGAAGGCTAGAGAGAATGTGGGGTATGAAAAGAGGCTGAGGAAACAAGGGGTTTTAACTGCAGCAAGAGAAGGGTCAGGAGGGATCAGTCTTCTGATTGCAACTAGGTAAAGGAAGGACATTCAGAAGAAAGGGCAAGAGCATTCTCAGAGGTGCCTTGGGGTAGAATGATAGGTGACAGATGGAAGTTGGAACACAGAACACTGTAATTAGGTGTGTTTTTCACCATGAATTTAGTTAAACATTTTCACAGGTTGCACCGATAGGTTCTAGAGTTCCCATCTGTGGAAATAATGACTTTCTGTTCCCACTAAGTTTTCCTGTGATTTTTATTACTATTTCTTCATAAATCCTGAAAATAGAGTTGTATTAGTATTCTAGTATTCTTTTTTTTTTTGTTTTTTTTTGGGTTTTTTTTTTTTTTTGTTTTTTTTTTTTTTTTTCTATCAAATACAGGCTCCCCAGGAAAGTGGTCATAGCATCAAGGCTGCCAGAATGCAAGAAGCATTTAGATAATTCAGGCACATAGTCAGATTCTTGGGGCTGTCCTGTGCAGGGCCAGGAGATGATGATCTTTGTGGGTCCCTTTTGACTCAGGATATTCTGTGATTCTATTCAAGTATTTCAGAAAAAAAAAAACAAAAAAACAACTCTCTTACTTGAACTGGTAATTGTGTTTGCCTTTGCCTGTGAATGTGGGTATTAAAATACCAAATTTATAGGTATTAAAACAAAGTTGAAAATATACAGGGTTAGTATGAATTCTGAACTAAAATATGAGACAAAAGACAAAGGTATGTTTCTCATATTATGAGGACAGAACAGGGAATTTTTTAATGCAAAGAGTTTGATCAAGAGTCCTGTGTAAAAAACACTGCAATTTTCAAGTAAAATTTTTGCACCATCATACGTATAGAACATACATTTCAGTACATATTAGAAAATAGTTTAGCCTGCATTGTGTTTCTTTATCAACTCAAGATTTATCAGTTAAATGTGTTAAACTTCTTTCACATTGGTTTGCTTACAATGATATCTCCAAATGCTAGTGGGAAGGTTGTAACTTGAAAACAAAAATTTAAAAATCCTTTTAATTAAAGGTAAATTAGAAACCTAATTTTCAAAAAGAAAAAAAAAAGCTCAACAATTATTGCAGAGGGATCAGGATTTTATCATTACCTGTGAAAATGCCAATTATAATTTTTGTACTTATTTTTTTAATAACAGGAGGATAGCATGGCTATTTTTAACAGAATTTTTTTAAGTGTTGTTCTTTGAGGAGATGAACATTTCACCAGTGGGAAGAGAAGATTTTACTAAACGTTTGTCAGCAAATGATGTAGGTTAAAATTCAGCTCATTCTGCAGTGTGTTTTTGCTCAGTAGTTCAGAAGCTGAATAAGCTTTAAGTTTTTTTACACACTGTTGCTCTTCATTGTGGATTGTGTAAAGCTTAACAAATCATGCTTGGATGAACTTTTGTCAACTGAATTAATAAAAAAGTTTATCTGAAATAAAATTTTAAATGGCAATAAAAGCATGCAGATTTTTGAAAATGTAGGATTATGAAAATATTCATCACAAATTCTACAAGTCAGAATTAATTAGCTGTGATATGCCATTTTGTAGGGCTTTTTTTGTTGTGTCCTTTTTCCCCCTTTTATCTCAAAATTATTTTATATTTCTGTAAGTGACCAGGTCAGGTAGAGCCTTTCAAAAAGATGCTGATTGCTCTGCTCCTGAAGAGAGTTTTGTCACTGTTAAGCATGGTACTATCAGATATATTTCTAGATCCTGTGTAAAACTTAACATGTGTGGGCTCGTGATAAAGCAGAGCATCCTAGTAAAAATGTATTGTGGGTTTCAAGGTAGAAGAGGTTATAAACATCCTACCATTCTTTGCTAGGAAACCTAGTTTTGGTTATAATGCTGTTAAGCCAGAATTAAATTAGCTGGAAGGAAGTATTCAATTAGAATAAAACAATGGGAGAATATGAAAGAGTTTGTTATATCAGAAGGTTTTCATTGAAGTTTTTGCATTATGTGAGTTCTTTGCTATCTCTGGAAGGCATGCATTAAAAAAAAAAAAAAAAAAAAAAAAAAAAAAAAAAGCCTTTTAAAAAATCACCACTGCCAAAAAACCCCAAACCAACCAATCAACCAAAAAACACCCCCCCCCCAAAAAAAGAACACCAAAAAAACCCACAACAAAACACAGAGATTTTCTTAGAAAAAATTGAAAAGATGGTATTTTTCTTATGTTCAGAATCCTTAAGGAGTTCATTTGTATTATCTCAGAAGAAAAGAAACTGAAGCAGCCTTTGTCAGAACATAATTAAGAATGAGCAATGCGGTTTTAGTGCTTGGCACTGTTTAAAAGGTTGGTTTGATTTGTTTTGTTGTTTTGATGTTTGTTTGCTTTTTTTTCCCACATCAGTTTTCAGCCTATAGCTTAACTAAATCATTGAGGGATTCTTCCTCATGCCATTAATCTTTTCTGATAATTGACTGAGCTACCACAAAAAGTACTGGGTTGCTAAGATTGCTAGCTGATGGTTGATAGTCGCTGTGCTAATGCGTGCCCAGCTAGGTAATAGCTGGAACCCTTCTGAAAACAGCTGGAAGCGCTTCTGAAAATCTGGCTACTGATTTCCATGCCCAAAGACAGCATTTAGGCACTTCTCCTGATGGGAAGGTGGAGGGGCAGGTGCTGATATCTTCACTCTTGTGAGCAGTGACAAGACTCAAAACAACATGAAGCTGAGCCGGGTGAGGTTTAAGTTAGATATCAGAAAAAGGTTTTTCCCCCAGAGGGTGGTTGGGCACTGGAACAGGCTCCCCAGGGAAGTGGTCACAGCACCAGCATGACAGAGTTCAAGAAGCATTTGGACAATGCTCTCAGGCTCATGGCATGACTCCTGGGGTGTCCTGCACTGGGCCAGGAATTGGGAGACTTCATGATCCTTGTGGGTCCTTTCCTACTCAGTATATTCTATGTTTCTCTGATTCTGAGATCTTGGAAATCAGAATTTTGTGGAATACAGTAAGTTTTCCAGACGTAGAATGGGCAGATTCTGCTTGTTGTCATAACTGTTACAGAGTGTCAGGCTTAATTTCCTACACAGTTTGACATCATAGTTGATGTTCCTGGTGTTGTGTGTTCTATCACATGTAAGAGTATTCAAGTCATAGAAAAGGTTTTAGGACTCAGGGAAATACTGAGGATAATATTTCCATACTTCAGTATCACCTACTTGGTATTTCTTGATCTTTTGATTGTCATACCTAGAGACCTGCAATGTGATGATCTCCATACTGTTAGATTTGGTGAATAAATTAGTTTGAATTCACCAGAAGAAGAAGATTTGAAGAAAATGTCACTGTAGGAAGTTATGGCTGGAACAGTTGGCACAACTAATATTAGTAATGCGCCCACTTAATTATATTCTGAAGAATGACATTTTGCTGGATTAAAGTATCAGACTTGTGATCTGATTATTCCAAACAATCTGATATCAGATTAACTTTGAGCTTGTCTGTACTCAGTTTATTGTATGTCCAGTAATGAAGGAGATGGTTTTAAAAATACTGAGATACAAAATTGGTACAAAAGCAAAAAAAAAAAAAAAAAAAAAAAGAGATGAAGTCAAAGGTTGTACAAATTTTTTTGTATTTCCATTACTAGATATTTGTACCTTCTTTGTGCTGGTTCTCCACAATGAGACCTATCAAGAAAACAGATTAGTCCTGTTATCCTCTGCCAAAAACTAACTGATTTTATAGTTTTGGATCAAATAAGCTTCTGTTGCTGAAAGGCAACTTTCCAGCATATGTCCAAACAATCAGGTTTGGTGTAATTTTGTTTTTTACAGTACATCCATATCTTTTACAGCGGTAATATGGATCATATCATTCCCATATAGATATGTCTCTGAAGACAAACTCCAACTGGATTTCTAAAACACCCCTTCCACAGGTACTCTCCTTCTTTTCCTGCTTGCTGAATACCTTCCAGAGATACCATCTCCATGAGAGGAGTAACACAGTAATATTCAGCATTGCTAAACTCATTACACTGGCATTTTAATGAAATCAAGTATCAGATTTTCATTTAATCTCGATAAAGAGAATCTATGTCAGTAAGGATATGGACATCATTCTGCCCTAAGAAAGGGTCTTATAGTCTGAAAGCCTTCTATGGGGCTGCCAATTGTCACCCATATTATCTCTCAAGTTTTTCATTATGTCTTCTGTTTTATTAATACAGAAGATATAGAAATAATACAGGTGAAAGAACATAAGCAAACCCACAAAAAAGCATGGCAACAGAATGACAGCAGAAAAGGCCGAAACTTTACATGCCAACTTTTACTGATATGTGCGCCAATGAAGACCATACTTAATAGTAAATTCTCTACCTTAGTGCATTTTTTGCATGCTACTAAGTTAATTGAAAATTTTTCCAAATTTTACATTCATGAATTAAATCTCTTTTTGAAAGCCTGATGCTTGAGTACGGCTAATTTGAAATATACATGGAAATGCTGATCTTAGGAAATACATTATTAATGTAAAACTTGATTATGTCTTACAAAGTGAGGTTCTGTGTTCACCCTACTGTTCAGAAGCTATTTGTTGAAAAATCAGGACGATTCAGGTTATCATAAAGGGTGGATAAGCACTGTAGTAATTTGCCCAAGGACACAATAATAAAAAAATATCATTTGAAACTTAAGGATATGTAAAATATTTATCAAGAATGGGGCACAAGTGACAAGCCTATTTCTCTACAGGCCTTTTAGATCTCCTTGCTGGACACTGCTTTAATAATTTGACCACATTCTTTTTGTCCCTGTTCTTTCTTATTGTATGTCAAAATGTTTTTGGATACGTTAGGAGGAAAGACAAAATTGAGGATATTCTGAGGAAAACTGCCTTATTACTAAAACGTTCTTGAATTTAGAGTGTTTGCAGGCAAATTTGATAAAACTTCTCCAGGAAAGTTCATTTTTAGTGCTTACTGCTGTGAGTCAAAGGTACTAGATAGTGTTTTTGTGATATCTTAGATGTAGAATACAGCTGAGAACAAATCCTGTAACACTGTGACAGTAAAAAATGGCCATGGACATTTGACAATTGACATCAAACATTGAAACAAGTAAGGTATCTAGATGCTTCAAGGAGTCAATTCAGAGAAACTAGGGACAGAGACCAAAGTGCTATCTGTCATTATATTTGCCTGCTGTTTTGTATAAAACCAGGATTTCAGTTGTTCCTTGTTTTGATAAGCTGTACCTTCTGGGTTGAATATTTCCTTTTCAAAATGCACATACTGAAGTTTTGAAGGGAATTTCAGCTAAGCAACTTCCTTGCTGTTTTTATAAATTTGCGTCAAAAGACATTGCTGTTACCAGAGGAATTAAACATACCTTTGTACAGAGTTATGGAGATAATTCCTTATTTTCCTACAGTTCTTTTTGCCTTCTACCTAATGTGATATATGGTGGGGCAGAATACTGAAGCTTGAAGGGAATTCTCTTCAGTGTTATTCCATCCTTCTTCCATATTGTCAGATTAAGAGTGTCCTTTGAGTCCACTGGCAAGAGGTCAAGAAGCAGATTTTCAGCTTCATTTAACATCTCAGTTAATGCATGTATGGGGGAAAGTTAGAGGGGAGGAACCTTTGCTCAAAATGTGGATAGGTCATCTGGTAGAATGCAGATTCAGTCTATAAAGTGTAGATTGGTCAAAACTGGAAACCTGAGAGAACTGAAGAGTTGGTTGAAGGAGGATGAGGAAAAAAACGAGCAGAGAAGAGCAGAAGAAGTGGATAAGGCAGAGGAGTCAGGGAGCTATGTTCTTTCCTTACAGCTGGAGGATCAAAGACTAAAGTGGAAAATACCCATTTATCCTGGCTACTCAGTCTGAGAAATCTCAGAGTAATTACTGAAGAGATCTTACTGGCTTCATTTGCTGCTGTAAGCAGTCATCACATCTGCACATTGGTTCCTGATCTGGTTATTAGGATCCTTGCATGTCTGGAAGGCTGTATGGAGAAATAAGAAGCAAAGAATACTTGACAGGCGTTGAAATGAATCTTTGCAGCAGCAGCATTGGCAGCAGAAGTAGGTACAATTCCACTGGATTGCCTTCAGCTATTACAAGCAGATAGGTAGTTCTTTTCCGAATGCACACTTTGCAAGTTATGAAATCCATTGGTCCTGTAAATAATAGTGTCCCTCCACACAAGCATGACTTATCCCTCGAGCAGTTTAGAAATGAAGTGGTCACGAAACAGAAGTTGTGTAACAATGCATTTGTACAAGGACTAAGTCAAAATGCAGCCAGCTGAAGGTGTCCCAGAACCCCAGACATACCTTTTTTCATGTGTGTTTCACCAGTAAAGACAAAGCCTATCTTATTGCTTTCTTGAGGGAAAAAAAAAAAAAAAAAAAAAAAAAAAAAAAAAAAAAAGTTTGATGTTGAGTTTCAAATAGATATTTCAAAGAACTATTTCAGTGAGGTGTGGTAATTTATCTCCCTTCACCACCCCTACCTTCTCCTTTTCACCATCTGACCTTGTATAGGCAACCTTGAATTATGTCTTGAGCATCCACTCTTCTGATACTTTTCTTCTTCTCCACTGCCTAAATTTAAATTCTACCTAAATCAATAGACACTGTAATTTGACAAAATAAAGCTCTTACCTCATGCTCTCAGTACTTCCTTGCTTTGGCAAGGTCCTGATCACCTGTCAGTGGAGATGTGGGAACACTTACTAAAGCTCCCAGCCAAACCCTCATCCTGGCTACTTTATCTGTCCCTAGCAAATAATGAATTTATCTTTCTATTAAGATGGCTTTGTTTGGCTTCTTGATTTTAATAAAAGCGTAGTTGTTTTCCAATGCAATCTTAAGAAACCGATTTTCAATTGAAATGGTGGAAGTTACAGACTTCCCAGTAGTCATAGCTTTCAAAGATACACTGTTCTTGACAGTAGTAATTTCTGCAGTCAGAGCAAGAGTAGATCCTGTATCCTGTCATGATCTGTCTTGATAAAAAAGAAGATGAATTTTGTTGTATTTAGATATAGTGTTTGATACATCAAATTCCAAACTTACCAATTCACTTTGAAAACAATTTGAGGGTGTTTTTTTTTTTTCTGGTTTATTTTCCTAACTTTAGAAATTGACTGTTCTATTGCTCTTAATTATTAGGTATTCTCTCCTTGTTCATATGTGATAATTGGTCCTGATTACCTTTTGTGTTGTCTGTATACTTTTCTGTTGGATTGACATGAACTTCTTGATAGTGCTACTACAACTGTGATTGTTTTGCAGTGGAAACTGAGCTATGCATTCTTTGATGCTCAAGTATTTTGATTACCAGAAGTGCTCAGGAAGTATTACAATATATTTAGTTGAATTCCACAAATAGCATGAATGGACACTGGCATCTCAGAACTGGATAGCAGCATATTTGAATGGCTAATTTTAGATGCTTTCTAGGCATGTTGCCACTTCAACAGTTAAGGAATATTTTATAGAGTTTAATATGTTAAATTTAAAGGGCTTTTAAATCGCTCATGCTTTCAGCTCATAGATGTACTCTCAGTTATTGCTAATTGTGAATAAATACCTGTGTTTCCTGCTGGCTTTCATTTACCCCTTCTATTTTTACTTTGTTGGCTACCCTGCTTGTACAAACAGTGTAAAAAAACCCCAAAAACCCCCCAAAACAAAAAACAAAGAAAACCCACCAACACTTCCCCCCAAAAAACCCCCAAAACTTTTGTGCACATCAACTCACTGCTTCTTCACTCTCTAGAGAGCCATATATCCCAAGTCCCCACGTATAGAGAATGAAAATTTAGTACAAATGTTGCATTTATATCTGTTCTGATATCTTATCTAGATGAAGATTAAATAGTTCTATTTCCTTTTCATTTAAATCTACACTCTGCATTTTTTCTTTAAAATTTTCAACATAAATGTTATCACAAAGATGGCTGTGAGTGCAGCTGCAATAGAATTCATATCAAACTGAGTACAGTGTGAAATTTGCCTAATTTCAAATATCCTATGAATGTTACCTTAAATGTTCCCAGTATAGCTACTGACTTTTTTGACTGTGTGCACGAATGGCTAGCAGGAGCCAGTGGCTAACATGAAAGGAATGTCTTTAGCTTAGATAAGAATGCTTTCTTCAAAGCTTATTAGAAAAAGCGTTAAAAAAAATTATAGGGCACCAGTAGTTGGTAGAAAAGTTTTAGTTTCAGGGGACTTCAATGGGCTTCACAGAAATGGCATTACTCCTCCCACCAGTGAATCCACAGTTTCAAGAGGATTAACTTGGTAATAGGTTCTATGGATTCTGGCCAGTATTTCCAGCCTCCCTTCTGGGTTTGGGCAGTGCTCTCCAAACCTTTTTGTTCATGAACTCCTAACAGTAAAACATTTTTGAGCATGCACCCACAATATATAGTTAATTATTTATTGATTACATTTGTATACTACTGATTAATATATTATAAATCTTATAAACCATAAAATCCACAGAAATTTAAAAAGTATAAGATAAAGAAGTAAACACCCTTTCTAAAAAAAAAATTGTATTTTTTTTATGTATTAGTGGCACAAAAAGAATTTTTTCCTACACTCCAGTGACTTGTCGTGTGCAATTCCTGGTGTACCTGCACCCCACTTTGGATAGTCGTGGGACGGACTGCAATTTTTAGCAGCAGTCCTGCTTTAGGTCAGGCCCTGCAAGAAGGGAGTCTGAGACAGTGGTGTAGGCAAGATAAGCAAGGGAGCTGTGAGTGGGCAGATGGGAATTTCCCCCTCACCTAAACCATCTGAGGGCTGCAGTCTTCCTTTCACAGCATCTAGCAGCATTCCCATCAAAGTGGTGGTTTTCTTTTTCTTCCTTTTCTTTCCTCCCCCATTCTCACAGTGTGAAAGAGAGACCTCATTAATATTTTAATTTTTGTCCTAGGTTTGTGGGTTTACTGAATAATATGTACAAAGTTATCTTTACAGTAGGTTCATGCCACACTTTGTGCCTGGGTCCCAGTACTTAAGGAATCTTACCCTTAAAGGCATGTATTGCCTGTATTGGGATAAGTTTCCTTCTGTAAGCTGAGGCATGTATAGTTGGGGTGCTATTATGCCATTCCTTATCACTTTCATATCACTTGTGAAGAAATTTGTTTATTCTAAAAGCCAGTTGTAAGTAGTATTTAAATCTAAACCCGTTTCAACCACTTCAAGCTAACACAATAACAGCATTTCAGCAACATTGATTTGGCAGTGTTAGTCTATGTTGAACCACTTGCAGTCAGAACACCAGAGTAGTAGATATAGAACATTACAAGAATTTTCTTTATTACACTCATAGTACCCATCCAGTTATAATCAGAGCTTTGTAGTTCAGCTATCAAATTTTTTCCTTTTTGCTGATTCACTGAAAGCTCTGTCAGATCTTTGGAAGCTCATGGCCAAATAATTTGTCAATGGAATGTATTGCATGTAAATTGATAAATGTAGCTGCTAGGAGGAAATAATCATTGCAAATTCCTGATGAGAACAGAAGACCCTATTAAGAATTTGAAGTAATCATCACCTCCACTTTCTTTCTTAGTCCGCTAAATATATTGCATCACAATTATTGCATGTTGCTTCCTAGGGATATGTAAATGTAAGGGCATAAGCAACTCTGTATATTTATGAAAAGCTTTTGCCAAAAACTGTCTGATTCCCTCCATTCAGTCAATGTTAATCCTGTTGAGGAAATGAGACAGAAATGTAGCTTATCCATATGATGTTTATAAATCTGTTCTTGAGAAGGGAAGTGTCCCTTATGCAGTAGATTCCAGAATTCAATCTGAAACAGCTTCTGTAGCAGCATTTATGTTTCCCAGCTTTTGTTTGTGATTTAAAAAATACCTTAATTTAGATGTTGGAAGAATAGCACTTTTATTTTGGGGTATTTTCTCATCCAGCACTTTTCCATTCCTTTCCTCTCGACTTGCATCCTCATAGTATTCTCAATTAGTGTTGTAATTAAAAAGGCAATGTATTTACTTATGAAGACAAAGACTTTAGACTTGAACCTTTTTTGAGTCTTTATTTTTGGCTCTAATCTGAAGTTTTAGAAATAAGAGTATATTGTGCATTACCTTCCTTGCTGCTATAAGAATCTGATTGTACTACAAGTCACTTTTGTTCTGATTTTGAACTGTTCTTTAAATCCATGTAAATCTTGCTATAGCCAACTCTACTAATAAAACCAAAAATGGATTTATTTTAGTGGCTTTGCAATAAACAAATGTTTCAAGATTAATCTCTGTTTATGCAGTGAGGCACTGGTACTACGTTGCTTTACTCCTTTGCAGTGAATTTAGATGACAGCTTATATTCAATTTAGAAAAAAGTCCCCAACAAAAAAAGAGATATTGATATAATTACGGTAAATGCCCTTTTTCATGTTATTAAAATAATCCGTGACAGGAACTGCCGAACATCAACGATATTTCAATAAGCATGATTTTTATCCCTTGATGAATAAAAGTTAAAGAAGGCTCTGTTACCATGCATAATATAACCCTTGTCAGGTTTTAATTATTTAAAGCATTTTTGGTTATTTAAAGCATGGACTGAAAATGTTGGTTATTAATTACTTTTATTTTGTTCAAAATAATGCAGGGTACACATAATGGAGAGATACAGCTGTGGCTAGTCAATTGGAAGGATATTATGGTTAATGTACAGCTTTGTGCATTGATGCTGACTTTAGTGAAAAACAATACTACATTTAGTGAATGTTTTGAGAGTAGCACATTATTAGTTAAGAGTGCAGCCAGCCTGGGGTACAATTTTTTTTGATTTTTTTTTTTTTTTTCTATCCTGTTATGACTTAAAACTATATTAAGTGAGGCTAAGCAGTAATAATGCTAAATATTCTTAATCTAATCCAATTATTAAAATAGGATTTTAAAGGTTTATTTTACTTTTTTATTCAAATTTTACTCAGGAATAAGTTGTTTTGATGTTATTATTGCTGTTCAGAGTTCACGTGGCTTGAATTTAGCTTGTGAGATACAGCAGATCTCATGAAACTACAAGAATATTCTTAATTTTTGTACTTTTTGAAATTTCATGTTTTCAATCACTTCTGTATTTTTCTTAACATTTCAGTTCTGCTTTAGCTTTTTGTCATATTTATAGCAGTTTCTTCTCTCTTTCCTTTTCTCTTTTATTGATATTAAAAAGGTGTAGGCCTTTTGATGAGCAGTGATCTGTTCGGTATGTTTCAATGGTTTTGCCACCCTGGAATGTCTGATGAGGTAAATAATTTATTTTACTGGAGTGATGTCATATTCGTGAGTTTCAAGACCCAAGGGCTCTGAAGTCCTAATGAATGCAAATCCTTAACAATTAACCCACTCTGAAAAACAAGGTGTGTTTAGAAGGACAGAGATTTTTATAATCTGTTTATCATCTCTGGTCCTCAGCTAATCTAGGAGGAGATACAGGATTTTCCCATCTACTTTCTTTAGAATCTCCATACTACTTTCTCTTTTGGCTTTGGAGGTATTTTGTCATTTGCTTCTGTAAGAACAATCAATTGTTTTGTGTCCTTAAGCTTTTTCATCACTTCATGACTGTGACAGGCCCCTCTATGTTCTGCTAACACATTCCATTCAATAACTTCCCGGGTCAGAATCAGGGACTGCAAGAGTAGAAGCAGTGTAGTTTAGAAAAAACTGGTAATGCTTTCATAGATACAAGCAATCTGACTGAATAAAGTACTTCCATGAAGGTCTGTCAGAAATATTACCTGCTACATTTCTTGATAGTGTCTATTAATAGAATATTATATGCCTACACATGTACTTCTTGCAGCTGCTTAATCTGGGCAAAAACTTGTTGCTGCTCAGGGCCCCAGTGGAAATCGTTCTTCTTGCAGGTGACCAGGTTGAGAGGGCTCACGATCTGACTGTGCTCAGGAATGTGCATTCTCCAAAAACCTATGGCACCTAGGAAAGCTTGTGTCTCCTTCTTATTGGTTGGTGGAGACATAGCTGTGATCTTGATGATGACATGTCCGATCCCCTTGAATGAACCTCCAAGACATATGCCCAAGGAAAGAAGGATAACCAGGCTTAGAGGGGCCCTGCCTCTAGCCAGGTAGAGGCTAGGGAAAACCGTGTTTTTTGGACTGTGTGGATTCATTGGCCTGGCACATCAGAGAACCATGAGAGTATACAGCTTTAGTCGATACTGGTGCGCAGTGCACATTAATCCTATCAAGACATGTGGGGACAGAATCTGTTTCTATTGCTGCTGTGACGGGGGATCATAGGATCCATTTGGGCTGCATATTGAGATCATCTGCACAGAGGTATCTTTGTGCTACACTTTCCAAGACCCGTGCCCAGAGGCTGTGAGGGTTAGCCCCCCTCATCATTTCTTGGTCAGTGACAGGATCATGTGACAGGGATCCCAAACGCCTCGCTTCAATGCTGTCCAGAATTGAAGCCTCGCCTGCAGCGTCCCAAAGACGGACTAACCAACTAATTATGGATTCATCAGGTCGTTGAGTTAATCCTTCCATAGGCCGCGAAGGTCCTTCAGGATTTGGCCCATATGCTTCCATTTCCCACACCACTCAGGATTTTCCACACCTGGGTCTACTCCTGGGTCAGAGGTCTCATCAGCCCATCTAGAAATCTCAGCCCTCATTCTAGAGAAGCCACAGATTGTATAGAGGAAGTTAAAAGATTAAATACCAGAAAGATAGTCTCTTTAACATTCAGGGGAAACTGAAAATTCTCCAATAGTGATGTAACAGATTCAGAGGAGAAGAAGGAAATCAAAGGCTAAAAGTCTCATCCCCTCCTCCTCCTTTAACAAACTGGATGCATAACCATAGGCATAAAACATTCATACCTGGAACAGACCCCAGCGTGTTTATAAACTTCTTACAAATCATTACCACCAAGCCCAGCAGGATGGCTGTTCTGGTCACTGCCCCCTAGAGCTATTTCTGTATAAGAAAATAAACCTAGGGACCATAGAAGTATTAAGATATCAAGAAAACTTAGGGACCAGAAATGCATGCAAGCCTTCACCCCAAGAGACATTATGATTTCAAAAAACATGGCTATTAAATGCTTTATACCAACACAGAGTAATGACAACCAAAATACACTCAAAACGTTTTTTTCCACTCTCTCTTGGGCCCCACGTTGGGCACCAAATTTTGTCCTGGTATGGGGCAAATTTGGGAGAAAACCTCCAAAAGGGGACCCCCTCCAGAAAGCACATCCACACGGCCCCTCCCCCCAGCCAGTTTAGGAATGATTCCTTGGTGAGAAGTGGAAAGAACGTGTTTATTTAACAGGCACAGCACTCCCCAGCACACAAAATGAACAATACCAGATGGCAACACTCTTTCACTGCTCTGAAAAAAGATGACAAATTCAGCAAGTCTCTCTTGGGGTGGTCGCTCTGTTATCAGTCCCCCCAGCGCTGGGCATGGCTGCTGCCGGCCACAGGGTGCAAACTCTTGGTGCCTCCCAGATCACAGTCCGGAGCAGGTTTGAATAGTTCCAAAAAAAAAGGAAAAGAAAAAAAAAAAAAAAAAAAAAAAAAAAAAAAAAAAAAAAAAAAAAAAAGATAATCCAGGGAAAAATTCGGACTGCTTAGCCAAACTAACTAATGAACAGAAGCAAAGAAAGCAAGAGCAAAGCAGGAGCCGGAGCAAAAGCAAAAGTCAAGCAAAAAACCCCAAAAACCAAAAGCTGCACTATGTACGGCCCCATCTCTGCGTCCCACCAGCCATGGGGGAGCAGGCTGATAACAGAACCAAAACAAAACATTTGTCCTTCAGAGACAGTCTTGAAGGCACAGAACGTAACATCCAACATAGCAGAACACACAAATGGGGATACAAACATCACCCTAGGACAATGACTTTCAACTAAATGTGCTTGCCTTCCTGCCTTGGGTTCCTTTCAACTGCTCAGTCTGAAAGTCTTCACTAATGTTGCTGAAGTTTGCAAGTAATCTATTAAAAAAATTTGCATTAAATCCATTTTGACTGTTGTTTAATTTTACTGCAGAAGGATACCATGCACTGGGACTTGTAAGCAGGCAGCAAGCCTTTCAGTAGAAGATACAAGTCTTGCAGCCAGTCTTCAATTCATTGATCACTCTTTAATTTCAATGGTATTGCTTGGGTAAAGAAGTTAGCAAATGACTAATTTTGTCTGTTTAAATGTTACATCTTTCTTTTGGAAAAGAACTATGGAAGCAGAAGAAAAGGTAGTAAATGCATAGTTGAAGGTACATTCTGTAGATATGTTTCTGTATTTACTTTGATTTACTATGCTGTGCTTAGCAGTTAATCTCAAAGACAAAAAAAACCAAAACCAAACAAAACAAACAAAAAAAAAATTAGAAAAAAAAAAAAAAAAAACAAGACCCCCACCTTGCAGCATTGGGTAGACATTGGTCCTTCTCGTAAGATGGAATTGCAAGAGAATTCAGAGGCTTCAAAACAGCCTTTACATAACTCATAGTTACACAATATGCATTACATTACAAGTTCTCTTTTGTGAAACTTGAGATTCCTGAATATCTCTAGGAATAAGATTATAAAGAGCATCAGGGCAAAAATTCAAGGTCATTTTCTAATGGACAGTTTTTATGGTCCAAGGTGGAATCTTACTTGCTTTTTATAACACAGTTTGTACAGAGATAAATATTGAAGTTTTACTTCTCTGTTGAATTGTCATGCTTCTTTTTAAAAGGAAGGGACCTAGGTGCTGTACCCTGTGGAGACAAGTTGTTTTCCTTCTTTCAGTTCTTTTGTTCCCATGTGCAGGGGAACAGGGAAAAAGAAGAAGAAGAAATTAAAAAACGAGGGGGAAAGTGCTTTATTTGCATGGAGGAAAGGCAGGGATTGAATGAAGCATTCAGTTCCGCCAAGGCAGCCATTCTCTTCTGTGGCATCAGTACTCTGCCAAGATTGTCACACTGTGATACCTCCTTTATTTTGAAGTTGGAGACTTTCTAAAACTCGGATCTTTTAGGTCTATGGGTTTGCAGTGTGATAGCATGAAGCCTGATGGGAAAGATTCACCACGAACTACTGCCTGGAAAAGCTCAGCCAGTTCTATTTGAGCAGAAGGCTTGCAGTGAAAGCAATGGCAACAGAGGGAAGAAGCAGTGAATGTGATATAAAGTTACTTTATTTATTTGATAAAACACTATGCACAGTTAGTGTGACTTTTCTTATCTTTTCTACTGTCATCTTGATGGCCTTTTGGTAGCATCAGGGGCAAAGCTATTAGCATTTAGGAAAAAAGATTCAAATACTAGAGGACAAGAAGTCTCTTATAGGAAATACAACATCTAAAATGGCATTGCTTACTTTATGAATGCAGTTCAAAATGCCTCCAAATGCTAGTTTTTGACTGCATTGGGTATTTCAAATAGTGTGATTATTTTCCCAAAATATCTTTTTTTAAATAAGGTTAAAAAAGCTCACTACATTATTAGAAGTTATGGCAACCATAGAGATTTCCAACTATTACTATGGGAAAAGAAATGCCTTACTGCTCAGATTAATTTTTTTTCAATGTTGCAGCATATGATTATTTCATGTTTCATTTAAATTTGTAAGCTATAGAATAAATTACTACAGGAAATGTATTTTGTATAAATAGCTGTTGTTGTTTTTGTTTTTTTTTTCTCAGAATTAAAATTATGTTTTTAATTAATGAAAATAATATCAGACAATTCTTTAAAAGTGTATTGTGAGTCCTTCCCTGGTTACCAGATTTCCTCTGAGATTTTAAACATGTTGTAAGTAAAAAATCCTAAAAGCTCAAGTGTTCCAAATAGTTCATAACTATTAAAGATAGTGCTCAATTACATTCAAAATTGTGGATATTTTGGATGCTATGAATTGTTGCACTGGTATTTGGGGAACAGAGACAACTTTAAGGTTTCTGTAGTGACTGGCTCTATGAGCCTTACAGTCTCATTGCTCTTGGCCACCCGTTGTCCAGACATGGAGTTCTGTGTGTCTGGTTCTAGCTCCATCACTGTCTGTTTAGCCAAGTTCTTTATACAAGTGGAAGCCAGCTGTGCCTTTTGGTTCTTACTTCACTTAAGAATTTTTCATTGTTTTATTCTGTATGCACTTGAAACTTTTAATTTATGCTTGTGTCATGGTGATGACATACCACAGACAGCTGATGTACTGTAACAAGGCACCTGTCATTGCTCCCTTGTACATGGGATAACTGTGTAATAAACTGTAAGTGGTGCTAAGGAATGATTCCATTTTAATGAAAGCTATAAAATAAATATATACCTAAGGCTTTCACAGACATTTTTAGGGAGTATCTGTAATGGAAAAAAAATTGTAACAAGTGAAAAGGCCAGGAATTTTTAATGGGGACTATTTAAGCATTCTCTGAGATAATTATACCTGAAAATCCTTTCGGAAGGTATTCCAGTGCTTCACCTGCAGAAAATGTATACTGCTTCTCTGATAGATAGTGTTGTCAGTTTTACCAAGTGTTGCAACGAGTGGCAATATATTTGTGCTCTCTGAGATACGTACAAGATGAGTGCACTTGCATACTGGCTGTGAGAGTGACAGTGACGCAGAACTTGCTTTTCATTTTGCTTATGTTACTCCATAAATGTATAGGCAGGTCATGCTTGAAATGAATGTGTCACCATTGCTTTGGTATACGCTGGTATCTTTAATGTCATTTCCATTTCATTACCCTACCCAGAGCAATTCAAGTTACCTGTGATAGCATTCTTTTTCTACTGTGAACATAGTATTGATAAGACATTCAGGGACCAATGGAAAATAAATGAAGAGTGTTGGTATCCTTGCCCCCCCAAAGATAAATTTACAGAATGGTGCACTAATAATGCTCATGTTTCTAGGAAAGTTTCCATGTCTGTCCTCTGGACTAGCTTTCAGCCAGAAAATGTATAACACTGAGACCACATGTCACTGTCCTGAGGGCACAGAGCCAGTCTGTACATGTATGTTTTCCAGTCTCATTTCCTTGATGAGCACAGAATGTCCATTGCAGTAGCCATGTCTTCAGCCTTGTGCATTGCTGTGTCACCCTGGTGGGCCTTGAATATATATTATGGGTAATTTCTCTCCTGGATGGGCCTCTTAGACATGCACTACAGCTTGTGTTCAGGTCTGTCCCCAGCCCTATCTCTGGATGCTCATGACTCAAGCCCCTGGATGCATTCTAGACCTGATCAGTTACTGCACTGTTTTGGGAACTGTAGGAAGACTGGTATTACCACCCTGTTTGCTCATTTCCTTGGTAGGAGTGAGCAGCTTATCCACAGCACAGTGTGGGGCACTGAGAAGACCGAACATGTGTCCCTGGATGTTTCTTCACAAGGGTCTTCTGTCCTTGAGGGCTTGAAGCCTTATCTCCTGGAGGATACTCCCATGTGGTGATCCTGCTTCTATGGTGCAAAGCTCAAGTGCTGGGTTTCTGTGTGAAAATGAGCTTGGGATCTCTGTAACAGAGACATATCTATTTTGCTATCCCCAAAGCAGTGGTGGTTTAGGGTCTTCAAAGACTAATGTTTCCATCTTTGTGAAGACAGTGTGGTCCTGGTCAACTCACACATTGCAGTGTAGTATAAGAAGCACTAGAGAGTAGCTCTGAGCCCCTAAGCTTTTCAAGAGATGGCATATGAATGTTCAGCGGGTGTTTGGTGTATGTCTGGAACAATGTTTTCAGCTAAGTTTCCTCCTAAAAGGATCTAGTTAGCATCCACTGTGCCTGTTCTGCAACCTGAACTGACATTCCAAAGGGTCTTTACTTCATGGATTTGCTTCAAAATGATACTACTGCTTAAGACTGAAAAGAGTACCATATATGCAGCCTTAGGACATAGGTTCATCTTAGGATGACTGGCTGCCACTTGAAAGGAGCAATAGTTGTCTCGTGCTCACATCACTTTTTTTGTGTGCTCCTTCTGCTTCCAGTTCTGAGTTCTACTT
This sequence comes from Sitta carolinensis, assembly GCA_032173965.1. Classification (NCBI taxonomy): domain Eukaryota; kingdom Metazoa; phylum Chordata; class Aves; order Passeriformes; family Sittidae; genus Sitta; species Sitta carolinensis. Next base: position 80,463,917 of record CM063284.1, read on the forward strand.
GTCACACTAAACAAGAGTTTTTCCTCATGCTTGGAGGGAAAGCTAACTCATGAAAACCTCTGAGTTTTCCCTCAGATCAGCAAGCTGAGGAGAGCCGCTAGAGAGTTGCACAATTACTAAATCTAACTCAAGGGAAGAGTCAGAAAAGCAGGGAGAAAAACAGGTCTACCCCCCTCTAGCCTCTGCCTGCTGTTAGATTGATTTAAGTCTCTCATGAAAACACATCCTGAAGGAGAAGCATGCACATTTATTTAGAGAAGATTATCACTGTTGCTGCTTATTGAGAATTCGCACAGCTGAAGATTCGCTGTTTAAAAAATGTTGTGGAATTCCCCAAATCCTTGAGATATTTTTGCAGCAGATAATAAACATCATCAGGTGTCTTGTGGAGGTCTTTCTTGACAAATGGAAAAACACTGGATATGTGTTTGGTTTTCTTCCTTTATTCTGTCCTTCTCAGAAGAATGTAAAATATTCAGAAAATAATAGCAAACTATTTTAATCAGTATGATATTCATAGGCAGATACAGTAGCTAATGGACCACTAAGATCATGCTTCTTTTATTCATCTTTCCAAAATCAGTTTTAGTATGAGGTCAGTATTTTTCTAAATTTTAATTTGGTTTTGTGTATCTGTACTTGGATGATGATAAAGATTAAAAAAAAAAAATTATTGTATTTTTCTACCTATAATTTACAAAAGTTCGTATTATCTGCTTTCTTTGCAATCTATTTATCTTTTTCTAAGAAAAAAGCCAACAACAACAGCCTTCCTTTAAATGCCATATTAAAACACCACTCAGTCTAGGATTGAATTTTGAGCCTCCTGCTGGAACTACTCTCAGCTCACTTTGAACTAAACTGAATGGAAACAGCGGGAGAGTATTCTATTCCCTAAATATACATTTTGTTAGAAATAAGGCTATCTAATTAGAGCATGTTAGTGGTGGAAATTGGGAAGTCTCAGTGCTGGTGTATAGGCAGATTAAGGCAGAAGATCTAAAATCAAATCTGACTTTTTTATTCTTGTACTGTAAATTGTTTCATGTTGCTCATACACTAGCAGCTTTCAAAGATTTTTCTGGATTGAACAGGTACTATACATTTCCTTCTAGGCTCTTAGGGGTCTGGGCTTTTTTCCCAGAGATTGCTCTGCAGTGTGACTGAGGTCTGCTTTCTGCTCTGAGCAGAGCCTCTCCCTTCTGGGCACTTCTCCCTTCCAGCCTCATCCCGGAAGCCCTTCCTTTTTTCTCTGGATAACTGTTCTGAGTGCAGCAGCCAGGAAGGATAGCTGACCGCTCACACTTTTAGCAACAGTAGCAGATAATGTTTGTGTGTCACATTCAACAGCACAATGTGCCCAACACCCTGTTAAAATATGAAGATAGAAGCAGATACCAAGGAAGCACATTTGGCCTTAGTTGTAACCTGCTGTTGTTGTGAGCCTGTAGCTAGGACAGTCCAAGTTTAGCACTAGGTGTGTTTCAAATGACTATAACTGAAGGGTTGAACAATTTAAGGTGTCCAATGCTTATTATATTCATTACATTAAGCATCCTTTGGCAAAGTAAAGTGTGATAAACAACTCTAGCTTCAGAGATCTTGGCTGATCTGACAATTTCATGGTTACTATTCATGAAACAAAAATGATTTTTCTGCTGGGAAAAATACCCATGTGAGTATGTCCAGCAAGGTTATGACAGGATATATTGAAGTATGTAAGTCTTTGTGTTGGAGCTTTAGACAGAAATTACCAAGGCATTGCTTCTGAAGTGTGCTTAAGGATTGTGCTAGAGCAAGCTTTAGAGTCATAATTTACAGAGAATTTTCATGCATGGCATTTTATCACAAATTTTGCTGACCTCAATGAGGACCCACCTCTGTTTGTCATAGGTACCCCCTGCTCCTGACCCCTGGTGCCTTCTGCCTAGGATCCCCAAGGAACCTCTGTCCCCATAATGTTGGGTGAAACTACTCTGTCTCTTCTGGTTGCACGTCTGAGTTTCATCCAACTGAAGAAGCAACATAAGGAAATCAAGAATAGTCCAAGACAAAAACTAATCCAAGTCACAACCATATGAAGTTTAACAAGAGAAAGTGCTGGATTCTGCACCTGAGATAGGACAACCCTGGCTGTTCAGACAGAATGGGGAATGAGATGCTGAAAAGCAGTGCTATGGAAAGCAACCTGGGGTTCTGGTCAATGGCAAGTTGAATCTCAGTCAAATCTGCCCTGACAGCCAGGAGGGCCAACCCTGTCTTGGGGGGCATCAAGCACAGCATCACCAGCTGGGCAAGGGAGGGGATTGTCCTGCTCTGCTCTGCACTGGGACCTCAAGTGCTGGGGGCACTTCTGGGTGCCACAATATAAAAAAGACATTGAGCTCTAGAGACCATTCAAAGGAGAGCCACAGGGATGGCTAAAGACCTTGATGGGAAGCTGTATGAAGAGTGTATGAGGTCACTTGGTCTGTTCGGCCTGGAGGAGACTGAGGGGAGACCTCATTGCAGTTACAACTTCCTCGTGAGGAACAGACACTGGCCTCTTCTCTGTGGTAACCAGTGACAGAGCCTGAGGGAGTGGCCTGAAGTTGTGTCATGGGAGGTTTAGGTTGCATATTAGAATAAGGTTTTTCACCCAGAGGGTGGTTGGGCACTGAAACAGGCTCTCCAGGGAAGTGCTCACAGCACAAAACCACAGGAGTTCAAGAGGCACTTTGGATAATACTCTCAGGCACATAGTGTGATTCTGGAGAGTTGATGTGCAGGGCTAAGAATTGGACTTCATGATACTTGTGAGTCCCTTCTAGTTCAGAATATTCCATGATTCTGTAAATTTCATATTTTAAAAACTTATGAGACAGAATTGGGGAATTCCTTGTTCCTAAGTCCTTTATACATCTCACCTAACCAAACAACTCAGTCTCTGCTTCCCTCTGCTCTTGAATCTCCACATGAATAGCTATGGCTTCTTGAAAGAAACTGGCAAATGTGCCTTCTCTCTGCATGCCCTTGATGAATGTGAGGAGGGTGGATACAGCCCCTAATTCTTCTGGCCTTCAGAAGGGTCCACTCTGCAAAGAGCAGAGTGCCAGAGCCTCCAGATCTCTCCCTTTTGTCTTCAGAAGGTTCTCCTTGTGTTTTGCTATTTTATGAGAAAAGGGGAAAGTAGGAACAGAACAGTAAAACCTCAAAAAAATGAGGATGTGGCAGAGAAATTTAAATTGATGTTTAATGGTAAGAGGCTCAGAAATTTAGTAGCAAGGTAAGGAGAGTTAAGTTAGGAGCAGGAGAGGGTGAGTGGTAAGCTGGGAGTGGCTGAGCAAATACAGGAAGGCAAGGGTGTACCATAACTTGAGAAAAGAGTAACATGAGATTATAAAAGGAACTAGGCTTGGTCGATGGGAGCCAAAGGAAGTGGGCAGACAGTTTAAAGATAAGGGAAACCTGTTTCAGCACAAAATTATGATTGTTAGACTCAAAATCTTATTATTAACAAAAGGGTACACACCATATATATGTGTGTATATATATATATATATATATATATATATATATATATATATATAAATATATTATATACACACACACACGTAAAGAGGAACTCTTCAATGTAAATAAATACTTAAATTGTCTAAAAGTTAATTTAAAAAAGGAAAATCTCATTGGAAATAGCTTTTAAATTTTAAATACAGGACACACGTTCAAGTAGCTGCCCCTTCACCCGGCAGCTGTGAGTATTCTTTGAGTGTTCCTCTGGATACTGACTCTGAAAGCATCTGTCTTCCCGAAGAGGAAAGGGGGCAATTAGAATGAGTTTTCAACAGTGTAAGGGCTTTGCTGAGCAAGGTTCATGGTGGGGGTCTCTTTCTCCTCAGTCTTGGCTCCCTTTTGAGGATATTTTTATGTAATGTCTTACCACAGCCTGCTTTCCCCCTGCTTTCTAAGGTGGGGAGCTGCGCACTGCCTCCCCGCGTCCCATTACCCTGGAGGGGCTGATTGTCACACAGTGATTATATAGGAGTACCATCCCCGTGCTCGGGGTGCCCCCAAAATGAAACCATTGTAGGGAAGCACAGGCATGGGACCATCAGACAACTGCTGCCACAACTAAAAGCAGCTTCCACCAAGGCAGAGACAGACACATCTGGAGATCCTGTGCTGCTGGCTGAACAACAAGCCTCTGACCTTGTGCTAAGTGATAACCAAAACCTTACTTACATAGCTAAGGGAGAAAGGCTGATGGAAAAGACAAAGATGCTAGAATTTTAATCAAACTGGAAATAGTGAACCTATGTGTTGCTGTATACGGAGATGGTATCTGACTTCCTCCAACCCAAGAAAGGGAAGCCACAGTTATTATTGTGGAGTACATGTAGATACAGGACTTGGAAAAACAGCTTGGCACAAAAAAGCAGAGGAGGTCAGGCTTGGAGAAAAGGTAGCCTTATGGTGTAGGAACAAATGTCCTCCAGGAAAGCAGGTTTGAGTTCAGGATTGATCCTGCATATTCCCTCTTTGCCGGCAGCAAGTGTCTATTTGGAAGTATGTCCAGTCTTGTTAGAGGCAAAGTGTACACAGCCTTCAAATCTGCCAGCTACGCTATTAATAGAGAAGATTGCAAAACCAATTCAGAAAGTCTCATCAAACTATTGATCTGCATGGATCTCAGCATGATGCCATATTTATGGAGAAATCTGTGCAATAGTTGTGTCTGTGTTGAAGATTTTCAAGGTTAATAGTATTTTATACTTTTTAAGTCACAGTCCTAAAGAGGGTGATCCAGGGGTATTTTTCTACAATCATTTGTGTCATTCTGCAAACAGGACAGATCAGCTCTAAGAATGGTTCATCATTATTATGCAGTTTATGGTATTAAAAATTAGAGATAAAAATAGTTAAATGGGTTGTATTATGTTCAGTATTCTCAAAAATAAGTCCCTAATCATCTTCAATATATATATATATATATATATATATATAATATATATAAGTAATGTGTGTGTATATATATGTATATTTACACACACACATAATATATGTCTCTGAAAGCATACAGACTTCACTCCTGTTCACTTGCAGTTATAGTTTCATTGTATCATGTCAAGGTGTCAGTTACAGTCTAATGGAAAAACCTATTTAATCTGTGCTTTTTATTATATTTTGGATATACTTAGGCAAAAACAGTTGAATTGGATATTCAGTCTTTGAAAATACTCTGCTTTTTCCTTTCTAGGTACGGAATTTATCAACAGAAATAATGAGGATGAGATGAGGATGAAGCCAAAACATGTATTTGTAATGAGAGAATCAAGTAGTGTGTTGAGGCTATAGCACAGAGATTTTTGTTCCACTGTATTAAATGGCAGGCAAAAAAGCAGTAACAATTTTTTTTATATCAGTACAATAAAGTAAGTGCTCAGCTTAGATGCATTTTGATTATCTTTCTGAAAAGATTCATTTTTCAACTCTGTCATCAATCTAATTTATTGGTAATTTGAGCTCAAAAAGTATGGCTCAGTAGCCACATATATTTTAGGTTCTCTTGAACATAACAAGAAATGTAAGTGTCACTGATGGGGAGGCTTTGTTAATTTTTGATTTTTATTTTTTGGAAGAAGGTCAATGTCATGCCTTTTGGGAGGAAAGCCTAGTGCATACACAGCTTTCTTTCAATGGTTTGATTAATCTCAAGGATTCTTATTGTGGCAGAGTAAGTGATTCAGGGATCACTGCTCAAACTCAATACTTAACTCTCCAAAGAGGGCAAGTACTTTGCACATACTGGTTCATCCCCTGTTTAGGTCTTTTTGCTCTGGGCATGGCAGATCTGAATTAGTATTATTCAGATCTGGAATTGTAGGTGAAAAAGTTCCTATTGAGCTGCAATTGAAATGGCAAGATTGGGCGAAGGAGAAATTTTAAATTATAACTCAAAATCTATTGAGGCAGTGTTTGCAGACATTCCTCTTTGCTGACCTGCTGTCCAAGAGCTTGAACTGCTTGCATTTTGGGGGCCAAGGGGCCACCTTACCCAGGACTACTGTGCCTTTGCTGTGAGCTAGCTGGGCTTTCTCATGTCTTTCCTGACTACAGAGATGCTCGGGGAGGTTGGGTTTCTCTGTGCTGTGTTTTGCTGTACTTGCAGTTGTGTGCAGTGCTAGAGGAGAAGACACAGACTTGTTCTGGGAGGGCAGTGCTAGAAACAGTTTGCAAAATCAATTCAGCAGCAACTGTCTGCAGGGCTCTGCACCTGTGGCTCTGACTGGTTTCACAGAGCCAGAGTGGTTTAAGTGATGTATTTAATGGGCTTAAATTTGCTGCAGTGGAAAAGTATGAAGGACAATTAGTTGGCCTGTGTCTTCTTCAATTTTGTCCTTCTTTTTTCAGACCATGGTTCTAAGAACTTGGTGCTTCATATGTGGGTCAAGTATCAGGATTTGATGTATGGTATTATTTTAAGTTATGAGCTATCAGAAGGAAGAAAAGAATGTTTTCTATTATCTTGTATGGGACAACTTTAAAATTGACAACCCAGGTTCTGACAATGTATATTTATAAAGTTGTTCACCTGTCAGATATCAGTGTCAAGATACAGGTTATAATCTACAATAAATGTTAGATACAGCACAGCACTGAGTGTTCTCAATTGATGCTCACTCAGGATCACTCTGCCTCTATATGACTATCTGAAAAAATTGTCAAGAACTTACAGTGCTCTGAATATGTTGATTAAATGGAACATTTGAGCATTTTGGAGACTGTCTTCATCTCTGTGTATGCATTACAGCATACCCCCTGTTTCCTTGTCAAAATTAGAGTATTTTCTCATTAATGTCAAATTTCAGTCATAGTGTCAGAAATCTTGTAGTTTTCTTGTGTATGTGACTTTGCTTTTAGTATCATTAGAGGGTGATACTGTAATTTACTGGTTATGTTCAGTTGCTGTTTAACTGGCCCAGCACTGAAATTTGATGGCCAGAAGACTTCCTTTGTGATCAGGCTAGTCAGCACATTGGCAGTCTATTCCTGTCGTGTGGGATCATCCCACACCACAAACTGTTGCGGGGAGCTAAGGTTCTCTTTTGCTCAATGTTAGGCTGAACAAGTATAAATTCTGCTTTTGAAATGACTGTTCAAGAGGTTTTACTTAGCTGCTGTGCCAGCATTCCTCACAAAGGCTACAGTGTTCAAGTACAGAATAGTATTTCTTACCACTTAACAGGATGCTCTTGGATTCTTTTTCCAACTCAGCAGGGCTCTAACACGGTGCCAGACCTTTATTTTGTGGGTATCCGGTCTGTACTCCCAGTTCCAGTGTGACCGTCAGCCCCAGCAAGGGATGGCTGGCCATCAGCACTGGGGAGTCAGGGAAGAGCATGCTAACAAGCCTGTCAGCATGGGGGACTCACCAGCCGGGGCCCCATCCCCCAGGATCCAAGCAGGGTGGGTCTGGAGACAGGAACAAGGCTCAGAGAAGAATGGAGTTCACCCCAGGTTCAGTGAAGAGGTCAGACAAGATCCTGATGATGAGGCAGGGCTGAGGTGAAGCCCAGAACACGTCAGTGACCCCCGCTCAAGGCAGGCCCAGAGGCAGTAGCTGGGTCAGCCAGAGTGCAGAGGTTATCAGGCAAGATCCCAGGGATGAGGCAGTTCTGTGTCAGACTGGGAAGTCAGTCTGGGTCTGGGCCAATGGCGTACGTGGCCAGGCACAGGGGCCTGCAGTGTGGTGGCAGCATAGATGAGCTGAGCTGGAGTCAAGTGTGACAGCCTCAGCTCTGCAGCCATTCCTGCAAAGAGTAGGGCAGCCTCCAAACCTTCTTCCAGCTTCCTCCTGAAAAGCTCTTTGAGGCTTGCCAGGTTGTCTCAGTACCAGCTTTTGCCACACAAAACTGGGATGGAGTGTGTTGCAGTCCAGACAATCACTGGAAAGTCTCATCTCTGACTCCCATATAACAGTGATTTGAAAATACTCTCTTTTGGTCAATGTTTAACAAAATAAGAACATTTCTGAAACACATCCAAGGACAGCCTACTCTGATATCTTCTGTAGCACGTGAAACAGTCAAGAACTACCAAAAAATTTAAAACAACAAAATAGAACTGCTTGTCTGTACTGTTCGTCTACAGATCTATGACATTTAATCTCTGCTCTGTATGATGTTGGAGGCAGACCGTTCATGTCAACTAGTGATGAGGCAGACGTGAAAATCTGCCATTTTCAGCGACTGCCATTTTCTTTCAAGTACCCATATGCAGAATAGTTACCTCTGCCACAGAGCAAATCTAAGGGAAGTAATTTTAAGATCTTCAGGCCCCTGGATGTGCTTTTATCAGCAAAAGAGTATCAAATTTTCTTACAGAAAGTCACATCCATAGACCATCCCTTCCTCTTCTGCCATGAGGACGGTAGTGGGTGGGGAATGACAGGAGGCAAGCTAGGTGGTCTCTGTGAGGGCCTCTGTTCATCACTTCCTGGACTCATGAAGGTCATGTCAACCCAGGAAAGCTCAGCTTAGGGAGGGACTCCTCTCATTACTTACATTCCACATACTTCCAACAAAAAAGTTTCTGTAAATCATTAACAGGAGCTCAAATATGCTAATCTTATGGTCAGCATGAGTGACAGCATCATTCACATGGTCTTAAACAAAATACTGGAAGGATAAATGAAGGCTCCCTCTATTTTCTTTCTTTAGGACTAGCCCCTCAAGTCCAACATTGTAGTATCAAATTTCATGAAGCAGCAAAAATTGCAGGAAGTATTTTTCAGCCAGTGTCTCATGGCTATTTAGAGCAAGGCCAGGTAGCTGTGATGCCTTGCAGTTTTGTGAGCAAGCTGTGCCTTCTGTGCAGTTTCTTCTGCTCACTGCCCTTGGGGAAGGGCTTCCCCTTTCCATAACTCTGAAGCATGGGGTATTTTTTCCCTGCTGGAGTGGGCTCACCTGTCCCTATGAGCTTATGCTCTTGGCTCTCCTGGCTGAAGATTTTTGAGGTTCAGGGCACAATTTAGTAGTCAGACTTTAGGAAGTGGAAAGCTATTTCTTCTGGCTCTTGCTGACAACAGTGACCTGCCTGCAGAATATACCAGAATAGATATCTAGTGTCATGTTTTTGTGGACCTCATTACTCGAATCAAGGCAATGTTTTATGTAAAGCCTATGCAAAGCTTTCTGTGCATAATGGGGACATTCGGCAGGGAGTCTGGAGGGAACTGCTGAGGGTTTTTTGTGCTTCAAAGTTTCTTTGGCAATCACCCCAGTTAAAGGCACCAGCTGCAATTCAGGCTTATTTTTTCTTACCTTCTCTGCTTTTGTTTCTTTGCAATTAAATAATCAACCTACTGAGAGATTCTGGTTATTCTGATAATGTTCTGGATATTGTTGAACTTTTGTGATCAACAGGAACTCTGACAGGTGTCAGGATCTATTTACTGTCATATAGAAAGGTAGTGAGAAAGAGCAAAAATCAGCATAGAGCAATGACACAGCACAAAACGATTCAAGAAAAACACAAAGGCCTTTAAATCAAAACTGCCTATATGTTTAGGGAATTTGGTGGCTCAGTAATTTTTCTTCACTCATTTTTATTTGTTTATTTTTCTGACTAGATTAATGGTGCACTGGAAAGGAGTGAGAAGGAGAACTGGAGGTTTTGTAGTAAAGAAAATAGTTTCAAGATATTTATAAAGTAAAATTTACTTTGGTACTTAAGTTAATACTTACTTGTCAGGAATAAAAGTTGGAAATCTTTTTTTTCCCAAGAGGAAAAGCATGAGAAAAATTTATTTGTGGCTTTAAAATTGTCATGTATGTTCTTGTTCTGAATGGTACATGTTTTGTATGAAAAATTAAAATATTTTGTCTAGGTGTGGCTTTTTAACTGTTCAACTTAAGTACACTAGGTAAGTTTTATTTTGAAATGGCAAGTGCATTCAAGCAATGCCGCCAAATTCCTGGATTAGTACGGTTAATAAAGAACATTGTGTTGAATTTAATTTATGAACAGGCATATGCAACCTCAGTTACTTTTGGAGAAAATGTTAAAAAATCTGAAAGTGTTAGAACATCCTAATGATTTATAGACATAGTAGTTTATTGTCAAGGACAATTTATCTGAAATACATATACAGAATATAGTTTTTAAGTGTTTCTGACAATTAGATGATACCACTCCAGTACTCCACCCTCTGTTTTAGAAGAATCCATTACCCTATCTTTGTATTCGTGGCTTCTTAGAGGAAGGCACTAAAGCAAAAATCATGTGGTAGCTGGTTTGAAAACCATTCCTCAGACCAGAACCTTACTGAAGTTACCTTGCTGGTAGAAGATGTGAAACGTTGTGACAAGATCTCAAGTGAGATGAGCAAGCCTAGTCTTCCTCCTAAAAATAAGCTCCCCAAAGAAGATGAAAAGGGTTCTTAAGTGCAGAAGGGACAGAGGGAGGGGAAAAAAAAAAAAAAAAAAAAAAAAAAAGAGTTCTTTTAAATACAGAAAAATTCCAAATTACAAAGAAAACAGTACAGAGATGAAAGTGGTTCCTGCTGTGTCATGGTACAGTGATTTTTTCTGTACTTGTTTTACACCAGCTAGTGACCTTGAGTTGTAAACTGTGGACATTTTCTCCTCTTCCTCCTACCCCAGCCATGGTTTGCTGCATTTCCTCTCTGCTTCCCCCTGATGTCCAGCTGCTCCAGAGTTCCTCTGGCTTCTCTTCTTCCCCCTACACCTAACATCACCTGTCTCACCAGGCAATCTGCTTTTTAGAGGCATCCCTGGGCATCCCAGCAGGAAGGCACAATCTCCAGCCGGGTCCCTTCAGGGAGCGGAGCATACCTTTGAGAGGCCAGGCTCGACGAGATCTATGATGAGAGCTTTCCTCAGCAGACACTGAATTACTCAGTGTGCAGCTGCTTGTTGCTTTTCAGCAATTGCTAAATCACAGTTCAGGCAGGGGCAAAACAAAGCTGCCCTTGAATTAAGGAATAACAGGCTGCAGCCTTAATTATTCTGGAATTTAAAGGCTTACTATTAGCTCTAGACAATCAAAGGGAAGAATGCTTTAATACTACTTGAGATAGGGGTTTGCTGGTAATCAGGACTTAATAAAGCTGATATTTCTTCATTTGAGCAACCTTCCCTAGTTTTTGTGTAGTTTTGTACTGCTTCTCTGGGGAAAATACATGAGTGAGGAAAATTCCAAATTCCAAGCACAGATTACAGAAGGTTTTCCTCAGCATCTCAGAGCAATTCTGGCATCTTTTCTCAGTGGTAGGCCTCTTTGTTGGGTTATACCACACCTGCTAATAAGGGTTTGTGTGATACGAAAATGGGCAAGTGCAGGGAAACAGGAAAAGGTGCCCTTTACTAAATGGTTGCTCAAGTGACTTTTCTGAGTGTCACACCAGAGCAGGCAGAAACATGTTGAATGGCTGTCGGACTACAACTTGATGGGTTTTTCACTAAAAAGCTGACACTGACATTATGTTTTGAATCTTTTGTACTTCTTCACAAGTTGAGTAAGATGAATTTGTCAAATATCTATCCAGTAAATAATGTGTAGAAATCCTCCAAGTGACATGTCTTTTTATCTTGTCTGGTTTTTTCTCTTCTATTACTTTAGAGTTGCCATTAACAAAGAGACTGTTAGTACCCCTATTTTGTCTACACATTTTCAAATTCTTAGTTTAACAATATTCTTTTAACTTTAGAAATCATATTACCTATTGGTAGAAACCTTCGTATTCTAATATGCTTTTAAAAAATGAAGTGCAACCCTAAGATTTTAGCACGATCCTGTTCCTTGCCTGTGTCGTCCCCCTCCAGATTTTTGGAAAACAGAACATTAAAACAAGTGGTGAAAAGATCCTTTTAAATTCTGACACATTATGCTGTTAAATGATACTGTATATCCAAAGAATTTAGCATTGGTAAACTGTTGCAGTAAAAATTTAGTTATTTACCACAGTATTAATTTTAGATATCTGTTTTTAAAGCTGCACTGTACAGCTGAGCTCCCTGCTTGTTTCCTTCATTCTTTTCTCACTCACAGACTGTGTGTCCAATACTGATGATAACTGAGCCGTAAGATTGGTTTAGTATATACTCAGAACAAGAAATTAGTTATTCAAACTAGTATGTGATTCAGTGCCCTATTTTAGACTGATTTTTCCTAACTCTTGGCAAAAATATCTTGGGATTCCCATCGCTAAGGTTTAAGGTATAAACTTATAAAAAGAAGCATCAGCTGAACTCTCTAAAAGTAGAAGAATGGGCAAAGAAAGGGGAACAAAGCTAAGTAGAAAACAGTGAGAAAAATAGGCCTAAACTTTTTTTGTTGAAATTTCTGTAACTGTTTTTCTTTCCTCTGCTAAAATACAACTTTTACATGCATAATATGTTGAACAAAAAAGATTAAAACTTTTTGAACAAAAGCAGATTAAAACTAATGGCCTTTTACATTTAGTTTACAAAGCCTTGCTGAAGAGCGGGTAATTCCAGCTCATTTAAAAACAAGGTACAAGAGAAAGGGTTTCTTGAGTCCAAGAGAAATTGTATATAGCTATATAATTGACACGAGTGATAGATTGAAAGGTTTTTCTGTTGTTTGGTTTTTTTAGCAGCTATTTGATATTGTTTTTAACTAGAAATTTTAAGAAGTATCCAGGTATTTGTAAGTGGCCAAATGGAAACTAAGACACCTGCTCTTTGAGAGCAGCAGTTGTATTTTAAAAAATTAGAGCTCAGATTTTCTGAGGTGATTTCTGAAACTAGACCAGGAAAAATGGGATACAAAATATAAAGAAGAAATTAACCTTTCCCCACTGTAGAGATCAGCTTTGAATCCTTGGGCTTTCTACTTAATAGCATGGGTTTCTAAGCCACTTTTACCTAGGCTTTTTCCCCTTGTCCTGCTTTATTACCAAAGCAGTCTTTGCTTTTTCAAAAGCTTTGTCTTCTGAGATGACAGCAACCTCTGGAAGAGATGAAAGTTCGCTGGCAAATAGTTGTCGATTGGCATGTTTGCACTTTAGTCACCAAATTTGGAGAGGTGCAGCAAGCTTTTTGGTGCCACTTTTATTTGAACAAATGATTATCCATGGTATAATAACAATTAAATAATTAATTATTAAATACTCATTGTAACCCTGTAGTAGGTTCAGGACTTGCTTAAGATTCAAAGATATTAAAATCCAATATGTAAATTAAAGCAAAGATGAAGGCATAGTGCAATTCAAAGGGCAGAAGAAGTTTTACCAAGTATTTCAGTGATGGGCTTGAAGCATTCAAATTTGCTACGTTTTGCAGCTTTTTAATCTTCATTTTTTTTACAAACTCTCTTTAACTTCATGAATACAGACCTCTGCATTCATTTGGAAAAGATAATGCTGTTGCTTACATAATGAACATTTCGTGGTTTTTTGTCCTTCAGTGACTGAGCCTATGTTTAGTTAGCATTAACGTCTTTTCATCAAGAGGAGGTCACACATGGTATCTATCCTCAATACATGAAGTCTAGTCTACACACTATATTTGTCGTGTAGTGGAGTCCAGTCTTTTCAAAAGAACGCTGAACAGGTTAAGCTCTTTGGATTTTTAAGCAAGCAGCTACTGGAAACATCCAGGAAATCAGATTCATCATCTTAAACTGGGATTCTGAGTCTTCTTTCAGAGAAGAACATCAGTGTTTACAGACATGTAGAAAAAAAAGAATCCTGTTAGAAGTAAATAATATGTGTCATCCCATGTGACAGTAGTTCAGAAGATATGACTTGCCATTTTAATTCCACTGCTGATGTTTTATTCCATGCCAGCAGATGTCCAGCAAGGCTCTCATGGGTATGATCTACAGCATTTCACCTCTATGAAGTGTGGTGATTTTTTTTTTTCAATCAAGTTGGGTTCTATTTAACAATACCTGCACAAGATGGTCACTTTATCTCATCATTTATGTCAACATACCTCATTATTTAACAGGATCAGAACTTACATATGCAAGAAAAAATAATCAAGAAGACAAAAACTGAAGTAGAGAAGGAAAAATATGTAGATAAAGAGATGAGCAAGCAAAATTGAAAGGAAAATCGGATAAAAGATATCCATTTTTTAAAGAATTCTTATTTTGGAAATATTACTAATTTTGAATTTTTTTTTTTCTTTTGAATCTAAAAATATCCAGGTATTTAATTTTGACAATAGTAGTTGTCATCAATTTGGACATCTAGTCAATCTCAATGTCACATAATTGAAACTAGAAGATTTTTAAAGGTGCCTTCCAACCCAAACAATTCTATGATATGAGGAAGATATCTTTGACTGAAAACCATCTTGACAAGTGACAAGGGTTGCAATTATGTACTTTGTACATTTTGCTTTGGTTTTTAGTACCTTTTCTGACTTGAGAGAAAAAAATGTTAATTAAAAATGTCCAGTTGAAAAGAGCGAATGTTGGGATAGTAGTGCACGTCTGTATTTCATGTTGAAACAAATAGCTCTAGTATTTATTGATGACTACTTCACTTATATGTTAGGAGGAGAAATAACTGAAAATGGCTACAGTATAACACCAGATAAAACCCCAAAATTATGCTTCCTATATCTGTCTGTTTTTTCAATGTGTGACATTGATATAGTAAAATAGTTTTGAAAAATGTCATAAGTCACAAAAGTTGAGGTGCTTCCACAAAGAAGTAAGAGAAGGAGAAATGAGTATTTATGGGGAATGCCTTTAGTTTTTGACAAACTTTGCTTTCTTTAAAGATTAACGACTGCTCATTTTTTCTTTTGTATTAGTAACTGTCAAGAAACATTTCAGAACTGAAAATGCAGCAAAAGGACTTGAATTTAATCCTTTCTTTAATTCAGGAGTAAAACAGTAAGGCCTTGATTCAAGATAAGAGCTAATAACATTTTTTTCAACTTGAGCTTATTTTTCACTGTTATTTCTGCACTGGAGCTTTCCTGGTTTAACCCTACAATTACAATCAAACAAAAGTTGAAACTCTTTCAATAACAACTCCTGAGGCTACAGATGACAGGTCAAAATCATGGTCTTCAGCACATGTGCCTTGAGTGGAATTGACAATTTATTTGCTAGCAGTGAGTTCCAGAGCTGTCAAGGACTTAAGAATAAGGATTTTTAGATCTCTTGGTTCTTTTTTTTTTTTTTTTTGTCCCTTTTCTATTTTAAATTCATAAAGTAATTCAAGACATTTTCTGACTGGCCTCTCAAGAGAGGGCTAGTGTAATGTACAAGCATGAACTGTAGTGGAAACAAATTTGTGCTGAGAAGACAGAGGAAGACCTATTTTTGAGAAATTAGCCGTAGTAAAATTTCACACATGACTGCAATTTGTCGCTGTTCTCTGTACACAGAGGTTCCACCACCATGAGCAATATTTAGCTTTTGTGATGTTATTTACTGTGTAATCTCACTTTGTCGTTTTGCTGGCTCATAAATGTCATTCATGATGGACATTGCAAAACTCAAGTCATGTTTCAACAGTCACTTCCTCTTTTCAGGTAACAAATTAACCACTGAAAACTAAATGGAAGTCTGAGGATTTCACTGAAGTTATAGCTGTATTTGGCACAAGTGAATTTGGGAACCCGTTCCAAAACATTGAAATATTGGCATTAAATATGTTGATGGTCATTGAGTCTATAGCCTTCAAGTAAATTCATCAGACAGGGAGAGTTATTTTGGCCTGCTTAGGAGCCCTTTTCTGGATCAGTTAATCAAAACTTCAGCACTGATGTGTATGTGCTCAGCAAGAATTCACAGACTACCAAGATTTTTATTTGAAAATCATAGCTTTGCAGGTAAGGATTATATTGCTTTTGAGAATCTAAAGGATTGACATAGAAAACTGGTGGACTCATAAGTTATCTCAAATTTCTAAAGGCTGTAAAGAGTGCATGGAGAAAATGAGATGGTTTATTATTGTGTTACTTTGTTATTTTCTCCTTTCCATTGCTTTGTCATATCTGCATCTCTTAAAATTTTGCTCTTTTTTCTCGAGAATGTACATGAGTAAAACACAAGTTAACTGTGCATATCTATTTTACATCTCAGTTGAAATTCTGTAATACTTAATCAGGGAGTACAGGAAGATATGACAAGAAAAATTATGACATTTTCTTCAAGGAGTTTTAAATTCTTGGAAACTTAAGTTGATATTTATGATTCCTGTTTATCTGAGAGAATGTTGTTTTCCATACATCTACTTTTGAGTGTGCCACATTGAAACTCTCAATCAAATAAATGTTAAGAACTACAAGGGACACTTCATTTCTACCACATTTTACTGGCTTGACTATGCGTATATTTCCTTTCTCCATAAGCAATTTTCATATTCCTGTTTGTGTTTACTGAAAATTGCTCCTTGTGTTCTAGTAAAACTGTAGTTTGTGCGCAGATGCTTTGCTGCAGGGCACTCAAAGATCAGAATATTCACTGCTTGATTGATTCTTCCCAATAAAATGAGGATTTTATAACACTCAAAAAATTTGATTTAGTAGCATTTCCTACATTCTAAAATGCCAAATTTTATCCTTTTCCATCAATGTATTTAGTTAGTGTTTGTGTACAGTACTTGTATTTGAATGCAAAAAGATGAGCTGCTGCAGTCTTAAGGTTGCGTATATGAAATTCATTTAAAAAAAAAATGATCAATGAAAAATACTAAATATAATAATAATAATAATAATAATAATAATAATAATAATAAAAAGTAATAATAATAATATAGTAATAATAATAATAATGTGTTGTCTTACCACCTGCAGACTTACTAATGCTCCATCATAGGGGTCAAAGGGAGGAAATTGAAATAATTCAAAGAGCTCCTGTTGTGTAGGGACTAATCCTATTTAAACCTATGAGTTAACTAAGTGGTAGGTGTGGAGTCTTCAGCAGAAGGCAACAACCTTTTTCTCATAAAGGGGTGCTGGAACACCAGAGCAATGTGTAATTTTGTTGCCTGTCAGGTTAGATAAACAGCAATAGTGACTACCTCTGTATTTTGCTAAATATTTCCACGTTTTCAGAGCATACATGGAGACGTCTTTGTTTGAATTTTTGAAATAATTCAAATGTTGCATGGAAATATTTTCACCAAAACAAGAAGCTGCTATTGCTGCATTGACTCAGATTTAGTTTACACGGTCTGTAGTGTATTGTGAGTAGTTTACCTTACAGATAAAATTTTCTGATGCATACAGTACCATGTACTGTGGATATTGCCCGTGATCTCTATTTAGCATCAGGCTAAAGGGATGCAAAAATTCCCAACCAATAGAAAAAATCTCTGACTTCACTAAATTAGTAAAATTATATAAAAAGAAAAGCAACCAAGAATCGATGAACTAGCAGGGTAGATGTCTAAAGGGTGAGGGGACTGAGTCTGGGACTGAAGAAAATGCCTAAAGTGTCTGGGTTTGCTTCACTGGTTTCGTAAGATGGAATTAACTTTGCAATTTGACTTCAGTTTTGCAATGCCAAGTCTATAACTCACTGTGGGCCTGGGTTAGTACCTGCCTTTTTTGGTTCTTTCTTTTCTTTGCAGGGTGTCTGTGGATGAAACATTTTTCATTACAACAATAAGTTATCTGTCCAATCATTGCTTGCAGGAGATAGAAGGGTAGAGACTTAGATTGTGATTTCATTTTGTGTGGAGCTGAGAGCACTGAGCCAAAGAATGCTTCTCTCAGTTATGCTAAAAGGCATGAGCATATTCTCACACAGGCACACACATGTGCTGCATACACAAGTGATATCAACACTTGCTCTTATGCCTCGGGCCTAAGTGAAATAGGAACATAGCAAATATATGAAAGCGCAAAGAGAAAATTATGTAAAATAGAAAAAAATATTGTAAAAATATGGAAAAATATTATGGCTAATGTGAACAAGAACCTAAACTTGTATATACGAAGTGCATTAGGTAAATGAAGAAAAAATTAAAAATTAGTAAGTTGGTCTTCTAAATAAGATTTTCAAAGAAGTCTTGATAAAGTTATCAATTCCTGTTGGTTTTAAGGAAGAGTTGCAGGCCTAATTACCTTTAAACCTCTTACAAAGCTAAAGAATTTGATTTATCATTTTAGATGCAAATGATCTTCTCATGTGAAAAAAAAATCAAAATACTTGTACAAATATTATGTTCGTAATTCAAAATAGGAATGGCTGAGAGTGCAAATAAAATTATAAATAAAATTACATTATAGGATGAAAGGGTATAAAATAGAAGTCAAATATTTCACTTCTGAGGGAAGATCTAGTAAATAAGAGAAGTCTGAGAAAATAGGTATGTCATTTGCTAACAAAATTGCTAGCAAATACTAAATATATAGTCCAACAAATACATACTTTTTTTATTGTCTCTTGATGGATTCACATTAATTAACCTAACTAGGTATTGCCAAGTTTTACATTTGGCTATGGGTATGTGAAATAGCACTGTTTTTGCTTAAAGTACTGTGTTTAATAACAGAGTATGTAATACTGTGAAAAAAGTTTCATACTGTAATAAAATTGTGATGTGCCTGTATTTTCAGACACATCTGTGAAAATTTCTTTAATTTTACAAGTCACATCCAGCTGTTAGTTTTCATTACTGTGGAATTATAGAATAGTTTGTGTTGTAAGGGACCTTTAAGGATCATCTAGTCCAAACCACACGCAAAGGGCAGGGACATCTTCAGCTAGGTCAGGTTGCTCAGAGGCCCACACAACCTGACCATGAATATTTCCAGGGATGGGGCATCTACCAGCTCTCTGTGCAAATCACTCTAATTTTTCACTAGCCTCATAATTAAAAATGTCATCCTTACATCTAATCTAAATCGACTCTCACTTTGAAACCTTTACATCCTGTCCTATCTCAGTAGGCTCCACTAAAAAGTCTGTCCTCATCTTTTTTAGAAGCACCCTGTAAGTACTGAAGGGACACGAGGTCTTCTTGGACTCTTTCCTCTCCAGTCTGAACAAACCCAACTCTCTCAACCTGTCCTGTAATCATTTTTGTGACTGTCTTGTGAACCCATTTCACCTCTTTCCTGTGCTGAGGATCCCAGAGCTGGATAGAGTACTCCAAACCGGTCTCACCAGCACAGAGCAGAGGGGCAGAACCTGCTGCCCATATTTCTTTGGATACAGCCCAGGATACAGTTGGTTTTCTGGGCTGCAAGTACACACTGTTGGCTCATGTCCAGCTTTTCGTTCACCAGCAGCCCCAAGGGTTGGCAGGGCTGCTCTCAAGTCCCTTCATCTCCCAGCCTCTCTTGATACCAGCGGTTAGCCTGACTCAGGCACACAACCTTGTACTTGGCATTGTCAAACCCCATGAGATTCCCGTGCACTCACTTCTCAGGTTTGTGCAGGTCCCTCTGCATGGCATCCCATTCCTCAGGCATGTCAGCTGTGCTATGCAACTTGGTGTCACCTGCAAACCTGCTGGGTGTGCACTCAGTCCCTCTGTTGTTGGTGGAGATATTAAACAGTTCTGGTCCCAGTACGGACCTGTGAGGGACACCACTCATCAATATCTGTTCAGATATTGAGCCATTGACCATTACTCTCTGGGTATGATCATCTGAGCAATTCCTTATCCACTGATACAACATCCATCACTGTTACGACAAAACATATTGGAGTCTCTTACGATGTATTCACTGTCAACAGTGATTTACTTCCACTTTTTGTATAAATTGCATATAATTGTCACTACAGTGGAACATGCTATCATGTATGATGGAATTGTAAATAAGTGAACCCTGTGGAAGAAGCTCTCTCAAACCTCCCTCTTCTGTTGCTGTTTTCCATGGAAAATTCTCCATGAAGTTGCTGTTGTATTTTTTAAATAGCTGCTGTAAAACACATGATGATGATACAAGATGCTTCAACTGATTTAAATACAAATCTTCAGTGAAGTTGGGTATTATGTGTGTCAGCATGGAATTTATCTAAATGTCGTTATCTACCATGCCCTCCCAAATCCCTCAAAAGGTGTACCGCTGCCTTGTTAATCAATTGAGATTTGATCAGGGATGGTTAATGTTCTATAGTCACATGGTATAAGGAGTTAACATCTTGAAAGTGAATGATTAGTATATTATTATTCAGAGTATACAGAATTATGGATGTAGACTTAAGAAATCATATAAACTCAGTGTGCATTCCTAGAAATGTATCAGAACTAAATGTTTGATTAAGGACTTGCAAGGTGGTTTATGTTATGTTTGCTAATTCTTCTTCATCTCAGCTTATCTTCTCAGGATACTTTAAAACCTTTGTAGTAAGAAGGTCATACGCTGATCTTAAAGTCAAATAGATGATGCATAGCTCATTAACAGTATCTTAGATTGTCTTTTTGTAAATGTTTTGCTGTCAGGATATCATACATTGAATTTATTATACTTTTTTGAGCAAGGACATTGGTAAAACAACATGTATCTGTTAAAACTAAACAAAGAAGATAATCAAAGTCTGTGCAGTGCCTATCATTATTAACTGAGTAATTTAGCAAATGAATGTGGATTGTTTCAGCCTTCCATGCATGTTTCCCTGATGAGGGCAGAACAGGGATGGAAATAAAGATGGAAAAAAATAATTTCTGTGTTGTATATATCAGTTGGCAACTCTTTTTAGTGATTTCTCCTACTGAAAAGGTGGACTTGGAATGCAAATAAGGCTTGCAATCCTCTGATCCAGGGGGTTGTATGTTATATTAAAATACTCCATCAAAGAATTAATATAGGTTTAAATACTGTGTAATTACTCACCTGTGTCAGTTGGTGCCGTACAAGCACTTGGTTTTTATTGAAGAAATACATCCCCAAAATATATGTCGTAAGCCTAGAGGAAGTGAATTTTTGCAGCTATAATTTATATTTGTCAGTGTAGCATCTGCAAAGAAGTCAAGACATTGAACCATCATTAAAAATGCAAATGAATTCTTATCTTTTCCAAACACTTGATAATGGATGAGCTGTGATAAGGCTGGCTCTTTGCTACGCAATGCATAAATCTGCAAGCTGTGTCAATGTGAGATGGGTGTTGTAGGATCATTTAGGCTGATGCAAGTGGTAATGCAATTCCCAAAGCCTGGACCTCTATTAAGCTGTATACTCTCTCATCAGAATTGTCTAGGTCTTTCACATATAGCTAAACATAATTTCATTCACTGAATTTTTTTCTGACGTGGATGTTATGCCAAGGTCAATTGATGTCTAATAAACAGTAGAAACATCTCACATGATCCAGGGTGATGAGTAAGTAGTAAAGCATGATAGAAAAATGGTTTATTAGAAATTGAAATGTGTTTTTTAAAGAAAGTTGTTTCATTATAGGTTCACTGTAGATGATTATATACATGTCCTTTAGAATTTTAGAAATCAAATGAAGACTTCATTATTATAATACCTATTAAAGGCATGCAAGATATGATAGCTCCTGGCACAGTGGAGGATGATACAGGTGAGGATCCCTTAGGCACTAAACTACCCTTTGTGTAGAATAGTGCCTAATAATGCTCCAAACACAACTTAAGCTGCATGTAGGAAAGTGCACCAGTCCAGAGATTCTTATAACCTATTCTCGTTAATGTTTATGTCATTATTTTATTTCTCCACTGATTATGTGGCCATTTTGGTGGCAGATATGACTTGTGGAACAGCCCGAGTTCAACTCCTTCTAGACAAAATGTGTAAACGTAATATTTGCTGTGTCTTGGAGAACATTGGTTTGGGCTTCATCTTTCACCTAGCATTGCTTTGACTGAACAATCTCTTGAGGAAACTATAGGCTAAGACTCCTCAAGTAGATCCTTAGCTTCTGCCTGGACAGCTGCTTGCTATGGGTTTCTTGTGTCTGAAGCATATGTGAAGTGACCAGCTCAGCTTCCAGTTCCTCAGTGAAGTACAACTTTTCCTGGTTCTACCTTGACTCCCAATTTACATTTAAGGATGTGAGTCTTCACTGGACTTTGGGAGACTTGAAGTGTTAGATAAACAGGTTTTAAGCAGTACTGTGATTTTCTCAAAATCAAACTTAATGTGATTGTGCTGTGTTCTTTTATTGACCAATTTCCTTTTGATTAATGAAAAAGTCCCCACCATGTGATGCTTTAAAATTCTCCCTGGACAGTCACAGAGTTCTCTCAGCAATATTCTGGGCAGTCTTTTCATCTGAGAAATGTATTTTTCTGTATAGGCTGTAAGCAGTAATGGTTTGTCTACTGGACAAACCATTGGTTGAACATAGTAATACATCTCTGTTAATTAATCTAAATCTCACTCTGCTCTTCAGGAAAAGGTGGGGTAGAGGCAGGGAAAATAGCCTTTATCAGTTTTTACCCTAACCGAGAAATAGTCCTCCTTGATTCCAGAGTGTCTGATCAGCTGGATATATTTGTTACACAGAGCATATGCCCACTGACAGGCTGTTTGTTGAAAAACAGCCAGAGTGGAGATCACTTAGTCCAGTGGCTCAGATCAGTCCAGGGTGTCACTTATGTTCACCCAAGCATGGCAGGTCTTGGTCCACCCAGGGAACTGATGGGCTGACATCCTAGATGAGCACACAGATAATCCCTGTTATCCAGCCATGACAGATTTATAATTTTGTCTTAGATTCACAGTTACAATTTAAGCTTCATAGATCTGGGCCCATATACCTTCCTGAAAATGCACATCCTACATTAGTATTGTAGCGAAGTAAGATAGGACAAATGTAGAGGAAAAACACTGAAAATGCATTGATGTGTTAAAATCACTGTCACATCCATGGCAAACACTTCTCTCTGTCCTGGAGGATGAAGGAGGCACTTGTTGCCATAAAATGGGCCTCATTCACCCTCCTGAAAATGTTTTCAGTTCCCTCTTTGTAGGTTTTTGTCGTAGTTTGGGAAAAAATGAGTTTTTTCTGAACTTCAGTGGTCAAACCAATGAGTGCTCAGGTTTAAAGACTGGCACCTGGTGTGGCCACTGAGGACAAGGATCCGCCTCTGAGAACACAAGGGGTTAAAAGCAGAGGGCTCCCCGGAAAACTCTCTCTTGGTTCCTGTCCCTGAGGACGGAGGGATCTCCCTGCCCAGCGGCTGGCTGGGCGAGGGAGGGGAAGCCATGCGGCCTGGGCGAGGTAGGGCCGGAACCTCGGGCACAGAGGGGGAGAGGAAAATCCTGTAGGATGGAAGGGTGGCAGACAGCCTTCTTTTCCCTTTCCCTCCCCCCCTTCCCCCCCGGAGGGAGACTGAGAAACCGTGTGTGTGATCTTCGTCACCTTGAAATTTGATATCAACCACTAGACAGCACGGCCGAAGGAGTATGGGGGGGGGGCGCGAGAAGAGTGCCCAGCAGCAAAGATACCGTGAGAGTTCTGGGGAAACAAAGCCCAAGATTTTAACCCTTTTTGTAAATGATGGAAACTTTATAAATACTAATCCTCCTGAATTTGAAGAAGACAGATAGAAAGAACTGAGCAAAGATGATGAAAGTTTGTGTAAGTAGAAGATTGTCAGAGAACGCTGAAAAAAATCCTAGGTGGGAGGAGATGATAGAGTGGCTTTGGCTGGACTCTTTTGTATAACCATGGACGGACTCATTTTTTTTTCCTTATAACATAGAAGCTGTATCTAGGGAGAGGCATTGGCTTGGAGCCAAGAGTAGACAGTAGTGTGAACAGAGATGAGAGGAAGAGCTCTGTTCTCAAGGCCCCTCGGCCCCAGGGGGTAATACTGGGGGGGACTAGTGTCCCAAACTTGAAAAGCTGTCGTTTCTTGGAACTAACCAAAGCATCTTTAAAGAGAGAAACCCTAGAAACAGCTCTGGTCCATGCACAGTGGTGAGAGCACTGGACATGGAGGAAGAGGCCACGATGTGGTACAAGAAGGACTCCTATCTCTCCTCAGCGAACTGAGTACTGATTATCGGAAGGGTGGTAATAGACTGAAGATTAATTATCTAAAAGGTGGTAACGTGATGGGGAATTTTCAGTTTGCTTTGTTAAGTTGAGAACTGGTGGGGGGGGAGGAAGAGTGTTTTTTTTAAAATTTCCATGTTCTTCTGTATGTGTCTTCTTTGCCTATTATAAGTAATAAAGTTTTTTTCCTTTTGCTTTCTAAATTAGACACTGTTTTGCTCTGTTTTTGGTCACATCTCACAAAAGATACCAGAAACAGTATATCGTTATAGGGGCACTGGCCTTGTGCCAACGTCAAACCTTTGACAGTTTTCTTCTTTGGCTTCCAGGCAACCTTGTCTAAGACAGGCTCAGATCTTTTTTCAAATGAGGCCCTAGGAGAAAATCTGCCATTGGGCCACTATCAAAGCCCATTACCTGGCTGTTAGAAAGTTTGCTTTTATCCTTATCACAGCTATGGATAACATGAGCTCTTAATCTTACAGCTCATCCTTAAAGTTGATGAGCCTGTGGAAACTTGTCTGTAAAAGGTTTCTAACTGTGGAACATGCTTCACAGATATTCTGGGAAAGTGAATTGACCTCACACAGTTCATTTCAATGGGTTAACATTGGAAATTGAAGAAAGTTTCATAACAAACTCCTTATTCTTGGAATTTCTAGGAGCATGTCTTTTATTTTTTTCTTCATTATAGCTAGGGAGCTCTCTTGCGAGAAGTTCATAGAAGGGGATAGAGATAAATAGTACAGAATATACTACTGTCTATTATCTTTATAATGGCAATATGAAAGAAAGAGACAAATTTGGGATGGATTTTCCCTTTCTGTAGCTGTCTCCACACCAACTGATTTCTTTTTAAGGCAAGTGTTACAGTTAAGAGATAGTTAGGAAGAACTGATAGTGCCTGGATCCCTTTGAGACATTACACTGGAGG
Source organism: Sitta carolinensis (assembly GCA_032173965.1). NCBI lineage: Eukaryota > Metazoa > Chordata > Aves > Passeriformes > Sittidae > Sitta > Sitta carolinensis. The sequence goes on from CM063284.1 coordinate 80,488,770, forward strand.
ATGCAGAGGTTTCAGGAGCTGTTTGTGGATGTACAGTTTACAGAACATCCAAGAGCTCTTTTGAATGCTAGAAGTCATGCTGGTTTTCTAAAATAGAATATTTTGAGAATTTAAGGTGAGAATTGGGCTGCACTAAGGAATTTTTTTGTGGAGATAACATTCTGTCTCTTCTCTCATATGTGTTAATCATTTCAATAACGAATCCACTGTTATTGGTCACTTTGTGAATGATTACAGTGCTGCTGTCTTTAAGCCTTCAAACTTACTGCTGTTGACATATTTATTTAGGAAGAGAAATATTCTCTGTGAGCTTATATAAGACAAAACCATCATTAATTGAACTTTATACATTGTGCAAGGCAGTTTGAGTTCAAGTACATAAGAAAACTATGCATGTATATTAGAGAGCACTGAGGTGGTACCTGTTGTGAACAAAAGAGCAGTAAAAGAGGTGCTCTATTTCATTCTTAACAGTTCTGCCCCCAGCCTGTATTATTGTTTGTTTTATATAAATAAATCTGCTTATTTAGTTTCTGAAAATGTCCCTTCAGGTAGGGTCTGTCCTAATTTTTCTAATTTTTCTAAATTAAAGTAGGAAGTATTTTCAGTAAGATTCCTAAGAACATACCTAACAAGAAATGAAAACAGTGAAAACAGTAATTAATACTAACTAACAAGCATTCCTATATTGTAGCCTGGAAAATCCATAGGAATGGTACTGAAAAAAGATGTTACAGGTGATTATGACATTAACCTCTGTCCCACCCATAAAATTCTATGCAATGTCCATCAGTCACAATAACAGCAGTACATTGCTGCGCTGGTAAGAGTAGAGGTGTCTCATGAAAAAGTAGAAAACTAGGTTCCACATTATTGTTGGATCCATCAGATAAACTGGGTTCAATACTGTAACTAAAGTGTTAAATAAAAGCCTTGTCAGAGACTGATACTCTTATAAAAATTCATAGTTATGTAGATTATATACTTGTGGAAGGTGAATAGTACATAAAACACTGTAGTAATTACCATTCTTGTTAATACAGTGTGTGTCTGCAGAAAAGTGGTTAATTTATGACCCAAATTCTATTGAAAGTAATAAACATAATGCCGTGGAAAACTACATGAGCAACTGTCATACAGAAATGATGCTTTAGACCTTGGAGTATATCTTCAAATATTTCAATAGCTATATATGGTCATTAGCTGCTACAGTTGGTACAGGATGATTGCTCTTGGTACTGTGACACCGAGGCCACATTGTGTGCCAGTTCTTCTCATGCCTACTTGGTATCATGGAAGAGTTGGTGTTAGAGGGGACCTCTCAAGCAGAGCCACCTAGATCTGCTTGTCCATAACCATGTTCAGGCAGCTCTTGAATGTCTCCAGGGATGGAGATGCTACAACCTCCTTGGGCAAGCTGTGTCACTACTTGGCCAGTAAAAAAGTCTCTTGATGTTCATACAGTACTTTCTGTGTTTCACCTTGTGTCTATTGACTCTTGTTCATTTGCAAATAGTCTGGCTCTATCTTCTCTGCACCCTCCCTTTGGGCATTTATAGACCTTAATAAGATCCCCCTGAGCCTTCTTTTCGCCAGTCTGAGCAGTCCCAGCTCTTACAGCTGATGACTTCCATACTACAAGGTGCCCTTTGGATATCCCTAGTTAATTTGAAACACTGTTTGCAAGGCAAATGATGCTTGAATTATATGGTAAAATACTGCAACAGGCATATAATATCTTTAAAAAGCATTATAAGCATTATTTGTGGTTTCTTTAGAAATTATTTTAAATTATTTAACTGGCATTATTTGAGTACAAAAGGTGATTCTGCATTTTTCTTGATGTCACTGAGAGGTAAAATTTGTTTATAGCATAACATAATATTACATCTCCCACAGCCTGTCTCTTTTTGTTGTCATGTTTGTAACTAGTCAATATAATCTGATGAAGGACCATATATCATTTTTATTGTTGTACATTTGGTTCAGCATGATGCCTTCTCGAGGCTGACCTGGAATAGAGACTAGGCAGAGCAAAAGGATAAAGTGTAGGTATTTAGTAAAAGGCCTCTATGGATACACCCTGAGCTTTGTGAGAGCCTGGCTGGGGTACACCAAGCCCAAAATGGTCACAAAATGCATGATCAGTCACAAGGTCTCACACTATAAGTTCTGGTCCATCAGCATATTGAAGTCAATTGTCAAATTACAGCTTCAGGTTATGAAGCTCCATCCTCCTTGGTTTTTCTTCTCACTTCACTGTTGTTTTTGTTCTTGGGCCTGAAAATTGTCCTTGGTCCCAAGCTAGAGAAGGAAATGTTTTGTCTACCTACTCTGTGAAGAGAACTTAGTAGCACTAAATATGAAATCTTATACTACCCACTAAAACAGCACAGAATCTGAAAAATATAAAAACTAAAACTTAAGGCATCAAGTAATATAAGGAAAGAAGGTTGAGAATTGTATATCTGTGTATATCTTACCGATTCTTGATTTTATTGCAACTTCTCCAATTTTAAATAATTAAGCAGACATTGGATTTAAGGATTCTTTTTTTATTTTGGACACATCAGGTCAAAACCTCAGCTTAAGTAGGTGGAGATATCCATTCAATCTTAAGTATAAATTTCTTCATGTAAAGGTTATTTTTACTTATATCCCCTTAGACAAAAAAGTTGGGATATTGAAAGACAAAATATAAATGTCTGAGTGCACCATTAGAATTTCTTGACTGTATCAATATTGATATATAATACAGGATTTCCTGATACTGAGATAATTTTAATCAGTTAAGTTTGTATGGTGTATTGAAGGTTTTTGTTTTGTTTCCATGCAGCTTAATACCAGAGCATTTCTCTTCTCTTGTGTTACCTGACATATTAATTTCTAACATACTTTTGCAGCTCTAGGTAGAATGTCTTAGTTTGATCTATGGCACATTTTAAATTCTGTTTATCATGGTTAGGGTTTTTTTTTTCATTTCTGTCTTTTGGCTTCTCATTTTTCTCCTTTGTTTCCATACTACTAACAGAGAGGCCACAGTGCCACAGAGTGCTTACCTGCATCCAAATCTAAAAGCAGCTGAGTTGTCATGAGTTATCCATGCAGAAGAAAAGCAACAAGAAGCTGTGTGTGACAGAGTTATATTATAAATTGTAATTTGCTACTTGGCTGTCCTGCTACATCAGATAATTGATAATCTGATGCCTTTCCCATCCTGCACCTGTACCCTGATGACAAAGAAATTAGCTTCCAAATGGCTGCTGTAAAACAAAACAAAACAAAACAAACACAAAACAAGCAAAACAACCCAAATCAAAACTAACCCTGGAGGTGGGTAGTCATTGAAAAGAAATATTTTTGTTATTTTCTTTCTTTCCACCTTCTACTTCATTTAATCACTCGTTGCAATTGTCTCATGTCCTCCAGTTCTTTCCATTTTACACACAATTTGAGTTCTGCATCTGAAATGGAATAACCCCATCCAACAGCTGGAGCTGCCTATGTAGAAAGCAGCTCAGGGACCCTGGTGTACAGTAGACATGAACCAGCAATGACAGAATGAAAGGCAACAAAACTGCAGCACGGCAAATTCTGATTAAGTATTGTGGCTTTTATTTTCACCACAAGAGCAGTCAGGTTTGGGAACAGGTGTAACCTTGGTTGTGTAATTTCATCCTCATAAATATTGAATCCTCACACAAACACAACCTTGAGAACCTGATCTACTTGGACCTGCTCTGGGCAGAGAGCTGGGCTAAATGGTCTTCAGAGGTTCTTTGTGACCTTAATTTCTCTATAGTTTCATGATAAGCAAGGGTGAGCTCTGTAAGGGTAAAGGAAAGTACCTAATGAAGCAACTTCATTGTTAAATTTGAAAGAAAATAAGATTTTTTTTCTTTCATATTCATAATTTTCAATCTAGAAGAAGTCAAACTTAAGTGGAATACATTTTTCAGAAAGTGCTTTTGAATTTTGTGACTTCCACTATGTCTAATGAATTTACTCTGGACAACATTTTAACCTATGTTTTAGGACAGACCAGTTACTGAGTCAAGTTCTAGATTTTCAGATGAGGACTTAGGAGAGGCTGGAATTGTAGGGAGGAAATATTGTGCACAAGTTCCGTTTCATTGGAATGTCTTAGAAAGCATGTTAGAGCTATTTTCAGGGTCTCAAGAACTGATATTCAAGCAAAATTTAGGTGAATAGGGCCATGGCAATAAGCGTCTGTTTTAAGAGTATTACGAGTGTTAACTCCTAAGAGAGACAAGATGTAGTTTTCTCTTGCACCATGATTGATGGTATTTTTCCTATGGAAGGAAATATAATGCAATCCTCGTTTACAAATCAAGGTAGTTGAAATGTAGAAAGAAAGAGAGGACAGGGCTATGACTTTGATGTTACATTGGGAATTTTTTTCTTTTGGGTTCCGCCAGAAGGGCAAGATGAAACAACTGAGCAATATTGATAAATGGATTTTTATTCCTCCAATGTAATAGGGCAGCTGTATTGCTTATATATTCTTGTACATGTGTAAAAACTTATATGCATACATATAGAAAAAATAGAAATGTAGAACACGTATTCTCTTGAGTGAAAAAATGAAACCCAACAGAAATCTTGCCTGCAGGACTCATTTACTTTTAGGCTTAGGATTTAATAGATAACGTCCTAAATATTCCCTGAGATATTTTGTTTCTTTCTAACCTAAATATGATTATTTCTCAGGAAGTAAAACTACCCCAAAGGCAAAAAGAAAAAGGGGAAAAACATCCTCAACTGCATATATGTGTCCTGCATTGCAAATAGGGAGGCACAGACTTAATCTATAGGGGTAGCCCCATTTACTGAAATGATTTTGAATGTCACCCTTTCATGTCCTGTTGTTTAGACATTTCTTAACAGTGTCGCCTTGTGGCATTCATTTTAGCAATTGCATTGTTTGCTTTGTTCGTATGTGGCAAATACAGTTAGTATTTACTACAGCCAAAAGCAACCAAGAGATGGCAGCACTGCTTTTAATATTCTTTGTGCACAATCTACACTAAGTGGTACATCTTTCAGTAATACTTTTGAACTTTTCCCTTCGTGCCTGGCACATACTTTCACCAGCCAGTAAGTAGTTCTTTCTTTACAGAAAACCTGTTGAAATTAGTGCCCTTACTGCTAATGGAAATTGTCTTTTCTCATTGCAAATTTGCATAATGCTGTCTCATCTCTTTGTCAGGAAAAGCCTAACAGACACAGGAACTCCATGGAATATTTAAATGCCACTGGGAGGCTTTGGTCAGTGTGACTGAGCAATCTTGTTTTATAATTTTCTTTTTTGCTTTGCAATTATTTCTGTTTAATTTTTTTTTTTTTTTTTTATTCCAGAAAGCAATTGTTTTCATCAGACAAGGTGTTTTGGAATATAGGGTACTAAACTAACTGCCCATGTTTAGTGGTTTCTTTTAGTTCTTAAATAACTTCTACCCTTCTGAAGTGAACATTAATCACTTCAGTTTAATCCAATGAAAGCCCCAAGGGGATATAGCTATCAAAGAATTATTAGCATTGTCAGGAGATTATTAGCATTTCCATCATTGTTCATAGGCTGTATAGAGTCACTTTGTTTCTTGCACAGTAATGGTCATGTTATGTCACCATATATAAAAAGACTCGAAAAATTTTAATGAACTAATTTTCTTTTCATACTGTATTTTTAAAGATTTTTTTAGCAACTAGACAACTGCAAAAGATGACACAGTATAAATGTGGTGATTGAAACAACAAATTAAATATCTGGATATTAAGTGAAATAGATTGTGATAGGTTGTGAAGTTTTATACACTGAATATAAATGTGAGCATTCTTCATTTTGTATTTAAAGAAGACGGTTTACTTGTATGTGGCTGCAAAATGATTTCATCATGTTGAAAAGCAAGAAAATTTAGCTTGACCCTTCTAGAATCAAAATCCATTTCTAGCAAACTGACTTTCAGATCACCTCTTACTGTGACTTGGTAATGTGCTGCTTGATTTTTAACTTTTGGATGTTGTGATTAGCATTTTAAAACCTTTAGTCTTGCCAAGAAGACTACATGCATGTTTCAGCCCAAAACCATTTGATGATTCAGAGTGATATAGATTTTCTTACCCATGTGTGCCTAAACATTAATAAAAAAAGGCAATAGTGGACGGGCCTGAACTTCGTGGATATTTGCAATATTTGATAAAATATCTTGCCATGTTTCTGCTAAGAAATCAGTGCTGTCATGAGAAAATGGGCCTATTTCTGGCATTACGGATCTCCCAGTGCTGCTGAATCGAATAGACTATCATTATTTTAAAATAAGCAGTTTTGTTTTTTCTTACATAGAAAATATATAACCCAAATGATTATCCATATCCAGAATTAGAGTTGTGTTATTTCAGCATTTCTCTTTGCAACTGTTCTGCAAGTGGCCATCACCAGGAGGCTTCAACCATCAAATTTGCCAAACTGCACGTGGATAATTTTAAATGATCCATGTAGCCATTTCTTTGGATGCAGAAAGGGCAATGCCAGGACGTAAGACAGCTAGGAGACATGGTGCCCATGTGATGGTGCAGGGACAGACAGGTGGTGGGAATCCAGCAGAACAGGAGATCTCACTCAAGTTGCATGGTCACTGCTGCAGGGGCGCATGCAGAGGCTGCTGCTGCAGCTCAGACAGCAACTGGCCATGCTCTGTGTGAAATCTGTGTGTGTCTGAGAGTGTTACCCAAGGCAAAGCATATAAACTAGCAAGTCGTGGGTTGTTTATTAAGTTACTGATGCTAGTGGCTTGCTGCATAATGGGCATTTCCATTGACACAAACTGCGAGGAGGGGCACAGTGCACATGAACTGCTTGTGGCAGGCTTGGATTTGTGCTGATGACAGCAAAAACGGCAATGTTTAGGGCTGGTGCGGAACTTAGAAGCTGTCAGATCAAGCAGGGCAGTTGAGGGAGGCACAGGGGCAGCTCCAGCCCTGTCATTGGGCACCTTCCCGGGGATGGGGTAAGGTCAGGCTGGGACCTGGGCCCATCACTGGGCTGGGCAGGGCCATGGGGTGCTGGAGACCAGCCCTGCTGCAGCATCACTGGGGTAGAGGCTGACAGCCCTGGGGGACTGACATGGGGTCCTGGGCTGTGGCTAGGTCTGGGGAGCACCAAGGAAGACTGGGCAGGGACTGCAAGGCCTCTTGGGCTCCTAACATGTCTGGGCAACTCATGAATTGACCATTCATTATAACAGGAGTCTTTATTGGAAGCATCTTGTAGGGAAAAAGTCCCAAAACACCCCAAACAGCTGCGTAGATATTACAGTCATTACAATAAATTGTTTGTACACCTCAGCCATATTTTCAAAAGCTGCAGGAGAAAATGAAGCAAAAACTTTGTTATGTGATCAGTACTGGCAAGTGGCAACACTAAAGAAAACTCATGGTGGCTTAGCTTTTCTATAGGTGTACACAGAGTCGGGTGTAGTAAATCACGGGGATGGCATGAGGACAGCCAGCTGAAGTGAGCAACTCTGGTTTCCTTATTGACCTGTGTTTTCTTTTTTCAAAATGGCTATAATTTTCAAAAGAGAATTGTTTGCAGTTGGGCTGGAGAGATGCTGTCTTTTCCTTCACTTTGAAGTCTCTTTTTCCTCTTCTGTGACAGGGAGGGTGCTGTCATTAATGAAGCAGAAGCCTTGTCAGAATTCAAACCTTTTGAAGGACTTCACAGTCCAGCAGACTTTGACAAACGAAGACAAGTGGGAGAGCACTGGAAGGTGTTTATCTGAACGATGGTTAACAGGCCTGTCTGTAGGCTGGGCCAGGGGCAGAGACATTTGTTCTGTCAGTGGCTCTGTTTGAAATGTATCCAGACCACACAGTAAAAGAGCTTTGTGATAGTAATACTGTATTTTAAATTCCTCATGAAACTTAAAAACTTACAGAACTTCACTAACTTGAAAGTGGCATCTCAGTTTCTTCATCACCTTCAAAGGCTACCACTATGAATAATGAGTGTTGATATGATCCAAATCAGAGTAAATTATAATAGTTAAAATCTCATTGTTTTAATTCATTAAGTATTCATAATAGGTTCATCCACTATTGCTAACTAAGCAGAAGATGCAGACACTTTTAATAAATAAGGTATTTGAGCAACTTTAGTGGCAAGTGTCTTGAAAAAAACCCTGAAAGCATAAAATCGATCAATTCAAGATTGGTGGAAGGTGCAACAAAATAGTTTGTGTGGGAATATAATTAGTGAAACAAAATCCTGAGTAATCTTTAATAGGACTTGAAGTATGTTCAGCAAATCAATTAAGTTCTTCATGACAGAGATATGCGTTCATGCAGTGAAAGAATTTAAATAGCATTGTAAAAAGTATTCCAAGTGTAATAGCAAAAGTTAACTCAAGAGTTTAACTCAGATTTGGATTAAAAAGAAAGCATTCTTATAACAGAAAATCTGAAAACTTAGTTGAAGATGAAGAAAAATATATTCTAATAATGAAATTCACATTGTGTATTCTTCCGTGTTAAGTTTTTAGGTTTTTAGGCTTTATAGCTACTAAGATTAAGTTCTAATATTTAACTTCTTCCCTCCAGAAAATATATAAACCTCTCAAAATTATATTTGAACAAAACATCTGCCTTTTTAATTTTCCTCTTTCTGATCCGAAGGGATGAAGGAATGTCCAATACAGCATATGAAAGCAGTTACTCAGAGAAATTTAAAGTGAAAACTCTCCAGCCATGAAAACAAGTGTTTCATTTTTTCTAAGTATTCAGAGAAGTATTTTGCAAATAAACTAGAAAAGACTAGTACAGTTGTGGAAAAAACTCACTACCTTTCCACATATAAACAACAAGCTAAGCATAGAAGAAAATACTGGATATAGTGGCAGTCTTACAGTCTTGAACAGTTGGAAATGTATACTGTAGAGAACTTCTATATGGAGCATTTTTTCAAGGAAAGAAGAAATAGGTTCAATAGGTTTTGCCTAAAAAGGTGTTTGAGACAGCAAAATCTTTCATGAGCATGCTTAAGGAAATGTCATGTAAGAGAGAACGGGTCTTACTTTAGTTGCAGAATTACAGCAGGCTGGGTCACCAGCAATTGCTGCAAGACTGATTGAAAGAGCCCTGCCTCTATAATGTTATTGGTGCCTGAAGGTGTTTTATCTGACACCAGAGAACTTCTTGCTAAAGACATCAATGCAGGCGAGACAGAATGAAGGAGGGTTGAAAAACCTCATCAACATCCCACTGTGCGAGCTTCCCAAATAGGATACAATTGAATTTTGGATGCAGACTGCTCACAGTTCACTGGCAAGCTGCACAGTTACATCAAGCAGTAGACTTTAGGCCAGGTGAAATAACTTAAAGGATTAAGCATTGGCAGCTGTGTGTTTGCTATGTAGTTACTGATCTCTCTTTGAATTTGATTTTTTGATATAGGTGGGAATATTGTAGGGTAGGAGTTGAGAAAGAAATCTTAGAAGGGATTAAGAGCAGCTAATACAGAAGTAGAGCTAAACAGTGCACTGTTTGGTTGCCTTGCATGAAGGGAAAAGTCTTTGACTTGAAAATAGCCCTTCAAAATTTGTCCAGTTTTGGTGACATAGAAATCAAGGTAAGGTGCATTTCACAATCAAAAATAAGATCCAAGTGTAGACTTCAACGAGGTCTGATTTTTTAAATGGAAAATTAAACCCTTTCTAAGAAGTATGCCTTCATCTGAGCAAGCATAATAAAACTTCAGCAAAATTGCTAAGGCAAACATTTCATGTACAAGTAAAATAAATTGAATTCTAAATTAATGACTTTTCTCAGTGGTCTGAATCATACCATGATGTTAATGCCCAAGAAAAGCTGCTATATTCAAATACTAGGCCACACAACAAATCCGTGTTGTTTGGTTTCCATCGTAGAAAGCATATTTACCCAGATTATGTGGGCTGCATGCAAAAAGTAGTTCTGCTGTTGGTTACAAAGATCCTTCTTCAGGCTGTTGTATGTCAGTAACTATAACCTCAGGGTTGTAGTTGCCTAAATGGCTACGTTAGTAATTTTTATTTAGATTCTCTGGTTTTCTGTAGCTGGCTTAGCAGATGACCTCAGATTTAAATTCCCTGGAGCAGAGACCATGCATTTATATGAGCATGAACAGTGAGGGTTTGATCTTGGCTGGAGCTGCAGGCTGTGACTGTGATGTAAATGTCAAGTCATAATAGAGTAAGCTCAGGCAATTTCACTCAGAAATAAAACTTGCTGCTTTCAAATGTCACTAGGCTAAAGAAATTTCAGCATAAACTAATGCTGAAGTCAGTGAGAAATACGTGTATCCACAATATAGCTTCAATATATATTAAAATTTTATTAATCCAGTTATGCTGTATTGTTCACTCTAGCAGATCTATGCCATTTGAGAGGAAAAAGCTTATCGGATGCCTTTGTAATTGCCACACTTCCTTCTGTCTCTCAGGCACTCCTTGCAATTTTTTGGCCAGACAGTCTAAAAATAAATATTTATAATTAAAACAAAAATATAGTAACACCTCTAAACATAACCTTATGTGTTAAATCAGCCTTAATGCAAACTCTTTTTAGGGAAGTCAAGTTCTCAAGTGTCTCTTTATCAACAGTGTGATTTCCGGTTTATGTTTTCTCACTGCAAGTCCAGAAAATTGTATGTCACCTTTATGAGGAACAGTAATTAAGTTGGAATGATTTCCTCAGGTTTTTTTTCGCTTTTTATGGCTACTTACCCAGAATCTCTTAATAGGATTTATTTGCGAAGCTTATATCTTAGTAGTGCAGTCTCAGTGAATGGAAAGCATTCTGTACGTATGTAGTATGATCTTGGACTTTTCTTTCAAGCAGCCTTTTATTCTGGGTGTATGCCTTTTGTTTTCAGGCACTTAATTTGTTGTAGTTGGAAGAAGTCACCATCCTCTCTCTTGCAGCTCCAGGGCTTCTTTGCATAACATAGTTAAAAATTCAAATATGGATTATACTTAGACTGTGAAAAGAAAGAATTGTGTGATGCAAAGTACAGAAGTAAATATTTGAGTTGATACATGTGAATTTTTTTTTTTATTTCTGAAATATCTATAGTCACTCGCCTCAGTGGTGTCACAAAAATAGTTAATGTTTGAATTTCATGGCAGATAACTTCAAGAAAATTAGATACTGCTGATTTGGAATCACAAAGTCCATTTATCTTAAGTTAAATAGCTGCCAGGATTGAAAGGAAATATTTATGAGAAAAATATGGTAAGTTTCAAAGTCTTACAGAATACAAAGATATGCTGTGATTTCCTTATCTTTAGACAGACTGTTGCACATTTTGAAAAGTTTTGTTACTGACTCCATTAAAAATAATTGAGTCATCTTGTATTGAGCTGATGCATGTTGGATTTAGGGAATGATGTCTTTCATTGTGAAAGATGTCTTGAAAGGGTCCTGGTCTTTCATCTGTTTTTTCATGATCATAAAGTAGGTAAAGTTGGTTGGATGCACACTATTTTGGATTGCCTAGTAGCAGTCCTTCAGTAGGTATTGTCGTTGTTCACTACAGCTGTAAGCTCTGACCTTTGCAGGGACAAGATGGGTCCTAAGACAGGACTCAGTGGGTGTGTCCACCACCTCAGTTTGTTCATACATCTTTGTGAGGAATAGCACTAGTTAACAGCAGGAAGCATGTCTCCACCAAATTAAGGCTTTTATGTAGGTCTCTCTGCTTCTTCCTGGCTTACAAAAGTCTTTGTTTAAGTAGCTTTGAGTTAGATCTGTGTGATGTCTTACATCTGCTGTAACTCAGCTGTGAAGCTTTAGCAATGAGCGAAATTAATTGAATGTAGGTTCTTGGTATTTTATGGAGCAGAATTGCTTGGCATATTCACTGTAGAATCAGGACAGACCTTGAAAATGTGCAGTTACTTACATGCACATGTATTACTAAGATGGAACAGTCAGCATCAAGTTACGTAGATATCAGTTGTATAACATAAAATAGATGCAAAAAAGAGATGCTCCTGCATTGCATTCATCTTCCAGTTTCAGTGAGGGATGCAGGAAATGCTGACCTGCCCACGGTTGTGTTGATACAGTAAGTTATCCTTGTGTTTTGGTGTAACTGGAAGGTTCTGAGGGGAGAGCCTGGAATGGGGATGCAAGCCAAGGGAGAAATTAAAGAGTCTTACAAGAGAAACTGATAAACTGCTTATTTATTTGTGACACAGTATGTGTTACACAAAGAGATGTAAGGCATGTGTGGGGCAGACAGAAGATGAATACTGACATTTGGTCAGAGATTTGAGACCTTAGGCTAATGTGAAGGCCTCCACACATTTTCCTAAAGCTTTGAAGGTGGCAGCCTGTAACACTTTCCTTGGAGAGCTTCCTGGAGCCATCTGGCCAAAGGAAATATCTTGGTGCAGGTAGGAGTTTGTCTTGCTACACAGTTTCTATTCTGTTGCTGCTCTGAAAAAAGGATAGAAAGCAGAAAAACAAACAGCCAAACAAACCTCACATAGCTTTAGTCTCTCAAAAGGAAATTTCTTAAATCCTGTATTGCTTTAGGTGACAAATCATCTGATGGTGTAATTTCCACTTTTAATTTGGCATAATTGAACTGGAGGAGTGGGGCTCAGGGAAGCATTGCTGATCTGTTCATTATGGAAATAAAATGGGCTAGTCCCAAAGGAGATTAGATAATCCATAGTCCAGTTTACCTTTCCTAAGGAAGGTTCATCATTGACTGTCCAAAGGACAGTGTCTTTTACTAATCAATCCAAGGGTTAGTAAGTTGGTAAAATAATGAAAAAAAAATCTTTTGAGAACAAAGAATTTATGAAATTTTTAAATATAGGAAACACTAAGTTTGCATAAAAATGCTTTAAAATCAGTGAAAAATCTGTGAGAAGAAAGTAATTAAGTAGACTTTAGAAAATCAGTAACACTGTATCTGCAATAAAGCTATCAGGATATTCTACAGTTTTTAATATCCATAAATTGTTATAGAGTGAAAAATCTTCTCTCTCTTTCCTGAAATTTATATGCAAACAATGAAAGAAACATTTAAAAGTAATTATTTTAATGTGCTGGGAGATCCTACTGGCTGTAATAGTTGCTGATACAACTAATACAGTACGTCAATGCGAGTGCAGTAATTATTAACCTTAATCAATTTAGTAGTAGTAAAGTTGCTTACTATGTGATCTGATACTGTTATGACTACTCATCACTTCCTCAGAGTATTTCATTCCAGCGTCTCAGATTTATTAGTAAACTGAGCAACAAATCCTCTTTCTCTTCCTATTCAGCCACTGAAAACATAATACATGGACTTTCTATTCAAATATTTTTTACTATTTTAGCAAATATATCACCATTTATAGTAGTTGCAGTCGTGATCAATCACAGATGATCAGTAGTTGTAATCATGGTTAGTGATGTACTCAGTTACAAAGTGAAAAATGTGTGCTAAAAATTAGGTAAGTATTCTTATTTCAACAAACAACTGGAGTGCATTTTCCCCTCAACAGTTTCCCTCAAGATTACTGCATTTCATCCTTACGCTACTTAAAATTGTTCTGAAATTTAAACAGTGGTCATCAGTAAGCAAGTTCTTGAGTTTTTCATTGATTTTTACATATCAAAATGTGATTTAGTCTTAAGTTGGTTTGCTGACTGACATTAGTATGTCTTAAAAGTCAGTTAGCAAGGAAATTGAAGTATTCCTCATCTTTATTTGCTTCAAAACAAATTTCTGTCCAGTCTAAAAAAGCTGTTGGAAGATTTGGGAGTTCCCCAGAATTATTTCCTTGGAATTTTACTATTTAAATTCAATTTTAAGGATGAAATGTCAAATGTGAAGACCAGCTAAGATCTTCTGTTCTGATTTGAAGTATCTGTCAGTGAAGTCACCCAGTCCACAAATGAAGTTCTGTTGACAATTTTAATATTTATTAACTGGTAGTACTACCAGAAAAAATAAATTTTTGTGTTAGTGTAGGATTTGAAGAAGGGGCTTGTGTGCCACCTGCAACGGCTGTCCTGATAAATCGCCTCTCCTCTCAAAGCATGCCTTGCTGCAATGCAGAAAAACAGGTTTTGTAGGGTCTGAATAGTTAAGAGGATAAAATTTAGGTCAAAGATTGACCAAAAAGCTGATGTTCTTATGTCTTCCATGGGACTCTTCTCATCTTTTACACACCCTAAAAGATGATTACATAATCACTCACTTTGGATATGATTTCTGAAGCTTTCTGAACTACTACTGTTTTCCATTCATACTTTCCATTCATACTCAGTACTTTTTACTTAGGCAGGCACATCACTTGGTACGTAACGGTGAGATAGCCCATGAATCATTTTCTTCTTCAAGCTTAGCCATACAATTAGCAGGGTTGATAAGTCACAGAATACAGTATTTGTCAGAGTAATCACTTTAAAAAAACTGTAGAACTTCAATACTGTGTTTTCTCTCCCTCCACAGTTATGAACATGCATTTCAAATCGATGCCATCTTGTTTGGGGCTTAAACATGATCTGAATTTTACTCATTGTCTGACCCTTGGGACCTCATAGTTCATACATGTACTTGCAACAGTTATTCTCCAGGCCGCACTTCTTGTGACTTTTTTGCATTGTCAGCTTTTGTTCTTTTTGTTACTTTTTTCCCCTGGGCTGCAGCTTATGTTAATACTGTGATGATTATGTGCAAGTTGATTAAGTGCAAGACCAGGCAATAGTTTTAAAAACGGGAGGGGAAAACAGTTGCACTGCAACAAAAAATTATATTGCTCTAAGGTTTGCCAGCTCTACTTTGCTGCAGTATATGTCACTTTTTCAGTTTCTGAGGCAAGCACTGATGTGTGTCAGGAAAATGCATGAAGGAAAGAAGTTATGGTTTCTAGTTTTCCCTTCTACAGACAGTAGTTTGTTTACAAATGGGATAAGAATCTCCATTTCATAAAGTATAAAAATTGTTGAGATTGAATACTGCTTATTCATGGCCATGCCTGTCGATGTCCCTTGTGTTAATAGAAGAGACCACGGCATAGCAAGCAGTACAAAATCTGTGCTGCCAAATGCTTTTTCCTTGGAAATTTGCTTCTCTAATGAAAAAATTTGCACTGGGTTTAAGGTACTATTATCACCTATTCTTATTCTTTGAATAAGCCAAGAAATGAGAAACTGTGACATGCTGTGTCTGAATGCTTTTCCCTTTAAAGCCAAAGGAGATGTGCTCTCAGATCTGATTTTCTATTTCTTAAGTCCAAGGAACAGCAGTTGATGAGTGACTAAATGCTTAAAGTATGTTGGGAAAAATAATGACTTTCCAGGAGAAGGTGTAAGAATGCTAGGCCCCTGTACTATTAGAAGGGACAGAAACAAAACACTTGCTGGTACATATCAATCAAGCTTTCTATCTGTGGTCTGTTTTTTTCTCTGAGAAATATTAGCTATAAACACTTTTTTAGACCATTCTCTTTTGTAGCGTGGCAGGATGGTAATTTATTTAGGGAGATGGATCAAGTTAGCATTATTTGATTGTTATTGCAAGCCAGTTTCAACAATCCTGCTTCATGGTCCTATAACTACAGCTATCTAAGACACAGAAACTACTGCGTGAACAAAAACGCTAAATTCTCTATTCAGTATAGTACCTTATTTTTAATTTAAAATATCTTGTAACTAATTTATTGGATAGAAAGATGCAATTTTCACATATTGAAAATGATGGAAGTCCTATCTTCTATATACTTTACCATATTAGATGATTCTCTTGCATTACTCTGTGTTGTAAATTGGTGAAAAGCAGGAAGGTACAATTATATTCCATTACAATTAAAATCTTTACATATAAAGAAAACTAGTAAAATGGTTATATTGGCATTTTTGTCTTAATCCTCAAAAGATTTGGTACAACAGTTCTAAATTAATTATAAATGTAGGGATAAGATGGGTTCTAAGAACTGCAAGATGGGGAACAATGCAAGAAAGTTTGTTGGAAATGAACTCTCAAGTTTAGCTAAAGTATAGAGGGAAATGTGCTTATGGGTATTTTTTTGGTCTTTGTATAAAAGGTCCAGTGTTTTTCCTCCAGAACTTAAGTGCAAAGAAACAAACAATGGATTCTTTTAGGTGAGGTTGTTTGCAGGTAGCTAAAGTACACTGAGTCCCTTTTCACATTACCAAAGCAAACAAAAACAAACAAACAAACAAACAAAAAATCCTCTTCTAAATCCCTTGGAAGTTATTGGTTAAAATCAATTTTTTTTCTTCTCTCTTTAAAAACAAATCATCTTTAACCAGGGCAAAGTCTTAGTTATAAGTTCATTTTAATACTAACTAGGTAAGCACTAGTTCCTAATATTAGCTTTCCTACCTGTTTACCTAAGAGAACAGATATATAACAACTTTTGATTTTTATAGCAAACACAGAAGTGACAGCAGCATTAGTAATTGCTTTAAGATTTGTATTACTTCAGTTTGGGGTAATATTATGAAGCATCATTTTGGCAGAAATAAAATAACTGAGCATCAGGTAAGTGCCTAGAATAAAGCATTAAATAGGAATCAAATATTCATTAACTACATTCAACCATCTGTAATAAACATAAGATTTGAAATTCAGAGCACTTTTTAAGACCATTTCAAGTTCAGGACTTTTGGATATTTGTGTACTGAAGAATTAAAATCACAGTGTGCCATATTCCTGCATTTATGTTTCAGAACGAAAAACGTTCTTTAGTCTAGACTGCCAAAGCTGCTACAGATTTAAATCTAGATTTCATTACTGCCACATTAGAAAATCAAGTAATAGTGGTAGAGTGTCCACCTGTAAAGGAATTTTAGATGAAAAAGGAATGTGTTATCCAAAATATATATAGTACCAAAATACTGGTTTGGAATAATGAAATCAAATGCATTGATTCTTCCCAAAGTTTCCTTTAACATAAATTGAATGACCAGTCTTCTGGTGTCTAAGTACTGCTTTGACACAGAACATTAAAAATAAACAGCAAATGTCAACTGTCACACTGATGGAGCACACAAATTTGAGACAAAATGTATGGTTCCTGACCGTATAGTGATCATAAGGTTAAGCGTAATGTTTAATAACTTGTAGGATAAAGCAAAATAAAAGTTTTGTAATTTCTTTTTTCCATATTGATTCTTGAAATTCTTTTAAGGGTTGATCTGTTTACTTGGTCCTGCCTAGCCATAATGGACATCGCTGTCTTCCTGTGTTGAAAATTTGTGCATGTATCTCTTTTGACATCTGTTATCTCAGAGTCAAATCCTACAGCTTTGATAAAATCTTTGGGGATGACTGGAATTTTAGCTCAGTAGAATGGAATTTTGGCTTCAAGATTTGTCGTGAAATGCTTGAAGGATATTAAAACAGATTCCTTGTGAGTCTCAGTATCCAGGAAAATTGTGTAATTCAAAATAAGGATGAGTTGTTATCATGAGGCCTTTAGCCAAAAGTTTTTAAAATCAACTTGGTAATAATCATAACCGATCTTCCGGATAATCCTGGAAAGAGACATAGCTTTTACAGTGGTTACATTTGATTGTAGCTTATGTTTATGTTGTTGCCTTCAATTTTATATGCTTAAGGCTCTGTGAGCTCATCTCTGGCATTTGTGGTTTGGACAGGTAGATGCACAGAGCAGTGAAGTTACTGCTCTCTCAGACATTTGCTGTGTGTCCTTTGGTATGACTGGAGTTTTTCTTAAGTGCACTGTGCAGCAAAGAGTTTAAATGCTGGCTACCGTGGACATAACTTGTCTTTAATTTACTGTTGCTGTGAGCTAAACCACCTGAGGTTAAGAGCTTGTCAGTGTGATGTGAAACAGCCAGCATAGTGAATGTGGCACCACCTAAATCCCAGCGTATTAGAACACAGCTATACACATCTAGTCACATTTTCAGTCCATCACTGCAAGCTTCAGGAGGTCAGCTCGGTCCACCTAAGTCATGCTGGCCTAAATCTTTTCTGGTATATAAAAAAATGTACCAGATATCTTCCACTCATGTCCAAAAGGCTACCAGAAAAGGTGTTTGATTCTCTAGGTAGAAAATGTATGAAAACGAAGTTTAATTCATTTCCCCAACCAACAAGGAGAATTTTCTAATGACAGGAAATATAAATTATTTTGGCTGAGATTTATTTTTATACTTCCTGTGATGGCTGTTATACTATGTACAGAACTGAAGATTCATTAGAGTGGAAAGAGGTCAAGAAACATTATTCTGACAGCTGGGGTGGTACCTGCATTTCCATCTGTGCTTCCAGGACTGTTTCTGTACTGTGGTTTCAAGGACTGAGATATCAGCCTTTAAAATGTATGTTTTATATTTATTTTTTCTCTTTATCACCAACACATTCTACATTTGCTAAGAGTGATTTTTGTTTATTTTTTTTTAGGAAAAAAAACGCAATAACATAAATGGAAAGATGTCTTGTCATTTCTTTGCTTGTTGGTGTTAAAAAAAGCATTGGGTCTTTTGTTATGAGAAGGTGAGAATACATTTTGTGTAACTGAAATTGCTGAAGGTTGTTCAATAAGAATGGCACAGGGAGATAAAAGTATCAAATTTGGTGGTTTTTTTTTAAAGTTACAAGCTTTCTGTTCGAAAGGGTTGTGTTTTGGTTTTTTTTTAATCAGCACCCATGGAGCTCTGGATATGGTCTTTCTTACACATCACTGCTACTGTGCTGCTGGCAACATGCACAAATGTCACACCTTAGTACTTCTCTTTTGAGAATATCCCAGTGGTATTGTGAGCCTTAGGGGAAAAAAAAAAAAAAAAAAACAAAAGGTGGGGGGGAGGAACTGTAACTTAGACAACCACATCTTCTATCGAAATCCAGGACAAGAAGAGCTGTTCCCATTACCTGCAAGTATACCTAGCTTTGTGTGGGTTGTAAGAATAAATAAACTACAAAATTATTTTAGTTGTTTAAGAGAGCAGGAGGCTGATGAGAAGGAATGGTAATTTCCTTATCCCACCAGCTTTTTCTACATTGAGAAGAGATATAACCACAAAGTTAGTAGTAGCTCTCACAGAAGGAAAATCAAAGGGAGGAATGCTCATGTGACAGCACACAAATCTCTAGCATGAACAAAGAGAAAGAAAGCTTGTAAAATATTAAGCCTTACCATTTGAGCCAGATGTCATAGGATTAATTATCCTTATGAATCCTGTTTCTAAGGTTTTTCAAGTTAAGTGTACAGTTTTTTGTACAGCTAAGTTCTAGTTCAGTGCTCACAGTCCAGTGGTTACATAGGGTTAGCCTGATCCTGCCAAAGACAATCACACATTCCGAATAAAAGATGAAATTCCTTGAAGTAGATCACTTGGAGATAAACAGTATTGAAATGGAAGCACATCTGCCAAGTATCAGCTTTCAAAGTCCTGCAGCTATCTGAAACCAATCAAGTGTAAGAATAATCCGTTGTAGTGCACTTCATCTTTATGTCTTTGTAATTATCCAGCCAATTTCATGAGCTACATGGAAAAGCATACATGTGTGTTTGTGATTATAATAATGCTTTAGGTGAAATCAGAAATAAAGAATAAACACTTAATCTGTAGCTATGAATTTCAGCACCTCATTTGTTCATTATTTCCTGATTTCCCATCAATTCATGATTGCCTAGGGCAGTTGAAAGCATTTATTCATTCTATATCTGGCTGAGAATTAAGAAAACTTGATGAAAACAGTCTGAACCTCTTAAGCAAGTACATACAAGACCTAAATGATTCCGACATATTTATTTTTGCACTTTTGTCCTTTAGAAATGTTTGTGTGAGACTCTCTTTGCAGAGGAATAGGACAAGCTTATTACTGAGGTCCAAAGTCAATTTTCAGCTCACCTAGTTGTCAGATCAGATATCTGCTGTGTTTGGGGGGGGGGGGGGGGGGGGGCTTCAAAACTTAGATAGATGCTCTGTCACGGTCACTGACTAAAACTGAAAGCATTCTCTGATGGTTACAGGGCAAGATGATACTGAGAACTGAAAGGCTGTCAGAACTGGAAGACAGCCCATGTGACATAAGAAAGGCCACTTCATGGCACCCATGTTTCTTCTACCTCTTGCTTCCTCCTTCACCCATCATCCATTCACCCAGTATTTGGATACTTTATAAAGGAGATTTCAGAAAACTGGCTTTTCATGTAAACATAGGTCTAGCTTGTTTTGGCATTTGTAGAGCACTTGGGAACTATGCTGTACACACTAATTAACTTTCATAAGCAGTTGGTTCTAAAGACAAAGTTTGATGCCGTTGGTTTTTCAAGTGGGGCAGAATTCTGATAGACTAGAGGAGATGCTGTAGAAAAGTTGAATGTGAAGTCTAGGCCACAGCCATCAGGACATTATAGATGACACTAGAGTTCAAGAATCTACTTAATAAATCAATAGTTAACTTTGTCTAACTTTTGCCCTTGGTTTTCTGGTTTTCAACATAATCACTAACTCCTGTGTATGGATTTGACTACTTTCCCTGTTATGGAGATAAAAATTGGGCAGTCTTTTAAAGTATCATGGACAGAAATTGTCAGATCTGACCTCTCATTTGCCTCAAGCCATTTAATTTCAGCTAGCTTATATGTACTTGAATAATATGTGTTTACCTCACATAATTTTCAGAGAAATGTAAACTTTTGGTTTATAGGTATTACGTGATGGAGAGTCTGTAAGTGCCCTTGGTAGTTTGCAGCTCTAGTGGCTACATAACTTCATGAATATTTATATCAGATTATTTGAAGGAAGAGTTTGCTGTTGTAATGCTGTCCTGTTCTGCTTTCTGTACCAGGAGAAAACTCCATTGCCTTGACTGGGAGAAAGTTTCGTATGTTGTAATCAGAAACCCTCTCAATCTTCTTGATTAACTGATCAAAAGAAGCCTTTTAATCATATAGGTCATACAGGGGCATTTTCATCACTTTAATTTGTATTATTCTCTACTTTTTTCTCCAGTCTCTTCAATTACCCCTTATGAATATGATCTCTTTAAGCAATATTTGAATATCAAGAATATTTCTGGAAGCTTTTAACTAAAATAGAATTTTCTCCACTATTTTTATAGTCTTTTTACATCCAAGGTTTTTAAATATGTTCTTCCTGCCACAGCATATGGCTCAACTAGATAGATATTTAACCATGACACCAAAAATCCTCTCTAACTGTTTTTCCAAGATACATTCTCCATTCTTCAGGAAAAACCAGAATTCCTTTTTGTTTAATGAATTACTCTTCTTATAACTGTAATAAAACTCATCTATACCTAGGAAAGTAATCACAATTTTTCTTCCCACTTGTTTCCTTCACAACTAAGTTTGCCAATTTCAGTCATAAGCAAGCTTTACAAAGTCATTGTAATGCTTTCTTCCAGCTCAACAGTGAAAATCGTGTTAGTTTCATAGTTACATACTGTCCCCACTTGCTACAGAAGATGTCAGCCATTTCCCTACATGTGCTTTGATTCTGCCCAGTCCTATTTTCCATCTGAAAATATTATGCAGAATGGCATTGTGTAAACAGTATCTACTATTAATTTTAAAAAGTGAGACTTTAGATCTAGGAAGGCAATCAAATTGGTTTGAAAATAACTATTCTTGGTAAACTGTTACTGACTGACATTTGGGACCAGCATTTGGTCACTGCAAAGAGAAAATGCCTTAATAGTCCCACAAATTAATTCAGCAAGTGGAAGAATAAAGGTAGATTAAAGCAAAAATTGTAAAAAGACTTTCATGAAGTTATATCTCCTGACTCTTGTTTTTGACTCTTGTTTTAGAACCCTTAAACAGAGTTTCAGTTTCTGTGGTTGTTACTCAGGCATGATTTATTTACAAATTTATGCTTAGAATAATATACTTTTTTTTAACTGGAGTTCTTGTAAGCGATTTGCAGTTTGAACCAAGATATAGTTTGTTAACTGTAAGTTATAAAGACTACAAGTGATGTGTACAAAGTAGCTACATAGTTTAATATTCAGTGTATTCTTGAAAATAAGCAAGACTACCTAATAATACCTGAATGTTCCTGCATAGTCCAACCAGTCATTATGCTTACAGTTAATTGTCTTAACAGCATGCAGGCTTAAATATAAGTTACTAACTAGACTGTGTGACTTAAATTTAATTGTGAATCTCCTAATTTTCGAAGTATAAATTGTGCAAGAGATTAACCTTGACCTTTTTTAAATTCATTGAGGCAGAAGGGTTTTGGAATCAGCATTTGAAATCATGGGCAAGTGAACCAGTATTGAAATCGTAACTGCCCTTCCCATGTTTTTTAAGGTGTTACATTTACTATCTGTTGTAAATGATTCACCATTGTTTTTATAAGCTGCTGGAATAAATTAACCTAATAACTGAATGTAGGGTTTTCTGTATTAAATTTTTGTTTCTATTAAAACCCCACAATCTTCTCTTTTCCATTATTCAAATTGTTAAGTAGTTTGGACTGTATAATATATTAGATTCTCACGTTTGAATCAGAGCAGCGTAAAGATTACTTTTCAATTGAGACAAATCTGTTTCTGTAGCTTTTAATATACCTGCAGGTGTGTAGGATGTTCAAAATCTTTTTGACAGTATCCAGTTATGAGGGGAAAGAGGGGACAGCTCGACCTTTGCCTTTTTTCTTTTCTTTTTTTAACCACCAGACATAGCATAAGGGGACCATAGTTTCTGCACCAGGCTTGACAGAGACAGAGCAGTGAGTCCAGCAATGGCTGAGTTACAGTTGAGAATCAGTCGTGAAGGGCTCACAGACCTAAGCAGGCTCGCCTCACTTGACTGCCCCATTCAGGGGTTCAGCTGAGGAGATGTAGGTAGGAGCCATATGGCTTGGATTACCACACAGTGTAAGATCTAGAGATAAAAGGCTGCAGGGACTCCTCTGGGAGTCTGCTGATAGGGTGGATGATCCCCTCAAACAGTAAATACAAAGATTTGCATGTCTTTGCCAAGTCTGGTGTGTGATGCTGTATTCGACATCAGCATTTGTTACAGTCATTCATAATAAAGCTATGACCTTTTCGTTCTCCTTTTTCAATTAAATTCTTTTGTCCAGCACGAAAAAATAGCATCACAATTTTGTCAATTTTACAGGATGAGGTGCCATTCTTATTTTTATGTGAAATTGTCCAAAACACCTAAGGAACCAGGAGCATGTAGATAATACATGTGTCAATGTTATAGCAAAAATACAATATGAAAATTAAAGTATTTACGCTTGCATATAGTTCACATTGCTGGGAGCTCTACATGTAATCACTTTCATTTATTCTGGCAAGCATGCTCATAAGGAAGAACAATACAGCATCACAGCACTTTGCAACACTCAGTGGTGATTAGCCTGATTAAGTTATATGGTACTCACAATGAGTAATTTAAAAGTATGCAATATTCAGAGATAGGAGCAGGAGAAAATAGTTCCCTTCCTTTTGTATGTGCTTACTGTCAACTGTCCAGTAAATGGCCTTTTGCCTTTGTCAAACAGCATGTAGTTTCTTTTATGTGCCAATTTTGTGACTTTTGTGAACATGCCATACAGTGAAAGTATATCTCATTGTTCCAAAGCTTTAAGGAAACATTTCTGAACACTGTCAGAGTTTCGTTCCTTCCCTTCAAAATTTTGATCTACTTCAGGCATCTTCTAGGAGTTTGTTCTCCCTGGCTGATAAGGAAGTACAAGATTCATACTCTGTTCACAGTTGCCTGTTGAAACATTATTTCCAATACAAAATTTTTAGCTTAATCTTTTACTCCAGAAAATGACAATCAAGGAGAGACATGAGTTCTGTAGAGCAAGTAAAATGCAATAGCTTCAGCTATTAAATAAAAATGCTACAGATTTTTGCAGCTGGAGCTTAAGAAATATTGGGTAGTAAGTAATGCTATTCAAAATATATTCCCATGATGTTTCCATTTAGAAACATTCCTTCAATCTATGTATATTATTCTCCAGTTGATTATGCAGTTTGAATTTTTTTAGCCAAAATTCTCTTTGGCCTTCTCATAATGATTACACTATAAAATGCCTTCAAATATTTTAAAAATAAAACAGCTTTCACTAACCAGTTATATTATTTACTATCTATAGATATCTGCAGAAGAAGCTTTTTTTTTCTGTCAAGTTAACTCTGGAGCCATTTATTCTGTCCTTATTCTTTCATTTCTTGCAAGGGTACCATCATCATTACTAAACATTTATGTACAGCTGTGCATGCACTGTCATAATGATTTGACAATATTTTGCAAGCAAGAGAAAGTCAGTATTTGCATCTTCAGTAGCTTTATCCAGACTTCTCAGAGATGCCTTTCTAGCAGCAATACTTACAGTGTGCCACTCAGATTTTGCCCTTTGTTATTTGATACATCTACAAACTCAGAATTTTGCATAGATGGTACTTGCTGTTAAGTCTCTCTGATTTCTCTTAATGTATTACAAATATCCAGAAACAAGTGAAGTAGATTGACTTAATAAAGAGGATATTAAGTACAGGAAGGACTAAAATACTCTGAATATTCAGGTACTAATTTTTAGGCCTAATTTTCAAGAATACATGTTAGGATATCACATTATAGAGATAGTGATTATCTCCAGGCCTGCCTTGTACTGCACTAAGAATGATAAGCAAGCTGTCTTTCTTTAGTTATTATTGGTTTTGTCTGTGGAAAAATTGAACTGAAACTACCTACTCAATTTTAATCCACAAACCACCAGCTAGCTGGGGATGCAGCCTTTCCAATTTGGATTCCAATTTAGACAATAAAAAGAGATCCTTATCCTATCATCTGCCTGTGCCCTGCTGAGTGCACTAGAAGAACATAGTTATAAAAAATCAGGCAATTTTAGAAGTGTAGTCATGATAGATATTTATTCAGGTCTGAGATTTAGAAGCCAATAATGGAATATTTTGATTCTTTTGAATGATAAGCTAGTTGATATCGGAGTTGTAATGTTTTTTTTCTATACTGATATAGCTCATATTTAAAAGATGCTATTTAATAGCCATCCATTTTCTAATTAGATGGAGTACTGGTGTCACACTTTCAATGAAAAAAAAGATTTCTAATAGTTCAAGTGTCAGATAATGATAATTTTAACTGAAATCAACATTGGCAGAAAATTTGGACAAGGCTTTCATTTTTCATGTCTATCTGATTTGAACAGATTATTTTTTAATACATCAGAAAAATCTGGAATTTAAAAATAGTTTGCTGTGCAGGGATTAGAATGATCATATTTTTTTTTTTTTAACTTTTCAGAATAAGTGGAGACCATCTGTCTATTAATTTTTTCCCCCAAGTTCTAACTGTAATTATTTTGTACTATCAGATACCTTCATATTTAATCATTCCACTTGTATGAAAAGT
The DNA here is from genome assembly GCA_032173965.1 of Sitta carolinensis. Classification (NCBI taxonomy): domain Eukaryota; kingdom Metazoa; phylum Chordata; class Aves; order Passeriformes; family Sittidae; genus Sitta; species Sitta carolinensis. Next base: position 80,514,203 of record CM063284.1, read on the forward strand.
TTTATTTTTAACTCATCTTAAGGTTATACAAAAACATCTTTTCCTAACTCAGTGTGGATTGAATGTTAACCTGTAGCTCATGGCTTAAATGTTTTCTTGCTTGGCCAAGGTGCATCCTCAGTTAAAAAAAAATACCTGTTTTTTGTACACATCTCAAATATTTGCAGAATGCAGTTAGCACAAAATTGACATTTATCATGAGACTGTTCTTGAAATATAAGATTTACTGAGCAATTTAGATGTGGGAGGAACCCAGCTTTCATCCTGGATTCATGATGTTCTGAAAATAGAAGTGGTATTTCCGATGCTTGCTTATGATCCAGCTAAGTTGATATGTGCTGGCAAGGGGTTTTGGGAGCTGCAAACATTTCTTATTTTCAGGATGTCTTTTCAGTTTTAAATCAAATCTCAATTTCTTCCAGCTGACCATGAGATGATGGGATGATAATCCCTTTGAGTTCTGAACTTAAAAGAACCTGAGTTCCAGGACAGTGGGGTTCTGTTCAGACTCTTAAAAAAAATTTGTTTGTGGTTGTACTTTCTTTTGCAAATATGAACACCGCTTTCTGTTTTCTGAAAGATGTGTCTGTGTTATCTTCAAAATACTTTCAGTTTGAAAAATAATGATACAGAGTCTTCTTAATTAGGTCTCTGATTGTGATAGCAAACAGCAGGGGAGGAGGCTTACAAGGATAACTTACATTTTTTTCCCATGTATGTATCCTCAAGACTAGATCAAAATGAAGCCATATGTTGTTAAGCAGTCAGAGAGTGCTGTACCTGCTAGTACCATCCTTCTATTCCAAAACCAAGTGCATTTTTTTTAATTAACTCCTTGTGAATTACAACCAGGTACATGTTGGGTGGGACATACAGCACTTTAGCTTCAGCCAGGGCAACCACTGTTGTTGAGGGCTGAGAGCTGCACTTCAAGTTCACACTTAACTTTCTCAATAGAGAAAGTTTGTACTTTCTCTGTGGAGCGCATGGCCACAAATTTGCATGAAAAGGTTGAAGACAATGCTCTTTTAGCATTTCTGTTAATTTATTTATTTTGCAGTTTTCAATATGCCTAGGTTTAAATTCTGGTTTATATTTTATCTGATCTTGGTAACATTGTCATAGGGTTATCTAGAAACTAGTTTTGTTTTCTCCCTGTTCCTTTTTAAAGCACGAGTATTTTTAAAATCACATTGAGATCCAAACATGTTCCATCTTTTTTACATTCTCATGTAAAACCAGTGAACAGGCAAGATTGTGTGAACAGGCAAGACCTGTGGAAGTGTCTGGTGCCAGCTCAAAGCAGGGTCAACTAGAGCAAGTTGCTCAAGTTTGCATCCAGTGGGGTTGGCTCCACAGCATCTCTGACCAACCTGTTATAGTTACTGACTGTAAAACAATTTTCCTCATGTTTAAGTGGATTTTCTTCGGTCTTAATTTGGGCTCATTGCCCCCAGCCTGCACTGATGGGATTGCTCCTCTTAACCCCTTGTTGAACGTTGTGAGGTTTCTGTCAGCCCATTTCTTCAATCTCTTGAGATCTCTGTGAATGGCAATATGATCCCCTGGTCCCTCAAACACTTCTCACAATTCTGCATCATCTCTAAACTTGCTGAGGCTGCACTGTGTCCTATACAGTTAAATTAGGATGCTCAGAATGCTCATCTCCACACTAATATAATTCTTGTGGTATTTTCGTGCAGCTGCCTTTCCCTTGAATTGATGAAGAGAAGCAGTATATATAAGGGAATAGATGTGCTGTACACAAACAATAAAAGACCATTTAATTTCCTGTAGCCTCACAAGGGGCTACAAAACAACAGTACAGGTGTAATGGATATTGAACTTGGAAACTTAGGTGAGTCTAGTTATGAATACTATTGAAATGGCGTGCATTTCAGATGCAAGGCCTCATTTTGACTTCATTTTGAGCACCAAATGTATTAATTATGGGTCTGGCTTACTGAAAGGGAAATAACCTTTAGCACGTTTTCTGGTTTTCACTATATATCTCTTCTACCTCACACAAGTAACATCTAAATTTACCATTATCTGTATTCAGTTCTGAAGTACATGGCTCATTCTGTTTAAATGTCTTTTTACATATCGCTTTATCAATTTTTTAGGACATAATAACATCATAAAATTACTGCTGCAGTACCTAATCTGTATTCTACATATGTCTATACATAGTATTTCACAATTTCAAAGTTCATACTTAATGGACAATAAAAACATATTTAATAACTGTCTCCCTGGATGTATGTTATTTTTCCCAGCAATACTGGTTTATTGGTTCTTCATTTAAGTGGGGTCTATTTGAATGTTTTTGTAGTTTTGTTCAGGCTACAAAGTACTTGGCCATAATTGTACTGACAGCTGTGGATTCAGTAATCCATTTGTGTAAAAATCAAAGTATTACTCACAACTTTAAAGCTGAAAATGGATATAATGGTGGAATAAAATTTAAACATGGAAGTCAAAGGAGGATAGAAAAAAATGTTTATGACTGGAATATTTATAAGGTTAAATTAATTTTAAATGTGATTCACACTGTGATGAGAGGAGTGAGGGTAGCTTCATTAATTAAATAAATAAATAAAACAGAAATAAACCTCTTAGCTACTGATTAGGCCATATTCTAGTCTTATAGAATTATTCAAATATTTTTGCTGCAGTAAGTATGTCTAGAACTTGCTACATAGATGGGGCCAATTTGTAGGGGAAATAGTTGTCTATTTACATACTATTTACATGTCTATTTACATACATATTTAAATACAGCTCTAGTAGTCTGTGACTTCTATAGCCAAAGAATGCGGATGTCAAGTGGATTTTTCCCTAGTACACATGTCATGAGTGGGACCAACAAGGTGTGCTGAGCCTGGCTAGTCTGTTTGCCTGAGAAGTTGAAAGGAGTATGTACTCCTAAGGAAAGCAATGTTATTTGGCTACTGCAATGCAGAGCATTTTATCCAAGTTCAGTTTGTCACTGAGCAGGAAGGAAATGGAAATACACTTGAAGTCAGTGTGATAGGCTTAGAAAAGTATAGTGGCAATAATGGAGTGTCTGAGCTGTGGTCACCCTTGGCTGATGGCTCTGATACAGTAAGTTAGACACATGTAACATACCCTGCAGTGGAGCAATACAGAATCTGACAGGTGGAGATTCCTGCCAGGGACATTTAAGATATAAAGCAGGATGGGGACAATGGGGGATATGGAGAAAGAAGGCTGAATTCAGGGCAGGTGTAATTCATATCATCATAGGTCCCAGCTTTTTGTGGACTCATTCAGGTGGTCAAGTCTTTCGTAAAACAATGGGGCAAATAGCACAAATTTATTTGAGTTAACAGAAAAGCTTAAGCCTTGTGGAAGAAAGTGAAAACTACAGAATAACTTTGTGGTCAGCTCCTCCCAGAAAGCTGAATTTGCCACACACAGTAATTATGTCAAATGTACTGAGCTATACACTGCAAAGAATTTTTTTTTTCCCAGAAGTAAGAATTTATTCTTTGTTGAAATACACACTTAAAAAGGGCTTGAAGGAAAAGGGGAAGGTGCCCATCTTATGTCAGATAGCCCTTCACTTCAGTTGATGCCACACTTTTTCTTAGCAGGTTGTTCTTCTGCAGCTGTGAGAAAGGTTGCCCTGTCTGTCACATGCATATTTTGTGTCAGAGCTATAAAGAGTGAATTGCCATTAAGGCAGGCTTCTGGTCACGAGTTTCAGTTGGTTTTCAGGTGATGCATATATGTTTCATTGCCCTCGGCTGAAGAAGTCGTTGAAAGAATCCTTTCTTTTCAAACATGTTTCTGAAAATGCCACTCAGTTCTGAGAAGATGGCATCATGGCCTCCTGTTTCTGCTGTCCCAATGATTCCAGGTTATACTTTCACAATTTCAAAGCAAACGTGGGGATTTCATTCATCTTCTCTTTTTCCTGTCTGCAATGCAATTTGAGATTGGATTTTAAATGAATCCAGACCTTCTTACATATGATATCCTGGTTAGGGAGACACCTACAGTAATGCCAAGCACACTGTACAAGCCAGAACAAACCACCTTCTTTTTCTAAGTAGCACTGGCTCTGGATTTACAGGAGTTAAATCTAAGTGTTGAATCTAAGTACTGGCATGTGCAAAATATACCTGCTTCATATTCCGGGAATCAAATTGCTGAATATACCAACATTTTTAATCTCATGTTTTATGGACAGCCTCACTTGCACAGTAATCTACCTTCTTCAAATCCTACTGATCTGAGTAAAATCTGAACCTAAAATCTGCTTGGGAAAAAATAAAAGGATCCATTAATCGCTTGAAATAAATATATTTATTCACTAGATTTATAGTATTTGAGATTCCAGTGTGCTTGTTTTTGTCACAGGTTCCATTAATGCTTGTTGTAATAGACAGGAGATAGGAGGAGGAGATAATAATTCAGACAAAAAGAAAACAGAAAAAAAATCTTGAAAAATACCCAAGTAACTCATCTTAAAAGTTTTCAGAAATACAGCTCTTTGAGTACAGGTGCTGGGTAGCAGCAAGTTGAAGTTTTGGATTGAAGTGGAAAGGAATTAACTTTCCACTAGGCCACTAGGCAGTCAGGCCAACAACCATGTGTATAAACACCATGTGCAGTAAGACAGTTTTTCCTCACAGAGATGTACCAGGGAATCCTTGATCCTTTTCTCCTACTACGGATGACAGCGCTCACTCATGTGCTTTGGTGTTTCTGGATTCTGGCCAGCACCATGTCAGCTCAGCCTGTGAAAAGGCAGCAGAGGGTGTTGGCTGTCACACTGAGGTCACTTCTTGTCAGTGTCGCCAGCTCTGTGCCCTGCAGTGGCCTGACCTGACCAGGAGCTGACCTGGCACGCAGGGGAGCCACTCAGTGATGGAGTGCAACCTGGATTCTTGTGCAGGTTCTTTTAATTATGTATTACTTCTTGAAAGCACTTCTGCTCTTGTAAAGAGGACTTCATAGAACATGTCAATCTTGAGAAGGCAGTCTTTGCATGTAATGTGGAATTTTTAAAGGTGCTACAGGCACGAAGTACTGCAGAAGACCGTTTTTTCAAATTTTCTTTATTCAGTGGTGAAAACAATGACTTTTAAAAAATAGGAGAGAAAACTTTTGGCCACTATTAGTGTGCATCACCAACATTTCACATGTAGTTTTTAGTAGTATTTAGTTTTAGACAGAGGTCAACAAGTCCAGTCTTACGAGATACCAAAGGACAGCTTTAATACATTTCAGGTACTGATCTTACGTCATTTTCAAACTGCCTGAATTTGTCTTGCATACTTCTGTGGAAAACTGTATTCCCCCTCAGACTGACTCTGTGGAATATTGGGTCATGTATCTAGCTCAGCCTCAGTTTAGCACTGCCAGCTGTCTCTTGTCTGGCTCTTTTTATGCACAGTATTCAAATCTTGTACTGTTTCCCACTTTTTGAAGTTATTAACTTGGCAATGTCATCAGATAATGGGTTAAATGCCCAGTGGAATTCCAGATGTATTCTGTGATTCTGTGATTTGATCTACTTTTCCTTATTTTAGCCTATGAAGGGAATTGTGCTCTGTGAAACCTTAATAAAATTAAGTGCATTTACTTCTTTTCCTTTTGAATTAGCAAATTTTTAACTTTGGAAGCCAGCCTAGGCTTGAGTTGTTGATTTTGATTTTTTCCTCCTTTCTTAAATAGGTGTACTTTAATAGGTGATACTTTGTAATGTCTGTTTAGAAATTGCCACCCCCAGCTTGATGGAGTAACAAAATGTGTAATTATGTCTACTTTTTTCACTTGTGGACCGGACACAATATAATTCATCATGGGACATAGGTATACCATATTATTCAAATTCTCCTTACCATCATCCCTGAGTAGAGTATCATTCTTGTTGAAAACAGGCCAAATAAAATGTTTTTCTCTGTACAGGTCACTTCAATTCCAGTCCATCCTAATAGCAAAACTGTTTCGTATTGAAGTCAAAACTATCCAGTTGTCATGCACACATATTGTCTTGATCTATATTTCTCAACACAAAAAATTGTTGAAATTGAGGTTCTTAGAATTTTGTTTATTAGTGAGTCTTTTCATGTTTTTTTTTTTTTTTTTTTTTTTTTTTATATAAACGCTTTGCTTTTTTTTTTTTTTGCTTTTTTTTTTTTGCTTTTTTTTAAGCACATTAGGATCTGGATAAAATTTTTAATAATTGAAGGCTAGGAATACCTCCCAGCCAGTACTCATTGATCCAGCTTTGAGCAGAGGTTTTGCTGCACAACAGGGAGTAAAAATCTGTCTCTGCTCTTGACACTTACAGCCCTGAAGCTAATTTGCAAATACAGTTCTTTCTCCAAATGGCCACAAAACTCATTGCTTTCTTAAGCAAAATTATTGTTTTCAACTCTGAGCTTTAGCACTTCTGTACTGTGAAAAATTAATTTTGTGAAGTCTAGAGCAGATTTTATGTGATTCATATTCAGGGAGAAAAAAATAAATAAATTGGTCTCCTTGCTTTTCATATTATCTCTTTAGCAGTTAGAACAGATTTCGCTTTTTGATTGGACTATTTCCAAGATACACTGAACAAGTAATATAAAATCTCAATTTTATAATCAGCTTTTAAGCCTAGATTAAGATATTCAAAGAGAAAAAAGTTAAGAGAGTTAGCAAATGATGGCATAACTCAGTTGAGAGCCCCTCGAAATTTCATTTATTGTAATTAGAGAAAAGAAAGGTAAAATAAATGTAAAGGTGGAAACTTTTATGTATATCTAATATTTCTGAACATGGAACATGGTGATTTAGATGGGCACAAAGAGGAAAATATTATTCAGTGGCATGAGCTTTAGGTAAAACTAACTGGATACTAGATCTACCAGGCATAAGAAAGAAAGAATTTTAATTAATTGTTTTGAACAAGTGATGTTGAGGCATCCTAGAGAGGGATTTGCATAGATAGCCAAGAACTCAATTTTCTTATGGTTCAGTAACCTTTTCATCAAAACAAAGGACTTTCAAAGAATTGTATCTGCCAGTGTAAAGCTCAGCTAGTTACTTGAGATCTGGGTTTTATTTCCTTTGTTTGCTGTTTCAGCAGAGTCAGCAGAGAAAATTAGTGCTTTTATTTAAACAAAATACATTCTAGCGTTTTTCTGCATAATTGTGCAGACTTTACAGAAAGTACTAGATGGTCCTGTGCACAGGATGAGGATCACTGCCCTATCGTAATACGTTAAAGTGTTGCAGTTTTCAAGTTTGAAGTTCCTTGAGGACTGCAGTAGGTAGAATTTTGTTTTATCAAACAAGCCATCTCAGCAGTTGAATTCTTATATTAAGAGGTTCTTAGATATGAACTCAGTTCTACCATAAGTGACAGACTAATTGATCTCTTAAATATTTACAAGTGATAAAAGCATATAGCTAAGCCTTCTGCATTTGTCTTAATGCAACGTGAGAACCTGTAATATTTGTGATGTCACTTCTGTAGTATTTGCCCCATTTCCATTGGAAAAATTTGCAATAAATAAGTAACAGATGCTTTCACTAATTGTCCAGTTTACTCTGCTTTGGTCTCCCCATTTTGTGAGGAGAAAGATGGTCTTTATGGCAGATGAACGGAACAATAATGTGGAACTTAAGGGGTATGCTTTTGTTTTTCATGAGTATTGGTAAGATTGCCCAAAACAGGCCACAAGCATTAGGAAAAAGTCTGAAATTCAGCTGTAGCAATATCAGCTGCATGGTAATAGGTGCAAACTGGGAATTTGGTACTTCAGTACGAAGTGGGCAATAGAGGGGTTATAGAAAGCCAAAAAGAACAAAGAAGCTGAGTGTTGAATTTCCAAAGTTGACTGAGCACTTGTTTTTTGATGTAATCAGAGTTTTAGTCTAACTCTGGCTACTTGTACTCCGTTCATGGTTTACCTGGTTGGCAGACCATCAGGACTCTACCAGGACATGAAATTCTGTTGCAAAGTAATTGCAGTATTAATTCAGTATTGAAATGTGTAGATTATATATGAAATGCAAAGATTCAATATTTAACTATCTTGCGAGACTTCCTGTTCTGGATGTAGAGAATATATAAGTAGAAAGGTGAATTCATCCTTCTGTTAACAAAACAGAATTTCAAAGGATTGGTTTAGTTGTCTAGCAACTTTCACAATGTTTTAATTGTAATATTCTTCTAAGAATAAAGATAATTGAAAATATTATTTGTTTCAGCATCAGTAGTATGAGATCTGTAAGACATTTTCTTCTTAATTCTAAAAAAAATATACTTTTACTCTTTAGGAATATTCTTTTTAATGTCTGCATATAATTTTTAAAAATAGAGCCTATTTCTTACATCTTTCTTTGCTAAATGTCTGACCTGTGAACCTGGTTTTACTTGTGTCATGTCTTCTGTGTTGCATTTCTTCTGGTAGGCAATGAATAATGGAAGAAATATTATTTTCATAGGGAATTGATTCTTGTTTTCCCTTCTGCACCTTAGTGGTGGAAAAAGCCAGAATAAAAAGGCTCTATGCTTACAGCAATGCTCCCAATCTGTCTAAAGGTTACATTTACTTTTTGTCAGCTTACATTAATATAATTTTAGTCATTTTCAGTAATAAATGTGTGATTACAGGTTATCCATATAGCTAAGTAGCTATTATTACCATGTGCCATTTTAGTTACTTGGATAATTTGTCAACTTTGTATACAAACAGACAGTTTACAAAGAACTTTCACTCCTATAGTTAAAATCATAAATCAGTAGCAATTTTTCATGGGTTGATCCAGCTGCTTATCACCCGCCTAAAAGACCCAATTACCTTTACGTCATCTAACATTTTAGGTTAGAAAATAGTTTTCTGTTGCATTTGTGTTCATCCACTGAAATGTAAATGTAACGCTCATCAGTTCCTACATACATTATTCTTGGTACTGGCTGCTTCTAGAAAACTCTATTGCCTGGTGTTTCTGGTGGTATCAGTTATTATTTTATGCAGTTGTGTGGACACTGCTTTGTAACAATCATCAATTTGCCAGCATCACAGATTAAGGTTATTTTAAATACAGAACTGGTAGCACCATCTTGAGCTGTCCTCCAGTTCCTTGAAGCTGGAACTAATATCAGCTCTTTCTAATAGACTTACCAGCCAAACTTCTAAGAGCAGAGTGACAAAGTTTTGACACTTCAACCCAAATTGCATGGAACTGGCGGCTTCTGTGATGTTTTAATACCCTTTTTAAGTTCCAGCTAAAATCTCAGTGACCAGCTTCAACTTGTTTGTCCTTGTCTTACGTGTGTTTCCTCTGACTATTTCTTTTGCTCCTGTTCTTCAGCCTTGCTAAATTATAAAAGCCAGTTGTGTTCCCTTCTCAGACTTCAATTCTTTCATCTGAATTCACCAAACTCTTCTAATTTCACCTTTTATCAGTCTTTATTTTCTTTATTTTAAAAAGATAATTAACTGAACAAATTCTGAACAGCAGAATACTGATGGAGTCGCCCATGTGCCTTGCTACATTATGTCCAGGATAGTGCTTTGAACTTAAAGCCCAGCTTTAAGTGAGGACTGGACCAAATGTTGCCAAATTCTCCCCTAAAAAGATCAACAAAATCTTTCCTGCTTCCTGCAGAATCTGCTTCTGTTTCATGGGAGTGTTTCATGTTTACACATCTGGTGGAGAATACGGAAACAAAAAACAACTTATAAGGTATAGATGACCTCCATGCAGTTTCTTCAGTGCCAAATTCAGACTATATGTTGACATTGAGACTATTCTTTGTTAGTTACAGGGGCCTTCCGACCACTGTGGAGGCACAGTAGGAGTTTGCTTCTTGGCTCCAACAGGCATAAGCTACAGGAAAGGAAGTAGCTAAATAAAACGAAGAAACATCCTGGTTCTGTAATTTCTTCTGTAGAGGGGAAAAGGTATGCAGAGAAAAGGAAAGAATTGTTTGCAACGAAAGAGGCAAAGGTGAAGAGCCCTGTGAAGGGAGGTTTCTTGGAGGCAGCTGAGTGGATCTAATGTGAAGAGGCTGTAAGGGAGAAGAACTGGGAAGGGCTGTGATGTGTGATTTCACACAGTGACAGGCTTTGTGTGTGTGTATTGGGAATTTCCTGCACGGAATACACTTTCTGCAAGGTAGAGGCCGTCTGGCTTCTGTCTGCATTATTTCCCTAAGGAAGTGCTGAATTTAAAATGAATCATCCCTCAAAACATAGAGAAAATCCTTTCTAATTATTTACCAAGGACAACACAGAATATCGTAGCTGAAATAGTCATATAAAGTGTGATCATATTTTACATAATTTACCTAAAACAATAGTCAGCATGGTGGTCTTGGCTTGATATTCATGTTAAGGACTAACTCTATTGCAGAAGTGGTATTCTTGTGTAATTTGTTGGTATTGAGAAGATGAGGACACTCATGTTACTAGAGCTGGGGTTTTTTTAAACTGTTGTAGCAGTCAGCTATCCCTAGGAAAAATATATTGCAATATCTTCATTTACAGAAGTGGGTTGCCTTAAAGGAATTTCATTTATATCACACCATATTTATTTGGAAATAAATGTTATTGTACCAAAGACCAGAACAAAAAATACACTGAAAAAATGTGTTGTAATTCTTATTTTTAGGTGACTCTCTCCACGCATCCATGGTTTGAGTAAACACCCCAACCACAGTGCTCATAAAATGCACAGGGAACTGTGTGCCTCAGAAAAGAATCGATCTCATATTCACTGAATGTTTCCTACCCAGCATCAAAACACAGGTTGTTTAAGGCACCTTGCAAGAAATTCACTCTCACTCCTCGGTCTTCAGTAACTTTTTCTGCTCCACTGGGAAAATACTTTTCCTCAGTGCTACTGTCTGCACACTTTCCCTGAAGACATCTTTAAAACTTGGTGTGAAGAAAATGTAGCTGTGGTGGTGTCTTTTATAATGGAGTTTCTTAACTAAACTAATGTCTATACAGAATAGATGTTTCAATAGGAAAGACAGGGAATAGCCCAGTGGTTACATTGAACTTAGTCACTGCTTTGATTTCTCACAAAATATTATAACTAGTTCCATCATATTGTGCATGAGTGCTTTAATAGCTAAAATTTTGGAATAAGAGGAAGGAGGGAATGAAGAAACTAGACCCCACTTTATCTTTTAGGGCTTTGTACAGTTTTCTTTAAAGAATGACAACCCCTATGCTATGTTTTGTGCAATGTTGTCAATAAGGTATGCTTGAAGAATACAGTTTTATGGGTACTGATAGGCTTTGGTGTGATTTAGGCACCAGACTGCTCTGTTGCCTTAGGGCAGACATGATTCTATCTCTCCACTATTGATTTCTCTAATTTGCAATTTCTGATTCTATTTTAGATGCTTGTTAATGGTTTAGATCAGATCCAAATACCACCACTGGGACTGAAGTAATATCACAGTACACTGCTATCTGAACTGCTTTAAGGTGTAGAAGTGGCAAAATTTAAAATTTAAGATAGCTGAGTGCTCATTGCTCTTCAGCTTCCTTAGGAGGTGAAAAAGGGAGGGAAGAGCTGAGCTCTTCTCATGGGGATCCAGAGACAGGGCACACCAGGGAACAGTTCAAAGCTGCATCAGGGGACATTCAGACCGAAGAAGTACATGAAGAAGTATTTCTTTACCAAGAGGGTGGTCAAACACTGGAGCAGGCCCCTGGAGAGGTGGCTGAGGCCCAAACCTGTCAGTGTTTAAGAGGCGTTTGGACAATGACCTTAACCTGCTGTATAACCTTCAGTCAGTCCTGGAGTGGTCAGGTATTTGGACTCAATGGTCATTGTAGGTCCCTTGCAATTAAAATATTCTATTTCTATTCTCTTCTGAATGTGCTCATGTGTAGCTATGTTCAGTTTGGGAAATGAGCTCTTTTCTCAAATTAAAATAGGTCTGAAGCAAACCAGAAGAACAGCATTAGCAGAAATCCGGCCTTGAGCTAATTCCCTCTCTTTGTGAACCATCATTTTTTTTTTCTTAATTAATTAATAATTGGAAATTACAAAACTAAGTAATTTAGTTTGATTTTGGCTTCTCTAAATAAGAACAAAAGAGTGGTTGTATTGATTCAGAACTGGGGTCTGTCTAGCCCAGTATCCTGTCTGGAATGCATAAGGGAATGAAATGAACATCAGGGGAAGAGTGAGAACGGGGCAATCACATGGTACTTGTTTCCCTAATGTTGTTATTGTGTCCAAGTTTAAAGTTAAATAAATACACAAAGAAAGTATTGCCCTCTGAATTCCTCTCCTTGGAACAGCAGAGCTTCGAAGGCTTCCATTCTGAAAGAATTCTGTGCTCACTGTCACATCAGTAACTGTCTGCAGAACTGAAGCAAAAGAAAAGTGGCTAGTTGCAAGTGAAGTAGCAAGTGTTTTCTCTCTAGGTGACCAAGTTCATTCAAAACTGAAGTAAATGGGTTTTGGAGTTTTTGTCTGTGTGAAATCAATTCAGTAGAAAAATAAAATTTACTGTAATTGATGTTCTCATTGACAATTTCAGGAGTGATAGTCAAAAACTACAGGAAAACTGTCAGAGTTATGCTTTGTCCATTAAATAACAGCCTCTGGCACCTGCTTTGCAAGCCCTTAAGCAGTACACTGTGTGGAATGCAAGGCTTTCCATGTGTCCCGTATACTTGAACAGTGCTCTTAGTGTTATAGCACCTGAACTTTAAATCACATTTAAATAAGAAGAAACAGAACAGTTTTATTAAGCACAATCAGCACAGGGAAAGTGAATATAAATAGGACTGGAGCAGTTTAAAACTTGTTTTTAAAGGAAAATCATGTCTGCAAATTTCTGTAAGTATTAAATGCAGAGGAAAGCATTGATTTTTGAGACCTGTTTGGAAATTTGGCTGCAAACTTTTCCCTCCTTCATTGGAAAGAAGTACAGAACTTTCACAGCACAGCCACAAAGTTCTGCAATTGATTTCGTAAAACCTAGGGAAAAACAATAATTTTTCTGGGAAAAAAATTAGACAATTTTCTTTCCTGCAGGAACTTGAAGTGAGGCTGTTCTAATAAAGGTGGGAATTAACTACCTGAATGGATTTCTGGCGTCTACAGCTAAGAACTTTGTCATTTTAAAAGTCAGTTTGAAATTTCCAAGGTACAAGAGAGCAGCCATTGGTAAAATATATGTGGGTTTGCTGGGGTATTGTTTATTTATTTTGGTTTGTTGGATTTTTTTTCTTTTTTAATATTTTCCAGGATCATTGTAGGGCATTGGATGAGGTTTTCTGGAACATCAAGAAAAGGACTTCTTAATAGGGTAGTCAAGTTGATACCACAGCTGAGTGCCATTAAATACTGGAGAGTGTCTACAGTGTCACATTTATAGAGGTGAAGGGAGTCACTACCAATGTCACAGATTTTGATGTAAATTTAAATTGGCCACAAAATCCAAAAAGTTGCTCTTGAGGATTTTTTTTTTTTTACTATGGTAATTTATTGAGGGGTTGGTACTTTATTGCAAGATTATTTAATGTAAAATTTATTCTTAGGTTGATTGTTTTTTCCACCAGATAGTTGATACTAAAAGCTGTTTACTATGTTGCAGATAATCTGAAATGTACTGCTGATTTAAAATCTGCTTCTCCTTTGCATTTGATGGAATATTAGTTTTTCAGCCTCCTTGCTTTCTGTGAAATGCATCTGGATCTTTCTTCTTCCACCTTCCACAACAAAAAAACAATTTAAAAATCAGTGAGACAGTATTTGTCTGTAATTATATACAGCAATGTTTGTAGCTCCATTGTAGAAATAATTTAAAAGATCATGTGCTGATACAACTCCTTGTAAAATCCTTTCATAGCTTTTCTACAGTAGTGTTATATATAATTTCATGAATTGTTTTAGATATAATTTCATGAATTGTTTTAGAAAACAATAAGAATATTTTGGTGCAGCAGATAGCTATAGCACTTTCTCAAAAATGAGTGACAACTGTAAACTGAATGACTTCACACAAAGGAGAGGCACACAAACATTTCTTGGATAATTAGAGGAATACAAAAGTGTGAATTTGCCCTGGCAGCCTGTATGCAGGCTCAGTGATAAAGCAAGGAGTGTGCCAGAAACAGTGAATGAAAGAAAACCTACCTCCCTTCCCAGCAAGAAGTGAGTTTCTTTGCTGTGGTGTTCTTCTGGGAAGAAGCAAGGCAATGAATAACCAACTGCTTTGGCCTGCTGTGCATGTGCACTGATGTATTTTGGTGAATGGGATAAAAACAATTCATTTCTGCAGGCTGCATAATAAATACTGTTGCTGGAGAAGCGTGTACAGGGCTGTGGAGCTCCTTCTTGCCCTGAATGGTTCTGAACCTATCAAAACATTTCTCTGAAGTGGGCCAGGTCTCACATTAGGCCATGTAATGTCTAAAACTAAACCCAAGTGATGCTGCAAGTACTGCTGTGTCCAGGTAGAGTGCAAAATGTGTCCTGGGCTGGGGTTTGGTGTAACTTACCTTTGCCTACCATTGTCCTGCTGCCAGAGCCGCAGGCACACATCTACCTTCTAGGAGTTCAGCTGAGTCCAAGGTGCCCTTGCTGTTTCCCAGCATCTGCTTTGGAAGTGACTCTTGGAGTGTTTTTACAGGCCCTGATAGCAGCAGAGTCTGAGGATGTCTCAGGCAGCTTTTCTGCCAAAGTACTCAATAGCATTCTCCACCTCTGGGTTACCTCCCTTGAGGACTTTGGTTGCTTTTATAGAAATATGGCTGGTGAATGTTGTCCAGGATTATTTTGGTGTCATATGGAGCATTCCCTTCTATATTACCAAAACTGCTATTGACTGTCATAAATTGCTGGGAGAGGGGTTTGATGGTCTTCTGTAACTCACCTTGGTATGCAGGTGCTGACTGTCTACACAGAGTCCATCTTATCATGTGGACTTCATCAAGTCCATCATGAAGGGGCACCCACTTCTTGTTTAACTTGACTTGAAGTACAGAAATAAAAAAGAAGGCTTCCTAAGGCCTGGTTTGTTGCTCATTTATAGACAAACAGTAGGTCATTCTGGGGCTTTTCGATTTGTGCCTGAAAAGAGATAAACTTGATGTACAGAGCTGCTGGTAATAGTCAGACATCCTCAGCTGGCTATAGAAAATCTGTATTTTTGCGACGCTCTCTGTTTCTGCTGTTTCCTTGCTGTGCAGAGGCAGGTAGAGCTCCTCAGAATGAGCTCCCTGGAGCGTGCTGGGCTCATTTGCCTTTTGTCCTCCCCATATGCAAGTCACATACAGAGCGTTCTCACTCCTTCGGTGCTTTTATGACATGCGTGCAGAAACGGGAACATGTGAGTTCGGCTGGAATCAAGATGACTGTTCTGTGGATATTTACTTTGCTCATTCGTGCCTTGGGAGGTGAAACCATTTTTACTGGAATATCTCCTTTCCTAGGTAGTTATTAAAGGTAAAGTTTTAAGCACAGTGTAGTGCATCCTTACAGAAGATACATTCATTAGTTTAAACATCAAGAACTAAACATATAACAATATTCTTCTTTTGTTTACTCAAGTATTTTGTTCATTTGTTTGGGTTTTGGCATTATCTTCTCATTCTTAAGTTATTCATCTTCCTTGTGATTTTCCTTAAATACATTGAATTTTCTAAAGACAATATAAGCACAGAAGAATCAAGTTTTTTTGCATAGGTGAATAGTGATGGATGGTTCTTTCTGTAAGTGAGGTAGAATTAAGTAGAACAGTAGTCTTATTTGTACCTAGAACATGTGTAGTATATACAGGATGCAATGACTACCAAAAATAAACGAAGAATAAATTAATCACAATTATTCTTCTGAGTTTGGGTTAAGGGAGGTAGTAATTCTCCCTGCTTGAGTTCTCAGAACATTAATATTTTATGCTATTTTCTGAAGCTACACTAATAGTTCTGGTTAAAATCCCTTCCTCAAACTCTTAAGGTGGGTTCAGGTTATTGTATTTCAGAACAACTTTATAAAGAATTTTATTGCTTATCTTCCTCAGTCAAAAATACTAACATTTGCAAACTTATATAATGAGGCATAGAAATATGCAGAAAAGTGGTTGCTAATGCATTTTTCTCTAGAAAAAAATATGAAGTAAAAATATGTTTTGCTGAACATGTTAAAAAATTTATTAGGACAATACTTCTGCTACTTATTAGGTGTTTTTGTCTTTTCATGTATTTGATGTAACTATGCAGTCAATTGTACTGACCTCTTGTGAAGCTGGGAAACACCTGAAAGAAAAGCACAAAAAAGCATGCCCTTTTATTCACTCAAGCAGATTTGGCACAGTCGTGTGACAGCCTAAAGGCTTCCTGCACATAGAGGTCAGGTTGATTAAGTCAGAAATCTTTTTCAGGCCAAAAGCAGGGGAAGCTCAGTTAAAAAAAAAAGGGAAAAAGGGGAAAAAAAAAAAAAAAAAAAAAAAAAAAAAAAAAGAGTATCTTAATTAAAACTATGGCAAATTCTAGTTAAGTTTTCTAAGGAAACCCTTGAAATATTTGCAAGACTCTGGCATTGGTTTGCATCCAAGAAATGGCAGCTTCAATATCCAACTATACTGGATCATTAAAAAAACTAAAGAGCATTAATTAAACTAAGGAAAACAACACTCTTTCCATACCAGAATATGCTGATGTCTTTCTAGGAGCAAGTACAACTTGAATAGAGAATCATAGAATCTTTTAGGTTGGAAAATACCTTTAAGACCATTGAGGAAAATACCTTTATGATCAGCACTGCCAAGTCCTCCGCTAAACCATGTGCCCAGGTGTCACATCTACACATGCTTTAAATACCTCCAGGGATGGGGACTCAACACTGCCCTGCACAGCCTGGTTCATGTTCCCCATGTTGAATAAGAAGGTAGCATTAGGATAAAAATTCTGATAGTGGATCTGCTATCATGACTCTAAGAGCTATATTATTTATTGAAAGACCCTTACAGCAATGGTGAGGTGAAGTGTGACTAAAATTGGAAAAGTCAAAATGTAGTGAAAATTCATTGTGCTCCTGAAAATACACTACTGTGTTTCTGTGGATGTCAGACAAGTGATATTGAGGATTACTACTAATCAACCACAAGTGATTCATTGAACATAATGGAACTTTGTTACATTTTCTAAAAGTTTGCTGCTTAAAAAGGGCTAAGCTGTAATTCCTGGAAGTAGTAATTCACTCTTTATATACAACATGATTTTCTTTTCTAACTTATTTGGATGAAGTGGCATAGACTTTTACATCACCACGTTCTTGCCAGCAACATCTAGTAATTCATTCTGCCAGCAAGAATGCCACCTGAGATACTACATTTTTTTCTGGCTGGTGAGGTGATATCTATCACATAGAAATCTGGATACTGGAAGAGGGACTCTAGAGTGGAAAGTAGTGCATTACTTGTTATGGATTGTGCTAATTACAGAAAGGAAGATTGCTCTCAAGTCCCAGTGTGTCAGATGAAGCTGAAATTATTTAGTAAATCTGAAAATCAGACAAAAGGAATGTAAAATTGGAAAAAGTGTTATTTCAAGAAGAATCACTGTCCCTAGTCACCACTAGGACTTAATTTGAAAAGATAATTTAAATTAATTTAATCCAGTTCAGCACTTTGCAGTTATTGTTTGTCCAAGGACTCTGGCAGCATACCTCTTCAACATTGTGAATTTCAGTGGACTTGAATGCAAGAATTTTAGTTCACTGTCTCATCAGAAGACAGGCTTCTTAATCTATGACATCTCACTACAGTGAATCAGTATAAACACAGACCATGGATATTAGGAAATTTATGATGATTTAGAGATTTGGACTTGCCAGGTTAACATTTATGATGCCAGGTAGAAATTAAAAGTTCTTTTAGAACTATTTTTATGTAAATTAGACAAGGTTTTTGGGGTTTTTTAATACTATCAAATCTGGTAAATAATTGACACAAGTTCTTTATTGCAAAAATAGACCTCCACAGTGAAGCATTTAATTTCATTTACATTATTATTGTTCAGCACATAGATAGCAGGAGTTATACAGACATACTCATAAGTGATCCAGCATCTGCTAGGAAAAGGGAAAACAAATAGAGAGTGAAATCCATTTACTCATCCAAAAGAGCATTTAGTCTCAACATCGGAAAATAAATAAAGAAATAAATATAATTGTTTGAAAAGTTAAAATAATGTCAGTCTTCATTGGTTTTTTGTTGTTTTTTTTTTTAATTATGGATGCAACAGATAATGATATTCTTCTCTGTATTTTATAAAAATGTACAGAAAAGTCTTTCAGTCATGAGTATAATAATCAGTTCACTGTTATGAAAAGAATGTTTAGTACTGAGTAACTTCAATCCTTTTTGTGTTCTTGTCACGTGAGAAAGAACTATATTGAAGCATAAACAGAACATACCTGGGAGGAAAGTGTAGTCATTGCCTAATTGAATACACAATTCATTTTATCATTCATTTGAATGTATCTTCCATTTTATTGAAAAAAAAAATACTCTACCTAACCCATCATCTGGTGTGCATGCTCATTATTTTAAAATTAGACCTTCTGTTGCTTAAGTGCTTGTACATAGAAGCACAAACACATCTAAATTTACTCTCCTGTGTAGGCCAGTTGAATTAACTTAGCTGCACATTTGAATAATATAAAATGCACATAAGGATCAGTAGAACCAGGAATCAGACTTGTAATTTCTTTCAGAAATCACATGTAACTATGCATCTTAGAAAGCAATTTATAATTTTCTTGATAAACATGGAGAATCAGACAAATGGAAGGGTCCAGGAAAGTTGAAGAATGCTAGTGTTTTTGCTTTGAAATAGTGTTGTTTGTATGTCAAGACCAAGAAGCTATTTTATATGTATATGATTCAAATTACTCAATAAAGAAATAAAAGATGCTTCCCTCCAGCTGAGTGAATGCTGTACAAGTCGATAATTAAAATATATATAAAGTTATGTATTCTAAATGTGTTTTTTATTCTTAAGTATGTTCTCCTCTTTAAATTAGTTCCTTCAAAATAGATTTATATCTGAATATTCATGGCACAGTTTAATTAAAAATAATCACTTTTTTCTCTCTCTTTCCAGTTCAACAGAGGAGCAGTTCCACTGGCAAACACAAGGTAATGTACTTATCTACATATATGTATTACTAATATTATCTCCCAGAAAGATCATTTTTATCTAAAGATGAGGGAAAAGCACATTGATGTATGTGGAGGTTTTTGTTGGGGTTTGTGTTTGGTTTTTCTCATTGCTGGTGTGTGAAAACTCTACTTAAAAAGTTACAAGATTTGGCAAAAGTTGTTAGGGTTGACGAAAAATACGCTGAAACTAATGTAGAGTTTGAGAGGGGGCATTGCTAAATGTGTCTCTGGCTTGTTTTACTAGTAGACCTAAATATTCTCATTTTGATTTTATTAATCCAAGGCCACACTTTCAAAGGATGGCACAATTTTCAGTATGGCCAGCATCCTGGGAATGTGTGGCCTCTATTCCTTCATCAGCTGTGAATGCTTAGTCACATATAACTGGGTTTAACTTTTGTCTTGTATGTGGCTTTACCCTTCTTTTTTACCCTTCTTTTATATTTTTATGTTGTTAATTTTGTTACAGATGGTCAGAAGGATATAGAAGATGAACTCACCACTGGTCTGGAGCTGGTGGACTCCTGTATTAGATCACTGCAGGAATCAGGGATACTCGATCCACAGGACTATTCAGCCAGTGAAAGTAAGTTGCTAGAAATGTTTTCTAGAACCCAGAAATTTTGTCCTTTAAAACTGAATGCCTGTCTTAAATTGCTGTTACTTTTGGGGGAAAAACAAGCACATGAAATATATTTTAAGGAAAATATTTTCTAATTGCAATGTTGCTGTACCATACTATAAGGTCATGTTATAGAACTTCAGCATCACCACCATAAAAATAACTTTCAAACAGCAATTTTTCACTATCCAAAGGTAATAAAATTAAACATACTGGGTGGCTGTGAGGAAGTCTGATGTCTGATTGTAACCACTTGGCCAGGTAGCTGGTACTCCTTACAACTAAAATTTTCTTGTGGATACACAGACAGAAATAATTGAACTTAAAGATGATGCACAGAACGGCAGCTGTAGCAAGAAAGGCAAAGTCTTTTCTCCAAGGATGGCTCACTGGTCATTTACCAGCCTTTCTCTTTGCAGAACTGTGCAGTGAGTGGATGGATTCTTGGCTAGAACCAGCCACTGGGCAAGTGAATCAAGGTTAAACAACAGCAAAAGTGAACAAGGGACATGCCACTCAATGTGTTTGTAGAGCAGATGTCTGCCAACAGTTGTGCTCATAAGTCACACTGAGACTGTTTTCCAGCATGCTAATTGGTCTGTTATCAGATGTAGCACTAGATGATGAAAAAGCAGGTTAAACCCTAGTCTCCTTTCTTTTTCCTCAGGCTCCTATCTCTTACTCTCCCCATCTGTCACAATATATACCCACATTCACTTCCCTGCCACTGCAGCTCCTGACACTGGCTTGGCTTTTTTTTTTCAGTATTCCTCTGCATCTCCTTCCTTCTTGCTCAGTTATCCCCTGCTAGCCAGTACCTTCTGACTGAGTCACATCTTTGGAGGTGGCTGCCCAAATTCAGCTTTCTTGATAGCAAAGGCGATAATCTCCCCTTCATCTGAAATGGTTGATGAACTGTGACAGCCACCTTCTGCAAAGCATATCTAGCAATGACAAGTCATCACCTGCACTGTGGTCATCAGGTGACAAAAGGAAGACATTGCAGACTGGATGCAGAATTTTAATTTGTCAGAACATTTTTCATTATTTTAAAACAAGTTTTGCTGTCAAATTCAAGCTGACAGTCCTGGGACAATAGAAAATTTTTCATTTTCATGTGCACAAGATTTCTGGGCCAACAGTGTCACTAACACTTTTGTTATGGTTTTGCTTAATATGAACAGTCCGTATTATTGACATCTGTTAAAATGTTGCTTGATCTGAACAAAATGGGAAAAGCATGATGAAACAATGTAAGCCCCTTTTTTTTTTCTTCATTTGGGGGTGAGGAGAAACAAAACAGACTAGCATGATAAGGATTGCTTTTAAAATGTGATTCTGTGATAGAAAAATGAAACTGGGTAGATGGCAATAGAGGAGATTGAGAGCAGAGTGGGGCCAACTTGTATGGTAAATTGCCAGAAATTGGTTTAAGAGATGGAAACCCAGAAAAAGTGGTAGAGAAAGATGAAGATAGTACATGGAATGAAGTCTGTGTATGTGAAGAAAACTAATACTAAAGAAATTCTGGGGAGTACCACAATAAGCTAAAACACAAATAGGAATGCAGGTAGATAGAAAGAGGAATAAAGAACATGGGCAAATGAAGAACAGTGATGGAGAAGAGCAGCAATAGAGATGGATTTGTAGAGGATCATCAGGAGAGGAACCGAGGTTTGTTGAAACAGGAGGTCCATACAGAATGTTGAAAGCTGAGTTTGCTTGGCTGGATGATTTGCTCATGGGAACAATAGTTAGGTGCAAGAATGTGAAGAATGGGGTGATGAAAATGAATGAGCCGAGAAAAGGAAAAGTGGTATTGTTATGGACAGGACAGTAGCTGTCCCTAAGAAACATAGGTTTGGAGAGAACAGGCAGGTGCATGTGCTCACAAGGGAGCAGGCTTCCCCACAGAGCTGCAAGCTTGATCTTCTGCATTTTCTGGAAATATTTGTAAAGCCTTTTATCATAGTGCCCTTATTCCTCTGCTCTGGGCTCAGCTTGTAATAAAACTAGTTTTCTCTTTGCCATTTATGGATTTAATTAAGAATCAAATCTATATGCCAAAGCTAACAGTTGCAGCTCTACTAATCACTCATAAATATAATTAGGATGTCATTACTGGATATTTTTTCTGGTTTGGGGGTCTTTTTTGATTTTTGAGTAAAATGTTACAAACACATCAGAAAGGTAAAATGCTACTGTGTTTTAAAAGTCAAAGGTACAAAAGTCAAGACTGTCTGTGCAGCATATTTGAATTTCTTATGAATGCCTTAGAAAACAATTGTTGTCATGCCCTGTTTAGTACATTTTCTGTCCGTACCTCACTTACCCCAAGTTAAGGTTCAAATTGCAACGGCACACTAGAGGGGAGAGTGCTTCTGACTTCTGTAAGCAACGGGTAGAACACGTACACAGTGAAAACGAAAGTCTCTTATTTACTTAAATTTTTATTGTGTCCCTCCTTTGTGTCTTCAAGTTTTCATGTTATAGTTGTGAAATCATTCCAAGTTTTTTTCTACTGAAAAAAAAAAAAATGTACTTTCTATATAGTTTTAAGTGTTCCCAGTTAGGTTTGCTGAGAATAAACAGTTGAAACAGAACACTGTGGGAGCATGGTCTCAAATATTTGAGGCATGATACAAAAAGGAAGTTTAAAGCCCACTCTGAAATGTCTCAAACACAGTATTTGCATTTCCTAGACACTTCAGTTCTTAATCCTTTCAATCTTGAAATAGGAAATGATATCTATATAAATGTCTCACTTTACAAGTATTCCAAAAATCACCATTTGTGATGTATCTGAAGTAAATGTTGAGTGCTTGTAGAATTATCCACCAGGGTGCTATTTTTTCTTTTCTTTGTATTGAACATTTTTTAAAGGAGACCTGATGTGATGCAGTAAAAAACACTGAACCATTTTGCATTGTGTGCACTGGCCATAAGGCAAGGAAGAAGGGGAAGAGGGATGACTCAGAAAAAGAAACTTGGTCTGGCATTTTCTAACTTTTGGGCTCACAATTTGACGATTTTAGTTATGTTTACTTCTCTGCAGTTGACTGTAAAGCTGTATTTTAAGTAACAAGAGTGACTCTGAGGAGAACATTTCCTGCCTGCCATGCATTTGAAGCAGATTTTTTAAAATCATCATATGAAAGCCTGCTCAGTGATGTGACCACAGCTTCCTTTTCTGAATTGTGTTCATCTAGTCTAATGACTTAATCTATCAGTAGCCCTGCCTTTGTAGAGGATTAGTGTGTCTCTAGTCAGAATCTTTACAATTTGGTCTTCATGCACTATGCTTTTCTCAGACTTAATTTTAAAAAGTCGCCACATAGCAGTCAGCTGTTATAATACTCTAAATCCTAAACATCACTTCACATGTGCTATTCCTTTACTGGCAAATAAAAGCCATGAAAAAAAGGCTAATGGGACAAGTCACATGAAAGGGGCTTACACAGGAGGAGCTCTGTATTGTTAATAGAGATGCTCACTAATTATCTTTACTGAGTGTGAATCAGCAAATGTAAAAATCCTTAAGTATATAAAACTTATTAATTTGGTGAAATGAAAGCAGAGTGATCACTGGTTTTAAATTATTATCAGACAGGCAGATTCATAACTGCTGCAAGCTCTCATACTAGCTTCCTCTGGTGGAGCTGACCCTGGGAAAAGGTTATATGCAACCAAGGGGACTCCCTACACTATTGCCCACCTCTTTCTTCTGACCCATCTCAGATCAGTTGTCTTCCTAAAACATGTGCTTCCAGTTACAACCGACAGACAAAAAGTCAGGAAACTTCCAGAATTATTCAAGAAACTGCATCTGACTGGAGATCTGAGCCTGCATCTCCATGGCACAGTTCCCCATACTGCAGTGATTTCTCATTATCTTTATGTAGCTCTAGATCTGTCAAGACTATGTCACTCCAGTTTACATCAAACATGTCACAGTTTTGTGGCCTCAGAGGGGCGTTCAGCCTGTCCTGAGTGTTCCTGGGGATCACCAGCAGATTAGCAGTGGTCCACACATCCCCTCAGTCTCCGAGGGAGGGCACATACAGGCTGCTGTTAGTGTCAGTAGCCATTAGCTACAGCGGGTCCAGGGGCCAGTGTGGACCCTCAGGGTCACCCTGAAGGCACTCAATCCATCTTCCTCCCTGCTCTACATTGCTGTAACACCCAGCTTGCCTGGATGCTCCTCTCTGAAAATATTTCTTCCTTCTGCCATTACCTTCTTCTAATGGGAACTCAAAAATACTGCTTTTGCACAAATGAAGATAAGTAACTGTCACCTTAAATAGGGTCAGGGGAAAGATCAGATGTGTGAGAGCCAATGTAATCACATACAAGATGCTG
This sequence comes from Sitta carolinensis, assembly GCA_032173965.1. Lineage (NCBI taxonomy): Eukaryota > Metazoa > Chordata > Aves > Passeriformes > Sittidae > Sitta > Sitta carolinensis. Next base: position 80,538,355 of record CM063284.1, read on the forward strand.
AAAACGAGTCATGGAAGAGGGATGGGAATGCACACTAAGTGCAGGACCTGAAATCACTGGGTGAGAAAACATGGAGGGGAACGAAATTTAGTTCAGGACAGAGATAACATTAGGGATGTTTCAGGAGACACAGCAGTACTGAACAGAGAATGTAGCTCAGGAAAGGTATTTTCATGGCAGAATGGTTTAATTTAGTGAGGAAAGGCATGCGAAAATAAATTTTGTGAGGGCTGAGTATGCACTGTGGAGATGAAAAATTAATATTTCAGACTAGAAATCTTGGAAAAATGCAGGATAAAAGAAGCCAGACATTATTTCCTAGCCTTACCATCACTGCACCACTGTCTCACCATAACTACTTCGGATCCATTCCTTTTACTACCTTGTCAATTCACCACCTCCTTTTTTGTTTTTTTCTTTTTTTCTACTCACATTATATGTAAGAACAAATGAAAAGGTGGAAAGCTGCATGGAAGGAAGGAGAGTAAACTCAGATATACAGCTGTCTGAGTAAAGAAGATTGGTCGCTGAGGACATTTGTCATTATGGTTTGATAAGGCTCCAGTCTGACCTGCTGATAAGTGGGAAAGGCCTCTAGATGAGCATTCTCTGTGACAGAGTAACTGGAGTCCTCTAAGCAGACCAACCTACCTTTTCCTGATGATGTTTGTAAATTTGCAGTTCACAGATGGGTAGTATAAAGTAAAAGTGGAACAAGAGGATAAGGTTGGTTCTATATTTTCTTCCTTTCTATTAGTTTCTCTGTCCCCCTATTCCTGTGGGTCATTAGCTTGCCACATTAGAGGATTGACCTGACACTGTCATCAAAACAATTCCTGAGTTAATTAGCTGAAGCTCACTGAGTCTTTACAGAATATGCTGCATCCTTACAGTCTACAGCAATGGAGACAGGCAGTGGTTTTTCCTTCTGTCATGGCATTAGCAAAACAAAGGTTAAAAGACTTCTAAGATTACTGAGGAAACCCATTGGCACTTTCTTCCTAACTTAAACTACAGGCTCAAATGTCTGCTAATACAGAAGTCTCTACTCTTAATTTAAGGTATCTATTCTTAAATCTTCTAAGCTTTTACCTTTGCTTCAGCTCCACAAAATGACCATAAGACCAGTCTTTAAAGAATTACGGGACAGATTTATGGACCTTTATGTGTTTATGTTTTTAACTGAAACAGAATAATTTCATTATTTGTCACTTGCTTCATTACTTCATGCAGCAACCTTCCTTGTTTGCTCTCTAAATCAACAGCACAGACTGTAGGAACAGAGCTCTCATTGACATGGATCAAAAAACTTTCTGGATAGTTCTCCCAATTGTCTAGATAATTTTTAAATGCTCATTTTTAATTTCAGTTTTTAATTTCTTTTTAGAATAAGCAGTTTCTATTAAGATTGCAGTTTTTCCACACATAATACTGCCAGTATGTCAGATGAATTTTTTTTCCTGTTTTCTGGATATTTATTTTTATTTGTCTCTGTGACCCTGTTGTCCTGGTGCTCAGGATTAACTGCAGAATCCAGAGCACTGATAAGAGAATAAATACAACGTAGATTTAATAATATTATCTTCCAGGCTAAGGCCATTTCATAATGCACTTCACAGATGCTACATATTGACAGAAATGCAGGCAATTTAGGGTGTCCAAGTTCTTCTGGGGAAGAAAAAGCATGGCTTACCACTCTGATCTCAATCCCACAATATATTAGCTCTTTTAGTAATTTGAAACTATTTGCCCCAAATGCAGCGCAAATAGGTAGCAGTACCATTTAGATGCTGAGGTTTTTTTCCCTCAGAAGAATTTATTATGTTACAAGAACATTTACCACATGGAATTATATACAGATGTTGCATTAGACAGATGTGGGTCTGTCTTAAAACCCCTGTCTAATTATGAGGCTGGAAAGGTAGGCTAAACTCTTACTTTATTCTCTTAATTCACTTTTGTTTCAGCAGTTTTTTTGTAATAAGAGAGATTCTCCTTACTCAGTGGGAAAGCAATGTCCCAGCTTGAAAAAAGCAGTCCTTGTTCAACCTGTATGATTTTCAGCCTGTTTTTATCATAGATACTGAAAATGGATTGAAACAAAAAGGCACTATTTGCACAATTAATGTGTAAAAGGATATGTGTTTATGTACTTTCCATCCCATAGCTCTTGCTTTGTGAAATTGCCACCTGTCAGATGGCTGGACATGTTCATGAGATAAAATTTGGTAACAGTGGACATCACAGTTTTTTGATAGATGAAGTTACTTCCATTTCATTATCTTCTCTGAGAGCCAGGGCAATCCAGCTTAGTCATTCTTTGGGCACACAAAGGAGGTATTCTTGTGGGATCTCCTGGTAAACGTACACACTAATAAAACTGTGTGCTCTTTGAGTACATTTCCAAGCGGAAAAGCCCCTAGGAAGTGTGCATGCTCCTCCTCCATTTCAGGATCAGAGTCTTTAGAATAAAAGTGGCATAAGTGCCTAACACAAGGTACACTATCTTTCTGTCTGCTGCATTAATGCAAACCTGGCAGTGTCTGACTCAAAAGTTCATAAATCTCTCAGAGTATGAAGTCTGAGGAAATTTTGATTTATTGCAGAAACTTCTGTCAGTATTGTATATATTTAGGGTAAATATTTATTGTTGGACATTTTGTTACCCCATTCATCTCTTCTAAAACAAGCCCTTGGCCAGTCTTCGCTTCAAAACTTTGGTGTTGTAGAGTTGTCTCTGGACAATTTTTAACAGAGTAAATCTCTCAAAGGGGGGACACCACTTTTCAAAGGGTGGTTTCACAGTTGTTCATTGTATGTTCTCACAGAGAAAGCTGTAAAGGAATCATCTCAATTGTGAGTCAAATTCACTCTTTTGAAGGAGTTGTTAAATATGTAGATTTCTTAAAAATGGGGATAAGATGCTGTTTCCTTTACCCATCTCCCTTTTCTGGTCCTAGTCACCCTAAGTGTGAACATGAAATAACTATTGTCATTTAACATTCTAATAGCCACTGGGTTATCACAAACAGAGACCTCCTTTCCAGGGGCAAACCTCAGCAGATGGATGTCTTCACAAAATAGCTGACCATGAAAAACTTCTGTAGATTCATTGCTACACCCCACTAAGACATTAAGATTTGATGAAATGAAGCTGGCTCTAGTGCTGCTGAGAGCCAGCTCTTACATCTCAGCATCAGTGTTTACAGCCAGTGCTGCCTCAGGAAATGCTCCATCAGCACTAAGCATCCTAAGCTTGGACTCTTGTTTTCATTCTCTGGCAGAGCTCAAAGGCATTGAGAATAGGACCAGAAGAGATGTAGCTCAAACACTGTCATGCAGTACTCCATCACCTCTGTCCTTCTGAGTATCAGGATGGTATAACAAGCCCTTCTTTGTTGCTGACATATCACATCCTGATAAATTAATGTTGGTGTTCTTACTTTAAGAGCATGAATGAAGTTTTCCTCTTCGGCCACTTCCCTTATGCAGGCAGGAGGAGACCAAACTTAAGAGCAGAGTCACAGGATGGGCTTTCACCACCAGGATACCTGACAGACTTTGGTATCTACTTCAGGATGGACTCAGGTCCAGCTGATTTTGTTACTCTTTGGTTTGCTGCCTGTCTTCAAGTTCATGTGTGGTTGGTGCAAATGAGAAACCTGGTGGAGGCTGAATGAACCATCAGTGTTCAGGGAAGCAGTTCATGCTTTCTCTGGCTTCCTCAGGGGTGGCACAGAAGTTGCTGTGGGCACCCTCCTGTGCAGGGCTTCATCCTTCTCAATTCTACAGACTTCTTTCTGTAGACTGCTAGGTGCCTGGGTGAGTTTATAGGCTTCTAGGGAGAAAGCACTAGAAGCCACTGCAGGAGTGACGCTCAAAACTGATGGCCCAGTACATGCCCTTATTGTTGGACCTAAACTTCTGCAGGCTCTTGCAATTTCTTTTCCTCAGGAAATTCTCCCGCTGGAGACACTCAGGCCATCTTAATATTCAGCCTTTTCCCTTCTTATGCTCTCTTGCCTTTTCTTAGTGTCCTATCTTTTCCTAAACCATCCATTTCTGCCTTACCACTTCCTTGTCTTTTGCATCCTTTCTTGTTTTAATTTCCATCTTTTCTTTTATCTTCTTCCTTTATATTTTATTTTTTCACATGGCATGCAATAAAGCCTCAGTGCTTGTCCCCAAAACAGGTGATCATTCATCCTCAGAGACAAAAAAACAATCCATCAAAACCCACACACACTTTCTGCATATAAGTGACCTTGCTATCCTGACTTTTCAAATGCTTTCCCATTAACTAGAAGCAAACCCAGATTGTGCATTGTTGTCTCATGTTGGGAGTCCAGAGGTAATACTAAGCAACTAAGGAATTTCTGATTTTCCTCAATTTCTGCATAGCAGCCTACAGGTTAAATTTTTGTTTCAATGTGCTGTGACCTGTAACATGGATTTTCTTGGAGTTTACTTATATCTGCAAGATGAAACATGTTTTTATATATAAATTCCATACTGATATCACAATATTACTTCATATCTCTGAACTTGTCCTGTAATGAATCTGATTTTGGTATCTGGTATCATTTAATGCTGTTCAGCTGACTTAAAATCATGTCTAAGGAAAACAACCTCTCACAGCCTAGCTTTAGTTCTGTAGTACAAAAATAGTAAAAAAGAATAATAATAAAAAAAATAAAATAAATAAAAAAAAAAAAGAGCAGTAACAGCAGGTAAAACATGGATGGAGGGGAAAAATGGAAAGATGAGAGTCAAGACCAGGACAGCAGGAACAATTAGCAGCAACATCAAAGAGGGATAGAAGGTAATGATCAGCTTGTAATGCTTAGTCTGTGTCAAATACAAATCCTTTACAGGCAACCAGGTGTTCCCTCATCCACTGCAGAAAGCAGCTACTGAAACTCGTTAGGAAATGACAGTGACTTATAGTATCATCTGTAGGAGCAGAACAAAGAAAGGTTTTTGGCATCCGAACCCACAGCGCAAAAGAACATCAGTAAATATTGTGCCTGTAGTACAGGCCAGGAAACAAATGCACCCACATCCCCACGACAGACTGATAAACCACTCACCCTACTCCTGCCTCCGTGACAGTGCCAGTGCCTGCATGCTCGGCACAGTCAGGAGTGCCAAGAGCCACATCATTCTGGGATCTGCTGCTGCCAGCTTGTGAGAATAAGCACTGTGGAGATGCAGCCCTGGAAAAAGAGGTAGTTGGCTTGTTAACTTATGTAAAATGATGTATGTGGAAGAGAAAATTTTGGCAGGTATGGATTTGGGTTCAGTTTCTGTTGTGCTACATGCAGTTTACACAGCTCTCAAACAAGTACGATTTTTGTGACTTCTGTGGTAATGCAGATTAGGGAGCTGCTTCCATTTTTTTCTGTTCTAGCTTTATAAATGGAGAAATGCATTTTCTCAGGACTGTGAGAGCAGAGAGTGGTGTGCATTTGTGTGGACACAGGGAGAGAAAGCAGAAGGTTATACTTTCTGGTTTATGGCAGAGGAGGTTTTGGCAGTTGAAAAAGATTGTAATAAAATTTTGACCTTTTTCACTTACTTTTTAATTGACTTCTGAGGCAGAGCTGAACACATTCTGAGCTGGCTCACCTCAGAGACCAAATAGTCATTTTCGTTTGTGGACAGAAAAGATTCAGGATTTAAGCCTGTCAAAGGTCTGGAAAAAATGGAGTTCTACTTTGCATGAGAAGAGGAAACTTGTTTTGTGGTAGTAGTTAAGTTCATAGAACAATATAATGGCATAATAGATCTGCTGATAGCTTTTGTATTAGATCCATATATCTGTATGGGGTTTTATAGGTTTTTATAATCAGAAGAGGTTGGGCACTTTTTTTTACTATTTTTTTCCAGCGGTCTAATTTAGGTCTATCAGAGGAGATTTGTCTGGGTTTTCTTCCTGATAATTCATTCAGCTTCCATGTGCATCATGTTTGTGTGATGTCTATAAACATCTGATTTTATTTCCTAGTAATAAAAAGGTGAGACATTAGTTTAGTACTATTGATAGAAATTTTAGGCTGTGCTAGGCACCAAGGGTAACTAGAAACACTTGATGTTCACAGCTGGTTTTCACAGGTATAAAACACTTCAAAAAATTAGGATTTAATAATGCAAAATATGTTCTTAACTTAGTTGCCCCGTTTTTTTTTTCCTGTAAACAAAGTCCACACACCATTTTAAATGTAGCTATTCCTTTCAAAATGGTAGACAGATAATGAAAATGCATATTAAAAAAAAAAAGCAAACAATTTTTAATGCCAAAACCCAGTGTTTCTCAAATGGAAACGTGGCCATTCCTTCTGAGTTGGAGCTTCCTGTCTGTGTTGCAAGGTGCAGTGCCTCCTCCTGTATGCACATTTCTTCTTCTGGTCGCATTCACAAATGTATCCAATCCCATTAAGGAGCCCCACACAGGTACTGTTCTCTTGTGGTTCCACAGTGATGTTTTAATAATGAGCAAGCTTCTGTTACAGTGAAGTGTTCTACCATTCCTAGTGTTGCAAAGTTTCATAGAAGCAGCATCAGAAGGATGCTATTTTTCCTTTTTGTGTCTTCTGTAACGGAGAAATGTAATTTAGTTTTTGTCCTTGCTGCTTCTTGTGTTGTGTCTATCTATTGCTCCAATAAAGCTCATTGTCCTAATGACCAGTGATAAATTATCTTGTTCAGAGACTATCTGATTTCGATATCTGCAGGGTTTAGCAAGTAATTTCATAAAATATGATTAATCTTCTACAAAAAATATTTCAATCTTGGGGTCAATTAAAACCTCACATTAGTAGGATTATCCTTGGTTTTAAACTCAGTTGAGGATAGATTTTCTACTAAAAAACCAAAACAAACAAACAGGGGAAAAACAAAGACAAGGCCAGCTTCTGCATTCTGAGCTTAAATATGTATAGATCTATTCTTGCTCAATGCATGTATTTCAGTCCTGGTCTCCAGCATGTTCAGTAATTTCTCTCATTAGTAATGGGACTCCGGATTTTTCCTGCTGTCAAACATTATCCAGTATTGCTTATGAAAGAAGATCTGGCTGGTTTTACATTTCATACAAACTTCTGGAGTAGTGCTATGCATGATATGGTATAAAAAGCAAATTACACACTACCTGAGTAGTTAACACAACTGAGTAGTTACCCTATTATGTCAGGATTACTTAAGCTTTGCTATGTTACCTTATTCCATGAGGTTTTTAAAAAAATCTTCCAGGAATCAAAAAAGAAATATTTACTATTGGGGTGAAATGTAAACTTTTTTTTTTTTTTTTTTTTTTTTTTTTTTTCTTATGCCCTTCAAGTCTTATATTTTTCTGCTACTTCTTGTGGACATTTATGGTGCTTTGTTACCCTTTGGAGTAGAGATTTATTATTTCAAATCCTAGAAGACGCCTCTGTTTTCTTCTTACAGTATTGGCAAAAGTGTTATCTTGTGTAAAAAGCATAAGATAATCAGCAACTAATGTAACTAGTTTCTATTTCCAGTTCACTTACACTTGAAATAAAGTGTTCTTCATCTTTCTTTCCAATAGTAATTAGGTCAGAAGGAGAGTTAGAAGGGATATCCTTGTATTGTTCACTTATATGATGGTTTCAGCCTAGTTTTTGCATTATTTCTCCAGATATATAATTTATAGAATTCTTGGATGAAATTGAACTTATTCCTCACTTGTGAATGCATTCCACAAAATCCTATTTTCCAGTACCTAAGAATATGTTCTATAGCAGTACTAAAGCCTTTTTCTGTGTTTGTAGGTAGAACATAGCCCTCTTAATGCTGATAGAGCATGGCATCGCATATAAATTACTTTCCTTTTTTGTAAAACAAGTTTGTTTTCAGTGTACTCATTTAAGAATTGCTGCCTCTCATCTAAAGAGTGTTTGGTTCATAACAAGGGAGCTGCTTATCATTAAGCATTTAAAGTATTACCACTTATTTCTTCATTTTAAGTATGCAGTTGATGTCCCCCTCCTCCTCTCCCCCGCCTTTTTTTGCCCTTCAACTTTCTTAATTTCTAGGGTTTAGAATTCCTTTGCTATATTGTAGCCTTGGCATTTTTTCTTGTAATATAAAGTTACTGATATATTTAATATTTAATATCTCCTAGAAGGTAGATGTTGAAATATTTTCCTAGACCTATTCTAGTTCTAGTCTAAGATTTGGAGGGAGAATGGGTGCCATGCTTATTACTGTTGTTATAGGAGAGCTGCTTGTTATCTTCTATTTGAGGTCAAACTAACAGGTGCCTTGAAAACCCTTCTTTCTCTACAAAATCTGTTTGACTAGTTGCAGCTGACAAGTTGTGTTTTCAGCTGCAGATCTTAAGTTTTGCCTTGGTTTAATCTCTCCATTTTCTGTCTGTAATTAAGAAAATGTTTTCTTTTTATGATTGCCACAAAGGTCCGTCATCTAGTTCCCAATGACTTTCTTTGTTGTCCTGTGCCTCTGCTAGTTTCACCTTGCATCTCTCACAACTTCCCTGGAGACTAGAAAATGGTGAAGGTCTGTGCCTATGTGGCATTGTCACTGCTTTTTGCCACCCTCTGGGGTACTTGCAAGACCTCCCTTCTGCTCACTGAATTCCTCCACTTTTCAAAACCATCCTAAATCATCTCGGAAAGAGACAGTTTCTTCAAAGAATGTTTCACGACATAAAAATAGGACATAGTGTAACGGAAGGGGTTAAAACAGACACATAAGTGATCCTTATCCTTCTGATTTGTAAGGAAAGTTTACTCTTCATTTCAGATGGAACAGCTTAATTCTGGGAGCAGGATTTGGAAAACAGGACATAACAGTGACATGCCAAAGAATTTAATATCAGCAGCAATAGGTCTGTCCACCTTGTCATTAACTATCATCTCCTCTTCTCTTCTCTGCCAGTGGAATGACACTGGCAGGTTACCATCAAAAGCTCTCTCTCGTTATGCTGTTCTTTTTAAATAATCCATTCCTTTGCAAAACTGGGCAACAAATACAACTCAGCTTTAGGAGGGGTTGGCAACTGCTTACTCGGAGTACAGACACTTTAATGAACTAACAAAAACATAGGTTGTAGGGTACGAATCAATATTTTGCACTCAAACTAAATGATCTGGGAGGCAGAAGAAACAAGTAAGTGATGACTTTTTGGTATTTGAGATCCTTAATTAGGCATATACTAACAGTTAGGAGGTGGTTCCTCTCGATGGGATGTGAGGCACCTCAACCCATTAACTCTGTAAATGAATGTTTAAAGGACATTAAAGGAGCTTTGCCAGTATTTTTCTTTCAGCTGTTATCCAAATGAGCAAAGCAGGTTGAAGAATGTGTAAAGTGATTAATTACACTAATTAAAAACACTTTATTTACACTTACTCCATAATTTATCATTACTACTTTTGTCAGTTGATCGAAGGTGAGTGAAGTGTTGTTTATAATTGGTATGGGATCTAATTAAATGGTCGTTCGAGCACGTTTTGGTCTATTTCCTTTGTCAATTAGAACTGGCATCGTAATAGATGACTGACCAAATGGAGATGTATAGCACAATAGTAGTGCTACACTTTACTACTTACTTGGAGAAGCAAATGGAAAGCCACTTCTCAAGGAGAAGAAAAAAAAAACTTTCTCCTTTCACTTGCCTGCTGTTTTTGTTTGTAACTTCATATGAAAAACTCAGGTAACAAATGTTCAATTACCTCATGGAGGGTGACATGTTTCTGTTGTTTGTACTGTAATCATTTTAGCCAATTCAGAGGTAGTTATTGCAGATTTGGAATACTGAATTAATCATACTCTTATCTTGCAATAATATAGCGCTGTATGTAACTTGTCATTATCTAATATATATTTTATAATCAAAAAAGTACCAGATAATGTATTATTGAATACTTTCTCCACAATAAATTCTGCTCAGTAGTGTAAAACATTAATCTTGTTTCATAACTCAGCCTTTTTATTTGTTCTGTTTGTGTGATGGTTTTGGAGATTGACCATATTATTGCTGTAGTATTATCTTGAATTGTTAGATACCTTGAAGCTAAAATGTTCGAAGTATTCCCTAAGATACTGTGATTTAAGGATTAGGAAATGGGAGCAGCTTTTCAGATGTTTGACAGGCAGACACTACGGACAGATTGTCAGTGATATCCCCAAGAGAGCAATTTCTGTTGTTTCTTTTGGGGAGTTCCTCCATTGCAAGAAACCCACATTTATCTGACTATTTAGCTCTGTGACACAGCAATAGTGCTACAATGTGACACAGAAAAAATATAAAGAGCTCTGAGTATGTAATGGATTAATCCACACTCCTGCAACCTTAACTTGCCCTCCTGTAGTTTAAATATGTATCACAAATACTGATTGTACTTAAATTCTATCAGACTTGCCCTTGGGAAACTGTCCTTAAGAAAAAAGGGGTCCAAGGCTGGACACCCTTTAAGAAAGAAATCTTAATGGTGCAGGAGTAAGCCATCCCTATATGCCAAAAGATAAGCTGATGGGGAAGAAGACCTGCCTGGCTGAAGAGAGAGCTTTTGCTGGAACTCAGGGAGAAAAGGAGAGTTTACGACCTTTGGAAGAAGGGGTAGGCAACTCAGGAAGACTACAAAGATGTCATTTGGTCATGCAGAGAGAAAATGAGAAAGGCAAAAGCTCAGCTAGAACTCAATCTGTCAACTGCTGTGAAAGATAATAAAAAGTGGTTTTACAAATACATTAGCAACAAAAGGAGGGCCAAGTAAAATCTCCATCCATTTGGAGATTTGGGCAGGAGGGGGAACATTGCCACCAAGAACGAGGAAAAAGCTGAGGTATTTCATGCCTTCTTTGCCTCAGTCTTTATCACAAAGACCAGTTATCCTCAAGACAACCAGACCCCTGAGCTGGTAGACAGGCATGGGGAGCAGAATAGACCTCCAGTGCAGGAGGAAGTTGTGAGTGGCCTATTGTGCCACTTAGACACTCAAAAGTCTACATGGGGCAGGATGGGATTCACCAGAAGGTGCTGAAGGAGCTGGCAGAAGAGCTCACCAATCCACTCTCCATCATTTATCATCAGTTATCATGATGGTTGACCGAGGAGGTCCCAGACAACAGGAGGCTCGCAGATGGTGATGCTCGTCTACAAGAAGTGTTGGAAGGAGGAACTACAGGGCTGTCAGCCCAGCCTTGGTGCTGGGGAAGATTACAGAACAGATTATCCTGAATGTGATCACATGGCACATACTGGACAATCAGGGGATCAGGCCCAGCCACCAGAGATCTAGGAAAAGCAAGTCCTGTAACCAACCTGATCTCCTTCTATGACCAAGTGACCTGCCTTGACGATGAGGGAAAAACTGGATTTAATCTATCTGGACTTCATTAAAGCTTTTGATAGTCTCTCCCACAGCATTCTCCTGGAAAAAACTAGCAGCCTATGGCTTGACTGGTGCACTCTTGCCTGGGTAAAAATCTGGAACGATGACCAGACCCAAAGAATGGTGGTGAATGTTGCGGCATCCGGTTGGTTGCAGTCAGTTGTGGCCAGGATTTAACCCAGTCCTATTTTAATATCTTGATCAACAATCTGGACAAGGGGATGGAGAGCACTGTCAGCAAGTTCATGGCTGACAATAAATTGTGCAGGACTGTTAATTTCCTAGAGGCTGTGCAGAGGTATCTGGACAGGCTGGATGGATGGGCCAAGGCCAGCTGCATGAGGTGCCAGGTGAAGTGCCAGGTCCTGACTTTGGTCACAACAGCCTCATGCAGCTCTACACGCTGGGGGAAGAGTGGCTGGAAAGTTGCCAGTGGAAAAGGACCTGGGGGTGCTGATACAAGTAACTGAGCATGAGCCAGCATGTGCCCAGATGGCCAAGAAGGCCAATGGCATTCTGGCCTGGACCAGCAACAGTGTGGGCAGCAGGACCAGGGCAGTGATCATCATCCTGTACTCTGCACGGGGGAGGCCACACCTCTAATCCTGTGTCCAGTTTTGGATCTCTCAATGCAAAGAAAGACATTGGGGTGCAGAAGCATGTCCAGAGAAAGGCAGCAGAGCTAGTGAAGAGTCTGGAGCACAAATCTTATGGTGAGCAGCTGAGGGAGCTGGGAGTGTTTAGCCTGCAGAGAGAGAGGCTCCGGGGTGACCTTATTGCTCTCTACAACTGCCTGAAAGGAGGTTGTAGCCAGGTGGAGGTATAGCCTCTTCTGCCAGGCAACCAACATCAGGACAAGAGCAAATGGCCTCCGCTGCACCAGGTGAGGTTCAGGTTGGACATCAGGAAAAAAGTTTTCACTGAAAGGGTGGTTAAGCACTGGAAGAATCTTCCCAGGGAGGAAGTGGAGTAACCATCCCTGGAAGGGTTCAAGAAACAACTGGAAGTGGCACTTAGTTCTGTGGTTTAGTTGACAAAGAGGTGTTCAATCAAAGGTTGGACTTGATGATCCAGGAGGTCTTTTTCAGCCTTAACAATTCTATGATTCCATCATGTGTTTGTTTTTAAAACCTCACTTATGATCTGGTAGTATTACAAATATTACAAATTTAATAGGATGAGCTTCATCAGTGTCAGTGAGCTTTAATCAGTGTCAGTATCTTGAAGCAGTCTCTCAGCATTTAGAAAATTGCTTGTCTTCTGACACCAGTAAGCTCCTTGGTTAAGGACTGGCTTTCTTATATGAGGTACTCTTCAGCTTATGACCACCATGGGCTACAATTCAGGAAAGCTCTGCTACTCGTGTGGTCACTAGACAATTTCTTACCCTCAGGTGGAAGGTAAGAAAACATTTGATGACTCACCAGCTCTGACTCCCAAACAAGATTCCTGATTCCTGTCTTTTCAACTACTGTTGGTGCTGATGCCTGTTTTTTGTCATGGCTCACTGAACCCTCAGTCACCATTAATGACTGTTCATTGAATCACAATTCAGTACTGTGTTGTTCTACTTTGGTCTTTGTTGGTTTTGGTTTGATTTGTTTTTTTTAGCTAGAACAGTATAAGTAGATACTGGGAAGTACCCTAGTATTTTGCTGTTCTGCCATTTAAAACATTTTTGCTTGCAAACATTTGCCATTCAAGAATAATTTATTAAAAAAATAAATTAAAAATAAATTTTTTAGGTTGTGATTTTGGTTTGGTTTTGGGGTTTTTTTTAACCCTGAATGACATAAGAAGGAAGAATACATGGTTTGAAGAAAACAGAAATTACAGGAAAAAATATTTATTTTCAAAGAAAATATTGCTCTTGAAAATTAAAAAGACATGTTTTCATAATTTCATATTTTTCCTCACTTTTGACCCAGCTATGAATGATAATAGTAGCCTGGATTTTTTGCATCACTTTGTTTCCCGTAATCAACTCTTACTGTGATGTCCTTGAATTAATAATCGTCTCATCATTCCCTTTGACCACTCACTTCCTTAGTTTGGTTTTTAAATAGCTGCACTGCACCTTATTGCAGCATTGTGCGTTGTATTTTCGGAAGGAAAGGCAGTGGCCTCTGAAGGAATCCTGCCAGTGCCAGGGGGCACAGCACAGTACCAGCTGCACTGTGGGGCTCACCCTGAAGTCCTGGCCTCCTGCTTGCCCTGTTCCCCCTTGGCAGAAGCAGGCAGATGCTGTGGAAGCTTTCCTCTGCTGTGGTTTGTCTGGAGCCTGGAGCTCAGCAGGGTGACCCTGATGGCCACATGCAGTGCTCCCAGTGCCAAGAATTAGGCTGGTCAGTGCAATGTCAGACTATGTTTTGTCAAATGCAGTGTGGCTGGAAGATGGCAAGTGTGGGCTTCAGTGCTACTCTCTTTAGTGAGAGGGCACTGCCTGTGCTCCTCTTCCCCAGTTGGCTTGAAGTAAGTGTGCAAGTTACTCTGTATCTCTTAAACTAGTAAATTGTGAAATACAAAATATAATAGCCATATAATAACCAGCATAACTGCCAGTAAGAGGCGTGGGTAATATAAACTAAGGGAAAGGGCCTCACAGAAAGCCCCCTCTCCTCACTGTCTGAATGGGAGAGTCATTTTCCTCTAACCCTGTCATGCTTGCCAGCACCTGGGCCCCCAGACCACAGAAGAAATTCCCTTCTCTGATTCCTAGAAAAGTCCTCTGCAGTTTTTTTTGTGGGTTGACTCCCTGATGTAAGTATATCCTCCGTCTCCATCTGTTCTCTTCTTGTCTGGTCTTCTCTGTGCTCCAGTGGCTGTCCCCGACTTAAGTGCGGTTTATGTCTCAAGCAAGACACCACCCTCTCCCTGTCCTTCCAGCTCTTTTCTGAACTGGGTTACAGAGGCCAAGGTGAGCAACATACAGAGGCTTGCACACTGCTCTGCTCAAGGTTGAGGAAGAGAAAGGACAGTACCTGTCCTCCAAACTGGAGACAAGTTAGAGTTGATTGCTCTGCCCAGCTCCATCATTTGAAGTCAGTCCACAGTGCTGTCTCTTGCAGTATGATGGCTCTGACTTAGTTTCCTGAATTTTCACTCTTACCTCTACTATTTTAATAAAGGAGGAGAGTGGCACAAACTGAATCAGTGAAAAATTGGTACTGTCAACCCTGAATAATCCAACATCAGTATCATTTCACACGGAAAATATTTATTTTTTTAATGTGGTGGTGAAAACATAAGGGAGAACAGGTATTTATATCTTCCCCACACCTCAAATAGAAACCAAACATAATAAAAAATTTTAAAGCAATACTACAGATCATCAATATCTGTTATACTAAATTTTATGAAGCCCAAAGTGTTTGTTCTAAATTGAACAATTGCAGCAATTATGTCTCATTAAGGGAACCACTAGGACTGCATTGTGTTAGCAGTTAACTAGTGATTTCCAGTGCATAGATGAAAATAGAGAATAGCCTTAGTTCCTCTGAAAGCAAATGAAAAACAGTTGGATGGATGCTTTCTTATATACCAACATAATAGAGTTTGAATTCTAGCCAGGAAAAAATGGTAGACTATTGTCAAGAGCCATCAGTGTACAGGACACAAACAAAATTCTCTTCTGAATGAGCTGCAGGCTCTTCAAAGGGTTTGGTTTTACTTTCAGATTGAAATCTCAAGAAAGTTAATGAGAAAAGCAATCCATCTTTTCCCTATCAGACAAGGTGGGACTGCTTGTAGACCCTGAAAAACGAAGTCATGTTTTTTCACGATCACACGATTGATCTCAAATGTATCATCTAGTTTGTATGCTTGATTTAGGACTTTGCTATTTACAGGTGAGCAGCCACTACTCTATTGTACAGTTGCTTGGACTTATTTAAAATTCTAGGTTTATTTAAAATATCTGTCTCTCTCAAATTACTTTGTAATTATTTAAATGCGTGTATGTTTTAATTGTTCATTACTGCTTGTTAAGGTCCAAAATAAAAACTGCTAAATAAAACCAATATCTTAGTGAACTTCAAACTATGTGTGCCAAACTTTTTACATTCTTTTTTATAAGGGGTTGGATAAGCTTCTTTAAGTGCATGGAAGTGTTTAAACTAAATGGTGCAGGGAACCCATGTATGTGTTTCTAGCTGGCAATGTAAATCCCTAGTGAGCCACAGTAATGTGAAAGCAGCACTTGAAAGCCAGATGCAATGAAAATTTAAACATATTGCATTCATAGCATGTGATAGTTTAATCATTATTTAAGCTTTAGAAATGTCACAGCATAATTACTTTCAGAATGAGTACAAACACTTTCATGCACAAAAATTGCTTTCTTCATGCAACTTTTGCTTCTCATGGGGAAATTATGCTTTTGTGAAATTTCTGAACTTGATCTTGTTCATCACTTGATCACAGAAAAATTCTCAGTGAAAATTCAAAATCCAAAAAATTGAATTAAACCCTACAGATCTTTTTAGAACTAAGAATGTATTTTCTTTATACTCTTAAAATAAATAAATAAATAAAAATCTGTGACAGTATTTCTTTCATTAAAGAAGAAATTTTGCAACAAAACCAGTCAAATGGAAAATGCTAAATAAACCCTGCTTGCAGAGCCAGGGCATGGAAAGTAGCAAAGGCAGGATTTATGTGCATCCATAGAGGATTAAATTCAGCTCTCTTGTGGATGCGATACATTTTTTCTGGCCTCACAGCATACATGGAGCTCTACCTACTTCTGTACTTGTAAGGGAAATACAGGGTCCAGAACTTATGTTCTAAATTTGTCCTGTATCTCGAATGTTCTGATGAATGCAGTTGATTCTGCAGTATAAATTGTGTTGATATGTAAAATAGTGTCAAAATCCCAGTCTACACTGAGATGCAAACACTTCCTCTTTACACAGCCTACTACGATTTGTTTATAATATGAGCAGTTCAGGTTGGATTTGGAAAATAGCAGTTATAATGGTTCTGCCATTTCTGAGAAATAGGCTAGAGGAAAAAATACTCTCCATGTAATTCGGGGGTGGGGTTGTTTGCACATTTTCTAAGTGGAAATCTTTTTGGAACTGCTTTATATCCTCATAGCAAAGACTTAAAGGTCATAAAAACTGCCTTTGTATCAGGAATGTACTGGAAATTATTTCTTGTAAATTCATTGGAATTTTTCCATTGTAAGTCTGTTTAAAACTGAACTTATCACATGTTCTGTAGGAGCAAAATCACTGTAATTGTTTCACATCTCTTAAGGCTTGTGTCACCTTCTGTGCTCTCGTGAGCTTGTTAGTGGTAACCATAAGATGAACCCGTCATCCCTGTGGAGCCACTGAGTGTGCTGTAGATGGCAGCTGTTGGGTTGAAGGTAACCTATGCAATGGCCCTTTTTCCTCCTCTTGTATTCCACTTTCTGGGCCCAGACACTGAAAGAGACTAATATCAGTGAAGACAGAGAGAGGATTAAGTGTGTATTCTTTAATGTAACTCTCTGTGTATCAGAGAACATAGAATGACAAAATGGTTTGGGTCAGAAAGAATCTTTAAGATCATCTAGTTCCCACAGCCATGGACTGGGACATCTTCAACTGGACTGAGCCTTTCTTAGGGCTTCATCCCACCTGGCCTTGAACATTTCCAGGGATTATCCACAGCTTCTTTGGACAACTTGTGCCATTGCCTTACCACCACAGGGAAGAAATTCTTCCTAACAGCTAATCTAAAGTTACTCTGTCAATGTGAAGCCATTGTGCTGTCACTACATGCCCTTATAAAAAGTCTCTCTTCATCTTTCTTGTAGGTTCCCTTCAGGTGCTGGAAGGCCACAATTAGGTCACTCTAAAGCCTTTACTTTTCCAGACTGAACAATCCCAATTCTCTTAGCCTTTCATCATAGGAGAGGTGCTTCATTTAACTTAGTGGCCCTCCTCTGGACTTGCTCCATCTGATGTTCTTCCTGTGCTGGGATCTCCAGAGCAGAGCAGAGGGGAAGAATCCACTCCCTCACCCTGTTGCCCATGCTGCTCTGGATGCTGCCCAGGACATGTTTGACTTTCTGGGCTGTGAGTGCCCATGGCTGGGTCATGTCCAGCCATTCCAGCACCCCCAAGTCCTTCTGGGCAGGGCTGCTCTGGATCTGTTCATCTGGCAGCCTGAGCTGTTACTGGGGTTTACCCCTACCCAGGAGTAGCACCTTATGCTTGGTCTTGTTAAACCTCAAGAGATTCCCATGCAACCACTTCTCAAGGTTGCCCAGGTCCCTCTGGATGGCATTCCATCCTTCAGGCATGGCAACTGCACCACTCAGCTCCCTGTCATTTGCAGATCTGCTGCAGGTGCCCTTGATTCCTGTGTGGAAAAACTGGGAAATTTGCTATGTACATGTGGTAAGCTAAATCACTTGTATGTGAACCTAATGAAGATTAGAACATGTTTTAATTTCACAGAAGTACTAAATTACTGTGGAAAGTGCCAGTGTTCATGGTTCTGACATGCCCTTCAGTCTGGCAGCCCCAGTTTAGGCTTGCTGCCTGTACTTGGCTCTCCTGCTGCGCAGTGCTGTGGTGGGGAAGATGAGATAGCTGAAAAAATAGTTGTCAAAGATTCACTGAGATCAGGGTGTGTCCTGCATGATGAGAAGAGCAATTAATATTTTAAAGGCTGCCATCCATCCCTACAGGCACCAAAGTATTACATCACTCGGTGTACAGGACAGTGTCAGTAATCAATAGATCTAATGTGCTGGAGGCTCAGGGAGGGACAAGATAGCATTTCCCAGGCAGAACGACTGCATATAATTAAGAGAAATAAACATGGCTTGTCCTTAGCGGACAAAACCCCCCTCAACTATTCTGAGTTGGAAACCAGGAGTTTTTTATGAAATAGTACAATTGGATTTGTTCAGGCGTAGAATATTTTCACCAGTCAAAACCATACATTTCTTGCAGTGAAAGCAATGTGGTCTGTTGCTTGAACATGATGACAGAGCGGTTAGGAAACAAAGTAATGCATGTATTTTTACTACTGAAAAGTCAAATTCTGAAAATCTGAAGCCAGATACATCTGGGAATTTTGAGACTCACTTGACAGATAATACAGGTATGCTCTTTCACTGTCACTTTCTGACTGCTCTCAAATCCTGTCCCCACAGGGCCCAGCCTCCTCTCCCAGAGTGCACTCCAGCTCAATTCCAAACCTGAAGGATCCTTCCAGTACTCAGCCAGCTACCACAGCAACCAGACCCTGGCCCTGGGCGAAACAGCATCCGCCCAGCTCCCGTCCCGCAGCAGTCAGGCCAGAGGTGCCATCCAGAGCTACAGCCAGGTATGTGTCCTAAGCAGTCGTGGTATCTCACACCTGACATGGTGTGGAGTAGCTCCCAGGAAAGAGCTGTTTGGTGCTTCCCACACCTGAATTTCTGCCTTTACTTTCTGTCTTGTTCAATGCACCTGCAGCAGGGTGGAGTTACCATCTTGATTTTTGTAAATCTCCAGTGGGTTGACTTGCATAGTAATAAAGTAATCATGATTAACAAGGAGATCTGCATGCCAGAATTACTTACTGGTTTGCATATATATTTTGGTAATAGCATGTTCAAGCATTTAATTTTCAAAGCAAATTTCTGTGACTGTGCTGATTAGGAGTCCATCCTAAGGTCTAGGACCTGCCAGCATTGGTCTGAGCACATTACTGAAAGCTCTATGTGCCGAGAAACAGAAACAAAGCCAGGCTGACACCAGATGTGAAACCTGCCTGGGATACCATGCATCACAGGGCCTCATCTCAAGAGTAGAATACATTTTTTTAATCACATACTGTAGGACAGTCACCGCTACATTTGAAAAAGTTTGAAAGATTGTATCAGATACTCATGGAAAGTTTATAAATTCCTCTAGCTGTCTAAACCATCCCTCCTGGCTCTGACACATAACCCTCTCACCTTCTGTGCTTTTCACTGTGACATCAAAGCCTCTCAGTAGAAGTTAAGCTTCAGTTTAGACAAAAATTTCAAGAAGCATTCATGCTTCTGTACATAAACGAAGTTTAACTGGGTTGCGTTGGTCAGCACGGGTTATTTTCTCTGTTTAGATGCTAACCATCTTAGCAAAGCAGATCATCTCAGTGTGATACCAGGACATTTTGCAGTTCAGGATTCTGTAGAAGAGAGTAGTTATTTGAATTTCAAAGCCTTAAATTGCTAAGAGATTTCAAATATTAGAGTCATTGCACAGTTTGTGGGATTCTGAGAGATATACAATATTCTATTCTCTCAATTTCCTCAGAAAAACTCCCTGTTCTCTAAGACTGAAAAATGAAATAAATCACAGTTAAATTAAATTTCAAATTGGGTAGGTATTTTCTTTTATAGACTCTTTTACACTGTAAAAGACCTCTACGAACAAAGTCCAAATATTAACCCAGCATTGGCCATCAGTGAATCATGTCCCCAACTGCCACATTTGCATGTCTTCTAAATATCCTCAGGGATGGTAACCTGGCAACCTTTTCAGTGAAAACTTTTTTCCTGATGTCCAACCTGAACCTCACCTGGTGCAGCGGAGGCCATTTGCTCTTGTCCTGATGTTGGTTGCCTGGCAGAAGAGGCTATACCTCCACCTGGCTACAACCTCCTTTCAGGCAGTTGTAGAGAGCAATAAAGTCACCCCGGAGCCTCTCTTTCTGCAGGCTAAACACTCCCAGCTCCCTCAGCTGCTCACCATAAGATTTGTGCTCCAGACTCTTCACCAGCTCTGCTGCCTTTCTCTGGACATGCTTCTGCACCCCAATGTCTTTCTTTGCATTGAGAGATCCAAAACTGGACACAGGATTAGAGGTGTGCCCTCCCCCGTGCAGAGTACAGGATGATGATCACTGCCCTGGTCCTGCTGCCCACACTGTTGCTGGTCCAGGCCAGAATGCCATTGGCCTTCTTGGCCATCTGGGCACATGCTGGCTCATGCTCAGTTACTTGTATCAGCACCCCCAGGTCCTTTTCCACTGGCAACTTTCCAGCCACTCTTCCCCCAGCGTGTGTAGAGCTGCATGAGGCTGTTGTGACCAAAGTCAGGACCTGGCACTTCACCTGGCACCTCATGCAGCTGGCCTTGGCCCATCCATCCAGCCTGTCCAGATACCTCTGCACAGCCTGCCTACCCTCCAGCAAATTAACAATCCCCACCAGCTTGGTTTTTTTCTGCAAACTGATTGAGGGTGCACTCCATCCCCTTATCCAGGTCACTGATAAAAATATTAAATAATACAAATCCCTGGGGAATTCCACTTGTGGCAGGCCACCAACCTGATGCTACCTTTCACTACCATTCCCTAGCTTCGTTCACCCAGCCAGTTTTTTACGTAGTGGAGTGCACCCAGCCATGCCATGAGCTGCCAGTTTCTCTAGGTGAATCTTGTGGAAAATAGTGTCATCTGGAGTTGTGCTTTTTGAAAAGCATCATACCCTGGGGGTTAGCCTGAAAGACTCTCATGAAGTCTTTAAGGTGGCTGGAAAAATAAGATGATAGAAATGGAGCAGGTTATGAGAGCAACAGAAAGAAAAACAAAGAAGTGAGAGGGGAAGCAGAAAGAACCTTTTTATTAAACAAAATGCAGGAAGGAAAATTGTTCATTTTTGTAGAGGTTAGAAATATTTTTAATATAAATTTTCTTATACTCATTGACAGAAAAAGTTGAATTTATGGAGGGGGAAAAATAATGATCTAGATTTTTTTCATTGAAATTACACTGATCAGATGTTCCTTCAATCTGAGAAGCTCTCATGAACCATCAACTTCAGAGAGAACTGGTTTCCTTCATAAAGATAATTAGTAAGTTAGTAAGGCAACATTTCCTATCCTTTGTTCTTCTTGGTATGAGAGGACAGAAAATAGATTTTCTTTTTACATTCTTCCACATTGTAGGGGAGATATTCCTGCAGGAAAATAATTAAGAGAACTTAATTTTTCACACCATGATGCTGCAAAGGATGCCTGACAACTTCAGATGAATTAAAACATATTTTGAAAATACTAACAAACTGCCATATAAACTATGAATTAATTAAAGAGGTTTTAAAAGAGGTAAACAGGAAGAGGAAAATTCAAAAGTCAAAATGAAAAAATTCTGAATATGACCATTGCTGATCCCACAATTACAGGGAAAAAAAAGTCAATCCTAAGAATTGTTTTGCTATACTTATTATAATTAAAATAAGCCTCAGGAGCTGAAGCTTCTCAGATTGTGATAATTTCCTTCTGTATTTGTGTGCAAGGAATATAGCTATCTCTCAACATGAATGATAGTCCAAATGCTTGCAAAATAAATGTAAATAGTCCCAAGGCCAGCTGTGACAGCAAGAACAATTTGTGAAAATGCAATTGTATAAAAAAGAGAAACTAATTAGTCTTGGGACTTCCTGTATAGTGTTGCAAAGTGCAATCTAACATTTTTGTCAATTTGGTGGAGTTCATTATAGATCATAGAGTTTTTCCAGTGCTTTGCCTACTTTAGAACACAAAACTTTTGTCTTCTAAATACTACTGGGATAGGATTTTTTAGCAAAAACTGCTCCTTGGCAGGGAATTCCTCTGCTTCCCCACTGAAAACTCCTTCTCAAACTCAGTGTCCAACCAGGTTTACTGCAACCTTGAGAATGATCACCTTATGTTGCAGAGGTATCAAAGGTGTATAAAGCAAGACGTATACTAAAAAGAGTGGTTTTCCACATGCCATGTGTTTGCAAGGGGACATGAAAGAAAGTTTACATTCTGGATGAGGACTTGTTTAGCTGTTCGTAATGCTGCAGTCTTTTCAGATGCTCCGGCAGCAACACAGGTAAATCCTGACTGTGTATTATCCTGCTCACCTGATGCTTTTGGACTGAATAAGCTGGCACAGAATTGGAAAACCTTAAACCCTCCAAAAAAAGTAGATGGAAATTAATGGTTATCAAAAAGTCTTGAAAACCCATTTTCTAACTTTTCTCCTTTTCAGTATAAACAAGTCTTAAGTTTGTTATTCATCCGACCACCACATCTCACTGGCAAATGAGTGCTCGAATGCATTAGATTTTTAAGCAGAAACTGTACCCTGGCCACAAGGTAACAGGCTGCTTGATAACCTACCCAGCAAAAGCTAAAATAAAGATTTCCCTTCTGGTAGGTATGGCTAATGGCAATGTGTTTAAAACCAGATTCCAAATATAAACATTTTTCTGTTATAAAGGAAACAAGATGAAAGCTTAAGATAGATTACTCTCCTTACAGCACTCAGAGAACAATTCATTAGTAGAACTTATGGCAGTGGAAATCTGCAATGCTGCTTTGATTCTACCATAGGTAATGAATGTAGCTTTCACTGCTACTTTAAAACCAGAGATGGACTATCTCTGGACACTCTGAAAAGGTCTTACACAATTCTGTTTATGGGTGTAGAAGACTACAATTACCTACCTTCATCTATATGTGTGACCTTTGAGAGCAGGATCAGGTAGGTTGACAAATCTTCCTAATACCACTGGAATTTTGGTATGGAACAATGAAACAAAATCAGGAGAAAGAGATGGAATAGGCCATATTTGAGGGATCCAGAGGTATAGTCTGGCATCTGTTATTGTATAAGAGCATTTGAACATAGGTAGCATCTTCCTAGTCAGGTCAGGAACTTATAAATGAGAAGAAAAGCCCTTCTATAGGTCCTGCCCAAAGACTGAAGTAGGGTGCATCCTATGACTAGAGAATGTTAGGCAATTTCCATGCCCTCTTCTACCCTTTGTAAGAGTGCTGATGGAAGCATCGGACAACAGCAGAGTGATGTCTTGAGTGAAGCCCTATGGAAGGTTCTTTGGGCTGACAGGAAAAAAAGTAGCCCTCAACAGACTGGCAAGTCTAGCAGTGTCCAAAAAAGCTCAGAGCATCACTGAGACTGTGAAACAGACCTGCACCCATGGAATGTCTCTAGAAAACCCTAGTAAGGATGAACAAGTTTTCTTCCTAAAGCTACCAGCACACACCAATATTTAAAAGCCAGAGGGGCCTGCAGGGAGGTTTTCCACACAACTTGGAAAATCCTCCCTAAAATCAAGCGAAAGGGTGTCCTCATGGACCACAGTGTACTGTGTATGACTATGTTAATATTCAGCAGATGTGACCTTGTTTGAGATTTTAAGGGCACAGAGATCCAGAGAGCAAAACGAACTAAAACTGGTGCTGGCATTTACTGCTAAACTAAAGTTCCTCCAGACCTAAGATGGGCATGCAGACTTATTCAAACCTCTGGGAGCAATCTCCAAGAATCAGTATACTGATTCATAATTAGCAGCTGACCCCAAAGTTTCACTTAAAGTTGTCTAGCCATTTTGTAATTCCTTATCCAGGAAAAAATTTTCTGCAGAATAAATAAGTCAACACATTTGTTTGTCCCTCACAATTCTACTCTGTGGAACAGAAATCTTATATTGCAGTCTTTTATTTACTCTTTCTTGGTTAATGTTCCAATTTAAATTTTCAATTGGATTGTAAAAAAACCACCAACAACAAAACACAACAACAACAAAAAAATCCCCACACAAGAACAACCAAACAACAAAAAAAAACCCACCAAAAACCGAATAAAAAAAATTTCCTGGAATTCATGGCATTAAATGGTGGAATGAATGGGCAAACAACAGTTAGACTGTTCTCTAGTCTCCTATAGCCTAACTGGATTCCCCAATAATTTTCTGTATGAAATTCTAAAGATACTGTTTTGTATCAGTAGAAAATGAAAATGATCTTAGTAACATTAAATGGGAAAGAAAATATTTTTATAGCTGTGGTAATGTTCTCATGTTTTTTTCACACAATCCTGCTTCTAAAAAGGATATACCAGAATCCATATATTGAATCCAAATAAGCAAGGCTACTTTTTGTTGGGATGCCAAGGAAATTAAACCCCTGTGTCTTGGAATAGATATTCACAGGGCTGTAGTAAGAAATGCCTTGATTTTTATTCACATCTATGAAATAGGTTGATGGTAGAGAATATTATTACTGAGAAGCAAATTTGCTCTTAGTTTATTAGGTCAAACACAGTTTTGTTATCAGGTTGACAAAAATAATGGATAAATGGAAAAAAATAAGGGAAAAATACCACTGTATTTCATTCTTCCATATGAGGTATGTCACATTGCAGGGTGAACAATGATGTCTTTCTGTCTGTCTTAAGCCACAGACAGGGAGAAACACAATGAAAAACTAAACCACATTTTGTCTCTGAAAACATGTGAGGAGAATGTTACTGAACACTTGGCCCTTTGAAAAAAAACCTAAGAACCTCACGGTACCTTTAAGACAGGTCTGAGATTAGTCACATCCTAGAAAATACTGCATGCTAATGTTTTCATTGCAATCTGTTCATCCATAAGTTCTCTCCTTCACACAGAGCAAATGCTTAGCTTTTTAGGAAGTGCTATACACTGCATTTTTAATTAAGCATTTAATTATTGTGTCCCACCACTACACCTTGTTCCCTATAACAAATCATCATGAAATGGGATTTTTGGGGCTTTTTTAAATTAGTGCTTGCAGAATGCCTGCAGCTTTATAGAGATTTATTAGGAATATGGGATAATACTGGTTTACTTGAAATTAATTACTCTAAATCCTTGACACATGAAGCAGTGTAGAAGTAGATTAGTAAAAGAAATTTTGTATACATGATGACAGTGCTTGCCTAAAACCCTTAGGATCAACAGCAAACTGTTAAAGTTACCAGTGCGTTACCAGTGCATTGAAGAAGTAACTAGTGCTCTGGTAACATTGCAGAAGACTAGTTTTTGGAACAGTGTTTATGACAAAATTATTATTATACCACTTAACAGTCCAAAAAGTAAAATTTATTAACAAATATCAATGTGTAGCTATCCACATTTGACCAACATTTTATGTGCAAAATTTGCTCAGCCTATGTTGTCTTAAATCATACCAGTCTGTTTTTGTTTAATGAAAGTTGTTACCATATAGACTAAACCTGGAAAATGAAAACTCTAGTCCTGTCAAATACATTATTGGACAGTCAGCTGAAGATTAGTCCTTTCCAGTTCAAAGCATATACGGTAAGTAGCTCAGCGTGAAAGTAGCTTTTAAGTTTGCTGATGTTCCTACAGTTTCCTTCCTTGCTTTTGTTAGGAGCCTTTCAAATGAGCAACTTGAGCTTGTGGACCATTTGTGAAAATGTCAAGTCTTGTACTTGAAGCTGTGGTGTTTGTTAATACAAACAATCTGCAATCTGAACAGCCCAGCTCAAAAGAGAGCAGCTCTTCCATTGTGAGCCCCTTGCTCACCTGGCAGTCACCATACAGAGCACCTGAAGGCAAACAGTTTATATTTCATTTATGTGTAAAGCTAATGCTCTGTGAGCTGCAAAACCTCTCAAAGCCAGGGAGGTTTGGGTCTGGCAGTGCTCTCTTGAGAAGATGAACAAATGTCAGTGCTGGTAGCTTCTTCCATGCTACTAACAACTAGGAGGAAATCTCCAGGAGGAGCTTCTCCAAAACCTTGTTTCTTGTCACTTTCTAGGAAAATATATATTCTTCCCTTCTTCCCCCAGATAGAAAGCATTTAAGATGAGGGGCAGGCTCCAAAAAAGAAAAAAAAAAAAAAAAAAAAAGCAGAAACATTTCCACTGGGTGTACATAGGAAGAAGTACAGATTTCTGGCATTTTGAATCTTGTTTATTTTCTGCTCCCATTAATTACGTTGTCCTCAGTTCCTGACCAAATCCTTTACTGAATATCCCAGTACAAATAAATCAGATTTCATAGCAGGAACATGATGCTTTTGCCCACTTGTTGTTTTTTTTTTTTTTTTTTTTTGTAGGATGCTACTGAAAAAAACATATTGCTGTTCAATGTATAACAATGCTGCTGTTGGCATTCACAACACCTCTTTGAACTGAGTCACAAAATTCATTATTCACATTTTAAAGCTTCTTCTGTCTAAAGAAATCAGTAGCTGAGAGGTAGGGGTGTGTGTGTGGGGGTGTGTGTGTTTTGGGCAAAGCACCGGCCAGACCGATGCTTTCATCGGCTATGCTGTCAACTCCGAGGATCCAGAGCACTTTCTGAGGTTTCAAGTAAATCCCCTGCATAACCAGAAAAAATATAGTATCTGAATCCAACAGTGCATCTTCCAACAGAGCGCTGAGCTCTCACTCTCTGCAGGGTGCAGTTGTGAGAGGATTTTAATGTTACCACACTCACAGATGATCTTTTGAGCCTAAGATCCCCGATATAAAAAAAAAAAAAAAAAAAAAAAAAAAAAAAAAAAAAAAACCAAAAAAAAACACGGGGGGAGGGGGAGCCGCCTGTGTGTGAGGGCGAGCTCCATCCTCTGCGGCTTCAGAAGCGGCTCAGGCACAGAACCGAAATTTTTCACAGGCAGCATCCCCGAGGATTTTCTCTCGCTCCCTCTTCCCAGCCCCCCTTAATTACTGGTCTGAGAGGGAGCTCAGCGCTGTCTTGCCCACGGCCAGCGAGTCGGTGCAGGCAGCTCTCTCCCTCCTTCCCTTATGCAAGATTCCCCGCTGGATACGGCCCGGCAAGCGCCTGGCCCGGCAGCTCCTCCCGTACCCCCCGCCCCCTTCGTGCCGCGTAACTAAGTATGAGGCGGCCGCTCCCCGTGCCGCTCGGGGTCTCCGCCTGCACCGGCCCGGGCTTCCCCTCCCTCCGCCCCCTCACCCAGGTCCGGGCCGCAGGGGGCAGCGAACTCCAGGAGCGGTGCCTCTCCTCGTAGGAACACTGACTGCTGGAAACCGAGGAAAGTTACTCGATTAAAGGATTTTCCGCTTCTTCGGCCGCTCTTCTCTAATGTATGCAGAATAAAGGGGCGCGGGTGTATATATCTGTGTATATGTACGTACGTAAGTATTTGAGCCGGGGCTAAGCCCTGCCTGGTTTAGGGGTAGGCAGATGAGCGCGTTCCGGAACCGGAGCCCCCGAGCCATGTGCCCCAAGGCCCAGGGTGTCGGCTTCAGCCGTCGGGAGGAGTTTCGACGCCTCTCGGCCCGAGCCGGCGGCTGTGTTTTTTTTTTTTCCCTGAAAGGCCGGGAATGCTTTAGCAGATTACCAACTCCCGTAATCCCGCGGGCGCCGGGTGCCGGCCTGGTTCGAGGTCAGAGAGGGGGCTGCGTGCGGTCGTGGGGGCTGCCTCGGCCGGCGGGCCCGCCCCGCTCCGCGCAGGGCCGGGGGAGCCGGGCGCCCGCCGCCGCTGACGCCTCTGCCTTTCCTTCCCGCAGCAGGGCCCGGGGGGCCGCGGCGCCCACCCGGGCGGCCCGGAGCCGCCGCCGCCGCCCGCCGCCCCGCAGCCGCGGGAGCCCTTCGCGCCCAGCCACGGCAGCGCCTTCCACCTGCCCGAGCCCCAGCACGCCGCCGCGCTCTACTACGCCAGCTCCACGCTGCCGGCGCAGCGGGTGAGCTCCCCGCTGCCCGCCCAGCCCGGCGGCTCCCCCACCAAGCTGCCGCGGGCCGGCTCCGCCGCCGAGGGCGCCGCCTACGCCACCGCGCAGCGCCTCTCCTCCCCGAAGCAGTCCCCCAGCCGCCTGGCCAAGTCCTACAGCACCAGCTCGCCCATCAACATCGTCGTCTCCTCGGCGGGACTGTCGCCGTCCCCCATCCGAGTGACCTCCCGCCCACCGTCCAGTCTAACATTTCCTCCTCTCCTATCCACCAGTTAAGCTCCACCATCGGCACTTACGCCACTCTGTCGCCTACCAAGCGGCTGGTTCACGCTGCCGATCAGTACAGCAAGCATTCCCAGGAGCTGTACGCCACCGCCACCCTGCAGAGACCCGGCTCCCTCGCAGGTAAAACCGCGGCCGGCAGCGCCTCGGGTCCGCGGCGGGGGACGGGGTGCGCGGTGCCGCCGCGCCCGCGGAGGGGGGCGGCGAGAGGCGGGGTGGCAGGGCCGCCGGCCGAGGACGGGAGGGAGCGGGGGGCGTTTGACAGAAGAACGGTACTTGGGGGGAATTGCTGGGTGGGTTTCATCCCGGGTCGTGCCCAGAGAGGCTGCCTGCTGCTGCTTGAGCAAAGTACCTGAGTTCACCCGGCTCGTCCCGCCTTCCCGGCGCCGGGCAGGTGTGCATGCTGCCGGGGCGTGCGGGGCGCGCCGCGCTCCCTGCCGTGACCCGCGGTGCGGGTCGGTGGCTTGTTACTATGGCGAATCCCTAAGCTGTCGCGATCAGAACATCTGAGCCTTTTGCAGGGAATCGCTTTTCCCCGGATTTACAGGCGGCTCAGGCGTACCTGACAAGTTTGGGGTTTCTTAGCAGGAACTCCCGGTGTACCGAGTCATGCCGAGTAAGAGGTAGCGGTGATTTGGCTCCGAGTGCTCTTTGGGGAACAGGCTGTTACAGCTGATTTAGTGTCTCTGTAACCGCAGACTTCGAGCACATCCTAGAAGTGAGATACTGGTGCGCTGTTCTCTAAACCATCTCTTTGCTAAACTGAGCATCCTTCAGGGGTGGGTTTTTTGTGTTCTCAAAATTTCCAGTTTCATTGCTATAGTAACAGCTGCTATGCTCATATGTTCTCTTGTGTGACATAAATAGAATTGAAGATAAATAGGATACATAAAGAAGTTTGGCTGAGTTTACCAGTCCGGTACACAAGTTTCTTACTGGAGTGAAGACCTTCACCCCCTTTCTCCTCTCACCCACCTCCCCTCCCCCACTGCAGCTGTTGTCAGCATCCTGTATAATTCCAGTGTGTCTAAACACACAGATGGAATTAACTAATAATAAAATACAGTTTTGATCCATCTCCTTGTAAGAACTATTTGCTGGATTTTTTTCCTATTTAAAGGGCAGGGATTTTAAAACCTTATATCTTCATATATTTAATATATGTGTATATATATATATATAAAAATAACACCACATTTTAATTTCAGAATCAGTAAAGTGACAGTGTCATTAAGGTAAAATTCAAGGTTTCAGGATGCTTATATCAAGTCTGTTGTCAAATACTGAGTCTCTGAAACTAAGTGGTTTATTTAGCAGTTATATTAATACAACTTCTTCCTTCTGTAGTCCTACACACTGTTGGCCACCGTTGGCATTACATACTGCCTTTGTACAGTGGAAATTTAGAATTGCCACCGACTTTGTGTTTTAGGGAGTTTCTAACTTCATCCTATAGCAAGAGTAGTTTGAGTCTATAAAGGCATGGAAGAAACCATCAGCATCAAAGGAACGGAGAAGAAAATAAATTTAAAACTTGCATACCTGTAGCTATGAGCTATTAGTATTTGCCTGATTTTTCTTATATTTGTTCTAGGATAGAAGTCTTTGCTTTGGAAAGTTTCTAACAGGCACAGTACTTTTTCCTGTTTATGGACTGTTAGCATTGAAATTTGTGTTGGTTTGGGGGTTTGTTTTTTAGGGTTTTTTTAAAGAAGACAGCTTTATAGCATTGGAGTATCAAATCTGTGATGATGGCTAAGTCCAGAACTTTTTACTGTAGGGGTTAAGGTCCAGCATAATGACTCTGAAGTGCTAGAGAAGCTGTTAGTCCTGAGCTAGCTAGATCCAAGTTGAAATGAGGAAGGCTCATTTGGCCTTCTTGGCCAGTAATGCTTCTACAGACGTTCCTAACAGGATTTTCTACTTTGTTTTGAATAAAAATTAAGGGACTGACATTCATTTTCTTGGATTGCTTTTAAATAAAGCTTCTGATAAGACTTCTGCATCTTGCATAACCTTCATGTTTTTAAAGCCTGCTGCAGGGCGTTGCCTGATTTACTGATTTATGGCTTTGGTGAAGCAAAAAGCCTATAGATGATACATGCATTTAGGAAATGTTCGGTGTATTTTTGTGTGGATTTTCCTATGGGGGGAAGAAATGAGTAACCATTTGAGTTTGCTATTGAGTTTGTAAAAATTGAAAAACAACCCTAACTTTACCAAGTGTTGGGCCGATCAGAACAAACATAACAATCTACTGGGTCACTCATCTCTTAGGGATTTAATTTTAAGATATGCAAAAAACCTCGTTTTATTTTATAACAAATAAAAAATGGAGTAACTTGTGTAAGTATTAGGTGGCAGACCTGGAGAGACTATTGCTACTTTAAAGACTCAGTGTAAGCAACAGTGTGTTAGTAAATACCTTTTCTTTTTTTTTTCCCCACAGTGGTGACATGCCTTTCAAGTAGTACTTGAAAGGACCTCTATCACATGATCCATTCTTTTGCAAAGGTTTCCTATTGTGTGCTCCTACCCCTTTCTTGCCATTCTTATGTGTATTCCTCCTGGCCTCCCTGCCATCCCTGAGTAACACATTTTCTAGCAGTGTTAAGTGCCTGACTAATCTTCTAGACTTTCACTGGATTCACTGAAGCCAATGGACTACTCCTAGGCTTAAAATTAGCATATGCTTTAGAGTTAGCTAGGATCAAATGTTACAGATACTAAGGCAATCTTGACTTCTTTTTTCTGTAAGTGTTTTTGCTCAGAATACGTTTGAAATTGGAGCTCTAAGTATATTATATTTTTGCAGAAGTTTTTTCAGTCATTGTGTCAGAAATAAAATCCACTGAGAAAGAGAGCAAGCAATTGTATTACAAAAAGCTAATGTTCAATAAATAGTGGTTTTTCTTCTTGTTCAAAACATCCAAAGATGAGTTGAAGTTTTTGGGGATTTTTGAGAGAGAGAGGAGGAGGAAGAATGGAGAACAGTTGTCACATTGCACTGATTGATGCTTTGCCTGCTGTGATTAATGTGAAGTTGCATTGGTATGTATGTGTCATCACAGGGATGATGCTATACTAAGTAATCTTTTTTATATCTGGCAATAAAAAATAAGTATTTGTAGTAATTACTAGAAACACCAAATAATGCATTTGTTTTAATTATTTTTGCATGATACTAGAAATTCGTTCTAGAGCTATCTAGTTCATGAATACTACTGGATTTCAGTGTGCTAAAGAAGCCAAACTGTATCATCGCCAGACTTAGATATTGAAAAGACATTCAGATAAGGTCCATTTTTCTAAAAAAATTCAAATAAAAAGTTACATAGATGACCCAAAACATAATCTGTGTGAGGCTTAATAATGGTGTCATTATTTATATTAATTTCCTACAAATTCGATTATGAAGTGACTTGAAATGATAAAAATGGCAATTCTTAGCCTTCATCCTGAATTTCAAATGAGACATGCAACAGCGTGCAATGACTCAGTTTTAACCGAGTAACCTTAGAAACGTCTTCAGAAATGGCTTTTAGTCTAGTTATATTTGAGCTGCTGCCACTGCCAAGTGTGTGTGTATGGGTGTGTGTGTACATGTGTATATAGTGGCTCTGGTGAGTGTACATTTGCTGTGTTTATTCTTAGTCTAGCTGCTTCATTGCTATGATCTGCAATTACAGTTTTAGAAGTAGTTTTCTGCTCTGCACTGCTCCAAAGTATACTCGACCGTCTGTTCAAGCAGCTATCCAAATCCAGAATGCACAGTTTGTAAATACCTTCTTGCAGCTTCCACACCTGGACTGAGCTTCAGAGTGCTGCTGGGAGCCAAACTCTCCAAAGCAGCCCATTTCGCATGGAAGGAGGAGTGTTTAGGGCAGCAAGCAGCAGAAACATGGGAAAACTTTCAGCATGAAGGTTATGGCACAGGTGCCCACTCTTCGTGCTCTTCTGAAGCATCTCCTGCTGGTCAGAATCAGACAGACAGACTAGAGGAGTACAGAGTTTATTTGGGAGCCAAGGGAAAGGAGGCAGTCAAAATGTGCTATTGTGGTTTGTGCCTCAGATTATGTGGCTGGGAGCAACCCCAATGTTACAAAGCCACTCCCACCTCTTCATCCAGGTTTAGGGAAGACTAGGAACATGTAAAGCAATGGGAAATAGTTTTATGCATTACCTTATTACAAAGAACTAAAAGGATAGTACTCCTGCTTGAAGACTGCACCATATTTCATAAGCCGTACTAAAAGGTTAAGTTTAAGAAATGGGTGTTGGTGTGAATCACTTGATATAATGTTAGATGAAAAGAATATTACACAGCTATCTTTCATGTAGTGGTGACACGTTCCACTGAAACAAGAGCTGCAGCATCCTTCTAGACAGCCCAGCTGCTACCAGTGTTGAAAACTTAAGTACTCAGCCTCAGGTTTACAATCTTTCAAGTCCCTGTAAAATCAAAATAGAAAAGAATTTCTCCTTTCTGAGTAGGACTGTTTGTGTGCAAGTATAGTACTAACATTAAAATAACACAAGTTTATAAAAATGTGGCATGGGTTAATACAGAAAATATGCTTTCCACTCTTTAATGAGCAAAGAGTTCTGAGTTTATCGGGGTCTTAATTGGTTCCTTCTGCTTCTTCATATGTTTCGCCTCACTCATCTCTCTCTTTGCTGAGAACCTTCCTTTACCCTTTCTCCTTCTGTAAGCTTTTCACTGCATATGATATGTTGAACCCTGGTTTCCTTTCTGGGTTTATGGCAGGACAGGTGAGTGTTCACCTGATTGAGCATGTCAGTGTGCAATCATAGGAGCACAGAACAGCTTAAGCAACTTTGTATGGGATAACTGATGTACATTATCACTAGCATGGATTGATGTTTCCTTTCAATTTCATGAAGATATTGGATCATTTATATATTACTTGTTCATTGCCATCTTTAAAAAAATTATCTTGTTAAGTGTTAGAGGTCTCCCGTAAATTACACTGTACTTGTATTTGTTCTAGAAGAGCTACATTACTGTTAACATACAGCCAAAGTGAATCTAGATCACCCCAGAACTGCAAGTTCCCTGTGCCTTTAAATTCCCACCTGAGACACAGGTCTGAGCTAATAAAATAGTCTTGGTGTGATGTGCCATTATACTTTTTGGACAGGCAAGGAAGAAAAATATCTGGATTGAAGGTGAGGGGGTGGGTGGGAATGTTAAGATAAGCTTGTGGACCATCTATGTGATTGATCATAACAAAAAGGACACTCAGTTGTTTCCTGTAACTTCTGTATTTTTACAGAATCCCATGAGTATCTCATGGGGAGAACCAAATTGCTTCATTAATTTTAACCAAAGTAGTTTTCCATAGAGTTTTTTCCTGAGTTTTTTTCCTTCGGTTTTATTAGCTGGAAAATTCCTTTATCTGCTGCCAGAGCCGTTTACACATGAGAACGCTGTTAATGCTCTTTTGTTCTGGGACAGACACTGCAGTCTTAGAGTTTGGGTTTTTTTCCCCTTCTACTCTTGTTTGTTTTGAGACTCTTTCTTTCAGATAAGAAAAAGTGGAAGATTTTGAGTAATATCCAGCAATATTTCAGGTATTTATCAGAACATAGAATTTGGTGACCTTCTGATACAAAATTGCTTGTTTCCACATTGCAACCTGGTGGTTAGATATGCTGGTGTTGGTTTGGAGTTGATACAAATACGTAGCTCAATGTTCACTTTTTTTGTCACTCTGCTTATTTCTTTAGCAATAGTTATGTTTCTAATTGTTACAACTGGAACCTTTACAATAGTGCTCAATTCCAGCTTGGAAAAGGTATCCACAATGGACAGTGTACAGAGGAAAGCAGAAGGAATGAGGTGGATGACTGAACTATGTTACTATTGCCGCTATTTTTGCTCCTGTATCTTTCAGATTGAGATTGCATGAAGTTAATTTGCTTGTAAGAAAGGAATAATTCAGAAGAGCCAAATACAGAAGCCCCATGCTCGTCTTGGAGCTAATGAACTTGATGTTTGCTGGCAGTGTGAGCAAACACAAGCAATATGTCTAAACTTGGGTCCTGTTCTTTCACTGATCACCACCTTTCCCTTTGCTTCCCATTCTTGATAAAGGACATTGTTTGACTGATCCTCCTAATGATCTTTCAGAAGGGCATTAAATCAAATACTGTTGCAGTCTAACAAGCTTTGGGCAAAGAGGACCAGTGTGCAGCACTGCTGAAAATGGGTTCAACTTGTATAAAGCTGCAAGTATTTTAACCAAATGAGTGGGAAACTGGGTGGCAGTGGCTGTGTCTGGGATTTTAGGTGAATCTGACATCAGACATGCTTCTGAGGACTACTGAGGCCTGTGCTGTTGCTTGGTAACCACACATGTGGTTTCTTGCCTCTGGTCCTGAACTTTAGCAGTGTATCTGCTAAGGCCGGGATTCAAATTTAAGCATGCAAGTCACTAGAAGACATTTCTTAAGCATCAGAGCAGAATTTGAAATGTGTCTGCTTATATACCTGCTGAGCAGGAGCACAGGAAGGAGGTAAAGTTGACAGAAAGTTAACAGAGAAGAGTCTGCGTCCCTAGCAGAGAAGGATGGTTAAACCAAGGAGCTGGAATTTGCCAGTTTTTCTTGGCTACTGAAATCCAATGGAATGTATGAAGTCAAAGAGCAGTGTTTTGAGAACCTGACTTTGTGGAACCTAGGTTAGAGCAATGGAAATACATTAACCAGTGTTGGCAGTACAGTTCCTATGCTTGTCTTGCTTTTATGTTGATCTGTTTAGTATGAGATTGCAGGAGAATAGGGCCTCATAAACGATTGTACATCCAAACTTTTGGGTCTTAAGGGTGTACTAGTCTCATCCTTGGCTGTTACAATCCGTTTTTGCCTTCAGGTCTCAGTGGTGTCCTCATGTACCTCTTGTCCTCTTCAGTTGCCAGGAGTGTGATTCCATTTTGCCTCGAACTCACTTCTTGAGAGCAAGAGAGAGGGCTGTTATATGAGATAGAAAGTATAAACAAAGGCAAGGTCCCCTTCTATCAAATTTCTGACACTCAGGCTTTTGTGGCATCAGCAAAAATATTTATTTGTGCTGTACAGTCTAAAATGGGACGTCTGTATTTGTCTTGCTTGTGCACTGGGCAAAGAAGGAACATGTGAAAGCTGCAGCTTCCTCAGTCTTAAACACTGTTGCAAGGCATTATCCAGTAGCCTGGAAATGTTTGTTGGAAAAGTATTGATAAAAATGTCAGAAATCTTATGTTCATCATGGTCTTTGGGTATCTAAGGGAAGTGAGAACAAGCCCTTCATTTTTACTGTGGTGGAATACATCATCCTTTCCAGTTGCTGTGGCATGAAAACTGTTAGGACTAGATGGAGTAGCTGAGATTTAGAAAGTCAATATGCTGCTCATCAGTAACATAAGCATTCATTTGTTGGCATATCTAATAGCTTTTTGGTTGTTGTGTGCATGCACTCTCTTTAAAGCAGTGCAGGTGCCTCTGATCGAAAGTAATTAATTATGGCAGAACGAAGATGGCAAAATGGGCAGTTGAGAAAGGCCCCCTTTTTTAAGGCCAAAGCTCAGGTGGGGAGGTTACCCATGTCTGCCCGTGCCACATGCAGAGTGCTCATAGGTGAAACACATTACTTGTCAGTGGTAGCAGCTGCCAGAAGCTACATTGGGCCAAATTTCCTCTATGAGCAGTCATGGGACATAAATGAGGCAAATTTTTCAGTAATCATAGGGTCAAATTTGAAGATCACATAGATGTGGACCCAGTACAGAATACCTTTTGCTTTTATAAAAGTGGCATTGGAAAGGACAGAGAGATATTGTCTAATGATAATGAATTCGTGGAACTGTACATTATCATAAGTGGTTAGAAGCAAAAGTCACAATTTAATATGCTGAAATGAGAAGGACCAAGTGATGACTAATCTTAGAATTAGAAGGCATGGCATATGAAACTGCCAGTCGGATCACATAGATTTTTAATAAGTACATCGAGTTGCAACTTACAGTCTTACAGTTAGTGAAGAAGTGTCCCTGCCCATTACAGGGGATTGAAACTGATCTTTTAAGGTCCCTTCCAGCCCAAACTGTTCTATTGATGCTGTAATAGAAAAGTACTATATTAATTTGAATACAAGTGGTTTGATATCTGTTGCAGTCTTCCCTTTGCTCAAGAAATTTTTGCATATGCTTTTCTATATTTACTTCCTCCATAGTGTATGTCTGTGTCTTGTCTTATGGCCCCTTATCCTCTCTTGTCCAATCCAGGTGCAAAGCATCCCTTTTATCAGCTAGCCAGCTTTGCTGCTTTCAGGCAATAAAAGCTTTTGGTCATAGGGTTAAAACTGTCCCTGGATTTAAAGAGTGTTGCCTGGAGGAAAGCAAGGGTGGAGAAAGAGTGTGACCCTCTGATACTAGGGCAGATTTCCTGTCACTGAAGAGCAAAATGACACCTCTCCATGGGGTCTTTTCCCCACCCCACAACCTTCCTGAGCATCCTGACTCTATGGGAATGCAGTCATGTTTACATTTTTCACCAAAAGGTGTCATGAGCTCTTCAAAATCATGGGAGCATGGTCTATAAAGGAGGGGGAGTTGGACTCTCAGATATTTGTGAGGAAGAGAAGGTGGAGTGGGACAAGATGACAGTCCTTTGTGTATTTGAGGCTGATACACCCTGGAGAAAATGAGGACTGAGTGAAAGAGAAATTACAGACCCACTAACCACAGTGCTCTTTGGACCTTAAAACATAAACTGATATAACAGATAATATAAGACATGAAGGTAATAAATGGTTAATGGGATAATTTGCAACATAAATTCTCCAAAAACAGATTGTGTTGGAATGACCTGCTTACTGACCTTTTCTCAGATGATATTTGTTGTCTCTCTGTTTCTGCCAGGGCTCTGAACATGGATTTTCTGTAGTGCCACTTGGGAAATGTTTAGTTAAAGTAGAGAAGATGGCTATTCTTGCAAGAGTGTAGTTGGGCAGGGACCTGGGGTAAAGGAACCTTTTCAGTTTGTCATTTTGAAGATTGAAGTAATGGAAAGGAAGAGTACTCGTAATCAAGTTCCACAAGGGAAAATTCTTTGGCTACTTGAAAAATACCGTTTCATTTTATTACCTAGGCACAAAACTATGAAATAAGCTAAGGAAACTTCTTGCTAGTGGAATATTAGGAGGTATTTTCTGAAGAGAGGAGGATAAATCCTGTGTAGAAAGGGTTTTGCACATTGGGGGGAAAGATCAGAATTGGAGCAGAGGTAATAATTCACTTAATAGCTAGTTCCATGTCAGCATCTTTGGCTGAAAAGAAGAGTAGGAAAATATCTATGTGAGCTGATTGAGTACAGCATATCTTAGCCACCTGTATTAGGAGCATAATAGGATATTTTATGGCCTAACATGGCCTCACATAACAAGCAAAACTGTGAGTGTTACCTGGGGTTAGGACTTCATCTGGAGAACTGTAAACATCTGTGACCCTCCTTCCACACCAGGTCTTTCTATATTTCCATAATTCATCTGACCAAGGAGGGTGTGAGAGCTAAAGGTATCTTCTGAGTGGCTTTTCACCATCAGCCTTTGATTTTAGGGCTTTGACTAACCAACCATGATGTGTTTGACAGGAGCATCCATTTTCTCTCAAAAGATTTGAACCCAGTAGTCCTAGTGAATACAATGATCCCCCAGCCATGATTGCACTTAGTTTGGTCTCTGACCAAACTTCAAAGTTTTCAAGGTTTATTCATAGAAGTTTTGTGTTTCTTTCTGTCTGAATTTGTAGTACCTGTGTAG
The DNA here is from genome assembly GCA_032173965.1 of Sitta carolinensis. Classification (NCBI taxonomy): domain Eukaryota; kingdom Metazoa; phylum Chordata; class Aves; order Passeriformes; family Sittidae; genus Sitta; species Sitta carolinensis. The sequence continues at coordinate 80,576,272 of CM063284.1, forward strand.
CTCATGTCATCCTTGTCTGTGTTGCATCTTGAGATGCCTTTGGCAAGAGTCAGCTAATGCTAAACATAACTGAGCATCTCCTCCAAAGTGATCTATCTAGTTCGTGTTCTGCCATGCTTAAGATCCTATTTTGTGAATCCAGGAATTCAAGAATTAACTGTTCTAGCTGAAAAACTCTCTGAAGTTTATCAAGGTTGTTGATTGCATGTCACTGCTTTTTTCAGTGTGCAGTAAATTTAGGACTGCTTTTGTAAAATCAGCTAAAACTTGATGCACATGTCTTCAGCCAGCCATATGGCCGTGGAAGTGTTGGCTTCACAGGCAGGGCAGCCATTTGACATGCAAATAATGTCAATTTGCATTTATGAATAACCAGGAACTAATTGTGTGACACTTCAGAATGCCTCAAGTGCTTGTCACCTTTGGACTACAAGAATCTCATTCTTCTGGTTGAAATTACTGTTAAAGCCATTCTTGAAGCTGAACACTTGGAGCAGTTTATTGCAAACTGCTGTGAACACATTTCTTCTGTTCCTTATCTTAGATCTGCTTTCCTTTTGCCAGTGATCTTCTTTCACCATTTGTCTCCTGCAGCATTTGTCATGGCCATTTCATTTTAGCATGGAATCTCTGGAGTGACAACACTCTTTCAGCCTAAGGTCCTTTTCTGGCCATGCTTTTCAGCAATAATCTGAATTTGTGAGGCTACTTTCAAAGTCTGGTTTTCTGTTTGTTTCTTTTCTTCTCTGCTCTCTTTTTTTTTTTTTTTTTTTTTTTCTTACAATGAGTTCCTGCTAAAAAAGAATCTGTAGCCATCCATTTCCTCCTTTACTTGTTTCTTTTTGTGGAAGGTTTTGCATAAGGTATTTTTCTGAGTTTTTGCAAGTTGGGTACTAAATGCATGCTATTGAGTGATTGCTATATTAGTAAGAACAATGAATTAAAAGAACTTTATTTTATGGGATACATTGATTATTTCAGGATACATTTTAAGTCCTTGAGTTACTCATGTCATGGTGTTAACAGTATTCCTTTTTGTCTCTACATTGAACATTTCTTTTATTTAGAGCATCCCTGTTAGAATTGCTTTGGATTATAATGATTTTAGTAATAGGAGGTTATTTTAAGTTTTCTAGCAGAGGTCTCAAAAGGTACATAATGGATACAACCTAAAACTGGCCTGAATAATGGTACAATAATCTTTTGAGCATAATTTTAGAATTTGTTGGCCTAAACTTCTTTACAGGCATAACTAAATTCTTTAGTTAGATTGTATTCAAATTGATTATGCATACATTTAATAAAACATCCATTTTTTAACTCCCGCATTTTAAATGCAATGAGTCTCAAATGGGTAGTGAAAACTTGATGAGTAATAGAGTGTGTCACAGAATATCCAGAGATATCTTCCCTTTCTTTAATTTGGCATTGAGAAAAAGACAAACATAACGAACTCCATTTTTTTTCTCCTGGAATGTCACATAGTTATACCTCATGTCTTGATGAAGTCTAGAAACCAGGGACTGCAAGTGTTCAGTGAGGAGAAGAAAGCTTCTGGAAGGAGAAAGTGTTTAATACTCTATCAAAGATGACCTTACATGAAAGAACAAATACTACTGATGCTTTTCTCAGTTCTCTTAATGAAAGGGAAGTTTGAGTAGAAAGAGTTACAGATAAAATTTCCAAAAGTTAGTATTGTTCACACCTCTAATAAAGTCCAGTCTTCTTGTAAAAGGAATGACAAAAGGTAAGTTGCCAACACTTTTCTGTGAGCAAACCGCAGATAGTGTCTATTTCAGCTATGTCTATCAGAAACTGGAATATAGGTTTTCAAAACAAGAATATTCATAGTAAGTTAATACTTTTTAAAAGGTGCATGTGTGATCTAGATTCATTAGAACTATGTTTACCTTTTCCCTGTTAGCAGGAAAACCACCTCCTGGAACTGTGAACTTCTAGGAATGACAGTGCAATTAGATGAAGAATTCAGGTTGTCCAGCAAATGCCAGTTGAGGAATACTGTTGTTGGGCAGACTTGACACTTCATTTGTTTTCTGGTGTTACCTTTCCCACAGTGTTGCACGGTGCTCTTTTTTCATTTGGCAACCGCAGTTCCACAAAGCACCTTCTGTAACGCATTCTCTGTGAAAATCTCAATAATTTCACTTCTAGTTGGATTTAAGCTCTAGATATTCTTTCTGTTCTCTGTGCAGGGAGGAGTTGAAGTGGAAAGCTTTTCCCTTCTCCCTGCACCAGAGCTGTGGTGAGAACTTACTCTGCTTAAGGTTGACTGAACTGATGCTCCATTTGGGGGAAGGCTTCAGAATGGCTGGGTTTTTTAGCTGCTGTGCTTTTCCACAGTGTTAAACACGATCAGAAAGTTAAATTTTCACCAGCAGGCATTAGTGCAATAGTGCCTGATTTTGCTGGAGGCAGCAGTGCTTTTTTAGCAAATCACTCATGCTGCTGGAAGTGGTCTCTAGCCCTGCAATGACCTTCGGATTTTGGATGTTTAGCCTATACTGCTGCTTAACCAGCAGTCTGGCCTCCAAGTTTGCTTAGGTACAGTCTTGTGAAAGAAGGAAGACACAACCTTGGGAAATTAAGGATGTGCTGTTACTTCCCTTCGGTTTGCAATCCTTGTCAGTGAAGCATTCACTATGTGGTTTCACAGACTATGGCACAGAGGTTTTTTTCTGGATATTTGCTTTTAGGGCATGTCTCATCAAGTACGCCAGTATTTCATTCCTTTACTTGCTGAGTTGAATGCATTGCCACAGCCTCTGCATCAGCGTAGAGCCCATAGTACAACACAAACTATTAGTGTTCAGAGTTGGAAATAATATCCAATTTTATCTTTTCTAAGATCAAGATAAGCAAAACTTCAAAGATCTCTGCTGCTACAAAGGCCTAATATTGTTTTCAATTGTCATGTAGCTGTGGTGAACTATCCAAACAGCTTATGCAGAGCAGCTTGGCCGTGTTGCTTAGTAACATCATCCTGTTGCTGAGGTACTCGGGCCTCACTCAAAGTGAGTAGCGAGCAGGAAAGTTAGGAACAGTGATTTGTATAACCAGATAGTAGCATCTGTTCCCATTTGTGCATGGGACTTCTTTTCCCTTTTCTTGTAAAATTGGCTAGGTTGAGGGGCATGGAAGAGGCAGTGCTTAAGAGAGGGGAGTGGAAAAAACCCAAAGAAAGACAAAGTAACACTCAGTATGATAATTTTCTAAATGGTTTGCAAAAAAAATTATCTTTTACTTCCTTCTCTGCTGAAGGCAAATTGTTGATGTATGGTAGTGGTTGCTTTGGGGCAGCTTCTGGTTTTGGTTTTTTCTTCATTGACAGTACCCTAGATCAGAAGTGAAATAGGAATTATCTCCCTGAACTTGTCTGTCACATTTAATCTGCTATTTCTTCCTGGCTATATTTGCCTCTTATATCTTTGCTTCCAGTCAAACTTTTCTTTTCCACTAGCAATTTATTCTTGATAAAATGTTTTAAGCAGGTGAATGCTTTTCAACAGAACACGGGCAGTAGCAGAAAGAAGAAAATGCTTGGGGTGAGGTGCAAATTTATAGTGTGGTTTTTCTGTTTTGCCTAGATTCTTAGAATTATAGTAATTGAAACAATACTTTGCAGTAAAGTCAGATTTCATGACTAAAATCACAGACCATTTAAAAATATTTTTACCTTTATTTCTCTTTTAAATATGCTGAGAAATGTAATGGATGCCAATATTTGGTTAAAATTAAGTTTAAATGGGATAAAATTATGTGGGTACTTATTATAAGACATAAGCTTTATTGAATTATTTTTGAAGTTTATTTGGGGCCTGTTTATTACATGATAAAAGTGCAGTCCCTTTTTTTTCCTCTGTCCTTTCTCTATTTTTAGCACTGATGTGAAAACTGCTGTCCTTAGTTCAGATGCTGGTTTTGTGGTGTCCCTTAAGCAGCCAAAGCCAATCTGTTTTGAGGAGACTTTCCTAAGATACTTAATCTGGTTAATGGACAAATTATGTCTGGGAGATTGCACAGTGTGAGCTGAACATGGCAGTATCCTGACGGTGACACTGCTAACAGGTTTGACAGCGCAGCGAGAGTTTGCAAGAAGCACTCCAGACCATGCATCGTATTGCTCTTCAATCTTTTAAGTAGGAAACATGAGGAAAAGCAGTCTAAGATACTGACAGGTGAGACGAGGCTGTTCTTTCAGTTCTGGGGACTTGAATGTTGGGGCAGAGACTTTTTGTTTGGTGGTGAGCTCCTAGAGTGTCGGCTGAGGATGCTAAAGTAGCATATTCATGGGGTTTTTTTCAGACATCCAGAATTTGATATCAGTTGAAAGATGTCATGTGTAATTAGTCAATTCACTGAAGGCATTATTTCTTTCTGTACAAATAGTCCTGAGTCATAGAGAGAATGATGTAGTGAGAATGGAAAAAGTGTAAAGACAGAAATGAGTTTTAATTCTGAGCTTTCATTAGTTAATCTTTCATTCTAGTATTTCAGGAAAGAAAAAATTGATACATCTGTGTTTGTGTGTATTTAAAATCAAAACAGGTGAGAATCCTGTGTTTAAAAAAAAACCCCTAAGTCCAATTAAAAACAATTCACTGCATACTGTATCCTGGTTCTAGCAACTGCATATCTTTGGTGTGCTAGGGGCCCAAGCTGATGTAGCAAGGTGTGCATTAGCTGGTACTGCCATATGGCCTGTCATGTCTTACTGGTTAATTTAACCATCTGTCATGTCTTAACAATTTGTATTCGCTTTCAGTAGTTGGGTTAGAAGTGTTTTCTTCTCTTCGGTACAGTAATTTTCATCACACATTCCCCTTATCTCAGTTTTATTAGTTTTATTTATAGCTGTATTACTTGTAGATCATATTTTCATTTTCCAGTGTTCTGACTAGAAGATGCATACATTCAGGCAGGCATTTTGGAGATGTTTCTGTATAAATTTCTGGCACAAAACAAAGTCAGTATCAAAACTTGAGCTGTGAATGTTTGAATCTACTCCACTACAGGAGGAGTGCAGTCGACTTCTAATTCTGCACTTGTGTTCACATCAATTTCTTTATTATGTAAATTAAAGCAGGTTAGTATCTATAAAATAGGTTTTATTACCTATGAGTTCAGAGTAAAAATCTCACTATTCATATCCTCTTTCTCACATGTTGCTTTTTCAGAATCGCAGTGAAGCTATGACCTGATCTACTGTGTGTGTATATATATATATATATTTATTTAATAAGTAACATTATTATTATTATGCTACTTTTTATTTAATAGTAGACTTTCAGGAAAAGCATCTAAAAAACTTCTTTCACAAAGGGTTTTCAGCCATGATGTGACATTTAAATCAAGAAGTTCTTTCAGTCCTCTGAAAAGTATGCAACTTACCAAAGCCACAAAATTCCTGCGATTCTCTTTCAGATTCTGTGCCCCCAGGTCCTTGTCTCAATGATATGCTTATTGCAATTTTACCATAGTCGTGGTTGTTGTGTTTTGTTTTTTTTTTTTAATAAAACTTGTAGTTTAAGCAATGTTGTCATTATATTTAAAATTAAGAATTGATGCAGCCAGCTGTGGATCTTTAATCTTCCTTGTCAGAAAGATGCAGAATGTTGTAGTGTGTTCAGTCTGATTTTGATACTTGGAACCTCAAGCAGCCAGAGGTCTGCTGTGTGCTGAAGGTTGCGGGGTTGCAACGAAATTTAATTAAATTAAATTGTTAACATGTAACTGATAAGGGGTAATACAGTGGTTGTTGGTCTTCATGTCTCACTAATGGTGGTCCTCCATCATATACATAAGGAAGTGGTTTAACAGGACTCTTGATCGATGTATTTAATGATCAAGGATTTCTGGATGAGGGCTGAAGGATTTATTTGGTCAAATCTGAGTGTTGTTTTTTTTTTTTTTTAACACGGAGATTATACACTTGCATATTTTGTTTCCAAAGAGCTCTTAAATCCTGTACAGGAAGACAGTATTGTATACTCTTGCTATTGAAGATGTTTAGAGAGTATCATGACTTTGTAGGGCTTCTTCTTAAAGCTGCAGCTAGGCAGGATGACAGCTTATAAAGAGGCACAAACTGTCCAAGATTTATTAAAGCACATGCAAATGCCCATGATCCATTAATTTTGCTAATTTTAATGACTTTAGATTCTTGCAATGACAAATGCCAATAAATCGGTTTACATTATTGACCTAAACTGTCAGATCAACAGTATCATTCAACAGTGTCATTCAATCGTGTCTGTTGAATTTATTTTCTTGACAGCCTGCACCAGCTCTGATGAGCAATTAGGGATTATTTTGTGTATTTCTCTCATGCTACGCTTGTCTGATTACAGTATTTATCTTCCTGTGGGAAGCGAGACTTTGTCAAAAAAGAGCATTTTCCTAGCAAACAGCTATTTCCCTGTATTACTGAGGAATGTAACTAATGGGGAAAAATTTAGCTAGTAGGGTGGGCATTTTTCAAGTGTAAAGAGTGGAGATTGACTTTTTGATCCAATTTGGTAGGACCACACTTTTCATGTGTTCTTTCTATTGCCCCTCTTGAATGTGGGAAGAGAGGAAATACCACATGTGGGAATATATATTTTCATCTGGACATTTCTAGGTTATTGTTACCCTAATCCAGTTCACCTGGCTAGGGGTTTGTGTGTTACCCCAGTGGGACCTGGCCACATATGACTTCTAAAAGCTCCGTAGTGATGCAGAAGAAGGGGCATTCCATTTGTTTTCAGGTTTCAGTCTTGGAGGCTTCAGAAGACAGAGATGTCTGTCCTTACTATACGCTTTTGTTCATATAGTTAATCAGTTTCTGTTCTGAAAAAAAAAATATTTTTTTTTCCTGAATTTGATGCCTTTCACAGCTTTTTATAGTCTTCTCTACACCTTCTGCTGTGATGCATCTCTGGCATTGCAATCAAATAATTTCTGTCTTTTGTCAAACAGGATTGGGCTATTGGAATAACTAATTAACGGATGTTTTCTTAAACCCCTAAATAATGCTTTAGTTCTTCTCAATGGCTTTGGATTGGTTTGATTAGTTGGGATTTTTTTAATTAATCTACTACCCCACTTGTTCACCACCATGATCATGAGAGTTCTGGATATGCTCTGGTGCTGGATACATCATTTGTAAATAATGACTAGCAGGACTGAAAGTTTAATAATGAGTTTTCTTTGAACTGGAGCATAGACCTGTCTGTGAACAGGCTTGATGCCTGATTATGTCTCTGAAGAGAAAAGAGCATTGCTGTCAGGGTGGGCTTGCCAGGGAATAGGGCTGAGTCGGTTTTCAGAATATGTAGGAGGAAGGCGTGTGGCCTTGATGCATATCACTGCTTTGATTTCAGGCAACCCAGAGAGGTGCAGTGCTATTAATGGGATGAAGGGACAGCAGCTGCTTAAGAATGGGATTTGGCAAGTGCAGTTTGGGGTGAGCCATGCATTCATGGTGCCTTGAGGTTTAGGGAAACCACTTGTGAGGGCGCTGAGCCTCCTTAATGCAAGACTGCTCGTGGGCCTCGGTGGTCTTACATTCTGTTGCTTCCTAGTAGTATATTGTATATCATTCTGACCCGATTGTTTTTCCAGCCTCCATGAGCTTCAAACTGCATTAATGCAAGTGGTTTTGAAGACAGGGATACAGATCAGCTTGCAGCTTTGGGTAGAAGAGGATGTAGCTGTTTGCTGCTAACCTGGGATACAGGCAGGAGACCTGTTGCACCTCTCTCCTTCCCAGTGACATCAGTTCTTTGAGCTCATGGTCTTTATTCTGATCAGTTATCTTAACTGTCTCTCCAGTGCCTTCCAAAGCAACAGAATATGGTGGAGGGTTGAGTGTGTAGATGAGGTGGGATTCAGTTGTCTGAAATCCCCAAGTTATCTTTGTGACCTTTCCTGGATATAACTCTAGGTATAACAGCTAGTTGATTTTAATATTTAAATAAAATATTCAATAAAAGCCTGTTGCTCCTCAGTTGAGACTTGAATAGATTGATACATCTAGGAGCAACTGAAAAGAAGGTGTAATCAACTTGCTGTTCTAGTTTTTTTAAATACCAACTTAATAGAAACATTAAAAATTATGATGGTGTTACATCTTTTTATAAATCTTCTGATTTATTGTCTTTTTAACTAGATTTAAGAACGTTAAAGGGTAGTAGTATTTTGTGTTTAAATATTGATATCTTATAATTTGGAAATAGTGTAGTAAAATTGCATATAGAAAAAGTATAATTTTTGCTTGAATCAGAAGGTGTTTAAGAGATGTGCTTTTAAAATGGCCTCAGTTTTTGAGATTTGAGAGTGGTTTAGTTTCTAAAATGAAAATATTTTAGTTACCTGTTCAAATCTTAATTTTCTTGAAATGTTAGAGGGATAGTGACAGTTACTCCTTGGTAAAGTTTTAACTTTTCAGCTTCTTAGGGGGGATGTTCAGTCATAATGTTGATACTCAGATGCCTTGAAAATGTTTTCAGATTGCCACTTAACTGTTCTCAGTCAAATCAAGTTGGTTAAATGTTTTGGTCAAGAAGTTTCTTTGGTTATACATGTGCTTACTGTTTAGTTCAGTAGTGTTAAAGACTTAATTCCATGCACAATTTGCAAATAAATCTCTGTTCGGTTTTAACATAATAGACTAATATTAAGCTTCCATTTAGACCAGTATCAGCACTTGCAAATGCAGAACTATTGGTGGTAGAGTATGAAGGAGGTTGAATTAAGCCCACCTCACCAGAAGATTACCATAATACTTTGGAAACATGCTGATACCTGGGTTATACTGTTATTGAGTTCAATGGCAAAAATGTTGTGTTTTACAGGAAACTGGATTAGGAAGAAAGTCTGTTGTTCAAGAAGCACTGTTAAACTTGCATGTGCACAAGAGTTGTAGTGCTTCTAGAATGGGTTGTAATTCTTTATTCTTTAGCAAGTCTGGTTTGTTGATACACTGTCAAATGTCTGAAATGTTCTCCTCAATTTTTCTGTATGTTTTCCTCTGAATACAGATTAAACCAAATATGAATTGAAATTTGGACATAATCAAAATGGGCTATCTTTCAAGGTCTCTGAAGGATACTAGACTATGGTGGGAGCACTTCAGCTGTTCTGAAAATCAGTCTTAAGGGTACAGGGCTAAAGAGCACTTTGAAAATGTAGACCATGAAGAACTTAATTCTGTAATAGTAATATCACCTTTCTGGATAATTGTTGTAGTTAGAGATAAAATATGTCTCTGGGATTCTTGGCAGACTTTCTGTTAAGGGGAGCAACAGAATTACTTTCAGCAGTGTGCTAATGGCAAGTCAGACTGAAAAATGTTTGAAGGGATAAATATGCGAATAGGGCATTCCACTAAAAACATGCATGAGTGTTGAAAAATTCACAAGAAAACACGTATACAGCAAAAGCTGATTAGAAGAAAGAAAGGGATTAAATTATTCTTTTATCCAGACAATTTGTATTAAAGTTTAAGTAATGTCATGTCGGTGTATATTTCTCATTTGTATCCTGTGTTGCTATCTCACCTTACTTCATATCCGTGCTTTGCATTTTGAAACTATTTAGTGTCTGTTTATGCAACAAAACCACTGCCAACACAGTGATTGTGACAGAGGCTTTCAGCAGGAATGGCTACACCCATGGTCTGAGCAGTGCAGGCTCAGCCAGTGGAACATCACCTACAATCAGGATTTCAACCTCACAGAACTAGCAGCAAGAGCCATAATTGCTGTATCTTTCATTTCTTTTCTAAACATTTAAGTAGCATGTTACCACTTTGTGGTGTAAACCCAACATTTGCCAAGTGTTACTTGTGTACTTACTGCCTCCTTTACTTCGTTCTTACCTTCAAAAAGTGTGATGTTTATATGGCATCCCCTTGACTCCTTGCCAATCTTGATAACCACAGAGCTGAAGTACCTGAGTGGCAAAAGGATTAAAGTGACAACTTCAATCATGGCTGGAAATACACAAGTCTCTTTTTTAAATGTTCTAATATAACCTATTTTTAATAAAATAGAATAAGAAAGTATTTTAATAACATCACATTTGATCTTGTTATTTACAAAAAAAAAAATAAGCTGTATCCTTAAAATAGTTTTTTCAGGAGGTGTGTTTAATTTATTCATTCTCAGAGGATATTTGAGTTGTAGAAAGTCTTAGCAACTTGATTTTTTTCAAAGTGTTGAAGACAAAATGTTGATAAGGCACAACCATTCGACTCTACTTTTGTGAAGCATTTGAACAATCAGCCCTCGTGTAAAACTACATCCATTCAGCAGCCCCAGCTTATTTCATTTGTAGATCTTCAGATATGGGCATAACACGTGAAACTCGTTCTGACAGCTGCTGCTTTTTTCCCCCAACCCTCCTACCTCCCCCAGTCCTGGACCCGTTTAGTTGAGGACATTCCATGCATTGCACAGCTTTTGCCTTTTCTTGTTTATTTGTTTTTGTTTGGTTTGGGGTTTTTGTTGTTTGTTTTTTGGGTTTTTTGGGGGGCATGGTGGGAATTGGTTTGAGTTTAGTTTGGTTTTGGTTTTTTTTGTGTGTGTTTTGGTGTGGAGAATCGGGTGGTTTTTTCTCTTTTTTTGAGAGGAGGTGGTGGATTCTTTGGTCTCTGTTTAAGAAGAGATGATAATCATGATATCTATTTAACCAAAATATGTAGTTTCCTTGGAACAAATGGGAGTTTGGTATAGATGCAGGCAGCTGGATGTTGCAGCTAAAGTGGTTAACTGGAGCTGTAGCAGCCCTTGTTTGCTATTTCTGTTTGCATGTTGAAAACACTTACTACTTAAGTTTTGTTTGAGGATTTTTTTTTTTTGTTTAAGTGCTACTTTCAAGTAAAGTTTTAATAGTCGGATCCTGTATTTGTCTCTTGTTTTCTCCCTCTTAAACATCTCTTATAAATCTGTTTGCAGCTGGGTCTCGAGCATCTTACAGCAGCCAACACAGCCACCTTGGCTCCGAGTTAAGGGCACTGCAGTCTCCAGAACACCATATAGATCCTATTTACGAAGACAGAGTTTATCAGAAGCCCCCTATGAGGAGTCTCAGCCAGAGTCAGGGGACCCTCTGCAACCAGCACACACAGGCACATATCGCACTAGTACAGGTAGGTGGATGTAACCTGCATGATTGTCTTTCTATGAGATGTGTAACTTACTCTCTGCTACTAACTCTTCTTCTCTTCCTGATGTGCTTAACCAAATGTGTTCTGTGCATGCCAGTCAAATAAAATACTTTTTGCAGATGGCAGCTGTCAATGGAACCCCAAATACATGCACAAAAGGGAGAAATACTTAATGCTGTGCTACATGTACAGTAGGTTAAGCTAATCTGGGGAGGGAGCAGCTTTCTCATAAGTAGAGAGAAAATACTTCTATTAATCTAGTGTATTGTCTTGAAGAAAGATCGGTTATCTCTGGAGAAATTGCTGGGATTTTTTTTACTTACAAAGGTATTTTTTGTGTTGCAAATGGACTGCAAAATTCCTCCTACATGAAGCTTAAGTGATTGTTCACTTGCTTTCCAAGTAAATCATAAGTAAATGTTCTTCCTCTATCCCACAGAGGTATGCTTTGGTCTAGGTACACAGAAATTAAATTGAATTATAATAGGGGGAAAAACTGTCAGCATCACTGTTTTATCCATAAATAATAATGATTGTCCCTGAAATGCATTGGTGTACAAGTCCTACTTGCAGAATGTCCTCTCAACCAAATGAAATACAGCTGTATGTTGGAAACCCACAAATAGATCAAAAATCAACAGGGATATTTATGGTATTTAATGCACAAAATAATTAGAGTATAAATGCTACAGCCAAAATAGCCTAAAGCAGATGTAGAAGAAACTTGTCTTAGGAATTGTAAGTATTTCTGGTGTTTCATCTTTGCTGTGTTGATCAAAGAGGGAAGATTATGTCCATTTTCAGATCACTCCTATTTTCATCAAGGAAAAGTTAAGTGCATTTTTCAGAGCAAGATACTTTGCTTTCTTTTAAAATTATTTTTTAAACTTATTTAAAAAAGCCATTTCTCCAAGGGAAAAGCTGGCAATTTTTGTGTGTCCTACTGCCTTATGCAAGTTTGGGTGTTCAGATTACAAGAGGAAATGTTAAAAAAGAAATTTAGCCAGAGAATTATCTAGCAAAATTCCTGTAACAGCTTTATGCTTTTTGAAGAGCACCATTGCACCATTTCCCTCCTGTTGAAGAAACTACCACAGTCTTATGTTTTGTATAGAGTCACCCATGTATATGAGGAAAAATTACTGTTCTTTGCATGAAGGGGACCAAACCTCTGCCTACATCAGTGAGCAGTGGAGGCAGTGGCAGTGATTGAAACTACTGTTTCTGTTGAACTTTAAGCTTCCTGTTCCACATTTGGCTGCCTCATATTGCCTATATGATGTTCTCTTTGCCATACATGCCCTGAAGTGGGTTTCTTGTTTTGCTTGCGAAATATCCCTTGGTTGCCTGTGCTGAAGTAGCAGGCTGTCTTGTGGCTGTACTGTTCACAGCACCTCCATAAGGAAGGAAACCTAATCAACACAGATAACAATTACAGTGAATTAAACTGGGACATGGAGTTCATTACATGTGAAGATGGGTTTTCAGAAAGAAAGAGAGAAAACTAAAAAAAACCCTCACAGTCATATGGGTGGCAGAAACATGCCCTGTGAAGGTGAGTTTAGTTTTGCCGCTTGGGATGTGGATTGAACATTGCTGCAGGCTCACTCTGAAGAAAGACCCCATTAGTCCAGCTTTGTGTTGGGTTGATCCTCCCTTGCCTTCCCCTCTGCACCCCTATCATCAGGGTCAGGGGAAATTAAAGCATATGGATGTGTGCCAGGCCAATCATTGCGTTGCTCAGTTGGTTGCTGTCAGCTGCAGATGCTGTCAGCCTTTCACACAGCCAGGCTGAAGAGCTGTCAGTGCTCAGAGGGAATTTTGAGCTGGATTGGATCAGCTCTCAGACTCCTGCCTCTAGCACAAATACCAATAGGAGCATATCCTTTCTGATGGAGACCATACTATTTTTTTCAAATTAACAGAAAGGAGGGAAAGGAGTTCAAGTTTGCACTTAATTGTTTTACTTTTTTGGGTTTTCTTAAGTGTTTAGTTGTTTGATTTTTTTAAAATTTATTTTAGGATTGCGATTTGGTATAAGGTAATGAGGGGTGTAGATTACTCTGTACTTCATGAAGATATTTACCAAGGCTTCATGGCCTGTATATTCTGTGTGCATAAGTCATGGCAGAGTGGGGAACTTTAAGACTTTTAAGTCTTCAGTGCACTCCTTTATACACCTTCAAAAAGTTCACACCCTTTGTCTATCACAAAAATAGCTTTAATCATGAATAGGATGCATGCTTTTCCACATCTCACAGAAAGAAAAGGGAAGGCAAACATAGTCTAAAGATGTTGTTCAAAGCCTGGATTTTTTTTCTCTGCAGCTAACACTACCTGTTGGAAATAAAAATTAAGTTAGTTATACTTGCAAACCATTTAATTTTTTTAGTGGAGTTTTTCTTCTGTCTGGTTGGGTTTTATTTTAGTTTTGTTGTACTTTGTGGGTTTTGAGGGGATTTTTATGGGAGTGTTGCTTGGTTTGTCTGATTTTAAAGAACATCATTCCTGATTTTGAAAATTTCACTTATTTTGGAGAAGCAACCAAGAATGATTACTTACTATAGACATCACCTCTTTTGTGAGCCCTTAAATACATATTACATTCAAGAATGTTTACACAACTGAGGATAAAGTCCTCTCATGAGTTTTTTATCTTCTTGCTGAATGAACCTTCAGTAAGCAAAATTAAATAAGCTAAAATTTCTCTATGGGGTTAACTAAATTAAGTTAGTTCTATGTACTCACTGTTTTTTGGGTGATGTTTTGGTTTTTAACTTTAGTATTTTCTTTGTATTTCACTTGAGACTGAAATACATCATGATAGTTCTGCACTACATACTGCAGAAGGTACAAAATGTGTCTGAACATCTCCCCTAATAGCTTTAGATAGGATGAATTCTACACAGAATGGTTTGTTTGGGAAGGGACCTGAAAAATCATCACATTCCATCTTCCCTGTCACTGGCAGGAAACTTTTAGCTAGACCAGGTTGCTCAGAGCCCCATCCAGCCTGGTCTTGAGCACTTTCAAGGATGGGGAGTCCACAGCTTCTCTGGGCAGCCTGCTCCAGTGCCCCACTACCCTCACAGTAAAGAACATCTTCCTGATACCATATCTAAACCATCCTCCTTTAGTTTAAGTCCCATCCCCTTTTTCCTATCACTTAGTGCTCTTGTGAAAAGTCACTCTCCAGCTCTTGTAGGCTCTCTTCAGGTATTAAAGGGGCTTTAATGTCTCCCTGGAGCCTTCTCATCTTCAGGCTGAACGACAAACCTCTCTGCCTTTCCTCAAAGGAACGTTTCTCCATTCCTTTGATCATCTTTGTGTCCTTCCTCTGCACTTGCTCCAACAGTTCCCTGTCCTCCCTGTGCTGGGGCCCCCAGAGCTGGATGCAGCCCTGCAGGTGGGGTCTCACCAGAGCAGAGCAGAGGAGCAGAATCCCCTCCCTAGCGCTCCTGGCCACACTGCTTGGGATGCAGCCCAGGATGAATCGATTTTTGGACTGCAAGCACAAATTGCCAGGTCATGTCGAGCTTTTCATCCACAAACCACTCCCAAGACTGTCTCCCCATGTCTAGTCTTGTTCCATTCTCCAGCCAGCCTGTACCTGTGGTGTAAATTATAACTGGGTGTGTTACTGTCATGCTGTCTAAGCTAAAAATAATGTTTCAAATTTGACAGCTGTGGCTGTAAAAGCTCTTTTGGTTGTTAAGCTTTTACTTAACAATCCCTTTTGGTCTTCAAAGGGTAATGCCTTCTCTCTTATAAAAAGTACCAGCCCAGACTTTTGCACTAAAAGCAGTAAGTGTGAAATTTTCTTTTTGAAATGGGAAGCCTGAAAGGATGTGCTTGGAGGGAGTATTCAGACACAACACAAAAAGCAAATTAATTTATTTACCGAATAGCAACTTATAGCTTGTATTTGTAACCCAGCTAAATAACACTAATAGTTTTTGTTTATGCAGGTTCGTTACTGATTTTCCTCATACACCTAAAGGTTTTGAATTATTCATATAGTAGAGATAAGCTTATTTGATGAGATGTTTACATGACCGCTGGTGGAATTTGAAGAGGGCTGTTTATTAAGAGGGAGGAAGGGTTGCCTTTCAGCCAGTGGCACATGGAATCAATGATTGTTTACTTATTAGCAGAATTACAATTTTAAGCTAGAGGTTTAGTCTATAGTTATTGACATTTAATCCATGTCAAACATGAAACCAGGCAAAACAGACAGTATCACACTATTTTGGAAGCCTGGCATTTCTGTAGTTGCCTTGAGGACAAAGCATCCTAACTGCTCTAGTTGTAGGCTTTAAGTGCTGACCTGCAGCACAGGAGTGCAGCTTTGGCAGCTGTGGGGTCTGTGTGAACAGTTGTCATCACCCTCCAGAGGCTGGCATCACTGTCTGGAAGCTCATGCTTCTATTGTGGTCCCTTCGAGAAACAAATGAGCCCTCTTCTCTAAAAAGGATATAACTTCCAGATAAAGTTTGTAAAAGGCTTGAGGGAGTACTGTCCCTGGTGGTCTGGGAGGGAGGGATGAGAAAAGGGAGAGCTGTGCTTGTTCTGAACTCTCTACAAAGAGGGCCTTTATTGGATAAAGTACTTGTTGCTGTGTAAGAGCACTGGTGCTGTTGGTGAACAGTGAGCATTTAGATCTTAAAGCCTGCAGAGTACTCATGCTTTAAGAGCACTCACTGGTTATAGGGACTGCAGGCAAATACTTCTGGCCCCAAAGTGTCCCTTATAAAAGTGACAAGGATGCACTGGAGGAGTCAACCTGTTCTTCTCAGCTCTGTGAAGGATACGTGCATCTCACTGGCATTAGGGGAACCCTGGCAGCCTGGATGAAAGCTTAGGGATGGTCTCAGGATGCACAACCTGAGCATGGTCTCTGTCTCAGTCCTCTGAAGGGTCACCATGGAGAAGGTGTTGTGATGCAGTTCGGTTGTAGTTCAATGGACTTAAAAGTCCATTAGCTTTATATGGTTACATGACCACTTGGTGCTTGTTGGAGTTCTGGGTGCATGGAGCCGAGCTGCGTCCTTGATGAATACAGGCCATGAGAGGTACTGCAAAGACCCTTCTCAGAGCATGAAGAGAATAAGGAGTAGTGTCTGCTGGAATTAAAGAGAACCCTGAAAGGAAGGATTTATTGAAAGGAGATTGTAAAGTAGAAGGGTAAGTAGTAAAAGTTTGTATTGTCTCTGAAGAGTCGCTTAGGGTGGGATTTGAAGGGCTTATCAGGCATGCTCTTGCAATAGGTTACCTATTGGGGAAATGTGATGTGCACTCCTGCAGCACTTCTTGTGCTACCTTCAGAGCTGCCTGATAGCCCTGTGTGTTCAGGTAGTTGCCAGGCTGCCCTCAGGCTTCTCTGACGGCCTCCATTCCTTCAGGCCTTGTCCATCTCCCCGAGATGTTTCCCACTAATGCTTGAGTGCTTACACCAGTGCACCGGCACCTCTGAAGATGTCTGTTACCAAAAGCTGTGCTGCCACAAGGCTGCATCACTTCCTTGGCACCTTGGCACAGAGTACCAATCCAAGAGAAGAGGCCTGTGGAATTTGTGATGGCAGGTGCATAGCAGAAATCCATCTATTTCCAAGCTGGGTTTCTGTGTGGAGGAAGAATGTTGACTGTTGAGCTGTGAACCACGAAAGCAGCTGCATTTCAAAGGAGAGTTATCTGTTGCTCCTGGCCATTTGCCAGTGGCAGGGAGAAACACAGTATTTCATTGTCCTGTGAGGCAGCTCAGGAAAAACTGCCAGAGTTGAGAATTGCCATTTTGTATCTGGACAGACTCTCTAGTCCTCTGCCTTCCATCCCACTCCTGCCTTGTACTTCATTTGCTGAAGGAAGAGCATATGCCAAGGGATGCCTTATCTCAAGTGCTGCTCATAGTAATGTTCCCTTTCTCCTGTAAAAGTGTCTTGCTATAGTGGGGTAGAAGCAGTGGTTGTTTCTGGAGTCCAGTCTTTTTCATGGACTAGATACTGTTGAAGGGATGGGAAGAGGAGCCAGGTGGCAGTGGCAGCATTTGCTGCTTCATGCCTTCTGCACTTAGCCTGTGCTTTTGCTGTCCTGGAGTTTGAGCAGTCCAAGGAGAAGGTGTACAAGAAAACCTGGTCCTTCTTTAGTCACTGGGCTGGTAGCTTTCTCACATCATGACTAAGCTGCGTCCTTGTTCTGTCTAAAGAGGTGTCTGTGGTGAGGATCATGTCTCTATTCATGACCTAAAGAAGTAGAGACAGAGAAACCAAATCCCCATTTTTCTTCTGCCTCAAGCAAGAAAAGTCCAAACAAAACTAACTACTCTTAGTTTGTTTTTTGAGTTTGAGTTTGTTTTTTTGCAGGGATGGGACATTGCCAATTTTGATTCTGGGGGGTGTTCAAATGGCTCTGACCTCTTTGTCTTCTCATTTGCCTTTGCACAAGTGAAGCGTGGCAGTCCAGGTTCTCAGAGCCAGGTTCATATGTCATTTGCCCCTGCTCCCTGGGGGCTCCCTCCCATTAGGAAAGGACTGACCTCTTCAAATTTCCATCTCACTGACCTGGTAGACCAAAGTCTGGGATTGTGGAGTGGTTTCTGAAAAGCTGCACTGGCTACCATCTCCCTACCTCTGCCCTGTCTTCCCTCTGCAGCTGGCATGGTGGGGCAGAGACCTTGCTTTGTCCCAGGAAGGAGTGGTAGGTACTCTGCTGCCCGATGACCTTGCCTTGCCAGCAAGGGAGCCAGAGGTCTATGGGAACAGTAATTGCTGAGGAGGTCCAAGGAGTTTTTTGAACTGTTTTTTACAGCAAGGATGGAGGAGAGTGTTGCATGAGTTTCTTAATGCTGCTTTGAACTACCCAAGAGCTTAATTTGCTGCATGTTTTTTATGCTGGTCCAGCTTAACCTTTCTTTGGTTCTCAGCATTTTGTCATGTCTCTTACCTCCTTTGTTGTCCTGTTCAAAAGGAGAATGAGGCTACAAAGGATGCGTGAATTGAGCCAAAGTACATCATCTTCACAAGACCGTAAATATTTGTCTTAGTATGTAATAAAGTAGTGAATATCTTTAAAATTTTTAGAAGTCATTACTTCAATGTGTATTGTATACATATTGTGAAGCAGTTTTCCAATACACAAAAATTTGACATATGAAAAATTTCGATGTCTGAATCCTTTAAAGTGATTTACTCGTCTTTCAAGAACAATGAAGCTACTGTTGTGTTTTGTCACAAACCGATTGTGTTTTTCTGTCTGTTTTTACAGATAAACTATTCTTTAACCAATTGTAAGGTTTTAAACCTTAATCTTTTGACCTTTGAAATTTGTTGGGGTTTTTTAATGGTTATGAAATAGTTTAAAACAGAATGATAGAGTCATAGAGTAGATTAGCTTGCAAGGGGCCTCCAAAGATCCTGTAGTCCAAACCCTCTGCAGTAGGCAGGGACATCTTCAACAGACCAGGTTGCTCAGATCCCTGTCCAACCTGGCCTTGAATGTCTCCAGGGATGGGGACATCTGCTACCTCTCTGGGCAGCCTGTTGCAATTGTTCCTTACCACCTTCATCGTTAACAAAAAAAAAAAGTCTTCCTTCTTTATAGCCTCTCGGTTTAAAACCATTTACCTCTTGCCCTATTGCAACAACCCTGCTAAAAGGTCCCTCTCCAGCTTTATTTCACAGGCCCCTTTCAGGTTCCCTTTCAAGTCTCCCTGAAGCTTTCTCTTTTCCAGGCTGAACAACAACAACTCCCAGCCTTCCATCATAGAAGAGGTGCTCCAGCCCCATGACTGTCTCTGTGGTCTTCCTCTGGACCAGCTCTGTCATGTCTGTGTCTTTCTTGTGCTGAGCTGGATGCAGCACTCCAAAGCAGGGTCCCACCAGAGCAGCAGAGGTGGGGAGAGTCCCCTCCCTCCCGCTGCTGCCCACACTGCTTTGGATGCAGCCCGGGACACGTTTGGCTTTCTGGGCTGTGAGTGCCCATGGCTGGGTCATGTCCAGCCTCTCATCCACCAGCACCCCCAATTCCTTCTCATGAGGGCTGCTCTACATCTGTTCATCCCCCAGCCTGTATTGATACCAAGGGTTTTCTGCACCTTGCATTTGATACTCAACATTCAGATGATGTCTGAAACAAGTGGATTTTTTTTAAACTTTACATGGAGTTATATTTTTTTGATGGTCCCTTGGTAACTTATTTGTTATTAGCTGTTTCAAATCACTGAAGCTGTCTTGTGATTTAAACATGCTGAAGAAAACGTAGAAAATAAAGACTGCATGAAATATGAGACTATGTAAAACGACATTTAGGGACTGCAATTTTAATGTCATGAAGAATCACATACAGAGGGCTTAGTTCACAATTTTCTGCAACTGAAACATAACTTCAGCTTTGGGAATCAGAAGTCTGATCCTTGCATATCACCGGGGCAGTTTCCAAAGTGCACTTTATATCCCAGTTAACAGACAGGTATCCTTTCTTGGGTTGTGTTAAGTATTGCTTTTCAGCAGGGAACTGGAATTTAGTTAACCAGACGTATCCCTTGTAATTTCATAGACTTCAGATTAATGAGTAAAAGGAATCTAAAGGGGCTTAGAGGAGAAAAAAACATCATGTATACATGCAGTTAGATATTGTCAGGTTCTTACAGGGAGCACCAATAAATACATTGGTATAGTAATTGATTTCAGAATGGCATCTAGCTGCTGATGAAAAGTTACCTGTTACGTGCTCTTTTCTGTTTAACAAATATACGATTTAAAAGAAAAAGGAAACGTTGATTTCAAGTGTATATGTTTCTTTATTTCTCTCTAAAAAATTATCAATTCAGGAAAAAAGGAGGAGCAACAGAAATATCAGCTTTCACTTGCCCCATTTAGATTAAACCCTTTGTCCTTTATGCTGCTTCTCAAATCTGTATTTAATTTTTCATTCTTCCTGATCTTAAAGAGTTAGATTATAAACACCAAATATTGTTTCTTTCTTCTTAGATGGTGGCTTTTTTTCTGGCTGGGGGACAGGTTGTTTTGTTGTGTCACAAGCTGATGTGCTGTACATGGATGTTCTGTGATGGCACAGCTGCAGATTAATTGACAATCATGCTGATAAATCACACAGCATGGAGTTCTGGCTATAGGACATAATGTTTTCAGAGAAATTAAAAAGAAAAATTATTCCTACAACTGCATGTCTTTCAGTTTGGTAACATTGTGATAATAGACCTGTACTCCTAACTGACATCCACTCGATAACATTGTTTTGGGAGAGAGAATTATAGGAAGCAAGCAGGGAACAAATCTTCAGTACAAAGTAAATTGAGCAGAAAATCTGCATAAAGAATAACAAATCACCTCAAAGCAATACAAAGGCATAATCCCATTTAATTTGTCAGATCCAGATTCTCTTTTATAGTCTAACCTGTATTATAGTCTTGCATATGTTTTTAGGTGATTTTTTTTTTCTTCTGTGAGAAAGCATTTTCTATTTTATTTCCTTCCTATTAAAAATTTGGCAGAGGAATAACAAAATACACTGTTTTCAACTTCAGCAGTATCCTGTAGACAGGAATGAAGAAGGGAGGTGGCTGGAGGTTAAAACTCTACAGAACCACCTTTGTAATCTAAAAGCAATATCCCCCTTATAGTGCAGAAGCATTTCTCCAAATAAAATAGTTGTAGTTTCAAAGTACTAATCCCATGATAGGGTTCCATAGAGGAATTGCACCCATATGAAGACAGACAAGATTTTATCATTCGGAATAGAAACCTTTCAGAATGGTCAGTGTCCATGACCTCTTTCCTGTGTCCCATGAGCAGAATACCTCCAGAGACTTGCATTTTGTTCCGTGTATTTTCCAGTTCTTCTATTCTCATTTTTTAATAGAAGAATAACTTGTAACATGTCTGAGCATTTCTCAGGAGGGCCTTGACTTTTGCTGTCTGTTGTGGGAGAGCTGTGATATAAAATCTTGCTCAGGGGAATATATACCCTGTAATCTCCTCTGCCACTACTGAGAAAATACTGTGTTCGTGCCAGAAACCGTAGGTGTATTTGTTCTTTATTTACTGTACAGGTGTAGTCTCTGTTTAAAGATTCATCACATTAGATTTTAGTAATGCAGGACATCCATTCTGATTTATATACTTCAGTTTTGCATAGAAATGCAAGGTTGTCATTCATGAAATAAAAATTCAATTCAAACACCTTTCGTAAGTCTTATTCTTGTAAATCTTTGCTGAACAAAAACACTGCTGTGCCTGAGGTAACTACCCAGTCATGTCTTTAAGATGACTAAATCTTTTGTTA
This sequence comes from Sitta carolinensis, assembly GCA_032173965.1. Classification (NCBI taxonomy): domain Eukaryota; kingdom Metazoa; phylum Chordata; class Aves; order Passeriformes; family Sittidae; genus Sitta; species Sitta carolinensis. The sequence goes on from CM063284.1 coordinate 80,597,741, forward strand.
GAGCATCATTCCTTCTGCACTATTTCATTTAAAGGCACTTTTAAAAATCACCAGCCCATTTTTTTTTTACTCAAGCTGTATTCTTTCTTCTTTTCCTTAATATCAGTGGCTACTTTTAGAACTATCCCCTCATAATTTCAGCAGTTTATATGTAGTTTTTGAGTATAAGTATACAAATATAGTAGTTTTTACTTAAATGTGTTCAACAACTTTTAAACTATCATTTGCAGAAGTTAGGTTAATGCTTAAGGCAAACATCATGTGGTCTAGCACTGGAGCACAAAAGTGATTACCTTAATAAAAAAACAACTGTCTATTCCAGAGTGGAGACTACTAATTAAAATAGCTCAAGTTTAGTAAGGTGTTCTAAGAAATACCATTTGGTAGCCACTTTATTACTTAGGGTTATAATGCCCTAAATAAGGAAAAGTCAAAATCTGAAGTAGAAGATGTCCATGTGCTTGATGGCTGTAGCATGATGCAGTGCAGTCTGTTAATCTGTTATTGTCTCATACTATTTATATATCTTTTTATATATTAACTGTGACTTTTGTCCATGTGTTCAGCTTTATGCTGGCCAGATGGACAGGAAACTTCAGAAGTTTCAAGAGAAGGTTGTTTTAGGAGTGAAAGCAGATATATACTTGCAGTAGGCTCATCATTGGGCAACAGTGTGGTCTGTGTGGATTTGCTGTGATTGGGTCATTTTGTCCCACACACAGAGTGTGAAATCACGTAGTACTGCAATGGGGAGGAACGTGATGTATATGTCTCCTATACTGTGCCATTGCTCAGGTTGAATTTTATCTCTAGTGAGGAAATTCCCATGATGAATTTTAGTATGTCAGATTCTGAAAGGGCAGTTGTTGATTTCTCTGTTTAAATGCTCATGCAACAAATGAATTAAACTGCATGTTCTCCCTAAACTGGGGGATGCAGCTCAGAGAGAAGATGCAGTCTGAGAAAAGATCTTGGCAATAACGTCCTCAGCAGCCAAAGCTGGCATCTGATTATCACGTTATGTGTACACACCATTTTTTGCATGCAGAGCAGCGTCACTGAAACATGGCAGAAGCTGAGCCTGGGAATGAAAGTTGCATGTATTAGTGAGATTAAAATCTGGCAGATTTAAAATGCAGTCAGTTCCTGGAGGTGGAAAGGAGTATTATATTTCTTAATACTGATAACTTGGAAAACAAGGCTTCTTCTCTGGTTGTAAACTTGGAAAAAGTAATTCCAGCCTTGGAAATCGGAAGTAATTGAAAATATATGGTTGAAATTCTAATATCTGCATAAAACCCCGGTGTCCACTTGGACTATGTGGATTTTAAAATGATGCCTTAATTATATATGCCTTCGAGATGCAGGCTGTGTTACAGTGTTGGACACCCTGTAACTGTGAAATCTCATGGTGGTAAATGGCTGGAGGAAAGGATGTAGAATTGGAGAAGGTTACGGGTGTGGAGATGTGAGATGGGGCGCAGCAGTGAAGCCTGTGACAAATCTGGCTGTGGAAAGAGCGCGCAAACCTGAACCTGCGTTCAGGTTTGGACTTCAGGCTTCACTAAAGTCTCGTTAAGCACCGTTGCAAAATAAGCTTGGGCAGAAACTTGCTCATCTCAGCCACAATATCTATTGAACTGAAGTACAAGTTTCTAAAATAGTAAGTCTGTTACTGTTGCTGCTCACTGGATTACTTATCTACCTGTTTCTGCATTAACATTTGCTTAGAGGTACAAAAATCTTTATAGATTACTTCATTCATAAAGTCATTTGCTTTCATTGCTGACCCTGGTGGCACCAGGTGATTTCAGATTGACACCAGCTAATTGCCTAGTGAACCTATAAGTAAAATAATTAGTAGTAAAAGGAGTGCCAAGTCTAAATTGCTGATGAAGAAAATAATTCCATATGCTGAGGGTTAGGCAGTGGCAGTTATACAACTTACCCCAACAGGGAAAAAAAATAAAAGGAAACTAAGACACAATGTAAGAGTGGGCAAACTCAAGTGGAACAAGATAGACAAAAGCCTTTGAAGTGACCAGGTAACAGCTGTAATGTAAGTAGAGGAATAGCTCAGAAACCAAGGATGCAGTATTTTCTTCGACGAACTCTTTCTGCATTATAGAAGAAACATATATAAGCAATGTTCAGCCTTATTGTTACGATTTGTGTTAGATCTAAAGAACACTTAGAAAATGGAAGTGAAAGGATACCTCAGTGCAGTAGCAAGTTCAGTTCTTCAGTCTTCAAAGACCTTCAGTTTTCGTATTGTAAGACTTATTGAACACAATATACAGAGCACAAGTGATGCTTCCTTGGTTTCTCTGAAACAAGGAATTCTTCTGCAAAAGCATGGCATGTAGATATTGCAATGGTCAGGAGATGATTAAGAATTTTCAAAGAATCAAGTAGCAAATGGCTGGAGTGTACACTCACTTTGGATGTGTTTATGACCTTCATTAGGATTACAGCTGCCAGCAGTGGCAATGAGCCTATTCAGTAATTCAGAGAGGCCCTGAGTATTTCCCATAGCAGTAGGAGCCTAGCAGCTAAACAGCTTCCTGTGGTTTTGAAGATGGGATGGAGAAGTGAGAAGAATATAAGTCTCCTGTGATGGCATCTGGTAGACACAGGGATGTTGCCTTGATAAAAAGGCTTCCTCCTCACCATGTCATGAAAACATCTAATGATTAAAATATTACTGAATACTTACTTGAACCAGCTTGTAGACATACTAATTACAAGTAGGTGTGACAGCTACGTATAACCAGTACTTGAGGAAATTATGACTAACATGTTTGTGGGTGGAAAAGAGCCCTTTTTTGCTATGCACTGTCCTGTTCTATATCAATTTCTTCAGTTTGCTTGCATTTCTCCTGTACAATGTGCTATGTTCCCTTAAAAGATACACTTTATGCAGCAGGGAGACTATTTGCCATGACCAACTGTTTAAAGCACATGGGGAAGCTGACTGAAGTGAAGGGGGTTGTATTTCCCCTGATTTACACAAAATCTGGAGAAAGCTGGAGCCCACAGAAAGATTTAGGCAGAACAATCCTGGAAGCCCTAAAGGGTTGATGTGTTTGAAAGCAAAGGCTGGCTGTCTTGTGAAAAGTCCATCTTATGAGGATACAAAGGAAGATTTGCTAAAAGTCTTTTTCATTTGTCTCTGGCTGAGAAGTGGGTGACTGGAATATTGATTGCAAGAAAAACTAAATAGGACAAAATAAAGAGTGCAGAAAAGTGAGGGAGGAGCAAATGGAAAACAAGAGAAACAGAAAGTTGTAGTAGTTTTGAGGGTGTTTTTTCTAGTTTGAGTATGAGAAGTCACATAACAAAGTTGTCAACTTCCACAGAACTTTTGTCGTATTGGTATTTGCAGAAGGTCCTAAATATTTTAAATCAAATTGAAGCCTGGTATCTTGAAATCCTATAGTGTTTGCTATATTTTTGTTTTGTTTTGTTCTCACTTTGCATGACTGAAGTACAAGATTCCTTGTGCATGTGTACTTTGAGCAGAGGATATGATAGTGCCTTTATCAGATCTTAACAGCATTAGAGGAAGTTGCTCACATCAGTTACGTGGAGGGTTTTTCCCCTCTTTCAGTAAATATTTTCAGTTTCCCTCAGCCATGTATGTCTCTAAAATTTTATACTTCCCATGTGGAAAAGTGCTTCTAAAAGTAACAGCTAAGCAAATTATTATTTTTAGTAGTAGTAGTAGTAGTAGTATTAATATTAATATGTAATTCCATATATCTTGAACAGTATTAAAACTGACTGTTTGTGCTTGTTCCTTTAGATTGCCAGTTTGCTACTAGCTTGATTAACATCTATTTTCTCAAACTTCTGTTGCAAAAAGGCTGGTACATGCCTTAGAACACTCATTTCAGTATTTTGAGTTGAAGTGTTTGCGTGTCCCAGGCTTGATGAGTTTTTTCCTAATTGACAGAGAATGCACTGTGTTATTTTAATGGTATATTATCTGGAAAAAGTATCTGTTTTATAAATTTTCCTATAAATTTGGTACCAACAGAATGCACTGCATTTATATTGTTTATGAACTCATGGAGGGATAGTGGACATACTTTGCAGTGACAAGATTCCTCACCGGGATCCAATTTTCAACTTTCACAAGAGAGTATAAATCAACTGCGAGTGCAAATCAGTGAAGGAAAAGAATAAAGGAAGAAAACAAAGAAAATAATTTTGAAACCTCTGTGAAAGAAAGTAGGAGAAGGTTAGCACAGGAACTGAATGTCTAATATCAAATAATAAGAGGAAAATTTTACAAGGTAATACCTGCAAATCAAACAGCAGCATCAGTGAGGTAATTTTCAACAAGCAGGTGTATCATCTCATTTATAAGTTTATAATTTGTGAAGGTCTAATCTTTCTTATGTTAACTTGGCAAAATTTCCTCTGGCTTCTAGAAAGTCTGAACTTTATAGCAGTTCATATGCAGATTTGATCTCCCTAAGTTACTTAGGTATGGTGCAATAGTATCCTTGCCTAGATCAAGGCATTCTTGCTTTTTACATTTTGTTAGTGGTTTCTAACATCTGCCATAGGTGTGAGAAGAACATTCAAAAGCTAAAGTCAGCTTCTAAGTATCACATATATCACATATTTAGTGATACACCTAAATTGCCAGCATTAATATAAAAGTTGTGATAACTTTGTTAAATATTATGTAAAAGCCAAAGAAAATTATGAAGAGTAGCTTTTTTTCTATATGCTATTTCTGCAAGCAAGAGAACCATAATCAGGGCATATATCAGATCTTCGGAGGGTTTTCGTTATATTTAACAGGGGTTTTTCTTTCTCTTTGGCAAACATTTATAAGAACATACTAAATGTTTTATGGTACCCAGGATACTCTTATTTGCTGGATATGGGATTTTGGTTGGAGTAGTGAGTGGCTGAGATGATACAGTATCCTTTAGCTATTAATGACATGACAAATTAAAGCCATATCTTAAATGTTTAGGGGACAAACTGAGACCACTGAAACTGTAGTTCCTGATTTGCGCAGTGTGAAATGCTCACCTGGAAAATTCTCATTTCAGAAATTCTCAGTGAAACCCTTCTCTCAACCCAAAATTAAAATTCTCCTTTTCAAGGACAATTCTTACATTGAAGTTTAACATATTGATAATATATAGAGATTTATTGGCCTACAACTGAGCGTGTCAGTTTTTTGTACTGGGTCTCACTGCCACAGAGAGTGTGTGCTATGGCTCTCCCTCCAGCGTGAGCTGGCCTCAGCTGCAGGTCATGGACCAGGCAAGCCCCTACTGTGTGTCAGGAGTGGGGCACTTGGGAGGGGAGGTTGGGTGCCAGTCACCCTCTCCTTGTGTCTCTGCAAGGCCACTGTGCTGAGCAGTCCCAGGAAGGCGCCGTGGGGAGGCTGACCAGTGCAAAAGGAGCAAGCAAAGCTTCAGAAACTTACCTGACATTCAGAATCTGCTGAATTTCCATGTAAGTTCCTAAAAAGTGAGGGGAGCAGTCACTACTGAAAGCAGTGTTTGCTTGGGTGGTCACTTAGGTAAGACACAATACAGGATAAATATGTTTTGAGTCCTTCTGCTTATTTGATTTTAATCACATCTCCTTGTGAGTTTTGGTACTTGGGAAGACCAGTGGAAAGTCTGGTTTTGTGGACATCTTTTACAAGCTTCACAAAACTAAACCTGCTTCTTCAAAGTGTGGTTATGACTTTTGATTTTACCTTAATGTAGAGGCAGAATAGGGTCAGCGGTAGATCCAGGGAAACATTTGGACTTAACCTGGATTCTGCTTCCACCAGGCCAGATCTCAGGCTGGTGGGAGAGGTAAAAATAGCCCATTTCTCCAGAAACAGTACTGTTGCAATTCCTTCTTGTCCCTCTCTTCCCTTACTGGGGCAACCCCCTGTCCTTGTCATCTCCCCTAAACTGACTTGGTTCTGGTCAAAGTGTAGCTGGCTTGGATTTGAGAGGACAGTCAAATGCTAAAGTTAGAGAAAGGGCTGAGCGTCTTCAATTGAAAAACAGGTTCAAAGGTTGCGTGACTATCTGCAAATGTACTTGGTATTTGAATGCTTTCTGGTTCAGTCCAGGTATGTGCCTTCTGGATGTCCTGTGCTCAGTGAAGATTTACTATGCTGGGTGAGGAAATCGACTTCTCAATTTGTTTCATTAGACATATTCACTCTGGCTTTGCTGTTTGAATAGCTGAATAGAAGGGAGACTTCAACAGTTTGCTGTAGCTTAAAAGAGCCACTGTTTGGTCAGTAGGTTTGGCTGCCAAAGGGACTTGTTTAAGCAAGGGAAGGGTATTGGCAGAAGATGACTTTGCTTCAGTTTTACATACATGTATTTTTGTAAAAATGTCTGCTAAACCATAACCCTTTTACAGTCAATGACAGTGGATGTAGTCAAGTTAGATGTAGAAGATTTTCTAAAGTGTTAGTTCTTTGTTTTGTTACTTTTTTCTTTAATTGATCTCGGTAGCACTGTCCAAATAAACATAGTTGTGAATGTTTAAGTCATAGATTTGTCTCATTCTCATATTCTGAATATGGCATTTCTGTGTTCATTGTGATAAAATTCAAAAAGAAGAAACAGTCTGCTAGGAAGGTAATTTGAGAAATTAATCAGAGTGACTTGAGAAGGTGTTAGGATGACAGCTAGTTTCAGTTCATATAAATACCTATTTTGATAACAAGACAAAGGAGAAAATAGAAAATTTTTCAAATAATTTAAAACCAAACAATTTCCATTGAACTGTCTTGAAAAGAAGATGAACAAAATACAGTGGAACATTTTGCAGCGCAATCAACATTATGATGAAGTTCTTGTTTTCATCAGTATTGGTGTTGTAGAGTATTTTTGCAATTCCCCATATAATTTGTCAAAAGGTAGTAGCATATTCTGAGGAATGACAGTGCTTAAGAGTATGCTATGTCAGTATACAATTACATTTTCTCTTTTTCACTTGAAAATATTTCTAGTATTTTCTCTAACTTGTTTTATTACTCTTTTTCTCACAAGGTACCTGATTCTGGTTTTGAACTCTATTTTCCGTTAAAATGTGATGATTGTCTTTCTTTCTAACACTGAATTTAGCATGATTTGTGCATGATCTGTATGAATATGCTGATGCTTAATGTATGTAACTTATGGTAATATATTTGAACGATGCAGTTTTATGAAAAGGTCTGTGTGTCTTAATTACTCATTTCTTAAGGAGGTATATGTATAACACACACACACACACACACACACACACACACACACATACACACATACTAATAATTAAACCCAAACAAAACATGTAAAATGTTGCTATACATGTGAGTAAATGAGATTGTAGAATCACAGACTGGTTTGGGTTGGAAGGGACCTTTAAGGTCATCCAATTTCAGCACCCTGCAGTGAGCCAGTGAACCTTTCAACTAGATCAGGTTGCTCAAACTCCATCCAACCTGACCTTGAACACTTCCAGGGATGGGGTAATAGATAAATGGGTGGTCCCACTTTCTTATGTTTGTAATAAAGTTAGAATACTTGCTATTGTAAAATTAAATACTTCAGAACCATAAGAAAAAAAATTAAGTCAAAAATTCAGTACAAATTTAAAATTTTTGGGTGTTGTAGTTTTGACAAGTACAAGCTCATACAAAACCATGGTAATTGCATTTAAAGCCCACTATTTCATTTTCTGACACTTTGAGATAAAATGCTTAAAATCCCTTTCATGGACCTATAATGCATTAAATACTTACTTGTAAATGCATATGGCAATGGAAAATGATTGGGAAATCTGTTATAAAAATCTGTCTCTTCAGTATGTGGTTTTGTCTGCAGTTTAGCATATGAATTTGACCCAACTTAAAATAGCCCTGGACTCAGGCCACTCCTTTTGGCAAAAGTTTTCTTGATGTCTTGGGACAGGAGGAAATGGCAACCACCATGAGTTCATGTGCCACTTCAAACAGTCCAAATTTTCTTCTGAGCAGAGCCAGCATTTAATTTGTATTTGTCTCCAGGCCAAAGATCATGTGGGTATTGGTCCTCTTGCCCTTAACAGTGATAATCCATTTGCCAAACTGGACTTTGGTTCAAAAATACTGCATGTTTAATCCGCTGGACTGGATCTCCATTACCGAGTGCTGTAACAGAAAGATAATGGGCTATAAGAGAGATTAATAAGATTTTTTGAGTCACAAAAGCATTAAGTCCGTTTAAAGCTATTGGTTAAGCTGCTCAGAACTGGTAATGCATTAATCTTGAGCTGTGGTGTATGAGCACAGCCGCTGCTGGCGTGCATTAAGACATCTACATGGTCACCTTGTGCTTAGCTCAGACTGAGTTAGCAATAACATTCTTCTAAGTCTTAACTTAAGGTGAATTTGCAGGAGATGGGTTAACAAAAGTATATGCAATGATTCTCAGTAGCAGGTGTCTGGTTTTACCTGCTTTTTGCATACCAGGGCTACAAATCTGGGACGGTTGGATATTTCTTCTACTGTAGAGCCATCTGTCTCAGTTTGGACTCTTTGAGCCTGCTGTGATCCTCCTTCTGTTGGTGGATCTCTGACTGACTTCCACCCCTGTAAGGACTGCAAAAGCCTCACAAAGTGGTGGTTGTGAGCCTTAGCTTGAATATTCCCATACGGCTTCTGCACATCATTTCGTGTTGGTGCAGTTAGAACCCCAGGTGAAAATACCGCTCTAATCTTTTTAATTGGTGTTAAGGTCTTCTAGTCCAGAACTGGCATGTCACTTAGAAATTTATTTGATGGTTATTTCCTTCTAAGGTTTGGAAAATGACAATGTTGCTTGTTTCTTTTTGTTTGTTTTTTTTCTCATTCTTTTTGAACCCTCGTTTTATATGTGTGTGTTTTTTTTTTTTCCTCTGCCTAGACCTGGTTAACCATTTCTGTGAACAGGTCCTCAATTTTTTACTTTGTCCCTACTTTCCTGTCGTAGCCCCATCTTCCCCTGGTGTCGACTCCGTACCCTTACAGCGCACAGGCAGTCAACACGGCACACAGAACGCAACCGCGACCTTCCAGAGGGCCAGCTATGCGGCCGGCCCAGCCTCCAATTACGCAGACCCCTACCGACAGCTGCAGTATTGTCCTTCTGTTGAATCACCATACAGCAAATCTGGGCCAGCCATCCCACCCGAAGGGACCTTGGCTAGGTCACCTTCCATTGATAGCATTCAGAAAGATCCCAGGTGGGTGAAACCTTCTTCATTGTCTTTTATTTCTTACTCGTGATGAGGTTTGTAATTGCGGTTTGCTTTGAGTGTTTCTGCTGTTGGATATTAAAAAAACACCTGTGGTGGTGCACGAAAAGGCTTTGTTTGCATGACAGCAGTGTCCTAATGCTTCACCTTGGGAAGCTCTCATGAGCTGCTCTGTGCAGTGAAATGATAGATGTGGTCTTGAATGTGTGTGTGTTTAGCCTGCTTTCGGTAATGCCACCCCTCAAAAGCTTAAGAAAAGTAATTTCTGTAGAAATGAGAGGAGTGGAGTGGCTGTTGACTCTGTAGCCATTGTGGATTGAATTTTCAAGTTGCTTCTTGGGTAGGAGTTGTTGCAGTTCTTGGTTTGTCTACATGTAATGTTTACAAATGCTGCAGAAAAGGATATTTTAGTGTTGTGGAATGAGACTGAGCAATGTGAAACCAACATGTAAGCAGGGTTGTGTTTCATCCCAAGTGTTGTACAGGGTTCCTGTGCCAGTATGTTGTAGAAGAATGTATGATTACAGCTCTGTAGAAATGGTTATTGCTGTGCATGCTTTTCAGATATTTAGCACAATTTTTAATGTTGCTAGTGACTGTCGTCATCTACCTAGGGAAGGTGCAAGGAGGAAACTTCATGGTCCAAGCAGGCACATAGATCAGAAAGAGAATTTTCTGGGAAGTTATTTGACTTCCATGATAACAGAAATGCTATCTGGAATTCTCAGTGCACTTTGTGATTTTGTTCCGTTTTCTGAGGGAAAAAAAGCAATTCTCTTGGGTAACTTGAGTTTAAACTTGTTGAAAATGTTAGTTTATTCCAATATTTTTTTTTTTTGGCAGTTGGTGTGATTTATTTATTTGTTTGTTTGTCGTAATGTATAATTTAATGATTGGAGAGTCCAAAAATTTGCCTACAACAAAAATGCTGGAGGTTTTTGAGTAACAATTCAAAAAGACTTCTTTCCCAAAACAAACAAAAAAATTAATTCATAAACTGATTCTTTACTTGTTTAGCATTATAGCAGTTCTTTCTCTCCACCCAGGAACAGAACAGCAGATAACATTTTACAGCACATAGAAACATTACTGCTTGCAGGGTTTTACTTGTTGAGAAGAGTTCTGTCTTCAATCTTTTTTCCCCCCTTAGCTTTAACTGCAGAAATTTAAAAGAAAAAAAGTATTAATGTATTAAATATATTAACTGCTCCCCTTCTTCCCCCTGCCCCAAAGCAAACATTAGTAATGAGAGAGAAAAGGTCTTTTTCTGAAATGGTGATAATATATTTCTATTCTAGAATATAAGAGCCCATGTAGAAAAAATCTTTGCTTTGTAATTGTGTTATGTTGAAAGCTAAAGAAACTTAAATTAAGAGTGCACTAGACCAGAGGAGAAATTACTTTAATTTATGTGAAACGTTCTTAGGAGAAGCATGATGGTGTTGAAAATGCTATTCCCTATAAACAGAAAAGACATACTTACAGAATCTCTACAGGTCTTGGACATAATAATAACTTTTTAAGAAAAGGTTATTTCTGTTCAATTCCTTTGCTCTCGCTTTGCATCTGTTAGCCAGTTAATGTATAGGATATGTGCTGATATTTTCATTTGCTTCTTTTTTGGTTCTTCCTTGTCTTGTACCATTTGTACATTCATGAGTATTGGTTCCTGTAGGTAAAACAGGAGCGAGCAGGCATCTTGGTATAAAATGAACTTCATAAACCCCTTTAGAGGGGATCATTAAATATTATTACTGATTATTATTAGATGGATTGGAAATAGGTTTGCATTACCCTTTATTTCATTCATTTGATCCATAGGCTGTGTGTGTGTTAGTATTTCTGCCTGTGCATGTTGGTTTGAATAATTCTGATAAAGAAATGTCAGAAACACACTTGATTATGTTATGCCTTAGTCCCCAGAAGCCATACTCCACTGAGGCAGACTGATTTGTGAAACTGTCTGTGGCCTACATCAGTTGCTGATCATTCAGCTATTGGAAAGACATTGAACATTTGAAAAGGATTTGGAGAAAAGTAACAAAAGCAATCGGAATGCTTTTAATGTGTTGATTTATATCAACAGATTACAAAAATGCCAGTATATTACAAGTGTGGAAGTGATAAAATGAAAGACTTTCCAGATACTTCAAAAAATAATATGAAGGACAGAAGTAACTGAGGGTAGAATGTATGAGATACAAACAGGAAAACGACCCAAAGGCAATACAGGCTTTCAGTGGCTGTGTTAAGTTGTGCTGTATGCCCCAAAGGGTTCCCAGTTATATCTTAAGCAGCAAGAAAAAAGTACATAGGTTGGTCAGCAGCTGCACTTTGTCACCTGAGACATCACAAGTGTCCTTACAGCCATGTCGCTGCTCTTTTTGGCTGGTTGGTTGGAGTGTTTTGTGACTGTCACAAATCGTGGAGGGCGGTGTAGTATTGCATAATTTTCAGACACCAAACCTACCTGTCCAACCAGCGGTCCAAAAAAGTACTCAGTGGCAGAGGAAAATCTGCAAGCACAAAAAGCACACTATTTACAGGCTTTTGGTTAGCATTTCCTATGTGTCATTCAGCTCAAGATGAAAAAGTAGATGCCCAGAAGAGATTGTATTCACCCTAATAAGCAATTAGCATTCCTAAAATTGAACATAATTTTCTGGAATCTTCAATTCAGACAGAATTTCTGACTGGAGGCCCAGAAAAATGGTTGGCAGGCACGGATGTAATTGACAATTTTTTCCATTGTTTTCACCATGTAGTTTGTCTTACTGATACTCCTAATTTTAAATACGTGTTCTAAGCTGACATTTGCAAATGAAATTTTAGCTCAACATCTGTTCTGCATCATCCAGATGTCATAAAATGCAGTTCAATGTTCATTAACCTAAAGTTTAGGACAAAAACTTAAAGAAAAAAACCAGGAGATTAAGATGTTTACAATCAAGTTTGTGGCAGGGGATAATTTTTAATTTATGTAGGTAGACTATTAGCTCATAGGAGCTCATAAACAGGTAGTAAAAACTTCACACGTCTATACTGTTAGAGAGTGAGGCTTTGTTGTTTAAAAAGGAAGTCCTATATCACTGTCAGAAATAGTACTTAAGTTCTACATAAGGGAAATGGAAAAATTCATATCATTACAGACTGCATTCTTTTATGTTTACTTCATATACAAAAAAGGAAAAGAAATATGCAGTAGAGCTGTGATGTCAGCTGTTTCATGCCACAATCTCTTATATGAAGATGTGGTATATGGAGGGAAAGAACACAATATTTATTTCATAATTCTTTGGTTTCTTCTGAACTGTGGATGAGAGAAATCTTGAGTATTTTTAAGTATCAGAAATATATGTTAATGTGATATTTTCAAGCCTGATTTCATGAAGGAAGATTAATCTGTCTCTTGGCACCAACCAATCATCTGTGGTTTGTGTATACTTATTAATGTTGTTATTATTTTATTAGTGTTTCATTTTTCAGTTTTGTTTTGTCTGTTTCTAAATTTTAGGAGAACTGGGGAATCATAGAAATGTAAGTGTTGGGATCCAGTTGTCAGTATGTGTGCCTTCCAGATTTTATTCCAAAACCCTAACTTGCCAACTGTGTATAAATTACTTAATTTTTGAAGTTTTAACCTATTAAGAAACCGTGTGCATGTACCACTGCTGCTAAGTTACACTTGAAGTTACAGCAGATGAAAAATAGAACATTTTCATATCCTCCATTTATATACGTACCAATGAGTTTTTGTGGTTGCAGTGTTTCTGCTGGTTTATGAACTCAAACTGTATGGTTTGATATGTCCAGTCACCAAGTGTCCTTCATTGTTGTGTGACTTCCCACCTGTTCTTACTTACACACGTATACTCAGGTCATCTCCTGCAAAGAAGCTGGCAAGATGCTGAGGTAACCGCAAGAATATGTAGAATACACTCAACCATGGCTACCAAAGGGATTTTCTGAGCTCACTGTCCATTGTCCTATTGCCTTGAGTTATATTCTTCTGCACTTAAAACTTTCCATTATGGCTTTACTTTTCATGTGTTTCAAAACCTTTAGAACTATTTATTCAGAAAAAGTGTGATAATTTGGTGAATGCAGCTGTAAAAGGTCTATTATTTGTTATAGAGCAGACTGCAGTAATGATTGGGCTCTTGTTTAAAAAGAAAAAAACATGATCATTAGAGAATCATGTTGCAACTTCACAAGAAAAAAAGAAATTAAACTCAGTTACCTTGGATTAGTTCTCACCTTTATAAGTCAGCACAGAGACCAAAGTTTTCCAGGTATTGCATGATTTAGCTGTAATACCGTGAAACGTTTCTGCTCAGTTTTGTGTTTTCAGAGTCAACTTCTCATTTCATTACTTCTGCTGACCTTAATTTCCTCCTAAGCAGAAAACAACAGTGCTGACTATCTTCTAAACTTTTTAACTGGCTTTCTTTTCTTTTATGAAAGGACATAAATTAGATCAGAACATTTTGTGTTAACTCTAAGTTTCAAAACTCATCTTCTTTTTTTCTTACAGAAATATACTTCTTTTGCAAAATACAAACTAGACAGCATTCTTTTTATGTAGGAAAAATGATAGAAGTAAAATGAACTCTAGTTTAATTTTTGTGCTCCCGTAAAACTGCTTATGAGATTAGCACACAGAGTTTGGAGCATGGCCTGTTAAATGCTTCTACGGGAGTCTTCTCCAAATACTTAATCTTGCTTCGTTACAAGGATTGTCTCGGTATTAGTAGTGTTAGTCTGCTGTAAGTCTGAATAGCAGCCAAGCACTCCGAGAGTCTAAAGAGGTAAGAAAATAACAGTATAATCCAGCACAGGTGGGATGTTGGCAGTTGCGGTGGGAACGTTTCTGGTAGGTTTGTTGGGAAGAGTTGTCACCTTCAGAAAGAAACTTCTGGTGAGATGCTGTGGCTGTGTTACATACAGCTGGTGGCAGCACTATGCAGTAGTGCTGTTTTCAGGCCTGAGACATGGGCTGGGGTTTTCAGAATCCCAAGGGTTGGTGGTGGCATCATTGGGTTTCTGGCCTAACTCTCTAATGCAAGTTGTAGAAGATTGAAGTTCACAATCCCGGTCTGGATGAGACAGAATAGGGCTTGCAGATACTCTCCCTGCTTTTATGTGACACAAGGCATGATAGGCAGCTCTCCTTTTGTCTTACTTATTTTCAAAGGTCCCTCTTACCCTTATCTGAAATTAAGGGTGAAGGGGAAGGTTTCTCCAAAGGTGGTGGTGGTGATTTTAGAGAATCAGCGAATGTAAATTTTGGCAGTGTAGGCTTATCTCCAGAAGCAAATGGTTCCACTTTCTATGTCCTGTGAATACCTTAATTTTCTTTTCTTTTTTTTTTTTTTTTTTGCATCAGATGTACTCAGGCTAGGCCCCTTGTATTGGTAGAACCAGCCAGATGGTGTTTGAGAGTCTTCATTTCATAGGTCTGTGTTTAAGTATTTCTTTTGTACATGAAAGAAATACTAGGTTTACTTTCCCTACACAGAAATCATAGAGTCTTAGGTTTTAATCTGTGCTCCCAGTATGAAAAACTGACCCCAGAAAAATAAATTTGAAAATTCTAAACACATCTAATTCAAGAATAGCAAGTCTAGAGCACACTACAATTCTTCTTACAGATCTCTTCTGCATGGAAGGTGGGAATTTTTACTTCGTGCACAAGTTAGTTTTTAAAAAGCATAGCAGCTGTGATAAAATAAGCACTAATCTGTCTTCCTTTCCTGATGAAGCTAATTAAGGATGAGTCTTCTTCCTTAAAATAGGTGAGGCTAGAATCCATAGACTATCCTACAGTCTGTTAAATTGGGATGTTGGGACCTAGCTGGAAACATTGTCTGGAAAATATTTTCCCAGAGAGTATTTAGTTCCAGCTTGAGCATGGCAAAAATAAACAAGCATCTAAATGGTCCTTGCAAGCGTCTGTTTATGGCAAGGTAAAGAATTGATATCCAGATCTTGTAAAACTTATTTTTGTGTGTATTTGAGCACATCACGGTATGTGCCAACAGTTCCTGTCTTTCCACTGTTTTTATTGAGTTTATAAATGTCTGGGAAGACATTGGGCACAGGTGTAGCCATCTCACAGCACAGTAAATGCAATTCAGTATGTACAGAATTATCCACCTGTATTTGCTATTTTTTCTCACTGGAATTTGCCCTACATTGTTTAGCAACCTTCTATCTCTAGGATAAATGCTTGGTAGTAAAAAAACCTGAAACAATCAAACTAAACCAAAGAAACAGAGAATGGAAAAAAATCTATTTAGAAATGTTGTGTACAGGAATTAAGTGACTCTGCTTTTAGCTTACAAAGTACTTACTACCCTCTTTCTCTCCTTTTTGACTGGTATCATTTTACTGACAGCACAGGAGGTCACTCCGTAATGTTGCCATCCTGTCTTTCAAGAAATCCGATCCTGTCATTAGAAAACCTCCTCCATTTGTGTGATCACAGAACATCACACTTTCAGATTATTACAGTAGCATGGATGGTGCTGGTCCACATATTTTCAATTATGAGTATGTCCAGGAGAACTTGAAGTTCCTAACCTGTGAGCAGAGTAGAAGAGGTTATGTGTAGCCATTTTATTTGTCAGGTTATTTAGCAGTATGCAGGGTATAATTTTGAGAGAGATGATACCTTCTCTCTTGTTTGATCTGCCAGTTTAGCTCTTCAATCCTCTCCCTCCACAAGAAAGTAATTCCCTTCCATTATGCTGAAGGGAGGAACGCGAAAGGCTCCTTAGGTATTTGTGACTGAGGCAGGACATTCAGGAGAATGCTGGCAGGAGAGCCACGTAGTGTGGTAGGTGCACTTCTGACAGCTTAGGGGAGATGAGACTGATGTTTTCTTTTTGCAGTTCTGTTATTTCTAGCCTTCCTTCTTCCCCAGTGCTGGTCTGCCACTTGCAGGACAGCAACAAAGCCCTTCCCATTGTTTCTCACTTCATCTGTTGTGTATTTTAATGGCCTCATTCATCCAAGAAGAAGTAAGTGGACAGTGTACTTCATACTGTTCATAACTCATTTCTGTTTCTTGCATGGTATTACTGAGGTTCTAATGACAAATATATGTTTCAGTGCTGATTTTGCCTTTGTTTGCCACACATTTTGCTCAGCATCCTGTGGCTCATTTGCAAACTTTGACAGATGCAAAATCTGTGTGGTGCCTTTCTGTGATGACAGACTGTAAGAGCCAGGAATTGCTGTAAGTATATTTTCTAACCAGACATGAAAAACAAGGAGAAGAATCATACTTTCAGGCTTTACTGGGCTCATGTAAGCTGTTATGATCTTCTGGCAAGATAAACCACATAAGAAGCTTCTCAGTAGTAGCTCTTGGACATCTCATCAGCCAAATGGATAATAATGATCTTACTGTTTACAGGGATGTTGAGAATGAGTTAGATTTTTAAGGTGCTTTGAAGTTCAAAGGATAATCTTGCTTTTACTTTCATGGGAAATACAGTGGGAGTGAGAAGAGGGAAATAGATGGAGAAGATGAATGGGGGAAATTTAAAGAAGTGATAGAACAGGATGCATAGTCTCAATTTTTTTCATTAAAAGAAGCAACTGAAAGTCATCCTCAATCATGAGACAAATTGCCATGCAGAGTTTGTTAGTGTCAGAAGCTGGACCTCAGTGTCATATACTATAGCTATTTTATAAGCAGGGAACAAGAGCTAACATTGAGAGTGCAGAACATTTCCACAAGATAGTAAAATCAAGTGTTTGCTGAAAAAATATCTCTGGTGTAGAGCAGAGCTAAAATGTTTGAAAGGAAAGAATGATCAATAACTTTTATTAATTTCCAGCAGAACTTCATAGCTTTTATAAATTAAGAGCTTAACTTTAAGAACTTCAGCTCCATGTAGATTTAAAATGTTAGATAGTAATAAACCTATCTCTGCCAGCTCACTCAAGATCATAAAATCACAGAATATTCTGAGTTGGAAGGAGCCCACAAGGATCATCAAGTAGAATGGTTCCTGCGCAGGACTCACCAGGAGTCACACCATGTGCCAGAGTGCATTGTCCAAATGCTTCTTGAATTCGCTCAGTCTTGCTTCTGTGACCTGTGGAGGTCCCTGTGGAGCCTGTCCCAGTGCCCAACCTCTGGTGAAAGAACCTTTTTGTGATATCCAATCTAAACCTCCCCTGACACAACTCAGGCCAATCTCTGGGTGCTGTCACTAAGGCACCACAGAGCAGAAATTGGTGTCTGCCCCTCCTCTTCCTCTCATGGGAAGTTGAAGTGACTGCAATGAGGTCTCCCCTCAATCCCTTCTTCTTTGAAAAGACCAAGGGACCTCAGCCACTCCTCATATGGCTTCCTCCCCTCAAGGCCCTTCATTGTCTTCGCAGCCCTCTTTTGGGATCAAAGCGTGATGTGAAGTCCAGCCTCTGACCTTTATTTCTCTCGTGCATCGCGGTTTCCCTAGTGATCTCCAACACCTTCACTTAGATTGCTCTTTCTCAGCCTACTCCACTGCCCTACTCCAGGAGCTCGATGAACAAGTGAGGTTCACAGATTCACCTCAGTTCTTAGCATTGAGCAAACGGTTTCCTAGGAAGAAAAGGATACCACTGATCCCATAGAAAACTGCAGCCATTGTTGCCAAGGAAACTCCTAGTCTCTAGACTTACTGTGAAATATTTAGGGTTTTTACTTGTTTGGTTTTGGTTGGTTGGTTTCTTTAAGCCACTGCAGCACCAGTGGGACCACTTACTGCTTAGCTTGCCATTTACCATAAAAACTTTAGGGGTCAAGTTTGTCTTCACTGTTTAATGAAGTGGAAGGATCTGGATAGCTGAAGACATGGAATGAAATGGAGAGGTTTTCTTAGCCCAAAGGAGGGCTAAGAGTGAGATGTCTACGTTTCCTGAACATACCAAAGGTAAAAATGTGGAGAAGGAGGGAACATGTAGAGAAAGGAAGAGCTATGTAAACTCTGTCCCAAGATAAAACAAATACTTTATGTCAGGAAATGACCAAAAGCTACACAGGTTTAAGGAAAGTATTTTAATAGAGCCTTTTACTCTTTAGAAGTCATTTGAAGTTAGCTTGATAGTATTTTTGTTCCATGTGAGGACATAATGTATTTAGATTTATTTTTGAAGGGAAGGGCTGATTTTTGGTTCTTTGTTTGATGATGTTTTTCTTTCTGCCTACCTGAATTTGAGCATCTAGAGTGTAAAAACTTGGCTTGAAAGTTTGTGCCTAATAGCCGCAGCTTAAGAGTGGTTCTGTGCATATGCATTGGAGAGAGGAATAAGTATGGATGACACAGGTGTAACAGGTTTTCTTAGTAAAAGTAACTTCATTACTTTTCTATTAGCCAGGGCTGCATAACATTTCCTTGTGACTCTCTCTCAGAATCTATCCTGATCCTTCAGCCTCACTTACTCCAGCTCTTGTTGCTGGTGTGGAAAGTGTGGAAAGAAAAGGTCCCTTTTCTTGGCCAGGAGATGGCTGCTAGGAGTCTAGGCAAAGGTCGAGCCTGGAGCAACCTACAGGTGTCTGTTTTTCAGAGGTATTGGTACTTTCCTGTTAGCTGAGTGATATTGCAGCTGTGCCCATTCTGGTTCAGGACTTGGAGCTGCAGATCTGAAGCAGGAGTGTGCAGGGAATTCCCTGCTTGCAGAGAGCCAGGATGTCCAGGCCCGCTCACAACAGGGGGTTTGCTGCCAGTGAAGTTTACTGCAGCTGAAGACACAAGATATTTGAACTGTTTTAGTCGGTTGTGATTCACAGAGAGAAGCAGCCTCTGTTGTTCAGTGAAATGATCCTGTAGTTACATACATTGTATGTATTATATTACACCATAGCTAGATTTATGGCCTTAAAATAAAAAGAATTTACTTTCATCCTGTAAGAAATTGGCCTTTAAGGGCTTACCCTTTTTAGGTTTCTGTATAGTTCTGTGATTCCTTCCAATACCTTTTAATAGGGAAGGCTTGACATTTTTCTGCATGAGAATAAGTGTCAAATGTCTTGTAAAGCTCTGGCAGCACACAAATGAGCGCACAGGGGGATCTTTTAGATGTTTTGCTGTTAGCTTTTTCAGGAAAAACTAGGAGAAAGGGGTTCGATTTTTCCTGTGCCTTTTACCTGAGTTTGCCGTGGTTGGCAAAATTGCAGAACCTCTGTTTCAGCAAGGCATTTCAACTCTCATGTATTTAGAAATTCTTTAAAGTGCATGAAATCATCTCTGCAGGATGAAATCTTCTTTGCATAGTCTTTTCCAGTGGATGTTTTTTTCATTTGTCAGCAGCTACATTTTTTTAAATGAAATTTTATCCTAAACTGTCAAGGTTTTATCTGCAGCTGTGAAGGGATAACAGATCCTGTCAGCCGCTGCTTTTCCTATGGCATGGCTCCAGCAACCATCTGTTACCTTTCTGCTTCTGCATGATTTACACACCAGAATCTCCCCTCCTAAAAAAAACAAAAAAAAAAAACAAAACAAAAAAAAACAAAACAAAAAAAAAAAAAAAAAAAAAAAAAAAAAAAAAAAAAACAAAAACAAACAAAAAAAAAAAACCAAAAAAACCCCAAAAAAACACACACTAAAACTAAACAGTAGAGAAGTGCTGCAGAAAAGCTTTGTTTTAAATATATAAGATTATATAAATGATTTCAGTAAACACGGGGGACCAGTTCTTGGGTCTCATAAGAAAGACTTTAGAGCAATTTGGTTATGCTTCATAGGAGAAAGGGGCTGCATTTTCACAAGGGGAAATGGCCTGCATGAAATTTTCTCATTGGAAAGTTTGTGTGCATGACTTTCACAAAGAAATTCAGGAGAAATGCATACCGAATGCCTCTCCACCTCTTCCTTTCCAGTTATGAGTACGAGCTGATCAATTTTCAAGTCAGCTAAGTGGAAATACTTCCATTGAGAAGCCTGTTTATCACCCCCTATATGTCTATAATCATATTAGTTGTACACATGGGTGCAGTGAAACTGAACCTATTAGTTCCTAATCCACAGTAGGTTTATTACTAAGCCAGATTTGCCTCATAATAATAATGCAGACAGCTTCTCAGAATAACTTGCAGTGTGAATGCAAAAGCCGTATTCCTGTTTGATTTCATATTCATCAACATAAAGCTGTCTGATACTGAACTTACATCTTCTTTCTTTTTGTTGTTCTAAAATAAAATCAGATTTTGGTTTAGATTTTATTGTTTATTAATATTAAACACAACTAAGTTTCCTTCCATTTCAGTTTCATTCTGTTTGTGTTGTGGATTTTTTTGTTTTTGTTTTTTTTTGTTTTTGTAATTAGCCCTAAGAATGGAGTCATTAGCATCTCAGCTGTTTTCCAAGAACATGTGATGAGAAAGTTTGTACTTCATTTCTAAAAGGGAAAAAAAGGAACGTGTTTCAGAAGGGTGAAGGGAAGAACTGATGGAGCTGTTTTTCTTCAAGAGTTTCTCATGAAAAATATTAGAAAAACTATGTGTCAATCTCACTAAAATTTATTTCAGAGTACTGTTTATTTATTTTGCCTCTCTACAATTAAGAATAGAATGGATGGCATAGAAATGATAGAGCAGGTAGGTGACATCTGAGACATGCAGAATAGTGAATGGAGCCTATTACACTTGTATTGAGAATTTCAGCATAGCCTGAATGATAATTAAATGCACAAAGTAGTTTTCAGGAACACTTTAAAGGAAAACTGTTTATGAGGTCACGTCTCTAACATTTTAAACTTCTTTGGAAAATGCAATTCTCTGCATGTGGTGTCGATTTAGTTGCTTGCTGTTGCAGGCTTCCTGGAAAAGCTAAACTTACAATGTTCCCAGTTGTGCTGAATATAAGCAATATAAACTAAATACTGCAGTTTTTTCAAAGAAGAAATTCCATTTACTTTGTAACATGACTTTGAATGGAGCAAGTTCAATAATTCAAAGGAATTATTTGGAATATTGGAGTATTGACCTTGAGTTTTGATCATCAGTGGTTAAGATGCAAATATTTAGTTTTTGATAAAAAATTAAGAGGGTAAAGCTGTCACGTGACATTTTATTGGATTACAGTGAAAACTGGTGAGGTTCAGAACTTGGTGATGATAGTTTGAAGTTCAGCATTTTTTCACAGTACAAGCAGAGTCTGGAGTTTTATCAATACATTTTTCTCCACTTTGTGAATCTTGTATGTAGGGGAGAAAAACGCTTAAAAGGCACTGTTGTCAAGTTCACAAAAATATGTGTAATGAGAAATATGTGGAGAAAACATTTTCATCCTGTTTCCTCTAAAATAGTCATGTCGTTTCCCTGTACCTCTCTTATATGCAACAGCTGAGTCTCTCAGCAAGTTCACAACACCTAGAAGCAGTTCAGGGATGGGTTGTGGGTTTTTTGTATTTTCAGATGAATAAAGCTGCTTGATTCAAAGAAGAAAATAGCATTTCTTAGATAATAACTGTCTAATAACATCTCTCAAATGGTAAGATATCAGTGTAACAAGGGAAATATTTTTTACTGTCAACATCTCTAGAGTAAGAATTTTGTTTCAGTTGGGATGTCATGCATCCTGCTTTAAAACTTTAATTAGATTTCTAGAGAGACATGTTTTAGATTTCTCTGGTAAGACCTAAAATATGAACTCTCAGTGGTAAAAAGTAAAGCAAATAAACTTTTAGAGGAAGTAGGATTTTCATATGCTGGTGTTTGGTCTTGTTTAGAAAATTCAGAAAAAAATAATTCTCTCTTTTGAAATAAAAGCCAGGGATAAAGTATAAAAGCTGAACTGAGTAAATGTAGCTTTTATGTTTTCTGTGAATTTAAAGACTGATTGAGTGTTTAGAAAGTTCAGAGGGAAGAGAGATGGCTGCTTTTACATGAGTGTTGTAATACTGTAAAAATATGATCTCTGCCTTTTTCTTTTACCTTAGAGAAAGAACATTTTGGCAAAGAACATTTGCTTCCTCATTCTCCCCACACCCATGTAAAATCTAGGCTTTGTAATACTGAATTCTCTTAGGATCCCATTGAAACGGAGACTGGTCTAAAGATTTATGTCCCTCTCTCAATATGTTCCTGTGTTAGTGATGCAGCTCCCTTGAGAAGAACCAAGTTGGAATGGAGGCTGTGAAAAGTGATTGGGAAATTACTGGCCTGCATCCCCTTTAATATGTAAACCAAAAGTAAAAATATGGATTGATGCCACCGTTTCTGCACATCTTGCTAGCATTTAAATGGTCCAGTGGTTTCATTTCACTGTACATGTTCAGTTCCAAAAAGCTCATGTTCAATTTGAAATGAGATGTGAAAAGCTGGACTGATGAAGAACACAAGAAAAAGAGGCAGGATTAAAAACAAAAGCAGTTAAATTCTGTAGTTATGCCAAGGATTAAGAATGGGTAGTTTTTTTCTGGACAGGTCTGCTGTGAAAGCCTGTAGGAAGGATGCCATGTGAAAATTGTAAAAATCTTTTTGGAAAACATGGGCAAAGATGTGGTCAAGGTTGTTGTTAAAGGAGCATTTCAAAGAATGCAGCGAAGGGCAGAACTCTGAAGGACTTTGGACATCTATGTAAACCAGGTGTAAAATGTACCCAACTATATTCAACAGTCTATGATACCATCTTGTAAAAATCAAAATTGTTTTGTAAGTTTGATTGCTGGAATGAAAACCCCACATCCTTGAAATAGGGTAACAGTTTAACTGCACTTTTAAGTCTGGTTAACTAACTTGAAAAAAACCCATCTGTTTTCTTTACTACTCCACACGTGGCATTTGCTATTCTTAGCTTATTACATATATATGTATTTTTGTGTATATATCTGTGTATGTAGTATTAAGTAGGGCTTTTAGCTTGAGCATATGCTGGCCATGGAATGTCTTGAAAAGAGAAAGTGCAGAGCACAGGATTTTTAGCAACGACAGGACAGTGGAAGACCTCCTGTGGAAACTTCAGTCTTTCTGTATATAGAAAAAATTCAATTTATATATGTAGTATGTATGCATATGTAGAAACCATAATCTGTGTTTGCCTGGCTTGAGTCTGTATACTGACAGCATGTGTGTGTAGGTGTGGATATGGAGCACAGGAGCAGAGTGTGATTTTTATTCAAAGACCTGTGAGATTACTTTAGTTTATAAGAAACAGTAGGATCGGTACAGCATGAGTGGAATCTCCTTGGCTACTGCTGAAATTCCTTGTGTAAATCAAACTGAAAGAGAGTATCTTTAGCTTAGATATTAGGAAGAAATTATTCGTTGTTAGAGTGGTGAGATACTGCAACAGGGTTCCAGGAGAAGCTGGGGTTGCCCCATCCCTGAAAGTGTTCAAGGCTGGATGGGATGGGGCTTTGAACAGTGTGGTCCAGTGAAAGGTCACAGCCTGTGGTCATGTGGGAGTGGAACTGGAAGATCTCGAGTCCCTTCCAACTCAGATCATTCAGTGATGCTATGATTCTGTGAAATGCTGCTAAGCACTTGGCCTGATGTAGACCCCAGCCTCTCCAGCACTTTTCACATAGAAACCTCATCTTCAAAGGACATCGTCTGTCCTGTGTCACTTTCAGAAAAGATACATGTTAGTTGTGACCTCTCCTTAGGGTAGAATCATTGCCAATATCCTTTATGGTCTTTGTGCTGGTCTGTCCAAAGTATCTTCTCTGTTCTTTGAAATTACAAGACCAGGAGGTGCAGATTTGACATATGCAAATTCTTTTGCAGCAGCTAGTTTTATTTATGCCATTGGGGTTTCCTTAATTATGAAGTGGAAACTGCAGTATCATTTTATTTCAGGTATTTATGATGGTTTTCATTATCATTTTCAGTGTTTAAGTTACAGGCAAGTTACAGAGAATCTCTTATTTCCATGGTTTCAAATACAGAGTAAATATGGATGATTTGTCAAAAATAAATGAAAATTATCTTGAATATTCAAAAAAAAATATTGCCTGGGTTTAACATTAGTGAGTTGCTGCAGTGTAATACTTTACCTTGTATAGTACTACAAATCTAGTTCAGTGATCAACCAGACTGACACATGATGCACCACATTAACTCCACAGCTATATATCACTATTATATGAAGAACCAAAATATGTGATAAGGTAGTGTAATCCTGAAGTGACAAGAGTTCTGACTTGCTGTCTATCAGCTGGTATGTCTAGGAAAGGCTGTTGTCTTACAAGGGGTGTGGTATTTGGAAGCTCTCCCCCAGTGGAGCTGATCTTTGAGACAGGTTCTCTTTGTTTCATGACTTAAGTTTATGGTGGAAAGAAGTTTTCCAGTTCAAAAGAGGTAAAGGAATAAGTAGGATTTGGTAAAGTCCTAGCTGATTTGCATGCTAGGAGATGTTGCTCTTCCTGGAAGATGTATGACTGAGACCTGGATTTGCCTAAACTTTAAAGCGTATTAATACTTTTTAAGGGTATTAGTTATTATGGAGTAATAATAATCTTCGTATTAAATAAGAATACATATTTATTATCCTATTTTACATATATGTGACTAAATTCTTCGTTATAAAAAGATACGTTTGCCACTCAGGACAACAAAGTTTTGTTTAATTTTTGTTATTGGCTGATATGGTACAGTTTATTTGTTTGTTTGGTTGTTTTTTATTAAAAATTTTCTATGAACATTTATCCCTGAATAGTATTTTAATTCTTATTTTTTAGACTTAAAATTGCATTTGCTGAGGACCTGTAAAATAATTTAAAAGGATCGTATGTTGCATTAAATAAGATGATGCTTCCTTCTTTTGGGTAGGAAGTAGATTCTCTATGTTCTTAATAGAGATTCATGTTTTATAGCCCATTGCATAAGACTGCTCTCCATGGAACCTCTAGAAATTAGGGAAAGTAATAAATTTTCTGGGTTTTTGGTTGGGTTTTTTTTGTTGTTGTTTTGTTTATTTTATATCACTGGTGAATCTCAGAAACACTGCAAAATGTAAAATCAAGTGAAAAATCCCCCTCATGTGTTACCTCACTTCCAAACCAAAGACTTGAGTCTCTGAAGTCTTAGAATAGATACTTTCTTCCTTTCCTGTTCTCTTATTTGACACTTCAACTAGACAGAGATGAGTGATTTTTCAACAAGTAGCTAAAAATATGTAGGAGAGTGACAGATATGAAACTAGTATGAATTAAAATGGTCAGAAGATTGACATGGATGTGTTTCTTCTAAATTTGTCAAAGGGTAAAGCAGAAAAACTTCTAAGACCTACAGTAAAGTAGACTTGCTGCTGAACTCCAAGAGCAATATTCCTAGTTGCAAGTTTGCTTCCTGCTTATTTTCATCCTAGGAGTCATTTCTGTCTCCTAGGCTTCTGAACCTTTAAATTTGAAGTATGATGTAAGACATCATTCAGGATTTCCTCTCTTAATGTTTTTGGGAACAGTAGCATGCATGTGTTCTGTCAAATTACACTTCATTGGAATGGCAATTGGTCTCTTCCTTTATTTCTCCTTTTTTTTAAAATTATTTTTAGAACCTCTAGAGATGTGCTGTGTGCCAGGGTGTGCAATCATCTCATCTCATCTCATGTGGGTTTTGACTCTAAAGTGGTCCCTGATGCAAGTGGGAATTCTGTCCCTTTGTTTCATGCATGCACCTTTTTTTTTCTCCTCACAGAGCAGGATGCTGGCCAAGTTTTTATTGGGCTAGTTACTAACTTCTCTGCTGAAAGAGGAAGAATTCAGAACAGAATTTTATTAAAGTCACAGAAAGTGTTGTGAGTAGCTGGGAGAGTGAAGCTGAGCTCTTAGTTGTTTACATGCAAGGAAAGGTAGGAGAGGCACTGTGGTGATACTTCAGCTGTGCAGTGTAAGGCTTTAATGCCTTATTGTTCAGTAAAGCTCACAGGGCAAATTAGAACTTAAATTTGGTGGTGGAAGAGACACATACTCACCGAGGGGCTTATTCCTTGGTATACTATACAAAGCATGCCTAGGCTATATCAATTTTGGTCTATGACATTATTGTTTAGTATTTAAATTTTCATTATTGGCAGTTTTCTAGCTGCAGTGTCTGAAGTTTTTAAGAACAGGTCTGCACAGCCATGTTGGTTGGAGTTGGTAGAAGAAGCTCTGAGTCTTGATAGAAAGCTACTGCTGAGATTATATATATTAATTAGTTAATAGTTGGAGTATTTTGTGTATATCAGACTTCAGAAACAACACTGGAAACCAGGTCTTGATTTCGTTTTTCAAAGTTTCTGGACATATATTGTATAATTGAAAAACTTACCCTCTTGGTTTTCAAGCTAGTTGGGGGCACTTACAGGAGGGTGCCTTTTCTGCTTTCCTCCATGTCCCTGTCTTCTTCACAAGTTGTAGTTAGACCGGAGCAGTGCAATTTATGTTGTGCCATATGGAATGCCATATGAGGGGTGAAGCAAGGATCAAGAATCTTCTGTCGTGGATAGCTAATGAATATTTTCAGAATTAAGGCTGACCTGAAAGCTGTGACTTGATGTTGCAGTTACTTGCAGGTTCTATCAATGGCCTCGGTAACTCTGCAGCAAGAAAACAAGAACAAGGGGTGAAGTCTGCCTTTCCCCACAGAAAAGGCTGAGAGGTCTGAGGGTTCTTGTTCCAACAGATTAGTAAAGTTGAAGATAATACGAACCTGTGAAGTACTAAAATACAGCATTACTGAATTTGCCGATTAAAATTTATTTTAATGTGTTTTTATGTGACTTGTGTCTTCATGCTGAATTTACAAAACAGTTTAAATATGCTAAATTATTTCAGACAAATTTCATTCTTTTCTGTATTTTGCCTTTTTTACTTTTTATGGGTTGAAGAAGCACATAGATGCCTTCAGAAAGGAAAGTGCCCTTCTCAAGCTTTTTATCAGTAAAGGAGATGTAAAATTACATTTCTGTCTTTATATTCTAAGATACAAAGTTATGCTTTCAAATACATGAATTAAGTTTTTGTTTAATAGAATTTTAGTGTAGGGAGTATCAGAGAAGAATCTGGAGTATAAAATACTGAGAGGTGGAAATTCTTCAGTGCACTCACATGAAATGGCTTTCTTCATTTTATTTTATTACAGAATTTACCTTTTTTGCTTGGACACTTGGTCTTAACTAATCTCTAACAGAAGGTATAGTATCCGATTCACAATAAATATTCTAAAATACACTGTTTGCAACCCCTCTTTAAGTTCTTAGTGTTGAAGGTGATGCCTTGTCTCTAAAGGTGCATGTACAGTACTGTTAGATTTACACAGGCAGCATAAATAATACATTACAAATTTGAGCCAGGTAGCCTGGGTATTGATAACAATGTGCAGAACCAAGATTTTTCTGCAAAGCAATCCGAAAAATGAGGCTATCAGTTGTTATCTCAGTGGGTAGGTGAGGCAGCTGTAACTGAAAGCTAGTTTGAATTGTCAGCATAAACGCTGTCTAGTGTGTGCATACACTGAAATTACAGAATTCTTCAACAAAAATTGTGACAGGTTGTCAAGAAAATGTTTGCTGATGTGAGCAAAAGATACATGCCTCTGGGATTTCCAGAGGACAGTATTTGAATGCATGACAGTGTTTACAGAGTACATTATTTCTAGCTTTGGTTGGTTCTGATTCTGCAAATTTTATCCACCTTACTGTCCACTGTCATCTTCAGCCGAAGGCAGATTGTTGTAAGGGAGGTGATACATGTTTAGGTGTGTGTGTGTCACAGAAACAGGCTTAATCTCTTAAAGTCCAATAAAAGGTGTGATGGATAGTAGTTACAGAGAAGGAAAAGTGGGAACAAAAAAGGCATGTTACACCCCTTATCTTTCATTTACACTGACTAGTACAGGACTCAGCCTGTGTCATGTCGCAGGATGGTTGTCACAGTGGTTGTGGAGCTCCAGCATATATTGGTCCAGTTTGTCTTGTGGAAACAGTCATTATTTAGTATATGTAGTGTACTACAGTTTATATTTAGTAATAGTTTTTGTTCAGATATTTTCCTGTTTCAGCCTTACCCATGAAGCAAAATGCTGCTTTTTTGACAGTTATAAACACTAATTTTGGACACAGATTCTAATTTTATTTTTCGCTACTTTGAGAGAAGTTGGGTTTTATACATGATCCCTTTCATGTGTTCTTGGTATTTGTTGTACAGTCATGCATGCAAAGCTGTGATGCACATTTATTGTATTGCCACCAGTTGCTTTAGGCCCAGAGATATTTACCTACTCTTCTTAATCCGCTTATCTGCTAGTTGAAAAAATCCTTGGAAATTTCTTGGGGTACTATTATCCTAGTTAATTTCAACAGGTAGTAAGTCATATTATTTCATACTTCTGGTTCATGTAGAGAACTTTATAACTAGAGAGTAAAGGGTTAACTCATCCTGTAGTTGTGTAGATAGTTTAGAGAAGAGGTATAAGAGGTTGACCTAGAATATTTTGTTTGGGGTTTATTTTCATTGGCTGAACATGCCTTCATAAAAGTTTTTTCTTAGGGTTTTTTTTTGTGTTTGATTGTGTTTTTGGAGTTTTCTAGATTACTTGACAGAGTTTGGTTATCAGCTGTGTCTGCTTGGCTTTATAGTGACTAAGTACCTGCTTTATGTCTCCATAAAGGTTTGGGAGTAAGAATACCATCTTTTTTACAAATGAGTTGTGAGTAGCCTTCCAGATTGTAGTTGCACTGTTTCAGCCATGTGTGATTATAACATCATCTGGTAAAAAATACAACTGTAATGCACATGAAATCTTGTTGCCCAGCTTCCACAAAAACCCTCTTGGGTTCATATACAATATACCTCTCATTTTGGCCACAGTTGAAAGTAGACATGCAGGTAGTGTATTACTAGTAAAAAAAAATTCTAAACCTAAAAAGGCTGAACACTGTGATTTGAATTTAAAAAGAAATAAAAACAAACCACAACCTAAGCTAGCAGTTTTAGTTGTTTTCCTGTTACATGCTTGAGAACATTTTCTATACAGCGGGGGAATATCATCTCATTTGAAAAGCAGACATCACGACACTTACAGATTTGTCATATAGCACATTGGAAATTATCCATGAGAGTTGTAGTGTGCTAATTTTTACTGCTGCCCATATCTGTCCATACATTAAAAAAGATGAACTAGACTTGAGATAAAAAAAAGTGTTGCCATACTTTTTCAGATGCATAATTGACTTCATATTATTGAACTGGAAATCCTGTGGGATGCTGGAGCTTATCTTGAATAATAGCTCCTTGGTGGCCATCTTGGCTTTTAGATGATAAAACAATGTACTCATTTTTCTTAGCACTGTGATATTCTAGGGTACAGTGCAAGATCTTTATTAAAATCAACTTTGTTGGGGGGGCTTCCCCATCATCTGTTTTTTTACACCCTCCTACCACAATATTTTTTTGTGCTCTGCTTACAGACTTCACTTACATAAAATCCAAAAGGGAGACAGCTTGTGTCGACTCTGAGCATTTCTTACCTTATATAGGTTAAAGTAGTTTATAAACTTCCAAAACATCAGTTATTTTTATCACACTGTACAACCTGGAAAGTGATTTTTAGAGTGATACTGCTTACAAAGCATGTTAGCCAAGTGGCCTCCTCTCTTTTTATTCCAAGTTGTTGCTAGAAACTCCTTTTTAAAGTTACTTCAGTTTTTCTAATATGTCATTTATTTCTAGACTGCCTATCTTGATTTCATCATTCAATAGCAATGAAGAACATATTCTTTAGTCCAAACATTCTTGAGGGTGTTTTTATCTCTCAAATTGTAACTGTCCTTTAGTTAGATTTAGCCAGGTAAAATATAAGAGTAGAGTAATGGCATAACATACTTTGTTCAAAATCCAAGACACTCCTTGTCCTAGGGAGTTAAGCTACAGCCAGAAATGCCACTGCCTCTAAAGAAAAAAGTCTAGTCAGGAAATGCTGGATGGTGAAACTTGTTGAAGCCTAGGTTTGTTAAATGCTATTAAAAATGAAGAAAAATGGAAGAAATTAGTGCTTCAAAGCATTTATTTTATTTCTGTTTTTCCACAGTCATAGTGTCTGCTGTTTCTTTCAGTTCAGGGAAACAGAGATAGGTGAACTAGATACACAGTTTTTATACAGAGGCAGGTGCTCCTGTACTTTTGTTGCTGAGTGAGGGAAGGATATTACTGATTAAAAAGAATATTATGTAGCAATACCTGAGATGAGACTGTCCTTGCAGGCTGATAGTCTGTCTGAAACAAGGTCACATCATCAGCTACTTTAAGCTGGCTAAATGCCCCCTTAACTTAAGGGGTAACTGTTCTTCAAAGGAGACCTGTCAGTGACGGTGTGTCAGCTGATTTTCAGCTCTGAAGTCACCCTGCTTTTTTATTTATTAATACCACTAGTAAGCATGCAAGGGACACACACACACACACACATATATATGTATATATTTCCTCTCCTCTCAAATTCCTGTTTATTTGGATCTGAGATTTTAAATGAGGTCTGTACACTTTTAGCATTCTGCAAAAAAAAGCAATGGAACTTCAGAACTGTAATACTAAGTTAGCTCAAACGGCTGGTCATTCCTGTGTCCCCTCTGACAGAGGCCAGCATCCACAGGGAAGAGGACAGAACAAGCCTGCTCTTACTGTGCAAAATGTTTTTGCATCCATATTGTGTTCAAGGAATTTTTCAACTTACATGCACCTTCTTTGAAGATCTCTTGGGAAACTTCCACTTGATATTTTAATTAGACGTCTATCAGTTCTTGTACTGAACACGGTTTTAAAAAATAGATACGTATTCCTCTTCTCCATGGCAATCATAATTGTGTAGATCTCTTCCACACATCCTGTAACTCATTTCTATTATAGATTAAAGCATTATCTGTATATTTAGAAGTATATATTATGGAAACTGCTTCTTAACTCTTAGTGTTCCCTTACAGCCTTCTCTATTTTCATTGAGGTTTACTTAATTATTTTTGCAAGAGGGAGGTTAGAACCAGGCATTCAAGGTACAGGTGTGTACCATAGCTAAGCAAGTAAAGATAATGACAATGGTGCCTTTGCCTTATGTTGTTTTTCTAATCACATAGTGATTTCACAGATGTTTCACAATATGAAGCTGATACTTTCCTAGAACTGTTATAATCCAAGTTGTTTTTTTTTTTTTCATTTTTTGAAAAACAAAGCACTCCTTGGCTCCTCCACAGCTTCCAGTGGCTCATATGGTTGCATGTGCTCATTAATTCAGTTTTTAAAAATTGTTTCTAAAAATTTGGCCAGATTTTTACAGGCCTGTAACTCTCCAAGTATTACCTGAAACATTGTTCTTTTTTAATTAGCATTCCTCTATCTGACCCCCCATGACTTAATACCCATATAATTTTAAGCAGGAGGTTGCACAGTCTAGCTAGGGGTTCTCTCATTTTGTTCTTGCATTTGTTTCATGCCATCGTAGAATAGTTTGAGTCAGAAAGGACCTTTACAGGCCATCTAGTCCATCTCCCCTGCAATGAGCAGGGATCTTCAACCAGATTCTAGACCAGGTTGCTCCGAGTCCCATCCAACCTGACCTTGAATGTTTCCAGGGACAGGGCATCTATCTGGGCAGCCTGTTTCAGTGTTTCACCATCCTCATTGTAAAAATTATCTTCTTTTGCTCTTGTCTCAGATGGCCCTCCTTCAGTTTTAAACAATTCCCCTTGTTCTGTAGCCACAGATACTGCTAAAGACTTTGTCCCTGGCTTTCTAAGACCCTCCCTCTAAGTACTGAAAAACTACAATGAAAGGTCCTCAACTCCAGGTCTTTCAGCCTTTCTTCATAGAAGTGATTCAGTCCTCTAACATTTCTGTGCCCCTTGTCTAGACTCACTCCAGCAGTTCCATGTCCATCCTGTGCTGGGGCCCCTAGAGCTGGATGCAGCACTCCAGGTGGGGTCTCACCAGAGCAGAGCAGAGGGACAGTTTCCCCTCCCTGGCCCTGCTGCCCACAGTGCTTTGGATGCAGCCCAGGACATGTTTGGCTTTCTGGGCTGTGAGTGCCCATGGCTGGGTCATATCTAGCCTTTTATCCAGCAGGATCACCAAGTCTATCTTGGCAGGGCTGCTCTCAATCCGTTCATCCTCTAGTCTGTATCAATACTAGGGGGTGCCCCAATTCAAGGTCAGCACCTCTTGTGCTTGATATTGTTAAACCTCATGAGGTTCCCATGGGAACACCATTCAAGATTGTCTAGGTCCCTGTGGATGGTATCTCATCCTTCAGGTGTGTTAGCTGTACCACTGAGCTTGATGTCATCTGAAAACTTCCTAAAGGTGCAGTTGATTCCACTGTCTGTGTCATTCATGAAGATATTAATCACGACTGGTTTCAAGATGGATCCCTGAAGGACACCTCTCATCACCAGTCTGCATTTGGAGCTACCATCTACTGCTACCATCTGGGAGAAACCGTCCAGCCAATTCTTCATTCACTAAATAGTCCATTGATCAAATCTGTTTCTCTCTAACTTAGAAAAAAGGATGTTGTGGTGGACCGTGTCAAATGCCTTAAATCAGTCCACATAAATGACATGTGGAACCCTTCTCTTCTCTATTAATGTAGTTGCTCCATCATAAAAGGCTATTACATTGGTCAGGTAAGTCTTGCCCTTGGTGAAGCTGTGCTGGTTTTCTCAAATCCCCCCTCTGTCTTCAATTTGCCTTAGCATAGCTTCTAGGAGGTTCTTTTCCATGATTTTTCCAGACACAAAAATGTGACTGACAGTTCAGCAGTTCCCAAGGACCTCCTTTCCACTCTATTTTTTGAAGGGGTGTAATGTTTCCCTTTTTCCAGACAGCTGGGACTTCATCTGACTGCCATAACTCTTCAGACATCATGGAGACTGGCTTGGCAACTACATCAGCCAATTCCTTCACATACTTCTCAGGGGTGTTTTCAGATCTTAATATGTGCTTGAAAAAAAACATTTATAATTGGCTTTTGTATCTGTGAAGGTACTTCTTCACCTACTGATTTGGCCATTCCTTTGACCTACCTGATTTTCAACATTTCACCTGTTATTGTATGCGTCATGTGCAAAGGGGATATCCTCTCAAGCCCTTGGTGTTTCATCAGTCTGTCAGTGCCCCAGAAAAGCCAAGACCCTTGTGCTTGACCTGTCTCTCAGTATCCCATTATGGGGACCCTTCACTGAACAGTCCCACTGGGTCAGAGAGTGGTTTGAATGTCTTGTTCAGGGACACACATCAATAGCATGAAAGAAACCCTCTCCCAGTCTCCACAGTTGAGTATCTTACCTGTTACTGGCTACTGCTGACACCCTTGAAGGACTCACACCAACAATTTACAGAATACCACTTCTGTATAATAGAAAATTGTGACATCTTAAGGTTTGAAGATTGACAGTGGTAATAGCAAGCTGCAAAAACTTAGTCAAAGCAATATACGGATAAGCTCTAATTCTTAACAGAAACTATCTTGAGATAATCAAATAGTGCACATAAACTACTGGCTCTTATCTCGTAGACATTCCTATGGAGAAGAAGACAGGTTTAGCCCAGACGTTAGGATGGAGTTTTACCTAACTTCTCCCCATTCTCAATTACTTTTCTGCTATTACTTTGCGTTTCAGGTGGAGTTTGAGTGACTCTAGTCATACGTAACTTTGTCAGTGATTGGTGTAAATTCTAAGGCATAGTGAGTGAAATACAGAACACATGCTCTGTGAGGGATGGTGGTACTTGGGAGACAGATAGCTTAGGGATGGGGTGTTATATTTGGAATTAAGATTAATCCCAAGTTTTCTGAAAACTTTTTTCTTAATCTCCAGTTATGCCCTTTTTGCTGCTCTTTAGCCATGGTAATTTCTTTTTAGGGTTTACTTTTCTCAAATTTAAGTATAGTGTACTAAATAGTGCTAAATCTTGACTGATGGCAGAAAGACCATTTAGCTGCTCTTCCTAACTTCCTTTTAACAAGCTGCTTCATTTTAATGTGATTTCTCTTCTTGAAATCAAAGATAACTGTAGTGCTTTCTTTGGGGTTTTCCTCCAACAAAGATGTTTTATCTGAGTATTCTTTATGATTTCTAGGAGATGGTTTATTGACTGCAATGTTGGGAACTAGACCTTTGCACAAGTGAGGACCAACGCAGGCATTACTTTTCTTGCATGGATTAGCAAAGATTAGAGTCCTTCCATGCAATAACTGTGCCAATGTATAAAAACTAATTAGTAACTGTGGAATTTTCTGGGGTGAGTGTTCACACAGAATATCCATTGATACCAGAAATACTGATTTCTTTTTATTTTTAAGATTAGACATTTTTAAAATTAATGTACCCATGGAATTAATTAAATAGAACTATAAAGTGAACATCCGGTGTAGTGAGTTTTTCTGGTATAAGTTAATGGGCATGTGAAAGAAAAGATGATTAGAAATAGTCACCATAGATATACTCAGGGTGAATTACGCCTGACCAGCCCAGTTGGCTTCTCTGATAAACTGACTAGATTTTAGGATGGGAGAATAGCAGCTCATGTAATTGACTTTAGCAAGACTTTACTCCAACTATATTCTTTTGTCCACATTAGAACTTTATGGTTTTGATTGGACAAGAGCTCAGTGTGTAGAAAGGTGGGTTTATGATCACACTCTGAGACTCACTGAAGGACATTCTATACCTGAAGGCCAGTAGCAGGTGGAATATCCTGGGCCCTGTCCTGTTCAATTTCTTTATCAATAACTTGCTAGACGTAATAGAGAACACTGTATTGAAATTTGTAGATGACACCAGATTAGGTGACCTATTGATACCCTTGAGGGCAAGGTCACCATCCAGAGAGACCTAGAGAGCCCTGGAAGTGGGCCAGCAGACAAACCTTAGGAGATTCCAGGTGGACAGATGCCAACTCCTGCATCTGACAAGGACTAAGGCCATGCAGCGACTCAGGCTCCCTACTCTCTGGTAGGGAGCAGCTCTGCAGCAAGGGACATGGGACCTTGGCAGGCACAAGCTGGGCAGGAGCCAGCACTGTGTCATGACTTCAGGGACATCCAGCTGCTCCCTCAGCTGTGTCAGCAGGGGCACAGCCAGGACAGCAGGGGAAGTAATGATCTGTCTATGGCCAGTCCTTGTCTAGTCACATAAATTACTGTGAACATCTCCCCCACCTGATACAGGGGAGACATCAACAAACCAAAGCAGTTTCAGTGAAAGGGACCCTGAACATGAGCAGGGAGCTAAATGTAGGTCCCATGAGGAGAGCCCGAGAAAATGGAGCTTAAGGAGACGACTTTGGTTGTGTCTTTTTCTGCCTAGGAGGATGTTACTGAGAAGTGTTTTCACAGTGTTGCATGGTAGAAGGACAGGAGGAAGGCAAAGGCTGAAACGAGAGAGGTGTAGACTTGATATAGAAAACCTTTATTACCATATGGAGACTCAAACTGGGAAGAGGTTGCTCTAAGAGGTGCTGTGGTTTCTATCCTTGAGATTTTCAAGACGTGAAACATAACAAGTTTAAACCCTGGGCAGTCTAGTCTGAGCTTACCCTGATCGGAACAGGAGGTGATCTTCGGTTGTCGCTTCCAACCTAAACTTTCTTTTTTTTGCTTATGAATTCATCCAAGGATGACCATTCATTCCTGCCAGCTGTTTGACTGGACCTTCAAAAAAAATTACAAGTTTGTGTGTGTGTGTATGCATACGCACACATACATACATATATGAAGAATTTCAGATGAATTCTTGGTTTTTTAGAGTTTAGATGTGAAAGTGGTGTGGATGATATGAAATAGACCAGTTTGTTGTGGATATTGCAATTTACTGCTAAAGAGTGGTTACATGACCGAAGGTGTCTTTGCTGTATTCTGTATTCTTAGGTGAAGTACTCGCAGGCAGGGTAGATTTTCCTAAGAAGAAGAAGGTGGAAAGCTTGAGAGTAACACAGTATCAAGCAGTGGACAAACCTACCAAGAGTTCCCTTTGAACATCAGTAGCTGTTGTTTGGTCCCTACACAGTTAGTGGTTCTGTCATTATTCTTTGTGAAAGCACTCTGTTCCTCACTGGATCATCATTTTTCAATATTCTTAAAATACTATCTGAATTCCCTATTTATATCCATTGTTTAGGGTTTTTTTAATTAGTTGGAGGTTAAACCAGTTGAAATTTCAGGTGACTTTGAATGCACCTTGCTGCAGTCTGAACCCAACTCATTGTTAGAAAGGCTGGCACAGGAAGATAAATAGTCCCTGAGGTAGAGTCACATCTGATACTTTACAGTGCTTCCCCTCAAAGAAAATGTTGCCCAAAGCTACTGAGATTTTGATGAAATTTGTTGTGATTTACTACGTTTAAAACTCAATTCAGGTATATAGAATTCCTAATACGCCTGCTAAGAAATCAAGTAAGCCTAACACAAGTGCTGGTGTATATGAATGGCACTTTGTTCTGCGTGCCTTAGGGTTGTTGAACACTTTTTCCCTATTGTGTCTGTTTCATTTAGGCTGGGCTGCTTGTGTTTCTCCCAAGGAATCAGTGTTCAATACATCCATCAGTGTAACATCTCAGTTTAAAAATATTGCTCAAACACAGCACTGAAAATTGAATTACAGATATTACAACTGTAACTTGGACTCGAAGGAAAAAAACTCTTACTTCATAAAACATTTCAGAATTAAAAGTATAATTTAAATTGTATACACTTTCACAATGACAGGTAAAATAAAACCTTCCATTGTTAAACTAGACTGAAGATTATGAACCAAACTGAGCTGCAGTCCTCTTATAGGTATGACATTGAATGAGCTACATATAATCTTGTTTCAGGACACCATTTCGATCTAGGGTGTATCTGTGCTTTCTCTTCTTTGCATGTAACTGATGCTTTGTGTCTGTGCTGCAGAGAAGAGGAGTAGCTTACTTTGAGCACAGAAAGGAGTATATTTACAGCCTCCATCCATGTGTGTGTTTCCTGTTAACATGCACATTCCTTTTATCTTGAGGAAAAGAACATAAGTCTTGGGATTATAACAGCAATATATGAGGCAGTTGTTAGACATTTAGTTTTCTAAAAGCTAAGAAAAGACTCAAGCTCTTAAGATAGAACGGTGCTTTTCAGCACTTTTCTCATGGTGACCACCTAGAAATGCCCCTTGTAGGTAACAAAAGATCCATTTCTTCTTCTACAAGATAGTAATTAGCTTTAGATATTCTTTTCCATTGAGATACCTTTTCCATTCCTTCTGGAAGAATAAAGGGAGCAAGGTAAAAGCCAGTTGACAGAGATTGTGTCAAACTAGAAGCAGGGATCAGTCAATAGTTACTTTTATAGAGAGGTTAAGGGGGCTACACACTATAAATTGTGAAGGTGCATCAGGAGATCTCAAAACTGATATATTTAGGAGCAGTTTAGTTATCTGTAAAATTTGTTTACAGTTGCCATCTGAACCATCTGTTGCCTTTCCTTGTGTTGTAGTCAGTTGGGGTAGATGATATTTTGTAATAGATGAAAGAGTTTTAGAAGTATGGTTTATGTCTCTACATATACATTTATAGAGTACATCTTCTAATGAGGCCTAGATCTCATTGGTGCTATTTGGGGATGCCACTGTAGTAACAATGATATATTACATGCTCTTAATGCTGTGTTTGCAAAGCATTTCCAATTAAAGTAGTTATGCAAATGAAAGTTGCCTCCTTTCTCCATCTGGTTGTTTGCATACAGGCTATGGCATGCTTTTCAGTGAAATATTTTTTGGTGTTATATTTCTAAAAGTTTATCTTTAATGTTGGCAGGGGTAGGGGAGGACTTCCCTCATACAGAGTCATAGTGTCCCATGACAGGAATTGTCACCGGTGCTTGGACTTGTTGGATGTACAGCTCTATGCACAAGCATTTGAGCTGATGGGGAATTGGCCACAGAACTGTTTTCTTCTGTGCTCTCTTGTAGGTGGGGACATGGAGGCTATGGCACAATGTCAGGAGCCATAGCTGCTTTCCAAGGGGTCAAGTAGTATTAGAAGCCTAGAATAGGTGTTCAGTTCCAGACATAATGTTACAGTGTTCTCCACGGTAATGGATGGGAAAACATACAAGAGGTGACTGCATTTGGTTTCTGAAGTGCCCACTGAGCTGTAGATCTAGTTGGTCCAGGTCATGTTTGGAAGACCAGACACAGCTTTTTCCCCTGCACCTTTAGTGAGAATGTTGCTATGCAGGCTTGCCACTCAGACGCTTGTCTCAGGGACTACAGCATGACCAGAAGGGATGTGAATCAGCTGTCATTTTTGAGAATGAAAGGTAAATTCCACCACTCTGTGCTGGCATTAACATCAGTTGAAAAAGCACATTCTCCATTAGGACTCCACAAAATTAACGGGATTTAATGCACTCTTTGCAGATGTCTTTATTCTGCTGCAGTTTTTGTTAGGATTTGTCAGTCTCTTATGTAGTCATGGCCAATCTATTGAAAGCCCATCCCAAGTATGTATCTAGTAGTTTGTACTGTACTTATTTCACAACATAGTATTCACTTCAGAGAAATTGCACCTTCTAGTTTAGCAAAGTATTAGAAGTTTAACATCTGTGAAGGAGTAGCAACATCTGTGAAGTGGATCAATATATGGATCACAGTTTTCCTTTAGTAGAAAAAACATGACTATGAATCAAATAATGCTGAATCAGAGGTTAGGTGGTCTCCTCTGAAAAAAATATCGAATTAAAGATTTCTGCCAACATTAATAACTATTTGCTTTAGCATTTAGTCTTGTAGAAGATAACCCAGTTTATATTGTCCAACCTAAATTACTCTTTTGTGTTTGATGCAAGACAAGTTTCAGCATCTGTGATCAGCATTTCAAACAATGATAGAATAAACCTTTCTGCTGTTTCTGCTAGAGGTGTAGTACCTTCCTCTAGGATCACAACGTGTGGTTTTCCTTAGAAATAGGGCTTTTAATTCAATGCAAGCTTAATCTGATTGTGGAGCCAAATCATAGCAATTTTCAAAATCTGGTGTATTCTCTTGACTCAGTATTGAAATGCATTTCTTTCCTCACAGAGGGCTTGGGTTTTCCTCCCCTCTACTTGCAGACTGTGGTAGATAATGATCACCTGTTAAAAATTTTGTATTTATAAAAACTTAACAAAATTAATTTAGTGTATGAATCCTAAAGACATGTGAAAGGAAAGGGATCAAGTATCACAATCCAGTTTTTGCATATTAACAGAGTAAACAGATGTGTAAATACCACAGGGTGTGATGACTCTGCTTTTCTTAATACAAAGTACTGCAAGAAGTTGTATATATTTATGTATATAAATACGTATATGCATGTCTTAATATACAGTTGAATACATATATTTCATTATACATACAGTTTGTATTTATATACACATATATAATATTATATGTAGCATATGTTTTTCGTAGAGAAATGATGCTGTGTAGTATTCACATCTGGCAAAGAACTCAAGGAATGGGTACTTCAGTCCTTTCATTGATTCTTGCTTTACCATTTCTAGTTGTTTATTCTGGCATACTAGGATTAAATTAATGAAGAGAGGCAAATTTCTTTAAACTTTTAGCAACTAAAAGCAGTGCTGCTGAAAGTGCCCTGGGATCCTAGTCAATGGCAATTGACCATGAGCCAGCAGTGCCCTGGCAGCCAGGAGGGCCAGCTGTGTCCTGGGGTGCATCAGGCACAGCATCACCAGCCAGGCAAGGGAGGGGATTGTCCTGCTCTGCTCTGAGCTGGGGCAGCCTCACCTCGAGTGCTGGGGACAGTTCTGGGTGCCACAATATAAAAAAGGCATTAAACTACCAAAGAGTGTCCAAAGGAGGGTCACAAGGATGATGAATGTCCTTGAGGGGAATCCATATGAGGAGCAGCTGAGGTAATTTGGTCTGTTCAGCCTGGAGGAGACTGAGGGGAGATCTCATTGTAAGGAGAGTAGAAGGGCAGTCACTGATCTTTTCACTGTCATGACCAGTGACAGGACCCAAAGGAATGACATGAAGCTGAGTCAGGGCAGGTTTAGGCTGGATATCAGAAGAAAGTTCTTCCCCAGAGGGTGGTTGGGCACTGGAACAGGCTCTCCAGGGAAGTGGTCACAGCACCAAGCATGACAGAGTTCAAGAAGAGTTTGGACAATGCTCTTTGCACATGGTGTGACTCTTGGAGTGCCCTGCATAGCACCAAGAGTTGGCCTCAGTGATCATTGTAGACCTCTTCCAACGTGGCATATTTTGTAATTCTGTAAATCTACAGGCTGCAAATCCTTTATGATCTTTTTATCACTAGGGAGCAAACTAGGGAAAATATGTAAGGCACATAGTAAAAAGTAGTTGTTTCTGTAGCTGACAGCCCCAGACCTGTTTGTCAGATGGTGGCATTTCGTAATTCACATCCTATTCTTTTTCATCATCCATAAATGATGAAGTTGGTGACAGTTTTGACATAAAAATTTGTACACTGTTTAGAAAACTATATTGGGTTCTTCCTTATTGCAACAGTGTTGGACAGAGGGTAGAGAGAAAAGAAGTCAAAATTAAGTTGAAGAATACTATTGTAATATTTCATCATAGTTTACATGTTCAAAGCACTTTGGTAACTTCTGTTATTGTACAAACATGCAACATAAAGCTGGTTAGTATTTCATAAGGGATTTATCAGTTAAATGTTAAATATAAAAAGAATTAATGGTTCATTTTAAAAGTAATTTTAAATATAAATTTTAAAATAAATTTTAAATATAAATTTTAAATATAAATTTTAAACTGGAGTATCATCTATATCTCCATCTCTACAACCCATTTTTTAGCCTCAGGAGCTGAAATCCTGTAGCTATGTAATGTCACATGAAACCTCTGAATAACCTTCTGATTGCATGAAAAAAAAAAAAAAAAGAAGATAAATAGTAATCAGTTTGCTTTGTTTATTTGAGTTAATATTTAATGTGCATTATGAGTTTCTAAAATAAACTGCTTGCAATAATTCATTATGGAAAGATAATTGGTTTATAATTTTATTGTGTCCTGTATGTTCATTCTGGCAATAATCAAAGGAAAAATCATAATAGGAATTTTGCCCTAATTTGAAACAAAATTTTCATGTTGGTTTTTTTTTCCCCTCAAACATAATAAACACGGGTGGTTTTATGAGTATTTCAGAACTTGAAGTTCTGAAATTAACTAATGAAAGACTTAATCATCTTAAACATCTTGTTTTCCTTCCTATTTATATGAGAATGGGCAAGTATTAATCACTGCTGAAATTTTTTTTTAGGAGTTCAGAGAATCCTTAACAGAGGAGTACTTGTTAGGACACAAAGATTTTTAAGCTACTTTATATTTTCTTTTGGCCCTCTAATCCCTTTGAGTCACTTTAGAGGTATGAGTAGTTGAAATTCCACAGTATCTGAGTAACTTTATGGTTTAAGTTGGTTAGATTGTTAAAATAGTATTTGGTATGAGGAAACAGTTTGTATTGCTTAGCCTGTAGCTCAACTATAAAAGAGAAATTCAAATTAATTCTTTTCCTGTTCAGTCATCATATAAAGACACTTAAACATACTTTTTAAGGTGTAATTTGAGATGGGAAGTATTTGGTGTTCTTTTCTCATGTGAGTAGTCCTTTCTTACACAACAAGTCATTATCAGGTCAAGCTATTCGCTTCTGCTAAGGCTCCTTAATAATGATTTTGGCTCCTTAATAATGATTAATTTCAGAGCAATATATATACCAATTCCAAAATTGGTACACATATTTCTCTGAAATTAATTGTAAATGAAACACATTTGATGAGTTTCATTTCAGTATCAGTGCTGGCTAAGAAACTAGAAGCATACATATGGTTACATTGTGATATGGTTGCACAGACCATCTACAGTAGGAAAATCTTCTGTTATCTCACAGAAAAAAAACAAAACATTGTTTTGTATCTGTCTTACTGAGCAGAAAAAATGGCATTATTCCCACTGTGTTTACATCTAAAAAGGTGAAGAGCTGAATTTGCTACTTGCATGTTGCTGTAGAAACAATGCACCATCATAGAAAAAAGTAAATGTTTTCTGTCTCATGAAGTAAACATTATTAAATTCTTGAATCATTAAAGTGGAAACAACTTAGTACTATTTTGAAAAATTTGCAATGCATGCACACTAAGACTGTTTGTAAATCCAGTGTTAATTCTAACTAACTAGGAAAATATTATGTAAGCCAGATAGAAGACAGCTATACTACTGGTGATGATTTTTATTGTTGTGGTTTGCTTTGCTTTGCTTTGAATTGGGTTGGATTGATTTGGTTTGCTTTGGATTGGTTTGCTTTGGTTTGTGGGGGGAGCAGGGTGTTTTTTCTTTGTTTTTAGTTGCCATGTTAGTGCTTTTCTGAAACGAGCTAGTTACAATTGTATAAACTCTCACCCTGGAACCTCTTGGGAAGTTCTGATCCAGTGGTCTTCTCAGTACAAAGTCAACACTGAATTTAGACCAGATGGCTGCAGGCTTTGCCAAGGTGTGCCCTGAAATCCCCAAGAACAGAGATTATGCTGCCTCCCTAAGCGATGTTTTATGGTGCTTAATTCTCCTGATTTTGAACATTCCTTTCTTTATGCCAAGTCAGAGCCTTCCTTATTTTAATTTTTGACCACGGTCTTTTGTGCTTCATCCACAGATCTCAGTAAAGAGCTTAGGTCAACCTTTGGTATAACCTTCTCTGACATAAAGGAAGGTTGCTCTTAGGCCCTGCTCCCCAGACAGTTATTTCCTACCCTGTACTATTGTAGGGGTTTATTCCTAGAAGCAGAACTTTGCATTTGTGCATTTTTCCGTATGTCATGAGGTTCCTGCTGGTCTTTTCCTCCAGTCTGACCTCAGGTTTGTCCATGCAGCTCTCAAAATTTCTCCCAGATAGGATAAGAGGCAACAGACACTTGGAACAGAGGAATTTTGGATTAAGTGCACAGATTTATATTTCTGCTCTATATGCCTCGAAGTGGCTTTTAAGACAACTTCCTCTGTGATTTTTCCAGGTGCCAAAGAAAGACTTACTAACCTATCACCTTGCCATTTTTTAAATACCAGTGTAGTTTGGGTTTTTTTGTCTCTTACTGATGACCTTAGCCAATCTCCATGCCAAGCCAAATGGCAGACTTTGAGTGTCACCAGCAGGCTCTCAGCACCATCACATGCACATCAGCTTTGTCAAGTCTTCTTCTATTTGCAAACTGTTAGCTGCCAGTGTCTCTCCTCCTGGAACTCTTCAGACATAAAAACCAGGGGCTTTTCTTAACAGCACCCATGCATTTTTGGGCAGTATTTCTGCTTTCTTCCTTCCACATCCTGTCCTCACTTCCGTCCCATGTACTCATCCTTGCTACAGAGGAATTCAGTGGTGAGTTCCTCCGATTTTTTACTTGGTACATTAATATAAATAATCTTGGTTTGTGGTCCGTTCAGTATTAAAATTTGAGAATTTTTTTCCTGATTGATGCAAACTTTGTCCTGTGACAAAAGCTGAGGATAAAATGCTAAAAATAAATCAGTTAATTAGCCTTAATTTTCTTAATTTGAATTAGTTTTACAAATAAATCACTATTTAGAACATATGTCTGCAATTTTCTGAGAAGCTTCAGGTAGGTTTCCAGTGATAACTGAATCTCATCCATTCTTTGTGTAAAGTTCATGCAAGTAACATTCATTTATCCTAAAACTGAAGACTTTCAATGTAGTTTTTAATCCTGAGAAAAATTAGAAAAATATGGCCTATCTTGAAGAAATTAGAGGAGATGTAGTCTTTGTGTGTCTGTGTAACCGTTGATACTGCCTGTCATGAATTCAGAGCAGCTGAAGTAAAAGCTGGATCTCATAAGGAAAAATAAGCTCGATACTGTTTAGAGGATAAGACAGCGATGTACGGATAGACAGCAAAACATATGGTGCCAGGAGCTTGATGCTGGGAACAGTCCCACTCTCTATCTTCATTATTAATTTGGAAAGAATGCAAGCATATGTTAAGTTTTATTTTATATTTTTCTTTGCATAAATGGAACCTTATGATATTGAATAATCCTGTTCTTCACTGGTCAGGAC
Source organism: Sitta carolinensis (assembly GCA_032173965.1). Classification (NCBI taxonomy): domain Eukaryota; kingdom Metazoa; phylum Chordata; class Aves; order Passeriformes; family Sittidae; genus Sitta; species Sitta carolinensis. The sequence goes on from CM063284.1 coordinate 80,642,038, forward strand.
AGAGCACAATGTGATTTGGCACAAATTTTTTTTTTAATTGGAAAAAAAAGGCAAAATAGTATTTGACTTGGAAATGACAAACTAATGTAATTAAGGGGAAATGAGGCCAATTTAAAGACAGAGACACTCATGGGAAATAATGGTTCTAACATGAGACCTTTGGCATTCCTCCTCCCTGGCAGCAGGATAGGAGTGCAGAGAGCTGTATTCCAAAGGCCTCTACTCATGGATGACAGGAACAGGAGCTGCCCTTTCCTGCAAAGATGTGTTGCTCTTTGGCAGAGAGGGGAAAAACAAGTCAAATTGGGATTTAAGGAAAACAGCTAGAATCTGTGACAGTATTGAACAAGTATAGACGTTTTGTTTTTAGTCATTTGTAATCAGTAAATTAAGTAATCAGTTCTGCACTTAAACAAATCTCAGGTTGAGGGGTGAGTTAAAACTTCACAGGGAAAGAAAGAAAATCTGTCACTAGGATGTTCTGGAGAGCTTGGGAGCATGGCTAAGTATTATGAATTCTTAGGCAGAACACAGGCTACAGGCAGCCATTGAATTTGGCCATTTTGCAGTGTGAAAATGCCATCTGAATACATTAAAAACGTGAACAGTTATCAGGAAAACAGAAAGATCTGTCACTCAGTAGTTCATCAGCACAAGCACAGGAGCATAACTGGAGTTGTTTTACAGCAGCTCAGAATGCCAAGTGTGTTTTTTGCACTGATACTCCTTCAGGCAGCAAGTACTTGCCTGCCAACACTGTGTTGAATGAATCTGGAGGATAGAAAAGAAACCGGCATTTCTCTTATGTCTGCTGTCTGGGAAAGGCTGTATTTCAGCAACAGGTATCTTTGTGCCTAACAGTGTGACTTTCCTCCTTATTGATTTCATTCTGTGTGGAACAGTGGTTTGGGTTTTAGCCTTAAATAACAAAAAAAAAAAAAAAAAAAAATTTCAGAGCTGAAATACTGAGGTTTACTTTCTTCACCTGTGTTTTCATGTATGTCTTTTAAAATTTCTGTTCAAACAGTCTAAAAAAGTAGAGAATATTTAAATAATGTCCTCTGCTGCGTATGGGATTATGCTTGACATTTGCTTGATATTTGCTAGTATATCTTGCTGGTTTTAGTCTACAGTGTCTTAAAGCTTTGATTCTATAATACATATTGAAAAAATACTTACTAGTATTTAACAAGTAATGCTAGCTTTATATTTTATAAATATGAATTCACTAAATGTTAAATTAATGGTAATAAATACAAATTCAGAAAATGAAGATATAATGCCATTGTTTATACCAAATTGTTTTATTATTTCTAGTGAACCCTACAGGAAAATTCCGCAGTCATTACAGTGTTCCTGTTACAGTTTCTTCTGAAGATTTTTTTTTCCCCAAGAAACAGTGACTGCATAGTAAGCTTGACAGATGTTTACAAAGTATGGGTAACATAGCGTTTATGTGAGTCACTTTATAGGGGGATTGCTGTGGAATAATAACTATTCACGTAAGAAATTAATTCATAGGATCTGCACAATATATACAATCCTGCATTGCTTGAAATCATGAAGCTGCTCTTTGAGGAGCTGTTGCTTGGCATCTTAAAACATCTTGCCATGTTTGTATCTAAGTGGGGGTGATAGATGAACAAGTTGGAAAATGTACCTGAAAAAGCTAGCACTATAGTAAATAAGCGAAAGAAATTAATCAGCTGCAATAACAATAGACAAGTAATTATTGGAAAGACAAGCTTCATATGCATTGATTAATGAAGATAATCATATTTATTTTAAAACATTATCCAGATAATCTTGAGGTTTCTCTTAGTTTGTTTTACCGTTTTGAGGTTAGCTTAAAAAAATTCTTTTTCTCCAGTCGGATTAAGAAACTTGCTTGATACAATGCTTGTTTTCAGTCTCTTTATTTTGACTTTTTCTATAATCTCTTTGGTTGTCTCTCAAAATGCCTCAAGCTAGTAACACTCAGTCATTATGAAAATGTTAAAGTATCAGTAAGATTTTTACCCTTCAGGATGAGATTATCCAGACAGTTCAAAGAATAGCAGGGACCCAGTGTTCTCTCTAGTATTGTTACGGATGAAGTTTTGTATCTCAACGTTTTCTCTGGAGTTGCCAAGCATCTCCTCTCCACAGTTTCCATGGTTGGACATCAGATCACACCTGCATAATTCAACAGGAAAGGAATAATAATAGTCCAAGCAATGACCGAGGTTGGAATTACTTCTCTGATTTCTGTATGTTGTGATTTACTTGAGATAAAAATAAAAATGTACTGAGCTGTGTTTTCACCCAGGCTGGCAACCAGGCATCACATAGCTGTGGTGCTTCTGTGCAATAGAAAGTCTTGGAAATTTAGCTTGGATTTAGGTGTTTACATATGTGCAGTTAATTTCCACGTACTTCACTAAAGTAGACTAAAATACAGAAGATGAAGTGCCATATCAAAAAGGTCAGAGTCTTTTGAATCAATAAGGCTTTTATATTCTGGAAACGTGCACCTGCTCTGTACTGAGGGTTCCAGGTATCGCCTGAGTTAACTCAGCTGCAGTACAAGAGATGGCACTCCTGTTTCAAGATCACACATGGTGATCTTCATGTCTTTTGTCTCGCTTTGAATTGATGTTGGTGAAAATCAGCTTGATAGAGGTGTCATCAGTGCTGAAATCCACAAAAATGGCTCAGTAATTTGCCTGGATGCATATGTTTTGAGTTTCACAAAGTATATGGGTATGAATTCAATAAAAATTAGTTACTAGAGGCTGGAAAAAGTAGCTAAAATACTATTGCTACTAGTCATTGATGCTAGTCTGTAGACATCATTTCAACCTTTTTCTGAGTTATATTCACTAAATCATATGTGCCACTGACCTCATTTTACTAAACACAGTCACTATAATAAACTCAAAGTCTTTCAATGTTAAAGGTTTCAGGCTATTTTTTAACAGATTTAGATTTATTTAGGTACTGGTTCTTGGCCATGGGACTCTTGAGTAACAAGAAACATTTTGACTAATGAACTGTTCAGTTCAATAGTTCTAATGATTATTTAAGTCATACACAATCTCTAAAGGGAAAGGATCCAAAAGCTAAATTCCCGACTTAGTAGTTTAGAGTTTCTCGTTATTCTTTTAATTTCCCATATTTGTCCCTTTCCCCTTGTTTTTTGTTTGTTTTTTTTTTTTTTTTCCCACAACATTACTTTTTTCCAAAGGTTTCATAATATTCAGCTTTTGTAAATCATTTGTTTGTAAAGATTTGACAATTGCTGTTTTGGTAGCAAATAGCAAGTATTAATTAATCACTGTCCAGAGAGTTGTTCTCTATATATCCTTATGCAACAAAGATTAAAAGATAATGATTAGTTCAGCAAAGAGTTCTTAATGTGTCTCTCACCTTAACTTGTAGTATGTAACTCCTCCTCCTTCCAGCTTGGGAGTCCATCTCTTCAGATTTCATCACTTTTGTAGGTGTGTGCCAGAAGCACATTCAGATACAGCCTTAGAATGATGCTGTGAAGGCAGCAGGTGAGGGTAACTTTGCCCTTTGGGTCAGCTTCAGAGCCCAGAGTGATGGTAGGGGAGTGCCAGCAAAGAGAGAATCCAAAGGCTGACTCTTTCTTCATTGGCAGTCTAGTTTTATTTGCTCCTTCAGTGAGATAATTAGCTAGCTCCTGTTCTAGCCTTACACTGAAATAATATTATGCTCTTTCTGGACATTTGGAAACTGTGTTAGGTAACTGTAAAGTCCCAGTTTAGATGTGAGCTCATTCTTGAAGCAGGTATTTTATCCATCTCAGTAAATTGATTTTTATTTTCAGCTCTTGGGATGAAATGAGAATAGCACAAAAGTTGTTCAGGTTCTCTATTCATAGGTTCTTTTTGACTTTGCACTTCGCAAAACAGTTTAAATACTACAGTTCTGTTATCCTTAACCTCTACAAATGCTTCTTCCGTTACTGACACATCTCATGGGTGTGATGCAACCAATGTAGATAGAACTTCATCATTTCACAATGCCTGTAGTGAGCTGAAGAGCTAAGCCTGCTCTTGATTCATCTTCATTCTTCAACTGCACTGGCTTGTGTTTTCAAAGATCTCAGAAGCACATCCTCAGAATTAATTTTTCTCATCTTTTTTCGCTCATTTTTCCCTTCATCAGTGTCTTAGTTTGGAAGACAGGTATCGCTAAGGACAAACAGGACCCTCTCCTGAAATAGAGAATGCAAAGAAAACTCCTCTCTCCAAATTGTTATAATTTTGGAATTAAGGGGCTCTCAGGCAAAGATGTGAGGATATGGATAACAGTTCTTTACTTGTGTTTAGCAAGGCAAACAGAACAACAATAACTATGATACGAACTACAGACAGAACCAGGGAAACAGTCCCAGTTTTCTCTGCCGCTGGCACCCTTTCCCGTTGGTGCAGTTCCCAACACAGGCAGCTGTGGTGCAGAGTCCCGGGATGCTGGAGATGGATCAGGAGCTCCCCGGCGGTGGCTGGAGCTGCAGCACGAGTCCCGGCAGGCAGGGGGTGCGGGCTGAGGCGTGGAGAACACTCGGAGCAGGAGCGAAGGAACAGCGAGGGGGGCAGGAACTGCAGCGGCTCCTGGTGAGGCAGACAGGGGCAGGGTCAGGATTGCCGGGGCACACACGAAGAGACCGTGGCAGGAAAACCCCAAACTCTGCTCCAGTGGTGCCAGTGAAAGAAAAAAAATCTCCCCCGAAGTCTGGAAACCACAGCCTGCTGTTTCTTCTCCCGACAAGCACACGCCCCAGGAAAAAAAAAAATAAGTGAAGTCCACATGTTCCTCCCCTCCCTCTACCCCAGGCCACTTCTTTTGTCTTTCTTAACGATCCATAAGTTCCCAGAGATCAGTTTCCTGACAACTTATGGGAAAAAATTCTACAAGAAGACCCAACTCCCAACACAGGTTGATTCCCTTAAATTCAAATGAGCTTCTTGTGTCTAGCTTCAAATGCCTCATGAGAAGGAATCTTCACTCCATAATGAATAGGAAGCCTCACTTTTTAGCCAAGAATCCTTGCGCATTTGTCCATTTGCAGTCCTGTATGGTATACAAGTGCATAATTACATGGAAGACCTTGATTACAGCTTCCTTTGTAGGGTCCTAGATTTTCTCTCCAAAATCTTTCTCTTGCCTTTTCCCTGTGCTACTGGCAGCCATGGAAAGCAAACATGCAGGATTCTCAGACCCAGTGCTTCTTCCCTGGTGATCCACAACCTTTGTACACTTCATACAACCTTTGCCTCCAGCAGGTGACTGTGTGGTGGTATCTGGTCTTGAAAACCCCTGGTTCCTCAGTGCCAATCCCAGTTTTCCCTTCATCATAGATCTCTGGTTCCAGGACAGAGAATACTTGGTGTATGGATGGAAAGGCCTCAGCATGGCCATCAGTGATCTATTGCCATATCCTCCTGCAATGTGATGGCATGGGCTTCAGCCTGCACTTGGATCTTGTTTCCTGAACTTCCTGAAAATCTTCTTTCCAGGCTGATGATCATCCTTCTCAAAGAACTTGGTTTCTGTGTTTGGAGAGCACATTGCTCGCCAGTGTCTCTAAATACTGCCTCTAACACATGGATTGTGCTTCTCTTGAGTTCCTTTGGTCCCGCTCCCTTAGAAAAGCTGACAGAGATACTGTCTTCATCATGGTGCATCAAGGCTACTTTCCTGTGGTTCAGGTGTTCATACATGAGATGTTCAACAGACATCTACTTGCAGGAGCTCTATCTTTATTTTTTGTTCTGTATGGGTAACAGCAGTTCTTTAAGATTATTACTTTATCACAGTGATTCACCTGACTGGGAGATTTCCAGATGTTGCTGAATTGCCCCTAGATCCAAATGTCCATTTATCTTCTCAGCTCATCTCCTGTGATGTTTACAGGAGCTCTATACTAGGACACATGTTACCTTCAGCAAGGGCCTCATTTCTAATTTCAGATTTTGAGCTGCATCTTACTTCCCTTCCTTCTTCCTGCCACACTCAGTGCACTACTATGTAAATATCTGTTCTTGATCTTGCTCACAAAAATTTGACTGATTTCTTATTAATGCAAGAGGGCCAAAGCAAAACCATGTAAATATTTTTAAACAAAGCAATATATTCACATAATATATTTTAAATTACCGGAGAAAAACCTAGATTCTCTCTTTGAAAAATAGGAAGATTATTAAACAATATGTCATGGTCAAAACAGAATTTCTGACAGTTTTTATTTCAATTTAAACAAGACGTTTACTGGGGGAATTGTATAAGGGACTTGTCTTTGATCATCAATTATATAATATGAAAACTAGTAAAATACGGAAAATTTTCTGTAGATCATCTCTTTTTTTATAGGGACATCATGACTTTCCTAGTTTAGGGAAATTAGACCAAAACTGACTACATCTACATCCTGTGATCAGGAATCCATCACACTCAGAGGAGACTCAGGTCAAAAATTGAGGTTATTCTTGCCAGCCTTATCCATAATGTGCATATTGCTACATGGCCACCTCATTTTTGAGGGCTTTCTTGGAGTTGGCAAGGCTTGGGTGTGTCTACCTTCTTTGGGGTATCTCCATATTTGATCCCCAGCCATTTCCCACGATTTTATCTTTACTGACACCAGGATTCTTAAATAAGTCTTTAGCAAGAGCATCATGTTGATTACTAGACCAATGCCAACAAAAATCTGAACAAAATCCAAACTGTTTCCCTGTGTGTGGACAGTGAATTGATCCCAGAAATGATGAGCTGAGTCTCACTGGGCTGAATAGCTTTATCCACTTAGGACCACTGGGGCAGAAGTTCATCCTCAAGAAAAATATGGAAAGTGAACGCACACTCCATTATTCCTAGAAATTCCCAGTTTAACTAAGGGCAGTTCTTTGAGTTCGTTCTGCAGTTGACTTGAAGGATCATAATCTCTGAGTAGCTATTGTGGCCTTTCAGGTATTTCAAAGAAACTGTTCCTGATCTTAAGTCATTATATTCTGTTTCCCTTTACTGTGGCTACATGTCTGTGTTTGGTTGCAATATAAAAATACATTATTCTGTTTTTGGTTGTGCAGGATAGATGACTTGTGTTTTCAGACATACTTTGTGTCAGAATGAGTTTTGCGTAAGGGAGGATATGAAGCTGCTGAACACTGAATGATTCAGCACTGTTCCAAGGGAACAGACTTTGACATATAGATGTGTAAATGACATGAGCTTTTCTAATATACAAGACTTACAGCATTGAGTCATTTACTTATCCCTATTTTCTCTTGCTATATTTATTCTTTTGTAGCCTGGATGTTTTCCTAAAGGACTGTTTCAGACTTCAATTATAAACTTCCAGCAATCATAAATCTTCTATGGCCATTGTTTCATTACGGTTGTCCTGTTGTTTGTTTGTACTACAGAAAACTGAATAGACATCTGTAATCTTGTTGTTTCTTATTGCAGTTTTTATTAGTATTTTGGGGAGTTTATGTGAAATCTATTAGGATTTGGGTTTGCATTTTATACTGTGTCACATGAAATAGGTCTCAAATTAATTCATATATTTTCAGTTTGAATGTTGTCATCTATTCCAAGAGCTTGTTAAGGGCTTTAGATAAGTCATGATTATTAAAGCTTGTGGCTTAGGTTGTGGAAAAATGTATATCAAGTACAAAAAGTTTTATGACTTGAAAGCTGATCAGGATAATATGAAAGGTGTTCTTCAGAATTAGTCAGAAGATGGACAGACATCTATGTTAAATTTAACACAGGAAAGCAAAAGCTAATTAAATTTTTCTGTATGGGTGGCTCTTTGCAAGAATTTTGCTATTCCATTGGGTATGCAGAGTGTAATTGTTTTCTAGTTCATCTGAGAAGCTGTTATGGAAAAAATGTAAATAATTGTGTTTATCTAAATCAAACTTTTACTCTTCATTGAAGAAGCAAATTACAAACTCTGAATATAATGAAGAAGCAGATCACATAATGTTTACTGCTGTGAAAAAGAAATTTATAAAGTTTTTCATTAACTTAAAATTAATATTAAAATATGTAATTAGAATTACATTTGTAATTCGCCTTGTCACAATACAGTTTATGACATCTTTTCAATGAAACAACAAAAGCAAGAAAAACAAAGCCAAAGTTCAATATAGTGAAGTCAACTGCTACTGTATAGAAATGATCAATACATTTGAAGGGAATTTCATTCCAGAAGTGCCACATGCTTGCACAGCTCATTACTGGGACTGTAGCTCCTCTGAAAATCATGTACTTTTAATTTTTCTTTTAATATGTTGTTCCAGAAACTACCATAATGGTTAGTCTTGTACTTGTGTTCTTTTAGCTAGGGTTATTTTTTTTTTGTCTTATGATTAATCCAAATTATACCTGCTGTCAGGAAGAATCTGCTTCTTATTAATACAGCAATGTTTCCCAAGACTTACATGCTGAATTTGATCTGTGTCTACATAATTCCTTGAGGAGACAGATGAATGTGGAAAGCTGAGAGTGCCTCAACCCAACTTGCATGTTTTTTCCTCCTCCTTGTAATTATTACAAATTTTATGTGAAGAAGCACAAGAAGGTTAGTATGGAGTTCTGGCTTAGTAAGAAGTTCTGATTCATAGTGTTTAGAATTTAAAGTTTCACTATCTAGCCATTAACCATAAATTCTGTTCTAAATTTTTCATTTAAAGTGTTTCTAAATTTAATTTTTGAGACACTGCATTAAATTTGATCTTTTTTTTCTCTGATATGCACTGTGACATGAATGAAATTGGTGTTCTTAAATCAGGGATTGTCCAAAATACAATGTGCTAAACCTGTTGGATTCAGTGAGTCTCGTGTGCGATTTTACATCCTACCATTCCTAATGTAGTATAGAAGTTTCCAAGTTTACTCACAACATCTGCCAATCTCGTTTTACTCCTTTTCTTGGGACAAGACTGACAGGGATATCTTGGTCTGTAAGACTTCCAGGTTTCCCGTTCTCTCATACAGTGGGATTTGCCAAGAAAATTTCCAGATTTCCTCTACTGCCTAAGAGATGATGGGACGTTTGGTCATGTAGCCTTGAGACACATCTTTTAAGTGCTACCTGTTGACCTACTCACTTCCTTAGCCTGCATTGCCTCAGATTTGAGATTCCAAATTCTTAAGGGTGTAAATGTATACACCCATTCCCAATCGATGGCCAGCTTTTAACCTGAAAAAACTGCCCCTTGTCATCATGTAAAATGATGTTCTGTTCTGTAGTCAGACATTCTGAAGTCAAGGTAGGCAAAGTATAGAAATGACAAGAGCATGCATGGGATCAAGAAGAATGTAATGAAACAGTTCAGTGAAAATGCCCTTGGTGTCAGATTGCTTGTGCAGACTTTGCCAATAGTTAGTTCAGCCTGTGAATCATAGTGTTTGTTAAACTAGAGGAACATTTATTTCTTCCTGAATTTCCCTGCCAGCTCTCACTCACTGAAGAGCGTGTTAAAAGCTTTTGCTTTCTCTCCTGAGAAGCATTTCTAAGAGAAGAGAAAAATAACTCATATCATAGGAAGTATCTCAGAATGTATCAGTGGCAAAATGGGTGAACAAATATTAAATTAGGAATAACAGATTGCCAGGACTAGATAATGTTCATCCAAGAGTAGCGAGAAGACTCAGAAACAAAAGAGCCAAATTGAAGGCTATGGCGTTTCTCTTTTAGCCCCCACAAAATGTTTCATAGGACACTTATGTTCCAGATGGGCTTCCAAATAGGTCTAGGCAGCTCAGATCTTTATAACATTTGCATCAGACTAAAAGAAAAGGCAATCAAGAACAGAACTAATTAGCTCACATATTAGTACAATGAAGAAAGAGAAAAGATATGGAGGTTTTTAAGAAAGAAATTGTGATGCCACACTGAAATCAGTTTAAATTGATTTTGGGTAAGTATGAAGTGATGTGTATGGAAAAGTCATGACTTTCACATAGACATGTGATGCACTGTAAGCCAGTATGAGGCATGAAGAGGCTCTTGTAGTGGTAACATGATCATTCCATTGAAATAGTTGTTTAGTAGTCGAGAAGATGATGAGAAATGCCTGAGTTTACCTGGCAGCCCAACCCAGAATGTCTCTTCCTGCTTTGTAACATATAACTCAGGGTGGCATTTTTGACAACTTTGGTTTAGCTTTGCAAGTTCCTTACCATTTGAGATAGTAAGTCCTGAATGGCTTCCCAAACTTTCCAGTAGAATCTGCCTGTTTCAGATCTGTTTATCTTTACCAGAACTTCCTGCTGAAAACTTCCAAAGAATAAGCAGTCAGAGGTCTTCGTTTTGATGAAATACAAAATTCTTCAGGCCAAAAACCCAATGACAACCATTTAATCATTCAGAACATAATGTGGGTTGATATTACCATTTTAAGTAGAATAAGCCAGTATTAATTTATGCATAGTTCTATATGCGTAATTCTATACTATTTTTTAGATACAAATGAAAAATTATGGTTTCACATCATGCATTGAGGATCAGAGAGTGCCCATTCCTTTGCTACAGTTTTTGTCAGAACTACTATAAACCTTAATTTCTGGTGGAATAAAAGGTTTTAGTCCACATGTAATTCTTCACAGTCTTCTTAAAATCTACCCCACCAGCAAGATACATTTTTTTCACTAAAGTATCTTTCCTCCAACTCTTAACATTAGACCTTTTTTATTATGTGTAATTATCCAGATTTACCACATGCTGTCCTTTCTTCTGTTGGAAGTGCTAGCCCTACATCTGTCATCTTTTGCTTTTTGAGTAGTAAATGATGTTGAGAAGTGTGTCCCAAAATAGACTTTTAGATCGCGTCTGTTGGTCTCCACGACCAACTGCCATTTTCCGTACTGTCCCAACAGTGTCAGTCTAATTTAAAATATTCAATTTATTAACAAATACAGTGACTCAGCTACATGATCCAAAGCACAGTTCAAAAATTAAAACTGTAGAGAAAACTGAAGATTTTGGAAAAACATAATTTCTTAGGAAAAAATGTACATTTGTATGCTACCCCATGCCCCACCCCCAAACAGCAAAACAAAAAAAGCACCAACAAAAAAACAAGAAACTTACTAGAAAATCTAAATACTCATTCATGCTGTTTGTGGTAGAGATATATTTTAATGTCTTCACACTCCAGAGCAGCAAAAAATCCATTAGCACACAGATTCTCACAGTCATTGACTGTGTGGGAAGATACAGATGGGGTATTTTTCTTCATTGCAACGATATCACTAACAGCAGGAGCTGAAACATACTATGTCATGTCAACCTGAAACAAATTAGGATTTAAGAATCTAATAACGTTGGGATTGCTCAGTAGTGCAGTTTGCTGACAGAATGTCATTGTGCTCGAATGGCATGTGCTCAGAGTTGAGTCGCTCTGGCAGTTAAAATACCCATGTTTCCTTATTAAGCCAAAATGCCAGCAGCTACCCCACCGAGGGCTTCAGTGAAATATAATACACTCATCCCAAGCTTTCTATGGCATGGGGTGGTCAGTATGGCCAAACAACCGAACTGAAGAAAATGAAGAAAAATACCTGGTGACCTGTTAGAAGCTTAAAATCTGACGAGTTCAGTGGTTGCCTCACTGTGGCTAATCGATGCTATCTCACAATTCAGATAAATATGTTGAGATATTCTGTTCTATGCTTAATGTCAATGTTTTTTAGAAACCTTACAAATTTTCTTTTGCTAAAGAACTAGAGTATTAATTATATCAGTTTTCTATATTCTTTCTGTTAGAGTGAGAAGGAAAGCAGAAGTTTCATGAGCAGACTTTTCATTTTATTACCAAGAACTTCAACTGTTTGCAGGATTTTTATTCATATATAACCAGGGCTAAGAAACATTTTAGAGCTAAATCGCTCCTTGTGCAAGTTTCTTAAACATGATTTGAATTCATGGTCACAGCAATGTATGTGCAACCTAAAAGAAAAGTTTGCATATAGAGATGTAAATTGCATACACTGTCCATCTTGTTCTACCGATGATAAAAAAAAATTCACATAAACATGTGTTGTATCAACAACAGTCAGTTGATATATTCCAAATTCAGAGTACTCTCTAATAGATAGTGCAAATACAAGGCTGTGCTATCCTTCTAAAAATTGACTTTCTTAGCTCACTTGTTTTGTGAAGCAGCACACAGCTCACTTGTTCCCAAGTGTCAACAGCCCATGTTAGAAGGCTTTGTATGGACGCAGTACTCCTGTGCAGTGGTAGTGTCAGCTTGACCTCATTCCTGTTGCAAAGATATTTTTTAAATGGCCATGTTTGAAAATGTAAAAATTTTTATGTGTATTAGCTGCCAGTTTTTTCAACCACTTCAGAGAATTCTCTGTTCTTGAATTAGCTTAAAAAAATATGTGAAGTATTTGAACATCAGTAACATATATAGGCTAAATGAAATGTTTTGGTTTTTTTCTTCTAAAATAGAAAAGGCATGTTAAATATATGTTAGAAGAACTTAGGATTTTCAGGGTCCAGTTGAATGGTGCAGAAGACATCTTCTGGTTTTGTACTTCTTTTGCTTAACCCCCAGTGTACATATTTGTGCTTTTTTTGAAGCTAATTGATGGTAAAGCTGGTGATCCTCTATTTTTTCCCCTATTTCTGTGTCTGAATAGACAGCTGGACCTCATTATGTTCTTGTGCATTCCACAAGATTCAGCACTACAAATTGTCATTTTCAGTGTGCATGGAGAAATTTTAGAAAGGGAAAAGTGTCTGTGACTTGTAAGGATTTCTGTATCTGTACCTAGGATCAATCACTATTTAAAGGAGGAGAAAACTCATCCCTGCTACTTTCATATCTTTTACTGAAATAGTAGGAGATCTTCTATATGGAAAGTGAATATTCTGTTTAAAGACTAAAAGCTAGAGTAGAAGGTCATAGGGAAATGCAGAAATCCTGGTGATTAACTGAACAACCCTTTGAGCAGCACACATTTTCAAGCCTGACCGCACATTTCAGTGCTCCCTGCTGAGTGTTTTATGGCACCACTTTCTTGTGTCTTAGGAGCTGCTGGTACAGCCTTGGCATCCTCTGCCTGTGTGGCTCAGAACGCTGTCCCTGACTGCAGTGTTCCACATCTAATTGCTGCTTCTCTCACTGGATCTTGCTGAGTTTAAATCTGGTAACTCCCTGCTCTGCACTGATGGATTGTTATCTTTTCCATGTCCTTTTATCTACCAGTGGTAGGACAACATTCTTAGAGCTGATAGTTATATAAGGGTTTTGCTTTCTCCTGGGGAAGAGAGAATAGCTGGTGGTTCTTTTGTCTGCTTACCATGTCTGTACACACCTTTGAAATGTAAATTGAGATATCAACAGATACTTGAAGGCCAGTTTGCTCTGAATATACCTTAAACCAAGCCTTTACAGAAAGCAAGTCATTATTTAGTTTTTCTGTATATTCCTTGGGCTAGTGCTTAACTTCCAGCACTGTCAAATGAATCTCACAGGGAACCATAAGGGTTTTTTAACTGTACCACTGCCTTATCACTGAGCCCTGTGCTGGGATGATCTTACTTCTGAGGCCCTGAATCTGAATTTCAGCAATAGCGAGCCTTAGAACATCATTATGCATTTTTGTCAAAATGGATTACTTTAAAATATTGATAATTATTGCTTTTTACCTCCATTACAGCTCTAGAAAGTGTTTGAATTATCATAGGCTTTTAACTTCTGAGATTGCATCTCAAATATTACAAATGCATTGCTTTTTAAAAATCCATGAGCTGTTGCCTCTACAAAGCGGGATCTACTGAAACAGTTCTGGTCATTTCAGCTATTTCGGTCAGTGCATCTCCAAGGGCTGGACATCCTGATCTGGTCATAATCTAGGTGGACAAATACAGGTTTCCTTCCAGAGGAATGCTGAGCAGCTTGAACAGGCTCCTGGCTGAGCTGTCCTCTTCTCTAGGGCTTGTATGACATGTGTTTGTCATGGAGGGTAATTTATCTTACTGTTGCTTGCTCATGAGTTTAAACAGGGCTTTGGAGTTTTTAGATTATGCTGAATCATCACAATGAAGTGTGGTATAGTTCTTTGATTTAACACTTGGATGTGTAAGAAACTGCTTGTCAATTATTCAGTCATATATGGGATCGTGGGCACTTGTCTGCCTACCAAAGAAACAGCCAGTGGATATGTTTTACGTGGGCAAGGCTCATGACTTCACCTCACAACAGGCTTTTTAGAGCAGTTTTTCCTTAAAAGTCCTTACTTTGAAATGTGTAGAAGTCAGGAAGAAAGTAGGTCTTGCAGTATGTCAGTGAACTCTAAAAGTTAGAGAAACATGTGGCTCGAGTTTTACCGTGCACCTAAGATAGTCTTGGAAAGACATAGGTGGTGTAATGTGGTAATAGATGTGTTCTTAACAATTACTCAACACAACTTTGAATAAAAGATTGGAAATGGCTTGATTAGTTCAGTTACCTATTTCCTGGGCGAGTGTTGCCTCTTCATTGACACCCCATGGCACTTTTACAAAATTTTTGTCCTCCTTCCAGGATCAGTTAATTACTCATGAAATAGTCACACAGCTTATTTCTGTGACTAATAACTCTCAAAGATCTTCTCCAGGATAATGGAAAATTGCTTGTCGTGTTCCTAGTTCTCTCTCATTCACATTTGACTTTCCTCATGAAGCAGCCCCTTGAGAGTCTGATGCTGTGCTTTGTATGGCTGTCGATATCATTTGTGAGAAAAAGAACATTGGATAAAATGCAATGTCAAACTATTAACACATAAATTGCAATTAATAAAATACACAGCAGTGAATTTCAGTTAACAAAGAAACTATTTGATGCTTTAATTTTGCTATCATTTAGAATGGAATAAAAGATGCCATATAAGTATGTGGCTACAATATAAAAATCAAAATGTCTGAAAAGAAAATGTAGTGCTGAGCAATCATGTTGATAAGTAAAATTTTGACTCTTCAAAATGTTATCCCTTACTGTCACAGAAGGAAATCAGTTCCAAGGCCAGCAGCATTCTCTAGAAAGGTAAGCTTCTTATCTGGTTGTACTGGATGATGAGAGTATTTTTAAGGAAGATGGTGGGAGTAAGTATTTAGATGTTTCTCAGTTGGTAAACGATTTTTACTGCTGAACAGATGGCAGTAAAAGCTGATTTGTATCGGTGAGTCTGGTGATAGGTATGACATAAATACTCAGCTATACTGTGTGTACATCCCAGGTCTGCTCGAGATTTGTCATTCAATTGCTCTTGAGTGTATGTAAAGCAAAATCCAAGTTTTCAGCCAATTGAGTCTTCTTTTGACATCTCGGTATTGCTGAGTAATTCCATTATCGCAGGAAAAATCATGAGCAAGTCTGACTTGCCAAAGCAGTCATGAAACCACCCAGTTTCAATTGCTCAGCTGTGAGAGTCATTCATGTATTTTGTCAACAGTGTGGTAACAGATCAGGTAAAATGATGACCTAAGGTGTCATTTTATTAAGGGCTGTCCTTGGTGAGTATTTGTAATTGCCCATTTTGCAGCTGCATACACTGGGATTTTTTTTAATAAGGTGAGGAATTTTTTCTTAAGCCTCTTTTTAGATTCATGTTCTGCCTATATTCTCCAGTCAGTTCTCAGAACTGGGATGTGAGGAATCTATTCCAAGGAAATTTGAGTTTTAGGGCAAAACACCTGACAACATAAATGAGAAACAGAACTTCTTTAGGCATGTGAAACAAATTGCCTTTTAATAAGCTTCTCTCATTTTCTTTTTGCACAGTGCTTGCTTAACAAATGGTAGTTGATAATCTGCCTCCTGATGGTTTGGGGCGTTTTTTTGTCTTAGATCTTCCCCTCTCTAAAACCATTTTGGTCTCAGTGACTACTCTGCACTTCCATGGCAGCATTGATAATAACATTTTGCCCTGGAGTCAGTGATTTTTACAGCAAGGGCTCAAAAATATTTCAGAAGGGCCTTTCAGAAGGGCTTTTTTTTAATAGGTAGCAAACCAGATGTATAGAGATATGAAATGACATAAAAAAATAGCAATATATTTATGCCTCCCATTTCCTTGTCTCTTGCTGTGCTTGCTCTGCATGATCTCTGCCTGACCTACAGGGTTTTTTTCTTAGTTTAATTCATGGGAGTTTGTGGCTGTGAGTATATTGCTTTGCTTTTATCTCATGTCTTCAAGCCATAACTCTTCATCTCCTAACTCAAAGCTGCAGGACTGAAGGCGAAGTGATTTGCTTTCTTCTTTTCTCAGTGCTCTGATGTTCTGCAAGGAAAATTTGGCAGAGGTAAATAACTGTCAAAGAGAAAGAACAAGACAAACCTAGCAGATCAAGGTTTTCAATACTGGCTAGTAATTTTAGGTGCATTCATTTTGGATATGCAGTTGACAAAGACTCACAGCCAGGCCCTCATAGTTTGGCAGCCAAAATTGTTAGCGTCATTTAATAAACTTGGCTACCATGCTATCTTTATAGATAACCTGATTTTAAACAGCTGGCTGAAGTAAAATTTTATTAGCAAAGGTAATTCAGTCTGTTGAAAAATATGACTATTTTTATTGTTCATGTATTCTGATCTTAATTATAGCAAGAAAAGTTTACCTTCCAAAAATGGTTGATGCTTGTCTCCTGACAAGCCAGCTTTTAATTTCTGCTGTGTGGAACTCCATTTCAAAGGGAACAGAACAGAAGTCTCAGCTGATGTTGCTTTGCATTGCAGACTGATTGGAGCTGCACAGCTGCCGCTGTAAGCAAATGTGGCCAGTGCTGGGTTAGACCCAAGCTGCCTGTCCCAGGAGCATCCTCTTAAGGAGCTCTGGACCTGAAGGTCAAGCAGATTTTGCAGGTGCAGAACTGGTTAGCTGTGGTCTCACTCCTTTCCTGCTTCTGCCAAAGCAGGGGCTCCCTCAATATCTGATGGCATCACTTCTGAGACTGGGCAGCAGAGCAGCTTCGTGGGGCATCTTCAGTTTTCCTTGCGCTTTTGAAACCTGTTGAATGGGCTGTGTTTATATAGTGTCGAGACAGTAGTTAATGAATCATTTATATGTCTGAATAAAAATTCTTTTAAAACCTAATTTGGGATATGTTTCCTTATCTTAAATTCTAATCAGGCAGACCTTGCCTGCTTGTATTCCTAGGAAAGCAGTTAGTTGAAATAGGTATTGACGATTTGTTTTTCTCCAAGACCTGTTTTATCAGTTGCTCTGAATTTACTTTGAATTTCTAGGGCATCTTCTCCTATGTTATGTTGCAGCAGCAGCAGTCCATGACTGATTAGCATGCAGAGATCATTTTGGTCCTGGTCTTGCCTAATAGTACTAACCTCAAAATAAAAAGTTAATTAGAGCAAGTAAAGTTACTAAAAGTGCCTGTGTGATTTAAAAGCTGAAGTCTACGTTTTCCAGGAGAGTCTTAGGCATTTTGGAAACCTGATTAAATTAAAATCCTTTATGAGGTTACATGAAAATAGAACTTCAGCTTTAAATCACCTTGCCAATTTTGATAATCTTAATGTCTTTCATCATCTCGCACAATAAATGGTAATCCTTCACAGGTGAAATTCACCACTGGTAACTATGGAGGAGTACAAGGACATGCTCACCAACAGAATATATTTAGTCAAAATCTTTCACAGAACCCAAGGGCACTTCAGATAATACTTCATTTTAAATGACGATTATTGAGAAACAGGTGAAGACACAGGAAAGTTTCTTTGTTTTGTTTTGTTTTTTTTTTTAATTTTAGTTCTTTACTGTCAGGAGAGACTTTGTGACTGTGTTATGGTTGAGATTACATTTTGTAGCCCATATATGTAAATCTGATACACTCTACAGCCCAGCACATTGTGGCTTTGGCAGGAGAATAACAAGTTGTATCAGAGAGTTGCTGAGAGAGGCAGAGTCTCTTCTCCAAACTCAGTGTTAATATCAAGCCCAGCAGTACTCAGGTGCCATTCTCCACAAATTCATTGTCCACATTGGCCATAGAAAACTAGTTTGGTGTGGTAGTGCCAGGGAACTACGTTTCCATAAGACTCCCAGTTGCTAAGTCCTCTAGCAAGCCAAAGACTAAGCGAGCTTGGAGTCTGATTTGTGTTTCACCTACAGCGACTCTCTTCAGTGGAAATTGACTGCCTGTGCTTAAATTACTGTAAGAAACACGAGACCATATGTGTTTTCTTTCTGAAGGAAACTAATATATGGAGTGGGAGAATGAATAATCTGCAGGCTGCCCTTGGTGAGATGAGATGCAGTGTTGGGGAAGGAAGGAGCTGTGAAGGATGTGGAACCACTTCTAGTGAAGTGGACAAGAGACATCTCAAATCCTTTAAGTATTTTGCTTATCTTTATCGAAAGCATCTTGAGATGCTTGTACAGATAGTATTGAATTCATATTCTTGTTTTATGTGTACTATCTTGGTAACATAATGGGTGTTTAATGCAGCTCTGCCTGTCTCCCTTTTTCTACATGTCTAGAATATCCTTGGTGTTTAAGAACAACCCTTATGTCAGCTTCATTATTAAAGAATGTGCTGCGGAAATTATGTTAATTAAGCTGGAGTGTAATTATGGACTAGAAAGATTATTTCACAGTCAGAATCGAATTGTTGTAGATAAATGTGCATTAACTTAATAGTGTGCAGCTAATTAGTTTTGCTATTTACTCATAAATATTAAAAAAAGATACAATCAGTTATACAAAAGCTTGAGAAATTAATATATTGCAAAACCAATGGGTAGTGTATTCCAAATATCTCTTTAAGTTTCGCTGGAATTTTTTCTTCGTTTTCCTTTTCTGAATTTGCAATGGACACAAGTAACTAATTAACAAACTTTATTTCTACTTAAAATATATATTTTGCAAATAAAACGTGGTTGCCAGTTTGACAGTTATATGTCTGTAATTCATACTAAAGCAGTTACAGCATCAGAGTGTCTTTGTGCTCTCCACAAAAGTTAAATTGCTTTGGATCTTATTGTGTAGCAAATTAAGATAGAGACTTTATTTTTTGTGTATATCTAATTTTTGTGATTGTCAGCCAGCTGACATTAGTCTTTAGCATGACTTAAGGAAGGAAAGAACAAAGTACTTTCACGCTCACATACATCCACTAAATATGTCTTAGAGTACTGCAGTGCCTAGTCATGGTACAGTCCTGAAAACCAAAGAATGCAGGATTACTTGACCCCTATCTAAAAGACTGAGTGCCTTGAGGTATTTGCCAACAAACATGTAATTTTGTATGTTCCAGAAATACCCATAATAGCTCAATGTCTCAGAATTCACAAGTCTGAAAGGAAGGCTGCAGAACATTCTCCTTAATGTGCATTAGTATCAGCTTCTGGAAAAATCTAATACAGTAATTTGATTTGTGCATATAAATTCATATACAGAAATTTTTCTAAGCCACCTCTGAGCATTAGATTCCTTCCATTGCCTTCAGAGGAAAGGAGACTCCAGTATAAATTAAAGTAGTGATTAAAAAGTGCAGACTCAAACTGAAGTCTGGTGTGCTCTGAACTTCATGTGCAGTGTTGCCTACAGGGCTTTACTGTATGATCATCTTTCTTTTTGCTGAAATGAAAAAACATAGAAGAGAGACATATTTTTATGAAACAGAGAAAAATAATTTCAATAGCCTATATAGTGATTTCTCCCCTAATAAATAAATAACACCAGATGTAATATCCTCTGTTGCAGAACAGTTCTATAGCTTTTTCACAGTGAGTTTTAATGAAATTGGATATCAGTTTCATTTTTATCAAGTTATATGAAGAACACTAGCTCCTATGTGAATTTGTATTTGCCATTAGAAGAAAACTTACGAACAGCAAGTATTGACACAAACCTCAAAATTCTCAGACTTTGCCCACTTCTGGCCTCCCTTGTGCCAAAAACACAGCTGAAAATCTGTGAATTTTGTCATGTTTGAAATTGACTTTGGAATTTACAACAAGAATTTATAATATGAATTTCAAAATCATACATATTTTTCCTAACATGACCAAAAATGTGAAATTAAGGACGTGTAGAAAACGTATTTTTTCCTGCTTTGAAGGATTTTATAGCTGCAGTTAATGCTATCAGTTGAGCACAGAGAGAAGTTTCAAAGTTTGAGGGAGCAGTGTTGTCTTTTCAGTTCCAATAAAGAAATACGGAGGGACAGATTACTGAAGTCTGAAAAGAAGTCTGCTCTGAGGTAAAAAGGGAAAGGTAAAATTCACAGTCTGTACTTCTTGCTGCTGGCAAAATATATTTTAGGGTGTCGCTCATCAACTATACTCTTGGATCAGTGAAAGTAATGGGTGCTGGAATTTAGTATATCAGATGAAAAATTCACCCAGAACATGTTGCATGAAAATAAGTACCGTACAAGTAACAATTTAGTAAAATACAAGTAACTCATTCTTTTTCTGTCAATAGCTGTACTTCCACTGGCTGAGGAAAGATTTTTGATAGATTGAGGCACCTATTTTCCTTTAATATATTCAAGTTTGAAAGGCCTCTTTAAGATATTGATTCTGATTTCCAAATGACAGATCCTTGGCAGTATGTCTGTCACTTGTTAATAAGGGCAATTGCCTTGTGTCAGTACCATGATTATTGTCTCCAGTGGATTTATTAGATACATGCAGTGTTTCACAGTTCAGCTGGAAGCATTTCCGTAGAAATGCTGTGCAGCACATTCTGCAGCCTCATTCTTTTATTCAAGAATAGAAAGGTTATATCCCCATTGTATCCTGACAGGATGGCAATTAAGGGAGGAGCTAGTTTTCCCCATTCAAGGGATGTTTTTCTGGGAGCTGAATTTTACTTGGGTAAAACTTTGAAATATACATGTGAGATGTTTATTTTAGGTTCATTTAAAAGATACAGCCTACTTCTGCACTAAATTCTGAAAATCATCCATGTTAATTTTTTTTTCTGATTCAGCTTTTGCATTAATTTTAGTAAGATACGTCCTGGTTTCAGCTGGGATTCACTGTTCTTGGTCTGCTTTTGTTGCTGATACATCAGTTCAGGGTTGTGGATTTCTTTGGTGTTGATGAGCACTTGGTAGTACTTTAACCACTGACAAGCTCACCATTCTTATGCTCGCTTTTGAGGTATTGTGAAGACTCTCTGGCTTACACTGTGGCACAAATAGAGATCAGAGACATTACCATCCTAGATAGCCAGCTAGAAATCATCCTTTCCTCATTTACTTCCCCCTTTACATGCTGAAGTACAGCCTTGTTTTCTTAGTATTCAGAAAAGTGTTTGTTGATGCTTTGAGTAGAATAGGATGTAATTGAAATACCCTGTTAGAAACAGCAATACCAATAACAAAAAAGCACTTCTGAAAGAATGTGATCTTTTTTTTTATTATTGTTATTATTTATGAACCGAAACTATGTTAGTTTATATCAAGAGAATCTGAGATTGATTTAAATTTAAGTCAGTTGATGGCTACAAGAAGCCATCTTTAGCTTAAGCAATGGATATGGCAGCATACATGACAAATAGCAGGAGGGTCGCAGTCAGAGGTTGGCTTTGATTAAGGACTGGGATAACCCCAGAAGGTCCCTTCTTACCCTGCACTCCCCTAAAGTGCTGTCCAGATTCTCTGCATTTTTTTATATACTTGATAACCTTTTGGAGTCAGCTAACAGTGAATCAGTCTCTCTGGGTTTCAGGTGTTGAGAACCAGGACTAAGGGTTTAATAGCGGCTCTTTTAACTTTTTGCCAATTTTTTCCCCCCCTCTATCAGAGAGTCATGTAAGCATTATCTCTCTTTACTCATGTTTGGCACGAAAATGATGATATCTATGTTCTGCATTAGGAGAGTTCCCTTGAATTTCCACAAAGCTTTGAGGAAGATGAAAAGCATGTGATGAGCAGTAGCAGTACTACTTGAGTATCGCTACTCATTGCTGTTGGGTATTTTTTCTTCCATCCAACAGCTTTTATTTGAGCAGTTTTTCAACAGTTTAACTCTCCTGTTATTGACTCCATGAACTTTCTGTCTCATGAGTGTCAAGTGTGTCTTGCATTATTGCATTGTTCTGGTGGTTGTACATTGAGGTACATCAAGCTAGCATCCAGGAGATCACTTTTTCCGTGCTTAATGAAAACTGAAATAAAGGCAGCACAGGAAAACCATTAGTCTGTATTTCCCTTTGACAAGATCAATTTCAAGTGCATTTGTAGTACTGTACAGCTTGCAACTTTAGTGAACAGTATTAGTTCCTCAATTTTTCCAAAAGACTAAATAGGAGTCCAATTGTGAGAAAAGAAAATTAATACTGCTTGTTGTTTCTTTTTTAAAATTCAGTACTAGAAATTTATGTAAGCTTTTTCCTTGGCTTTCCAGAGTCGGTGTTTCAGGACAAATTCTGGAATTACGAAGTGTTGTTATCAATATCTTGAATCACCGTTAAGTTTTACTGTTTAATATTCATTATTAAGTATCAAATGAATGCTTGCTATGAAGAGTTTGCTGTGCTCAGGAAGATAGGGAGTGCTAGAAAGTGTTGCATAGATAAGAATGATGCCTGGTGTGGATGTGTGGGGATGAGAATGGTATGGGTTTCTGCTGCGCATCAAGAAAGCAAGGCAACAGTACACTCAGTGGAGTAATGATTAAGGACTGAGATAACACAAGATACTAAGGATTAAGACTTTCTGTTAGTTTTGATTAACCCTTTTCCTGGCACCCCACCCCAACTGTAAAAAGTATTTCTGCAGCTTATGCTAAACTGTATGTTCTGTTGGAATCTCCTATTTTCTGCTCTTTGCATGCATACAAAACACCCAGTTTCTAGTGTTGGTGGTTGCTGCTTTCCTGTGGCAGTCTCCAGGTTACCCAGGCAGTGATACATCCAAGCTTTACATTTGAGAACATGAGAGAAACATCCAGTTTCTTGATTTACCTAAACTTTAAAACGCTTGACTATGTCACCCCTGCTGGAAAAGGGTAGAAGCAGTTTTCCTGTCACTGCCATCAAACTTGAGATCTGGAGCCAGAAGCTTGATCAAGGAAAGAGAGCAGCACAGAGACAAACCATGTGTTGCCACGTCCGTTGTTGTGAAACTCACTCTGCTTAATAGCACAACATATAAAAGCTTTGACAGAAGAGAGGTGGAATGCCTCAAAACCTTTTGGTGACTTCTTGTGGTTCTGGTTATTTCAAAAAACAATACGGATGCTTCGAGCCTTTCAGGGAATATTGTGTGTGCTAGCTTCCCCTGCCGTAGTTGAGTGTGGTTTAGATCATTAGCATTGGTGCTGTTAGGCTAATGTTTAAGTGCTCCTGATGCTTTTTTTCCACTTTCTTTTTTTTATAGCTGCAATGTTTAGGTGTTACTAAACATGTAGGGAAATAAAATAAGTATCTTCCTCTCTAAGATGCTTCTACCTTTTTCCTAGGGAAATCAGGGGTTTGTGGAGTAACATTTGTTCTTTAGAAAGAACATTTTTATATGGCCAGATAGGATCATAATCTCAAAAGCCTTTTTTTCTTCTGTTGTTGAAATACAGAAAGGTTTAGGAGCCTCTGAATGGGAACAGTAGTTCTAGAAAAGGAGACAACTTTGATTTATGGGTCTCTGGAGGTGGAAAACCTCTCAAACCTCAGAGAAAGGCATTAAAGTAAATAATTCTGTCTGACAGTGTAAGTCAATGACAGAGTCAAGGCTGGAATCCCCTAGGTCTGTGTACTGTTCTAATCTCCTGCCTATGTTTCCACCCTTCTGATCTACGAGGAAAGGATATCTGCATCTGTAACAGCAGTGCTGCCAGTGAATAACATTTCACAATCTCCTGAAATCTGCCCTGTGATGTGTGAACTCGTGTAGATGGAGGGAGGCCAAGTGTAAGCTGGTCTCTCAGGAAAGGTTCACTTGGCATATTTTCACAGCTGCAATGTATTAAGCTACTGTAAGGCCCTTTTGTAGTAGGAGGTCAGAAAAATGTTATGCATCACAGGGAAAGAGAAGATAAATTAGGTGGTTTAAAGATACCTTGATAGCTTAGCTAATTTGCCTCTTACTTGCTTTTCTGGAGGCAGTCCCTGTATATGCAAATTCCTGCAGAGGAACAGATAAAACAAGTTTTTCAAGACTTCCAGTTCAACAGCCCCAAAAGACAAATAATTTTCTAAGGAAAACAAACAAACTAAACAAACCAAGAAATACAAATGTCAAAGTAAGAGGTAGTCTAAATCACTGAAGTCCCTGCTCCAAACACACAATCTAGAAGAGAGCTAACATTGTACCAGGTACCGAGGGTGTGGCTACCTCACAGTACAGGCAGCTTTTTTCATAAGAGTAAGAAATTAAAGCTCTCTTACAGGGTGTGAGAGAATTAATATATAGATCAATACCAATCTGGAGTGAAAAAATATTTCATAAAGGTTCATAAAAACATTTTCATTAAAAAAACATTTGTAAATGAAGTGAGGGTAACCTAGAGTAGATAATAGTTACACATCTGAATAGAATCATGTTGTATTGAAGGCAGTAACCTGGAGCTGAAAATAGCAGCACATGGTCCAGTGTCATTAGATAATCTTTACTCAACTGAATAATTTTTAAAATCTTTTCCTCTTAAATTAAATGTTCACAAAATCTAAAGACAGTTGTTCAGCTCCAGGCCATGTTTTGTTTGGTTTTGAAGTCGTTCTCATCTTGCCCCTACATATGCTTACTTCTTAGGGTTTTGGTTTTTTTCTAAAATCTAAATAACAGAAGAGCGAAGCCTTATCAGATAAAATGTAAAGGATACAAAACCAGAGCTGCAGGAGGGTATATTTGCCATTGTACCAAGTCAGTTTTTGCCCTTTGCTCTATTCAAGATGTAATTTTTTGAAGCACTGGATTAACCCTGAGACCCCAGGTTTATGATTGTGTTAAGGACCTGGGACATGCTGAGCATCTCCATCACTGCTTGGCAGAGCTGGACAAGAATCCTGTGCGTCTGGTATATCACATCCTTCTCTGCACCTCATTTGCAGACACAAATACATTGTAAAAACCACATTGTGCTGAATCTGTGTAAGCACTACTGCATGGCAGTTTTAGTTTAGGTCGCATGAAAGCATAAACCAAGGAAAATATCATAACCCAAGAGCAGCATCCAAGTTTTTGGCAGGAGTGCCAGACTTTTACAGCTGTTTTACATACAATCATGTTAAATTTGAAAAGATCTAACAAGAGCACCTTTTCAGGATGTGTAAAGAACTCCTTTAGAGGAAGAAGAAAGTGGCAAAGATTTGCAAGATTCCAGAATCACAGGTTTGGTGAGATATTTACATTTACTCTGTGTGATGGTAGATTACCTGTGCGTTAGCCTTAGGGAGCACCCCACACAGGCTACAGTTTTCAGGTTGGAATAAACAATAACATATTTCTTTGTTTCATAAGATCTTAACATTTTTATTCATAGAAGATACATCTTCAGTGCCTTTTCTCTGTCATCCTTCTGGTGCTTCCAAATTTAGACTAAACTATGTCAGATTATTTTGTTCCTTACTTTTCCAGTTAGTTTTGGTTTATCTAGTTTGAAAGGACAAAAAGAGAAGCGCAGGGAGCTGTCTGCTGGAAAAGGGTTCATTTCTGTCCTAAGGGGCCTGCATTAGGCCCAAACAGCCTATTACTACATCTTGTGGTTGGTTATATGTTGTTTGTGTCTCTGTGGGTCTGAGAATGATGATCAATTCCTAGTTATTATACACTCCTTTTACCAGGTTTGACTGGGGAAGGGAGTATGCTGTAGGTTTTGAGGGTTTTCCAAGGTGAGACAAACAGAGATTGATATATCTATTTTATTTCCTAAAATTGTATGCTGAAGTTACCCAGTATTCATATGTTCCATTTTCAAAGCAAATATAGAAGTTCTGCCTCCTCTTAAACTGTAACAGATCATTCAGAACAGGCTGGCAGTCTCTGCTTTTGTGTGTACACATATATATGGAGAAGTATGTTTGAAAAAGAGAAAGTACTTCAAGACAGCATTTCAAATTCAACTCACAAAAAATTAAGTGTAATAAGTCTGTGTTCTCTTGTGTTTGACCAACTGTCATAGAATCACAGAAAGAAAATAAGGAAATTAGCTGTTAGATGGTTCCTTCCTCTTTATTTCATCTTCCTTTTCTGTGGATTATGTTTAAGTATTCTTGATTTCTTTTTCTAGTTGAGTTTAACATCTTATTTTTGCCTTTTTTAAAATGTATCAAGAAAGGTCCTTAGAGAGAGATTCTTGTAGTATTGGTATATTGCCTTCCAAATATTTTAATAGAAGTTAATTTCTCCCTTTGAACACAGGAGCTAGTTCTTTGATCTTCTCTTGACTTTTGATTAGTTCTCCTTGTGTTTGATCCTGAGCTACATGTAGTTTGTTTTCTCTTAGTACTACCAGAAAAAAAAAAAAAAACAAACCTACGATTTTCACAGCTCTCCTTTCTGAAATGAGGGAAAAGAGATTTTCAGACTCTGTTTATTGAATTGAGGGAGGAAGCAAACAGGGTCTATGTCTGTAGGCATAAATTCAGCAGAAAGTCTTCTAGACTGGCATTAGCAATGCCACAATGTATATGAGGTAAAAATTGAGGAAATAGCTCGGATTGAATTGCCTTTGCCTTTGAGCACCACTTCATACATGAAAATCTTTCCTTCAGTTTAAGACTTAGTTAAGACTAAGTTTAACATGCATATTAAGACAGCCAGAAACACACAGACAAGTTTGATTTAAACAGTCTTGTAATAAAAAATTGTGCATTCTCTTTCTTTGGTAAATGCTTGGTGGTAGTTCAGTCTTTGTCAAGCATATGGTTCTTTATAGCGGGCGTCTTCACAGCACTGCCTTTGAGAAATGCTGTGGAGACAGGAATAGCTCTGGGTGTCAGTGCTTTCCTGTGCCAACTGCCTGATCAGATGTGAATGTTCTGCTCTAATAATGTAAATCAGAAAGAAATAAGAACCCAAGCTCTCTTGAGATTCACTGTGACCAATGGCTGGACAGTATACAGGGCCATGACACCTGCCCTTCCAATGCTCTGTAGAAGCAATGAGAATTCTTACCAGCTGGAGAACTGAGTTTTAAAGAGCCATTTAGTAGCCTTTTTAGAATCAGTGTGGATATATATGTAACAGGATTTTTGGGTTTGCTTTTCTGTGTACCATCAGCATTTTCAGTAGCTGAAGAAGAAAATTCTGGCATAATTGAAGCAAATACTCACATGCAGTACCTCCTCTGTATTCAGCAGCACCTCTGAGTGAACCCGCAGAGCCAGTGCACTCAGAAATACTACAAACAATCTCTTTTAGGTTTGCATCTCTTTTACTTTCTGGCTCATGTTTGTGATATGATAGCAGGAGCAGGACCTGTTTTCTGTGAATTACTTGCAGTATTCAAGTCAGCCTGGATTTCTAGGTTCTGCTGCTTCTATGTCAGAGCTGTTGTGTCCTGTGTAGAACTCCTTGTTGATTCTCTTCAGTTATTCATAGTAAGATGTAGCCTTTTATGATACCTCTAGTCATATATATTGCCAATTTACATAGAGCTTAGTGTTCCCCTTTGGGTCCTCTTCCACTCCTGGAGCAGTAGTCTGGTGTAAGCCATGAAACATCTGCATTAATCACCACTTCAAGCTAAAACCTTCTGCAGGATTCAAAATTAGATCAATCCTACAATCCTGTAGCACAGTTTCCATCAAAGAAAGAAGGTTGGAACATCTTGGTGCTTCCAATCAGTCTCCTCAGAAGAGGATGCTTCCTAGAGAAAAATGCACTTTTACAACTTGCCAAAATATTTGGAGTTCACAGAAAATGCTGTTTTCCAGAGAAACTGTGAAGTTCTTGTACAGGTAGGATTCTCTTGTAAAAAAACTCACACTGCCATCAGAAGCTTTTGGCCGACCTAAGTGGATTAGTGTTCTTACTCCAAGGAAGTCACAGACGAGTGGCAGATTAGTGAAAGATCTAGCATGTACTGCTACTACATTACTCTTCATTTTTGGATCAACCACAGACACTTTGTTAGCATTCTCAAAATGCCACGCACCTCCTCAGATTTACTCCAGCCTTCCAGCTTGTTTTCACCATCTGTGTGGATTGCCTCACTCAGATTTTGTAAGCATGATGATGTTTTAATAAGGGACACAGGCTAAGATAGTGCTTTTTTAGGATATTTTCAAATTCTGCTTTACAATTTTACTAATTGTGAGTTTTGTCAATTTGCAAGTGTCACAATATCAGATGTTTCACAGAAATCAAGGTAGATTGCATTTTCGTTAGCCTTCTACTTTCCTTTAATCTTATCTCTGTCAAATACCGACCTTATTTCTTTTCATTGGTAGGGAGTAAAATATCACTTAATTCCAGCTCTCTTCTACTGGTTGTTACTTTTAGCTTGACTCCCTATTTCAATACATATTTTTTGTCATTTAGGTGTGTATGCTTGGAGGCGTGGCCTGGATTTTTCCCCCCATCTATGCAAATTGTTCCACGTACATTTTGTGCCTTTGTCTTTAAGGAATACCAGTCCTCCTTCCTTCTCCAGGCCTCTGCCAGATGACTTCATTAAGTAGTCCTTCTAACTTTTTTATAATTAAGCTAAATTTAATAAAATAAACCCATATTTAAATTTTTAAAATAGATGTTAATAGATCTGCACACTTGCTGTTCTTAAAAAAAAGTCCACTTCTTATTCTCACTTTTTTTCTACTTTAAAACACTTGTATAAAACAAATGAAAAATTTAAACCCCTAAAACTACTCTTTCTTGCCCTGAAGGCTGCTAAAATTTTCACAATTATTCAGGCAGCCCTAACTGTTAACAGAAGTTACTGTTTGTTTTATGTAGCTGCTTTATTTCATTTAGAAACTACTAAAAATACAATCTTAGAGACCATCTGCTTAAAATGACAGTGCATACTAGGTCTAAATTTCTAAACTTCTTTTCCTGCTTTGTTCATTATCTCTCCAAAAACTGGTTGCATAACTAGCTCAATATTCAGTGCTAAGGGTTTCTTTTCTGAATTGATTTTCTACTTACATCCAATGTGCATACATCCATTTGCATCAAGCATTCATACCTCACTCATATGATGACTTTTTTGGGAGATCAGAGGATAAAGTATGGAGAGCCTTGTTTTAATACTTAAGTACCATGTCAAGACTGCAGGTTCCTCAGAACAATTAATTGTTCCTTTGATGAAGGGACCTTTTTCCTTTTGCCCCCTCATTGCCTGTTCTGTTCTGAATTCTAGGACATGAGGAAGAAAATCCTGAACTGATGGTTAGAGTGCATAATGTACTACTGCACATAATGGGCCTTTTGTTTAGTTGGGGTTGGGTTGGTTTGTTTCTTGGTTGGATTATGTGATACACATATTGAGAAGGAGGAAATTTCCTTTTTGAGAGAATTTGTCAGTAGAAGTTCCCACACTTCAACATGTAGTTATTTACTGTAAAACAACTAATTTCAAATGTTCCCCCTTGTTCGCTAGTCATTCAAGCTGTTTTCTTCTGGTATTTTGTATGATCTCCAAAATACCCACCTGCACTTGGCATCTGGGATTGAAAATGAGAATAAATTAGAAGTGGAGGTAGGATAACTAGTTTGTCTTCAGTAAGGTTATTGGATTTTGCTTTCATTTCTTAGTTTTATTTAAACAAAAAATTTGGAAGATATCTTTTGGTTTGTTTAGAGCTGTTTCTATAGAATGCAGGTCTAATGGGTTTGAGGAACTTGTTAGGAAGTGTTAACATTGTTAATTCAAAGAGAGCAGAAAAAAGAGAAAGCCGCCCTGCCAGATAATATTGTTTCTATAATCTTCAGCAACGTAAACATCAAAAAAGTACACTTAACCAGTGAATCCCTTCCTTTTCACCTGCTAACACAGTCATGATAAGCTGGAAATGTGATGTTTGCAATCTTTGGCTGCTGAAGTTTGTAGCCTTCTCTGATACCTTTTACAATGTTCTCTGACTTTTCAAAATATCAATTAAATGCTAAAATCTTTTTGAACCTATGCAGAAGTCTCTTGCAGAGATTTGCAACAGTCTATATCATCGAAAATTTCATTAGAATAGTCCATATACGATTTATTACTACATCTTTATGGTTTCTTTGTATCAAATGTTTAATGTGAATTCTAATATTCATGATTTAACTTACGTTTTGTCAGAAGATAAATAACCAATGAAAATCTGAGTGGTTTTTTTACACCTCATGTTCATATTCTGAATCTCCAAAAAGATACAACTGTAATGACAGCTCTCAATATGGCAAACATCACATATGAGAACAGATAATTCCTTTGTTCTGTAGCAGTTCATTATTATTGTAAAATGAGTCTTCCTTCCCTGAAGTGTCATAGAGAATTGTTGTATTTAAAGTGCGCTTGGGACAGATTGGAGAGATGCTGTGAATTCACCTAGTGATGTATACTTGGCCTCAGTGCAGAAAAATCCCTATAATTTAGGAAGGAGACTGGTGATCAGGATTATTTTGTCCAAATATGTCCCCCTGTTGCTGGACTCTGCAACAGGTCTACCAGGGTTTTTTTTGGCAATGAGGTCCCAGACAATCATGGTAACTGCAACAGAGAACTCTTTTGCAAGTTTCCTCTTTTTCCTAATTTCTCTCTTTTAGCTTAAGCATGTACCACTAGATGGAAGATGGTCAAAATATTTATATGGCACAAAAAATAAGCTCTTGGGAAAAAGGCATGTGATAACTAAGTATATCATGCAGAGAGGCTTCATGTATCTCTTGTTTTAGAGACACAAAGTCCAAAGCCATTTCTATGAATGATTTTACCCATAAACCCAGAGTGGAAAAATTCACCTAATGTGACAGATTGATTTTAAGTTCAGGTCTGGAAGCTGCATAATATGTACTAGGGCTTGTTCAGCATACTTGGATTCAGTTCTTTTATGTGATACTAATGGTGTTTCATGTTTTGTAGGATTAAAGTAAAGTGCAAAGACTTGAGTGCTCAAGTATGGCCAGGAATGTGTTTTACATTGACTGGATCTGAAAAAAAAAAAACAAACCAAACCAAAAAAAAACCAAACCAAACCAAACAAAAAAAAAAAAAAAAAAAAGACAAAATTGGTCTTTGCTTTCTACATAAGATAGTGATTGGTATTGCATAGAGATAGCAATAAGTAAAAAGGATTTTTTTACAATTTAGCATTTCACAGCAAACCATTTGTGGTGATATGAGCATGTATGTTCTTTCTTTTCTTATATTAAGATTTCATACAGCCTTTTCATTTAGGAAACATTATCAGTTAGAGAACTAATTCCACAAAATTGCTTCTTCTAGTTATACTTTGTATAATTCTTTTTCAGAGAAGTACAGTTTAAAATGAAAAATAGCTTCATATTTGATTTACATATTTGCTTTGGTAATAATAGGGGTGAAAAGATTTTCTGTCCTCTTTGTTGACCTAACTGTTGGCACATTTATCCACTAATAGTAGAATTTTTGATTGCTTTCACACAGAGAGTTTGGATGGCGGGATCCAGAGCTTCCAGAAGTTATACAGATGTTACAGCATCAGTTTCCCTCAGTACAGTCGAATGCTGCAGCCTACTTACAACACCTCTGTTTCGGAGACAATAAAATAAAAGCAGAGGTAAGATCTATAAACCCTTTTTCCAGAAGTGTTGCTGTCTGCTATTGATCATCAGCAATTATTTATATGTGCTTTAAAAATCTTAAAAGAGACATCATGGATATATGCCTGGACCCATTTTACTAAAGCTGTCACTTAAAAGTCATTTGTTACTATTACAAAATGCATAAAATGCTGTTGTAACTCATCATTTTGTTTTCTTTGGAATAGTTTGATTGATTGCATACCATTTAAATGCTGTATCATAGTTGTTCAGCTAGTGGTGTAGTCTCGATCTCGCTGAAACATATGGGCATTTCCTTGGGGTTCTCCAAGAGGCATCTGTACACTAAATACAAACACAGAATATGAAAATTAAGCAAAAAAGTTCCAAATCCAAGCATCCTTTAATGCATACTTGTGTGAATAGGTTAAACTTCGCTGGGTTTGCAGCTTGAATGTTGTTCATTGGTCTATGGTCTTGGAATTCAGTGCAGATTGTATCTAAAGTGTAATTCAGACATCAATATAGAGCTTGTTCTGTACCTGTAGCTGACAGGTATTTCTTTCTTGTTTGTTCCCTGTGGTTAATGGGACCAGCATAGCTTTTGGCACAAGTTAAACAGAAGGAAGGCAGCTCTGAGGGATCTGACAAACACACAGCAGTCAATTAAAATTGAATGAGTGTAGCTGTTACCAGCCCCAGCTGCTTCCTGTGGCCCTCTCAGAGACACTGCTAATCAGGGACATGAGGTGTGCACATAAATCTGTGCCTGCACTGGCACCTTTTAGCCTGGCATGTAAAGGTAAACTGAGATCAAGATCTGCTGTTGCTTATTTGTCAGAACTGTGCAGTGATGCTAGCTTGCCAGTGCTTCATCTTCCTCACCCAGCACAAACTGCTTCATGGATCTATCCTACTATAGAACCTTCTCTTCCAGGCTTTTTCATGCTCAGAGGATTCCTTAGTGAGTAAGTATGTAGACTTCTGGCATTGGCAGAACTGCACCGGTTGCATACGTTACCTCAAACATCTTAGAAATAGTAATAAAAAAAATATTTACATGAATGTTAAAGTGAGGAATGTTTGTGCACTGGAGAAGGGAACTCTGGTACAGGTACCACTGAAGATTTTACCTATATGCTCTCTCTGTACTCAACT
The DNA here is from genome assembly GCA_032173965.1 of Sitta carolinensis. Classification (NCBI taxonomy): domain Eukaryota; kingdom Metazoa; phylum Chordata; class Aves; order Passeriformes; family Sittidae; genus Sitta; species Sitta carolinensis. The sequence continues at coordinate 80,674,839 of CM063284.1, forward strand.
CTCACCCTTATTCAGAAATCAGTTTTTCAGTGAAAGAATTGATAAATCTCTGAGAAAGGACATTAAATTATTAGAGCAATTTACTCATTGTGCAATCTCTTCTGCCTCCTGTTACCCATAGTTTTGAGACTCCTCAAGTAGCTGTGCCATTTGAGGGAGGCAGATGGTTTAATTTCTGTTGCTAACCATTTAGGAAAAAAGATGTCTGATCATTGTTGATCTCACCCATTCCAGCAGCCTTTGGACATCAGCCTTTGTAAGCTTCAGGCTCATGAGCTGGAAGGGTGAAGGTAGGTTAATAAAACAGTAGAGCACTAGGCAGTGTTCTGAGCTTCTGTGAGAGAGGATAGCAGATAAAACAAGGATTCTCCCACTTCATTTGTTATTATTCAGGACTTCTATATACTCCTCACTATGTAATACATAAACTGCTATTGAAACAAACCAAAAGATCTTTCTTAAAACAGTTCATCTAAGAATATGCTTTTTTCTGGTACTTTGGATTTTTGTAAGACAACAAAATAATGAGACGTATTGTATACTTTCCTAATGCTTTGTGAAACTTTTAAGCCTAGAGTGCCCATTATCAAACTATTTTATCTCTCTCTGTATCTATCTATGTACCAACCTCTATTATTTAAAGATAAGACCTGTTATGTTTATGTCATTCCTTAGCAGAGCACTTGAAACGGTTTCTGTGTTTGCTTGTTGGGATCAGGGCCTATCCAAATGGCTCAGTAGTGTGCCTAAGGCCTGCTCAATCTTCCAATGAATCACAGTTTCTCAAGGAACCTTTTGTGTGAAAGTTCAAAATTCTGTTGATAAGGAGATATCACAAAAGATCTCTCAGATCCTTCCTATGTATATACCTAGCCAGAGGAACTTGAGCAGTTCTCTTAAACCTGCCTGGGACAGCTCCCGTGATAACTGTTAAGGATGTGTCTGAATTATGGGTTGAACTAACACCTAAATAATAGAAACTGATACCAAAATTCTCTTTTCTGCTAAGTATTTCTGTCGTAGTTGTGTGTTGTGCCAGTTCTCCTCTGTCTGAGAATGACCACATTTAATATCTAATTCCTTCTTCATGATAGCAACCTTCCAGTCCTGCTTCACATGGTTGCAGGGAATCCTGCCAGCTCTGACACAAGGAAAACACGGGGATACAGCGTATTTTCCTTACCATCTCTTCATGAGATTACAGAGGAAAAAAAATCCAAAAACTTCTTTTGAAGCAGAGAAAAATGTTCTTTGATGAAATACCTAGCTTTCATATAGCAAAGGACTTGGGATAAAGATTAGAAACTGTCTTGGTCACCTTTCAAGTCCTAGAGAAAAGAGAAACGTAGATATGTGTAAGTAAAGAATGCTGTTGCTATTTTGTGTGCCTGACAGGCACTGAGGGAAAAGCAATGGAATTCACTAAATAATTTTCTAAGTGTTAAAGTACACTTGAACATGCATGCACAGAAAGAATAATATTGCACAACAATTTAGTTTATTTACCTGGTTGTATTGAATTCGGAATGTAATGCAGTTGTTAAAGTTTCAACTCTGGAGTTACATGACAGGGAAAAAACTTCTCTTACGTTTGTTACTATTGAGCATCAAGTCCTCACACTGCAGCTAAAGGCTATTTCATCCAGAGTTTCCAGAAATAATTGTTCTGAAATACTTCTTTTTATTATTCCATTGGGCATGATTTATACTGTATCACCTGCCCAAAAAGATGATTAATGATCTGTCCTCTGAACCTGACCATTCTTGAAGTCTTCCATTTTTATTTTTGTAAAGTGGCAGACTTGTCTTACTCTCGTAAATTAGTAGGATATATATAAAATTCCTCCTCACGTACTTGGTAGGAAGAAGGCCTACCTTACAATCCTTCTGTGGAAGAGCGTCACCAAAAATTTAGACAAAAAATAGCACCTGTGACTATATGCATTTCTGAGATTCCTGTTTTTTTTCTATGGTTTTACCATTACGTTTTTATCTTCTAAAATATTTCAATTCCTGTGGCTAAAGCGTGGAACACTACCCCTTGCTTCCTCTGAACCACCCCTCAAGAAAAGAAAGTGGAAATGCTCTCCAGAAAACAACTGAGAAAAAGATGCTCAGTCAAAAATCTTGGATGCATGGCTAGGGAAACTAGAGCTATTTTTCCCTTCATGACCATGCTCTTTATGGTAGGTGTTATTTCTAGAACGCATTGATCACAGGTGTGCTTGTGAATTTGGTGATGTCACTGGAAATGTGCTTTTATTGCTACGTCAGCATAAATATCCCGCTCAGTCTTATGTAGGAATGAGATCTGAAAATCCCCTTCTCTGTCTTAAAGTACTTCAAACAAAGTTGGTAACTGTTTATGTGAAAATGTCCCAGGTTGGATGCTAAGGTTATCAGAAGTAATTTTCTTTTTCATAGAATAAGCCCAGCTTCTGGAGTGAATTAGGTTTTATATTCTGGAAGAATTTGTATTTTTACCCTTCCAGCCCTGAGCACGGCAGAACAGCAGTAGGTAAATGCAATAAACACTGGCCATTGATAAAGATGGTGGTGTTACTTCTTGCAGGTGCTGCCTCTTCTATGCTGCTCAAAACCATTCAGCGCAAATCTTTATTTCAAAGTACAATTGTAACTGCTTCTCTAATCTGAAAGTTTTTCACAAATGCTACCCCTGAGTCCCCTTGAGTCTTGCTGACTGCAATGCAGGTGCTGTACATGCTCTCAAGTAGTGCTTCTCATTTTCTGCCTCTATTCCCTGTGCAGTGTGCTTATGTGGTGCAGCAGACATTAGAATGGAGTTGAAGAAATTGGATTATTTCTGCTAATGTTTGATAATCAGATTTTTCATCTCCTTTTGGATAGTGACCAATTGTCGCTGAAGATCCCACATGTGTAGAAGGGGACATAGGGAGGCAGAAGTCTAAAGATTGTAAAATTTACCAGGCAGCCCATTACAGTTAGGCATAGTAATTCCAATATTAAGAATCTCAGAATATTTCAGTAAGTTCTTACATAAATTATTCTTTCACTGATGACAGCGAAGAATGTAACTAAAAGGCAAACGGGAAGGAGGGAAGAAGTTTTGATCAGATATTTGAAGGTAGATGAAAAGCCTATCAGGCAGAAGAGCACAAGAAGACCCTTTCAGATGGCATTTTTGTCCTCGGGAGAGGCTCTTACATCAACAATGGAGAGATTGTGAGCAGAGCCAGAGTAGCTGCTCCTGGATGCCAAGAAGGAGCAGCATTTTAAAATACTCTGCAGAGAACATTTTCTTTAAAAAGAGCGGATTCTATTAAACACAGGATTCATTCTTCCACAGCTATAATGACATTTTCCTCCTTTGTATGAGGTCACCATATAAAAGGATTGAATTGTGAAGTTTCACACGCCAACATCATTTTGCTCTCATGGAAAATGGCAGCCTGCCATCAGCTGCAAAGGTGTAACAAGTCACTCAGGGGTTTTGGCACCAATGATTCCCTTCCTCAAGCTAGGAAATTAATTTTTGCCAGCAAAGTCACAACACTTGAGATTCTCGTCTCAGGAAAATAATTCAAAGATGCCAAATAAAAGAACTGCAACTGCTGAACTGTCCTGCCTGGAGCCTTGCCTTGCATCCTAATAAATATTGCTGAATTGGACAGTGTCCTCTTTGTCTTGGAAAGCATTTCCATAGACTCCCTTCAGAAGACACATATCAGTCCAGACACTATCACATGGAGTTCTAAAAACTGAGTGCTGCATGCTGAAAGCATCTATTTTACCCACTCGCTGAAGCCCATCATTCACATTCATTTTGTCATTAAACTAAAGGTGTTTCTACAATTTCTATGAGTTATTTAGACTGTGCCCAGCACCCTTTCAACACAGTACCCTGCTTGTTCACATGTCAGGCAGTGAACATAAGCTCTCCTCTTGTTTATCTTCTTTATAATATACATAGTTGCAGTGTTGTAGTAACTTTGATGTCATCCATTGCACTGCTAAATTCCTGATGGTCAAGGATATGTACATACCTATTTTTAACATGGTTTTCTCCCAGGGAATACTTGTATTTAGTGTGGGGTGATGGAGAAATAGTCCATAATACTGCTTTTAGATGTGCTGACTGACAGAAATCCTCATAGTATTTGAAGGATCCAGAAGGGTGATTGCAAGTGCTCACATCATCCTCAGAGGCTATCTTGGTTTGAGTTCTACAGTGTTCTGCAAGATTATCCTCTGTTTCCATAAGGATAGTCAGAGAAAATAGAATATCTTACCATGCTGCAGGCTTGGGGAAGAGTTACTGGAAAAACTGGAACACTTCCCAGAAGGAATGGACCCGTATACCTGGTGTTGGTTGACAGCCAGGTGAACATGAGCCAACATGTACCCAGATGTCCAAGAAGGCTAAGTGGCATCCAGGCCTGTATCTGCAATCGTGTGGCCAGCAGGACCAGGGCAGTGACTGTCCCCCTGTACTCAGCTCTGGTGAAGCTCCATCTCAAGTGCTGTGTCCAGTTCTGGGCCCCTCACCACAAGAAGGACATCAAAGTGCTGGAGCATGTCCAGAGAAGGGCAGGAGACCTGGTGAAGGGGCTGGTCATGTAGATGTGGCACTTAGGGGACATAGTTTGGTGCTGGTCTTGGCTTTGCTGGGTTAATGGTCAGACTCGATGATCTTCAAGGTCTTTTCTAGCCCAAATGACTCTATGTTCTTTTTTTTTTTTCTTATGTGTTTGAATAAGAATTATAGTTCTGGATTCACTTTCCCATGCATAGACTTGCTCTTCTCCTTTTACTTCTAAAATCGCTTCAGTTAAAGGCTGGAATGTGGCTTGTACATTGGTGATACTGTCAGATTTCCATTAAAGACATTATGAAAACTCCTTTTATCTCTGCATGCAAGAAGATAATAGACATAGTATTTAATTTAAGTGAAAGAAGTATCTCACTGGTGATACTGAAAAGTAATGTAGTAATTGCAGAGAGACTCTACAGCGTTTGTTGAGAATGCATTTTAGTGCAGACAACACCTGTATACCTCTGGAGAAATGTTACTTCCCTGTTTGGTTATAAGCATTTTGTTAGTACTTTGATAACTGTAATTTTCATATGTTAAAAAAACTCTTTGCGTAAAATCTCACAATTTGAGAAATTACTTCCCTCAGTGGCTTCACAAGGAATTTCCTGTTGTAATGATGGGGTTTTATATTAAAATGTGCTTGCCTGTACCTGATTCCTAAAATGAACACTAGGATATTCATGCTTTTGCTTACCTTTGTTTCGATTACTGCAGTACAGTTTGGGTCTATTCCCCCATCCCCCTGGGTAGCTGTATTCATCTCTGCAGGCATATGTAAAGCAGTCCATTTCTAATACACTTTCTGTGTAGTTCTAACTGGTAGAAATTACTCAAATGAAGTAAAGCAGCACCCAGTGGCATACCCAGAAACAGTCTTTATATAAGAATCTTTTTTCATTTGTTTTCTAAAGCCTCATTGCTGGTTTTACAAGACTTACCTTTCAGGTTCTTACTGATCTCTAGTTTGTTTTCTAAGTCAGTCAACAGATCGTATATTGTTTTGCAGTAAAGGTAGGGAGTTTTTATCAATGGGTTATTTACTGTCAGGTATTCAAAGACAAAATGCTGCTAGTTTGGGGTTTTTTATACTTTACTCTCAAAGTATTTATGGAAATTATCCTTTTGACTTGTCGTTTGGAAATTGTCTTAGTTTGCATTGTTAAAATAGTTTCTACAACAAGGCTTTCCACTCTTAACATCTGGTTATTCAAGGATATGGCTTTACACTGAGAGAAAGTTACGTGTAACTTCCACTCAGATCCCACAACAACACCAGGGAGTCTCACTCTTCACAGTAAGACAAGGCAGACAATAGATATATGATTATTTCTTGTCCCACTATGTTCAAGGCTTTTGTTCTTTTAGCATGGGGAATGCCATTTTTCATTCCACCTCAAAATTTATTTATATTTTAATGTTAGTTTTCCAAAGAGCTTTTGAACTATTTAAATTATGTGTTTCAGCCAAGAGAGGCTATGTTGTTACACTATTTCTGGTGTACTGCACATACCTTATGTGAGAAATAACTTGGAGTTTAAATAACTGACCTGTAATTACTAAATGACACTTGGTCAATTGGGCGGGTGATAATTACAAAACCAAACTGTGACAGGAGCAATTAATTTGATCAATTTAAGTATCCATTGTTGTAACTTTCTCTAGCATGCCTATGACTCAAAGATACCCCTGTAGTGCTGTGACACAACCACCCCCCCCATGTTTATGTTTCATTATCATCAGACAGAGAAGAGAAAGGGGTAAATATGTGAGGGTGTCACAAATAATGACCATGTTAAGTGAAAGCTGTACACATGAGTGTACTTGAAATAAAAAGGGTTTATACTGAAAACACTTGATTAAGTTTCAAACTGGTGGCCCATTTTTAGCCCTGCATGATGATGGGCACTCCTGTAAATGGTGATACTAATTTTTTTTAATTATTATTATTTCCTTTTATTATTCTCAAGGGTGGTAAGTTGGCAACAACCTGTCAATATCAACTCCTACATGTCTTCATATTGAAAACAGTGGTGAGGGCTGTTCTCTGTCATGGTTTGACCAACCAGCAGCTAAACCCCACACAGCCACTCCTCACTTCCCCACAGTGGGATGGAGGAGAAAAATGGAAGACTATAAGTGAAAAATCTCAAGGGATTATATAAAGACAGTTTAATAAGGATGGCAAAAGCCACACACACAAGGAAAGCAAACCAAGTAATTAATTCACCACAGCAAAGCAAGGAATTTCCTATTCCACCACTTTGTATGGGCAGGCAGTTTGCCTGACATCACGTATCTTGTGGTATTCTTGCAGTCCCACTAATATGAAGTGGAATATAGGGACTGAAGATATCTTTTCCCCTGTCCTACTGGAAGATCTCCAAAACTGAAAGATGATAGCTGAAAGATGAGTCCTCTTTTTGTTTGAAATAGAAATTATGTCCTTTTTTTCTCCTGTGATCAAAATCCCATCACTTGGATACACTAACAATGACTTGTCCCACCTTCTTTCCACAGAAAATTTTTAGAAAATTTAGTAGTAGACTAACCCTTGTTTTCTACTATTGCTGCTTGATTTTGATTTTCGTCTGGTTTTTTTTTTTTTTTTTGGTGCCATCTTCTGTGCTTTGTAACCACTCGTGATCACTCTGCTCTCTTCCGTTTTATTCATTCCAGCAGTCAGTAGCTTGAATTCTTTTTCTCTGTTAAGGCAGGTGGATATAAATAATTTATTTCTCCTGAGTAAAGCAGTAATGTCTGTGCTTCAAACTCTCCTCTGTTGATAAGACAGTGTACAAGAGAGTTTATATGAGAGTTTAAATTCATTTCAGTAACTGCAGTGCCAGTTTGAAGTGTCTCATATGTCTGCTCTGGATGGCCCTTTATGCCATCTCCATGATACCCTCCCTCCTCTTTCAGTTTGGCATATAGTACAAGCCTATGGCTGAACGGTTCTCCTCTTTAAAATTAACTGAAACAGGTGAGGCAGAAATGGCTACATTGGTCTTGACACGATAGTCTATATTAACACTGTTAAGTGTTGGGGAAGATGAAACAGGAAGACCTTATAAATATGATTGCCTGGCAAAAGATTTTGAGAATATAGAAACTATAAGCAAGACTGAAATTAAAGCAAGCTTTGAGATACCAAGCCTTAGTTATTGAACAACTGTAAAACAATGGTATGGCCGGATGAAGGTAATCTCCTTTTGATTAAACTATACCCTCTGCTTGCAGACAGGTCCTAGAGTCAGAGCAGACCCCATTAGTTTGGCAGAAGGGGTCCAAAGAGCAATTTTTAGAGTTTAAAACGTAACACAGTATGGTAATATAATGATTCTTATAGGCTGTATGTAAATGCTATAGGATATGTATCTTGTACTAAATTGGTTAGTGAAAATTAGAATATTCAGCACAGAAGATTTATTGTACTGTACTGGGAACTTCAGGAGTATTGCTCTCTCTCTCTCTCTCTCTTGCTCCCTCTCTCTCTCTTTCCTCACTGTCTCTTGGGCCTGCTCGGAGCTGTGGCTGGCAGCTCCAAGCAGGGCCCCTGCACCCACACCCTTTGCAATAAACTGCAAGTTCCAAGACCTGGCATCAGAGATTTCTCATCTCTGTCCATCCCAACTGTCCAACCCACCGACACTCCTACAGTTAAGACCACCTGAATATGTGTGGTCTTAATTACAATGCTAATAAAAACCAGTTTTGTTCACCTCATGTAAAGCTTTTACTGTAATTATGTTTTTCAGGCTAGAGACCAATGCTGAGTTACTAAATAATATTTGTGAAAGTATATCACGCTATTTTTTTCTTGCTAATATATTGTCTTTATTTTGCTAATAACTTTCAGAAAAAAAGATAAAGTGGTAGGCCTTTTCACAGGAAAAAAGCATTAAAGTGTATCTTCTGTCTGGTAATTAAATCTTACACTGACAGTCTTGCTTTCAAAAGCATTTCTGAATGCATTTCTGTGTTCAGTTTTGCCATTTTATGATACTTCTTTTTTTGATGAGAGGGTGGATCTCTGTTTTGTGCGCAGTCTTTACACTGAGTGAGATGGGGTGTCACTGAGTGCTGTGCTGTGTCCCCATAATAGGTGCTTTGTATAGCACTAAAGTGGCATTTTACACTCTGAGATCCCTCTGGGATCATTAAACCGCATTTGTTCTTGATTTCATCGTCAAGATACCATGCCTGAATTATAATAATGATTTATTGTGTACCTGACATATATTTCACTCGATTTAAGATTAGGAAAATGTTCCAGTTGTTCAGTAAAGGAATTAATGACAAGCCTTGCAGGAGTAACATTTCCTTATAAGGGGGAAAGGCAGATTTAGGATGTTAAGTTGGGATATTAACTGAAGATTTCACAGCAAAGTGCTGGGGACAGTTCTTTTCTTCTGATCCTCTGCTCTGCTGAGGTTCTTGATGAATGCTTTGTGTTTACAACATTCATATTTCAAAATTATTTCTGTTGGAAAAAGGTTTCAGTCACGTAAAATGGCATGATTTTAAAAAGGAGTAACTAAAAGTGTATTATTTCATAAATGTAATGGATTGCTTGGGTTGGGTTCTTTTGAGTTATTACTAGATAAGCAAAAAGTAGACATTTTTCTTGCCTTCCTGTTTTCAATTGTTTCATAACATACCATTCTTTCTCATCTTGAAAAGAGACTGATTTACAAAGTGACTTAAAACTTTATTTTACAAAATTGTGGGCTTTATAGTGAGAATGTTTGTTTGTATTTTCATCTCAGCACTGCTTTACATTGCTTTCGTTTCTCCCCTCCCACTGCCCAGTTATTCATATTCTTCCCAGTCTGCCAAAAAGTTTCTCTCTAAGGTTTTTCTGTGATAGTAATAGTCAGCAACAATTATCTAGAGTGAAAGTGAGCAAAATATTTATATATATGGAAGTAGTAGTAGTTAAAAAATGTCCATGTTTCAGTTGGATAATGGCAACTTTGCTCTTTGGACTCTGCTGTTTATTCACTACAGTGGAAGCTGTTAGCAGTGTTTACAAATATCTTTGGGATGCAGTTTGGCCTCTGTTCTTCTGCTGTTTAGGGTCCTGGTTCTGGTCTTCTTGCAGGCTGAAGGGAATGAATGAGACCTTGAACAAGAACCTGTCTAGACACCGTTTATCTGGGTTTAGCACTCTGTCCTACTGTGTCTGCCTCACTGGAGATGGGAATACTGGCTAATGGTTGCTATCTTTTCCAGCTATGGACAGTCAGAATAAGCACCTAGAAGAGAATTTCAGGCAATAAATTTGATAAGCAAAAAAATTCAGATGTGAATATCTGGTGAAAATGCTTTTCATGCAGTTTGGAGAAGAGGAAAAATAAAGCAGTATTATGTGTGCAATATGAATGCTTATGTGCTTCTTTCTATGGTATGCAGCAGACACGGAAAGAACATTGCACTGTACTGTTCCTCTCTCCGCTGGTTGAGGAAAGCATGTTGTAGTTGTATCAAAACATTTGCAAAAGCTTTATCTTTTGTATTTGAAAATACTCAGTGTTAGGGAAAAAAGGGTGTCAAAAGAAATTTGACAGTGTCAACCGAAAGACAGTGTCATTTGACATCGGTACTATGACATTTTGAATGGGTAATAAATATATTTGCAACTTTTTCAAGCAGTATAGTCTTCTACTGTATATGCCATAGATTTCTTTCTCTGCATAACTCCTGCCAATTGCTTCTCTGATTTATTAGGCTGATGTGTGAATGCAGAGGATCACTTTCCTATTGTAGAGCATATTTTTTATTACTGTTCTCATCATCCATCAAGCCATGGTAAGACTTTGCACACTATATATAGAATTAACCTAGATTGATATCAATATCTGTAATTTGATGCTTTCTCAACATATATCTACTAAAAAGGTTGGCAGCAAAATAATTTCAGTAAGGAAGATCTTAGTCCTGATAAAAAGGATCTGCCAGATGACACTTTTAAGGTAAAGACCATCAGCTGATCTTCAAAATGTTTAAAACTACAAAGACGTGGCTGTTACTAAGCCACTGAGAATGGTGGCAGCAGAAGGCATAGGTTTGTAGAGACATAAAAAAAACCCCTAAGGCTCTAAAACAGAAATGCCCATCTTGAAACCAGTAGGGGTGTGTGTGTGTATATATATATATTATACATATATGTATACACACACACACACACACACACACATACTTATAATACATACTTCTCTGTATATATATAAATGGTTGCATATTGATCTGTGGGTATTGCAAAGAGTATTAGCTATGAGGCAGGTGTTTACTTGTGCTTTTACTTCATTTATAAAACTCATGTAAACAGAGAGGTTGAGGAAAGATTCTTCAGTGCAGCTTTCTGCTTCACTGAAACTCTTAAACTGCAGGTCGCAGCCTGCCTTTGTGAACTTAGACAAAAATTAAAATTTTATGTGCCTGGGGTTCTATTAGCAAAGCTTCCTACCAAAGAGAGATGTTGTTAGAATGCATTCATTAGCTCTTGAGGGAGTAGCTTGCTCCCAAAATACTTCAGGACAGAAAATTCTCATGTGACTGAGAGATTCTTTGAAGGATAATACATAATTTCTAAGAAGAGAACACCTCACATTTTAATCACAGTAGAGAATGTCCTAGAGCAGAGGTCATCAGATATGACACGCAACATAATAAATTATAAATGTATTTTTAATCTGAGGAGAGGCTTTTTGTTTATTTTGTGAGGCATACTGAGGTTATACAGCTACCATCAAAAAAGGAACTTTTTGAATTTCCAATTACAGATGAAATGTCAAATAGAGTTTTGTTGTTTGGACTTAAATGACTGAAAAAAAAAAAATTCTTTGGTCTTATTGGTGACCATCTTGTTCCTAGGTAGTATTTGTGTTCGCGTTGGCTACATCTCATTTATGATATCCTTAACTGAACACAGTGAACTACAGCTTCAGAAATTTTCATATTACACTGTGGTGATGTCCTCTGTTGCCCTTAAAATATTAGAAGTGACGTACTGCTTTCTCTAAAATACCTACTTTTACTTTACATTAAAAAAAACCCCTGAATTTTCTTTATCTTGTTAAACTTCACTAGATATCTGGTTATAGGAATACCAGGATGTTTTTAGTTGAAGTATGTATGTCAGTTCTTTTCACCAATAATAAATGTAAACCTTCATTCTCAAATAGATACTTAATTATTTTTAAATACCAGAAAGTAAATGATCCAAACCCTTGATGTTAACCATCATTTTTCATTTAATGTCAGACAGTACTAAATCTGTTGATTGGTTGAGTAATGCCAATGTCTTTGCATCCTAAATTAATATTGCTATTGCACTGTTGCTATTGAAGTGCACACTGCTGAACCTTCTTTAGCATTGTGCACGTTTTGAAAAACAAAGACACTGAACCAATATCAAGAAGTTAGGATACCTGCTGAGAGCTTTGGCATGTGTGTGTTTTATTATATTTATGTGTGTTCGTCAGTTTATAATGTAGGTCAGTGCCAATCTGTTAATTTTAGGAGATTGTGCTTTTAACAGTGACATTGAAAATTGCTTTTCTGATGCCTTTGCAGTCAGACAAGCACATAAGGTCAGCTCTGTGCTTGCAGTTAGAAGCGTTATTTGGAAGATCCCACTCGTCCTTCACTATTAGAGTAGGATACTTGTGTTCTTCAAATGTAATGTTTTTGAAAGTATTATGGTAAAGTGCTTTACAATTATAGGTAACTCATGCCTACACAGGGATTTATTTTTTTTTTTTTAATCTAAAATCACATTAAAAGTTTGATTTATAATAGGTATAGCCTTCCTACCAAGCATGAAAAACAAAATGTGTCACAGAGCAGAATACATTAAGGCTTACTGACTGAGAAAGCAGCACATTTACTCATACCTTCTCAGGGCAATTTTAGAACATGATTTTGAGTCTCCTCCTGTGAGAAAATGGTTTTGACCCTCTGTCAACCCCACACATAGATCCCAAGATCTAAAGAGGTCACTTAAGAGACATAGGGAAAAACAAATCTGTACTCAGTAACAGAAATAAGATACCCACTCCCATAAAAAAAGCTTCTGAGTATTGACCCTATGTTTGCATCCTCACGTCACACAACCTTTCCACCAAACACCCACCTGGTTTCTATAGACACAGAAAAAAAGATCCCCATCCTTCTCCACGCAGTGCAGTTTAGCACAGAGGGAACAATTCTTATTTAACTTTAAGCAGAACGTTGTATATATATATACTGGTAGTTGAATTTATTTACATTATGCCTGTTCAGGCATAGTGTAACTGAAACAGCTTTATGTTACCTTTGTATCTGATCTAAAAAGTCCTAATGAGAAAGCCATTCTTAAATGGGACCTACATCCAAAACCTGATTTAGATTCCTTAAACAAATTAGACTTTGGAGTTAATGCAGCAATTTGCATAAGATTCTGCTCTATTTTCAGCTAAAATTGCTCAGCACTTTTTTAAACCTTTAGCAAATTACTTCACTAATGAAGCTAAATTACCCTATAATGTTACAGGTAAACTTGTCTGTAATAAATCTCATGTGCATTTGCAATGTACAGATTATGCATTGTCTACCTGCTGTTCCGTAGGCACGTCAGAAGAAATAATGGAGAGGACTTAAAGTTTGAACCAGTATATTTGTCTTAAGATGTGCTGCACTAAATATTAATCCCACATTCTGTTCTGATGAGTTGTTTTCTCCCCTTCATATCCATTTCAAGTTCGAGGAATCAGCCCTCTGAAACTAGCTGGCAGTGGGGCTGCTTGTCTTCCAAACCCTTCTCCAAAAAATAGTGGAATTCTTTCCATCTTAAATGAAAGTCGTTTTTGTAATGTAAACAAGGCAAAGATAAATAACTGAGAGAAATTGTAACTGTGGTAAAAACGTGAGGGCATATAATAATTTCATGGATACTGTGTATAAATGGTCAGTGCAGTCAAGTTGCTGTGCAGCCATCTTGGCCTTTGCTGCAGTGCCCTGGTCCATGTGGGCACACCAGTCTGCTCACACAGTGAGCCTGAGAAGAACAGGGTGGCTGTAGTCAAAGAGTGTCTCACAAACACTGTCATCATTTAAAAATTCTTTGGAATTCTTTGGTTTGGATTACTTGTAGCTTCTTCCAGCACTGGTGGAACAGAGTTGGGTAAAATCTGTTCACGTGTGAAGTAGTGTCTTGTTTTGAAAGACAGGTGTCTGCTAAGGAAGGCAGGAGCCTGCCTTGGAATAGAAATGTAAACCCCCTCCTCCGAATTAGTATCATTATGAAATTAAGGGGCTCTCAGGCAAAGATATGGGAATAGGAATAACACTTCATTATTAAGAGAATTAAAATTAAAAAAAAACAAACCCCACTGACAGAGTAGAATACAACCTGACATCCTGTGGGTCAGGGTGTTGGTAGCAGTCCCATTAAATGGTGGCTGCAGTCCTCCTGGAGTGGCAGATGTGGTTCTGTTGAAGCAATGATCCTGTAGAAAGGTGTAGATTTCCTCCAAACAACGAGTACTACTGTAGATGGGGCCTGGTCTTCCTCTGCAAATGCAGTGGAAAAGGCTCTCTTGATGTTCCAAATGTCTGATTTTTATCCAGGTAGGAATGTTTGGCTCCTTCCCCTGGGTGAAGTATCTCCCAGTGGGATGATATAAATTTATCAGTCATGAAATGAGACTCAATGGCCCATTAGCAGAAGTTGTCTCCCTGGAGGGAGGATGGGTTGTGGAAGAGATAAAGAAAACTGCCCCAGCTGGTTCTTAACAGCTGCTCCATTAACAGAGGACCACCACACTCCCACATCCCACCTTGGTTTCATCAGATGGTGATAGAATACATGCTTTTGGTCACATCTTGCACTGCAACCCAAGACAAGTAGTTAGCACTTGCCCTGCTGGTTGGAAAACCAGTATCTAAGATCATTAAAACCAATTCTTACTAATTATTTCCAGAAGCAGACTTAAACTGAATTGTCCTTTTAATTTGATGTTTATTGGATACATAATATCACCTATGCTAGCAGTCAATTATTTTTTACTTCTGTTCTGTATGTAACAGAGTGGCATTAAAAATAATTCCATGTTTTTAAGTATGTGTATTTTGATATATTGAAACATGCTTTCTTAATAGCAGAAATGTCACAGAATAAGTGGCAGATGATGCAGTGTGTTACGTCAATTAAACTGGCAATTAATATGTATGATGTGTAGAAAGGATTGATTATTGTTAGATTTCCTTCTCCTCCTTTCAATGAAGAGTTGCTCAGTAGTGATTATTAAGAAAAATGTAGAAAGTAAGCATCTAACCATGAATTAATCTTTGAAATAGGAATGTGGAGCTGTTAATAGTGGAGCACTTAATGTCTTACCAGGAAGAGGAGATTGTGTTATTTTAGCAGCACACTTTATCACTCTGTCAGTATAACAGGTTTTTTTACCTATTCCTACTTCTCTTTTGTTTCCATTATATTTTACTTTGTAAAGCAGGGTACTCAGAATTAAATGCAAAAAAGGATGTTTCAGTTATACCGACTGGCAAAATTTGAACAATATCTCAGATACCCACTTGCTGAGTATAAATAGAAGAGGAAGGGTGTTTTGGTCTCTGTCACAGAAGTATTTTTAGGCTGTTTTGGAATACTTCCTTATCTAACAGTCTTTGGCTAAACTGTTTAAAACTTGAAGCTTCACTTTTCTTTCTTTTTGTATCTCTCACTCTAATTTTTGTAACCTTCCAGGGGATGGAAGAGGCAATTTCCATTGTGCAGTGATTGAAAGAAAGGGGTTTGCTTCTTTTCTTTGCTGCTGGGAGGAATAGAATAATTTTCACTTTACAGATTTCACAGAATATATTTCAAAATAGGGTTCAAAACCTTAGTGAGAGTCAAACCAGATAATATCTGTTTGCTTGAACTTTGCTTCTGCTGTTGCAAAGCCATAAGCAATAGCCAAGTTCCAGGGGCAGATTTCTCATAGCTTATATGAAGAGAGGTCACTCACGTATATTTTGTTCACTCTGGTCTCACTAGTATCTATTGCTGAGATCCACAGTATCTCTGATAGATCTTTCCCACATCTCTTGTTCTTCTCATCAGCTATGCCACCTTAAGGTTCACTAGTGTTATGCCATTGTTAGCAATTTGGATTAGTAAGCAGATAAAACAGGGTGCAGTGGTCAAATGAGGGGTGTGGTCAGACAGGCATGCTGAAGCACTTTAGTTACAGATGACCAGTACCTTTTATCATGCCCTTCTCTATTTCCTCATGTTGTTCCTCCCCCATGCATTTGGAATGCCTCCCTTTTCCTATCTTTGCCCTTCTGCTGGGCATCCTGTGATCCTGGCACACTGCCACAATCCCATCAGAATGCTCTTTACCGTAGGACCTTTCCTCCCTGTGTGCCCGTTTTACCAGATAACAAAGCTCAGACTGAAACTCTCCAAGCTTTGGAGCTGTTCCTTCAGCAGCCCATTGAGCTATTACCTCCCAGACCTGGTCTTTGGTGTTGTCTCTTGCTTTGCAGGGTTTATGTACATCAGTGTGTTTATTACTTTTCCTGTCTCATCTTTGTTTATATGCTGGACAACCAATGAGCAGATGTCCTCATAAAACAGGTGTCTGTACATTCCAAGTATCTACATACCCATCACATCCTCCATTTCATTTCCTTCCACACATCCAGCCAGTCTGTTGTATTGAATTAGGAAGGCAAGCTATCAAGAATTCATATGCTAAAATCTCACAGTAGTCAAGCGTGTATACACACACACACATATATATGTAGATATATAGATATATATTTGAAGATATATAGATATATATGTGTAGATATATAGATATTGATTATAGTTTCAGACATATTATCAATGTCTTATTGACTTGTTTTACCAGCACATATCCTTCAGGCTGGTCATGTGTAACTCCTGGTAGAGTAAGTGTCTAACAGTCCACTGTTGTGGTGAACACCGCTGAGTCAAAGGTAAGCCTTCAAACAGATCAATTAATTTCTCATAAGTTCTTGGCATGAGGTATAGAAGCTGTCCTTGTTAGGAACATAATTGACATTTTCATTGCCTCCAGCAGTGGCCTGAATCCCTTCTTGACTCTAAATTTTATTTTCATAGTGTGCATACAAATTCATATTCTCAAATGTAAAGCATAAAAACTTCATACTATGCCAGAGGAGAAGACTTTGTCATCGGGTTGACATGAGTGCACTTTTATCAATCTGTGTACTAGAGAGTCTGGCACCTTTTCCTGTCTGCCTGTGTTGTGGCATCAGTGGGGCTGGTCAAGTGCTTGTGGCCAGCAAGTAGACAGTGACATTAATGGCAGAGAGACAACTGTAAAGGAAAGTTTGAAAATATCCTGATGAAAGAAAACACGTGATTCCTCAGATGAAAGCAGCTCTGTGCATTCTTCTATGGAAATATTATTTTTTCCGAAGTTTATGTAACCTCTCTTCTTTCAGTTTTCACTTTGATTTGCATAGATTCCTAATCACAGCTCTGTATTTAACAGCTCTCCTCCAAAGTGTCTTCCAAAGACAAACACAAAATATTTCCAGTGAGAAAAGGAAGGAAAATACAGAATATAACGGTATCCATGGATTAAGACAGACTTGAGGAACAAAGCAACACAGATTCACCCAGCATTGTTAACACTGTTAATCCTTCTCCTCAGATCCTCTTTTTATTATTTTTGAGAAAAGATGGTGTAAAAAGGGGACAATGCATTCGCAACATGGGTAGATGCAACTGGGCATACTCAGTTGTGCTGAAGAGTTGAAGGTCATTCTTTCAAGTTCAGAAGTGGCTACACTGGGGCTGGTCTGTGTGAGAATGGTCTGTATCATCTCCTGACAAGTCGGTACTCCACTGTTATTTTTCAGTAGGCACACAGACTCTGACATATTCTATTTTCTTTCCGTCCTGCATGTAACAAGGCAGCAGACGCTGATATGTCAGTAAATATTATATTAAGAAATGTTTTCTTCATCTTAAGGTAGGAAAGAGACAGAAGTATCAAGCTGGGATTTGGGATTTGATGCCCCATTGGTGAAAATTACTTCTTATCAATC
This sequence comes from Sitta carolinensis, assembly GCA_032173965.1. Classification (NCBI taxonomy): domain Eukaryota; kingdom Metazoa; phylum Chordata; class Aves; order Passeriformes; family Sittidae; genus Sitta; species Sitta carolinensis. Next base: position 80,692,504 of record CM063284.1, read on the forward strand.
CATCCCAGCGTCCTTGGCAAAGACATCTGGCAGCAGCACTGCTGAATTCACTGGAGCTGTGACTAACTTAGCTGATATCTGCCCCAGTAGACTAGGTCAAAATTGTCCTCCAGGCTGTGTCTCTTAGCTCCCTAAAGGACTTGAACAAGTAATTTCATTTCCTTTGCTTCTATGTCCATACATTTAAACAGATCCTGATAACATCCATCACAGTCTCACAATTTGTCAGGCATAGTTAAACCTGTTGGAGAGTATAGTTTTAAACATCTACATAGGTATTCGATAGAAGCACCAAGATGGGGTGAGACTCTTGGTCAATAAAGGCCTGTTGTAGAAAAAAAAACAACAAAGCAAGAGAATGGTCCAGATAAAAGACAGCATCAGAAACTGAGCTCCTAGTTGTGAACAATCAGCTCCATCTCTCCCTGCATTACACAGTTACTCTGCCAAATATCTGAGCTTGGAAATTCAAAGAAAGTTTGTAAAATAAATCTTGTATTTCCCAGGTAAGAATAAGTTCTTTCTTCAGTAAAATTTAAGAAATTTTGTCAAGTTATGTAAAGTGTTACGTAAAATCCGTTTCACTTCTGTTGTATTACCTTTTCTTTTTCCTGACAGAAATGCATTTTAGATTAATATTTAATGCCTTTGCTTTTAAGAAACTGTCTTTGAATCACTTCAGTTTCCTGCTGGCTTCAGGTTCCTGGGAGAGGAGGAGCTGCATGAGCTGAACACTAGTGTGCTGTCAGCTACCTTGACTGGAAAGGGAAGGTGCAGCTCAGGAATACTGTCTCAATGTAGCAAAACCATACATTTCCCTTTAGATATGAGCAGGAGATAGCAAAACCTATCACATGATAGCATCCACAGGACAAACTTCTGAGTAGCATGAGATGCTACTTGATATTGTGTGCAAGGGAAACAGTGGGAAAAATAGCATAGGCACTGAGTCCCTCTGAATGGGGACAGAGCCCTCTGAGACTTTAACTGAATTGTAGCACACAGAATGATTTTTTCTACAAAGTAATACTTTTTCTCATCCTTATTCCTTTTTTATAGCAGCAAAGCAATTAAGATATTCATTCAACATATTGTGCTTTAAAAATATAATTCACAAAGATCAGCAGGCATGTTTTCATTCTGTTGTTCCTGATATTACTCATCACACCAGGCAACTCATATTTTTTAACTGTATTCTTTCTTCTGTCAGATCTTGTTTCTTTTCCAAGGTTGAAGTGTGAAGCTCAGTGGTTGATTCACCTTTTGTAGAACTGATGCATAATTTTTTTTTTCTAGACTGTTTAGTAAATGTCATCTGTTTTGTCATGTAGGTGGCTCTTCATGTAGTACGCTTGGTTTTGAAAATCTGGTCAGTAGGGGAAGCAAATGTATTTTTATATGAAAGTTAAATGGTAATTGGTTGTAAACCCAAAACAAAACAAAACAAACAAGCTTCAACCCCCTCTTCTCCCAGATAAACTTGGTAAATTTATTCTTTTTTTTTTCTCAGAAATGACGTAATCATTTCATTGCAAGTCATCCTGTTCACATGGAAAAGACTTGACCAGTGAGATATTCTGCAGCACCTTTTCTCTTTCAGCTGCTTTTCTCATTTCTAAACTGAAAGATGTCATGGTTTCTCTGAGCAGCAGAAGCATAAGCTCTCAAAAAGATTATTGAACTTTTCTGCCTGAAATTGATGTATTTTACCAATGTCCATTCATATCTCTTCATGCATCAGTGCCAGCTGCTGTAGTCTCTGAGGTGACCTGCATATTGCTCAGAAAGTTGCACATGAGTTGCACATATAATGCCTATTTAAGGAAAAATATCCTAGTTTATCTTCAAACACTATTACTTTGGCATTTAGACCAAAGCTGTGCGGTAGCTGTATAGACATTAAAACATCTTGATTTAACACTGTAACATCATGGTGTATATGGTTTTTGATAACACAGCTCTTCTATTTTGGGGGGTTTTTTTGCTGTTATTAATAAGAATAGGCCAGATAAACTTGAAGAAGAAAGAAAGAACTTCTGGTTTAGCATTGAGTAATTTCACATAGCTCAATTTTGGAACCCTAAAGCCTGAATCACTTTTCAGTCTTTATTTGAAATGAATCATAGATTCACATAATCATTTAGGTTGGAAACAATCGAGATCATCTAGTCCAACCATTAACTCAGCACTGCACATTCCACTACTAAGTGTCATGTCTGTACACCTTTTAAATACCTTCAGGGATAGTGATGCCACCAATTCCCTGGGCAACCCATTCCAAGGCTTGATAACCTTTTCAGTGAAGAATTTTTTCATAATATCCAACCTAAACCTCGTGTGACATAACATGAAGCTATTTCCTCTTGTCCTACCACTTGTTACTTGGGAGGAGACCGACCCCCACTTGGCTACAAACTCCTTTCAGGCAGTTGTAGAGAGCAATAAGGTCACCCCTGAGCCTCCTTTTCTCCAGACTAAACACCTCCAGCTCCTTCAGCTGCTCCTCATGGGACTTGTGCTCCAGATGATTCATCAGCTCCGTTGCTCTTCTCTGGACATGCTTCAGCACCTCAATGCCTTTATTGGAGTGAGGGGACCGGAACTGAACACACAATTTGAGGTGTGCCCTCACCTGTGCCCAGTACAGGGGGACAGTCACTTCTCAGGTCCCGCTGGCCACGCTGTTGCTGATACAGGACTGGATGCCACTGGCCTTCTTGGCCACCTGGGCACATGCTGGCTCATGCTCAGCTGGCTGTAGAAGTTCCTTTTCCATCAGCCATCTTTCCAGCCACTCTTCCCGAAGTCTAGCATTGCTTGGGGTTGCATGGGGTTGCAAGTCTAGCATAGGCTTGTTGGGACAGTAACACAGGACCCAGCACTTCACCTGATTTAAGCTCTGTTAGATCCATGAAATGCCATAAATTGGTTCTGCATAAAGATTTTAAGTTAGTAGATGAAGCTTGAATTCCAAATAGATTTTAATGTTCTTTAACTATTTCTGTCTTCCAAGACTTTGCCCTGCAGATCCCCATGAACACATGCCCACAAATCACAAATATTCAATTTTTTTTTTCTTAAATGTAAAATGGCCAGCGGAAGTACCTAGCTTGTTTTGGGCCTTAGCTAGCTACACCCATGGGGAAACTTCTTGACTTTTTCAGAGATGTCTGCATAACTTGTTTCAAGCTAAAGCATTGTACTCCTTCCTTGGAAGTTAGTTATGAATCTGCGTGGTTTCTTAAAATTAGATCCAAAACTGATTAATCTTTGAGGAACAAGTAGTACCACAGAACAAGAAAGATGTATTTGTTTGAAATGCACTTCATAATAAATTGTGCCTGACCTTCTTGATCATTTGTCTCAAATATTTTTGTGGGTTTCTTTAGAATGTTTTTTCATATGAGATATTACATTAGAAATTTATTTTGTAGGCCACCTTGGGCACACACAAAACTTGTGTTCGTGCATCACTTAAGGATCTCCCTCAATATTGTTAGAACAAGCTTACTACCATGATTTATTTCTCATCCTTGTCTTTGTATTTCTGGTGACTTCCTCCTTTTCTTTCCATCTTTGCTGATCCAAATTAGTTGATATAATGTTCTTTCCGAGACTACAGTAGCTGCTCCATTCCCAGTAATTAAATGCAAAGCCGCAGGACTCCTAAAACCTTCATGATGTTAAGTGCTTTTTTTTTTGTTTCGCTGTAGCCTTGAGGGTTTTTTCCTAGCTTTTGACGTGTTACACTCTGAAGGAGGTGATGTTTCTCCAGCACAGGAGAAACCCTTGCCAAGGCAAACCTTGACGAGCCATGAGAAACCTTGGTGAGGCAACAGTCTTGTCTAACTTTGACTGCTGTTACAGAGATTCTGGTTTGTCACTGTTACTGTTACATTACCAATGAAAGAACAATATTAGGAATAAAAGTTGTGAAACATTGCAGCTCTGTGGTGTTACCAGCACACCTTTGCTGGACTTCAGTCTGCATAAAACACAGCTTAATTACATTGAACAGCATTTATTAATACTGGTGTTCATTCCCTAACTGTATGATTATCACTTTGGCCTGTTTCAGATAAGAAGACAAGGCGGAATACAATTACTGGTGGACCTATTGGACCATCGGATGACAGAAGTCCACCGTAGTGCCTGTGGAGCTTTGAGGAACTTGGTATATGGGAAAGCAAATGATGACAACAAAATTGCTCTGAAAAACTGTGGTGGTATCCCAGCATTAGTACGGTTACTCCGCAAGACTTCAGATTTGGAAATCAGAGAACTGGTCACAGGTTTGAATTTTTCAATATTTTCTGTTCAAACTGTCGAGCACAGTTCTGTGTCGCATGCCACTTGCTCCATCAGTAACTATTTCATGACCATCTTACTTGACATAACAAAAAGCTTTGAAGCCCTTTGGATTTAGGTAATGTATGAATGGCTTTCAGTATCACGCAGTTTGCAGATGTTGGTATGGTTTATGCCCACCATTGCTGGTTCACTTTGTTCTTGATTAGCCGTGAGTGCTCTTGCAGGAGACGTGCTCCACACATGGATATGTTGTGGTGGGAATGTTCTGCTCTCCCTCCTGTCTGGTGTAGGGCTGGCCAGGCAGGAGCCATATTTGACTGAATTTGCTTAGAAAATGTTACTCATTGCTTTTATATCCTATGTAGTCATGTTGTGAGAGAGAGGATTTGTTCGGGGGTTTTCTGCCTTTCTCAGAATTCGGATAAGAAAGTGGAGAAAACTGTTGGAGAGGTGGAAATCGTCTTCTGATGTCTTTTCTCTGAAATTTGATAGCATGCTATGTGATGTATTTTACACAGAGCATGCAGGTAGTGGTAGTTTATTTCTTTTCTTGGTATAGTAGGATCTGGTCTTTTTAAGATTGTGTGCATTTTTTCCTTTCTGAAATTCAAGAGAGAGGGGAGGGGTGGTGGTGTTCAGGAATACAGGAATGCTGTCAGACTGGATATGAAATGTTTGGAGTTTTTTTTCCATCTTGCCCTTAAGTATTTAATATGTAAAACAGAAGCGAGATAGGGGTTTTTAATTTATTTTTCACTTTGTGATTTAATTTTACTTGGTGATTATTTAACACTATAAATCAAAAATATGTTCATTATCCTGTTTTCAATGCAGGTATTTTTGTAATGATTTCCCTACTAAAATATGTAAGAAAATTTCTCATTTCTGTCACAGAATCATCAGAGTACATGTTATCATCTGTGTTTCTGCAGAATTTACTTACCCTTGTACATCACACCTCATTTAGGATACAATTGATAAGATTATCATCCTTTGGTTGGGTCCAGGTTCCTTCCTTGAGGGTGTTTGAATAAACTGCCTGGTGTTTATTAAATGTAGATTTTTTTGTATTTAATTTTGTTTCTTAGTTACAGCAGTTACCACCTCCTACTTGTTAGTCAGGATTAATGGGGCAGAGATACAGGTTACATGAGCTCAGATCATGCCTCCTGCAGAGTGACAGAATTACTGACAGATCTAATAAAGTGTAACCACTGCTTCAGATTCAACATACTTGTTTGTCTCTTGGTTATGTTGTCAGTATCCTGGCTCCAGGGAACGTTCTGCCTATTTATTCTGAGTAGTAAGTGGCAAACTGCTAATAAATCTCAGCAGTCACCGTGGCATTTCCCATGCCATCTGTAGATGGAACACGTAATGTCATTAGGACATTTAAAGAAAATATACTGGGCTACAGTTTATGTTGGTTCCACTGCACAGTATGCATTAAATATTCCCAAGTTCCTAAAGAAAGAAAGGTTGTTTCTTTTCTAGTATGTCCTCAAAGTGTTATTAACAAGAGGAGTAGGTACTCACCTGCCTTTGCACAGGTAGATGCAGTTCCCAGGGATGGTGAGCAATCAGGAGTGCTGGACGTGTGTGAAAGGGGAGAATGTTGACCCTGAGGAATGGAATCAAAGTCAGTGGTATTTCAATATTTTATTCCTGAGTCTGTTTTTGTATCGGGGTTTTTAGTTTCCTTTTAGTAGCCAGTACATCTCAGACGGCCACTGCCTGCCCTGGCCATGTTTTGTGCCTTTCAGAATGCAGATAACCAGCCCTCACTTTCAAAATGTAAGCATGTTTGTGGTAGTGTTCTGCAAAGCTTCCTTCCAAAGCAAGTCTCATAGCTGCAGCTCTCATCTTGCATCTCTTAGGAAACAGGCTAAAGTTGTGCATCTGAGTCAGTTCTCCTTTGCTTCTTTCTTTTTTTTTTTTTTTTTTTGGTAAAGTCTTGTAGTGTGACAGCTATCCCAGCTGAATTCCTTCTTTCTGTCCTTTCTGGGAAATGAAAGGTAGCTCTTGCAGCAGCTCCCTTGGTAATGAAAAGATTCGACTTGGTGGCTGGCACAAGGAAAAATAAAAAGTTCCTTATGCTTTCCATCAGCCTGAGCTGAGGCAGCGGGAAGGTAATTATTTCAGTAAGGGCTCCACAGCCTGAAGGAGATGCAGAGAAAATAATAACAAATGTCTGTTTTGGGAGTAAACATAATATCTCAAGCCTTTCCATCTCATGTTCACTGTGCATCCTGTCTATATAAAACTGCTCTTGTTTGTTACTTTCAGAGAGGACACAAAGTTCATGCCTTAGGAATTCATACAGGCTCTGACATGGCTGCCCCTTAATAGTCATCCACATTTGTCCTAAGAGCACTTCTCTTAGGTGGGGAAGTATCATTATCTTTGTCATACAGATGGGGAACTGAGCCTGTCAGGTATAAATGACCTGTCCAGAAGTGTGGCAAGATGAGGTGTGAATCACCCTGAGTAGGCACCCTGCTGCAAAGGAAGAAATATGGTCTGGAGAGGTTTGTTAGCAGCTCAATTTGTCTGGCAGTAGTGAAGCATTCATTGCCTGCCCCAAGTACTGTGGAGGACTTGCCCAGCAAAGCCAAAGTTCTGATATTAGTTTCTTCCTCAAACATGCACAGTCTCTTCCTTCTTGTTGGTCTTCTCTAAGTAGATTATAACTTCAGTTTCTGGCAATCTCAAGACTGGTTTTGGACGGGTGTTTAAACCTGCAGACCAGCTTTCTGGCCAAGTAGTTCCTTGATTGTCAGGATTGCCTTCAGCACTATTTGTGGCTTGTCCTCTTTTCCAGAGATTTCTTTCTGCCATAATCTCTCCAAAACCATTTTTTAACTTTTTCCTTTATCTCGTCTTTCTGCTCCTCAGCAGCAGAGGTCTTGGGCTAATACTGGAAAACCTTACCATGCTCAAATATATGAATTGCACAGACTTAACCTTACAGCAAAATGTTAGAGCTTCAAGGCTCTCTCATGTCAAGGAAATGGTTTCAGTGCTGGCTCTCGTAAAGAAGTTCTGAGGGAGTTGTGCTGCCTGGATGTTACAAAATTAAATGGTGTTAATGCCCAGGAAATATTTCCTAAGATATGGAAAGGTTATTCTTACAGAAACACTTCCACAGTTAGAGGGTTTTACCTGTAAGAAGAACATGGATAAAATTAGTTATATCCATGAAGATATACATTTGTGCAAAAGTGAAATACTCTGATAGAAACAGGGATGTTGGCATGGGCTACACCCTCTGGTATTTCCAGAGACTCAAGGAGAACCTGAATCACAGTGTAAGTCTGTCCATGTAAGTCTGTAAATAAAAAGAAATAGGTGTAAGTTGAATGCACCACACTTAATTTTGCCATCTTTTTACCCAGCACTGTTCTGCTGGTTTCCACAGTCGTACCTGTAATGTGGAAAAAATAAAAGTCTTCTATTTTAAAATAATTAAATGTTAACACTTTTCTAATAAATATAAATAGAGAGGAACACAGTACAAAATTAGAACAGATCCTACAGATGGTAGAAAAAAAATGTTTTCACTTGGTAATAATGACAATGAGTAACTGATTTGTGATTGTCTTGCCTTTACCAAGTTAATTATGAATCCTTCCACAGAATTCTATTTTATATTTTTTTCTATTTGTTTTACTGTCAGGGAAAAAAATGCATGGAAAAATCTGACATTTTAGCAAGGATAACAGGAATCCCATGGATGCCTTGTGCGGAAGGTGAGGTCAAGCAGCTGTTGCTAGATCCTTTCCAACTCAGACTGTTCTGTGTTTCTGTGATTCAACCTATGCTTGCTCCTTCTTCCATCAGCTTGTTTGGTTAGCTGGGTACCTGTCTCAGATAAAGTGGTTTAAACTGCTATTCTTCTTGGTTTTGACAAACAAGCTCCATCACAGCTAGAGACACAGTTTCTTGACCGTGAACAATGAGGTAGCTGGAGTAGAAAAAAATCTCATTTTATAGAGGACCCTTGTATGACTGCATCACCTGTTTAAAATCTGTAAATACCATTTCTGATTGAAAGGTAAAAGTGGATTATCCACTTTTAGAAAGTACATGATGATAAAGACCTGCAGCTATAAATAATGTCAGGAGAAATTGTTTTTTCCTGTGCTAGCAGCCAGTCTCCTGCTTATTTTGGTTGACAATAAAATGTCAGAGATTTAACTATTGTCTACTGAAAATATATAAATTATAAAAATCAGCACATAAAAAAGTACAAAGCAGAAACTATCTAACACTATACATATATTCTAAATATAGATAGGTAGATACTGACTCCATGTATTTCATTCAAGTTTTTATTCACTGAATCAAAAGGCATATATTCCATTCTTGCAAAACATTACAAGTTGTGTATAAAATGTTTCTTTCAAAGAAGCACTACTTCTCCAAGTGTTTTTAGCCCACAGTCAAGTTGGACAGGGAGAATTTCTTTTACTTCCCCAACTTTGAATTCCAGTATTCATTAGTGTTGTCTTTAATTTCAGCTGTGGCTAGTTTGTGTTTTGGTTGGTCTCCTGTTTTCACCCCATGTTACGCAATATTACATAGTTCTGTTTCACTTTTAGTAGCTACCATATGTTTATAAGGGGGGTTTAGAACCTTATGGATAATCTTTCAGTGTCACTGAAAGCAATTCCGTGTTGTCCACCTTAGATGTATCTGGGCTGAGTTAAGCACTGCAGGTGAAACCTCCTTTTGATTCCACGCTGCTTCTTAGCATGTGCATAAATTATTGGCGGATTGGTCAAGTCACTGCAGAAGGCCCCTTTGAGCCCTGTATCTGCCTTTGCTAATGTGTGGTTGCAAGTTAGTGAGCCTGCAGTGATATGTAAAGCATGTTTAAGGGAGCATTCTATTTAAATGGACCTTTTATCTCACTTCAGTGGAAGATTTAATTGTATTTCATTTTTTAAAGTAATTAATAAAGTTTTAAAGTAATTCTGGCCAATTATGGAGAACTTTTAACTTCCTGGTACAATGGCAGTTCTTCTCTTGGGGTTGCCAGTGTCAAAATCGCATGCCTGCAATTGTTTCCTATTTGTAATGTTATTTTCTAATTGTACTTTGTAAGGTATTGCACTTTTGATTTTTTTTTTTTTTTAATAGTAAATCTTATTTAACAATATTATGGCAAAGGGTTGACTGTTTAGCACTTAGGATCTTGAAGCAGTTTAATTTAATAATTTATTAGTTTTCTGCAGAAGTGCCCTTGACATTACCTTAGTTACTGGAGTGTGTAAACACAGATGTGAAATTTTATTGTGATATAAACGTTCATTTGGAGGTGGCACCTATTTGTAACCTTATTGCTCTCGGGAAATTTTATTTGAAAATTAATAAAGGCTCTTTTATCCCATTCCAAGATGACATTCCCACAGCCTTAAGTAAAGAAGAACCAAGCTCTTCTATGAGTTCTCTATTCTTACAGTATTTCACCTTGATGTAATTCCTAAAATCTCTTATTATATCCCTTTTCCTTTGCAGGTTTTTATTAGGTGTTGCTCCAGCATTGCTCATATTAAATATCCCATTTCTTAACTATATTCAAGTTTTGTAATGGAGAAATGCAAATATAGGGATGCCTGATCAGTGAAAGGCCTAATTAATTAGCAGCTTTTGATATGTAATGTAAAAAGATAGGTAGGAAGATACATGTATGAAGTGGCTTGCTCTTGGAACCAAAGAGATTATTTCAGCATTACACAAACTGAAAATCAGATTATAAAAATACATGTTTTAAGTTCAAATACATATTCTGCCTATCACAAGCTTTTCAAACAGACAACACAAAAAGACATATATGTCTGTTTAAATTGTCATGATGGCATAATCATGCTAAGACTGCTGCTACAAGGTTGACATAGCTCTGGTTCAACATATGCTTAGCTAAGAGAATAAGACTGCCAAATATCCTCTGGGACCCATAACTCTATGTAGTAAAACAAAATGGAGATGTAGGATAAATGCAGAAAGTACACAAGTGCCTCTTAAGATGCAGCTCCTCTGCCTCCAGTATCTGATCACTGTGTCCTGTCAAGTCTAGGAAATTAGAAAGGTTAAGCATGGAGTTACATAACTGCTAGCACAGAACACTGCTTTCAGAAGTGATGATTTTGATTTTGGCAGGAAAATATGTTCATTCATTTCTTGCTTAGTGTTTGCTCTGCACATAAGTGAATTCTCTTTAATTGCTTCAAACAACTGTTTTGAGGAACTCTGCCAAACAGAGGCAGGTGCCTTACAGACTTGAATTATTTTTCCACCAACAGATTTGTGATAAAGATTAACAAATTTCAAATCTACTTGCCTGGGCGCTAAAGTTTGCTTGTACGTTTTAAATGCTTTTTATTCAAAATGGAGATTTAAAGGGTATTAGCTCTAATAAACCTTTCCTACTTCTTCGTTAAATGGATGTAATTGCAAGTACAATATCCTACCACAATCAATTTTAAATGTTGATTAAAGCTTATGAAGTAATTTACTTCTAATTAGGTGTTTTAAATGAAAGTTGTTTTCAACATTAACAAGATTATTTGTGTAATGAAAATTCCTATCTGTTTACTCTGGATCAAAGCCAGTGGCTGAATAAGGAATTGCATACTGTCGTTTCTTCAGTATTTCTCTCTTCAAGTACAAGAGTGTTTTCAATTCCCAGAGGTTATATAGTAATTTGACTCCCTCCTTTTGCTTGAGATCCTTTTAAGCAAACCTTACTTCTACCTCCACCCTGAGTTCTGTGAACCACTGAGAATTTTAAAAAAATTACAAACTCTGTCAAATCCCCTGCAAGTCTCAAATTACTTTTAAAACAATGTGTTTCATCTCACAAACAAAACTTTGCACAGGCTAGTTTATGATTTTATACTGTTACGTCTAAAATCTTTTGGGAGGGAAAAAGGAAACCAAGTGTTTGTTTAACTCAGAAAAACTACTTGTTGCTGCTACCTTGATAAAATTTGGCCTAATCCAGACCATTATCAAAGCTAAGCAAAAGCAAAATAAATGAAGGCATCTGGTCTGCAGAAGCAGGTGCTCAAGTTAATCTCACTTAAGGTCCAAGTCCCCCAATACAATTCAAACAACTCCACCCAAGTAGTACAAACCCTGTGGCAGGGTTAGTGGGCTGCATGGCAATTCTGCTTTTCCACCCCAATCATCAGTTAATTTAAGGTGTTACAGAGTTTCAGAGAGAGTCTCCAAAAATCACTGTTGCATCATCATCATCATTTTCATAAAATACTTAAAATTTGTATTTTGTACTAGTTGTACTTCTCCAGACTAATAGGCTGACATTTCTTAGTCAGTGGATGTGCTATGGCCAGGCACAGCTGTGTGTTGTACTTTTACAGTATGATTCTACAGTGTGGCAGAGTTTAAATTTTAGATTTTAGCATCGCCTACAGAAATTATCGCCATCGTTTCCAGAAATGTGAAAGTGATTTTTAAACAAATTCAGAGCAGGAATTAATTGGAATTTTTTTAAGTCTTCATAGGAACCCAGTGTGGAACCACTCACCAAAATACCAAATCTTTTTAGTCATTGTCCTTGCAAAATAGGAAGGTAAAAGGTTCTACAGCTTATGTGATGTTGGGAAACTGATTTCCAACCTATCGGCTGTGACATCTTCAGGAAATTCCAGAGTCATTCATAACACATCCTATTTATAGTTCATATATACTAGCAGATCTAAAAGTAATTTAATAAATTGTGTAATTTTTCTTCAGAAATGCTGCTGTCTTATCAAATAACACTTAGGCAAACAATGTTGACAGTTCAACTGGATCATTTTATACCATATCTCCTACAATTTTACTATCTAATTATAAAGCAATCTTTGCCCCTTTTCTCAATATGCTGTCACTATTTTGGCTTTGAAAATGGGAAAACCCACTGATAGGATCTGTTGTCTTCATGAAGAGTTATTCTCAACTTTTTCTGAATCATCAGAGTAACTTCTTCACCCCCTGCTGCTCCCAGTTAAATAAGGAGATGTGTTAAAATAGATGCTTTCTCAAATCTTATGCCCTGCTTTCTTAGCAACAGGCTGGGGTACTGATTTATCATGTAAGGTGTTACATCCAAAGAATTTTTATAGGTAGAAGGGAATGTACCTGCTGTTACACAGCAATACAAAACCTTCCTCAGGCTCGAAGTGCCTGTTCCCTGGGGGGATGTGGGAGAGGAGAAAAGTCACTGGGTGCTGAGGGCTGTGCTGGGAACAGTGCTCCTGGTAGGGGAGTCCCTGTCCCCTCTCTTTGTGTCTGCTTGGGGGTGGTTTCATCCATTTTCCCCTCACAGCCTGCTTGCTTCTCCCAGGCAAATTCACATTCACTTGTCCTGCATTTACCACCGTCAGTGCCAGGGAGGTCCCTTGTTGCTCCTTTCTCTCTAGGTGGGAACTGTTTTTCTCTTGTACAGTGAGATACATCTTCTGTGGAAAATTCATTCAAGTTTTGCCCATGTTTCAGTTTATGGAGCAGTGAAACTGATTACATAATTTGCTTGTTAATATACTACATAAATAATGTTCTTTTTTGCTTTATTTACTTCAGTCAAATTTTAAGAGGAAATATCAAACAAGGTAATCTGGAGTGGTAAATAGAGGACATCTGTTGCAATATATGGCTTGACATAAGAGCTGTATTGCTTTTTCAGCAAGTAGTAATCCTCTGGAAAAAATTCAGCTGGACATATAATTTTGATGGGGCTACCTGAATGATGGAGTATTAAAATGTTTGCAGTTTAAAACCACTTTGTAGTTTGAAATGTTTGAGATTTGCCACACAAAATACATTATTTTATTTTTAAAATAGTTTTTTGTTTAGAAAAAGATCTGAATATTTCACTTTTTGTTTACATCTGAATATTTCACTTTTTGTTTACAAAATGAAAGTTTGAGGTTATGGTCAAACATGTTCATTCTGTGGTCAAATTACTGTTTTCACTATGCCCAGTAGTTTTATTCTTTTTAATTTATTATTTTTAGGTTCAAAGGCCAACCTCCCTTCTACCCTCACAAATAATGTTATCTGTAGTGCTCTCTTTTTCTTAGGTAACAGTTTGTCTAGTAAATGAATGTTTCCTTCTTTTTTCTTTTTTAGCAGCTATACACTGAGCTTTTCATTTTGCACATGGATGCAGTTTTATAGATAGAACTAACTTTCTAACTGGTTCTTTTTAGAAAGGAGTTTTGTATTTAGAACTGTAATTTAATGTTCGGCTTTAATTATAACATTTTTATTCTTTGTATTAGGCTATTTTATCAAACATATATTTTGATTTTGGGTGCTAGAAAAAAGTATTCAGTATAACATTGGTGTGAGAACTGAAAAAAAATCTTGCCATTCGTAGATATCCATCCTTGTTAGATTCCACTGGTTTTTAATAAAGTACTTAATTTGGAATGGCATTGCCATTAGTCATGTGTTAGGATAAAACTTTTTTTGAAAGCAGTTGGGTTTTTTTCTATGTTTCTGTCACTTAGAATGAATTGGTTTTGGTTTGGCTTCAGTGTTTTACAGGACTCATTTAATTTCATCATCTAGGAAAGCAAGTTAAGAGGAACCAGTGATCTTTCCACAGTAACCTTGGTCAACTCTTCTAGTATTTCCTCTATTGTTTAACATGAAGGCTAATAACTCTGTAATATTCTTGGCTGACACTTCTTCCCTTCCACAGTTATGTGTTAATTTGCAGTGTACAGCAGAAAAAGAGGAACAACCTCAGGTTAAAATTCAGTCCCATGCGAGAAATGCAAACTCTTTTGTTAATGCAATAGTATTTTAGGAGAACTTGGTCTTAAACTATACTAAAATTGGCCCCTCCTTTTTGCTTTAATAAATTCCAAGATGTAACTTTGGAATTAAAAGAGCAGCAATTGGAAAGAAGGCTAGTTTTTCAGAGGAAATGTTTATATTTTTATACTCTATGTAGTCTAGTACTTTTAAGTTGTCAAGATCAGCTGGTTTTTTTTTTATTTAAACAAAAAAACAAACAAACAAACAAAAGAAAAACTACAATAATCCTTCTCCTCTGTGGAAGCTTTTCCCTTGTAAGGCTATGAGTGGATGCAAAGGGAAAAAAAATACTGCTCCAACTTTATTTAGCGTTTCTTAAGCTTCTGCCTGCTCATAGCTTTTACTGAAACTCAGTATTTCTCAGTGTGGACTTTTCCTACCTCAGCTTTTACACAGATAGCAAACCACCTCTGTCCATGTCAATCACTGAATTACAGCAAGGTATGCACAGGTATTCAAGAACCAGATAAATATTTCAAGAAAATTGGTGAAAGTTTCTTGTCTGTTATGCCATTTTTAAACTTACTTTCACAGTGTGTTTTAAGGAAATTCCTTCTGAGGTGTGTATGGTTCAGGTGCCAGAACTTTTCAAATCGGACACTTTTTCTTTCCTGCAGAAAGTCTGTTACTCTCACCTTGACGGTTGAGCTGGTTGTGATGTCTTATTGCATTTTGTATTAAGAAATGTTCTGGTTGATATTCAGCATCTCTGCAGCAGAACTGCTGTAATCTCTCGGGAGCCCACATCTGCTGCCAGGGAGCAGATCCAGCTCTGCAGAACAGCCTTACAGTTACGGTGGGGACTCCGATTCCACAGCTAGAAAATGACTTTTCTAGCACTTGGGAGCTTTGGGTAGAAGATGCTTTTCCTAAGGACTCCTGCAAAAGATCCCTTGTGCTTGGCTTCTGTTCAGGGTGTTTAGCACTCAGATTTCAATCTTAATTGTCATGTTCATGAGGGAAACTCCCGGTGGTATTTCTGTGCCTTCAGCATATAAACAAAAATGCCTGCCAATGCTTTGGTGTCTCTTTGTGGGATGCAGTCTCTCAGCACTATCTAAATAATTTTCTGCATCACTCCATGACCAAACTATTAAATTATGATGGAAAAGGAAAACCTGGATGCATTGGAATTTTACTTTTACAGAGATTATGAAATAAGCAAAATCTTAATATGAATGAAAGTTGAGTTAAACATCCCATATTGAGAAGAATCAGTCCTGTTTCTCCAAATAGTATTTGTTTGCTTGCAATCTTTTTGCCATGTAATTTATTAGGGAAAGTATATCTTGCACCACAGGAAAACCCAATAAAACCTGTGGCAGTGTGGCAAGGGCAATGCATTTTAGAAAAGATGACTTTTCCACTTTCTTGTTTTTAATTTATATTTGTAGTCTAAGTTGTTCTAAGACGTTTATATATATATATAATATATATATATATATATAAATACATGTCATAATTTGAGGTCCCATTAAATCATGAACTGAATAGTTCATTAGACTTCCCTGCTTTTGCACATTTTCTCTTGCTGTGATGGTATTTTTTTTATAGATGTATATGATCTCTATTTTCTTAACTTTGAATGGAATAAGTATAGCTTGCAGCTTACCAGGTCTTGAGTTGTATCTGACTGTAGAGATACATATGTCAGTTCTAAAACACCAGCACAAAAATGCTTTGAAGCGTTTAATCAGCACGACTTTGAGATCCAACCTGATTCAGAGATTGTGGGGTTTTCACTCTGACTGCTCCATTAAAATGAGCAAGCCATTGACCATAGCAGTTCCATGTCCATTTATCAGAGGATGCAGTAAGATCTCCAGAATGAGCATTCCTGTAGTCTCCTCTAAGAATCTTTCATCTGATGTCTGTTAGACTAATACTCAGATCCAAAATTCATCTTCTCACTGGAATCAACTGAATATTTTCAATACCAGTTTCTCCTTAGTTTTAAACTTAAAATGTGATTGCAAGATACTTTTTCACTGTATTTCCAATTACACGAAAGGGTCAAAAACCTCAACCTTCAAAAATTCTTGTTCAGTCTGGTGTAGCTGTTTTTGTCTTTCTACAAGTCTTCCAATACAACCAAAAGTGATGGGGCACATGGGACACAAACTGCTTAATCTGCATGTCTCACAGCTTTAAAAGCAAGAAGGACATAAGACATGAATGAAAATGATTAAGAGATGTTTAACACTGATTAGTTCTTTATTTCATACCTCTCACAAGAGTCTAGAGGTGGTAAACAGTTGAGTTGGACTGTTGTGTTGTTGGGTGGATCCCACTTTTTGTCATTGGCCAGTGGTGAGTCCAGTCCCTTACCTTCCTGTGGGCAGCTGATGACAGTGCAGATTCTCCAGGAGTCAGTCAAGGCACCTCTGATGCTGTTGCAGACTACTTGCTTCTTGTGCTCAGAAACCCACTTTAGGCAGAGCTTTCAGAGTAAGGTGTCACATGGCCTCAATGAAAGGGCATGTCATAAATACGCACTTGAAAAATATGTTCAAAATCATGTGGCGAAAAGGTGGCTCTGTAATGGAAGGTGTATCAGATAAAGGATTTATTTTATTGTCATTCTCCCTTGCAAAGTCAAGGCCATGGATCACCTTCTCAGACCCCACATAAATCTAGCTCCAGGTTATTCTCTGCAGAAACAGTGAGAATTGCCAGTGCCCTTTCATAATTGCAAATTCTTAATTGAGAAGGTTACAAGGAGGTGTGTAGAATGCCAACTTCAGCATGTAGCAGACTGCACTGCTTGTGAGAATAAATTTTAATGTGTCAGTAGAAACTTTTTTGGTTCATGTGGTTGGTAGTATTCAATCTCACAGTTACATAAAATTTATTGCACTGGGGCAGAAGATTATCTCTTAAAATCTGTGAGGAGCAAAAGCTTGGAAGAAAGCATCAGGCTTACTGGGCACTGCTTCTGTCTTGACTTATTTTAGGAGAAGGTGTAATAGCCATTTAACCTGATGATCCCATCATCCTCTTACTCTGAAGGTTTAATTTTCCAGTTAGAGAAATCAGAGAGAAGGATGGCTTAAAGAATATTTCTAGGCTCAACTGTTCCTGAATACCACATTGTTTATGTGAATTTACTTTAAATTGTCAGGAACCTGAAGTGAATAAAAAATAGTTTCAACATGTATGTTTTTAAGCATTTTCCTAGGCACGACCTTTATGTTTGCTTCTTTTGTATTCTTTTCTGCTTTTCCAGTTCATGACTACTTCTTGAAGCCCAAAGTATTGTTCTGTTGCCTTCAAAACACTCTCTTCTGCTTCACGTTTAAAATTGCACTTCTTCACAAAGTTACAGCACATGGTCTTGCATAAGAACTAAATTGAACTTTAAAGGGGAAAAAATTTGCATCCTGGTTCTCTGCTTTTATACCATGCATATTATTTACACCTGTCTAGATGCACGTTAAAAAAAAAAAAAAGGCAACTACATTGTTGTTCTTACTGACAAAATACAGCAAAATCCTAGGTATTTCAAGAATAGTAGATGTGTCATTAAATCTTGCAAAGAATAAGAACACATAGAAAAGCAAGTGTAAATATCTTTATGAAGGTATTTATTCTTTAAAATATGGAATTGCTTTTCATAAAGATATTCAGAACAGAATTCAAACAAAGACTGTTTTCCCTTTAAAGCAGTAATTCTTAAATTAAAAACATGATAACTAATAAGATGAACATTTTTCTTATTTCTGGGGGGACGGTTTGTCTGTAGCTAAAGTTGGTCTGCCTCATGCAGATTATGCTAATGGAGGTTTTTTACTAGTATACTGATCAAAATTTTATATTAAACTGTGTAATTGCCTTTGCTGACAGTTACATATAAAATAATTTAAACATGAAATTGTATAACTGAAACAGTCTCCCCATAGAGGTAATTAATTTTAAAGGGAAACCCAAAAATGTAAGTTGATTCCTGTTAAAAGCACAGAATGCTAAGGAAAGCCTTGAGCAAGTAGTGTTCTTGCTGCTTACATTTATAAATGTCTGAGTCTCTGTTCCTAAGGCCTTCCTTCAGCATTTCCCTCCCACGACACTCACTTGGAGTTTTTGTAGTGTTTGTATTTGTAACCTATATACAATGATGATGATGGTAATAATTTTTCTCTTTTGGTTGAAAACTTTGATAGATGTAAAATCAAAAGTCAATTTTGATTTAGTCAAAGCCACCCAAAGTCAGATGTGGGGCCTGGCTACTGTCCTTTGGGAAGGAGAGTAGGGAGGATTAGGATTGAATTCTACAGAAGAGGATGCATGTTGGCAAGGGGAGGGCCATGATGAAGCAGGCCTTCTGTACTCTTCCAGCTTCCCCTGGGAGGATTCTGAGCTAAAATAAAGACCACTGGGTTCTTCAGAACAGCAAACTGTCCTGCAGCTTCTCCCAGCAACAGGAGCTGCCCAGCAGCAACAGGCTCTTGGGCAGAGCACAAAAGTCACATGTGCTTTTCCAGCAAATACATAAATGTGAGAATGGAAAGCAAGGTGTCTTTTGCTCCTAACAATTTCTCACCTGCTTTGTATGTGGAACAATTGCATTGACCTTGATCTTTGTAGATGTGCTTAGAAAACTTTGGCTCTTGATTTCTCTTCTTTAACTTTGGCACATTACAAATTGCAACAGTAGGGATTTTTAACCTCCTGTAAATCTTTGTTAGTTGCACCATTAAGCTTGTTGTTTCCATGTAAAAATTAACAGTATTCTGTATTTGGGTAGTTAAATATTTACAAAATATTACTTGCTGAAGTCTGGTAAAGTACTACTGTATCAGGTTGTGGAAGAAGTCTTTTTGCTTATACTACCAACAAGCCTGATCAGTTACTTCCATAACAGTGAAGATCACAGGGCTGAGGTTTTGGTCTCTCAATGTATATCTATCAAAAGGGAAAGTTTTAGTGTAAATCAAAACACTACTGTTTTCTGCTACTGTTTTTTTATTAATCTTACTTAGAAGATATCTGAAGACCAAGCCCTAAAAAATTCCTTGTAATACTCCTTCATTTCATGTGTGCTTCACAGCCTGCCTAGATCATAACTAGCTGCTCAGCTTTTAAGCAGAGCTCATAGAAATTTCCAGTGCTGCTGTGACTACATTTCATATTTAAAGCTGTATTCCCACTGCAAAACTTTGCAGGTGTCATTCAGCCCCATCTACAATGTAGTCTTGTATTTTTGGCAGAAACAGCTAAATTAAACACACCAATGCTATGAAATATATTGGTTTGGATTGGGTTTTTTTAAACAGCATTCAAACTTGTTTTGAAAAAGTGTTAATTATTAGTCATTTTACTTTTTGTAGGAGTTCTCTGGAATCTATCCTCCTGTGATGCACTGAAAATGCCAATCATCCAGGATGCCCTTGCAGTGTTGACCAATGCAGTGATCATCCCTCACTCTGGATGGGAAAACTCTCCACTCCAGGATGATCATAAAATACAACTCCATTCATCACAGGTGCTGCGCAATGCCACTGGGTGCCTAAGGTGAGTACTTCAAAACCATTGCATTACCTTAATCATCTTGCTTTTGTTTTAATTGGTATTTCTCATTCTTAGTCATCTATAAACTAAATAATTGGTTCGTCTGTCAGCAAAGATGATGTAAAATTAAAGTTACTTAGAACACAAGCTTTGCAGTCATTAAAAACAATCTTCAGAAGGGCTGTTTGGGGTTTTCTGTTTTTCTTTTCTTAGTTGCTTTCATCCCAGCTTGTACATATGTTTTCTCCCTTCTAGATTTGTCCTGTTTCCCCAATTGCTTAAATAAAGTTGATATGTTCTCACTATTACATCCAATTTAATCAGTATGAAAAATAATGAAGATATTCACAAAAAATAACATATCTTTAAGGTTCCAGATGCTATTGCTGGAGTTGTGAAAAACTTTTAAAGTAGATTTTTTATGCTCTGGGAGGATGTAAATTTCAATAAGAGACCAAACAATTTAACAGTTTTCAACCAAAATACTTAAAAAGATCCTTAGCAAGTATGATGACTATTTATGTTTGTGTTACTATGCCAAACTTGTATATGCAATGCAAAGGTGCATTTATATAAATATGTGGAATTTGATCTGTCCATTCCTAGAAGTTACTTTAGATGTGAGAATGAAAGTAGAATGAGTAAGAAGAGTTTCAGTTTTGACAAAATCTTGCTAAAGGATTGAGTCATAGCAATTTCTGAATTCCAATGCACGTCATTTTTGTGATATGTTTTAAGATAATAGGCAGATTCTTTTAAGTGTAGATTTTTTTTCCTCCAAGTATATTGGAAAAAATAATCTGTAATCTATCCCAGAGACATGAAAATAGATTAGTTAATATTCTTAAATGCATCACAGAAAATAATATAGTGAATAGTATGTGTCAGTAAGGCAATCTATGTTGTATGCTGCATCCAAAGAAGATATACATTAAAGAACTAAATAAAAAAGAAAATTGATAGGAAGCAAAGTAAAATAGCAGTATTTTTTATGTACCTGTGCAAGCACTATTTTGTCCTTTTGTTCTTTTATCAAATGAAATGTCTCCCTTTCCAAAGTTATATTTGAAAAGTTCAGAGGGAAAAGCAATAATTATTGACAGTTTATATGCAATCAGAAGAGAATGAAAGATAAAAGATAATAATTTCCATTGCAAATATGGAATTAAATGCAGTATTGCAGTATTGGACTTCAACACAGGTGTGATTATGTGAATACCAGCAATCTTGGGATATGTGACTGAAGCCAGGTATTTGTACCTGAGTTGTTTTAACTTTTTCTGAAAAGAGTTTGTGGTATAATTGTGTTGCATTGCATTCAAATCACTACCAAAAAAAAGTTGCCATAATTGTTAGGGGGTGATAGAAGGTGTTACATGAAGACCTTTACTGGCATTAAAAAGTCTCACCTTTTTAACGTGTTTCAAAGAGCTGCCTCTGAAAGAAAATGTCTGTTACAAATTTGGGGCTTCACAGTGTCCCCTGTCTGAATGAGCATGTCTGGCGTTGATCTCCCCTCACCATAAACTCCATCTTCCTGTTAATTTTTCTCAACTGCTTCTCAGGGACCAATGCTCATCCCTGATCCTGCAAACTTCAATTTTTCCTACCTCTTAGTTGATGGATTCATTGCACACTGGTCTTGAAATCTTTCTTCTTTCTTTTTTTTTCTTGTGAGTGTATGTGCACGCCCATTTGCAAACTGATGTGAGCTTACTGTAGCCTGCATTCTGGGTCAGCCTGAGGACTGGGGGCCACGTGAGAAGGGTACGTTGCCTGATCTAACACACACTGCTTTGCAGCAAGGCTTACTACCAAGCGCTTGATGGGATGCTGTCATAGCAGAATGGCTTCTGGTCAGCTCGTGCAAAATAAGCTCATATCTGCCTGCAAACGACTGTGCATATTATAACTCTGGAATCCTTCCCAAGTAGCTGTAGCAGCAGTTCAAACTGCTGTCCTGAGCAGCTTGGTCTTCCTTCTAAGCCCAGGCCCTTCAATCATAGTACAGCTTTATAATATCTTCCTGATATCAAACCGACATTATTTCTCAAATGCATCTTTCTATCCTCTCTAATGCCTTCAGATATTTTTTTTGGCCTCCATCCATCTTCTTTAGATAGTTCCACCCCACTGAGTCTGTGTGGATGCTCTTTGGCAGAGCGAGAACATTTGGAGAGGGTTGAAACTTACTTCTGCTTCACACCAACAGTAACTTTTCTTGCTTACTTTTCCCCAGTCACTGTTGAAAATATCTCTCTCTAATGCAGTATGTCAAATTTGAGATGGTGCAGGAGAGAAAAGTGCAGGCTCACCCCTGAGATGGTAACTGGTTTCTTCTGTTGAATTCATGTAATATACTGGGACTATAGGCTGGAGGAAACAGCAAGTGTCAGAATGAAAAGATGAGAAAATTCTGTGAAGATGATTGGAGTCTTTCTCCGTTCAGGTGAAATACCCACAATCCTCAATAAACTGAACAACTTTCACACTTTCCATTTGGGTCTAGTTACAAGACCTGTATTTCCATTTCAAGACCTCACTGGATAAGGGAGGTAAATAAAGAAGATGTAATGCAGTTGCTGGCTGAGGTTGTGCTGTGCTTGTCTGCTAAATGGAAAGTCCATTGTCATCTTCCATGGGAGAATTTCTGCTAAGAATGGTTTGGTTATCCCCCGCCGTTTTCTTTTTCTCTTTTTGCTAGAGCTCATTTTGAGGGGATGCAGTAAAAATTCACTTGCATTGGGATTATCAGTGACAATGCTCAGTATCAGGGGAAGAGTAGTGGTGTTCAGAATACTTGACAAATTCTGAATATCTAATTTTGGCAGATTTTATAGACATCAGATTGTATTATACAGGTTTAATGCTAGCAAATATGCCACGAAGATTTGGGTTCTGGGTTTTTTTTCAGTCTTCTGTGACTTTGGTTGTCTGGCGTATTCACTGCTGAAAACTTTAAATAATATCTGAGGGGTGATGTGATATAATCCATCCCATATACAATGTTAATAAGTAGTTTTACATGGCCATTATACAGGAAAAGTCAGATCTTAGTTTTGTGTTTTTATCACAACTGTATATGAATTATTATTCTTTCTGCTGATCTTTGCTTTTCTCAGTTTCTTGGTAAGAATTTCTTATGATTTTGCAATTAAAAAGTTGGTTATTACCTACAATTTTTAGTATTCATCCTTCCTCATTATCTTTCTTAACCACATTCTTAACTCCAGTCACCCAGTAATGCAGCTGAAATCACATAAAAAGCAGCTGCAATATCACACCTTCTTCTCTTATTTTCTCTTTTCCTTAAAGATGTTATTTACACACTGCACTTTGGATGCTTTTCTGATTTGAGAAAAAAAGTAGTTTTAATACAGTATTGTACAAATTAATTTTACAGAACTGGAACACTTTTAAATTGTTTCGATAATTCAAAGATCTGTATATAGTATTATGGCTATCACTTACAAATTTAATCTAAATATTCAACTTTCATAAATTGCCAGACCTCAGTGTGACATGTTGGAGTAATCACCCAATTTAGTTGCCTCCCCACTGAGATACTAGTACCTTACCTCATTAAGTTCTGGTAAAGTTACAGTTCTTTTTTTCCTTTTGTATTTTAGCTATGACTCTTTTACTTGTGTTAGGGAAATACTTATCTTTGATTTATAGTTTCTGATTCACTTAAACTTATTAGGGATAGTCAGGTGAAAACTGAATTTGTTATCCCACTTGTTAATGGGAGGGGGTTTGCAATCCCCAATCTGAAATTTAAAAATCAACAGGAGAGACATTGGATAATGTTGTCCTGACCTGAAACTTCAAGCTTACTTATTACAAAGCTATAAATCTCTGTCTGGAGAATTATTTGAAAAAATTCGCGGACAAAATCTTTCCAAGAATTTTTGTGTAATGTACAATCTGGAACCTTATTTTTCTATTAATTTTAATTTAAGTTAATAGAATATCATCTGATGAATTGAAAGAATTTTAACACTTTACTGTTTTAAAATTCTAGTGTGGGTTTAGACACAAAATTATAATTTTTTTTTCTTTTTTCCATGTTGTATTTAATCTTTAATCATACATTGAAAGTACAGGGGGCAATTGTGAAAATCAAAGATCTGTTAAAATATTTATCTTCTCCCATTAGTTGATTAGAATGGTGAGGGAGTATCATTCAAGTAGTTACATATTTAGAAAGCCCCATAGATTTCCAGTTTTCTTACTTCATACTTTCTTATTTGTAAAACCATTGACAAAGTACCTTAATTATTTTTCAACTGAATAAATATGTAACAAGTTCTCAAACTAGAAGAGCAAAGGGGGGAAATGCTTTTAAAACAACTGAATAACTGATGCCGTAGTATTTTCTGGATCGATCAACTTTTGGAAAAAATTGCATTGTTAAAACAATTTGTGTTGGCTATGGAACCTGAATATCAAATGTTTTCAACTGGTTTGGGGGTGAGTGATGTATTTCACAGCCATTTGCATCTACTGAATTTGTCTCACTATCTTTTTTCTTTTCCAGTTCTCCTTTAAACATCCAAAGTCTATTGACTCCTGTTTTTAGGAACTTCTGTACTCTGTTTTCAATAGAGCATTCTGCTGTATTCTGACAAAATAAGATATGGGAAGAGCATCACATAAATGACACAGACTGTATTATTCGTCAGCTGTTTAGTTTCTAGAGAAACATATATGTAGACACATGTATGTGAAACGTGTTTGAGACTAAACTGATACACATATGTATGTGCATATGTGTAGGTGTGTTTATGTTGTATACATTCAGATATAGAAAGGATGATTATGGAAGCCATAATACCTTTCTGCCTTTACTAACTGATGCAAGCTCTGAATATCTGCTGTTGAGCATAAATGGAGCTGGTTTCTTACTGTAGGACCAGGACTGTTGCTGCTGATTTTGTGATTCTCCTCCTGTTAACAGAACAGTCATGTTTTGTCCATCTCTGTTGATGATGTGGTGGATATAGAGATTTTGGACTTACCAACCAAACTCAGTACTTTCCGTGCTTTTCTAGAACCCAGGAACTCTTCTCAGGCTCTGACCATGCAATTTTGTCCATCAGAAAGCCACGTTTTCTGTTAGGAAAGAAACCTCTCAGAATGTAAAGTTAGGACAAAACTCAATTGAATTGTGTATTTCCACAGAAAACCTACTCAAGGGAGGGACTGTTACTGCAAGCAGTTCCCACAAGCCAAAATGGGAAACAGCACAAAAAATAAGTAAGAGTCAGTCTGCAAGAAAATGTGTATTTCACCTTTTCAAGAATCTAGGTTCCAGTTTAGAAAAGAGTCACAAACCAATTGAGAGGTCACAATAATTGCATCCCAGTTAAGCCTAAAGTTTTGAAGGTGAATTTCTCCAAGATATTAAAGAGATTTTTCCTTCCTGAATGCTGCAATTGTTCAGAAATTTAGCTTAAATAAATGTCTAATGTTAAGACTCAGGGAGATAGAGATTTTGGTAGGAATAGATCAGTGTCCTCTGATTACTGCTGTAACATTTTTATTCAGAAGATACTCAAGGGAGAAGTACCAACAGAATTAAATGTGTAGTTGTGTCAGATATTTAAGCACCCCACTTTTTCTTCACAGTGTAGTTATTCCTAATTTGCATATTCATGGACTAATTTATAAGGTTTATACAAGGTCATACTGTATTAATTATAGCAGTGGCATTCAAATAGCACTCTGAAATGTAGTGCTTTTAATGCTTCTTCAGCATTCCTGGTAAAAGCAATAATTCAACATATCAAATTTATGCTTCAAATTCTGTGTAGTTCTGGAAGTTTATTCCAGGCTTAAGCTGATGAAAATCTTAAACAGAAATTTTGATTTTAAACTGATATTATGGAATGCCCTTTGTAATTTATTTTTTTTTTTTTTTTGTGTGTGAAAAATAATACAGTGTAATTCCAGCTACTTCTTACTTTCCTGTACTTAAAAAAATAGAAGCTTTGGCAGCATGCTTCCTTCTGCATCATTTTACCTGATAAAAGAGATGTTGGGCTGCTCTGCAAAAATCTGTCTTCAAATTCAGAACAAACTTCTAGTGTATTGATTTTGCAGTTAGCCAAAAAGTGACCTGTCAACATACACGTGCAAAATAATATTTAAGTAAGTGGTTTATGAGAAAACAAGGAAACTCACTCATGGGTCAGTGTGGCTTCATGTTTGGATACAAAATAGAAATACTGGACCTATATGTTGAGAGTCTGTTAATTGAGGACTTCGATGAAATTTAGTTACTATTCTTCATATTTTATTTTCTTTAACATGAATGTATGTGGATTTTTTCAGGAAAAAAAGGCCACAACTTAACTGGGTGTCATACAATTAAAATTATTTTACTTATTGCTATGGCAGGAGTGTGATCTTCCTGCATTTAAGTAATTCACTGTTTCTGGAAATTATCGACCTACATGTGAAAAGAATGAATATGCCTTTTGCATCTTACGATATTCTTAGGCTCAGCAACAGTGACAAAATTATAAAGTGTTGCTTCTAAGGCTGAATGGCTTATAATGTACCCTAGCCTTGAATGTGGGGAGTGTTGAATATCTCAAGTGTATTTTGAACAACTGACTGTTTTTCCAGCTTTTGATGATTTTAATTCCTTTCAGGTTTAATGCCTACTGTTAACTAGTGCCCAATGTGAAAATTAAATGTCCACTCTTATTTGCATAGTTAGTTAGGTAGTGTTAATTTACATTTCCTTCTACCAGGGGTTTAAGCCTTGTGGATGTGAATGCTTTGAAGAAAGCTTGTTTTGTGAAATGGCTTCAACTTTGTTTTTTGGGTTTTTTTATCATTTCAGAACAGTTTTTATTTATGCAGTAACAAGTGTTAGCTTGGCAGATCCTGTAATAAAGTATGATCTGAGTCTTAGTGTCCTGCTGGCTTGATTTTAGGTGACTCTTAAGCACAGCTGACAATAACAGGTCTCCTCACTGGCTAGCTGCAGAGCTGAATATCACAGTGCCACAGATGTTTTGGTTTTGGGAAGAACCCCTGAATTAGGCCTGTGTGGTACCACATGTATTTTAGAGTGTATCCATGCAGTCACTGTGTGGGGAAGGTAGAGATGGAGACAATTTTTTCTTGGCTGTCTGGGCCAGTTGAGAATAACCACAAAGTGTCCATGGGAATCAAGGTGTACCTCTGTTGTGGCTTTGCTGGCTATCAAAAATCATGAATAGTCCTTTTTGAAAGGGTACTTTGAAAAGCTCATATAGTCTGGCTCCGCAGAAAATATTATTTGTCTCAGCATGAGAGAAAAGCTGATTGTGACAATTCTGTGGCACCACTCATGGTCATGGTGATTGATGATAGAGGATGATGTTTTATTTACCCAAGACAGATGAGAAACACAGTCATTCAGAGTTTGTATGCCCACTCAATTTCACCAGAGATAGTAAAATAATACTCAGTAAGGTTCTGTATTGACTAGATTTTCTCTTCTTAAAACTATTTTCATTACTAGGCAATATGAAAAAAGAATGTGAAAACACATGGGTCTCCATACTGAAGGAAAGGCAGGGTGTACTTCTGCAACTTTTCCTCTTTGTCTCATGATGAATGGCTTCAAATCTGAAGAAACTTTGCCTAGGAATGGGAGGATCGTTTGGTCTGGTCAATCTGGGGATTTGTAATAGAGAGATGTATTTGAAGTATGCTGAGCTTGCTTCAGCCTTCTGGATAAGTCAGCCAACATCATAGAGTAAACATTTTATCCCCTCCTTTCAGAATGTAGTGTGCATGAGATCTGTTGGACTTCAGGCACAGGAGTAATTAATGCCAGCAACTCAATTTGAGCCAGTGCTCAAGTTTTTTCCTGAGAGAAGGATTTGATGGCATTCCACATGTCTGCAAGTTGATGAGCTACTGAGAGCTGGTGAGAAATGCTCTGCAGAAGTAAGTGTAGCACTGACGCCCCAAGAGCTGCAGTCCCTACTAATCACATTCACAAACTTTGCAACTTTTATCTGTTTGGGAAATATTTTCCCAAGAATGCTCACAATGAAGTACGTAAATAAATACAGCTGCTGGGGGTGTGATGAAACAGGCTGCTTAGTTTGCAGTCCACTCAGAATGTCTGACCTGTACACTGAAAAGCAGAGGATCATTTTCAAATAACATATTTTTGTGACACTTTTCCCAACAAGTGTTGAGATTGCATTTGTGTTATCATCACTGCAAATGTCCATAGAGGAGTTTTAGCTCTTTGGAAGATTTTTCATTGATCTCTTTTGATGAAGAGAGGGCAATCTAGTAAGAACACATTGAGGAATGGAGATGAAGACCACTTCTTGAAATGAAATGGATTCCCCCCTTTCAAGGATTAGTAAAGTGGACGGTTAATTTGAGGGTAAATTGAAGCTCCTATAAAGACTGAAGTAAAAAGCAAGTGATTCTTTTTACTAATTCAGTTTGATTTCATGGATTTTATCCAATTTGAATATTTCCATGACCATAATACAAACTGACACTCACACAAGTGAAGTGAGATAATTTAAAGCTTGGGCAAGATGATGCTGATTTCCAGCTACAGCTTACTGATATACACACATCCTTGCAAACACTGCCTCAGAAAGGCAACAGCAGCACAAAAGGAGAGGATTTTTGTGTGTTCACCCAGCAAAGTCTGCTAAGTTTCTGTGTAATAGGGAAAACAGGGTGGCAGACTTTCCTCTTCAAAAATCAGTTAGAGATATTGGGGGAGTATGTATTTTGGGTATTTATTTCCTATTGTCTTCTCTAAATTCATAATCATCAGTGTTTTCAAGGTCTTTATTACTGGTGGGAAATTTTTCTTGGGGAAGAAAGAATACATTCAGTAAAAAAAGTTAAGAACCAATATTTTAAATGCATAAGCATGTACACCTGATAGATGTCCTTTTACAAGAGCATATAGTGACAAGGGGGAATGGTTTCAAACTGAAAGGAGTAGGTTTAGATTAGATGGTGGAAGGAAATTCTTTACTATGAGGGTGGTAAGGCACTGGAACTGGCTGTCCAGAGAAGTCGTGTATGCCCTATCCCTGAAGATGTCAGGCTTCAAGGTCAGGCTAGATGGGGCTTCAAGCAACCTGGGATGGTGGAAAGTGTTGCTGCCCATGGCAGGTAGGCTGCAGCCAGATGGTCTTTAAGGCCCCTTCCAACCCAAGACTATTTTATGATTCTGTAATAGTATTTTTAGCTAGGATTGCACTCTCCCTGCAGACAATTTCTGTGACAAAGTACTTTTGAAGTATTTGTCCTAGTGTGGCTTTTTTTACATTCACAGTTCATTTCTTTTTGTCAGGTAGTCATTTATTACAGTTAGTTGGTTACAGCTTCAGTGTTTTCTCTTGAAGGACAGTAGTATTGTGAAACACCTCCTCTTCTGTCCCCGCTATCATTCATCCATCTTTACACTGGATTTACTGTGGACAAAAGAACAATATTTGGAAAGTGTTTCAAAAAAGATGGTCACGGGAAGACACAATATAAGTATTGCGCCTATACTAATGTGAGTTTAGGGGTTTTTTAAATCCCCTAATGAAGTAAAAATATCCACTAGAATGGATACTAAAAATATTTATTTGCAAAAAAAATTATTTAATTCCCTGTGTTCACTTTATATAATCCATTTGTGCTGAGGAAGTGTTTTAGTTAACTAGTCAAATTTATTAACTTCAGCTGATTTTGATACCTGTTGTCTTTGATTGCCAGACTTCATGTTAAGAAGGAGTGTCTTCTAAACAATGCAAATATAACAAAAGGCACAATATTGTTTACACTTTTGGTAGTTACTTAGGTGTTAGAGTCAGCTGCCTGTGCTCATAGTCTTGTAGCACATGTGGGCACTTGCAGTAAGTGAGGAGAGAGATCTACAGCTGCCTGGCCTTGAGCACAGCTTGTGACCTCAGAAGTATTTAAGTTTCATAAATCCACAGAAATAAGGGCAAACTTAGTTAGTAAACAGTGGGAGGTCATCCTTTTTTATAGCCCAGGTGATAAAGGGAGCAGAGCAGAGAGTAGTGTTTCTGTTTGTGTTCGCCAACAGCATGACCAAAACCAAACATTTGTGAGTTAGTATGAATATTTGCTGTGCACAACAGAAGGATCAACTGGGACAAATTTAAGAGAAGAATCAACCACAACAAGTTCAAGAAGGAGCGTGCAGCTTTATTAATTTAACATTGAGGACAGTGATGTAACTAGGGTGGTATCTTCTGTGTTGGATATCAATCTCTTTTGGAAACAGTGCAGTCCTCCTTAGCCCACTCTTAGATGGAATTGTGTCACCCTTCCCTGTCACTAGTTTGCAGAGGTTACTGAGGACACCTGGTCCACACACAAGGCATAGGATCCACCAGCGAAATCAGCAGTAATGTGGCTGCCACTGTGGAATCACCAGCACTGGAATAGGGAAGAGGGAAATTCACATGAATTATACCATTTTCTGAACTGAAATTTTATACCATTTACAGAACTGACATGGGCATTTTTAATTGTTTTTACAAGAACAATATGTTTTTTTGTTTGTTTCCTTTAACTTTTAGAGAGTTGGTAGTTTTGGTTTTGCCTTTACCTAAGCTATAGAAGAGTCAGCTACAATAGTCCTTGGGCACAGAATTACTCAAAGATTTCCAAGATTTTTTTTTAAAGTATTTCTTTCTTTGGGCTTTAATCAAAAAAACTGGAGTACCTGAAGTTAAGTAGACAGTGTTTCCACCTTGAAGGATTTCAGGGATAAAAATCATCTTCCTTTGATTATAAAAACAATTTATGACTTGTTTTAGGTGTCTTATTTAACCACACAATTGAATTGTTTAGAGGCATACTCGTGCTGTATGTATGCCACATTTATACATACAAAGATGATCTGTAAATACTCAGTTTGTTTTACCATTTTTTCCCTCTGAATATGTAGGTACTTAAAGCACTTCACTACTATTATTATCTGTAATGAAAACACATAATTACATGCTAATAAAACAGGAAGACGCATGTGCATCTCTAGAGGGGAATGTGTATATTTATATATTTTTATTTTTATCGTACTCTTTGGTCTTGATAATGGGGTAGGTAGAATTTCTTTTAAGGCAGTGGGAAGTGGTTGCATTAGCACAAATATTTTTATTCTAGAATCGAGGCTCCACATATCCTGATACACATGGAAAGCATTAACTGATTAATTATCCCCCCCTAATTCTCTGACATATCTCTGTCTACATTATAATGCTTGCAGTATCTCTTCTGCTGGGGTTACCTTTTTCCTGACCTTTTGGCAGACATACAGTGTAATTACTAAATAGGGGCTAATTTATGTAAACAAATGTTAGTTTTTCGTAGCATGAGCCCTATCAT
Organism: Sitta carolinensis; assembly: GCA_032173965.1. NCBI lineage: Eukaryota > Metazoa > Chordata > Aves > Passeriformes > Sittidae > Sitta > Sitta carolinensis. The sequence continues at coordinate 80,723,545 of CM063284.1, forward strand.
TATGTTTTATTGCTAGTGGATGTGTTATGTAGTCAGGCCTTCTTCAACAGTTTGGTAGACCATTCTAGTAGATTATCTTTATACTATAAACTAAAAAGATTAGAGTTTACAAAGTGAAAGGAACATAATCCTTAGATACTATTTATGTTTTTTCCCCTACAAATATGAGAGCTTCAATTGATCATACTTTAGCAAAGTAAATATATTTTACTTTGTATAAGAGTACTTCAGAGGTATTTTCCAGTTAGTACAGTTTGGGGGATTCTAATGCAAACCCCAGCTTGTATCAGATATAATAAATAAAAATAATAATGCAAGAACTAGAGTTTATTTAATACCATGGTAACTGTCATGAACTGACCTTCATCTATCAAAAACCTCTGAGGTAGCTGTCATACAGTAAAAGTAATTGATTTCCATTGTTCCTCATATTCTAAGTTAACCTAGTAGCTACCATTCTTAAATCAAGTGCAGGAATGTGTTATGAAGATAACAGTTTAACTACCCACCAGTTTTCTTCTTAGTTTCAAATAGTCCTAATAATAACATTTCATTCTTTCTTTCCTCCTTAGTCTTAAATAAGGAAAGAAAGGTGATTGATCATGTTTACAGTGACATCTGAATACCTGGAGTTTTCACTGCTGCAGACATGTAACAGTATTGGGAATAGGACTCTTGGCAAGCGTCTAAGCTTATTCATGCCTTTCCTGTTTAATCATTTCACGTTTACTCCTCTCTGCTGGAGGTCTGCCCTTCTGCTGTTCATTTTTTCAAGTTCATGTATTCAGTAAGAAACAAATTATTAATCTATTTTATCAATAATAAATATTTGTTCATGTTTAAAATCTGCAATGAGAAACAGAATGGTTTCCAGCAGATGCCATTTGGGAGTTTGCTCTGCTTTTTCTTAAGTTAGTGTGAAATTAAGTTAGTGGCCTCAGCACAACTCCTGCTGTCTCACTTGAAGCAGTACTGCTGTTGCAGTCCTTGACACCCAGGCAGGAAATAGGAATGATGGTGGCAGTAGAAGTGGAAGGTAACTTGCAGCGCTGGGTACATGTGCCCTGCAGCAGGTTCACATCAGCATGTTCTGCCAGCAGTACAGACTACTTCATTTGATATCAACCTCCTCTGGGCCTGGACTGTGCACTTAGGTTGTTACTCTCAACTGTAGTGGCATTCTTTCAGTTCTAAGTTTGGTTGTTAACCATACCTGCGTAGGCATTTGATCATTCCTCCTGACCACAGCATCAAGGTATCCGTGGCAGTTGCACACTCAGTGGATTTTGGGCCCTTTGTGAATCCATTTCAGAGGAGAAAAGTGTGCACAAAATAAAAACAAACAAAACAAACGAATGAACAAAAAAATCCCCAAAACCAACCAAACCACCAAACAAAAAGCAATCATATTGCTGGGAACTTGGAAGCAAATAATGCTGCTGTACAGGAAGACTGGAAATTATGGCAGAACCACTCACTTGGGTAAACAGAAAGTCTCCTGAAGCACAAGAAACCAGAGTGGAAGCCAGAACAACAATGGAATAAGAAAAGCTGCATTTGGAGATGAAATGAGAAAGATCAAAGACCAGCAGGAGGTAACCTGGGATATAAAGGGTCACAGCAGGGGATTTTACAGGTATATGTATCCTAAAAGGAGAAAGAAGTTGAGAAGAATGTAAGTCCATTAATGCATGGGGAAGACAAATTAGTGATGGATAAAAGGGAAAAGACTGAAGAATTCAACACCTGTTGTGTCATAGTTTTATCAGGCAAATCCTGCTCCTGGACTCCTGTACAGTTCAGTGTGTTTTAAGCAGAGGAAAGAGAAGCAGCTATGGGCATCAACAGGTTAAGGGCTATTTGGAGAATATATATATACGTATGTATTTGGATCCATGACGCTGGATGGAATTTACCGAACAGTACCCCAAAAAAATGCTGATTGATGCAGTTGTGAGACATCTATCACACTGGTGTTTTGGGGAGGTGACTGAGAACTAGAGAAAGCCAAAAAATTTATTTGGCTTTGAAGAGAACAAAAATAGTCTGAGGATGACCTTTATCTCAAACCTCAGAAAAAACTCGGACTGTGACTTTTTAGAATCCATTTCAAAGCATATGATGGAGGAACAATCAGCATGGATGTACCACTGGCAAATCATGTTTGGTGAGCCTGATCGCCTTCTCTGATAAAGGGTTTGTCCACATGGATGAAGAGAGCGCTGATGGAATATACTATTCCTTTATTGTTTTATTAGTGCAGAAATCCTGACTAAGCAGCATGCTTTTGAAAAGGAACTGGGGTTTATAGACACCAATCCAAATATGAGCCAACAATGTGTTTTCATCCTATATATGGTAGACTCGGATACATTTGTGATCAGCAGGTGCATGGAAGATTATCTCCCTTTTCTTGGTACTGCTGGTGACACCTGGGCAACCCTATTTCCAGCTTTGGGCCCACTCCCTTCAATAAGAATTCTTAGAAACTGGAGAGAGTGTAGGGAAGAGGTCACAAGTTTCAGCTTGGGAAATTCAGACTGGACATTACACTTTGCCAGGTAGGCAGTGCAACACTGTAACAGAGAGGTGGTGGAATGTCCATCCCTTGATCCCTTCAAGGCTCTTCAAGAAAACTACTGACCTTGTCTGGTCTTGATAATTCTTCTGTAGGCAGCAGGAGGGACTCTGATGACTTCCCAATGGTACTTCCAGCCAACAATTCTGAGATTACATGAGTGACTCCAGAGTTTCAAGTCAAGGTCCTGGAAAACTGGGAATACAGAAAGTACAAGCTCTGAGACAAAATCTGAAACAGAACAAAATTCCCTTACCTCCTTTCTCATGTAAGGGCCATTATTCCTCTTTCCTTGCATTGGTCATGGAGCACTTGCTGACAAGAGGTGAGCAGCTAATGGAAAACAACCAAGCAAACCCTTTAAGTGAAACGTGTTCACATCAAATAAATCCATTGTGTGTGGTGGATTCCTACAAACACAGTGACTCCTCCAGGGGTTAAAAGTGACAGTGTAGACAACATATCACAACCATTCTGTAAAAGGAGGTTGAATTACAGATGCAGAGGCGAATTTAATTTAGGTATTATGTGATTTTTCAGTGCTTGACTTGTACTGTTCTGTAAAGCATGTTACAACAATGAACTGATTAGCAGTTGCAAGTATGGTTACTTTCAAATGTCAGCCAAACAGCAGGAAAATCTTTTTTCAATTATGGTCATATAGGCTAATAAGTGTTAATTCGGGTTCTCTTAATAAATAATTAAATAAGTGGTATTTTGAGGTACTTTAAAATTGATATGTGTAGTTACAATATTGGACATTTGTAATTAGATGTTTATTTAAATAGACAATTTCAGAATTGCAGTCGTGAGCTGGTTTTTGTATTCATTACATCAAGATGAAATTACAGTCAGAGAAAAAGTATTGACCATTATATGCACGGTGTCTTGCCATTAGTAAATCTCTAAATTCAGTTAAATCCCTTTGAAATTGCAATCAAACTTTTAAATTCTATGCAAAATATTAATACTACAATTTTTGAAGAACTGGACATAGAGAAAGCACTGTAGATTTTTTTGTTAGTCAGTTTACCTAACTAATACAATATTGGAACTTTCAGGTCTTATTTTTCAATCTCATTGATACTTCTATATTTTTCTTGAGTTCTCTGAACTTGTTTACGGAAATATTTCCAGAACTCTCTGCTGTTTGTTCAGAGTGATTTCACCATTGGTTTAAATAAATGAAGATGGTTGCACTTAATCTTTAAAGTACTTTGAGAGTTTATGCTTCTTACTGCTGTTCTTTATGGTGCTATAGTAGTGATCAACTTCTCTGGCATTGCTATTTTTTTTGGCTGTCATGTTTTGTTCAGTTAACAGGGCAGATTTGTAAATCAAGTTTACAGCCTAGCAGACTGCCTGAATCTTCCGAGGCAGGTTATAGTGCCAGTTTTCAAGTGGACTTTGGGTTAAAAACGTGTAAATTGAAGACCTAAGTGGTATAACTTTTATTTGGGGAAAGAGGGCGGGAGACATACTGATAGTCATGACATGATTCCTGTAAGAGGCTGTGACAGATAGCAAAGACAGGTGTATGAGGTTTTGCTGCCTGAATTAGAAATGGTTAACAGCTCAGTTTACTTGGGCATGTTTTGAGAAAAGATTTCATGGTGTAGATTGAATTTCAGGCATTCATACGCATGCATGTGAGGGGCTTTGGCTGCAGCCATCACAGCAGTACCACTGCCCAGCAGACATAGTATTTGGAGAAGCCCAGCACATCCCCAAAAGTGTGAAAAACACTGAAGTTTGTGTTTTCCATCTGCCAGGGTGCTGCTTTCCATGGAGATTCTCAAAAGAACAGATGACATGGATGACAGTAGTGTTGTGTGGCTTAATACCATGATGCTGAAGGCAACATTTTAGGTAAAATGGTGAGGCAAGAGTGAGAATATGTTTGGTGAGAAGCAGGCAGATTAAGCAGATTAAATTGAAGCTGGGTATGGATTGCTACTTGCCTGTTGTAAACCACGAGTTTTGTCTTAGGAACTTGTCTGCACTGTGGAATAGCAGAAAGCAAAGAACTGCAGAATAGTTTTTTCTCAGTAATTCTCCCAGTGAATACTCTCAGGGTAGACCCTGTGTCTCCAGAGGAAGTTAGTGCAGGATAAACACTGCAAATACAGATAACTTTTCCAAAGCTTCCTCCAGGAGAAGAGTCCATACAGTGCCTGAGTGTTCCTGAAGTGTTCAATGGCAGCCACTGGTGCCAGTGGGTGTTTGTGGAGTGGAGGCGTGCAGTTCTTCCCTTTCTCTAAACCTGGTGTGGTTTTATAAGCTAAGAAATACCCAGAGCTGTAGTCAGAGATGCACTTACCTGCTGCCAGAGCCCAAGGATACAGGGAGTGGTGCTTGTGCCCAGCAAAGCCAAATTATTGTCTGATTGCAGTAGGGAAGAGAGGGTGACCCCAGCTGAGGCCCCTCCAATACCTCTGCCTCACATGGTGGGGAAGTAATTGGCTGGATAGATGCAGACAGAGAGCTGTGGGCTATGGCTCTATCTTCAGGAGGACACTGGTGATGAATGGTGCCCCTCAAGGCTCTGTCTTGAGCCTGGTGCTGTTTAACATCAGTGATCAAGTGCACCCTTAGTAAATGTGCAGATGACATGAAGCTGAGCAGTGCAGTTGACTCAACAGAAGGAAGGGGTCTCATTCAGGGGGACCCAGACAAACTTGAGAATTCAGAATGCCAAAATGCAAGGTGCCACACCTGGGTCAAGGCAATTACAGATGTGAATGCAGACTGTGAGAAGCCAGTGAGAGCAGCTCTGCCAAGAAACACTTGGGAGTTCTGGTGGACGAAAAGCTGGACATGAGCCAGGAGTGTGTGCTTACAGCCCAGAAGGTCAGTGGTATCCTGGGCCACATCAAAAGCATCGTGGCCAGGAGGTCAGGGAGGTGACTCTTGCACCCTACTCTATTCTCCTGAGACAACAGCTGGAGTACTACATCCAGCTCTGAGGCCTCCACCATCAGAAGGTCATGGACAGAGGAGGGACATGGCAACAGTCTGCTCTGGGCAGAAAGATAACTCAAGGACAAGGAACTGGAACATTGCAATTCTCGATTCATGCATTTACTGTCTTGATGGAGTGTCATTTTACCAGAGCCACCTGCTCAGAAAGGAAGAAAAAATGCTCTCATATTTGGTATATTTGGTATAGCATATTTATTTCAGCAAGGTTTGGCAATGGAAATCTCTGAGCTGGGGATAAGCACTAAGCTTCCTAAAGTTCTATTAAATAATTTGCAATCTTTATACCTAATACAGGAAATTTTACTGTAATTCAGGGAATTGTGTTTGCACTGTTTCAGAGGAAGCTATGTTTTTGAGTAACTGACAATTAACTGAGAATGGTAAAATAATAATTACAAAATTAGAATGAGTGTTTATTCATAAAAGAACAGACACCTTTATAAGCTGTAATTATCTTTCTGCTAATTTGGTCTGACTGGCAAATGAAGCATACAGAGGATGATTCTTTTCCCAGGCATAGCACCCATGCAGTCAAAGCACTGTTAGAGGTGAGTTTTGTTGTAAAAGCTGGTCACATGGCAGAAAGCACTGATGGTGCTGAGCATCTCTTGCTCAGGGAATTCTTATCTGTCAACTGAAGAGTAAAAACAACTGCAGAAATTCTTCAGCATAGGAATTAACTAGAGACTGAGGCCAAAGTTTGCCACGGTACCAGTAACTTTGTAGTTAAAACCAGCTCTCAACTTTTTCTGGTTATTCAGTTTGCATAATTTTTCCCCCAGTCTGTTTTTATTGTTGGTGAATTGTGGGTTTCTAAAACACAATACACTTTGTCTCTTGGCCCAAGAAATAAGTACCTATGTACATGTCCTCCTTTGTTAGGTGAAACTTGATGAAAATAGGATGCACAAAGGTGTGGCAAACCCCTTTGCTTTATCTGGTTCTTCTTTTCAGGGTCAGGATTAAAAGCATGAGAGGCAGAATTCTTGTTCGAACTTCAAAGTTTATTCTTTCTTATCTCAATTACAGCCTCACTGACTGTGTGTGCTTCTATATACTAAGTTAACAAGGCAGAAATGGAGTACAGAGTGAAGTTTCAATGTCTTTTTAAGCCTAAACTACCCAACTATGAAGTGCCAACAAATTTATTTTAACTTTTAACCCAATAACCAGCCACCCATGTCCCACACTGTGGACCTTTCAAACCAATCACACAAAATCACACATACTTGTGAAGAAGGAGAAGACTGCACCCTAAACCCCCCATCTTGTCACATATGTATTATTTTAACCAACCACCTTAAATTCTAAATTTCTCAACCTGTCATATAACACACTTCTGTTCAACTACACACAGACTCAGTGCTTTCACTCAGTTTTGGAAGCCTTTCCCAGGGCCTCAGGTCAAATACAGTATATCTTTGTGGATCATTTTCTGTCAGCACAGAAAGCCTGAAATTCTCTGTGTCCAGGGTTCCAACACAAAGGTGCATCATGAGAGAAAGAAGGCAATGATTCTGCAGAAAACCTACTCAATCAGATACAGCTCCTGCAAGGTATATTTTTGGGGGAGAGGAAGGGTTGAGGGTCAGGTGTCCTCTTCTTTCATGGCATACAAGTGTTTTGATGCAATTCATAGGAAGAGTCAGGATGAGGCAAATACAGTAATGTGTTAAATGCATATCTTTGCAGATGGGAGGGTGAAATACCTGAAGCATAGTGTTATATTTCATGTCCAAGCAAATAACAAAGTAGAGAGTCTGATACACATGCAAAAGTTCCATGAGCATCTTAAGGCACTAATGCAAAATTTGAATTTGGCATTTAGTTTAAGAGGAATGAGTGAATTGATTCAAAGGGTATGTGTTAAAATGAAAAGGGAAAAGTAAAATCTCATACAATAAGTAATATCTGCCTCCTGAGCAGTTCTTGCAACATACAGGAGAGCCAGGCATCGAAACAGGGCAGTGTAGGGTCTTGTAAGAAGTTTGTTCTGGCAGAAGATCCAGGTTGTCAGATGCCATCCCAGGGGTGTCACCCAAAGGGGTAGAGAGCCTCGACAGTAACACTCATAGCAGAGTTTGTTCATCGTTCTGTGTGGCATGGACTAGGTGGGGGCAAGCAGGGTTGTGGTAGAGTAATCCCCTTCCTTTTTTTCCAGATTATTTCAAGCAGCAGTGATGCACAATGACTCTTTAGGCCGAAGGGCATGCTAGAGGGTCAGTTCTTTCACCATCCCTCAGTGAACACATTAAGCCATTTGGAGATAGGATGGTGTGACTTAATTTGAGGTAGGATGCTCAATGGCAATTTCAGGTTAACTGTCATGAAAATAGGACATGAACATACATATTTATTTCTTATGCTGAAGGCACATTTGGACAAAGCGTAAAAATTGTAATTTATTATGCATCACATTATATATTTTTTTACAATTTGGCAATTTATGATAATGAGATATTTTTTTTACAGGTATTTAGCTCAAAAAATCATAACACCCTGATATGCTATTACTGGGAAGCAGCATAGATGCCTTGATGTTTTTAATGGAGTTAAAGCATAAAAAAAAGAAAATTGAAGGTAGAGATTTTTCTAGAAATAAGAAAATGCAATTTCTCAGGAACAGTATCACTTAATGAATTATGTGACTTGAAAGAAATAATATGAGCAAATAATAAATTAATTTTAAGATGCCTAACTGAAAATTCGTAAGGAAGAGATGGTTACAGAGCATGTAGATTATGACAGTAAAGAACTTACATAATGGTAACTAGTTTAGACAAGGAACAGGGAGAAATGGCAAATAAACAGCATTTCTAAGATTTTTACTTTGGTAGGGGAGAAAGACACCTCTCAGATTTGGAGAGAGACTCCAGCCAGAGAAATGTCTGTAGCAGTCAATTCAATGAGAACGTGGGCAATCACACAGCTGAAAAGCATTTGTCTTCCACTTTGCTGTGCTGTGCTGTAACTTAATTTGTTTCAGAACAGCGTTTCATACTTCTGATAGTCTAATGAGTGTTCTGCTTTGTGACTTCTTATCCTCTGTATTAAAATTTCTAAGTAGCTGATCAAAAAGAGATGAAGCTAATAATCTAATGAACTGATTGGTGTTGTAATTAATTGTGCTCATCTGATTAGTCAACAACCAAAGCTGATTTACTCTCCTTTCTCTCGAGGCACTGCACTGATAATGTTTTTTCAAGAGTGCAAAATAGATGCAGGAAGGCACTTGAAACTCAAGTGTGACAAGGAGATTGCTTTGTAGTTAAGGGAATCATCTTACTTGAGCAATCACGATCCTATTTGTTTGTTCCTCCAGGTTGATAGGATTGCATGTTGCTTGTGTTTTTTCTGGAACCTAATCTTTATTCATAGGATTTTTAGAGTGGTAACTTTGCTAAATACCTATTTACATTGTTTCTGGTCTTATTTTTGCAATTATCTTTTTCACAGAATTCTAAGACCAAAGCAAGAGATCAGTATAACTTTCCAGTACTTTGATTTATAAGATCTAGGAAGAAGTGCATTACTGGTAATGCTTTTAAATACTTCAGACTTAAGGGTAGAGACAAACAGACTTACTGAGCTGAAGTGTCTACCAAAGTATATGAAAAGAATATGCAATGTGTTATAATACCTCATCCAGAACTTTTATGTTTGGTTTAGTAACAACAGTGTCAACTTAAAAATCAGCATATCCAACAGAAAAGTGAAAATCAGAGCATTAAAAGTAGAATCTTATGTCAAAATGGAATCCGAAATTAATCTCTAATGCCATTATTTATTCTCATATTTATACAACTAGAAAGTCACATCTGAACTATCATATAGCCCAAGTAGAATGCTTGTTTTAACAGAGAAGCCAAAATGACAATGTCATGGTATCCCATCCCAGGGTTCAAAGTAGTTTTTCCTCATACAGATGCTCTCCTGAGTCACCATGTGTGAAATAAGCTCTCTTTCTCTTTCCGTTTTTTTTTTGGGTTTTTTTGGGTTTTTTTGGGTTTTTTTTTTTGTTTTGTTTTTTTGTTTGTTTTTTTTTTTTGTTTTTTTTTTTTTTTGCTTTTTTAAGATGTAGTTTTCATGTTTGCCTAGAAACACATTTCACATCCCTTTGTCACCAAACCAAGAGAACTCTTTTCAGCTTCCCATCCTTTCAAAGTGTCTGTTTATTTGGAAATGTAAAATTACTGGGTTTGTACCCGGATCAGAGATTTGTCTTCTTGCATCATGTTGTAGAAGGAGTTTGACAGTTGTGGCACTTGGCTTTTTACTACATGTGTTTGGTTGCTCTTAAACTGAATTTGTGTGGCCAGTGGGTCTGTTTGGCATATGGACTGTTTTCCATGTAACAGGCTATTCGCTGGATATTTAAATGGACTGTTTTTTCTGCCAAACTAACTGACTTCTTACTGTTCCATTTGTGTGTGTGAGCCACAAAGAGACCAAAACACAAACCTACAATTTACACACTGATGCACTTTTTTCTTTTATAATTATCAGTTAAGAGAATTTATGGACAAGACTCACTGGAATGCAAGACACTCAAATGACTGAGAAAGTTTTAATGCAGATATTTGGCTTCAAATCACTTTTTTGCTTCTGTGGGCAGTACAATGACATTCTTTGCGCAGAGACTTCTGAGCATGCTGGAGACCCAGTTCTAAGTGCCTTATTAGAATGGAGCAGATGTTGGCTCCAGCAGGTACCAAATCTCAGGTACTGATGATGTCTTGGTGGCTGACCTGGAACAGAGACTAGACAGAGCAAAAGGATAAAGCAGGTATTTATTAAAAGGCCCCAGTGGATACACCCTGAGCAGTGCAAGAGCCCGTCCAGGCTACACCCAGGTTGAATCCCAAAATGATCACAAAATGGATTACTGGTCACGAGGTCCCAGACTTGTATAAATTTTGGTCCATCAGCATATTGGAGTTAATTGTCCAATTATAGCTTTCAGGTTATGAAGCTCCATCCTTCTTGTATTTCTCTCTTCAATTCACTGTTCATGTTCTTGGGCCTGAAATTTTTATTGGTTGTCCTTGGTACCAAGCTAGGAAAGGAATTGTTTTGTCTACCTACTCTGTGAAGAGAACTTACCAATGCTTAATACGAAACCCAGAACTACACACTAAAACAGCAAAGAATCTGAAAAATACAGAAGCTAAAACTTAAGGCATCACTGTGTTCATCATTACTTGAGAGAGGGGAGAAAGGATGCACAGATTAGTCCTTTAAGATGGCAAGATATTTAGCAAATAAACTTTAAGAAAGTATAACCCAAAGTCTTTCATAGGTTTTGGTCTTAGATTTGGGGGGAGTGTTCTGATTACAGAAATTATAGTTGTGAAACTTTTTCATAGATCTTTTTGTTGTTGTTGTTTTGGAGTTCCATTAAATAAGCAAACTGGTCTCTTAGAAAAAGCATCATGCTTATATTTTTAATTAACTGTTAATTTTGTGTAAAAATATAATTATTTTATTTGGTCCTTACCTATTTATCTGGTCCTTTTCTATTACTATTGTCAGATATGTCTTCTGTAAGTAGAACATGCCCACTAGTACTAAGCAATTTCAGATGAAACCTAGCAGCAAGTCAGGAATGTATTTTGGCCCTGTGTTGGATTCTGAAGTTGCACTTTAATCATGAGTAACTCAGGTGTTGAAATATTTCCGAGTGCATTTCTGAGTGAGAAAAGAGGTTTGCATGTATTCCTGAAAAGCACAAGAGCTACACTGGGATTAAGTCAAGGGGAAGGAGCTGTCAAAACGAAGACTTTTTGTTTTTGTGTGTTAGTACTAGTTGTTCTTAAGATAAAAAAGGGGTCAAATACATCAAAGGATGGCAAGAAATTTCACACACTGTGAGAAGCTGGCTAAATTTGTTTCCCAAGTTTCAGATACGAATGAAAATCCTTTTTCTCAGTTGTGTATGTTACAATTTTGACTGAAGGAGGTGATTTTTCTGTACAGATAAAATTATATTAGAGAAATAACATTCAAACAATTTTATAAAGAGATCTCAGCGTGTAAGACATGCTGGTACACTCGGAATAATATTTTAGACACAGTAAATTACTGCCTTTTACAGATAGTATATTTCTTTGATGCTTACTCCAAACTCTAAAGCATTTTGTCTGCTTCTTTTCAATTGTTCTTAAGAATGCAGTTGTAATGCCAAGTTTTTCCTGAGACTATAGCCTATAAAAAATAAAAGGGGATATTTTTATTCTTGTGTAATTTTTTTTGCTTGGGCAGCTCATGCAAATCAAAGACTTTCCCAGAGACCTAAACAGGACAAATAGAGGCTTCATCTTTTAGGGAAGAAGAAAAGTAGACCTAGAAATTATATACAAATAATCTGAATTATAATGCATTAGAGATTCCTTGAATGGTTAATGTAGAGAAAGGCAATTAAGAACATCAAAAAGACCAATATATAGGCATTTGAAGATAATAACCCCATAAACAACAGGTAAGATAAGTTTAATTGAGAACTGTTTATTCTGACCAGTTTTGTTCAGAATAAAGCTGTACAGAAATATGAAAATGTACTACTTTCCAATGCTGAAGCATCTGGCACAGTAATTTTGAGTTTTCACAATTACCAGAGTAGGTAACCAGGAAGGAAGTATGGAATGAGACCAGTAATACTCCCTCCAGGCATGCTCCCACTAGTGACATAGGAGTTTCACTGAGTGCTGGTGGCGGGGAGTGATACCTGCTTTTGGCAGCCTCAGCACCATCCTTCTCCATAAATTTGTCCTGTTACTCTTCAGTCCATGCAAAGGAGCTGGAGCTGCAGAGTCCTCTGAACAGTGGTTCTGTTGGACCAAAGTGCCTGAGCTAATGCCGGTATTTAGTGCTAGATCATCAAAAGCTGATGCTGTTGTATTTGCATTCTTCCAGTCTTTAACACATACAGAGCTCCATTTAGCAACATTCCAATTGTAAATGGAGAAAAGTGTCTTGACATTGACATATTTTAACTATTCCCATTATGACCTTCAGACCTGTACCACAGCAGGTCTTCCCAAGGGCAGTGAGTGACACAATATTCCACCTCTTACTGAATGAACAGGTAATGTATTAAAAGCTGTATAAACAGATGAGCATTAATGAGTGCAGTGATTTTTATGAAGCCAAATGCTACATGTGAGAGAAATTAAATATCAGAGCAGAAATTTGATGCATGTAGGATTTTTTTATACCATAATTTAAAACATTCCTTCAATATACTATATGTAATTCTGTGTGTTGTAGTTGAATAGAATTGCACATCAAATGAAAACACAGCAAAAGAGGAGAGGGGTAGTTAGAAATATTTTTTTTTCTTTCAGATGAGGCTATGGTTGATTATAACATGAACTCTTAACAAAATTGTTTATGCCAGAAAATCTGGGGTGATTTTGGTTTTGTTTTTATGGAGACAGTTTCTTTTAAAATGTTTATTGCCACTCATGTGCTTTCCCATTATGTATCTTTTGAAACTCTCAAAATAGGAAAAATAATGTTAGAAGTCAACTGCTTCACAAATCTCACAGAGCAGTCATTGAAAACAATGTATTTAGCCTTAGGAGTGGACATGCAGAGGCACAGCAGTAAAAGGCACCTGTTGAGTGCTTGACTTGATAGGCTAATTGCTCTGATGTTTTGGAAACACCAGGTACCGCTGAATAATCAAAACTAAATCACATCGTCATGGCATTTGATAGAAAGGTTAATAACCAAGACTCTATCCACATTAGACTGTCAGATGTTTGTCTAATTGCAAAGTATTCTTTTACAGTGGAAGTGATACCTAAGAGAGAAAGATCTTACTTTTAGGCCACATTCCTTGTTGATATAGAATGGTCTTCTTTAACTACAGTTAAGCTATTCTAATTAATATAAGAGTTTTCCCCAGATCTTATGTTATACTTAATCCACATGCAGTATTGCTAAATTCTGACAACTGGCCTATAGATAAAGAAGGCTCTGAGTGGTGCTAAGAATACTTAGCAAGAAGAAATCTTGCTGATTTTCGTGATACTGCACTGAACTGTCATTCAAATGACAAGAAAAGTTAAAGGGAGATCTGTATCAGTGACTGAAAAATCTATTTTAATTTATTTTTACTTCCAAACTATAAGCTGATTTTATAGTCACTGAAAACCTAACGCTTAGAAACTCTTAATAGTGAAGAATGAATCATCTTCTGTTTTCTTAGGTTTTGCCTCACTGTCTTGTTTTAATTTGTTTTGTCTGAGAAACAGTGTTATCATCTAGTTTAGTTTTCAGCAGAAAGAGATGATTAAAAAAAAAGTCTTAATGTATAAATAATGATAAAAAATCAGAATTTGTCTGAAAGTTACAGTAGTGACCAGAACTACTATGGCTAACCTGTTTATTCCTGCAAAGGCTGCACTGAGTACTTACAGATAAGCCAATGTGACTTGAGGTCTGCACCACTATAAAAAGCCCCTCAAACTGTGTGGTTGCACAGGGTCTGCTGACGACACTGAGCACACTTCACGGATACGTGCATGGTGTTGATTGCTTCATTTTGCTGTCTGTGTCACTGTATTAGACCCTTGCAGCAAGGAGCCCAAACGCTGATGGAAACATCTGGGAGTGTACAGAAAAAGCAAGAGCTCTTAGGGTATCATGTGTGACCTTGCACGCCAGCTCAGAGGATCATCACCACGGCACCCTCTGGTAGGACTGGGGATGCCAGCTTGCCCCCAAGGCAAGGCTCAGTCCCTGAAGGAGGAATGCTCAGTCAATCAGACAGAAACAGAAACAGTTAGCAGCATATAAAAGAACACATCTAGAGGAGGCCAGTATCAGGGTGGGGTTTGTTTGTTTGGGTTTTTAATTTAAAGAAAATTATTTAGTGTGCCAGTTTTGTAACTCAGTTACTCAGTATTCTGAGGGCTTTTCCCTTGCTAGCTATCCTCAGGCAAACATAATTGCAGTAGCTATAGCATTACTGTGGTTGATGTAGTTCTTGATTTATGTAAACCTTTCCCCCTTGCTGTGAAAAATCTCTTTTTGGTGGCTGTTACAACATATAGAAAGATGAAAAAGATTGAGGCTTTCATGATTAGTCCCTCTTATACAAAACTTCTTAGAATAATTATATACTTGTAAGGCCCCTGAAGTTTCATGCCAAAGATAACTTGTGCCTTCCACATAATTTGGGATATTTTCCTTCCTGTGTCTGTCCTCTCTTACATCAGTCCATGGTAAAAATGGTACATATACTAGATATTAAACATACTTTCTCTTTTTATCATGAGGCTTTGAGGAATACCTGTCTCAACTTCACCTTTGCTAAATGCAGATTATTTGTTTTCAACCACTATCTTGCATATTTACAATGAGATCTGCCATCTTCAGACTGGTAGCTGCAAAAGGAAACGTCCTACTACTTGGTGTGACCTGAGCATGCTTATGGAGTGCAGATGTTTTAATTCTGTCTTTGAGATGGATAAAACTTCTACTGGCAGTAGTGTCAACAGCTTGCTAAGTATTCCTATATCCAGAGGTCATGTCTCAGCACAGTGGCTTGCCTTCTGGATGATCTTTACATAGAAATCAGTGCCCCTCCCCTGTATAAGGCAGATGATTTTAGTTATACTATAATCATAAGGACATTGCCTTGGACCTCCCACAGTTTGTATGAGTGTATGGAAAATGACCATAAAGCAGAAAGAAATTGTGTGGCACCATCCATCTTCCCCTACCTCAAAGCCTGACAATTGCGTTGAATAACTAATGCAAGTGCCAGGGTTGACAGGAACCAGGTGTGTGTTGCGCAGTGCACTCCTTTATACCACACGCTTCATATCCCTAGAGCCTTGGATTGACATGCCCTAGGTGTGGAGGATCTCATAGTTGGCACATTTTCCCATGAAAACTGAAGCTGGGTTATTTTAGTTCTCTTCCCATTCCTAGGTAATTAGCAAAGTCAATCTGACATTTGTTCAGAAAAGCAGTTTGATGAACCACTTCTAAGTCTGAGCTCTTGCTCTGACTATCTGTTCCTAGTGTTCCTCTCTTGAGAAAAAGCTGTTTACATTAGGGTTTTAGAGTCTTAACTGGGACCTTCTGACTAAACTGAGAGTTATTCTTCAGCCCTCTGTATTCTTGGTATTCCTGCATGAGTAGATTCTATTTGAAACTCATTTTACTGGTTTATGGCAGGACTCCTTGCCCTGTTAGATTTAAAATGACAGCCTATAGCTCACATATACAGTGAGTAGAGCTTACACAAAGAATTAAAATATACAGGGTGATCAAGCTGGGCTGCATTTACATTGGAAAAAATTTTTTTCCTTGAGAACTTGTGCTTCATATCTCCACATCCTTTAAGACATCCAGAAAACATGGTTTCACCTGTTTGAAAATGACACTGGAAAAAATATGCACTGACTTAGTGGGACATCTTACCAATAGTAAATACTACTGCTGTTCCAATTTAACATCTGCACAGTGATCAGTAAATTCACAAATGACAAATCATGTCCTATTCCTTGTCACACTGACAGTTACAGCATGTCCTAGTTCACAATGAGAAATAAAATTAAGATGGCAACATGTTTTCTTTGTCAGCTTATGGAATCTGGAACTTGTTTCTCTTTTGCAGAACTACATAGCTTGAACATGGTTATATTAGAGACCCTCTGTGAATGATCTCAGTTAACAGTGATTACTTCAGTAGAGGTGACATGAGACTAACTAGATATAGGGATGTATTTCTTTAGAAATAATAAACTGATTATTTCTGCCAAAATGCTGATGTAAGGTTGGATTTATCTTGTCTTTCAGCTATTATCTATGTAAATAAGTGCACCATACATTGGGGAGGGCTGTAGTAGCTACAAGTCAGTGCAGAAAGTGAATAGCAACTTTTATAAGAAAAGGAAAGGCAATCATGGGATTTCAAAATACCCACCTCTTGATTACAGGAGCATGATGGGGAAGGATGATAAGCACAAGAACCCAACAGTTCCTCCACACAGAGCCAGGAAATGCATTGTCTGTGCGAGATGTGGCCCTGGTGTGTCTGTATTGCTTTGTGTAAAGGCCTCATATTCTTTTTTTGCTGGAAATTAATGAGGCAGAGAGCTCGCAGCTCAGGGACTGTAAGGTTGTCTACATTGCCATCTTGGTGAGGAGGAGTTTCTTGTGAACTTGGAAAGGAACTGAGAGGTTGGCAATCTCTCCAAGCTCTGGACAGTCAATTGGCTGTGACAGAGAGAAGAAAAAATCACCTCAATGAGAAGATCAGGGAGACTATCTCTCTGTTTCTACTGGTGTCTAAATCAGTCTGTTTTGAAAGCTTGCACTCAGTATATGTCAGTGCAGAAAATAAGAAGCCTAGGCACATTATTCTAGTACAGACTTGGAAGATCTATCTCTGTTCAGGAATATTTCAGCTTCTTTTTTCATAGTGGTGCAAAGCCATGCTGAGAACTCTTCCTCATCATCCTTCTATTATAATTTGTGCAGATGCTCTTGTAGGGCTAGATGTAACTTACTTTCTTCATCGTATAGTCATAGGATCATAAAATGGTTTTGGTTGGAAGGCATCTTAAAGAATATTGAATTTTAACACCCTACCATGGACAGCTACATCTTCCCCTAGACCAGATTGCTCCAAGCTTCGTCTAGCCTGGCCTTGAACACTAGCAGGGACTGGGGCATTCACAACTTCTTTGGGTAATGTGCACCAGTGCCTCAGTGCCCTCTCTCTATCTATATTTATCTATCTACCTCTGTCTTTTTCTGCTTAGAGAGTAAGAGAATGAAATTTCAGATAGAAGTCAAATAATTCTCCTTGTCCTCACTATATACCCCATAATGTGCTTTTCCAGTCCATGATTCTGCTTTTCCTATGTGTTCTGCCCTTTCAGAATCTCAGTGGAGCTCTTGCCTTTAAAAGGGGATGGTTTGCTCTACTTTAGGTGGAGTCTCCAGCCCTGCAAGTATAGGGCACAGGCACTGTTTGGGGAAAACCATGCTCTATATTTTTACCTCCTTATTTCTGCTGCACAAAGGTAAGTCAGAAGTTTCCATCACTTCAGAGGGAGAGAGTTTTTCCAGTTGATGTTGCCCAGACTCTACTTCCTAGATTACAGAAGAAACTGGAGGAAAATCCCTCACCTGCTGATGTCATAGCAGCAGAGAGATAGAGCAAGAGGCATTGGAGTTCAGGGACCAGAGGAACCAGACAACACAAAACTTGCAAGCTGTTATGAAGGGCAGGCTTCTGATGTGTAATGTGGCAAAAAATGAGGGGTTTCAAGGAGAGTAAATTTGTTTGCTACAGAGATATAAGAATTCATTCCAGTGCTCCAGGGCTATATGGTTTCTGTCAAGCTGTCTTCTGAGGTGAAGGGAACAGCATTGAATTAGTTGGGCCAGTTTGTGTGTGGGAGACCAGCTCTAATTAGGCCTGCGTGGGGATGCAAGTATAGATGGTAAATCATATATGTTTAGGGGGCAGAGTCAATTAGGAACCTGCATTGGAGGGACTGGGGGATTGTCCAGTTATAAGACTCTTTATTGCTTTGGGAGAATGGAAATGCTTTATTTTTTTAGATAATAAGGAGACAGAACAGGATGAAGTAGATGGAGCAGAAAAAGAATTGAAAGGAAACCTAGTTCTAAGTCCTCTCATCTTCTTCCATCCTGAATTTTTTCCCCCTTCCCAAGATTCCTGTGCCTTTTTCATCTTCAGTGCAAATGTAATTGAAGATGGCATAAAAGATAGAAAGTGCCTTGCCTTCTTCCCATATTCAAGGGCCAATGTCCTCCCTTCCATTTCTGCACATTAGCATTAAATACATAGGTCTGGTGTGTGTGCTTTTTATCTTCTTTCCTTGTATGAACTTTATTATTGAGGAGACAAAAGCTTCAGATGAGACAGACACCTCAGCAAAGGGTTGTCTTCCCCTACTGAAGGAGGCTGTGAAAAGTTGTATCCCATTCTTGAGACTGCTAATTCACCCATTTCCAAATCAAACCTGCTATGCAAATTTGCATGCAGTTTTTCTCTCGGAGACTTGATTTTAACAAATATAGATTCTGTTCATATATGCTCATTCATACATATTTGTTTCTTTGTGTATCCATTCTTTGAACTTTAATATACAATATGTTATGCAGTGAATTTTGTTTTAATTGAATTTGTATAAATGTGTTCAGAAGGCCCTCTTGCCCCATCTGAGGAACACAAGAATTACAATATTGTTATAATAATCCGAAGCCTTAAGTTATGCAATGTAAAATGAACTACGTAAAGAGAAGATTGAGGCATTTAAAATGTTCTCTCAAAATGAAAGAGAAAAGGAAACATTCGTGTAAAATGAGAAGCAAGCAACAGCAGGTGTTTTACGTTATGTTCTGATAATATTTTTCTCTCAGGTTAAGAGCTCTAACTACTGGGCTCTTCAATTCCTAGGAGATGTATTTGGCAAAACCTCTAGAGTTTTTAAATCCTGATTTATATGTACATATGCACATTTTAAAAATGCTTTCAGGAAGGAGGGCAGGAAGGAAGGAAGGTAGGGAGGAAGGAAGGAAATTATCAGCCCTTCTCCAAATTTTAGTGGGCCATGAGTCTCCCCATGCAGGTGGGCGCATGCTGCTTGGCCTCTCAGCCCCATCCTGTGGAGGACCCGATGTCTTCCATCTGTTCCCCTGTGCGTTACATTTCCTGAGCTCATTCGCAGCTGTCTCCATTATTCACAGCTCTGAACTGATGAGAGGAAGAACGAAACCGTGTGTTTTATCTGTACGTGAACTGTGAGAAGGTTTCAGGTGGGGCAGTGGGCAGGGAGCCGTGGGGATAGTGACCTGTGCTGTTGTCTTGCAGGAATGTCAGCTCTGCTGGAGAGGAGGCCCGCAGAAGAATGAGGGAGTGTGATGGCCTGACAGATGCATTGCTGTACGTGATCCAGTCTGCTCTGGGGAGCAGTGAAATTGATAGTAAGGTTTGTCGTCTTTGTCTTTTCAGCAGTAAACCCAGGTATTCAGGGTACGTGGGGACTACAAAGAGACAATTTTTTCATTATATTTTTTTAATGCATTGTGAAGAATGTCTTAGCAAAGCATAATTTAGCCCATCTTTTCCTTTTTTTTTCTGCTGAGCTGTTTATTTTAGTGTGCTAAGCATTGTATTTGTACCCATGTAGTGTGCACAGGTAAGCATGTCATCCTCTCAATTGAATTATTGAAGTAGAAAATACAATACCAGTTTAAGAAGAGCTAATATATCATATTCAGTGTAAAGTTCATTACATTGCTCTGCCAGTTTTACCTTAAAATTGATTTTCAGTACCCAGTATGAGAGCTAATGAGAGTGAGGTAGACTTAGAAGGCAAACAAACAAAAAAATTGGGCAATTAATAGGCAGTTTTGCAGTAAAACTGGCATTATTTCTTTTTTGAAGAGGATCAATGAATGCTTTCAATAACAACAGAGTTAAGATGCCTCATTATGTCAACTTTACTTCTCTTAAAATGCTAGGATATGAACAAGCTTCTGCAGAGGTGAAAGGCACACACTAATTAAAAAGACTCCAAGCATTTACAAATTGAAGATTTGTAATGCATTAAAGTATTATGGAGAAGAAGAAAAAGGCCAGTTTCTTTTGCTTTCAGTATACAGTGCAAAATTAATTAAAGTTGCTGCTCTAGGGCAACCTCGGTCCATTTGCAAAACCTTAGGAATCGCAGGAGAGCAGCCTTTTGTGCAGCAAGGTTTTAAAGCCCACTGGGTTTGTATTTCCAAATAATACTTCACAGAGTTGTCTGTGGACCCCCATGGGTTTATAGATTTGAGAGGAATAATCTCCAGGAGTCTCTGGTCTACCTGAATCAAATAGGTGAGATTTGCCTGTGAATTCAGGGGACAGAGAAGAATTAAGAGAGGATGATAGCATGAGCTATGGGCTAGCAGCATGGCTTTGGGGTTTTTTTTAAGAAACAAAAAAAGGAATAAAACCCTCAAAACACCTAAAAATCCCACACTCCATTAGCCTGTAATCAATTTTCCATTAATAGAAGTTTATAGAGGGATGCTCAGAGGACACCCACCCGCAAGGCAGGCACAACACCTGGCAGCAGGGTTTGGAGCAAACTTGGCTGTCACCAGATCCCACTACCCCACCCAGACACTTCCTGCAGAACAGCCCCCAAACACAGGTGTGTTTTTAACTTCGTTAGCTTCAGAGTAGTTTAAAAGTAGTTAGAGTAGAAAAACTAGTGAACTTGTACTTAGCCCCCTTATGATGAAACTGAAAACAGAATGAGTACATGGATCCTTGAAAGTCAGGGAGGAGTGAAGTCTGTCCAGCTGTGTGGTTAGAACCAACTTTCTTGACTTCTAGGAGTTCACCTCAATTGAGAAGGTGTTGGTTGCATTTGAGCCTTGGAAGTTTGCTTATCAGTTTTTAGTTAAAGGTAACATTGTCCTTGTGATGGACTCAGCTTATGTTTTCCACAAAATGAGAATTTAAATGCAAAAACTATGATTTGTGAAAAGGAAAATTAAAGTTTAGTATTCTAATCAACAAATGCAAAGCTTCAGCTTTTTAACAATTTTAACATTAAAATTCATGTTAAAAAAAATCATAGAGGCAGCAAACTTTGAAAAATAATTATGGTCACTGTGATGTTTGCAAGCTTTCAGCTATGAATGGTGTACTAAGAACCCTTTCTAGGCAGAGACACATGCATACATATTTCTACATGTGTTTATATATTTGGCAGAATTTTCAAATTTGTACAAGCATATTGCAAAATTGTGACATTTCATCTACGTTAAAAAATATAAATATTCCTGTAGAGGTGAATCTGAATTCGATATCACCTCTGGAACTTCGTGTCATCACAATAAACATGTGCTGAATGCATACCTGGCAGAAGCTCAGTCTGTACATGGAAGTAAATGAAGCCCCATCTGTTTGCCTCACTGGTGAATATGGCAGAATACAACAGAGCTGAAAGCCCCACAGTCATTCCATTCTGGGTTAATGGAGCAAAAGAGCTGGGATGTAGTGGCTATTGCTTTTTATCTCCATAGAGCATTAGGAACAGTTGAAATAAATATAAATAGATACAGAATGGCTTTTTTAACCATGCTTTCCTTGTGTGCAGAAAATTAAGCTCATATCCTTCTTATTAGGGATAATCAAACCAAATTGAACCAACTAAATGAGTAGGTTTCACATCTAAACTGAACATCTTTTAGACTTGGAGAAATTAGGTTGGATTACAAGTAAATTTTTCTCCACTGGAAAATCCTCATCATTAATGGATTCCTGCTTGCATCTTCTACAAAAGGCAAAACCTATTAGGGGGATAAATGGATGAAAGGGAAAGGCTGCACACAAGGTATCTGTCTGCAGCCTGGCTAGAAGCAGTAAAAGCAGCAAAACAGATTTTGAGTCCTACTTCTGAGACTGGAGACATCATCTGTTCATGCTACAAGTACTTGTGAAATGGAACTCAGATCCCAATTTTATGGCAATTTACATAGAATTTTTTTCCAGAAAAGAAGGTTATTTTTGGGTTTTAAAGGACAAAACCCAGAATCTATTGCCGTTTTCTGTTTGTAGCATTTTCTGTTCACTGAAGTGGGAGTTTTCTGACATTTGGAGTGTTCAGGTTCTCTTGATCACTTTTTACCTTGACATCTGTTTCACATGGGGCTCCAGTGTGAAATTCAAAACAACAATAATAAAAAAAAAAAAATCAGAGCACTGATTTGTTACCATAAAAATGTCTGAATCTCTTAACCTGTGATTACCTGGGAAGCACTCAGAAATGTGCACATAACGATTGTGCTGGGAAAAATGCACATGCAAAGATTGATGAAATTCCTTCTACTTCATATTCAGAGTGAGCACGGGGAGGATTTTAATCTTTTCCTGGTTTTGTTTTCTGTATTTTTCTTTTTGTCATACTTTTCAGACCGTTGAAAACTGTGTGTGCATTTTGAGGAACCTCTCATACAGGCTAGCTGCAGAAACATCTCAGGGACAGCAGATGGGAACAGATGAACTTGATGGATTACTCTGTGGTGATGCCAATGGAAAAGACGCAGAGAGTTCAGGGTGCTGGGGGAAGAAGAAAAAGAAAAAGAAATCACAAGATCAGGTAATGACAGTTATTTGCAGCTGTGTTGTGAGTAGTTGAAGTGCCCATCATTTAAAATATAAATAATTAATTCACTGTATTAGAAATTAAATGTGTGATGCATAATATACAAAACTGTTGCCCTTGTTAATGAGCTGAGAGCTTAAAGCAGAATATGGCTCTGGAGTAATGAAATATGTTTGCCTGAGAAATTGTACATTATGTGGCACACCTGGAAACCGTGGTCATTGCTACACTGTGAATGCCATAAATACTGTAAAATGCTCTTTGAAAGGAAGCCATTTCTCATGAAAAGTGTAGTTTGCATGTACTTTATACTGTACTTCCCCAGAGCCACGTGTATATAGAAAGGCTTCCATGCAAACAAACATCAGGCTTGTATATTTACACTCACTTGCTTCAAAGTGAGTCTTGTACCATGTCTCTATATGTTGAGAGAAAACGGTACAGGACTAAATCAAATAATACAAGTGAACGTTAAAAAAGCATTTGTATTTTGATGTATTTAATTTTGTTACCAAAGAAAAATTGAAAAGCAAAGTCTTGATTTCTTTCTCAAGTTATTTGACAGGTTATAATTTTGGGTGGGTTGATTTTTAAAGTGTATTTATCTCCTTTTTTATCCCATTAAGAATTTATAATTTGTGGAATACTGACAATTATATTGCAGAGGAAGACGCTGTTGTATCAGTACACACAGCAAATAGCAATAAGAATGACTACTGATTTATGGCTTTTTCAGACAGCCTGTGCAGCAGCAGTAAGTTTTCCATCTCTTCGTACACTTAGACTTTTGCATTGTAGTTTGTTTCAGATTGCTCGAAGAAAATATTTATTTGAGTAAGCAATTAAGTGCACAGGGTATTTGAATTAATTATATAAACCAGTACTGAAAATATTCCTGAGTTCCTAAAGCCAAATTGTGTTAATGTGGAAATGTTATAGCAACATTACTAAGCTGCAACTTGCATACTGAAAAGTGCAGCACTCATGACTAGTAAGACTTTAATTTTACCTACTCTTGTGCTTAAACACCCCATCATCAGATAACTTGAATTTATTATGGCCTTTAGTTGGGATTCCTGTATTAGGCTACAGTGAGATTGAAAGTGTCAAAGCAAACTAATTTTATGCCATAAAGTAGTCATCATCCCTGTTACTGAATTAACAGTTCTCACACACTGTGCCTGCAGTTATTCAAAGTGCAGGAGCGAAAAATAGCGTGTCTGGATATGAATGCGTCACACTGCAACTTGGCTTGCTCTTTGATGCTCTGTTTACTAACACATGCACACATACTCACTGTCTAAAGGGTTTTTTTAAGTCTTCCTCTTCTCTTTCTTCTGTGACTTTTGGGTCTCAAATTCATAATTTTATCTCTGTACTGTTGACTCAGTATTCCCATAGGACCTCTCTGTACGGTAATGGTTCCCTTAAAACATTTTTTGCTCCTCCAGGCCAAAGAACTGAGCTCTTTTGGCCACTTACTTTTACAATCTGCATGCTTTTACCTGCTCTTAGATATTTTTTGTCTGTTTCTATGGGTGCTCATTATCAGCATGTCGCATGGTTAAAGTCTCCTTAGAGCTGTTAGTGTTGGCCTCATGGAAGAGTTTCACATAATTTTTAAAATCCAAAGAATAATAAAACTACACACATTTTCAGGCTTATAATCAATAGGCTTCTCTGTGGCAAGGGCATATATTTACTCTTTCCAGAAATGATTCTGTTGTGCATAGGACTGCTTTGTATTACAAGTATTGGAAACATTTTTCTAATGGTGTTTTCTTCTTTAATCTAATTTCCTTTAAATCCAGACATTGTACTTCATCTTGCCATATTCATGTTCTCACATGTGGATATTATTCAGTTCAGGAATTTTAAGGGGGCCTTGTGAGTCTTCTTCAGGTTATTTTCACTCCATAATCCTCAGCTATTGTTGAACATTCCAAATGATTTGAAATATATTATCAAGGTAACTGGAGTGCCACTAAAAACAAGAGCGGCAAGATCACTGTGCCAGAAACAGC
Source organism: Sitta carolinensis (assembly GCA_032173965.1). Classification (NCBI taxonomy): domain Eukaryota; kingdom Metazoa; phylum Chordata; class Aves; order Passeriformes; family Sittidae; genus Sitta; species Sitta carolinensis. The sequence continues at coordinate 80,748,288 of CM063284.1, forward strand.
TCTCCCAACTTACCCTCAAAAATGGAAAAGAATAGCAATATTTTTCACGTAACCACATTTATATTAATAACATAAAATAACTCAAACTTTGATAAGGGTAAATTCAAGTTCTTTGTCCATTTACTTTGCAAAACTAAGTACAGAAGTATGTTCAAAGGCCGCAGTATGTTCAGTGTGGCCACAATTGTCCAATTGTGCAAAAAGGTCTGTTCTTTCTGCTTCTTTGTCTTCATGGTTCCTTTAATATTTGAGAGTTTTATCTTTTCAGACAAAGCACAGGGCACTGGCACATCTGTCAGTTGTGACACCTCAGTACAGGGGAGTAGTATCCAGTCTATGGTTGCTGCATTTTACGTCCCCAGAAGATATGTGTTCAGGGTTTAGGTATTTTTCCTTTTTATGGTAGTGCATGGGGTTTCTGTATAAAAAAATTGCTGTTTCAGTCTTTCTCAGAAGATAAGATATACAAAACGGTGTGGAGAAAAAAGGTCTGATTTTAGTGAATGCAGATTTTAAATTTTCCTAAATACACTATTTCTGTAACTTAGTTTCTTCATTATTATTTGCATTTTCTGAAATCCTTTTGTGTATTTATGACATTGTCTCAATAATTTTTGGATAAAAGTGTTACTAGAAAAAATAATTAAAAAAATAGTAGCAAAACTATTGTTGCAAAAGAAAAACAGATGTATCATTTTAGGCAAAGGATTTGGATGAAGATGCAGTTTTCCATACTTAAAAAATAAATCCCTCAAATCCCTCACAGACCGAGGGAGTTTGTTTTTTAAGCCATAAAACAGGAGAAACTTGATATAAAGTCACTTTCTCATGGGTTTTCTCTGTAATGAAAGTACAAGCTAATTTCTTTGTTTTATGATTTCATTTCTTTTGTTTTATGATTTATGGAGCAATTTTTCTAAGTCATATTTCAGTTGTAGTCAAATGTAAGTTACGTGAAGGGAAGAACAGAATTGAGTGGTAGTATAAAATGTGGCTTCTTTCAACGGCCTTTGGAGAACAAACTGGAATTTATTTTTTATTACTGACATCAGTTGTCTATCAGTTGTCTATAATGGCAACTTCTGTACATCTTGGAATCAAGTAAGAGGTGTGTCTTTGTTCAGATCATAGGTCTAATGACACCTTTCAAATTACATTACTTCAGGAGTTCCCTTAGGATCACAGGAAAAAAGTGTTCTCCACGTTTCAGAATAAAGGTGGGTGGTGTTAAAAGAGTCCATAATCATTTCACCAGAGGAGAGGGGGGTTCCTGAGGCATCTGCTTTGTCACACAAATTGTATGTTAGAACAGGCCCAAATCTTCTGAGGGTTTGGGATAAAATCTAGGTATAGCACTAGTTTCATCTATGGAAACACGGAAAGGAAAACTTCTGTTAAGGCCTCAGAAAAAATAAGTGAAACTCGCCTGACTTCTGTCTCAAACCTCTAGGACTATAATTCTCTGCTGTTTTGTTAGTTTTTCTCTGCTGCTTACTTATGGTCGGCTGGTACTGAACCTTCCCCCCAATAAGCTCTCCAGCCACAGACCCCTTCATCTCCAACTAGGACCTTGCAGACATCAACCTCTCTGCCTTGTATTGTGTCACTCTTCAAATGGAAGCTGATTCTTCCACTTCTGAAAGTGTTGTTCCTGCTGCTGGCATGCTCCTGCTGCCAACAGGTTTATTCTTTGAGCTGTATGAGAAATGAGGATTATGACAAGAAGCAGTTAGGACAAATCAGGTGTATGGTCCACCTTCAGTGAAAAAAAACCACCAGGGAGTTGTCATTAATCCTTATATTATTTTTGTTATGCAGCCCATTATGTATACATGTGGGGCAATTTCATTTCTTTTCCTTCCTTCTCTAAGAAAAACAGGTTGACTTCTTGGCTTCATGCTCATCTCAAGTTCCCCATCTGTGATCATTCTTGTCAAACCAGAATCTAGCCCAAAGTCTGGTTTTGATTGGAAGTGACACTTCTGAAATGAGCCTGCCCTTCTTTTTCACCTTCTGTCAGGAGCCTTAAGGTATAACAGCAACATTTCAAGTTATATATCATTAAGAATTGACTGTCACACCTCTTTACCATGCTTGCTAAATGGCCTATAAATTCTTCTCTCTAGGTGAAATAGCAGGTTTAAGGCAATAATATTTCAAAAAGCATAAAAAATAAACCTGCCAGATATATGTTTTTTTGTGTGGTGAGACCACTATTTTACCAAGTATGCTTCATACTCTACCAAGCCATATCAAGCTAATAAGCACAGAAGGAGAGAAGTGGTGGCAGCTCCTGGGTTTAACCAATAATTTGAACCGTGATTAGGGATGAAAAGCTGTGTTGCACATACTTCCTTGCTCAGAAAGAATATTATTTCCCCTTGTTGCTTCCTCATCTTGCACAAGGTGGTTATGTCAGATGTTGAGTAGCAAGAATCAACTATCTTGACTGATTCTTTGCAGAGCTTTTGGAAAACAGTTTCTACTTTCTTGCTTGCCTACACAGCATCTTCCCAGATACTCTGTGATTCTCTCAGTGTCACGTATGGCCAATTTGCTTTCAGAGTCAAAACTGCAGGGTTATTAAACATAATTCGTATTTGTCAGTTTGTGAAATATAGTGCAAAGCCAGTTAGCTTCAGCTTTCTGTGGAGAGGAGAAGGGCATGCAGTGACATGCCAAGAACTGTTTTCCCAGCTTTAACTCCATCCCACTTAATTTGGAGAGGGTCTGTTTTTAAGTGAAGAGAAAATGCAGAAACTGATACAATATTTTTTTCTTAGCTAAGTAAAATATTAAAATGTTGAATAAATATTGAATAATTGACAATTATTTTAAGAGTGTGACGTATAATGTAAAGTATAATTTAGATTTATAAATATCTGAGATTAATTGTAATGATTCAGTACATTGAAATGTTTTAAGAGCATTTCAAACACCTTTCCTATAATGTAAATGTTGTTGCAGCAAACTGGGAAGGGTACCATTATTTATGCAGTGAGCTCTGCTGTCTCCCACCATGCTCCTGTAGTCAGTGTCAGTTAACACTTGCATTTACGTTCACCACCTTTATTTAGGCCTGGATTTCTAAACTGAAGTTTGACTTGATGTAAACAGTGGTATTCCTGCCTGTTTAGTGTCAGCTGCATGGATTCTGAAATCAGGTTCTGTGACTTGGGTGTACATTGTTTGCTGAATTTCTGATTTCTGCTCTTGACAGCACTGGCCAATTCATCTCTTGGACAAAGATGTCCAAAAGAGGTTATTGGACTGACATGTCTAGGGAGAGCTGGCAGAGACTGTCACAGTCACTAAGACATGCAGGATGAGATACCAGTGTCTTCTTAGGGGGCCTGTTAATATAAAAGTCTTTGGCATTTCAGAAATGGTTTAAGTAAGCACTGTGTAATTGCTCATAGGAATTTTGTCATTGCTGCTTCAAGGAGCATAGCTACTGTGTTAGCAGACTATCCCAAATGTCTGGGATCATTGGAAAGAGGTATAGATGAGGTTTTTAGACATTGGGGTTTTAGACATTGCTGGGGTTTGTTTTAATTTTTTCCAGACTTTTTTTGCAGTGGTATTTTGTACAGACTGGGGAAAGGAAGTATTCATGTGTAATAAATTAAAACACTGTTGTTTTGTTATCACAGTAACACCTATTTATAGGTAAATAAATAGGTTATAGGTTATAGTAGGTTATAACCTATTTATTTTAGGAAAACCTATGTGATACCTATTTAAAAGCAAACCCCACCTATTTGAAGTTGTTAGTACAAACCCCAAACTCTGCAGGAGTGTACTTCTCTTGCTGAGTTGAAGCCTCCCCAGGTATTTAGTACAATTGCACTATAAATATGGATTTACTTTCATTGAAATGAGAAAGATGGTGGTAGTTAATCTGTTGTGCAGCACAGGAGAGCATCTCAGTGAGTGATCTTCTCCTCTCAAAGTTGCTTACAATTACAAAGACTTGGAAATATTATTAGAGTACTCTTACTATCAAAAGTCTGTTGTTCTTAAAAGATCTTTTTTGGCTTTTTATTTTTCTTGACTTTCATTCCTTTTTTGCACCAGTCTTGGGAAATGAGAGATTTGTATCTCACCCACGTAACAAGCAGTTTGTCAGCTTCAACCACAATATATGTGGGTAATTTCAGCTGAAGGAAGGAAGCCTGGAAGGAATATTTGTTTATGACTTTTTTTCTCCTTAGTATAAGCTAGGAAGAGTAATTGCATATTGTCCTCTTTTTCAGAGGCTCCTACTGCAGCCTGAGTCTATTTCAAATAGACTGATCATTCCTGATGGGCTGCAACAGTACAGTAACTCTTCTAGTAATTTACTGGGCAGGGCTGTTTACTGGGTGAGGATGCCACCTCAGCTCATTAATATTTAGCAATGCAATCTGCAAAGCAACTTCTGCCATGACTTAACCACTATTTTTGATATGGACTCTAATACCGCTTGAGGAAAAATATAATTTTTTTTTTGCTCAGGCAATTGATGTTTATGAAATACAAAATAAATGAATGAAGATCAAGCAAATAAATCTCCATTGCAATAGCTTCTTTGCTTACCTGTGTCAGTTCTGCATGCCCTGCAACAGTTGGGCTGTCCAGCTTCAGGTGCTGCTCTCAGCTACACAGGAGACACCAGAAGCCACTGAGCCCTCCAGTGAAGAGGCTGCCACAGGCACAGCAAGTGTCGTGATTTAACCTGTCAGGAACCAAACCCACACAGCCACTCGCTCAGTGGGGCAGAGGCGAAAAACAGTGAAAGTGAGAAAACACGTGGGTTGAGGTAAAAGCAGTTTAATGGGGAAAGCAAAAGCTCCACATGCAAGCAAAGCAAAGGAAGGAATTCATTCACCACTCCTGTGGGCAGGCATGAACACTTCCCATCTTCAGCCATCCCCAGGAAAGCAGGACTCTGTCATGCATAACAATGATTTGGGTAAACAAACCCCATCCCTCCAAATGTCCTCCCTTCCTTCTTCTTCCCCATAGCTTTATATTCTGAGCATGACACCATGTGGTATGGAATCTCCCCTTGGTCAGTTGGAGTCAGCTGTCCTGACTATATTCCCTCCCAAGTCTGTGCATCCCCATTCTCTCTGGTGGGTTGGGATGAGGAGCAGAAAAGGCCTTGACAGTGTTACTCAGCAGTGACTAAAACATCCCTGGTTTATCAACACTGTTTCCAGCACAAATCCAAAACACAGCCGCATCCCAACTCCTGTGAAGGTAATTACCCCTGCCAAAACCAGAATGGCATGGTGAGCAGTGACACCCTCCCTGTGCAGCCACCCAGCTGCCCTGGGCACACACACCACATATGAAGAGCAGTGCAGGACATTTTCCACGGTCGCTGAATTTTCTGTGCTTTCATTGGACATGCATGTGTGGTACCAAGGATTTTCATCGTTATTACATGGACTCTGGGGCATCACAGCATCTTGGGAAAAAGGTCTTCCCTCACAGCTGGTGATAAATTAATGCAATCATGCTGAAAGTGAGTTGCAAGAAGGGTGGGAAAATGCAGTAATTTGTCTCCTTTTTTTCAAATGTTTTCTCATTACTGGGCAGAATGGCAAAACAACATTAAATATTAATTTATCCGCTAGATTATTTCTAGTGCTTTATATGTACCAGCACAGCATGAACATGAATATAGAGTTCTATTTATATCAGCTGATTTTCAGTAGTCCTTGGGATCATAACAGTGTAAATAACTGAGCATAAAAAAATTATACCCATACATAGGTATATACCCCCTCATATGGGTAGATCTGATGCTTTTGATAAATTTAATGTGCTTTGTCCTTAAATTAATATACCCTGTGCAAATAATGTGTAATTCGTGCAAGTTGGAATGAGACAAGACTTGAATTGGTGCCCTTGGACATCACAAGTCATTCATTAGTGGACGTACTAAGGTACAAAACCTAAACCTGGTGTGAGGTCAGATTTGACCTGTAAGATATGTCTCTCATTTGTTTTCAAAAGAAATCTGACAGTGTGAATGATTGAATTCTGAGAGTTAAAATAAGCAGGCTTTAATGTATTTTTTATGAGCTGAAAAGAACTCATTTCTGGCAAGGCTGGTGATTTATAAGGAGGAAAAAGAACTGAGTCACATGCACTGAAAACAATCTATTAGTTTAAAGGCAGAAATGTAATAAAAATTTCAAAGACACAACCCCTAATAGTGTCATTTGAAGGCATTGTTTCTCCAGAAGACATTTGTTCTCTACTTTCGCAACCATCACTGGGCATTGCTATGCCAGTTCTTTTAAACTATGATAACATTTGTCCAGCGTAATGAGTTTCACATCTGAGCTGCTTTATGCTTTCTGTTAACTGCTCCTATGTATGAAATGGTTCCTCTAGCTTTCCACTTTGGTGTTTGTTCTGCTGTAATTTAGAAAAAAATAGCACTATTAATTAATTTAGAAAAAATAGCTCTGGTTTAATTTAGAAAAAATACCTTAAGGTGTTAAACACACAAAACATGGTTGAAATCGGGTTGTTAGTAGGGAAAACTTGATTGATTGTCCCTTAAAATATATGTATTTTATTTTTAAAGTTAGTTTAAATAAAATTATGATTGATACTTCCTGAAAACAAGAGGTTCTAGGTCTTTCCCAGTGCAAGTATTATTGTACACTCATAACTAGTTAAATTAACTGTTGCAGATTTAAACCAGGAGTTAATTTGACTTATGCTGTATTTTAGTTTCTATGTGTTTAGTAGATGTTTACTGTTACGGTACAGATTTTTTTTATATAGACACAGTAATCTCTAACCCAGCGTACTGAAAGGTGTGCTTTTTATTGTATTATGCAAAGTGGACATGTCAGAGGTGTTAGAAAAAATATTTTATAAAAAAGTTAAGGCTTGTTCCCAACAGTGGCACTAGTGCCATGAATTATTAAAATCTCTTTATCTGTACATAAACCAAAATATACATTTTTATATTTCCATTTAAAATTTTATTGATAGTGCATTCCACATCTTTACTTTTTTTTAAAAGACATAAAGAAAGTCTGTGTATTTTCCTTTGAGATGTTTCATACGTAGGTGCAAGTGTTGTGTGCTCCACAGGAGAGGAGAATCCCTGTTCTCCTGGAATAAAGTATTTATTTCTGGTAAGAGTGGGTTTTGTGCAATAACCTACCCGTTGTTCAGGTTTAAATATTGCACATTTTGCATATCAGACTTGGGTGGTTTTTCATGGGAAAACTCTGTATGTGATGAGAGGAACAGTGTGCTTTGTGAGAGCTGGTTCTACCAGTTGCACTGGAGTCTCAGACCACACAGCTGTCTGGCTGAATGCCTCCTGCGCTCTCATTGTGAGAAGCCAGAAGTTGTGCAATTGAGGAAGACTTGTCACATTTCATGGTATGGAGGGCTCATGGCCTTGAATGATTTCCTTTTCTATAGTAGTATTCTGTGTTGTTTCTCCTCTCATGGGAAGAGAGAGAATGTGGAGAACTGAGAAGGATGTGAAGAGAAAATCTCTTCTCCCCCTGTAAGTTCTAGACTGGCCTCTTAAGATAACATTCATTGGACTTCTGTTCCCACACAAAAAAATACATGCAGTGAAAAGTATTTTTGTTATTTCAGCTGGCTAAAACATTTGGATTTCTGTCAATCTTATAGCTTGTCTATAAGGAATGTTGAGTAGGAAATTTGGTTCCTCCGTGAAGAATCCCAAGATGTACAAAAATTGAGAACATCTGTTTATGGGCAGATGCCTTCACAGATGTTATAGTTTCAACTGAGGCAATTCTCAAATGTATTTCACTGTTCCTTGCTGACAATCTGATTTGTGCTTTCCAACAGTGGGATGGCGTAGGACCTCTCCCAGACTGTGCAGAACCACCCAAAGGAATCCAGATGCTGTGGCACCCTTCAATAGTCAAACCCTACCTCACACTTCTTTCTGAGTGCTCAAATCCAGACACACTGGAGGGAGCAGCAGGGGCACTGCAGAACTTGGCTGCTGGGAGTTGGAAGGTAGGAATATTAACCCAATACATGTTTCCTCTTCAGTTCTGAAGCCCCCCTACAGCTGACAGCAGGTTCGTGATATAAATGTATCTTATTGCTTCTGGTAGTGGAATAACCTTGTGTTCTCATAGAACTATCTGAAGTCAAATTTGAGATAGTATTTCAAGTCCTAGGTGGTCATATCATAGCAAACAAATGTCAGCATACAGCAGCGAAGATCACATCAGTCAAGTCAAGTATGAAAAATTGCCACTGAAAACCAATATCCAAATGTGGAGAATGAGGAGAAGCAGTTCTTTATGAACCTGGGTGGCAGAGCCATGAAAAATGAGCCAAAAATGCCACCAGTGGCAATCAAATGAAACCATATTGTTTTGTCACTGCAGAAACTGGTTGACATCCTGTCCCTTAGGAGAAGCCAGGGCACGGCCGAGCAAGATACAAATGATGTGACACCAACATAAGTAATCTTAGCATCTACTTTTTTTAAAAATAAGGCATTATTAATTATATTCATAGTATGATTAATTATATATGAGTGAGGAAATGTGCAGTCAAGGCACTCTACTCCAGCCAATCCTGTTTTTCAGTTATATTCGAAAGCACCATTTTTCTTTCACATATTATTTGCAGTATGTCGAGTAAAAAAATTAAGAAAATAATGCAAATATAGAACAGATCAGTACAATTCAAGATAACATTGAACTTTGTTTACTTTTTAGGGCAACTTTCTGATGTTAAACTGGTTTAATTGTGTGAAAGTACTGTCTAATCCAGTGGTGTAACTATAATGCGTTGATTCTAGATTAACTCTCAGCAGGAATTTTTCTCATTTATAATGAAAACAGTCATGTTCAGGGAAATGCACTGATCAAAGTTACGTGTCAGAAGGTATCCTGGTGGGTTTTAAGCAGTTGAGCGTTTGTATGTGATATGTAAATACCTATTTAATTAGGCATTCATTTTGAAATGTTAGCACTGACACTAAGAAATTGTTTTGTTTTTCCCGTAAAGTTTTATTGGAAGTTATGTAGGCACACTCACTAGCTCTTCCAAAGCATATGATGTTGGGGTTTTTTTTATGATTGTGTTTACTACATACTTATAATATGTCTTCAAATGTTGCATTCAGTGGCACATAAAATGATTTAACAAAATATCTGTTCAGTTATTTTTGTCCTATGTAAGAATTATGCCTGAAATTCATTATAGTTTTATTATTCTCATGTTGTAGACTGCTTCAGATGGTGTAATCTTGGCAGAGAAATGCAATAAATGTGCTCTGTCCATCTGGGAATGGGTGTAGTCCTGGTTCAAATGAGAAAACAATGCATGCATGTTTGCCAGGACTAATAGAAGTGCTAAAATCCAAGTGGTGTCCCTTCTCCCATTTCTAATAAATCTGTATACCTGTCATCCTTTAGTTGGCAGAAGTATACAGGGAGAGGAAGGGAGGCACTGCAGAGCTCTTTGGCGAGTGCTGGCTTAGAAAAACTGTTTTTGGACTTTAATACTATCTGTGCTGATGCCATGGGAAAAGCTGAGTTGTTCTCATATTACTCTATTTTTCTTAAGGTTCACCAATTCTATTACAAGGGATGTGCAGACACAGAACGAATATCCTTAATTTCACATGTCATACTAGCATTTTTGTGAGAGGAATAATCCTCTTTGGGGATTACATAAGCATTGATGTTTCCACCTTTTGACCTCTCCTTTCCACTGCTGCAGTCCAGATATAAAATGACTGAAATAAAAGATAGAAAACTCTTAAAAGAAGAGGTTATTCCTAAGGGAGATTTTATTTTTTCAGTTCCTCTAACAAATGGTAATTGTATAAAGAATGGAATTTTTTTTTTTTTTAACTTGAATTATTTCAAGAAGAACTTTATGATGGACTGAAAGAGAGAAGAGCAAACTGCATGAAGATAACATTACTATTAATATTAATAGCAATAGCTGTTTTGAGCTTTTTCCAATTAACATTATTTTAATGCCAGAAGAATCACAGACTATATGAGGCACCCAGCATATTGGGTGTGTTCACACACTACTGAAAGTACAGTCTCTTCTGGAAGAAAGTACAATGCAGTTGATACACTTGCATAACTCTTTCCTAGCTGTTTCACCCTTTTGGTTCCTCTGGTACAAAGCAGTCTAATCCTCTTGGGTGGCCAAAAGGTAATATTTTTAACACAGGCAGTGCTTAGCCAGTGTTATTTCAGAGGAAAGTGAGCAGATAAAAGGAAGTCTGAGTAATTTTTAAAAAATAAAAAGCTGTGTAGGGGATTTAGATAAATGTCTACCACTAGAATTAACAGATGATATGTGTCTAAATCCCCTACACTACTTTGGAGAATTTCAGGCACAAAAAGAAAGCAGCAGTACTATGTAGCTTTAAGGAGTAATAGCTCAGAAAGGCTGGAATTTTTCATTATTTCGGGGAGTATAGTTTCTCAGGGATGCATATACATAAAATCAACACATGCACATGGTGAAACAATCTGTAGGACATTTTTAACACTGCTTCAGTTGCAGGAATTCCTTCTAAAGCCAAATACTAACATAAAAAAGTGTGACATACTTACATTTACGTACAATTTTTCTGTGTCAAAATGAAACACTTTGGACTAAAGTCTTTACATATATTACCCATCTGCAAACTAAAACTTGGTTGTTCTTTATAATGACTGATGAAATATTTTGTCAGTGTAATTATTATTAGACCAAGCAGAGTCTGTAACAAATCAGAAAAGGAGCATCTTGGTGTTAAATATATTAAGAGATCCAAATGAAGGTTTATCAATAAAACAGAATATTGATTTTGAGGTATGAGGAAGAATATTTTCAAAGTGAAAATTTAATCTGTCATAATTTATGACTGCATATCTTGACTTTGGTTTTGAAAAAGATTGACAGCTTATATACAAAGCAGAACTCATTTTGGAAGAGACTGTGGAAGAGACTGTTTCAGACAACTGCAGACATTTTTTCATCTCACTGTTCTGCATCAAGATGTCTTCACATAATAAGGAGGACACTGGTGCTGGAATCCGAAGGAGAAGAAGCATCTCTATCTTGGAAAATTACATGCATATCCTCCCAGAGGATCCATTTCGTTCATGTGCATACTTGATGCATCTATGAAAAACAGGATTGGCCCTTCTAGAATAATATCTGTGCAGACAGCCAATACATAATTCTTTTGGAAAGACTAGACAAATTAACATTTTTCACATGGCTGCCAGGGTGTCACATTTCCTAAGGTCAACTGCTGCCCTGCGCTGTGACCCATGACGCCAGTAGGGGGTCGCTGCATGTCTCCCTCCTGACAGCGTTGGTGGCTGGAATAATACACACTCCAGGCACAGTGCTGCTGCCTGACAGCAACGGGGCAGCTTCTCAGCCCTGGATCTGCACCCACCTACCACCTTCTGCAGGGCTCAGCTTCTGCATGGGAATGGAAGGGTTGCTGTTTTAGAGAAGTCACTGCTTCCCAAAACATTTCATCCCATCGAATCATAACCATGGTAATTTCACCTGACCTGGCCATCCTGCAGACAGAAGGAGCAACATGTGAAAAGCATGGCAGTTGGTTTGGCTTTGCTTCCTCTCATTGCCGCTGTGATTTTTTTTTTCAAAGAATAAGCTTTTTGTAATTATGCTTGATATGAACTTGAATATTAAAGCTGCTTAGAAATATGAAATAATAAAACTAGAGAAACACTTTCCTCATCAATCTTAGCTGGAGTTTTCCGTGAACAAATAAGGTTTGAGGCATGCCTTTGGAAGCAGCGCAGACTCTTTATTTCCCATTAAGTATTAACTTTCACTGGGAGCTCTGTTATTTTTCTTTGCTACTTAGTTTGTGTTTAACCAAATTTGTGCAAAAATGTAGAATAAGAAAAACAGAAGCTTTCTGACTCCCTCAACTCTTTTCTGAAGACAATTGCCTGCATATTAAGAAATCTCTCCCACTATAACTCTTCAAACCAGAAGCTCTTTCTGCAACCTCATATAATTTTTCTATCTTAATGCCTTGGATTGAAAAAATTACATGGTTTAACATTACAAGAGTGATCCTGTAAAAGATTATCTTTTTATATGTAGTCTGGCATTAGTACTTCTCCTCAGATGGTGAAACTAAAAGTGGCAAGTTCTTTTTCGTTTTCACCTTGGTCAATTGGCTATTAACACATTAAATTACCTGAGCCTGTAAAAAGTTATATGCAAATGTCCTCGAGTTAACAATGTCAAGCATTGAAGGTTATGTCCCTTCTGAATAAAATTACCCTCTCGGGAAGAAAGGAAATACTAGGATATCTGCTTATTACTGTGCCTCTGTGTGTGTATCTGACAGCTGGATTTAGGCTGGTGTCAGTTTGTCTGTCACACATTACACATCACACATTACTGCAATATAGCTCTGTTGCTCTGAACTCATAGACTCACGAAAGAGCTGAGGTTGTCAGGGACCTCTGAGGATCATCTGGTCCAACCCCTGCTTAAGCAAGGCGACCTAGAGGCAGTTTCCTGGGACCATGACCACGTGGTTTTCTGAATGTCTCCAAGGCTGCAAACTCTACAGCCTCTCTGGACAACCTATGCCAGTTCCCATGATAAGTGAAAAAGCAATTCCTGCTATTCTGCAAAAGTCCTGTGTTTCAGTTACTGTCCATTGCCTCTGGTCCTACATTACCTTTTCTATTTTATGCAGTTGGTAGTGCAGTGTTGTCACCACATGTGGCATTTCCTTAGTTTTGCCAAACCCTTAAAAATTATTTATTCATTCATATGATCCTTTTAAAAATAATAAAAAAAAATACTATCATGACTTACATAGGCAATACCTTCCTTTTAAAACCAGGAAACAATACTATATTTCTATTTTTACTATATTTCTTCTGGCAACACAATGGCTTATACTGGAACAGAGAGCACACCTGCTCTGGGCCTTGGTTAGTCCCTTTTTATGCACTCAGTCTTCTGTCTCAGTTACTTTACAGGCTTTATGAACTCCCTCATCTGCTTTAATAAGAGGATGACCAGCTTCCTTTTCCACACCATTGCTGACACAGGCCAGGATGCCTTTGGCCTTCTTGGCCACCTGGACACATGCTGGGTCATGTTCAGCCACTGTCAACCAGCACCCCCAGGTCCTTTTTCACTGGACCACTTTCCAGCCAGTAGCACTGCCTGGGGTTGTTGTGATCCAAGGGCAAGAGGCATTATGTACCTCATCCCCTGTCACTGCATTTCCCCCTGCATCCGATAAAGGATTGAGATTCTCCTTAGCCTTCTTTCTGTTAGTGCTGTATTTATAGAAATATTTTGGTCGTTTTTTACAGCAGTAGCCAGATTAAGTTCTAGTTGGATTTTGGCCCTTCTGTTTTTCTCCGTGAAACCTCAGAACATCCATGTAGTCCTCCTGAGCTCCCTTCTTCCAAAGGGGAGGTAAAAACTCTACTCATTTTTTTCTGAGCTCCAGCCAAGCTCTTTGTTTAGCCAGGCTGCTGCTTTCCCCCACTGGCTCATCTTTTAACATGCAGGGATGACTAGTTCTTGTCAACAACAAGAACAAGTTTCTAAGATTTCCTATTCGAAGAATGTTTAGACTTCCTGGACTTCTTGGCCCTTCAGCACTGTCTCTCAAGGTACTCTGAACCAGTCTCCTACATAGCCCAAAGTTTGTTCTCTGCCAGCCCAAGATAGCAGTTCTGCTGACCCTCCTCTTTTCTTATGTTTTCACTGTAAGGTGAGGAGCAAGTGCTGCTCTGTTGAGGTCAAGTATCAGTCTCATGAAACTATAGTATTCCTTGGCTGGTTCTTTCTAGCTCCTCTCCTTTCTATTTCATGTTTGATCATACTGAGCAGGGAATGAGGCGGCTCTTTGGTTAGACTACTAATGTCCCTGCCTTTGATCCCTAATATACAGGTACAATACCCATGTGAATGGGGTTTATGGGTCACTGGCCTGATCTCTTGAGATAGGTTAGATGCTATCTTGGTCTTTGTTCATTAGACAAGCAACTGCATTTATTTTGTTAATTCCATTATAGGGAAATATGACTCTCATAGGAGCAAGAGCTCCATTAAGTAAATTATTAGATAAGGAAGCTGAAAACATAAAAGGGACCAATTTAGACACAAGGTCAGTGGAGCTGCTGCAAAGAGTAGTATGAGAAAGTTTCAAGCTTCTTACCATCCAGACACTTGAAGATAATGAGTAATTATTTTCTAAAGCAGCAGACATCTAGGTTATCAATCTTCTCTTATCAGGCAAGGACGTACAGTGGGTTCCTTGCCAGACTTTTTTGATGACTCTAGTTATTTCTGTATTAACCCTTTGAAGTTTCATCAGTCTGTTCCAGGAGAGAGGTTTACTGGATTACAGTGAAAAGGCTTACTTTAATTTTCTCCAAAATAGCAGTATTATGAATCTTCATGTGACAGGATGCAGGAGACCACTTATAACATACTATGTAAACAAAGTCAATTTTTAAAATAACCAATGCTTTATTCTGTCAGGAATTCTTACCTGGGTAGAAACACCTCATAAATGAGGCAACATCAATTGTTAAAGGGAGATCTATTGGCACTAGATGACAGAAGACAAAATTGAAGGGACAGGACAATATTTAAAAAGCAAGACCTGCTGCTGCAAACTCTTGTATCACAGACATCACGAGGAAATCACCATGGACATCTGTATGTGGAATGGGAGTACAGTAGCTCATGGTGGCTTCATGTTCAAAGTAATCCCTTACTGTAAGCAGTGAGATGTGTCACTTTTGTCCCAAATCTTTTCTTTTTAAATTATATTAATTACAGTGTTTGGAAACCTGATCATAAAAGTTCTCAGATCATTTAGGAAACACAATACCTACTTGTACTGCAGAACCAAGAACGATGGGGTACTGCAAGGGCAGTTCCTTATCAGTTTTACTTTTCCTGTTAAACATAACTTCTTCTAACACTGTTTTATTTTTCTCTAATTTATTTATTTAACTTTGTATCTTAACCCACTGGATTTTTTCATTTTTCTTTAAGCTTGACTAAGGTTGTGGAGCAAGAGAAGAGGAACCAGTTAATACTTTTGTCTTGTCCCAACACAAAGATATAGAGAACTTGCTGGTAGTGTAGATCCTTGAAGATAGGATCATTTTTGAGAACAGAACTCTGTAATCAGGAGGCAGAAAGTCCTTGGGATGTCTCTTTCTGCTCTCTTCAGAAACTGCAGAAAGTTAACCAAGATTTCAGGGCTTTGCTCTCTGTCAGGTCATGTGACTTCTTAGGGCTCCCAGTAGAGTTGTTTGAGTAAAGCATATCTGTAATTTTCAAATATAATTTGTTTTTTCCTGATAGGTATATTACATAGAGTCTCATCAGAGAGGAATACTAATCTTCAATTACTCATTGATCTTTGATTATTCAACATGCAGTTCTCTTTCATGGTCTGCTATTTTACTGCTGTTACCATGAGCTCTTTCTAAGCCTTTTCTAGCAGACCTCCAGTCTCTCTAATCTTCCTGGTACTCTAGTTTGCTGAGTAATTTAGTTTGCTTTATCATGCCTGCTGCCCTGATTTAGCTTTCATGTTGTAGTTTACATCCCAATAGTTCACTTTAATATTCAGTAACTCAATAGTCAGAGTGTTAAACTGTACCAGTACAATCCAAATTCTAGTCAAAGCTGAAGTGTGCAATGAAATATTCTGCAGATACTTCGGGAACATTGATGTCAATGGCAGGAAAGTGAATCCATTCAAAATGTCAAGTGTATACAGTTGTTAGTATTTCCTGCATTTTGCAAGGGGGGATTTATTTTGGTAGGTTTTTTTCTTTTATATTTTAAGATGGAAATTTCTTCATTGTTCAGTTTGGTCTCCTTTGTTGCTGCTTCATAGAGAAATAAAGAAAACCATATGAAACCAAAAGGAGTTAACTGAATAAATGCTTTTTAATTTTTCTGAAAAAATACAAATTAGTTTTATCTAGAGTTACTACTCTTTTCTTGAGTTTCTGCCTAATATAATCTTAAAACCCTAGAGGCATTCACTTCTGCAAACGGTAACTGACAAACAAAAAAATAATTTTCAGGTTTACTCTATTTTTTTTCCTAACTACTGTGACAAAAATAAAAAGGGAACTACTAATGAAAGTGGACATAGAGCTCTACTATGTACCTTCAAAGAGATGTGTAGTAGCCATGCCCCCCGAATTCCATTATTAGTAAACTGTATTCATGCACAGAGTGTGGCTCCTGTGCTTGACTGATAATTTAGCCTCAATATGATGCAACAACAAATGATTTGATTTTATTTTATAGCTGCTTGTTCCTGCTAAAGTGTTTGGTGTTCCCACAGGAATGCTCTTGCTTTACAAACTGAACAACTATTTGATCGTTGACACTGCCACTGATTTGTGCAGTAGCAGGATGATTAAGCATATTAGCAGAGTGCCTCATTTACTTACGGATAGGCAACAAACCCTTTGTCTCTTTTTTATGATTTTTCATCTCTTCACTTTTATACTTCACTGAGCTCATATTAGCAATTGACCCACAATGTGGAAATGTAGGCACTCCATGATGGCTTTAGGCAAACAAAAGGATCATCAGTATACACAAGACTGAATCAATTTAACCTACTCTGCAAGAATGAAATAGCCTTTTGAGGCATCTCAGTTTGAGCTTTCCTGAAGTCCACACAGTGCAGTGTAATTGCTTGCAGAGACTTGTCCTAATTGGCAGCTTAAGGAAAGAGAACCCGGCAGTTCATACCACTTTCCACACGGAAAGTTCTCCAGAGACCGTTGAAACAATTAAAAGCATTTCTCTCTTTCTGCCTAAGGTTCATGATTTGAAACAGCAGATAAAGTCTCTAGCAAATCACACACTGATGAGTCTGTGAACTTTTCCCAAAGTGGATGACATCCTCTGGAAAAAGACAGCTTGGGAGGGAGAGGTGTACACAGGAGAGAGGAGAGGTTTTGTACATAACTTCTCTGTAGTCCTCCTCCCATTGTTTTATATGTATGTGTGCATATGTGCATCTATAAAACATTATATCTGGATCTTTCCCCTGTGAAAGCTTTGGAGCTCTATTTTGTACTGTTGTAATCAAATTAATTGGTTCATTACAGATCCTGAAGGCTTGCATGTGATTTATTTAGTAAGAAGATTTATATTTTCTCTATTTTTTTTCATACTGAGTTATTTCAGTGTTTCTCCTACTCTCCCTAAGTTTAAAAGCAAAACATTTCCTAATTTGTTCCTCTTAAACTTTTGGGTTGGAATGGATGGTGAAAACACTACATCCCAAGAAACCTGTTTTAAACCTGGCTTATGAAGAAAGTGCTTATGTTTTCTCTTGGTAGGCAACTTAAAAAAAAAAACAAAGAAAAACTGTTTACTGAGATTTCAAATAAGGTTTTTAAAATATAGCGAATAATGTAAAGGATCATTTTTTATTTTCCTTGGTATCGAATAGACATACAAAGCTTTTTTCTCTCAAAACATACACCCCCACTGGTTCCCCATGTAGCCCATTCTGGAGATGCTACATCTGTGATGTACTTCTGCAATGATCAACAACATCTTTCAGAATACTCTCAGCTAGCTCGAACTCTCACCCCAACCAGACAGGCTCACTTCATTCTCAAAATATTCCCACTGCTACCTTGAACTCTCATGCTGGCAGTCATCTTGTAATCACAGAAGACACAACAGATGCTTCCCCTGGGACAGATGTACAAAATACAGCATCTTTTAAGTGCAAGGAGGTATTGTTCATTTCCCAGCTGTGGGTGACAATGCATCTAACTGGCAGGTAAATACATATTTATTAGACCAGGAAGGTTAGAAATATCCATTCTTGTTTTCATAGCATCCTTTATATTGATTAGCCCATTAAAATCAAGGTATAGGAAAGAAACTATTTTTCAGGAAATACTTCCTGTTAAACTCATTGATCCTTAAGATCTCTTTTAGTTTTTTATCTGATGATCATCACTGGTTCTAGAGAAGAGACTGGAGGAGAGAGCATAGAATAAGATAAACCAAGAGTCCTGCTATCACTTACCTCCCTGAAGATGTTTGCTTTGCTGTACAAAATGACAGCACATTTATGTTTTAGACGCATTATTGTGCTCAGGGAAGCTGAGAACCCATTGTCCAACCTAACCAACTAGAAAGCTTATCATAACCATTATCACTTTCATCTACAGCAAAGTCCAGCCAATTGGATTTTGTTATGCACAGTTACTACAGAGGAGAATTAATTAAAAAATACTCTTTAAATGCTGCTTTCTTTTCCTTTTTCCCAATTTCCCCTGAATTATATCACCTGGAATGAATTTGCACTACAGATATTGCAGCACTGTAGGTTCTTGTCTATCTCCATATCTACCATTTTTATCATAAATATGTGTTTTGATTTTTGCTGTTCAGGGTATGTATCTTATATAAACAGGTGCTTTTAAAGTGAGCTCTTCAGCTGTGGTAAGTAGATGCCGGGGTTAAGCGTGGTCTGCTTACAGTGAATGTGCTAACCTTTTTTTGTTTTTACTCTGCCTAGCTATGGAGTATGCTATTGCAATGTAGTTATTCTTTACAGTAGGATGTCTTTGTCAAAAGAGAAGGGCCATCTAGATCAGAAAATCCTAAGACTTATCATCATTTCTGAAATATTTAAAATATTCTGAAATATTTTTAAATATTTCAAAAGCAAAGGCCTTCCAGACCTTGTCTTCACCTTCCAGGTACAATGGCAAGATAAGCATCCATGCCAAAACATTGAAAGGAAGGAGGAGTTCTGCTTCAATAATTTCCTTCCAGAGAAAAGATCATGAAAGGAATGTGTGCCTATGGATGGCTTATTTTAAAGTGAGCTATGCTGAGGAGACTTCTACATCCACAGGTGTCCAAACATCTTAACTTTGGCAGTACCCATATACTTTAAACCCACAAGATCACAGCTGCTGTCTTATTTACATCTTTTGCAACCGCTGGAGATAACAGCAGAATGGAGAACAGGGTAGTATAGCTGATCTTTCACCCCTTCATGTGCTGGAAACCCCAAGTTGTACAGCTCTGGATGGACCTCCTACTCACAGCACACTGCACAGAGCCCTTGTTCACTGGCATGATAATCGTTAGAGCTCCTGAAGGGTTTCATAGAAGAAAACAACTCTATTCATCATTTATACTGTCAAATAAAAAGGATGTTTACGTGAGAACATACTGCTCACTTTGATACAAAGACAAGGTCATGCCAGTGGTGTCATGACCACCTGTCAAGTGGGAGATGCCTACAGGCTTCTCTGGTAGAATCAGCTCCTGGGTTTATCCTGCAGCCACGTGATACCTGCAGCCTGGCACAGCACAGGCACACTCCGCCCTGAGGAGTCTTGAGGGAATCGCTAACACTTCAATGTACAATAGTGTTACAGTTAGGATCACTGCAGCTGCCAAAACCAGGCACGTAGTTATCCTCAGTTTTCCTTCTGAACAAGTTAACAATCATAAGAGAAATGATAATAGTGTTTTCATGTTTGTAGACTGAATAATTCTTATGGTAACAACAAAGAATACTCAGATCTCTTGAACTTGCTTTGTAATACATATTTTGTAAAATAAGCGTTGGTTTAGCAGTAAACAAGCATCATTAGATGTTGCATACAAAACACTGGTGAAAAGTAAGTGGTCTGCAGACTTGGGCTGTTAAAATGTAACCAGGTGTGCTGGGAGTGAAGTCAATTCATCATTTAATTTCTCTGTCACCATAAAAAAAAGAGTGCTGATTGCCAAATCAAGTGGTTGCCTAGCATCATCAGTGCAATTATTTCCACTCTTTTGAGTTTTGCATCCAAATGCTTCTGTTAGCCGTTACTCTGTTGTAAGCTCAGCTGCCTCAGAGTCTGTGGTGTATTCCTCACTTTATTCCCACTCTCTCTCCCCTGTGTCTTTGCAGTGGTCTGTGTACATCCGTGCTGCCGTCCGCAAAGAGAAAGGATTGCCAATATTGGTGGAACTGCTCCGGATAGACAATGACCGGGTGGTATGTGCAGTTGCTACAGCTTTACGAAACATGGCCTTAGATGTCAGAAATAAAGAATTAATAGGTATGTTCTTTCCAAACAGTCTATATATGCCGTGGGGTTGGGGATTTTTTTTTTTCCAGTTAGCAGCAGAATGAGCACGATGAAAATTATTCTCACATTTCTAGAACGATTTCTTTAATTCTTTCTCCAGTGTGTCATATTCAGATATTATGTGACAGCTTGCTAGTATATATCAAGGAATTGTTAAATTAATGAAACATCATGCAATGTTTCTTGATCTCTCATGCTGTAATCTCTGTAAGAAAAGCAATGGCTTTGTTCTGCTTTAGCATTTCATTCTTAGGCTGTCAGTAGCACTTGCATCTTTCAGATCAAGGAACTAAGCAGAGCACCCCCTCCTGATCCTCAGGTTACCTATTGCAAGTAATTTTGGAGTTAATGAAGTAACAAGTGATACAAATTTTAAGAAGGTTACAGGAATTTACGGGCAGATTAGTAGCTCCAGCAAGAGAACTGGGAGATTTCTTGTTTCACAAACAAATATGCTGTTAGGGCAAAGGACAATAATTTATTTAAATCATTATTGCCCCTGAATTCTGATCTTATGGTAAGCACACCTCAGGGGGTTTGGACATGTTTTATTTTGTTCAGGCATTTGGTGGAATTTTTAGCTGAAATTCATCCAAACACTGTGGGTCACTGAACTTATATTTTTATGTTCTGTTTTTGAAAAATAATCACTTCCTTGATTTTTACTATTTCAACAATCATAACCAAGATACTTCTACTTCTGTACATTAAGAGAGTATTTTCTGTTAATTTTTCCTGACTTGTTGATTTTTTCTCATTACAGCATATTTCTTCCTTGCTTTTAATTACAGAATTATATAAATAGATACTATGGTCTTAGTGTTTATTATTTGCATCCAGTGCTACCTTAGGGTTAATGCTTCATTACAGCAGTGCTCTGCAAGTCACTAAAACAAGGCATTCACTCCTTTCATATTGGGAGGAGTATCTTAGTCTGTACTAATGTTCCCAGATCTGCAAATTTCATTTAGGAATATTATTATTATTACTGATATTATGATTACTGATATTTATTATATTATTATTATTATTATATTATTATTATTATTATTATTATTATTATTATTATTATTATTATTATTATATTATTATATATTATATTATTATTTAGGAATATTGTTAGGAATATTTAGGAATAACTGTACATTTAAAATTGAGCTGTCTTAATCTGATGTACCATTCAAAATGCAGGTCAAATGATGGATAGTAAAATTTCACAACCTCAACGTTCTTAAAGAACACATCATAAAAGCAAAGAGAAATTAAAAAAATGTGAAAGCAGTCTGTTGAATATAACCACCTAATGCATTTATTTACATAGCCAGCTAGTAATAGCTGTAGAGTGCCACTCTGATTTATGTTATTTGTAGGGTTATTCTGAGAAATTGTACTTCATAATTGCAATAGTAATTTGCTGCAGCTTAAAAACAGTCCAAACATGCCAATATGACAGGGGAGTTATGATTATAATTCTTGAACCATTTCAGCTGTGATCTTTGTATATTCTTTTCTTTGGCTTTCATCATTGAACTTCAAAGGAAAAGTAATAGCCGTCATTACTGCTCTTGTTCTCTAGTATTTTTCAGCAAATAGGGGCTATCATGGAGCTGATTTTTAGAAATGCTAAACATCAGCAGTGGTCAAGGATTTCAACTCATGTTGTAGTCCATCCCTTTTTTGTGATATTGCACTTCCATGTATTGTATATATATTGCAGGATGCCTTGTTGTTATGCAAAGGTATTGTTATGCAAAGGAAACCTCAAAAAGAGCTTGTGCTTTATCAGGGTGGTTCCCCAAGCACCCTTCTGCCTAGGCAAAATCGACATGCTATTTGTCTTTTCTCTTTCTGATTTATTTTAGTGCATCAGGTTCTTGTGGTGACACACTGCCTCACGAGGTGGAATTTTGCCCATAAGATAACCTTTTTTAAAGGAGAATTTTCCAACTCTATATGTAGTAAAGTTACATAGCTAGAACTGAGTTGGTTGGGGGGGTTTAATGCCTTTATAAAGCTTTCTTTTCAGTGGTGCTGTCGTTCCATTCCCGACTGACATTTTTTTACTGAAATGTGCCAGAGAATGATGTATTTAATTCTGGTGCTGCCAGGCAGCCCATAAATCAGTATTGAGGCACTTGGAAGATATATTGGAAAGCTTGCTAAAATCCAGACTCACCTGTACTGAGCTACAAAACAAACAAAAAGACCCTTTTCTCAGTGGCCAGAAGTTTCATACTAGACTTCATTGAATTTACCAGTCCTGTTTGGTTTTCACACAGATCTATCAGTGTTGTTATATTGCTAAAGGTTGGTGTGAGGCTTCTCTTATAATTATCTGTGCCATCCCCATAGCAACATTTTCTTTATTTATAGTGAGGTCTTCTTCCTGTGTTTCATTTCAGGCATGCTCCATGTCTTTTAAAGACATGGAGCGTATCTTCTTTTTATTCCTTCATTGCTTTTGCAATGTGCCATGTGTCCCTTGGCCAAGACAGCAGACATATTCATCCTTCCCCTTCCCAAAATTAAACTGCTCTCAAAAACATGGTAAATCAGGCCTACTTAGTACTGGAATAGATAATGCAACACCCAGTTTGCTCTCCTTGAACACACTGCCTGGGTGCATTCCTCGTCACAGGTTAGACCACATTCATTTTCACTTGACTTCCAGGACCCTTGTCTGCATAAAATAGTACATAGTCTTTGCTGCTTCCCAGGAGTGCACCTAATGGAAAGTTTTTCCAGCCTTTTCTCTCTCCCAGCTGAGGGAAGGACCCACTGCTGATGCTGCCTGTTTTGTTCTTCCTTGGTTTCAGTGATCTAGGCCGCGCAGCACCCTTTTATCACTATGGTACCACAATATTTTCCCACTTCTATTCATGCGTTCAGCATTTTGGAAGGCTTCTTTTCCTGCCTTGAAGTATGTTCTGTCTCTGCTAAACTTCTCCATGGGTCCATTAGCGTCTCACCCCAGCCCCAGTAGATGCCATTGAGTTGACAAAAATCACTTTTATTTGCTTTTGACTGTTCACTTAGGCAGAAGAAAATCACTTTTATCTCACAGGTCCTCTAAAATCCAAGTTGATGACCTCTGTGCAGTTATGTCATCCCTGTGTTTTTTCCCTCTTCTTCATCTGTCCCTTTCTCTCAGGAAAAAAAAAAAAAAGGTGAGGAAGGGAAAGTAGAATAGCAAACCCACCTTCTGTGTTCCTCAGGGCTATACTGGTGCCTTACTTTGAGGATATGACATTATTCTCTTTCTGATGGGAATGCAGTTTTTAACTGTAGGATTACCTGCAGACCTCTTGGTTCTGTCAGTGCAGTCAGGCCAGCCTCATGCTGTAGGTGAGTGCAGCTACAGACTTTCATTCTCTGAAGCCACATTTTGTTGGAATGGTATTAGAAATTGCTAACTTAATATAGTTTCTTTAATTAGAGGAATTTTGGATCAGCTGGAAGGGGCAAAAAAGCTTGAAAGTCAATTTGTCTCCTGTAAACAGCATCTTTGCAGGATGAATTGTTTCCTTGCAACCAGAAACCTTCAGTGGCTTTCTAGTTCAAACACGTCCTATGCAGTCCTCTGGACTTTTAGTTAACTTTCTGTGGTTACCTCTGCCTGCACTGTAGGCTTGTGTGCTTAGGACTGTGTCCCAGCCAGCACTGGTGCAGAAGCTTCCCTTCTTGCTATTCCCTCTAGCCACTCTGCATGTGAGAAGGCTTTCCAAATCAGGATTCCCCATTCAGCCCTGGGAAGCAAGCCAGCTTCATCTTTCTTTTATCTGAAAGACAGACAGCATTTTCTTCTCTGCTGCTACCTCTTTAACAAAAAAGATTATGAATTGTACAGTTAATTGAAAATTATGTGACTTGTTATTCTACCTAAACAAGCAGGTACAGACTATACCTGTCTGAAATTTTTAAAGAATGACTACCCCCAAAAATTTGCGCTTTCCTTGTTCTTGTGTATGCACAGCATTTACCTTTTATTATAAATAGCAATTACTGTGGCATTTTAAAGTGCAATAGGTGGTCTTTCAAACAAGTTAAACTGATTTTTCAAGCTGCCCCAGATGACAAATTTATCACTATTCACATACCTCAGAATATGTACAATATAGTATTTCTCCTGTTGAAGGAAAATTTGGAATTTGTATTAGTACTGTTCAGAGGTGAGTCCACAGGGTACTGACTTTGGAAAGGGCTGGAGGTAAAATATATAAAACTTCAATGCACAGTTTTGTGCTTCAAGTCTTTCTGTCACTTTCATTTTATCCTGACAGTGGTTTCTAATGCCTTTCTGGGTCAGTGTTGATTAAGAGGAATACTGTACTAGTAATTGAAAAGCACCATTCTTTCCTTTGGCCTCTTGGTTTTTGCAGTTAAATAAAAGATTTTTTTCTTTTTTTAGAGACTGGTAGGATTTTAACCACTCACCCTTGGAAAAAAGGGGGACAGTTCTGCCTAAAGGGTTTTGTTGACTTCTTGTCCTGTGTAAAAAACAAGTCCTTGCATATCTATGTCTTAAAATGTTTAGGAATCCAGGTGTCTGTACAGGGCTCTAGATTCTGTGGAGTTTGTTGGGATAAGCTGATGTGTTGTAATAATTAAAGCATCCTTGTTGTGGCTATCATTGTAAAAGCTTGATTCAGATAAGTAAAGTTAGTGGTGCGATTTCTTCTGCCATCACGAAGTTTTGAATTAGATCTCAAAAAAGGGCCTGTAGCAGGGGAAGTTTTTAAATAAATGTTCCTGAGTTGGGAACTATGTGTCAGTACAGAATTATCCTCTTTTCACAGTTCATCTGTTGGTAATGCCATTATACATGCAAAACTCAACAATTGCAGATCAGTTTAATTATTATTTAATGGCCACTGGAAACTGCTTACTCTTGTTAGGTGTCTAAAAGTTCCTTGCCTAAGATAAGATACCTGTAACGGACGCCCTTATAGGTAACTGAGAGACTCACAGAAAGTGACTTCATTTGTCTAAAATGTGATGAAATTAAATCACATATCACCATAGTTTAGTGATGAAAAACATCTAAGAAGTGTGTAAATTGTCAATGTTATGTCTTGTGATCTCATAGCAATGTAAGTCTGTTTGGGTGCCTGGTATTTGTTTCAAAGTTTTATTGCTAAACTTGATAAAGTTAGACTGAATGATGTATTAGGAGTTCACAGCTCTAATGAATTGTTAGATTTGCAGAATAATTCATGTTGGAAGAAACCTCACAAGGTCATCTTTCCCAGCTTTGCACTCAAAGAAAGGTCAGGTACGTTATTTCAAAGTGTGATATCAACGTTGGGAAAGATTGCTTTTCAGCTGTGAGGCTGAAAATGCGTCAGAATCAAGTATTTGTATTCTCAAAGCAGATCATGGCTTTTCTGGTGTATAAACAGCTACATGGGGTCCTCCTGTCTTAGAACATGGTTGCATTTTGTTGGAGGATTAGTAATATATCCAAGTGAACAGAGTTTCCAGTTTTGTAGTTAGAACAACAGCTAAGTCCTAGTAATGTACATTGATAGGGAATATGAGGATGTGTTGGGAGATGCTTAAATCAAATATGCAGCTTTCATCCCACTTACGAGTGCCTACATGCAGCTTTCTCTTATTTTTAGATGTGAGCATTTCTGAATTTCTCACACATGTGTCTTCTGACAGTGAGAGACACTGAATTTTTTTATTGAATTTTTAATTGACATATAAAGTATCTTAGTCACTCGAATGTTAAATTGACATAAATTCTCAATGCAGAAGATGCTGGAAAGCACTAATCAGACATTTGTTCAGAAGAAGGTGAAGACATAATATATCCTACAATTTGTTTAATTTGTGTCAGTTTTTATTGCACTTCATTTTTTGTGTTTGATAGTTGAGCTGTGCAAAACAATAAACAGATACCTGAATGAGAACAGGCTGTCATCAAGAGGTTGAGGAAGTTAATTTACAAAATTAAACATATCGTCATGCCTTAATAACTTACTCTGTATCAATGAAGAGAAATATGCTAGTTAAGTTAGTAAAGGAGTAATTAAATTATGATGTTCTATACCACCTGTATGGCAACATCTGGACTCCCTGGTTTCTAATGTTATATAAATAAGTTAGCTGAGAATTTAACCTGATAAATATTTAAATGTTAAGTACTTTTTCCATTGCGGTGTAAAAGCCTTGTGTCAAGGATATGTTGACTTTTCATGTACCTTAGCCACTTGCATGTTGGTTTTTGGTCCGTGTTTCCTCAAATATATTTCTGACAAGCAGACCTGGTTAGACAGAGGTTACAAAAGGTTTTCAGTCTCAGTCATTTCTTATTTAATAACACTCTCACGTGAAGAGATTTAGGAGGAAAACCTGCATTGGTAAAACTGAATTCTTATTTTTAGTATCAAAGTCAAGATCAAGCACTTTTAAAATTAGGTGAACTCTTCTACATCTGAACTTTCCTATTGCCTAAGTACACCTGTCTGGATTTGGAGGGATTTTTCTCTTCCTTGAACCACTGAAAAAAAACGTTGTTTCAAAGCTGGGCTTCTGAGCAGTGGGGAGAAAATGGCACCTGTAGGTGTTCATCCCACTTACCTCTGTCACATAAAGGGTTTGATTTTATGGTCTAATGGGTCCTGTGTGAGAACCTGGAGAAGTAGCCAGAGACTCAGTGGCCAACTGTGGTGTAACTAAAGATAGGGAAGTACCCTGTCAGAAGTTGTTCTGGTAATACAGTCTAAGCACTGTCGTGCTCCCCTTTAATTAGGTTAGTAGAGTCAGCAAGGGCAATTGTTGAAATGTCGCCTTGTTCTTTTGCTGTTCGTTTTAGCCTTCTGATTGGTTACTTATTTGGGAGTCAGTTTCTCATGATTTTCTATAAACAATATTACTGTTGACATTCCTTCCAGTTAAGCGGGACAATTGATAGACATTTTCTAAGACCAGTGGAGTTGGAAGAGGTTGAACCTCTATCTTCCAATATGGTCCCTTTCTGTGAAAGGTATATAAAGTAAAGTCAAAAAAATAAATCTCTCTTTCTTCTCTCGCTCCGACTTCGTCATCTCTGTTGCGTCTCTCCGTGATGTCATTGAAAAAGCACTACAATTTTTCATTGTCACCCTAAACCAAAGAAATCACTGCATGCAGGTTCACATCTAGGGTAATGAGGGGTGCTGTTTTAAGAGATCTGTTTTTCCTTGTAATGCCAAGTCAAAGAATCATTTTATCTCTTAATAAATAATAGTAAGTTATTAGTAATAGTAAGGTCAAGATGCTTCACAAATTGTAACCACAACCAGCCATAGGTCAGCTATTCCTTCTAGTAGAATAAACTGTGGGGAAGTGCTTGTAAAATGCCTGTATTTCTATTTTAAGTGCTGTAATCAAGAGAATCATCTTCAATATTGTACCATGACAGCTTCTCTAGATGGTGATGGTAATGTTAAATGATGCCATATAGTGCTTTAAAGTTTATAAACCTTGAAGTCTTTATTATAGGTTTTATCATTTTGTATTCACATTCAATATTACTGAGTGCAAGTCATAAAAGTTGCAAAATCTGGTAGAGGTGTCCCAAGAAAGCTTAGATTAATTGTGACTGCCAGAAACACCACAACCTCCAAAAACAGCTGAGGGATGTTACTTTTCTCTTCACTGATGTGCATTTCACACATAGGAAGGTGCCCTGACCTGCACCTTACATTTTGTTTCAGATAAGCAATTTCTGTTTGTTTCTGTTTTCCTGCACAAGGTAGCAAGAAATTAAACTGTAACTGCTTTTCTCATGCAGAAGATTGACATTTCAAACAATACAATATTAATTTTCATCTCTGTTTCTCAGTATGTTCATGATGAGAAGTGCCATTTACCTTTTGAAAATTTGGAGTTCTGATCTAAAATGTGCATATAAACTAGTCACACATTCCATAAAATATACAAAGGTAGAAATGCAGATTTCAGAAACTGCCAAAGTAATTTTAAAAGCCCTTTTAAATCCATAAGAGTGGAAAAGCAGTTTTGAAAATCCAAGTTTTGTGACAGCCTTATAAGAACAGATAAGTGTATCAAAACATGTTTCCAGCTTATTCTGTGTCAACCTCAGTGGATGAATCAGAGAGCTAGTTTTATTCTCTGTAAAATTCAAAATATGTGTTTCTCCTGAAATACATATTACCTTAAGTGATTTTAAATGATAGAAGTGACATATATGGCTTTTTTTACCAAAAGCACTTTCCTTTGAAGGAACTCGAATTCCCATTCATGGCACATGTCAGTGTGCAAGAGAGTAAAATATGGAAGGTGAATTAGCATTCAATAAAGGAAAGTAATGGCATTTTCTTCTAACATGGTAAGACTCTAAGAATGGGTCAGGGGCACTGTAGTTTCAAAGGATGTTGGAGGTGGATCTGAGAAATGGAAAAATTTAAACCAGTAAGAAAAGAAAGGATGAATGTGTATTGGCTAAATTTAAACTACCTATTGATGGCTTTCAGTCATATTAACAGTAATTTTCTCTGGGCATCTACATCCTTGCCCTCTCTAAATTAGTGCAGTTGTTCCTGCAAAAGCTCATTCAATCCTAGTTCCCAAGTTAGATGTTAACAGGTGAAGTGGGCAGTACACAATGTCCCTCTCACCTCTTGTGGCTTTTGAAAGATATTTCCACTTCTATTTTAGTGTCCCCAAAGTTGTTTTCTTCATGTTTTAGAGAGCTTAAAAAGGAAAAATGTTAAGGACAAAAGCCAAACACCATTTACAAAAGTGACAGTGGTAGAAAAATCTCATTGCAGGGACCTAAGGTTTGTCTTTGCACAGGAGGACTAATTGTAGGCTAACACAAAAGTAAAATACCTGCAAATAGGCAACACGTGTCTGTCATCATTTATTAGATTAAAAAATACAACTTAAAATGTCTCATTTTCACTGGATAAAAATGTGACTGTCATGGTTTAGAAATGGTATTCCTTAGTTTAGTGCTCCTGCTAAAGTGAAAAACCACAAGCTGCTTCCCTGTCCCCATCCCCTCCAGTGAGAGACAAATGGCAGACATACCAAGCTGAGATAAGAACAATTTACTGGAAACCACAATGAGATAAGAAGACGGACAGTAGCAGCAACAAAGTTGATAACAAAAAGATACAAAAGTGACACAAAAAGAGGATGTCTTACAGGCAAAAAACACTCCCTAGCCAGCACAGTGAACAAAACAGTGGACAGACTGTCCATGTCCATGCTTTTTCCCTCAAGCCCAAGACAGAGATAGTATCTAATAGCCCCATATCTTGGCCACAACCAATGCAGCTGCAGGCTCTGCCCCATCACAGCTACTGCAAAAAATTAGCTCTGTCCTTGACTGAAACTAGGACAAGAGCAAAAGTAGAAGATAGCAGAGAATGCAGGATTAGGAAAAATTGTGGATGTCTGGGTTCTTACAACTGGCATTTTAACTAAATCTCAGTGCAGTTAAATTGAATTTAGTTTTTTCTTTCTATTTCTGACCATTACATGCTTGCACAATAATCCTGGTTCTTAGTACTTGCCCAGAATGGGCAGAAGGTGATGGTACTTCTTTGTTGGGTTATGTGCACTCGGTGCCACAATGCCTGTGTACATGTGTTGTTTAGTCTTTGATGGTTATAAAAAAGGCAGTCTGTCACATACTTACTGGTTTCTGCATGCCATCTTTAGAGACTTCTGTTTTCTTACAGTATAATTCGTCTTCATCAAGTACTTCGATGTAGGATTTTTTCACTTGTAAGAACCAAGGCATACCCTGGTTGTTTCCATCCTTTATTATGGGTTGTAGTGTTAAAGGCCCTTGTTTCAGATGACTCTAGTAAAACTTCAAATATCCTCTTTCTTACAGAAAGCAGAATAATGGATTTTTGCTTCAGCCTTTTCAAATGAATGCTTGTGTTTCCTGATGAATATTGTACCTTTATGTGCATGTAATGCCTCTCAAAAGGCACTGTCTGGGACTCTCTGGAAGCACCGTCACTGTGTCTTAGGTTTCTGGTCATTTATGGGCTCTTATTTTTGTTATTGTTTAACTAAGTCTCAGTAAAATCCACTTCCTACTTAACAAGCAGTGTTTTAAAAAATCAAAATCTGCTGTTTCATGCTTATATCTGATGGGATTGAACAGCAACAGTTTTGTAATACACAGTTATGAAATATTAAAAGGGTAACAAATTCTCATCATCTGAGATAAGTGAGGGAATAATCAATTTGCTGAGGGGCCTTATTATCATAATTGCATAAGGTAAGACTGTGATTCTGCTACCTAATATCTCAATAGGCTCAATTAAACAAAAGTAAAGAAATGTAGTTTTCCTTCCAAGGAAAGACTAGAAAACCCTTAGAATTAGCTTCAAAGCCACCTTGATCTCTCCATGGCATCTTTATAAAATTACTTGAAATCTGGTGTTACCGATACAATCTTCAGTGTTACTATGTTTTTCATTTTCTTTTTGCTTCCTCTCCTGGTTGTGTTATGCAAGAGGTTGTGTGAACATAAAAAAGATTCAGTTGCTTCCCCCTAGAGTTAGCAATTTTATATATATATATAGTGTATGATATTTTATAATGATGGATTGGACTTCAGGAATTGACATAAGAAAGCATTAAGATGCATTAATGCTTAAATTCATGCTCTTTGTATAGATATTTAATGTAAGTAGTGCAGTTTGAAAAACCAGATTAAAGAAAAAAAAAAAAAAAAAACGAAAAAAAACCCACACAAAACAAAAAAAAACTTTGTTAGCACTTATAATTGAAGGCCTTTTTTTTTTTATTATTAAAAAAGGAATTAGATAATTGAGTATTTTAGATACAATCTCTCCAGTATTCCAGAATGAAGATTTTAAACAAACATAATCAGAGTAACACTTTTAAAGGGATAGTTTTGAGAATTTTCAGTAGATTGTCGAGCTCAACCTTAAAAAAAATAAATGGAAATAAAACTTACCTTGTTGCTGATGGTTTATAGACCTTGATCAATGTGCAGGGAAGTAATCAACAATGCAATTCAAAATTGCTTGTCTTTGTGGTCTCAGGATATGTATACTATGAAATTCCTTTAGTCACTCAGTGATATTCTGCAAGTTTGCTTCCTCTTAGTGCATGTAAGCCTAGAAAACTAAGTTAACTATGTAACTTTAAAATAGAGTAAATAAAATACAAAAAATAGAGTAACTTTTTCAGATTGTAGGAAGGCTTGAGTCTGCAAGTACAATAAATACAAAATTTGGTATTAGCGGTTCTGGTTGGCTTGGAAGGGCCCACCAGAGGTCAAGCTGGTCGGTTGCTTAGGACTATCCAGCTGATGAGGTGGAGGTTCCTCATCCTCCCTGGGCAACCTGTTCTGTTGTTTGACCACCACCATACCAAAATTAGTCTTCCTTTTATCTGTTGGAATTTCCTGTGTTCCAGAAAGTCTTTTGCTTCTTTTTCTTAGACAATGGAACTCTTAAGATGATCCTGACCCCATCCTCTCCACACCATTCCATTAAGTAGATGTAAACAATAGCAAGATCTCTCCATAACCTTCCTTTAAGGCACAGATGATGCAGTTCTGGACCCCCAGCTGTCTTTGTGATGCTCCACTGACCTGTTCCAGTATTTTGCAATGCCTTTTTGTACTGGGCAGGAAAAACTGCATGTGACACTCTAGTTGTAGTGTAGATGCAGAATTGTTTGAGCGAGAGGAAGAATCATCTTTGTTGGGTTGGCTAGCCTCCATGTAATAAAGCCCAGGATGTCATTGGCCTTCTACACTGCAAGTGCACTTTCTGGACTCGTGCTCATCTTGTCTACCAGCACTTCTAGGTTTTAGAGGGTTTTTTTAAAAAACTTGCTTTCTAAGCAGTTGGTACCCATCTATGTTCTGGTACAGGGGCTTATTTAATCTCGAGTGCATTGCCTGTGTTGAACTTTTGAGTTTGCTGTTCAGCTCTCCATCTGAATAGCAGTCCTGTCCTCCAGTGTATTGACTACTCCTCCCAACATCACATTGTCCACAGTCTTTCTTTCTGTCCTGTCCGGGCTGTTAATGGAGATGTGAAACAGTCTTGTCCCCAGTACTACCACCTGTTGGGCACCTCTAAGTAACCGCCCGCCAGTTGGATTTCATACTGGCAATGAAGTCCTTTTGTCCAGCCAGTTTTCTGCCCACCATATCATCTACTTATCAAAATCTCAGTAAGGACACTATATGGAGTAAGAGTAAACTGGCACATTTGTTACTTCAAGCAGCATAAAGTAAACTCTGTAATTCCTAAATCAGAAGTGGATAAACACAATTAAGTGTCTTTCACTTCAGTGACATCATTGCAGACACTTAAGTTACTTCAGGACAAGGTTCAGCAAATTTTAAACCACAGTTTCAATGTGACAGTGTATAAGCTTCAGGGAATAACCATCTTATTGTGCAGTCAGAGCCATAATAGGATAATTGTAACGAAATTCACTTAAACACAGACTCTTTGCTTGATTTACCGGAGGGAATTGTAATAGTAGCTCAATTTGTTGCATTTTTAGTATGGCACTGTGCTTGCAGATTTTAAAAGGGAAATACTGTGGAATGTCATAGAATATCCTGAGTTAGAAGAGACCTGCAAGGATCATTGAGTCCAACTCCTGGCCCTGGATAGGATGATCCCCAAGAGTCACACCATGTGCCTGAGAGCATTGTCCAAACACTTCTTGAACTCTGTCAAGCTGGTGCTGTGGCCACTTCCCTGGGGAGCCTGCTCGAGTGTCCAACCACCCTCTGGGGGAAGAACCCTTTTCTATCATAACTTACAAATCAGTGGAATTAAATGTAATTTCTCTAGTGTTCAACAGTGATGCCTATTATTCAACTAATCATATGTAGAGTAATAAATTCTGATCTGATACATAATTCAATTATATAGCAATAATATGAATTTTAAATTATTTCAGGCACATGGAAAAAAACAGTTGTAAGAACTGTAAGTAAATTGTAATCAGAACACTCTTATGTACAAAGATACTTGTATTCTGTCCTTTAAAATAACTTGCTTCAGATTCACCTCTGAATATCATCTGCAAATGTATCTGCATATTAAATTGCTATAGGCTTCTTTTAACCTCGTCTTTATTTATATTAGTAGATACACATTGCAACACTATATATGTGTGTGGTAGTGTGTGTTTATATGTATTTAGGTAGGTTTTATTCCAGCTTTTCACCTCCACCAAAGAGGAAGAGAAGCTGTGCTAAGGAGCACATGTGCTTAGAGAAAATTACTCCCTTCATGTAAAGCAGACATTGTATTATGGTGTACAGTTGCAACAACTAGAAGAAAATCTTATTGCTGTCATCTTAAGCATCTCTTGGGAGCTAGAAGGAATTTTTCCATCAAGTTCCTGACAAGCAGGATTCAACTCTAGAGTAACAAAGCAGCATTATTAAGATAGAGTGAGTAGGCTGCATAGGTACTAATCACCATTCAATGACAAACAATAGTGAGGTCTACTTCAAATCAATTAATTGAATAGGAGAGTAAAGTGAAAGTACAAGTGGTTGTTACCATGTTAATAACATTTGGGTAGAATTCTTAGGTGCTGATGGTAAATTAAGAACTGAATTTCTGTTTTCAGTCATGACATAGGCATTAAATGGACTGTTTCAAAGAACTAATAGTTTATTATGAAAAACACAGTTCGATGCAAATTAATTCACTTTGATCCTTTGAAAATGTTGTACTTACCCCGTTAAGTGTAGTTAAAAGAAATAAATTCATGTTAAATATATTATATAATACAGTTCATTTTTTAATAGTTGAATTTCTGTTTTCACTCTGAAAATTATAGGTTCTCAGCTGATTGAGTTAGCATATTTAGGACACTACAGTTCCCTAACCTAACACAAGGTAATTCACGGTGAGGCAGTCAGTGACACAATGTCCCTCCTGCTTGTAGCTTCTATTCAGCCCCTCATTAAAGCATCACATTTACACTGAATCGGCACTCCCTGACTAATCTGTCAGAATGAGCTGGGGAGCAAAAAGTTTACAGACAAATTTTATTAAACACAAAAAACTCAAATGGGCCAGGTGAACAGCAACTTGCCCCAGTAGTGCTTATGAGGCTCAAAATGATAAATTTTCACACTTGCACACTGGAGGCCTGCCCACAGCCTGAAAGTTCTTTTATTTTGTTAGAATCCAGCCACCAAGAATCCTGCCTTAGAATTGCTGCACCACTGTAAACTGTTGCTTTACTAAAAAACCCTCTCTCCCCCTTCTTCCCTCCCTCTCTCCTTCCCTCCCAAAACAAAACAAAACAGCCAGTTTGGGGAATTCTTTCATGTCTTACTTGAAAATTAGAATAGCAAAACAGATAAGCTGTGTTCCTTGGACAGACAAAAGCAGGGTCCTTTGGAATATAATGGTATCAGATAGGCTGGCAAGCTGGCATGTATAATTTCTCTATATTGGTATTAAATCTTGATCAGCTAAAGGTGTTATCCTCTCCTGTACAATTCTGTACAACAATATTTAAATCAAGCCCCAAAGAAAAGGACATGTCTCCTTCTCTCTTGTGAGCCACTAACAATCTGAAATACCAAGTACATCACAAGCAAAGCCTTTGAGACAGGGGTTCTGAGAATGGATTTTTGTGCATTATCCAATGTAGTTAAATCCATTCTTCTGCCTTGGGATTGAATATGTATATGCCTTATACTGAAAGGCTCAGCTCCTTCCTAGGGAGACTGAAATTCATCTTGTTCAGTTGTAGCCCTGTTCAAGCATCTTTCATTCACTAGGACTTTTCTGATAAGCTCTGCTCAGCTTACAGAAACTTCAAAGAGGCAAAGTTATTAAAACAGAGAGAACAGAACTGCACCTCTAGTTCAATCTTCAAACAATAAAAAAATCGATTAAGAGTCAGAGATTAGCTTCATTGTAACCCTTCTCACATTCTCATGAAAATTAATTGTTGTCTTCTTTCCTTCCCCATTTTATTCTAAAATCTAAAATCTTAAAACTTAAGACATCAGTAACTATTAGTCTGGCAGTGTTAATAACGTGCTGCACTTTGGAGCCCTGTGGATGGAGATTAGTTGTAGAGTTGCCACCAAAGTAAACAAAGTAAGAGAATGAAATTATTTACAAAGCAAATACTAAAAAAAAACTCATCTTGAAGCTGGAAGAGTTTATTTACATCAGTCATTCCTGAGAAGGAAAATCACTAAGTGTTATGGCTTCTTGAGTTGGACATTGACCTATCTAGACTTGGTTTCTGTAACATGTGGCTTTGTCATTGTAGGGACAATTAGTGTGCAGAAGATGTCAAGACATCACTCACTAAAAGGAACTCTAAAATGAACATCATTATTACAAAACTGATGGTGGAAGTACTTCAGGAAGCAGTGGTACTAATGTGAAAGTTAGGATGGCATGGGCTTTTTAACCAGTCCTGGGGCAGAGCCTAGATTAGATTTCAGTGGGAACCCAGAAGAAAGTGTCCAAGGTGAGCTGTTCACATGCTAATCTTCCTGGAAAGAGCCGTGCTTTTGAGTATTGGCCCATGAGTGTGTGTATAACTCTGGCAAGATGGGTGAGTCAGAGTAGGCTCTTGGTCATCTGGCCATGGCAGCAGCTGACCTGGGAGCCAAGTCACCTGAAGGCTGTGAACAAAGATAAAAAATATTCCCTGTGTTATGAACAGGAGTGGAGGAAGATAAGAGGTCTCAGCTTGCTGCTTCACCTGATTCTGAAAGAAAAGGTGCAGACAGCAATGAGCAAGAAAAGAAGGATGGTGGTCAAATATATTCAAAGAATTGTTCAATTAGAAAATATATGGAAAATATTCAGAGACCTGGATCTGGGGACTCATATTGTGAATCTGCCATTTTTCATCTAGGATTTTTGCTTGGATCTCTTTTTTCCCTTTCTTCTGAATACCAGGAAATTAAGCTGTTCATCACCCTTTTGCAAGATCATCTTATCATCCAACAAGTATTGCACTCATTCACAAGCTAAAAGGGTACTTCATCTAAGGAGTATATTTACAGGGCCCTGAACCACAGAGACTTGAAGCAAAGGTCTCAAGCCATTATGATCAGAAGAAAATGCAGAGTATTATCAAAAAGCAACTATCATATTTTGTCTGCAGGAGTTTTGAAAATAAGCTCTGTGTGCACATTCCTGCAAGCCATCATTCTGAGCCCACTAGACCAATTCATTTGCAGAATCAGCTGAAATTCAGCATTTATTCTATAGGGAAACCAACTGATGCTGAATCAATTGATAGGCCTGTTGGTGAAAAGCACTATGAGCCAATGTGTCAGTTAGGCGCTCCACCTCCTACTCCTTCAAAATACAGCATACACAACCTCAGTCAATTTATAGTCCTGTCCTGTCTCTTCCAGCACATCACAAGCCTCCACCTTATGAAGTTAACTCTGTGCCTGACCCTCCTCCACCTCAGAATAAGCCAGCAATTTTCAGATCCTCTAGAGAGGACATGGTGCGGTTCACTTTTTATCCTCAGAAAAGCTTCCCTGACAAAGGTCCTGTTAAAGGAACTAAGAGATTCAGAAAACACCCACCCCTTCTTACAACTGCTTTACAATAAAACCTTACCTAGTGCTGCAAGGCCCTTTGAGCACAAGTTTGGAAGTCCTAAACCCAAACACAGTCTCTTGACAAATGAAGTTCAACATAAATCACAGTCACCATCAAAATCTCCCGATTCTCACCAACCAGTTTCAAAAGCACACAGCTTATTGCAGCTTCCTTAGTTTGCAAGTGGACTGGATACAATATCTTCACTGAACAGGTCCAACAATCCTAAGTATCAACTCAATAATGTTAATGCTGTTCCTAAAGCTGTTCCTATAAGCCCTTCAGCACTCAAGGATGAGAAGGAGGACCACAGACACAGTGTTGCAGCCACAGCAAGAGATGTATTTAACAGCTACAGTGGTGTACTCAACTCCATAAGGACTGGAGTTAGTATTTTTATACCACAGGGTATATTCCAGATGGACTAGAGTAAGAAATCTGTTTCAAAGTCTGCAGAGACAGCACTTCCACTTTTGGTCAAAGAGAAGAGTGCTTCTTAGCCCCTCAGTAATGTCAGGGCCTCATGGATTAACATTCCTGAAAACAGTGGAGCTGTGCCTGATGTACTGTGACCCCAAAACCTGTCAGAACAAGTTCCTTCCTGGGAATCCAGACTATCTCATTGAAGGAAACTGTTTCAGTCCTGATTGACTATTTATAAATATGAAGTTAGCTCAGTGAATAAAAAATGGGAAACTCAGATGGATTTCACGTATAAGGCGAACCACTCTATTTCAAGGCCAGTAGGACCAGCTTGCAAGCATAAATTCAGAAACAATAAAATTTACCATATGAAGCAGTTCTTTCTTCCCATTTTGGACACTTGACTTGCAATTTCTTTTGTTCCAGTTCATTAAGTAGAACATACGAAGACCTCATCCTAAACATGCAATGGGGCCATATCTCCAGGGACTCTGCTTTTTCTGCCATCTCTTGGTGACCTGCAGTCTCCAGTAGCAGCCTCCTCTGCCATGTATGTAGTGCATGAAGACATGGTGTCACTGCAGTACATTGACACAAAGAACCCAGCATTGCTCCTTGTTTGCAGGTTGAAGGGGTATAGTTAGAGTAGCAGAATATGCCATTAAAGCTGAGATGGCAGTCAGTTTGGTCTGTGTTCCTAGCTACTCTTTTTGCTTTCATTTGGACTCATTCTGCTTGGTCCCTGTCTGTCCTGAAGTCCGCCATTCAGACAAGTTGTGGTGTTTCTCCATAAGCTCTGCACACAGGAACATATCATCTGTATGTTCTGCCAGGAATAATTGTTAAAATACTCCTAAATAGCTGTCTTTGTCACAGCAACCCATCTTGTAACACATGCCTATCTTATGATCTTCTCTGGCTTCCCAATTCTTTCCTCTAGAATTGCAACTCAGTAAATTGTTCTTCATCCTGTATTTCTGCAGATAATATTATCCATTTGACTTTAATGAATTCCATCTTCCAAAATCAAGATAACTGAAATCTAAACCAGTCCTCAAACATTTTTCAGCCTCAGCCCTTGTCTTATAACCATCCATACAACTGACTGTGACACAGGATGAATATAGACCCAGGATAGAAGATGGTCTACAGAAATTAATTCATACATTTTCTACAGAATTCTTTTGATAAATGCTTTTATTTCAATAGTACCTGTTCTGAGTACCACCATCCAAACACTTTTTCATCCTGTTTGCACCAGTTCCATCTTAGTTTCCATTCCTGTTCTGTCAATAAATACATCTTTTCTCCTTTGTATTATTCTTTCCTCTTGCATACTCTTGCTGCAAGTAATACTCTTGCATGCATATTCTTCATATCCCAGAATATATTCGTATCAAAAAGAATGCAGTCCACTGTGGTCTTTATGTAGTTTCATTTGTGGTTAAAATTTGTACTGGGAGAAGCAACTAAACAAATGTGCACACATGAAGACACATGTTCACCATATTTAAATGTTTCTTCTATTATTCCTAATAATCTTTTTTAATAAGAGGGCAGTAGAGGGACTGTACATGCCATCTAGTGTATTATGTCAACTATATGAGATATAATACATCTATTTTTAAACACTTTTCTATTGATCTGCAGTTATCTCATGATGGTTTTGCATTGCATTGGTTTTGTGTTTGTTTTGGGCAGGGAGATTAGGTTAGACAAAATTCTGATGTCCTTTTCAACCTCAGTTATTCTGGTTCAACATGTAATTTTTAAATTTACTTGATACTAATAAAAGTATTTTTCATATGTGTTTACATAAACTCAAATATTTCTATGAATTATAAGGAGAGCATTATCAGACTCAGTCTCTAAAAGGATAAATAATTCCAGGACAAAGAGTACTTGAACATGAATGAGTACTTCAGTTTACTTTCAGATGAGGATTTCGTAGCTCAAAAGTGGGCCAAGATATTCTTCAGTATATTTGCTTCTAATGTTTGAAATAAATATGTACTAAGGATATATTTCAGACATTTTCAAATATAAGAGTATGTGTGTCAATAAATCTGGAAGCTAAGAGCTACCCAGTAGAATATCCCATAATTGGTAAGAGAGTGCTTAATATTTCTGATCTTTAAAGAATCTTTTCAGTATGGTTTTTCTGCTATAAATTTGATACAACATGACTGCAATTTGTATTGCTTTTTATATTAGATAAGGATTTCATGTTTAAATGAATGCGTGGCTGCACAATATTGTTGTTAACTGTGTCTCACTCAAAAGCTGATATGCCAATACTAATACTCTCCTTTCTTCGTGTTTTTTCACAGAAGTTTCATTTATCTGATTGGGTTTTTTTGGAAGTAGCACTATGATATTTAGGATCCATTTAGTTTAATGGTGCCATTTAAAAGGAGTATTTAGCATAATTGTTAAAGGGGAGGAAGACCACCGACACTTGCTAGTGCATTGCATCATACTTGATTCATAGGCAGGAATTTTAATTGGGTATTTCTGCAAATCAAGCTGGGAACCAGCTTGAGCTGCAAGAAAAGCAGGGCTAACAGGAATAAAATATTTAATTTTCTCACACAGTGAAGACGAATGTTTGCTTGAGACAGTGATAAATGAAGCCTTACACCAGCTTACTTGGTCTTGGGTTTTGTTATAGGTTCAATGTGCTATATTATACATGTGCTATTATATATTATATATGTGCTATTGGGGTCAAGGGTTAGAGTTTGGGTTTGGAGTAGGAGGTGGGGAAGAGATAGGGGCTAGGAGTCAGGCTTAAGGTTAGCGGTGAGTGTAAAGGCTTAACAAGCACGGTCTAACACCCAAAGCCCACAAAATCAACCTTTCCTTGCTAGCCCAGCTCTCTCATACCCGTTGTGTAAGCTTCATGTGCCACCCTCCAGGTCCTGCCTATTCAAGTGCTGAGGCATGAGGACCCCCAGGGATCCAGCTGAAGCATTCTGTCCTCCTGAACTTCTGCCCAGCTCCCACCTTCCAGGCACAGACACCCGAGAGCTGGGGTCAGAAGAGGGACTAAATGTGCAGGGTCAAGAAGGAGGGCTTAGGCTTTGGGAATCTACATAGGTCTAGGGCTAGGGGGTTGAGCCTGCCTTTTGGGGTGAGGAATTAGCCTTTAGAGTTATGGAAGGGCTTTGGGTCAGGGTTTGGAGTTCCATGAAGAGTTTTTGATAAGCAGCTGGGGTCTAGGTTGGAGGTGGGAGTCACAGTGAGGGCTTGGATTAGATTAGCACTGCCGTCAGAACAAGGATGTGGGGTAGGAATAAGATAAAGAGTTTCAGGTTTTTGGCTTTCTCAATAGAGCTTGAGCTTATTGATTAAGTGAAGGGTGCTGGGGTAAGGTCTAGGAGTCAGGTTACTGGGGCTTTGTGCTCGTGGCCAGAGTTGGGTAAGGGCTTAAACAGTGTAGTCTTGCATTTGCTGTACCCACTACATTTCCATCACTTCCATTGTTAAGACAAATCTGAAAAAGTCCTGGAGTCAGCAGCATGCCCCAGCAGCAAAGTGGGCCAGCAGCCTCCTGGGCTGTCAGGAGTGTTAGCAGCAGGTCAGGGAAGGTGATCATGCCTTTCTACTCAGCACTGGCAAGGCCACACTTGGACCACCAGGTCCAGTTCTGGGGCTCACCAGTGCAGAAGAGACACAGACATACTGGAGAAATTTCAGTAAAGGGCCCTAAGAATAATTATGTGCCTGCAGCATCTCTCCTGTGAGGAGAGGCTCAGGGAGCAGGGACTGTTCAGCTTAGAGAGGAGGCTCATTGAGATCTTATACACTGTTTAAATGCCTGAAGGGAGGGTGTAAAGAGGACAGAGCCAGACTCTTCTTGGTGATGTGCAGTGTCCAGACAAGAGTTCATGAGCACAGATTGAAATACAGGAAATTCCATCTGAGTATAAGAGAACACTGAGCTGAACCTACATTGACCAGAGGGGTTAAACTAGGTTACCTCTAGAGAATCCTGGCAACCTCAACTGTTCTATGATTTATAAGAAAGTTACTTACATTAATTTTTATTAATTTTTGATAGAAGTATCAAGGTCCACAAGCATAACTGTGAGGTTAGGAGCCTCATTCATTCACGGTAGCATTTCAGTTTTACACACTTAGTCTTTGGGGAATGCAAACAGAGATGGGCTAATCTTTCTGACATAGGGATCTTAGTCATTTAATTAACCAGTGAATGACCCTGCTATTTTATGGCTGTTCTTGCATTTTATTCAAGGTACAGGCTGTAACCTTTTCTTCTGAAAAGTTCTTTTCAACCTTAAGAAAGAAAAAAATACTCCTAGTCCAAATTTACAGATTTTGCAGCATAAGCTCTCAGTACCAAAAGAATGTGTCATGGTGGTGTTGAGAGTTCACCTGCTGTTTGGTGGATCTAATGTGCAATATGAGAAAAATAAAATAAATTGTCTCATTACTTACTCCTCTCGGAGAACAGTTACAGGATCTCTTAGATTGTCTGCCACTCAGGGTACTCTTAAAGTGATATGTTTTATACATTATTTGGATTTCATAACTCAGGATTATCTTAGCAAATCATCAGTGGTAATTTTAATTAGAGGAAAATGCTTCTATTAGCATGAGTATGCAAAGTCATATATTTGTTTATAAAATTTTTCAAGGTGACACTGACAACAAAAGTTGCTCTCACAAAGGGAGCATGACATTCTGCAGATTTATAGTTTTCAGAGAAGCAGTCTATCAAGAAATATTTTACCTTTGGTAATATTGTGCTCTGAATCACCTGTGATTAGGAGGTCAGCATTGTATCTGACCTGTTACCAGTTTTGTTTAGCTGAGAGAATTTATTTTTCAACCTTGTTTTTCTGTTGTTGTTATGTCAAATCTTTTCCAGCCCTCCAAGACTGATCTCCCATCTCTCCCCTGCAATGCAGAGTGTAGTTTATATTCTGCCACGTCTCAGGGAAGTAACAAGGCTGCTGAGTACATGTAAAATTTTCACTCTAACTCCTCCCTAGTCTTTCAGAGCACTCTGATCATTTAAAATAAGGCTCTAGAGCCTGGGAGCCAGCTGCTCTCTGCTAGATTTGTCTTTTCCATAAATCTGCAGGGAGAAGAAGAGTTTTGCAGTATTTGCCCAATTCTTCCCCTCTCTTTGGAAGTAATGAGGTCAGCCAGTGTTGCAGAAGTCAGTGAACTTGAAGGATCAGAGAGGTTATGGACTTTGCCTTAAGCAGGTCTCCCCTGTCTAGCCTATCTCCAAGAAGGAGATGAAGCCCAGCATAACAAGTTTGACATAGGAACTCTCTCATTGTTGCCATGTGGCCAATTATATCTCCATGGAGGTAAGAAAGGAAACAGAGTCCTGAGAATGCTCCTGCCATGTGTTACTGAGTTGGAGGTGAGCAGCTATGACTCGGGTTAAAAAGCAACAGTTTAATGACACTGAGCAACCTCAAATGAATGTCTGGAGGGAAGGTTTCTTTGAGGGCCACTAGAGAGAAGACTTGATCAGCTACTAGCCTGAAGGTGACACCTGGAGCTGTAACTTTGAAAGGATCAGCAGTAGCACAACGCAAGTTACGTTATGAACTGTTTGACTCCCACCTCCTGAGGAAGCACAAACAAACTGTGCTCCAGTAGATCTGTACTCTGATGGAGCAGTTGGGACTAGGATTTGTTTGACGCAATTTCTTTAAACACAGCTAATAATGAGTTGTATGCCTTGAAAGAGATGAGAAACTTTTTTTATGAGAAATGTAAAAACTAGTACTGTTGTAATAAAAACAATAATATACTACATATTTCTTAAAGAAGGTTATTGGATGCATTTTTGCCCTTCCTATGAGAACACAGAATCTGCTTT
Source organism: Sitta carolinensis (assembly GCA_032173965.1). Lineage (NCBI taxonomy): Eukaryota > Metazoa > Chordata > Aves > Passeriformes > Sittidae > Sitta > Sitta carolinensis. Next base: position 80,791,328 of record CM063284.1, read on the forward strand.
TGCTCTGCATCATATCCTTGCTCACATACTTACTATATTCTGGCCTTATATTGTAGTAGCTTTAGGTGATTTAAAATACAGAACTACAGTATAATTTTCTCTTTTCCAGTGGCTGTGTTGCTAAGAAGACAAAACTCTGTAGGGAACAGGAATTTAACTGAGTCAGAACATTAGTAATATTTGCAAAATTAACTGACCTCTAAAAAATACCAGTAAAACCAGAACCACTTTCTGCATGACTAATGTGTGAGACCCTGTTTCTAATGAATGTACTTAATAGCTTCATTACTGCAGCAGACCTTTGGATAGTCTGGTTTAGTTATACTGATTCAACAGATGTTCAACAGATGAACACTGTTTTCATGAGGTATTTAGTAACAATTTTAAATTGCAGGAAAAAGAATCAAGTACTGTATTAAATTCTTACCTATTCATGGGTTAATTGTCTTTAGAGTTTTGAAAAATACTTTTTAAACTCCCATCACTTTTTCTGATGCTGTTCTTTTCCTTGTTCTTATTCTTTTCCTTTATGTCCTTCTCCCAAGCACTGAAATCTGTAAAGTTAGTGTATGATTTCACTGAGCCTTAGAAACTAACCAGTATTTTGTAACTGATATATAAATTATTTTATTTTATAGTGCAAAATAAAGCAATGTGAAATGCTGATACATATCTCAGTATTGTTATGCCATCATGCACAGATCAATTCTCATAACTATTCCATGTAGAGTTTTCATGGTGATGACTTAGGAAATATTTGAACACTGAAGTAATTACAGAATAGACAAACATTGCAGTATGACTTGAAGTGATTTTGATGTCTGTTGGGAGAGATTTTTCCAAAAGACAATACCACTTTACCAAGATTTTTATTTATTAAGCTAATACATTTACATCTATGCTTTTTATTAACCCTTTAGTAACAGAGTAGATCATGAAGATCCCTTTTATTTCTCTAAATATGAAATAAAAAAACCTTCATGTTTTCACCATGGTGTTGTACATAAAAGTGTGCAAAACCAATCAGTCTTTCAGACCATACTATGGGGACAAATTTCTTCATGAGTTTAAGGCAATATTATAGCATAAGTAAAGAAGCAGAAAAGAATAGCAAATAAATTACAATTCCTTCATGGACACTTACTACAGGATAATGTCTAGTTGCAATTTCCTCTGACTACACCTGTCAGAATCTTGTTCTGTTTTGGACACAAAATAAAAACCAAAGTGGAAAAAAACCCTTCTTTTTTTATCCATCCAATTTCATATCTTTTAACGTTGGTAGATAAGCACATTAATTTCAGTGGGTATTGGATCAGGCTATAGATTTGGAAGCCTAAACTTACATTTCCAAAAATAGATTACATTTTTATTTCTTCATTATGCCCTAATTTGAAGTCCCTTGAATCAGACTATTAACAAAATATTATCCTATCTCACAAAATAATGCAGATAAAACTAAAATTCCACTCAACACTCACATAGTACTGTTCCTCTTCAAAGCATTTTAGCGTCACTGATCAATCATAGCATTAATTAAATTACTATATTTTTAAAATAATTCAACCTTCCAAAAGCTCTGTTCTCTGCAGGGAGCGAGAAAGAGCATGGCAAGGGACTGAAACCAGCTCCAGTAATCAGAAAACTTAGCCTGCAGCAATTAAACTGAGGAATCACTTCCCTTGCAGAATCTTTTTTACCTTGGGCTACTGGAAAGATGAAAGGAAAGATGACAGTGCAGTCTAAACACAAAATAAACCTGTTGGTGTGTGAAGGAGCTGGTTAATTGGATATATTTGCACTACCTGAATCAATAGGTAGGCTAACAACTCCTTTCCACGTGTTTTCTAGTTTGTATACCTGGCAGGAAATGCAATCAAGATTAATTAGAAAGGAATTTTTTTGATCTATTGCACACATGGATTCCATCCATTCTGGATATAAAACCCAAACATGCAAGAATAAATTCCTTGGATCCAACAACAGTTAAGCCTGAGGTTTTCATTTTTGTTCTTAGACAACCTTCCAGAGCTAAGACTGCAAGGGAGGCAGCCAAAGCCACCACCCAAATCCTTTTTTCTGGCCAAGAAAGCAGGAATAGCAGAAAAGTAGGAATACCTCTGTTTGCCTTTAAAAAATGCTGCTTTCTTCACTGCTGGGGGTGACAAATGGAATCTTATTAGTGGAGATTTTGCTCCTTCTGTGGACCCAGCAGTTGCTTGGCATACCAGGCAGCAGATAATTAGGCAGGTCAAGCTGAACTTGAACTGACTCATTTTTATAATCCCAGCATGAGTGAGACAGTCAACAAATTAATGCTTGTACCTCTTCCCAAATTCATCTTCATAAGCCAGGTTGCAAGTCAGAGAGCACAGCCTTGAGTTGGGCTGCCTGCATTTGATGGATGCTTGGTTTCTTCAGCATGAGAGAGGGAGGACTGCTTGACTGATACACAGATGAACATTCAAAATAGAAGCCATCCACTGTGCTGTGTGAGAGGTGCTGTTACAAAACAGAAAATCCATTTGGCCATGGTACATATAAATCCATTTTAGTATTAGTCTTCTGACTGTTTGGCTGCAAATATATACGCCCCTGAAGGACATCTGGTTTCTCCAGAAATCCACATGGCAGGCAGCATGCATCCCATGAAAATTGCCAAAAGGACATCAGCAAAGATGGAAGAGGCAGAGGATGTTCAGCAGGGTCTCAATGCAGTGCTCTACCTTTGGGATTACCTCTAACAGAGCCAGCTGAAGTGCTTCTGTGTGCGAAGTGCAGACATGGATCTAGCCGTTGAAGCACTTGTTAAAATATAAATTAGCAGGTCGTTACATGATCAGCCAAAGAGCCCTGGAAGTTCTTCAATCTGTACTTTTTACAATAACTGTTGGTATGAAGTCTGAATATCTGGGCTCACTGTCTGAGAGACAAGCAGAATATGAAGGAGTTCCTTTGAGAGAGTATTAAAACCAGTATTAGAAGTAACAGCAGATTAAGTAGCTGCCTGTGGAATTGAGATATACTGTGGTGGTGTCAGCGTGGTCTCTGCCTCGGCCAGCCCTGGCACCGCGGCAGCGCGGGCTCGGCTCAGCAGCGGAACGAACTCTGCCGATCCCGTGAGTCTCGGCTTGGCTGCGGGCAGCGATGGCAGGAACAGAAAGAGGGAGACTCTGCTTGAGCTTAAACCACTGACTTGATTTGTGCCACTGCGGGGACACCTCAGTCAAGGTGGCAGCCCAGGCAAAAACCCCACTGCGCACCTGAGTACAGCAGCTGATAAAGGGGGGAGGAACTGGGGTAGGGTTTAACCTGGGACCGATTAGGGACAGGCGGGGGACGGCTCTCTAACTCAGTGACATGTAGGGGAACAAACCCGAATACAGTGGGGGGGGAAAAGCAGGAATTCTGTCCAATCACTCTGTGATCCTGTCAGAACTTTCCAGACTGAAGGCGAGGTCTCAGAGTGACAGACAGGGTCTGGGGGTCACATAACTCAAGATTGACAGACAACAGTAACCGGGTGATGAAGCAAATAGGGAAAGAACATAGGGGGTACATGAAACGAACCATATAACAATATAATAATTCCAAGAACTTAAAAACACACTGCCACAATATACAGGAGAGGCAACAAGAGTAGTACAAAAGCAATAGCTTTTAAACACTTGGTACTTTTGAGTCTAAAATCTATGCCTGCAAACTAGCTAAACTGTACTTCAGAACATTATAAAGTGTGAATCTGTGGGGTGGGACTGGGAATGTAGGGGTGTGACAAAAGCAGAATCTAGCTGACCATCAAAGTGTAGGTATTTAAAGCAAAATGAAGAGAGATTGGAAAAGCTTAGCAAACAAGGCAGATGCAGAGATTTACAAGACAAGGCAAAGGATGATGAAAACTTCACAGTTAAAACCCGAGGTTTGAGGGGATACAGCTCAAGGAAGAAAAATTATTAGTCATGTAGCAGAGGGGAGAGGGGGTAGCCCTGAGAAGATGAGTTGAACACAAGAAAAGTAATCAGCCAGAGGGAGGCAGGAAACATAGGAAATGGAAAAGTTACATTTCTGGAATCAGAGAGGCAGGCTGAAGGAGGAGGGTAACTGGGTTAAAATGTTATTACAGGAAAGAAAATCTGTGAAGGATCTGAGAAAGAAAATTGCTGAAAAGCAGTGATTGCATTGCACCCAGTTGTGATTTCCCATGGCATGTTCAGGTTCAAAGTACCAAAATGCTTCCCTTTTGTCTTTGTCCAATGCTAATAGTTTCTATACGTGTTGCTCTTTCATCCTTGTTATGGGTATGCTCTTTGTCATACCTTGTTCTGCTCATACCTTTCTTTTGCAAAATATAGAACCAACATCTTTAATCTTTTTCAAAAGATAAAAGCTTCTATATTGGTTGCCCTTTTAGATATTTCATTCTTTTACAAGCAAATCTCAACTGACATTGCCACACAGTTATTAGTGTTCTACGTGCTTTCATCACTCTGTGGTAGTTTGAGGGTTTCTTCCTAAAACTGTAAAAGATTACTATTCCTGTTCCCTGTAGGGCTTTATATGCTACACTGCTGATGGCTGAATTTATTCTTGATAAAAAAGATTTTTAAAAAAGAAAACCAGTGACTGACACATCACTTATAATGCATCACGGAAAATACTGTTCTTCTTGTCGTGGTCCATACCAAGTACCAATCTTATATCTTGAATCTTACTGCCTGTCATTAGAGATGGTGAAAAACTGAAAGTGTATGTCATTTATCTGAAGTGAAGAGGGAATCTGAGACCTCCACCTGATTCTTTGTTCAGTCTCAGCAGCCATGAGCAAAGTGCACCTGGATCCTTGGGAGCACAGGAGGGCATGTGTGTATAATAGTTTTTATTCTTTCTTTATTCTCAAAAAATAATTTATCTCTACAGAGTCTTAAAACTTAAATTCAGAAAAACCTGCTCGGAAATTATATCTGATATTGTTCTCTAGCCTAAAGTACTCATTATCCCAACTCAATTGGCAAGTTGTGCTTAATGTGAAGCAGCTAAAACAGTTGCTTCCAGCCCATGAAGTTTGAGCTGCTTACTAAAACCAGTTTAACTCATTGCTCTTTCCTTTATAAACAGTTGAGCTGAGGTGAAGTTTTCTTGGATAGGGATAATTGCAGTACTATAGTCAATTACCATTATGTAGTGCAATTCACATTTATTTTGAAGTGACAGAGATTACAAATGTTTGTGCATATCACTAACTTAAGAAGTAAAAGGACTTGAGTACCTAACCAACATTTTTGGCCAAACATTGAGAATGATACCTAGGTGCCTAGAGATAAGCATTAAATGTTAAAGGATATCCAAAGGGGGCTTTTTATTGGATACCAAAGGGTATCCAATTTTGTTTACACCTGCTTTTCTAAGAGCCTCTGTGTCTTTCAAAGGTCTGCTAACTGCAGGTATCTCAAGTATCCAAGGGAATTTGAAACCATGTTGCCCCCATCTGTTTGGATGCATAAATTTCCCCCTGCTTACTTGAAAATGCTGAGAGTGGATTTTTTTTTTTTTTTACTTCCTTTCCAAAGTGGTCCAGAATCATCTGTTCTCTGACACTTGGTAGAAGTGGGGGGGCTCATGCTTTATGAGGCATGCTTTTCAGTCCTACTGCTCCAAGGTATTTTCACTTTCTTCTTCCAGTAACTGTTAACTTCCAGAATTGTTATTCATGCGCAGTGGTCTTAGGAATAAGAAACAGATGTGTTGCAATGAGCTGCCTCACAGACCATGAGCCAGCACAGGCCGGGGCATGGGGGTTTGATGGTAGGCACTATCTTGGAGTGTTGTAAACCTGCTGTGTCCACAGCTGCAGTCATGTCAAATGAGGGGCCCCAGAGGGAGGGAAGAGAGCGTTGCTGTATGCAAGGTGTGGGACTTGCAGTCCTTCACATGCAGTGTACGCTGCAGTTGGCACTGCAGCAGGCTGGATCTTACAGAGTCAGGTGGACAGCAGTCACTGGCTCAGTGGCTGCAGTGGAAAGCCTGTCTGGAGGCAGTCACATCATTTAATGGTGAGAGGGCACTAAATTTTGTGTTGGCTGATGGCCCTTATTTCAGGTTGTGCTGCTCTGTCTTCTTTGGTAAACCTTCTTTTAAAAGGGGTCCTCTTTTATAAACCAACATTCCTTATAAGGTGGATTTTTTCTTATTCTTCACTCACCTTTCCTGCTTCTCCCCAAAGTCTGAGGAGTAATCATTTACTCAGTGGGTCAAGTGTCTCTCAACCTCAGTGATGCAGACTTTTTTGCTTTCAAAGATACAGGTTTATGTCTCCTTTCATCTGCTGCCATTACTCCTGGCCCAGCAGCTCTAGCATTACCCTGCTTCATCTTCTTGGGCTTGCTTCTTACTCTACCCCACAAAAAACCCACACATGTTTGGCTCTAAGATCCAGTATGACTGCATTTCTTATCTCTTAGCCTATTTTTTCTCTAAAATTCAGGGTAATTTCCCCCCTCGAGTCTTTCAGTGGTGAAAGAAAATCTTATGCAAACTAACACACCTTTACCCTCTGAAATGACATGAGGTTGACTGCTGCTCTGATGCCTATGCTGTAACTTATATTGTCTAGGCAGTCCAAGTCCAGAGTCTGCTACATATTCCAATAAGCATAGTCATTCTTTCTTTATGGGCTCTTGCACCTCAGTATGTACCAGAAAATTTCCAGTGTTCAGAGTATACACCGGGTTCCTCTGGAGCAGTGACAGTTGGACCCCGAGGGCCCTTCCAGGTGCTACACAAGTGCCAGTAGTGGTAATACATTACAGCTTAGAACAGTGGTATCTGACAGGGGAAGCATGGTGCAAGAGTGAACCAGCACACATAGCCATGTTTCTGCCACTGCTGTCATGTGGTGAATACACTCTAATTTATTAGATTACCAGTTGAATACACTGGCTTATGACCAAAATCTGTTCCATACGAAATAAGTAGATGGTTTTGGCACATTTATTAAGTAATGATTGAAAGTAATGATAAAAGCTCTCCCAGTCACATTCTTTCCATAAGTCTGTGAAATACTGAAGTTGAGTAGGATTAAAAACACTGGGGTGGTAAAAGTGTCCAAAACCATGTATGTCAAAGTGAAGCGCACATCTTAGCACAAAGAGAAGAAAATTCACATATAATCTGACATACGAGCACCAGTAGTTCTAGAATAGGATATCTGTGCCTTTCCAACAAAGTATGGTGGCATTTTGCTATTTTTATATTAACTAGCTACATGATGTGAATTAATGGATATCTTTGGAGGTGGGAGATAGTGAGCAATTACTTTTAGAGAAAAATATCTCTAGGGCAGGGGTCTTAGTTTGAATTAATATCTGTTTGGGGTTTCTTGTTTCTTTAATAGGTCAGTTTTCCTAATCTTGTACTCTCAAACTAGGAACCGTGTCACAACTATTGAAAAAATTTCCCAATGTGTCAAAGGCATTGTTCAGGGACAAGTGAAAATGGAAGTGGATTCAAGGATGTTACAATAGCAGCAAATTTGTCTCAAGGCAATAGTAGGAAAATATTTCCAGAAGTAGAACCTTATCTGTGATGATTTTGCTCTGGTTTAATCTACCAGAAGGATAGCTTGCTCTGCTGTTTGGCTCTGAAGGCAGAATCTCTCTTAGGACATTTATTTGATCCTCTGACATAAAAATTTTCCTGAATTGAGTAATGGAGGCAGGTATTAAGGTGCTGAGACTTTTATCATGCAAAGGAAAAGACATTAAATCTTCATTGTTGAAATAATAAGCAGATGCTATCATCTTGCAGTCAAAGACTTAGTGCATGATGTTAGTTAATCACCTTCTTAATATAAAAATTATGGATGTCTTATCTTAGAAAAATAACTTTAAAATGTATGGTATCAGAGAAATGCTCTTCCAAGCACCCACAAGATAACCCCTTTCCTGTTACGTCTAATTTATGGCTTTCTTCCTTCCTTTAAGAGTGAAATTGAACAAATAAATACATTTTCTTTTTTCCTTGTCAAGCTGTTGGCTACATTTAATCATTTATGTAAATCCTCTTTAAGAGCTTCAAATCAGTTTCTGGTCTTACAATGTATAGTGTTGTTCAAGTACAAAAAATAAAAATTATACATCAGTTTGTTTCTAGATTAAAGTAGTTCTGCATGGACCCTAATGAAAATTAACAAGGCAATTTATTTTTAATATAATCCTCACACACATATGCCTCTCTTCCAGCATCCTCATCAGTTCTCACTTCTTCCATTCAGGAAGGCTTTCTTGTGTTGCAAGCTGAATTTCCCAGCTCCCCTACTAGTGGTGCTAGATAATAGTAGTGCTAGATAACATTTTGCTGATGTTTCAACGCTGGTTTTCATTACACATTTGAAGAGACTCTTAACATGGAAAAACGTGATTCTAAGTGCAAGTGCTCTGCGGAACGTAAAATATACCTGTGCAGAAGTCGAGGATCACAGTTGTGTTGGGCTAAAGCAGCAGTACCTGTGGTAGGACTTCACATTCACACCACTGAGGAGCAGGGTTTCTTCTATAGCTACTGTTAGAAAACATGACTCTTCATCATGTCTGTAGTAAAGCACTAGGAATATAACTGAGATAAGAGAAGTTAACTAATAACTGATGGGGTTTGTTTCAGTGACTGTGCTACAGTGATTTATTAACTGCAGTAGATTTATATGTGTAGTTTTAGAAAAACTACTTACAGTATAAAGAATAGTCCCTGACTTTCAACTTCCATGGCTTAATTCTATATTAAAGCAAATTTCTTGCTTTTTCAATGTATTTAATATAGTGTTCAAAGTACTCAAACCACAGAAAATGTGCTAGCAGTTATACATGTAAATACGTTTTAAGACCCATGTAAACAGTAGCTTGGATCAGCTCTGTATCCCGGCCACTCCTCTCTTCTTCCAGCTGGTGTGCTACCTGTGTTTGGTCCTCTGAAAGGACATTTTGATGTCCTTGACCATGATGCCTGCTGGGTTGTGGTCAGCTGCTTTACCTACATTGGTGGGCAGTTTCATTGGAAGCGGCTGTTCTGTCTTTCGCTGCCTCCTGGGGACAGGGCGGGAAGGAAGCTTGTCTCCCAACAGGCAGCTCCTGGCATTGACATTACAGATTCTGGTAGAGGAGTCTCCAAACTGGACACCAGATGAAATACAGTGACTGGATTTTAGATCTATGAAATGTGAGTCTTCTGGCACTTGCTATCCAAGGGCTAAATTTGATGAAATTCTTGGGGAGAAAGAAGGGGAAGGCAATTAAAAAACCCCACCAAACTCAATCAGAGTATATTTTACTTTAAATATATATCAGATTAAGAATTGAATGGTAATATTGAACTGGAATTACTACAACTGCTCAGAATAAGGAATGCTGTACTATTCCACTGCTACACATTATCTATAAAAAGCCTGGATTACTGTTTTGAAGTAATACCGACTTGATCTCATGCCTAACTGAAGAGCGTGCACAGCAGAAGCATTAGAACTGCTGAGCATTGGCATGTCTGGAATGCTTATACCCTGCTTGATTGTGTCTGTTTCAGTTTTCCAACTGAGCTTTCCCTGATAGTTCCAAAGCCTTTATTTATTGTAAGAAGCATCTTGTGTGTCTAGGCATGTGTACTGGTGTGAATACTACTGCCTGGAATACTAGAGCAGTTCCAGGAAAGAAATCTGCTTGGGGCAGCCATCCAGATTTCCTTACACCCAGTGCTCTGGGATGCAATCTTTGGCTGCTAATGAAATGATCATCATGAACTGATTCCACCAGAGGGCTGAGGCGCTGAGATGCTCTGTTGCAATTTGAGTGAGGTCCAAAAAGAAAAAGGAGTGTGCAGAGTAAAGCAGAAAGTCTCACTGATCTATCTACTTGTACTTACTCCTGACCAGTGGCAGACACTGAACTAGAAGAGTAAAAGCTACATCAAATCATAGTTTATTTTTTGAAACAGCAGCTTAATTTGGTATGTTCTGCAAACTGAAGTAATCACTTTAAGCGATATACAAGTATTAAAGTGTTCATGTTGCACAGAACAGGCAGATGCAGGTGAAAATAGCATTTCAGACTTTTCTGCAACAGTACTTCATAAGTGTGTAGGTGAAAAGAAGATTTTCAGTTTGCTCAAACAAATTTCTGAAAGAGAAAGAGGTGCTAACAACTATTCTGTGTCTGATATTAATATTGTTTAAATTTGTAACAGTGCAAATAAATTAAATATTAAGTTCAAAAAATAAGTATGTTTGAGGACAGGATTTGTATTTGCATTGCAGCACACTGGTAAGATTTAAATCCTACTTTAGACATTCTGTAGGGAGTCTAAAGCTTTATATATTCAGGTGTATTATATATTACATAATATAGAGCGAGTATTTTATAACACCTCACATTACCACAAAATCTATTTGATAATCTTTAACAATTCAGTACAGAGATTTAAGTTTTTATCTGTATCATGAATATTCTGTTCGAATGACTAACTGTAGCTCTACCACATCAGACAAAATTGTGAGAAATAAAAATGGTCCAGTGTCTGATAGTTAAAAGGTGTGATTTTCCTCTTGCCTCTACTTTCAAATATGGATACAAACAACTGAATTTATGAATTAAGAAATAAGGTTTTTAATAAGTATTCATAAACACTAATTGATCACATTTTAAGTTACAAAAAAATCTAATTAAATTAACATATTATATACAATAATAATACCTGATAAATCACAAAATGTGATGTAGATTGGATTACTAATTATATTTATATTTCCCAATTTTCCTGTCATTTTTATCCTGCATGATACACTTGTGGTGATTGCTGTATGCAAGTTCCTAGCAGAGCTGCACTGAAGGTGATTCAGAGTTGTTTCACTGGCCTCAGTAATAACTTCATCAGGCCTTTGCCTTCTCTGATCTTCTCTTCATCACATTGAAGGATTGAGCAGCCATTCACCATAATAGCAATCCTCTAGAAGTGATGTGAAGCTTCTTGTATATCTATGCTGGTGCTAATCCTGCCAGATGCATATATACACATACACACACACACACATATATATATAAAATATATATTCTCAGAAGCTGCTTTTTTATTATGTTTACAAGCACTATATGACTTTTAGGTGCAATTTTGAAAAAGAAATCTGTTTATTAAAGCATGAAAAAAATTATACTAATCTTAGAATCATTTAGGTTGAAAGAGATCATCAAGCCCAAACATAATTGACAGAACTACCTTTTCCTTAAATGTTTCATGTGACTATTTTAAAAATTCCTTTCATTTTAGGAGATTTTAAGTTCTGGAGGTTAGTGTTTTATTCAGTAAGTCCTTGCAAAATGCCAGACTGGAGCAGATGTTAGAAAGGCTCCTTTTCTGCTCAGAACCGTGCATACACAAGGATGTGTGAAAAAGATGGTATCCTCTTGAGCAATGCAGTCTAAGAAGCACCAACAGACCCAGTTAAATTGCTGTATATAGAACAGAATTAACCTTGTACAGTGCAGAAGTCTTCAGAGAAGATCTTTACACAAATTAACAACCTCCTTGGGTTTGCATTCACTGTTGTGATTTTAACAATTGATGCACATTCATTTTATGGTGACAAGCTGTGAGTTGTTTGGTGGGAGAAGAGGACTTTCCAATTTCTGTGAATTGTGGTGTTCAGGTTGTCTTTATGTGTATACTTGGCCTTTTACCATCATAGTTCCATTCTCTTACGATTGATGTGGCCATATTGGAAGTCTCTGACTGATGCAGTATGGAAGTATTAACAGAGTCCGTAATGTGTGAAATGCTTGAACATGCAATCATATAAATATGGCTTGCTCCAAAATACTATCAGTATCCAATTAGATTACATGCAATGATGCAAATGGTGCTGTTAGTCTTGCGTGTTTTCCCTGTACTTCTCCGTCACCCTTTATTGCTGTATCTTCTGAATTCTCCCTTCGTTTTCTTTCAACAAAGGCAAGTATGCCATGAGGGATCTGGTCCACCGACTGCCAGGCGCTAACAACAGCAACAGCTCAGCAAGCAAGGCCATGTCTGATGACACCGTTACTGCCATTTGCTGCACTCTGCATGAAGTCATCACTAAAAACATGGAGAATGCCAAGGCCTTACGAGACGCAGGCGGCATTGAGAAACTGGTTGGCATATCTAAGAGTAAAGGAGACAAGTATGTTTTGCAAATCATCTTGCACCTTTTTAACCTCTCCAGTAGTTATTACTAGTCCTGAATGTGTTTGCCTTCTCTGTGCAATCATGAGTTGAATCCTTTAGTTTCATCAGAAATCACATGCCCAGTGTGAAGGATGACAAGAAACAGACAATGACAATACCAAAAGTCTCCCTCTGCTTTGGTTTATTTTTGATGTGCCATTAGCAGTGCAGGGAGTGCACTCCATATGCATTTTTTGGAAGAGTAGTTATCTACAGTAAACCCTATCTCTAAGCAATTGCAGAAGATCCTGATAAGCATTAGGGGTCAGAGTAGTTGGATTGCACCCTGCACAAGGCATAACATGCAGGTGGAGGGGTCCTTTGTAAGGAAGGACCTCACCACAGTTCTGGTACTGCTCCTCTTGATCTAGGAGTGAAGAATGTAAAATGTCCTTCTTCACAGCACCCTTTTCCCTGCCACCAGCTTGGTAGTAGATCCATGGATTTTCTGACTGGTTGCTTCTGGGAGAGCCATTAGGTTGCTTTGTGAGGCAAAAAATATCTTGCACACAACTGTGACATTTTCAGAAAAGCTATGGTTTCATCTTGTCTGGCTATGTACACACTCTTCATGAAGAGTTCACTCTTTATCCTTCTTTTGCCTAAAACAGATAGCCTGGTTCTCATATTTGTCAACCTGATGAAGTATAGTGCAATGGGACTATGGCAGTTTGAAAACAAAAAGCCTTCAATGTAGTGTACAAAACCCATCAGTCCACCTACTGGGAGCTGTCATCACACAGCCTACTGCAGCATCAGAGCTCTTAAAGAGCCCCACAAAGCCAGGCCACAACCTGAAGGAAAGATTTATGCACCCTACATTTGGTATGAGAACTTATGCTCGCCTATGTGATCGGAGCATTGCCAGTATAATTTAATCACATTTCTTTTCCACTATTGTCACCCTTTTCCTTTCATACCAAATTCATTATTGAAACATTCTTGCATACAAATTGTAAGGGGTAAAAAATAGTGTGACCAAGTATGTGATTCCAGTTGTGTGAGCTCCCCATGCTCTGCCAATTTATTTATATTTTCATATTGTTATTATTAAATCTACCTAAATTTTTTATTCATATTTTCTGGATCAAACGTACTGACATTGCAAGCAGGTTCATATCCATTTCTCTTAAGCTGAATGTGTATTTCCTCAAAATAATGCATTTGTCTACCTGTTCACTATCTGGTAAAGAATGCTAATACCTGTTGAGTCTGGAATTTTTGAAGCATCATGGGCAGTTTTAGGAGGATCCAAGGGCATAATCTCTTGTCTGAATATCCCTCATAACTGTGAAAGACATCTATTTCTAATTAATGTAGAGCAAAGTAATTCCAAAATGCCCTTCCAAGATATGTATCCCTCCTCTCATGTACTTTGACCTACAGTCCTGTGTTACTATTTTTACAGGTTATGCAGTTCTAGAACAAGAAAATCTCCAACACACAGTGCTGCAAATACCCATCTTAAGTAAAAGTTCAATTTTTCAGCTTTCAGAAATGTCAGTACTGGGTACTATTGGTTTGGTTTGGTTTGGTTTGGTTTCTTACAGGTAATTCATTGTTTGAAAACCAAAATTGCCAGTTGTTGGACTGATAGAGAATTCTGACATGCTCACTTTAATACAGTAAATCACTTCCATGAAATCATTTTGTCCCCTATGAAGCAACTGCTTCTGAATGTGCAGGATACTGAATTGGCCATGCAGCCTGGTATGTATCAGTGCCAGTAATGTGGGGCTGGCCCTGATAGCCTTTGGAATATGCTTAGGGCTTGAACTGTCTCCCTTTATGACCACATGAGAGAACTGGTGTTCATAAGGTTATTTATACTGGCCAAGCCCATATCAGCTTCACATAGCTCCTGCCTCTCCTTAGAGTTCATGGAGCGGTTGGCACAGTTATTTTCCTGGTTACTCCATGCTTACCAGCACCCCACTAGCCAGTACAGCTGGAAATATAATAAAAGCAATTATGCTTGAAAGGGCTTATCAAAATCCTGTTTACTCTCCAATTACCCACCTACTGCTGTACTCTGGGTGAGAAATGGAATAGAAGTGGAAAAAAAGCACCAAGTAAATTACTAGGGAAATGTTGTATTAATCAATCAGTTGTGTCATAACAACGCTTTACCAGCTTGCATGTCAGCCTACCAGTGGTCCTTCACAGAAGCCACAGAATGAACCAAGGCCTGGCCCCAGCCCAAAGCAGTAACTTATGCTTGCTGCTGGTTTTCTGGTTTCTCTTTGATGTTTCAAACCATATGCCTCTTCTGAGTAAAACATTAAATCACCTCAGTGACTTCACTGAACTCCATCAATCCTCTGGACTTCGGCCTTTTGCAAGGTTTTCTAGCATTCTACTGCTTTCTATATATTTTTGATCCAGCAGAGTGTATGCTTCCTTAATGGGCCAGGTTATGTTCCTGGGCTTTTCTATTTGACCCTTTCTCACTGAGATGATTACTCTGGGGGGTTTTTCCTTTGTTTTTTTTTCTGTTTGGTTGGTTGGTTTTTTTAGATTTTTAGTTACCTATTCCAGCAGGAATATATGATACCAACTGATTGTAGCAATAGTTTAGATCTTCTTTCAAAACTTGTCTGAAGAGAAAGACCATGTGAAGTTACATGGTTTTCAATACGACATTTTATTGCTGTCATTAAAGAATAATGGCGTGAGCAAAATCGAAGTCCACATTTGGATTCCTAAGGAAATTTGTCATAACTTTTTGTAATCAGTTGTACTTCTGCACATTGGCTCTGTATTTCAAAACCAGTGCTCATCACCCATCTAGAGTATCTTTTGGCCAGTGCTGAGCAGAGCTTAATGAGTTGAGCACGCTGTCCTGAGCTGGACGTCAGCAGCTTGCAGAGAAAGAAATTCTGCTCTGACTCCTTGTCTTTTATGCCAAAAGTTGTAGCATATCTTAGATGTACATAATGCCATTTGGGTTCTCAACAATTTTGCCAATTGCTACCTCCTATTCCTCTTACTATGCTCTCAGCAGAAACCCCTGTGTGTACTGAGATGCACAAATTTTGCCCCTCACTGATTCTTTAGTACTATAGAAATAAAAAATATTGCCCTTGCTTAAAAACACATTGATCTCCAAGATTCCAAACACACATCTTATGGTATACTTGAAATATGCTTCATTTGTGGGTTTAAATCCATAGCGATGCATTTGAAAATTGGAACAAGTGGTGTCCTTTACTTAACAGTGTCTTTCTCACTCTTTTTTTCTCTCTCTCTCCCTTTTTGATGTATTTGTGTAACAGGCATTCGCCTAAAGTGGTGAAAGCAGCATCTCAGGTCCTTAATAGTATGTGGCAGTACAGAGACCTGAGAAGTCTCTACAAGAAGGTAAGGCTTGGGTTTTTTCTAGATTTGTAATCTTTCATGCTGTTATCCAAATTTGGGGGCTGAGAGACTTTAGACCAAAATATTTGTTCATGTGACAGGAAATTCACTTAGAGTTTAAGGTTTCAGATACTTGGAGTTCTTATTTTTTCCTTAATTTTTACTTGGTAAAGTATGGCAAAAAGGCAAAAATGCCCTTTGAAAATATGTGTGGTGGTGAAAAGAGGCTATAAATTTGATTTTAAAATAAATTTGAAAGGTGCTGGATCTGACAGCCTTGGAGAGCGAAATCCTCTGTTCATGGAACAAATGTATGTAAGCTCTCCTACTGGAACAGTCCTTCTTACACCTCCTCACCTTTTTCTGAGGAGATTACCAGATTTCCAGCCCTTCAGCTCCCAAATTTCCTCATGAGATTGTAAACAAGAGTATCTGAAGGAGTGGTGCTTAGGGACCAGCTACATATGGAGCTGGACTGAAACCTGATAGCTTTGTTTCTGATCAGCCAGCAGACAGTGGCATCATATACTTGGTTTTCAGACACTCTGTTGAGTCCATAGTACCATGCCATTCCTACAGGCCTACTAACCTCTTGAAAATGAATTGCAGTAGAGTAATATAACACTGTGAAACAACATTCTATGTAGCTTTTTAAACATGTGTCTACTTAGTAAATGAAAGCATTTACAGTAATTCTTGCAGATTATTTCCAAACTGGATTACATTCCATGTGAGTATCAGCCTGCAAATTTAGTTCTTCAATGTCTTCTTGCTTGGAATGTCACATCTTATGAAGATGATATTTGTCTTTGCAATCTCACCAGAGAGAGCTAAGACTTCGTGTGGCATGTTCAGTTCAGGCCCTAGTTAAGGCTGAGGCATAAGGATGGTGAAGTAGGGAAGGTTCACAGTGGTGTGGTCTTGTGTTGTATGTATTCTGCACAAGAAAACAGCTTAGTTATATGAAATGTATGCACCTAATCTCAAGCTGGCAGAAGCTGACCTTCTGTGTGAAATACTGTTCTTTTGCATGCCTCAGCCTTGCTTGTGTCAAGTCTGATGAGTGAGGAAGATGATAATTGAGTCTCTCCCATTGTTCACTTCCAGTATTTTCAGTCATCCTTGGCAGCCCTAGGGATACCATATGTGAAGACGTTCCAAGTAACGAGCTGATCCTCAACTGTCCCATTAAGAGGTGGGGAACAAACATGAGCTAGAGTAGGCTTTTCTTGATCCAAGGCAGTAGCACACTGGAAGTGTGCATAGCCTGACTTCCGTGCATGTGGGTGGCTGCACTATAGAAGCTGAGCTGTTCTGCACCATAATCTGTTAGAGGTTCTTACAATATCTGGCTCATGTCCAACCTTCTGTCTGTATATATACATGCTGTGATGGAAAAAGTTTCTGGGTTCCTCCATGCAGGAGATAATAATGTTTGTGCTGTGTGGCTGCTGAATTTACTGCTACCTAAGAGACAATGTTGGCTGCTGGTGTGATTGCTGGTGATGGACTTAAATACTAAGCATGCTCAGGTACTAAGTACCTGCATGCTTACAAGAGCATTTTCCATGGCCACAAATACATACTTGTGATATGGAAAATAGGACAGGCTAGCTTTAGAGGTAGCTTCCAGGACACTCATAGCAGACAGATTGTCTATATTATCAGCAAGAGAATTGTATTGGAATGCAGACATCACTTAATTCCTGCACAAAATCTTAAAAGGCAGATCAGTTTCTGCTACATATTTTTATACCAATTACATGCTATTGTATGTACTGTTAAGACTTGTATAAATACAGTTTCTTTTCATCAGTATGTTCAGATAGTTAATTTTAAATAGTCCTTTTTGTTGAAATACATACATTAATCTTTATAAAATTATAATATTTATTAAACTTGCCTTTAATAGGCTGACTCTTTCGCCAGCTGTCTGAGTTTAACCACTGTTTGGAAGGCAATGGTAATGGTTTTATGATAGGAAAATTAGAGAAGTTTGCATTTTACTAATACTCCGCTACTTATGTAATATAAAGATACTGGAACAATACAGATCTTTGTTTTGTCCCATTAAAATACATATGTGCCAGTAAAAATGAGTGAACGTACAGTGTAATACGATCAGCACTTTGCAGTATCTTGCTCTTGCACAGCCTTTCTTTTTGAAGTGCAGGTAAATCCCATTGCATAACCATCAGCAATTTGCTCCTGTGTACCGAAGTATCTATATAATTGCTTTTGAAGAATTGGCCAACAGAGACAAAATTTTGTATTGTAATACAGGGAAATAGCAAGCATCCCATTATAGTTAAGTGAAAGCAGCAGCAGTTATCTTCTGTTTGAGAAACAATGTAACCAATTAGTTTGAATAGTGGTGTATTTTAGAGCTACATGTTCACAATAAAGTAAGAAGATGTAAAAAGAATAGATATATTCTTTGTATTAATAGGCAAAGAAGGCAATACATGTTTACTGCTAATGCAGCAGCAGTCAGTATATTTAGTCCAAGTATGACTGGATCAGCAAAAACAGTAAGACCTCTTTCATTTTCTAATTTTGCTCAACGTTGCAAGGAGCATCCTAGAGCCAGCAGAAGATAAACTGCACTGACAGAAATCCGGAGTTGGGGATCGGTGTGGGTGCTCTTTAAGTCCACGATATCTTAAGCACTGTGTTTGCAGAGCCATGCCACAACCTGTACCCTCCACTGGCAAGTTCTATCCCATGTCCAGGGATTTCCAGGTCATAGCTGTGTAGTGGCTTTAGTGGGACACACAGACTCCTTAGGCTGAGCTGGCGTGGAAAAGACATAGCAAGTAAACAGCATTCAGATTTGTGAGCGAGGTGATAGTGTTAGATAGTCCTCTGTAGGCTTGTGCTTTGAAGGGAAAAAAAATAAATTTTGGTTCCTGGTGTGGTTAAGTTGGCACTATCCTAACACAGTCCAACAGGGAAAAGTTGTAAAATGCATAAATATTTCAGGTCCTAAAACTGTAGAAAAAAAAGTCTTGACAGACAAAGAGGAAGCAATTAATTTAGTTTTGAAACAAAGGAGTTGTCAGCCACCCCAGACGTTGCAGGTCCTTCATCATTCAGGATCTCATAGGAAATACTGCTTAATTTACAAGCAGTAGTTGGTACAGAAATCTGGTCTGGAAAGGTCCACCAAGAGGAAAACAATGTTCAGGTTCAGTCACATATAGACAGTGATTAGATTATTTAGTGTGATTACTTTCTCCAAAGGAGGTGATCGCATTTTTCATCAGCTGAGGAAATACGATCTCCCAAGGACAATATCGGCATTTTCAAACTTCTTCGTTTTCTACGAGCAAGACATATATTCATAAAGGATCATTTATCTGTCTCTGTTTTCATGAGTCTGTTCCGAATGACTTAAAATCTGATTTTCAGACATCCCTGAATGGGATGGTCTCATGGCCCAATCCCCATGGGTGGGTCAAGTGGCTCAACACCTCAGAAACACAAGGTACAGGAGTTATCCCACAGCTTGTTCCTACACTTCAAACTCCTGGTACACCCCTCCTCTTCAAGTGTCTGGGCAACCTGTATTATAGAGTTAGTAGGAGAAATAAGTGCTGCTTACAGCATCCAGAAAGAGAGATCCTGCCCCATTTATGCTTAGCCTCTTAAGCAAGGTGCAAGGAGCTACTACATGGTTTCTTTTAAAGACACCTATTTTTGACTCGGTTTCACTGTCCCCTAGTCTATCTCTAGGGCATTCACTGGTTGAAGGTTTGGGGACACTTGAGAAAATACAGATTTGACTATAAGAGAGCGAGTTTCCATTAGCTGGTAAACTCTTCTTTATGTCAATATTCAAGAAAATTGGCAACTACTCTTAAACACAGATAGCTTGTTAAATTGCATGAGGAAATTTGAGCAAAAGGGTTGTGCTAAATGAGCTTAACATGAAAGAAAATTTATTAGCTAAAAACAAGCTTCAATTAGCCTTAAATGCGTGTACTATTAAAGAGCTGGAGGAACTGTCAGGAAGAATATGTTTTCTATTAATTGGTTTGCTTTGCCTAACCACTTAGGGTCCCACAAAATATGTTTACATTCTATCATTATATTTACACTTACTCTGTCTTCCAGTGTGTAAGTAGAGGTCATGATGAATTTGTAGAAAATACTTTTCTTTCCCATTTATCGTGGTAGGTTTCTGTTCTGCACGGAATACTAGAAGTGTTTGTCCCATCTGCCTGCCACCTGAATAAAAATACCACCCAACGTTGGAAGCCAGAGAGGCTGTTGAGGGCGGTCATCCTTCAGCATGTATTGTGCCATTTCTAGCAGGGATATTTTTGTGAAAGGCATTTAATGGAGTCACTCAGACAATGGCCTCATCTGTGATTGGTTGGGAAAAAATACATAGAATTGCCTGAAGTCTTCCAAGCAGTTTAAAGCAGTGTGGATGTAGAAAAAACGTGCTTTTCATGTGACTTTCAGAATAATAAAAAGATCACTTTATGAGAAAGTCCTTTATCACTAAATGTTCCATGAATATTGACAGCATTGAACTTCAAAACCCTAGTCTCAAGGAGTTTTAGAATCTAAAGTATTTTCTTAAATAAAATATACCTACTCACCTTTTAAAAATGCTAATTGCAACATCCTATCATGTAAACTTGGGACACATCATTTGGAATTTCTTCGGTTAAGGTTATTATTATCAGTCAGACGTCCCCCAAAAGGAAGCTGGTTTAGGTTAAATTTATCTAGTGAAAAGGTCTGTGCAGAACTTAAACCATACATTAAAGATCTAAATTCTAAATCCAGAGCTTAATAATTCCTCAAAAATAGTGGCTTGACTTGAAGGAACTATTTGTGTGTTCAGATTGTTCATGAGCATATGTACTTTGCAGTGCTGATCTTTCAGCAGGGCTTAATTTATTTCTGTACAATTGGCAAAAGCTTTTTCAGATTAATGTCACCCTCTCAGAAAAAGGATGAATTAATTTAAGATAAACCCCCTTGTGTAATATGGAGCTAAAGTATCATTATAGAGAAGGCTTTGTCTAGAGCCCATTTTTATATTAACTTTGAAAATGCAAGTACCTGATTAATAAATGATTGACTGATTGATTGATTTATGGCAGTGGGCGTCCCCAAGCTTCAGTGTGACTGATGACAGAGGATTTTCACCAACCCACGACTCTGGGTCATGGCACGCTCAGCATACTCTCTCCCAGAGCCAAGAAACCAGAATCTATTCCCCAACCCAGGTATTCTGGCTGTCAGCTGACCAATCTTGAATTGTTGTGTTTCATGCATACTGAGATTTGTACCCAAAGCAGTTCTACAGGAGACTGTTGAATCAAAAGTAACAAAGCCTAACTGAAGAATATGCTTTTAAGTGGCACAGTTGAATTCACTGAACCCTGCAGGTTCTAGGTGGAAAGTGTCTCACTTCACTTAGGAGAGTACGTGCAAGGAAGGTGTGCAGAGTTCTGCTCTCTCTGAGGTCAGCACATACCAGTGAGAGGGGCAAGTGCATTACCTGCAGTTCCCTGACAGTCCTTCTAGCATTTCTCTGATCTCTTTCCTGATTGTCTCATCCTTTCAAAGAGAAAGGAGGCTGCTGATAAGCACTATGTTGCAACAGGAGATTAAATTTATCAAGAACATTGCTTTGTTTTCTGGCTCAGTGGCCTCTCTTAAGAAAAAAAAGCAATAGCTGGACATTTCAAAAAGGGGATTCCAGGTAAACTGGTATACTGGCACACCTATAGAAAAATTAGTGTGTCCAAGAGTCAATTAAATTCTAAAAATGTTAATTTTCAAAATCTCTTTTAAGATTGGTAGCATACACTTCCTTCAGACAGAATTATAGGTGATGAAAATTAGCAGGACTGATAGGTGGGTTTTTCTGGGGAAGGTTTTGTTTGTTTGTTTGTTTTGGGGTGGTTTTTTGTTTTTGTTTTGTTTTTGTTTTTGTTTGGGACAGTCTTGAATTTGAGGTAGTAAAATTCCATTTCCTTAATTTAAAAGTGTAATCTTTTTTTTTTTTTTCTTTTAATATTTTTTCCTTATTAAATTATTTTATGGCATTATCACAAAGTACCTACTACATATGCAAAACATCCTAGTAAGTCTATGGAGGGACTTTATGTCTGTGTGTTTTGTGTGTGTGTGTGTGTATGTGTATGTGTTATATATATATATATATATATATATATATATATATATATATATAAAGCTATACATATACAGATATATATAGACACAGTCATACATACGTGTCTCTATATTATCTCTGATAAAATATTTAGGGGAAATTGGACTTTAAATGTTTTTCCTGGCCCCACAGAACATAGTAGCTATGCTATTTCTTTCATTTTTTTGGTTTTTCACCTGGAAAAGAGAAGACATCAGAGAAGAACTCATTTAAATACTCCAGACATAAATACCTTTCAAGGTTAGAGTAAATCCTTTTCATCTTTAGCTAACAGGAATATAGTTAAAACACACAGCATTTCATCATCTGATATGTTACATTACTTTCTTTTGTTAATTACGAACTAGGCAAAGTCCTAATTTGACTGTAAATAAAGGAAATGTGGAAATTTTCTGCTGAAGTAAAATACTCTCAAGTCTTTTTAAAGCATCTTCTGAATAATTTTAGTAGAAAGCAGTTTTGTTACCAATATAACAAAAGAGTTATAGTCTTCAAATGTATAATTTCTTTTTTTCTTTCTTAGAAAATATGTGATTTGGCTTTAGTTGAGCATTTTAAATGTGACTTTTTGTCAATTTGCAATCTTGCAAAATACTGAATCGTGAAATTGTCATTGGATGCAGTTTTAGAGAAAAAGTTAGTATTACTGATTTGTGTGTGTGTGCATTCTTAATTCTGCATTTTATGCTAAATATTATTTTCCAGTGTTCATGTTAGATAGGTTTGCCTATCCCAATGCACACACAAACGTGAAGAATTTCATCATTAAAGCAAAGGCATATTTTGTATTCAGCAGGAAATAACAGGTAGTTGCAGCAGAGAAAGAATATATATATGATAATCATTTCACATTATTTCTTAGAGACATGAAAACCTCTCCAGTGAGCAATGATATGATAGTCTGGAACTTCGTTTTTACCTCGATGCTACTTTTTCAACATAATTTACATTAGGCAGCATCACCATGTATCTAAATTCACCATTTAACTTAACTTCCCCTTTTGATTGCATAAACCTTCCCAGGGATTGTTTTTTTTTTAAGAATCATTCAAACCTTTGGAAAGAAAACGATAACATTTCTGGCATTTTGATTGCCAATTGCCTGCTGGAATTACACCCTATTTATCTATACAATAGGAATTTACATATCATGAGAAAAATCATGAATCCTAAAGGGGAAATTGTGCAAATAAATTGAACTGACATAGAGAGGCAAACTCTTTGGCTTATGCAGAAGTAGTCAGGAGTATTCACACAGGGAAAAAGTGATGTAAAAGCCACTCTTGAATTTTTAAAAGGAGACAGAGAAAAATCTCATTATTTGGCAAAATATATATTGTTTTCACCTAGCTGTGCTACCATTTGAAATCTTCTGGCTACTTTTTTAAGAAGGAAAATTTTTTAAAAGACCAGAATATTACAAAATTCTAAGTCAAACTGATTGTTGTTTCAATTTCATTTTAATGCCCATAATTATCATTTCACTTGTGGTGTCAGGTGAATGAATATGTTCTGATTTCCTCAGCTTTTTCATCGTCTCAAGTAATATTTTTTGTACTTCCTTCTAACTTTCAGTTTATTAACAATTTCAAACAGTACTAGAAAGACAGAAAGTGATTACTATTATAAAAATATATTTTGCATAGCCTGAAGAGTGTAGAAAATATTTTGCAGTCCAAAATATTCATGTTCTTACCTATATCACAATGACAACACATGGCGGAGTATCAAATCATGTGTTTCGACATCAGTTACATCAGAAGATGTTCTCAAATGTTCTATCCTTCTGGATTCCATAATTTACTAGATATTATTAATTGTCATTTATTATAATAATTTTGCATTTTACATAGTCAAATTCTTTGTGATGGCCTCAGCAAAGATTTATTCACTATGCAGTATAACCTACCATTCCTTTAGTTATGTTTCAGTATTTGCATGTTTCTCTCTGAAACATTTTCAATGTCTGTGATGATACTGAAAATATTAATAGCAATCTGGATACTCTGCCTGAACTGAAAATTCAATACCAATGATCATTTTTCATGAAAACAGACCTGCTCTTACTTCTTGTACTCTTTCAATAAAAAATGAGATTTTTAAAAAATTATGTAAGATAACTGAGCAAAATTAGAGCAAAACTAATGTTTTGAGGGGTTTTTTTTGTTTGTCTTTTTTTTGCAAATACTTGTTTGTCTGTTGGACAACTTACCTGTATGTTTGCTGGTAAATACCTCTGTGTACATGTATGTACATGAATACACAAACAGGCTGTGGATGTAAAACTTTAACACAACACAGAGTAGACTTAGAAGACGCTGCCTTTTTAAGTATGATGCCCACAGTACCCAAAGGTAGGATATTATGTAAATGTTCTTCCCCAGAGAGTGGTTGGGCACTGGAACAGGCTCCCAGGGAAGTGTTCACAGCACCAAGCCTGACAGAGTTCAAGGAGGGTTTGAACAATGCTCTCCAGCACACCAAGGTGTGACTCTTGGGGTGTCTTGTGCATGAGCAAGAGCTGGCCTTGATGATTCTGATGGGTCCCTTCCAGCTCAGGAGATTCTGTGATTCTGTAATTCTATGTCCAAACAAATAGACCTTGGGAAAGTGTACAGATATAAACCTTAATGGTTTTAGTTGTGAGCTTAGAAAGTATTTACAGCTGTAGTTGAGCGCTGCTTTTCCCCTGAGGGCATTAAGGGCACGATAGTACTTCCCTCTAGCATTGAGCATTGTAGCAAGCAGTAATTCAGCAACCAAATTTAGCAGTAGTTCTCCCAGATAATCACTAAGGAGTGAATGGAAGCTGGCACCATTCTCATCCAAAATCTACTAGACTCAAGAGGTGCTAAAGAAATGAGAAAAAAATCAAAGTTTATCCAAATAATTCTCTAGGAGGAGCCATATATATGTGACACTAAAGCATCCTCAGCATTGATATTGGGTCTCATGGTAAGCTCTAGCTGATTCATAAGGGAATGATGAGGTACTGTTAATTTAAAAACTCAAGTCCACTCTAAGCTTGCTAAGTACAGATTTAGAAGAGAGAAATTTGATCTCATACTTCTGTAAAGTCTCTCCCCAAAGTACTCCACCCTTTGAACTTCCCTGAAGAAAAGAAAATTTAAAATGCAGCCCAGGAGTCAGTATCTTTAGCTTAAAGCCTTCTTTCTGAAGGGAATTTTATAACTGAAGTTTCTGAAATATCCTTAGGGTAGAGCTATGAGGCGGCATCCAGAATCCAGAAGGTTATGCATAGGTCACATCTACAGATGCTTTTTCAAAAGTATGGTACCTCAGAGTAAAATTGGATTTTAATCTTTGAATAGAAAATAGAGACCTAAGAAAATTATCTACATATCTTTTGGTACTGAGAACTTTTTAGTCCATTTAAATGATGTATTAAATATTTTTAAACTAATATAAACATTAATTAATGGCAAACAACATTTAGCTGGATTCATATGTACAATACTGCAAAAATCCAGAAGTCATTCTGAATACTTTCAAAGGCATTTTAAAGATGCGTGCAAAGAAACTATTTTTAATTGCTGTGAGTATTTTTCTCCAAAATCCATTCAAGGTATATCATGTCTACCATTCTGAACAAAATGTCATATTTAACTAACTTGTATGCTTAACACTTTCTTATCTAGGTTCAGGCACAGATCAAAGTAGATGTGCAGTAAAGGGTATGGGTGAGAAGCTCGTTTCCTCTCAGCAGATTTGAATGGGGTTGTTGCACGGTGTTGGTTGGCTGCTTATAGTTTTGCAAATGAGTCAGATCAGTAGAACTTTTACTTAGAGTAATGGCACACTCATGGAGCACAGAGGGGAGGGAAATTAATTAATTCCTGAGTCAATCACAGCATATTTCTGTCTTCGAGGTAAATAGTCAAGCTGGGGTAGTCGATGCATAACAGTGGGTGTCTTGCTGACTCTGAGCTGTGTTGCCATACTTGCACTATGATCATCCTCATTCTTCTGGGTTCCATAAGGAGATTTCAAGTGTTTGTTCAATGTGGCCAGTAAAGGTTAATTCAGTCAAAGGTCAATGAAATATTAAGCTGCTGCATCAATATCCTACTTTCAGTTCTTTGATGTTCTACATGATCTAATAATGGGTGGGGTAAAAAATACTAGGAAGTCTTTCTCATTTCTTCCTTCTCTTCCTAAAACTGTTAACAGAATTCAAAGATGCCCTATATATGTCTGCCATTTCAGACCTTTAAAAAGAAAAAAAACTTGTATTTTGAAAGGAGTCTTTTTTTGTACTATGTGTGCTTTGTTCTGAGTGCTTTACTTCCTTTATTTGCTGATACAGCTTGTCTTGATGAAAGAGCTGTAGCTATTTCTTCCTGCAAAAAGTAGAAATGAGAAGTTTCACTGGAAGTTTCTGAGTTGGTTTTATTACTTTTAATTGTACAGAGTGCTTTGAAAGAAAGTTGAGCATCCTCTGAATTGAGAGTTGTAGGCTTTGGTCCAATAGCATGTTTCTCTTTGAGATAATACTTAGTGAATTGTAAAAAAGGTGTATCAGTAAAAAATTATGTGCATTTCTCATTAATAATGTCCATGTGTGCTGGTGAACTGCATGTTCAAAGCAGAATATCCTTAAACTCACACAGCTTATCAGTAATCTCTTGGAGCTGTTGAAGTGTGTTATGCACAAACTTTTGACCTAAAACCAAGGGCAGTATGAGTTCCTCCAATAAGTTTTCTGAAGGGGCACTACTTCCATTATGTCAGACAGTTACACATTTGAATAAAATGATCCTCTGTTTTCAGTTGCAGTGCTGCACTTTGGGAAGCACAGACTTCTAATGGCTCTTGATCACAGTCATTATCATCAGTACTACCATGTTCTTTACCATAAGGGAGAATGGTGCAAATTTCACTGTGATAATGATGTTTTTCATGTTTTACACTCTCAGGTATAATAGAAGAGTTGTATCTGGTTGATTTTATGGTTTAATGCATGAAAAGTAAGAGTAAAAGGTGTTGATTGGTTTCTAGCCTTTGGAAGGACAGTAGATTTAAGATACTGACCGTAAACATAAAGTAGTACTTGTCTCTCTCCTGAGATTTTGTGGCCGAGAGCCAGAGTTCACATTTCTAGATCATATACATGTTAAGATAGGTGGAATTGCATTACTGGAATGAAAATTACAACACAAATCAAAAATTATTGTACACATTTTCTTGCAAGCACAGTTTTTTGTACATACAAGATACAAGCAAGAATAGATCTTTTGTGATTCTTACAATTTAAATTATAGCTTATATACCTTATGCAGAGGAAAATAGAAGAGCAGAAATTCTAGCTGAAGGGCCAAGTACTGCCTTCATTTCCTCTAAAATATATTAAAATAATTTTATTTCTATAAAAGAGGCAAAGTGATGCTTTGAGAAATTAATTTATTTCATTTTATTGCAGTGTTTTGGAAGTTTTATTTTTTGGCTGCATATAGCCTTAGCAAAACGAGTAATGAACTCTGCCGTATCTGAAGTCTCGTCCTTCATGCTTTGCCTCACATACAATTCTCTTTTCTTGCAGCTATTTTATTCATCAGATTAGGTCTTGTCATCTTTGCAGTTCACACAACAGGAAATCAATAATTAATTATGGATAGGTAATGCAATGCCTCACTGATTGCCTAAAACATACAAGACTTGCACTTTATAAAACCACCAGGGATAGTTTCCTTGCTGTTTCTCACTTGAATAGATTTGGCAAGTAATTAGCGCTATCTCTCCCTCATTGTGTGTCTCTTCATAGCTAAAATCAAGGGACGAGGTGTAAAATTAAGGTACAAGATCTGTGATTAGAAGATGATAACAATGCACATCAAAAAGTGTATTTGAAAAAACAGAGAAGTCACCAAGGCCATACATGGTATTTATGAAAGAAAAAAAATGGATGATATTCTCAGAAGAATATAGTACCCCTTGCACTGCAATGGAAAAGAAAAACAGGGAGAGAAAATATTGTAGATTATTTTGGGGTGGAACACTGACAGTAGGAGAATAATGGTGTTGCTTTCAGAGAAGCTGAGATGGAGGCTGGGAGGTGTATGTCTCATTTCGAAAAAAATGAGTTTAACCACCGATTCTGAAAATGTCACTTCAAAGAGCCTACAGAAAACTTAATAATCCTCAGCCAGTGCCAGACAGTTTTACTGCAGTTAATGACTGTCTGACTAGGAGCCCTTCTTTAAGCCTCATGCTGCCCTAAATACGTATTTCAATACGTATTTGTCTTTCAGCTTCTTAAGCAATTGAATTTCTGCTGTGTCTGGGATGCAGAAACGGTCACTTATAAGTAAAAGCCATTTGTACGTTGGAATTCAGAGTGGAGCCCACTGCAGCAGAGAGGAGACGGAAGCGCTGCGTGCATCACACAGCTGCACCAGCTGTGGAGCAACATGGCAGCCCCAGCACTGGCGCTGGGACAGGGACTGAGGGACCCTGGGAGAGGTGACTGCTCCAGTGGAGCTCTGCCACCTGCCTGGCCCTGCTGCTGCTGCTCTTTGCCCTGGCTCAAGTGACAGCACTGCTTTTCCATGGGGCTCTCAGCAGAGTCTCCATCCTCCCACCCGGTCAGGTCTGTGCAGGGGAGGAGGGAGTGGCCTTCCTCAGAGGCTCACACAGGAGTGGTACTCCCAACATGACCATTAACCAGCAAACAACCACCTTATTTTCATCATGAAAAGGCATGGGAAGCAAGCTGTGCTTTCCTTTAACCGCTGTGACTGACTTCTTATCCTGTCACCAACTCCCTGATCTTTTATCCAAATTAATGTAATATTTTTAAATCCCCCAAACCTGAATTTCTCTTTAAAAAATAATCTTCTGGCTTCTGTAAGTTGTGGAAATGAGACTATGAGCACAAATTCTAAAATCTTCAAATTAAGATGAACTTCAGTGATGCATGTCTTCACTTTGAGTCTGTTGATTTTGTGTGCTTGGCTCATAATTCTTTGGAAGAGAAGGGGAGCCACAACACTTGGAGTCAGCAGCTCTTTGGAAGCCATTGAAATTACTCCAGAATTAAGGATTTAAGCCAAACAGACATGTAAGCTGGGAGAACACTCCATCCCTACCCTTCTCTTGAACAATTTACCTCTTTGGAAGCAAAAGATAAAATCCTAGGAATAAAAATGTCAATGCTCATTAGAATTGAAGAGTAACTGATGGCAGTAGAATAATGTTTATTCGTAATACTTCTTAAAGCAGATCAATTCCCAGGAATTCTTTTCTGGTTTTGAGTTTTTCTGGAAACGACACAAGCAAATCCAGAAAGAACAATACTTTCTGGAGTCATTTACTGTTAATAGGATTTCACAGTGTAAATTCAATTTAAAGTTGTAAATTCAAAGGAAAAAAAAATTAAAATGCCTTCAGGTTTAAATTAGATAGTTTATCTAAAACTAGTTGGTTTGTTTTCCGGGAGTGTTTCTGAAGTTTTTGAAGCTGTAAGAATTTAGTTGAAATCCCTCTTCTGAAGTAAATACTTTTCAAGTACAAAGGCAGGAACTTTTTTAGAGAACAGTTGTCTCACCATCTCTTCCTCAGCAGCTCACATTTCCTTGTTACCCCCTCCAGTGGTGAACAGATCCTGTTGGTGGGGACTAATTAGCTTCCTCTCTTGCTGCCATGGGGTAGGCTAGCTTGGTATCTTTGTTGAGAAACTCTTGGAAATATATTTATTCTTTCTCTTTTATTAAAACAAAATAATATGATCACAGATTGTAAACCCTAGTGATAAGTAAGGGTGGTTGTTGGTGATCATAAAAAACACATTATTTCGGAAATCCCATGTGAGAACTCCATGAGATATTTATGTGGATCAGCCCAACCTTGTCACCATTTCAGATTTCTCATCACAGTCAAGTCATACACATAATTTTCATACGGCAATGTATATAGATTATTTGATCCAGTTTTAATTTCTGCTGTGTCCTATTAGAGTTGTGACAGCAAATTCCCACTGAAGAATTGCCCAGATCTGTGTAAGTCTGATGAGCCTTGACTTAATTCACATCAGATTTATCTTTGGCTGTAGACAGCGTCACACTGGTGCACACAGCAGTTGGGACATTTCATTTAACCTGACAGTGGTGCTGTAACTTGTGAAGGAAGCAACACCAGCAACTCAGAGCAGTGTCTGGCTGAGTTTTCTTACAGGCACTTTGCCTTGTTGCTGTGTCACCTACTTCTAAGACCACAGCAGGTCTAGTTACTGATCCCTGCAAGAGATTGTCTATCAAAACTTCACATTTCTGCAGCTTATAACCATTAATAGTTATTACTGCAATTAATATCCTGGAACCAGTAAAAAGCTGGCTTTTGAATAAGGAAGGAGGATGACAAAGCAGGTCTGGTCCTCTGTGCTTCAAGGTATTAAATCAGGTTACAAGGGGATCAGACCTGAACCAAGAAGTAGCATGTTGGAGAGGTTGTAAATTTCAGGAAGGCAGGACACAACCTTATCTATAGTTTTTCAGGCTTTAGCTGTTTTTTATTGGATTTATTGCATCATTTTAATTTTTTCTCTCTAGTAGGAATGTTCTGTTTACAGGAAGTTGCTCTCTCTTTCTAACAATGTTCAAACACTTGTGGCCCAGAGTCAGAGCAGACTGTGCTCTTCAGCCCTGAAAGTTACTGAGCAATCATACAGCCATCATACATCATACAATTTCTCTGGAGCACTCAGTGCTTTTCAAGTCAGTGTCTTCATAGAGCAGCTTATCAGCATAATAAGTCAGAGGATAGGGATTATTTTCAGTTTTGCTGCATGGCTATTAGCCCGTGGACTGTTGTGGGATTTCTTTCTGGGTGGATGCTGTGAGGTATACAGATAAGGCAGCATACCCTCCTTGACTCCTGGACATTCCTTGGCCACCTTACTCCTCTGTTGTCTGTGAATTCTTCAGGCAGGAGCTCTGGTTCCCTGTTGGGTCAACATGTTGTCAGTTCCCATCAGGGCTTAAGTTAATTCAGTCCTCACAATGTTACTGTACTGCAAGAGAGAAAATGGTGTGTCTGATATCGTTCACCTCCACAAATCATCTCCTCAAATCAAAGACTCCACCACCAGTGACTTCTGAAAATCTGAAATTCTTGCAAACACAATAGAAAACTGCTTTCCATTTTGCCCTTATATTTTAAACGCAAAGAGAATATCAAGAAAAGAAAAAACAAATTACATTTTCGTGTGACACATGCAGTATGTGTTATAACAAAATAATTATTTTCCCATGAGCCTGATGAATAGGGTTTTTTTCCAAAATGGCTGAAAGTCGAGCAGGGAGATAAAGAACCTGTTCACCCCTTAAGCCCAGTAAAAAGTGATCAGAGAGACTACAGTATCACTTTCATTTTCTATAGCAATCATTCAACTCCTATCACAATTTTAAACCTGCACCTTTTCCAAGAGGATATTGTCAGAAACATGTGAGTACCAATAAATCTTTAACATTTGGACTTTATGATGTATAATTGATATAATAGTATAATGGATATATTCGGTATAGCCAAAATACAGACAAATGACCAGTAGAAGATGCATTGGAAAGAGGTATAATAAGGTATTTCTGTACTCAGGTTGTTCTCTGGCCTCCTGTAGTGTGCAGTTGCTACCTATTAATTAATTACTGCCATTTAACAAATGCATCCATTCTGTATCAGCATTGCATTGAATTACTTTCCAGTTTGTCAAATCCTTTTGTCTTACTCTTCCTCTCCTAGATCACATTTGTGGCTAGTAAATTAGTTTCTTAAATTCAGTCTCAGATATTTTGGTCTTGAGTTAGCTTTCTTCTCTGCAGGACACTGCTGTGTACTGTACCTTTAAGTACCCAAATCAATTTAATTAAATTTCATTACAGGCAGTAGACCTGAAACAAACTAATGAAAGCAGCCATCATGTCAGGTGGTATTTATCTAGCCATTAAATTGAAAATACCCCCTTTAGGCTCTTAAAATTAGTTTCAATATTTAATACTAATAGCTTTTGGAATTGTTGATGGAGATAGTTTTAATAAATTTGCTATAAACGGTTTACCTTTACAAGGAAAGAAGCTTGTTCCTTGCAGCAGAAGGGAGCTAAAGATAAATAAAGTAGTAGGGTTTTGAAATACTGTGAGGTCTGGGAGCTGCCCACAGTCTGTTGAAAAACACTGTGAAAGTCATCATACAGTGACAGGAGTATGCCTTGTTTAGTCAAAAGCAATACCAAATCAGTACAAAATTTGTCTTAGAGTTTATTCTTTGCCTCACTTGTCTTATTGAGCTGATTTGGCTTGCCAGCTTTAGAGTTTGTAGCAGAATTTATTTGAAGACCTCATTATAAGCACTACTGTCACCAGAGAGAAAAATAAAAATTTGCAGGGAAGAGAAGAGAAAACATCCGCTGCAGAAAAGACTGCTAGTGCCTGCATCCTAAACAGCTCTCCTTGCTGCTCAGGCACCTTGCAATGCTGTGTCTGAGGAAGCAACGTTGACAAAGTACCTGTTGTTATCCTACACAGCAGAACTGGTGCCGTGTGCTATTCCTGCAGGATCTGTGGGATGGTGTCAGGGATTTATTTCATCCACTTGCCATCAGAACCAGGCTGCAGGTATTAAGGTATAGAATACTGATGGAATAGACAACAGGAAGAAAGACTTAGGGGAAAACTCTTGTCACTTTTTTTCTGAATGATATTCCAGGGTTTTACTTGAGGGAAGCAAGAGTGCAAAAGGAGAGTATACTTGGCCGTGATTGTACCCAGAGCCACAGAAGTGGAAGCATTTCTATCTTGCTCTATGTAAGCATGGTCGATGTCTCTTCTTTTGCAGGCAGAAAGTAATAAATAGTGCATCCCTTTTCCTTTTGTCAGATCGAAAGTCTGTCCTCTTCATAGCTTCCCATTCTTCCGTCTGTTTAAAAGAAAATTTCTTTTGAACAGAATTTATTTCTGACCCCAGAGAAGGAGGAAGAAGTACACCATTTTTCTTCATCAGGGTAAAAGCATGGGCTTCTCACATGTTAGCTCCTTCAGGTTTATAATAATCAATGCACAAGTTATTGTTAACCAGAGACAAAAAATTAAGGATATATGTGTTTCTTGTAGTCTTGATGCTTGGATAAGTTTATTGGACTTAAGCTGTTCATTATAGCTCTAACTATAGCCTATTATGTCTTCTTTAAAGTCGATGTATTTTATATATATATGTATATGTCATATATAGTAATTTCCAATTTGATTTAAGAAGTTAAGACTTCACAGATGTTTTTCTTTCATTATCATGAACCCTCCCTCTAGCTTGGAGGATGTGGTTTGTGTAGAAACTTCTTCTTGGAGACCAGATATGGTTTGGAAACATTGTATATAGAAAATTTTTGTTTAAGGAAGTGGTATTAAAGATCAAGTATTTCTTTTTTTAAGTTACTCTTACTATTCTTTAAGTAACTAGGTTTCTCCCTTATATTGTCTTATATGACTGTGATTAAATAGAGGTAGAGTTCAGTGAAGTGTCCTAAATATGAGTGATAGAGGACAAGCAGTCACTACTGACTCCAGGGAAAGTCCTGACTGTACTGTAAAAGCCATAGCCCAGATTTCAGACTTCCTCATTTTTGTCTTTGAAATTGTGAGATTCACTCCTGTTTGTACAAATGCAGTACACGAGGAGTACAGACATTCTGCACCTGTAGTTAGGTGTCACCTCCATCTGTCCCAATTTGTTTATAGAATTTCCCTCTAAAAGAAGTATGAGTATCTTCTTTCCTCCTGCTGTGTCACAGTCATGCTAAGTTCTGTTTTCTAAGAGTCTTGTGGAAAGAGGATTTTCAAGCCATCTTCTCTTCCAAGAGCCATGTTCCCATGGTTTCTGTGGATGGAACAAAGTCAGACAGATACATTGAGCAAAGGCAGAGTGTGGGAAGGGATCGGATTCATTGCTGGATATGTGGAGTAGCTGAGTTAGGGGGTGGGAATATTCTTTACTACCCCAACCGTGAATTATCCTTCTGTAAGCAAGAGGAAAATTCCAGCTGGTTTTTGGTAATGTGTTATTGTGTTTATTTTTATTCAGCATTTCATAGCAAAACTCTTTTTTAGCACCATGCCTGGTGCTTGACTACATTTCCACTGAGCACAACAGAAAGTGGGCATTTATGCTCTCATGATAGTTTCAGACTAAATGTAATACATTTTTAAAAATGCATACATTATTTTGGATTATTGCATTATGTTATGGTGCATGAATAAACATGAATTATTTAAACTTTCCCTTTTTTATTTTTGATTTCGCTGTTTCTAGTATTTGTATTTGTTGCATTTTTTTTAATACATCATCATTAACATAGTTTTAAATAGAAGGAGTAGAATTTCATTCTGTATGCCTTGAAGAAAACTGGAACAAGGAAAATATATTGATTCTTTTTCTCTCGTATGAAAAAGGGCAGTTACTATGCTAAATAGTAATTTAGCTAACTAAGCTAAATAGATGTGCAGTCTGGTAATCCTGGAACTTCCCAATCTACTTATTCCAAAACTTCCGTATAAAATGGAAAATATTTCAAGCCAGAGTGTTGTTTGCAATGTGAAAACATAGGTGTGGAAAAAGAGGCAGAGCTATTTAACAAATAGCCTGAAGCAGTGTTAATAATTTGAGTCTATCTGAGATGTGTTGTTTTATAGAACTTTCTACATTTATTTTTATTCCTGCTGTGTCAGCACAGCCAGCACATCCTATCCTGCACCACTAACTTTATTTACCGCCCAGTGGCAGGGGGAAGACAGCAGCCTACTGGTGTATCCATAGCGGAAACACCAGAGGAAAATTCTCTGCTTAAAGTGAGGAACTGTGCGGCGTTTCACTGACCCTTGCCATGATTCTTGGTGTTGCAGGATGGATGGTCACAGTATCACTTTGTAGCCTCATCTTCAACAATAGAAAGGGATCGGCAAAGACCGTACTCCTCATCCCGCACGCCCTCCATCTCTCCCGTGCGCATGTCTCCGAACAACCGCTCAGGTAAGGCACAAGGAATCAACCCGTCATTTTGCCAGCATCTGGGTTTGTTGGTAGCTCTGGTGGAAGGGCACAAAGTGTATTCTTTACTGTCTCCAAATGACCTGATCAAAACAGGATTTTAATTTTTTTCATTAGCACCTGGTAAAGTTTTACAGAGGATTATTCCATAACGTTGGTCATAAATTTTCCCAGAGTGTTTTCTTGATGGGGATTACCTGACTAGATCTCAGGGCAGTGTCGTCCATTGGTAGCACCAGGAAATTCTGTTGCTCACGTTGCTAGTCTTGAAAGCCACTGTGTGGTTTTGCTCACTTAGCTTAAGTTTAAAGACTCACATTACATTTTTGGCAGCTTTTATTCCGGATATGGGTGTATACATATGCATATGTAAGTTTCACAGATTTGTCTATATGTCTTCCTGTTACATTGATAGCATATTAACACCTGCTGTTATCAACTCTATATGATCTGCACAATGAACTCATGTAAGTATCTCAACTAATCCCTTAGTGCAAATTAATTTTCTGTCTAGAAATTGGGTAATCTTCCCCTCACTTTATTCTAAGGTAGAACATACCTTCATTAGATAAAGCCATTCCCAGTGAAAAAATTTTCAAGATAAACAGAGTGCACTGTCAGTCTCTCAGTGGCCTTTCTGCTGCTTGTTGAATCAAATGCTGTCATTCCATAGGTACACCAAGGGTTTAGGATTAAAATTTCCAAATTTATGATTACCATTATGCCACAGTTTGTTTTTTAAGAAAATTGTTTAGTTAATTATCTAGAAGCTGCATCTTAGTCCTGCAGAGCAACTGAGGAGATGTTAAAATGTAGCCAGAAGTACAGTGATAGCTACTATCCTGTCTTAAATATCTGCCACTAGTCCATAAAGGGCTCTTGTTCCTTTTTCTTCTCTAAAATCTCATCTTGACTGTAAGTGCAACGTACTTGATATGTCTGGCCCTGAGATCTTAGTTCTGTCTCTTGCCAGAACCATTTTCTCACTTCTGTTACTCTAAATTTCAGATGAAATTTTACTGCAGTCATCAGTTATCATAATACTGGAAAAGCACAAATAATAGTGGATGTTTCTGAAGGAAGAAGAGCCCATGTCATTACACACCAGTCAGCTCAATGTCAGTCTAGAAAATTGCTGGAACAAATAATCAGAACCTGAGCAACTCAAAGGTAGTAGGAACATAAGATATTACTTAACTCTAGGAGTATCTATTTCTACATAATAAAAGTTGCTGTGTGTCTGGTAGTATCCGTAGCAAATGCTAGCATTGATTCAATACCAATTGCTCTTATTAAATCTATCTGAATTCCTGCTACAACATAATCAAAACACTTTGCAGAAAGGTCAGTAAGTACAATATCCTATGATCAATAAGATTCTTTAACACAGCATTTTTTTGGACAAACCTAAGGCAAGCTAGCCAACAGTTCAGAACACATCCTGTGTAATAAAAAACTTACTGAAAACCATTCACAAGTTAAGGATATTGTTTATTGCCAAAACAGCAGAATGCCGTGCTTGGAGCCTAGCCTAGGTCTTGTACTCCTCAGTGGTTTTAGTAATGACCCAGATAATCTGCAAAAGTTACCCATTACCTTTGTGGGTGACATAAACCTGGGAGAAACTCATGTTCTTTGAAGGGCATTATTGAAATTCAAAGTGATCCTGAGAAATTGGAGGTAATGTTCAAAAGGAAAAAAAATAACCAATCCTTTAAAAATAAATTATAAGGAGAATGTCTGACTAGATAAAAGTTCTTTAGAAATTATCTGGGGATTTTTGTCAGTTGCACACATGAATTGGAAGGTGGAAAAATCAGGATATGAGGATATACTGAATGGGCTGTAATTGTTTAACTCAAGTAAAAGAGACATGAGATGGAGACAGTGGGAAGAGGTACACACCAAGTCTTCAAGCACGTAACAGCCAGACGTGAAGAGGAATGGTGTGAACTTTTTCTACTTTCATAGCTGACAAATGGAAATAATGAGCAGCAAGGAGTCAGGCTAGACATCACGGAACGTTGCCTAGCAGTGGGGAAAGAAAGCCCTAGAACAGACTGCTTGGAGCAGTTTGTGTGATCTTTGTCATTTGAGATCTTTAGTTCCAGATTAAAATCTGTCAGGAATTATGTTGGTATACTGGATCCTACCTTGGGGTAAAGAGTTGAAGTAAATGAACTCACACTTTCCCATGCATCCCTAGGACTGGGTGATAACAGGCTCAAACTACTGTAGAGAGCTACGTATTCTTTTCTGTGTCCTCGAAGAATTAGAGCAGAAAAACATTATCTCAATTTTCAGTCTAATATCAACCAAAGTCTTCATCTTTGCTTCCAGTAAAAACTATGAAAGAGGGTGCTTCTGCATATTAACACTTGCCAGAAAGCTGTTTTTCTCTCATGGGAAGAGCGAGGGAATTCCCACAGGGAACAGAAAAAGATGATTTTATCTGTATCAGTCAATTTTGTTCAAAACACCAGAGTGTTTATAACCATTACCAGAATATGTGAAACAAAATGTGTCTCTCTGCTAGCAGCTTTTTCAAGGTTTGTATTCTGGCCTGCTCCCCGTTACACTCAAGCTGCCATTAGCTGGTTTGGTAGTTTAACGTCATGTTTCTTTATATCTGCCGGATTATCAGCTTTAGATTTACATCACTATTGGCAAACAGTTTGAAAGCAATCCCTAATTCTAATGGCTTCATAAGAAAGAACATCTGTCCCGCATTTGCTCTGTAAATTCAGAGGCCAGTGCCAGCAAAACCAATCAAAGCAGAATTCAACATCACTTGTGCTTCCCTACTCCATAGTTAAGTGCAAGGACTTCACTGTTGTTTAACTAAAATATGTAACATGGTTTAGAGATGCTGAAAGATATGCCACAAGGTCAAGCTTCTCAAAGAGTTTGTCTTACATTTTAATTTTTTTTTCTTTTCCTTGTTTTTGAACAAAGGCATTGTTACTGTTTTTGAGCTTCTTTTTACATATCAAATACCTGGGTGTGGAGGCAGGGGAGTGTTTAGGGGTAAGCACCAGCACTTCAGTAATTTTCGTACCACCCTGCCCTTACAAGGCTCTGAGGGGCTCTGCTCTCACCCTGTGCTCCTTCTCCTCCCATCTACAGCAGGGAAAGTGCACTTTATCTACCATCACCTAAATATATTGAAGTCAGTTTACTTAAAAGCCATTATTTTTTTCCTTTGCTTTTCTCCTTTTCCTAAGCATTGCAAGCTCTAAGACTTTTCATGATCACTGCCAGTCATCAAATCCACATTCTCCAGTGTATGAGACTTGAGTATAAAGCCTAGTTCTCTTTTTTCTTACCTCTACTTTCCTTCTTTTACCTGTACCTTGAGTATAGGTGATGAAGGATTTAGTTTTAATAAAAATAGTTTAAAGTAGCTGTTATTGCTTTAATGGCAGTTGTTCACACATATAGATATTTAAAGACAGGGAAATTAACTTGAGTTACCTTTAATTGTTAGACATTCTTTTGTATATGTTTTCTAGGGGGAAAAAGGCTTTCTTTTCTTCCATTTTTCATTACAATTATTTAATTGATTTGTTTATTTTCAAGAGAAAAGTGAAGAAAACAGTTTAATAAGGTTTTTCCCACACAGTTGAAAGTTAGCAGTCTTTTCAATGGAAATAAAGTAACGATTTTGAGCAAAAAATTGAAGTGCCCATACCAGAAAGTTTGACAAGTTAGAGAAAATGAAAAGCAAAAAGAGAAAAAAAAAGTTGTGAGGTTTTGTTTTTTATTAATAGCCATCATCTTAGATGTTGGATGTAAGTAAAAAGAAATTCAATTTTCAGAAATAAAATTATGTTTGCAGTTGATTGTCCAATGGATATGTTTTCTTGCCCTTGAAATAACGATTCTCTTCTTTTTCCTCCACATTGTGGTAGTGTTTCTTCAATCAGCTTCAAGTTAGAAAGCAAACAGATATAAACTTTACTGAAATGCTTACTCAGGAGTTAAACCCTACCTTCAGTCGTACGTGATTAAAAAAATAAATCCATTTTTGTTATCTAGCAAGTGCCCCAGCCTCACCTCGGGAAATGATCAGCCTAAAAGAAAGAAAAACAGACTATGAATCAACTGGAACTAACGCCACTTACCATGGAAATAAGGGAGAACACACTTCTAGGAAAGACACCATGACAGGTGAGATTTTGCTTGCGTAGCATATATAAAAATCAGCTATGATAGAATGCTGATTTTAGAGGATTGGCTGAGCTTGCTGCACTGTGGAAAAGAGTCAGCCTGCTTTGGTTAATTCCCAAGTTTTAGCTACCGTGAGAAATAAAACTGAAGATATATTTGAATGAATACAACACTATGTGAAAATTATTTGTGAACACTGTGGTTCTTCACAGAAGAAAGGCTCTGAACCCAATTTTGCATGTCTTTTTCAATTTTACATTTGTTTTCATTTCAGAAGGAAGTTGGTTGATCACTTTAAAATAACTAGTGTAATTGAGTATGTGCAGTGACCCCTAACATCTGTCTTTTGCAAGGAATGCTCTCCAGGATCAGTTAACTTATTTTGTATGTCAATATTCAAAGGAAATTTGTGGCTCTGTATAAAGTCTATTCATGTTGCTTTCTCAACTGGGCTGATTTAAATTCAGTAATTTTCTCTATATGTTGTGGCATCTGTTGCAGGTTTCTTTAAAGGCCTCTTCCCCAGTGAGCTCATTAATCTCTTAGCATTTCAGTAATTAGAAAATTTTGTGTCCTTTTCCCAGTACTGTACCTCTTCATGAATTCTCTTGCAAAATACATGTTGGTCTCTGTCACCATTGTACAGGCTTATATAACAATTATTGAACTTTTTGTCACATTTATATAGTGCCAAGCATCATAGTCTCCTCCAAATGCTGCCTCAGGGCAGGCAAAAGGTCACAACGAGAAGTCTGAACGTTGCCTTCTCCCATGCCGTGTCAAAGTTTTGCTCAGAGGCAGAATGGGTTGCTCACCAGGAATATGGTTACTCAGCATCACTCCATCCATAAGATCAATCTTTCAAGACCATATTCAGGATATGAAGATACTCACACTGTATCAACTGTGTTATATAACATTATGTGATTATGTAATCAAAACCTAAAGGCCAGCCTTGGAACTTGTGTGAAAATGCAATACGGAATGTTAATTAGCCTGAAGGTGAAAATCTGAAGAGAAGAATGAAAGTCAAGAGCATTTGGAAACCACAGAAATTAGGAATGTCCTGAATGACTTCTGTGGGGTACTACGGGGGAGTGCAGAAGATTCAATCAAGGTACTGCATTTTATGTGTCTGTAATGTTTTCAGTGTTTCAGTCACTGCATGGGGTGGTTTTCTCCAACAATTCAGTGGCTCTTACTTGGCTGATTGTGAAGCACAGGACTGAAGTTTTTTCAGCCATTTTCCAAGGACCCATAAAGGGTGACTCTCAGGAACAAGAGCATCAGGCTGAAAAGTAAAAGGCAGAAACCAGGAGTATTTTGTTCTGTCTATATCTGTAAATTCAGACTAGGAAATTGTATTAGAAAGTTCACCAAAATATAGTGTCTCCATGCTGAAAATTTGTGTTTTCTTACAGATAGTCTTGTCTCTCTCCACATGTTAAAGAAATAGCCTTTTCTTTTTCCACACTCCTTTTCATTTTTTTTATTACTGTGTTGGGTTTTTTCTCCCATTCCTACTTCCCTCATTTACTTTCTCTTGCAATACAATTTTCAGATTGTGAGGTTCATACTGCCACAGTAACCTTTACTCCACTTGGATTTTTGCATTGTGTTTTCCTCTAATATTGTCTTGTATTTTGTCTATTTCAATTGATTATTTGGGTGGGCTTTTAGTAAGGAAACTTGTAACTCTTAGCATCATGCTCAGCTATCAACTGTCTTTCCAGCTCCTGAACTCAGTGAGGGGAAAAAATCAAACAAATTCAAATCAAAAAGTGTAATATTGCACAATCTTACATGACCAATGTACAAATTAATATGGAATTAACAAGTAACTTTCTCTCTTTCAGATCACCAAATCTCTGCACATTTGGTCTAAGCTCAAATTAAGCACCATTATAAGAACAAAAGAAAAGGACAGGAGAAGTTTTGTTCGTCAACATTCAACATGAAATTTGTGTAATATAATTGTAGCTCATTAATAAATATTTGATTTAAAAACCATATAAAATCAGTGTTTGTGATTTTGTGAGACACTTTCACTTTACTTGAGTGTCCTAATACAAGTTCATGTAGCAAGTTTCTTGCGATGCCCCTGTTTCGTTTTGTGCATCATACCTTGCGATACATCCACGTGGATGGGACTTAGATGAATGTTTTCTCAGGTTTCACCTGGCATGCACATATCTGGATCTGCTCTTCTGCTTTTGTGCCAAGCTGATATATTACATGAAGCTTTCTTTGACTTATGGATTTTACACAGAGTGTAGAGCCACAGCTGTAGTCCCAATTTATCCATGACTGTCTCCATGATCTTCTTCAAAGCTCTTCTCAGTTTATAGCTGAAGAATTTTATGACCTTTGGGCTGGGACTGAAATGAAGGTTTTTTGATGGATTTTCAAAATAGGAATGTTGGCTTCCTGCCATCCTGGGGATTTGTCAGGAAAAAAAATCTCAGCCAGTCAGGGAAAATGGGGAATCTATGAAGTAAACAGTTTGGCTGAAGATGATAACTTACATTGATTTCACTAGGATAGCTAAAAAAATAGAAGCACAGTATCAAAGTTCTCATTGCCCTCTTCACAGGTTTATGATGCCTTTTATATTTACTGCCCATTTTCTCCTCTCTGTAGGAAATAATAACCAATAATAAAATTTTGTCACCTAAACTATATTTTTAAGACAAAAACTATTGTATTCAGTTTAGGAAAACAGGAACTGTTAGTGAACGTGATAATGTTATTTATGCCATGGTGTTTTCCTTCAACACAGGGAAGATAAAGTTCCTGTGTACCATCATGGGACTCCTCCTTTGAGGTTTCTTTCACTTTTTTAGTTCCCTCACTTAACTAATATCATAGTCTACGTGCTGTGTCTTCTCTTCCAGTGGCAGAAAAAAACTTCTGATTAGTTTATTTTTTCTTTGGTGGTAAAGAATCAATCATGAATACTTGTGTTATTTCAACTTACTGGCAAGTCTACACATATTCAGAGTACAAAAAAACCCACCATCAGGGGTTACAGGTGCTCAGGATTAATATTATTATTATTGTCCTTATTGTTATTATTATTATCATAATCATAATCATTATTATCATTATTATTGTTAGTAGTAATATTACTTTCAGAAAATAAAATGCACTGTAATCTTTTCTCATGCCCTTACCTCATTTTTCACTGTGCAAGAACATGGCAGTGGTAGTGACAAGTAATGATCTCTGTTACCCAAGATTTGTGAGGTACAGAAGCATTTTCCTTTACTGTCTTGAACAAAATTTTTTTAAATGGAGACCTGCTGCTTTTAGCAGAAAAAGCAGGTTGGTGATACCAGATGAGGATGACTACCTGTCCTTTCAACCTGAGCTGTCCTTTCTTATTATCAGTTTATGTTCCTGAGGGCAAAAGGCTAGCATCATAGTATTCCTAAGTGTCTGTAAATGTGTTCAGAATAAGTAATTCCAAGATCTGAAAGCAGAATGTTAAACCGTGAATCAAGCGACTGGGATATATGGGAATGAATTCAGTCAATGACATCTTTGTCACATAAACCACTGAGTAACGTAATTTTCAGGTTTTGTCATCTTTAAAGAAAACTGCTAATGGGGAACTATGTGACTTTTTTTTTAACCAGTATCATCTAGAAGACTGAACGGAAGGGAGAAAGAAAGGTGTTTTTCTATAATGTCCTTCATGCAATTGAACCACAAAGTACTGCAGGTTGATCATAGCATTCATTTTAGAATGCTCACAATTTTGCCTACCAGAAAGTGCCTCTTCAGTATTATCATGTACTGATATTTAAAGACTGCATAAATTATGCACATAAACACACACACCAATCACTCCTCTATTAATTTAATTTTCAGCTCACTCTCACATCTCTGTGAAGAAATGTGGCTGCAGAAATATCTCTATCTCTTACTCCTTTCAATCCTTTCCCTTCTCTTGCCATTTTTATTTTAAAAAGGTATTTCATTGACTTCTCTTTCTATTTGTTTTACAATTTTATTATGATGATACATATACAATATTATCAGGAAAAAACAGATATTAACCACACGATATCTGTCCATCCATCTATCTCATTCTCTCTTTTATATTTGTCCTTTGCTTTTGGACAGCAAGAGTCAACTGCTCACTGAAGCATGGCAGTGGGAGTGGAGTTCCCAGGAATGCAACCTGCATGTTCAGGAGCAGAGCTGCATTCATTGCTAGCAGCTACAT
Source organism: Sitta carolinensis (assembly GCA_032173965.1). NCBI lineage: Eukaryota > Metazoa > Chordata > Aves > Passeriformes > Sittidae > Sitta > Sitta carolinensis. Next base: position 80,834,569 of record CM063284.1, read on the forward strand.
TGCTTGACTTACATTTCCTCCAGAATCAGAATTGCCTCAATCTCCAAGCTATCCTAAGCCGATATTTATTATTCTTGAACTCCTGGCATTTATTTGCAAGAATTTTATGTCTCATTTTTTTTATTGGTTTAAGAAAAGATTACTAAAGGTTTAAGGGTTGGGTTTTTTTCATTTTCAACTTTTGAATTTATATTCCCATCACTGCAGTGAAATCAGCAACACAGAGCTTGCGACTATTTTCATAAGCTGAAACTATCCATTTTCCACTGCAGAATATGTGATCCAAGAGACCGTAAAACTTCAATCTGTATGTGACATTTGTGAGCACATCAGTTCAAATGTCACTGTAGTGCACTGGACAGCTACACACCAACTCTGAACTATTTCTAGATTTATAATAGTTATGGCTAATAGCAGCACATATGTACCACATGCCTTTTTATATATCAGTATGGAAAGGTCATGACCTCCCGCTAAATGTCTGAATGTCTAAATGTCTGTCCTGAAGGAACAACATACAAATTAGCATGTGTCCAGTTTGCTGCTTTTCATCAGATTCTTCATAGTACCCTCAGATGTTGCGCCTTATACCATTCTTTTACTCTTGGCATCAAACAACCATAAGCAGCATTGTCCTGTCTGAACTCAGTATGTTCAGTCATGTCTGACTAGAAACTCACATGCATGAAACTTCAAATCCACTTTTCTTGGCACATTTATTCATCAAAACAAAATGGTTATAAGAAGTTCTTCATCTATGACAGTCCAATACATTGAATGTCACTTTAATGTTTTTTCAAGAGCTAGGACTCCACAGAATGGATACCTGAAACACTTGAGTGTCTTTAGATCTTGAGAAGAGGAATTTGTAAAACAAAACTTCTTCTGGCATTTTGGGGGACAAGCAAGAAAATCAGGAAAACAGCATTAAAAGGATGATATCAAGGAAAGATCTGGCAGCTGTACTACTGAGAGTCATGTTGTCATGAGATGTACCATAAGGAGCAATGTTGATGCAAGCTTCTCTAATACTGAAGACTCATCAGGAGGGGTATTTTCAAACAGAGGCTGCAGCTGGACTATAAAGAAACCCACTGAAACAACAGCCAATCCCTTAAGTGACAAAATGTAACCTCAACAGTGAGAACCTCTGTAGATCAACTCTGGCATTATCGTTGGCATCCAAAGAAAACTACTTTCCATCATTTCACCTGTTTCTATCTGTTGTAGCCTATTGACATGCAAGTAGAATTAAGAGTATCTACCACTGGAGGAGTCCAACCAGCATCTGTCACTAGAGTTCGTGTTCTTGCCACCCTAAAATAAAAGGGACATGCTGCGCTTGGAGACCTCCAGGGCTCTTCTCTATTCCCTACACAGGACTCTACACTTTCTTAGTTATTGCATCCTGCTCTTCAAGGAACAAGAGGGGTTTCACCCCTATCAGTTAATGGTTATGAAGTGAAAAGTCCCTTTTTCCAGATGTTACAGCTCGTCAAGACACTGTATGAGCCCTGTCTTTATCCTGTTTTCACAAACGTGGTGCAGATCTTTAAGAAAAACCATCTGAGATCTGTAAAGCAGCAACATAGAGCAGTGCATCAAACTGACAAAAACTATACCCTCAGCGCGAAACCCATGGCAAATGTGAAGATCAGAATTTATATGTTCCTGTCAGCTTTGGCTGAAGGCCATGCCATTCCTTTCTCCAGAAAGGGTGCAGTGGTGGGAGGAAAGGTAGAGGAAGTTTTACGTGCAGCTGCCCATGTTTGCACATGGCCAGAGGAAGAAAGCATGCATTTATCTTCAGCAACTTGATTCTTCAGAGTGCTGTGACTAGCATGGTCCCATATCCAGCTTGTAGCTCTGCTGCTCGGCACTCGCCATCACCAGTTTTGAGCTGTGAAAGTATTTAAAGCCACTCTTGGTGCCTCCAGGTTTTATACCATTGCACAGAGACCTGAGAAGTCATGAGCCACGTTTCAGTTCCACCGATGACTCTGATTCACAACTACTCATTTTCAGGCCTGTTCTTTTATAGTAAGAGTCCTCATAACAGCATTCAGTCAATGGTTAGAATGTCTGGAAAGTAAATAATGCATGAAAAGTGTGCAGCAGTCACACAAAATGCTACCTTTGTAGTCTATCAAACATGAGAATTAACTAGTCTTTCAAGTCCTACCAGCAAACTAAGGTTCAGCTACATTGCCAAATCAGGGGGATCAGTGGAGTCAGCTTTGCAAGGAAAATCCTTTGCTCTTCATTTGGGGTATTTTGGGACAGGGTCGGAAATAAATTTTTGCAAGACTGTATATTGTCCTCCTTTTCTCTAGAAAGACTTCCAGTTTCAAACTCGTAGCTCAGTTTTGTCTGTGCATTTGAGTAGTAGGACATCTGAGAAGAAAGTGACAGCAGTGATGGCAGTCATGGTTTTGAGACTATCCTGGCCAAACCTCTTCAGTATAACTTGAAATTACTTTTTGCATAACTTGTTTGTCACTTATATTTAATCACTTTATGCTTGAATAATTTCATGATAAAGCAAAATGACTGTAGGATTAAAAATTCACATTATCCAACTGAAGTGAAAGAACTGAAATGTTTCTTAATTTCAATATTTACAACTGCTGTTTGTTGTATGTGTCTCGTAAACCCATCTGTAACCTAAAATTTATTTTGCGTGATAGCTTTCTATGAAATTATTTGGTTGATGCATATAAGAAGTGCAAAAGATTGTTTTGAACATGACATGGAGCCTGTTACCCATAATAAATGAATACCAAAGAGATATATGTACAGTAAAGCAAAGATGATGACTGTTCAGTGGGAGGAAAAGTCTGCAGATGCTTTTAAAGAATTTGATGTGTGGGAAACAGGCTTTTTGTGATGTATTTAATGAAGAATTCACTTTGAGGGCAAAGAAGTGTGTTTGGTAAACCTGGGTTTTTTTCCTTCCTTTTCCCTCTCTGCAGCTCAGAACACTGGAATCTCAACTTTGTACAGGAATTCATATGGTGCGCCTGCTGAAGATATCAAACATAACCAGGTAAGTACAGAGGCTAAAATGCTACTCTTCCAGATGATAAAAGACCAGTGCAACATCATATATGGAAATGGAAGAAAAATACCAGAAATTAAAAAATATCACAAATAGATTGCTTCATGTAGAATCTTGCTCCTATGTCCTAATTAAACACCTGTGTTTGAATATATGAAATTAAATGAGGTCCTGAAGGTCAGTTACACCTTGACAGCAGTTCTAGAAATTGAAACTAGAGTAGTTATGCTCCTTTGAGCAATTGTAATATTGGGCCCAAACTCTTAAGACCACCTGTGGGACTGCTAAAAGTGAATTTAGGCAGCTTTTTTCAATCCCTGCATAGAGTCCAATACAGATATTTGTTTTTAACAAATATCATGGAGTTTGGGCCAGAGCAGTGCAACTGTTCCTGCCATCTTGAGGCAGCGTTACTAATGTGCAGAGCAACTGGATCCACAAAAGTGTTCTCACATCGGTGTCTGAGCATCAGTTTTCCCAGTGATAACCATGTGAGGAATGACAGGCTACATCATTTTGCAGTCACAAAGTCTGCTCAAACTTACAGAGGTGGCATGAAGCAGAAGATAGTCTAGGATAGTCAGCGTGTGTTTATACATTTCAGATTTCAATAAAGTCACAGCTGTAAAATCAGAGATTCATTAGGGATGTCTGAAAATAAATGTATGGCAACCTTAGGTTAGAGGACCATCTAAGATTTTTTTTTCTGCATATCATAAACATTCCAGCTTCAAGGCAACTAGCTGGAATGTACCAACAACACAACATTGTCAATATGAGGTGTTCAGGAGGTGTTAAGAAGATGCTTCTGCTTAACAGTAGCAGAAGAACCCATTTCAGGGCACTTTTCTCATGTCAGTGCCCTAAAGACTAAGTGGTTTTTAAGGATCTGGCATCACCTCTTCCCCTAAATCTCACTTCAGTCAAAGGCAGCTGCAAAATGTTTATGATCTTTGGAGTGGAAATTGATTACATTCAAGTCCTTAGGGACTGAGTTTTGGTCACCAGTATTTGCATTATACAGCTGCAAGTTACACAGAGATGGTAGTTGCAAAAGTGAAGTATAAGCTATGATGCATGAACTACTTTTGACATAAACCAGCATCTTTTGCAGCAATAATATTAAATAATAAATATATTTGATAATAATAATGCTATTAAATAAATATTTTTATTTATTTAATAATAAATGTGGAATTAATTCACTATTAAAGCAGTGCTTTGAGCAGAAGTTAAGAAAATGCACAATTTTGTATTTTTAACACAAGAAATATGAGATTTACTCCTTCTATCCAGTTGGCTACAGCAATAAGTTGTATCTAACAAGCTGTATTGCTGTTTTTCAGGTTTCAACACAGCCAGTTCCACAGGAGCCCAGCAGAAAAGATTATGAACCATATCAGTCATTTCAGAATTCAACAAGAAACTATGACGAGTCCTTCTTTGAGGACCAAGTGCATCATCGTCCACCTGCAAGCGAATACAACATGCACCTGGGACTAAAGTCAACTGGCAACTACGTCGACTTCTACTCAGCTGCTCGTCCCTATAGTGAACTTAACTATGAAACAAGCCACTATCCAGCCTCTCCCGACTCCTGGGTTTGAGACTTGGGCAGATACAAAAGCTCCAGGAACTGTGCATGTGCATGCATACCACGAGACATTTTTTTTCCTGCAAATTTAGTTTGTTAAAGCCTGTTCCATAGGAAGGCACAGATAACCAGTATGGAAAAACTTAAGAGATTTTTTTAGAAGGCTAAAAGATGCGAAAGCTAAACCTGGGAGTAATTAGAGAGAAATATATATATATACATATATATATTTTACAGTGTGGGGCAACTTTACTGTTGGCCTGTAGAGTCTAAAGTTCAGTGCTGTATATTGAACGTGGCTGAAGGAAGGAGGAAGAACATGACAGTGGATCTGGGTCAAGAGTTAAGCACAAGTTACTGAGCAGCGTACATACTTTATGGGGAACAGCTTCTCACACTTTGTTTAATATCCTCATTCATTGTGAATCTAGGCTTCAAGTTGCATTTGGGGTTTCCTCTGTACAGCAAGATGTTTCTTGCCTTTTGTTAATGCATTGTTGTAAAGTATTTGATGTACATTACAGATAAAAAGAAAAAGGTGCATTGTGTATATTACACCAATGCCACAGTGTTTCTTCATCTATGGTTCTAAATATTGCTTCAATTTCAAATTTTGAAAGATGTATGAATTTCCAGTTTTTTGTTTTCTTTTCCCCGGTGCGTTTTAACAAAAAAAAAAATCACAAAAAAAAAATCAAAAAAAAACAAAAAGGAATATTTAGCAGTATTGTTTGTTCTGATATGTGATTTGTTTGTGGCAACTCAAAAAAAAGGCATTCAGCAGTTTCTGACAATTAACATTCATCATTCCACACTCCTTGTCAACGAAGTGCTTTTTCACTGCCTAAAATTTTAGATGTAGATATTTGAAATAGATTTTTTTCATTTATACCAGTTTTCTTTATGATGATACAGTGTTAAAAGAAAATAAATTACAATTGATCTGTCATCCATATTTGCTAAGAATGTCTATTTCCAAGAACCTACCATACAAATACACATTCTTACTCGTGTGTGTCCATGTATGCATAGTATTCCGTGTGCGTGTGTTTGAGTGTGTGTGTTTGTTGGCGTAAGACTTCTTTCATCCAGTGTTCTCCTTGTTAAGCTTCATTTTTTTGTTTGATTTTCAGTTCTTTTAAACAGTGGAAACTCCAGTATGTGCTTTCTCTTACTCACTTCCGTAACCATCAATAGCAATTCGACACTGCTAGGCCACATGCTCACAAAAGAAGGGGTAGCTGATTTTTTTATCATCAAGTCCATCTCCCTTAGGTGCCATTTCCTTTAAAATAGCATCTTTTGATCTCCTCTTGAGGAAATTTCATTACTCTCCAGCCACCAATCAGTAAGTGCTCAAGGAAGGCAGTTTGATCTTGCCATCTCCCTGAGGGAATGAAAAACTAAGACCCATCGGACTTTAATCTGGACTCTCCAAACTCTAGACTACAGAAGGGTCCAATTCTTGAACCATTAGGACAATCATTTATTTTAACCCATACCAAAAATAAAACCTAACACCGAGAACACATTCCTGAAATATGAAAATAAAGACCATTTCTGTGCATTTAAAGAGAAATTCTAAAAAATGTGAGGGACAGAATTTTATTTTTTTATTATTATTTTAAAAGAAAAGAACAGCTACATAGGCTAGGATGCTGGAAGAGCTGGCATATTCATCTTAGCTTTTGTAATGGAAGGAAAAAAAAGAAGCACTTCTTCATTTCTGTGATTCTGGCAACAAACAGTTCAGCATAGTTTTCAGAGCATAAGACCCACCATTAATGGAAGAGTTGTAAATTGCTTAAATTGCCAATAAGGAATTTGTTTTAGGTTGCAAACATTTCTGTGGTTAGTCATTGTAATAGTTTTAAAATCACCTGGCACACTTCTGGCTGTGTGCAGGGGGAGAAGTCTCTCACAAGTCATCACCTGCTCTATAGGACACAGCCCAAGTAGTTCTTGCAGGCGGGTATTGTGATGTAGAATTGGTTTATTGGTAATCTAGGACTATAGTTTAATCTTTTTGGCAGCTTTTCCCAGTGTACGATATGTAACCTTTGCTCTTTGTAGTAAACGGGGAAAAAAATAGCATGCAAAAAAATTTTTAAAAAGTTTCAGAACGGGTGGGTGGGAGGGGCACAGTGGGCCAGATGTATAGTGAGGTAGATAAAAATACTATTCATAGTTTTGGACACAGGTTGTTTATATTTTATTTATTACATTGATTTTAATAAGTGACATTTGCAGTGCTCTTTTGAACAAAGCACATTTTCAGTATAAAAACTTTTTTTTAATAAAGAATGTCACTCACAACTGGGAGTTCTTCTTGACTGCCTGACAAACAGCAGGCTGGTGCAGCTCTCCAGGCACAGGTTTGCCAACAGGCCGAGGGGGTGCATCATTCTGTTCCAAGTTCTTAGGACAGGAGATTATTGTAAGCTGGATATATTTCCATTCTTCAAACTACTGAAATGCCCTCATTGCCCTCTTTCAGCTCCTCTTAGGAATTACTTGGAGTCAAATGTTGACCATTGCTCAAGTGAGAGATTCTGGATTGATGATGTGGCATAAAATACCTTTTGTCTATATTTTGTGTTGGTTTGTTTACATTTTTCTGTAGTGGCAAGTGCTCCAGCTGATAACGTTCACTCTTGCTGTACTGGGTTTTGAGAAGGTGTTGAATTACCTGGCTTCTTTTCCAGGTTTGGAAATACAACACTGACGCCATACTGAGCAAGATATATATGATGCATTCTTTTTAATACTGAGGAAAGTATCATTACCTATTGCTGTTCCCTTCATTCTTGTACTAGATCACACACAGAAATAGAGAAGAAACAAAACTGTTCAAAAAAATGTATAAAATGCAATTGATGTACTGTAAAATGTCGGATTTTTTTTTTTTTTTTTTTTTAACAAGCTTCGTATTAGAATCTTGTTCAGCTGTGTAGAGCTATATAAATCTCACTGTTTTATTAAATGCTGTTTATGGTCTGGAAGGAATGGTTAACCTATCTCGAGATTTAACAAATTTGCACTAACATGAGCAATATTGATTTGAAAAAAATAATATGAATTCAATATTTAAAAGATAAACTATGATTTTAAAGGTATATTAACATTGAAAGTACATTTTGACAAATAACATATTTAAGCCCAAAATATAAATGGTTATGTCAGATAACACAAAAGAACTATAACAATATAGATTGAGAAAAAAAAAAGTGTTTCACTGTACATGTTGCTAACATGTACAAAGACAAACTCATATTGACGTATTTTCTATTAATAAATCCTACTGTATTGTGGAGAATCACTGGTCATAGTGCAGTATGTTTAAACTCAGAAGTTGACTCCCTAGAAGCTACCCAGCTTCACACAGAAAACAGATCCTTGTAATTTAGGTGTTTTAAATATTGATCGATGCCTAACTAAGCTGTCAAGTCAGTGACTGCCCCCTCCCTCTCCCCAAGGTTGATGAGCACAACTCGCTCTACATCAACTAGCCAAGGGGAAAGGATTTTGAGAACACCCAGTTCACCCCTAAATATGTCTGCAAGGGCTCAGCTGCCACCACTAGTAGAGTTTATCTGCATCCCTAGAGAAAGCCTCAAGCTGGTGCCACTGGATAGGAACATGCTGTAAAATATATGATCTTGGCCACAGGTTACATCAACCACAGCCAAGAAACAAAGTGCAAAACATTAATTTACTTATGCATTGCTGGAAGACCCAGCACACAATGCGTGTAAAGGCTCAGGAATAATTGTTTCCCGGGTTCCATGAGCTTTCAAAAGTGTCTCACAGGAGACTTGCAACTCATGTTGGAAATGTTGATTTTTTTTCATACCTTGGCTCACAGCACAGGCTGTGCACGCCAGTGCATGGCAAGGGAGCCTTTCTCATCTCCTCTGTCACTGTTACTCATCCTCTGCTGCCAGCAGACAAAAAGAGCCCTGAGTTTAGAGTTATTGCTTATATCATGAGTGGGAGAGATGGAGACAGCAATCCGAACCAGGGGGAGGAAACAGAACGGCCTAAAAATACACTCGGAGTTTGTGCGTGAAGACAGATCTGCACCCATAATAACTAACAGTGGAATCGACCCATCAAGAGATTTTTATGCAGTGAGATCTTCAAATATTACCATGAGATTAATGTAATGAGCCTTTAATTGTAGCAGTGTGATGCACACAAAGCTTTGTGCTAGAAAAGTGGGAAAGAGCAGCAGAGAGAAGTCACAGGTCACTACTAGGCACTTCCAGCTTCAGCCAGCAGATGTTGGGCATGTGGGCAGAGCCTGCTTACTGCTGTGAAGGAGAGGGGAGAGGGGAGAGGGATGGCTCTTGAGGAAAACTTCACATCCAAGCCTTTCATTGGTCAAAACAGCATCAGCTAAAACAGAGGCCACTTTTTGCAAACCTGCCTCTTGCCCCACTGCCCTCAATGGCAGTGAGGTCCCCCTAGCAGACACATGGACATGGTGCACATGGGGGCAATCCTACCACGGGCACAGCTTGCAAAGGCCCTTTTCTCTCAGCCGGAAAATACCTGGTACAGGTGTGTGTCCGACAGCTGCCAGGGCCAGGGCTGAGCTTGTCAAGCAGCTGCAGCCACTTTCAATTTGAAGTCCAGCATTTTCCCTGGAGGACAGATGGGCACCCCATCTGCCGAAGAACTGTGCAGTCCTGGCTCTTTCGCAGGGACTAGACCATTTCGGAATAGTGGCCTAAAGCCAGTTTCAGACATTTAGGCTGAAAGGGAGAGATTTGAGTTTCATCCCTAGGCAAGGGGGCTGAAGCCCGTGGTTGATACCTATAAGGAGAGGGGTATCCCCACCTTCCAGGCTGTTCTACAGTGCAAGTGAGAAGAGCTGCACCGCCTATTGCACACCTTTTGACAACCTGTGTTAGGAGCACTTGCTCTAGCTCATGCTCTACGCTTCTGAGGGCCAAACAATACAGCTCCAACTCCACATAACACATGACACTTTTACTTCTTCCTTCCCTGTGCTCCCCTGGGTTTTGCACCATTTCAACTTGGATACATCAATCAAAAGGGCAGCACACCACAGTTCTCTGCAAATCCAGCAGGGCATGTGCAATGGGTACCAGTGCTACTTAGGTGCAGTGCCCTAGCAGGACACTATGCCAATTCATTATTCATAAACCTAATTCTCAATCAAACTCGCTTTAGTATTTTTAATGCAATTTTAAAAGCAGTTTCCTTCCTCTGTGAGCATTGGCATTGCTTTGCCAGAAGAAAGCACATGCTAAACTCTTGCAACCTGTAAATGTTTAGCTTACACCCAATTTCAAAGCCCACAGAAGCCCCTGGAAAGATTTCCATCAGCTTCACCAGTCCCAAGTGACAACAGGTGAAGAAGAACTGGTACAACCTTCTCAAAGGATGTGCACATCAAGGTCACTCTTGCCAGCATATCAAAGGCTGCAACCTGCTAATAGCTAGCAGGAAGAAAAGGTTATTTCCTAGTACCTGTCTGTCAAATTTACTCTAAAGCCGTAGCCTCTCTGGGCTTTTACTTCCACTGCTTTCAGAGACTGACATAGATAAAAAGTACTCACAGTGACTGATAGTTGCAGTTAATTTCAGTAGTTGGATGAGTAGTTTCAGATGCTGAAATACCTTTCTTTTCCAAGCAGGTAAAATCTGAAACTTGCCACTAAACATAGGAAAGCAAAATAGCAGGGGTTTGCTGATTCATTATTTTTCACAAATTCAATTAAAATAGTAACTCTGGCTGTGGGGGCTGATTTTTATGTAGTTTATTTATTTTACATTAATGTTAGATAGGCAGAAAATGTTGATAACGAAACATCAGACAGTAACTTGTTTCATAACATCAAGTCTGAAGAGAAAATTTGTGGCATAGAATTCAGGCTACTTTGTGCAGACGCAATCAATTATTACCTCTGTCATCAAGGGAGAGAGAAAAAAAAGCCTCCACCACCATTTGAAGCCTAAAATTTTCTACAGCAAATAGAAGTCCATTTGAAAAAGATTTCTACTCTTTCCTTCAGAAAAACAACACCAAAAACAAACAAAAAGCTACCACCCCAAAACCTCTCAACCTTTTCCTTAAGCTACCCTCCCTGAGCTTAACTTTTTTTATTGGGGTGGCAAGAAGGGAGGAGAATTTGCACTACATGCAATAGTTGAAAAATATGTTGTGTTGCTTTTGTTTCTGCCTAAGGTCTGTGGATGCAGGCAAGAGCACCACCCACTGTAGTGCTGTAGCAGCATTAAGCAAATCAAAATATGCCAAATAGCAGCTGCATTGCCAAATGTGACAGCCACCACTTCCAATACCCTGACTACCACTGCAGGCTTGTCATCATGGGAAAGAAAAAAGAGTGTCAGCCTCCTGTTACACAGACACACCAGCACTCAGCCAAGAGTGATGAGAGCTGTGTGAAAGCTGCTGGGAAAAGACAGGCTGCCCGTGGGCTGCCCTCTGCCGCAGGGCTGAGAGGGACACGCAGTGGCAGTGTGTGGGGCAGCCCACGGCCTCTGGGAGCACCACGGACAGGGGCATGTGGGGGGCAAGGGCGAGCACAGTGGGCAAAATTGGGCAGAAGCATCTTGGACCTCGGCAGGGCACAAGTGCTGGGGCCAAGGAGCTGAGCTGGGCAGAGAGTGCTGAGTGCAGCAGCTTCAAGAGACTCAGAGTTGTCCAGGCACGGCTGCCTTACTCTGCTCCTGCAGCTCAGCCAAGGTTGTCCAGGTTTTTGCTTTACTTGCACTTAGAATGGTTTAAGAGTTGACCTGGGTTTTTTTGTTTGGTTGGTTTTTTTTTCATCTGGTTCTTTTTGTAGCAATGCGACACTTCATAGATTCATGGAATGGTTGAAGGGACGTTAAATATCATTTAGTCCAAATTCCCTTTCATGTGCATGGACACCCTCCACAATACCAGGTTTCTCAGAGGCCCATCCAGCATGTCCTTGAACACTTTCAGGTATAGGACATCCACAACTTCTCTGGGCAATCTGTTCCAGTGTCTCACCAAGTGAAGAATTTCTTCCCAACAGCTAATCTAAATCTCCTGTCTTTTAGTCTAATACCACTCCACTTGTCCCACCACTATCTGCCTTTTGTTAGAATGATTTAAGAGCTTACCTTTTGGGTTTGTTCTGTTCTCTTCAGCAATTGTTACAGTCTGCTCCAATTACCAAAACAGAGAACAGAGTGCAGAGCCAGTGCTTGCATGTCAGCAGCTCAATCCACTCTTGCAGTCACAGTTTATCTGTAACGTAGTGAAAAACAAAACCAAACCTCAGTTACTAGATTATATGTTCTGAACAAAATAAAGGGATGTTTAAATATGCATGGTTTGCTGGTGCATTAAAGCCTGGGCACAGCTGCCAGCCCTGAGCGAGGTGCTGGCCAGGCACACAGCAGGAAGAGGTTTGGGCAGGCGGCTGCAGGCTGGCCGAGTGGGGCACACTGACCACGGGTTACTCCACAGTCCCCACCGAGGAGAAAACCTCTCTGCCAGCACAGGGACCTCTGTAGTTCCTTTTAACTCATCAAGAGGGGAATGTAAAGTTGGAAACCAGACACCAGGAGATTTAACACTACAGTTGTGTGATCTAGCCTTCCCACAGCTATGGTCTGTAGTTTGGGGATTTTGGCTTTTTTGGTTGATTTTTTTTTTTTTTTTTTTTTTAATCAATATCATTTAGGGTAATAACATTAATAACATTTTTGATGCAACCATCTGTGGAATATGTTTTGAATAAGCAAAAAGAAAAGTGACATTAACAAATATAATTGAAAAATACACAGCTGGATAAAAGTTGGTTTGATTTCCTAAAATGTGATGTATATGTGTAGTTTAAGATAATGATTTGGTTTAATAACATTGTGATGTAAATGCAAATTATGTACTCTAATAGACTGTGAAATTCCAGGTCTATCAGCTGTGTATGCTATACATAGTTAATTAACGACTGTTCAAATCAGCAAAATTAAGGTTTAAGAGGTGTTAAAAGACAGGAAGATTCTGGAGCTGCTTCATGAAGTGACAGATAATGTCTGTCATTCATCTTGTCTCTGGCATGCCACAGTTTAAGTATGATGTTTGTCTGCTTTATTAACTTTGATCTTAAAAATAAAACTAGTTTTATAAACCAGAAGAACTTCGGTCACAACTAAACCTGACCTGCTGAACTGAGGGATATAAAAAGTGGGAAATGAACTATGTAGTCTTTTATTGTGTTTCCAATACCATGTCCAGAGATCATGAATTATCCCAGAAAAACTGGGACTCTTTTCCTTCCAGGGATTTACTCTGTGTCTTGCTGATGGCACTTACTGCCTCTTACAAGACCATCTGTCAAGGCACTGTTGGAACCCCACATAAAGGCCAACAATATTTTCCTGAAATCTCAGCAAAGCAGTAGGTGCTTGGGAAGCAAATCAGTAGCTTTGCATCTTGTCACAACTGAACTCCTGATCCTTGCTGCAAGACCTTTGTCCACCCCACACAGGGCTAGAAGAGCAGAACAGGGATGTGACTGCCCCAGCCTGTTTGAAATAAATCACCACATGGGACTAGGAGCATCTATAACTGCCTAATGGCCCCATAGCTCTTTTTTTTTTTTTTTGTGCGTGTGTGTACTCCCATGGCAAAGGGAGAAATTCAGCTTATTGCATGCAGAAAGGCTTTCAGCCTAATTTTCTTCCCCTCAGCAGCACCTCTAAGGGTGCTAAGGCCAGTGCTTTATTAGCAGCCTCCTTAAATGTACTTAAATATACTGCTCCCCTTGCTGCCACTCACATCCTTGCAGACTTGCCTAGTTCCTGTACCTGGTTCAACAAGCAAGATGTGCAATAGTGTCACTGGAAAGTGAAGTCAGCTGAGGCTCCTCAAAGTCAAAGCAGTTTGGTGTAATGGAGGAGACTTTCAAGGCAAAGATCCTGAGATGGTTTAAGACTTTCAAGATCCTTAGATGCCTCCTGAAAAAAGATGTCCCCTAGTCACAGAAAAGGATGAAAGGCAATGTGCCTGCAGAAGAGGCAGAGATGCACTGAGTCTGCCAGGTCCTTCCACAGCTACCTGCTAAGTTGGACACGCAGTTTTCTGGACATGCAGTTTACTGGACTTACATTTCAGTGCCTTTGCTCAGGAAAGGAGGCACCAGCCACTCTTCCTTCCCCAGAGGATATGGTACTGCCAAGGATTTTGCAGCAGCTCTTCCTCTGGAACAGTTTGAGAGGCCACAGAAGGACAGCAACAGAGCTTGTCCCATGCATGGGTGGCACTGGCAGAGGTACAGAGCTAAGGAGAGCCATGGGGGAACTGAGACTTCACTGAACTCAGACAATGGGACAGAAACACACCAAGGTCTGCAAGGTTGTTAAATAAATATTAATGGCAATATGCATTTGTACAGTTACAGTAAATTCTAATCTTTATAACAATAACAGAATGTTTTAAGCCTCAGACCTTGTCTGGATTTGTCTGGGTTTTAACCTATTTTAGCCGTATGTGGAAAAATTATCCTAGAAATTTTTGTAGCAGCAGCTCTGTTATCCATCTTTCCTTGGCTGTTTCAGTATTTATATGTCTTAGCTGAGGTTTTGCTTAGCCTTGCACAATTGTGTAGTTTCAACAGTCAGCATGAACAAAAATACTCATCCAAATACCGGAGGGATAAAGTATTACCAATTAAACAGTTGCAGATTAAGGCATGAACAGCACGTGATGAGTGAGGAAAGGAGGACATGAGCTGCATCCAAGGCCAAGCTAATACCACTTATAGAGCATGGGTGTGCCCACAAACCAAGCAACCTGTAACAGGAACTGGATGTTAACTGGTTAGCAGCAGACGTGTAAAGGAGATGCTGCACTCTCCCCTCAGTGCAGGTGTGCAAGAAGAGGATGCTCTGGGCAGAAGGAGCTACGGTCTGGTGTTTCTCAGGCCTGGAAAGCTTAGGCAAGAAAAACGAGCTAAAGTCTGAATGTGTGTCTGTTCTTCACATGTGTGAGATCATATTAAAACTACATCAAAAATCAGGATGTGTTGCCAAGTTGTTGGTGCGCAGCACCAAGCATACAAGACTTGCAAATCAGTGTAACATTCATGTCTGTCCCAGCATGAAAACCAGAAAGGGAGTTACGTTTTCCTAGCGGACTTATGACTGTGAATTTATAGGTGAGGACTTTTGAAATTATTTTAATAAGGTACTGCTTCAGTCAGTCGTCAGCTGTCAAAGTCACAGAACTTCTCAATTCTGGTTTTGTTTCATTTTGCTGGAAAAAAAATTCCTTTGGGCAAATAAAAAATCGATAGCTTTCAGGAGAGGAAAATGCCACGTGGCCTCCCTTCCTGCTGGAATATGATGGAAAAGGACTCAGAGCCATGTGAAACAAAAGTCCTTTTGAAGTCTGTTGAAGGCTAATAACAGCAGAAGGGATCTCCACAAGACAATGAAAATGTTGTACTTGATCAGGTGGAGATTTTGCAATATCCAACATTTCTTCTTTGGCTATGTTTTCTAAAAGCAGAATGGAATATCCTTTTCCTATGGCCTGATGAAGCTGACTTTGGTTAGGACAGATGCTTTAAAATATAGACAGAATTCAGTGTAGATAGAAGAAATCAAATACTGTTGTTCTCATCTGTGTTCTCTGTGCTGTTATTACTGTCCCCTGAAAAGATGATGGATGTTCTTTTGTGTGCTTGATAATTGATTTGCATTATTATTGAATTTCCTTAATGTTGATAGAGCAAAGTAGAACAATATGGATTATATTGATTTTTCTAGAAACAGACTATTTATCTGCAATTTCTATTAATTCACTGAAGACATTAATGCCTTACAGTGATAATCAAATAATGCATATCTGGCTTTCTATTGCCTTCGGGAGGCATCAAGAATGAAGTGTGATCAATTCATAAAGTTTTGTCCTTTCATTGGAGTTTTGTCCTTTATAAAACTGTTTGAAGGGTCTTCATAAAAGCATAAATGAGATCCTAACACTGGATTTACATCAGAGGGACTAAAGATTTTTTTTCTGGGTCAAGTTTAGTTCCAGAATTCACTTACTCATCCAATCAAAGTCAATAAACATTTTATGTTGCATGGAGCATCTCTTGTTTTGGATTTCAGAGATGTGATGTAGGCTAGAGGAAAGAAAAGTTCTGAATAAGGACAAACATACATTTGAAGCTTTTCATCTAGATATGTGCTGTCTGAAAAACACATGCATAAGGACTTGTTGAAGAGGATTTCATGAATTTCAGTAAATCAATATTACTTTTCAGTCCAGAAGGGAAACTGCACTCATTAAAAAAATCTTCCTTGCCTGGGTTTGCATAGCAAACTACGAAGAATCTGTATGGCCATATTCCATGTCAGGATTCAAATCTTATGGCTCACAATCTTTTTATAGTGATGTAACCAAATTAAATTGTGTTTGCTTAATCTAATACCTGTTAGTATAAGAAGACTTCTTTTGTCAAGATATTTTCCAGATGTATTCCTGAAGTGCGTGTTTGAGGGCAGGTTATTTTATGATGTTGACTAGAGCTTGAATGTCCATTATGTCTAATAAAATAAGAAAGATAAGCCTGGAACATTTGCCAAAATGACAGTTCAGTTTCTGTGTATCATCCCTCCCACTAATTAGCTCCCATTTTTTGTTTATATCTTACACAAGAATGATTTCTTTTTCATGAGAAAACAATTTTCCCCTTATCTGTTCTAAAGGGTTAAGTAGCTTTTTCATCACTCTTAGGAATATGACTGCAACCTTGAGTCTTCTATGAAGGCCTTTCTTTCCTTCAAGGGCATGCTGACTACGTTTATCTAATTTTGCTGCTCTGATTTGCATATTAAAGAATTGTTTCTTCTTGCAGAAAAACAGTGTGAGCAAAATCCATGGCTTTTGATGCCAACTGTAAGCTAGATTAATGTTAGAGAAAATAATTACAGAATCCAAAATAATATATAACATACTAGAGAACTAACAAGGCGGTAGCTAGTCACGGGGTTAAAAGCTTGAAGAGAGAGCTCCGCTTCGAAGGCTTTTATCTGCCAACAGATGTCTGTAAAATAAAATCATTATGAGACTACCACGCTGTATCTGTAGAGCAGAGCTGGGAGGGCATGGATTACCCACACACAAAACCGCACCCCAAAACAAACAAGAGTCCCAGAGCCAATACTTGGTGGCAGTATGCAGAACAAATCGAGGATTTGGTAAATGCCGTGGACTTTCATTTGAAAAGTCCACCTTTTACACCCAAATTGCAGCCCCTTTTGCCCAGCTATAAAAGCAATAAAGTAGGCAACATGAAGTTTGTCTTATGAAGAATTTAACATGCAGCCTGACTGATGGCCATGATTAGATTGATGTGATCATAAGCTTGGCACTGAAGGTTTTGGAACAAAGCTTTTTGATGCCTTCCAAAGACTGGTGGGAGAGCCAGACACCAACACTCTACTGTCTGTCTAGAGATATTCTTCACATATATGGAGACTGCATTTTTCCTGTGAGAAGAAGAGGAAACTAAACATGTTTATAATACAGGTTATTTCTCTGTGTTTGTTATTTCCCCTGTGTTTTGTATTCCCAAAGGGCACAGCACTTTTGGATCATGACAGATTTTTAGAAAAGAGGCAAAAATCCTAACTGTTCTGTAGTAGAATTCTCCTTGATGGAAGTTAGCAACACTTGCATGATTCTTTACCATGCCTGTAACCATCTCCTAAAAATTTCATTGCTTCTAAATCCTGTCTGAACGTGAAGTCTATGGCCTCTCTCACAATTGTCTCTGTCTGTTATTTTAGGACTGTCCTATTAATACAGTACTGAGGTGCATATATACAATCCAGATGAAGTTCTGGAAGTTTTTGTGGTTTTTTTCAATACCCCTGCTTGTCTGGAGCAACTGACACTAAAGTTGCTTTTATGTGTTATTTTTTTTCTCTTTCACAGAGCAGCCAAGCATTTGATCAACTATATGGCATAATTTCCAGAAATTAAAGCACGCTGATTTTCTACACAATCTTTAAAGAATAGAGCCAATCTGAGCTCCACTTACACCACAGAGCTAAAGAGATATTAGAACTGCATCCTCTAAGGTCTTGTCCTTTGCTGTCAATAGTGGAGGATGCTTTTTACTTTCTGTCAAGGCTTCAGTCTTGCCAATGATCACCCTAACCGCTGCCTAAGTAAGAAAGTGTTGCCATAGTTTACATTTAGCTGAAATGCCATCATAAGCTTTTGCATCTCATTGTGTGATGGCATGTTCTCCAGTAGTCCTCCTCATGTTTTCTCTCTTTTGAGCACCTTTTCTGGTGAAGGTGACACATACAAAGTTCTCCAAACCAACTTGCTTGTTCTCATTCCCTTACATGTACCTTTTCCATTTCTACAAGAACCATTTCAGTAGCTGTCTTTTTTCTCTGCATTTTCAAGAAAATAAATACAGCAAGTTTTCCACTCTATCCTGTCATGAAACTGTCTAACACCTCTAAATTTCAGTCTCTCTACAGATGCTTCCAGTAATCTGTGCCAAGGCATCATATTCTGCAGCACCATTTCACTTGAATAATTTGTGCTGAGCTTAACACTTTTCCACATTTAAATAGATACTCTGCAGAGTTTTAGAGCATTGGTTTAGTACTTTCTTAGACTTAGGAAAGCAATCAAACATGTCTTCCATAACAAGTCACCTCAGCAAATGTATTGGCACTTCATCAAGAGACTTTCCTCACTTTGCTATTCCTACCTGTTTTATGACTCATTCCTTCCAAATAGAGCCTATCTCATCCCAGTTGGATTTATATGATTTAATTCCTCTCTTGCATTCTCTTCATGTGGTAATCTTGCAAAATAATCACTCCAAGCATTGCTAATTAATTCAGCATTCATTTCCAATATACCTTATTTGCCTCTTATATAAACAAGTGTGTTTGTATCCTTTCTCATTTGTTCTCCTGCCTCAATGAGCTTGCAATTTTCTTTTCTATATCTTGAGTCTTCTCCCTCCCTGGAGAGCTATTAAATTCACTGGTAACTCCACTTTTAGCTGACACTGCTGCTTCAGCTTCCTTTTTTGCTTGTCATATTTTCACAGATTTAAGTGATTGTCCAATCTTTTCAGTTCAACAGGCTCTTTTACCTGAGTTTTTCATGAACAATCTACTTCGTTATCCAATTCAGTTCTGATATTAGAACTGGGGGCTTTCTGAAGAAAACATACCTATAGTTCCAACTCTGGCCCATTTATGTTGATTGACTTTAACAAATCATGGATGTCAGAGGTGGAAAATGGGGATTAGGTATGGAGTAGGATACCTTCTTGCCCACCTGATGGGTTTGTCTCAGTGACTTTTCTCAGGTTGTGATGGTGTGGTGTTCTGTAAATTCCTTTGCCCCAAATGTCTGTAAAAGGCAAAACACTATTACATGGATGAAGAATCAAGGTAATGCAAAGCATGCAGATAAACCTAACAAGCATTTAAAAAAAAATTTAAAAATGCTCAGCACTTTAAAGCTTCAGACATAATTTTCATGGACAGATATTTTTTCAGAATATCTCATTAGCAAACATGAGTTCCTTTTGAAAAATTTCTTCCTGACCCTCTTTCATAAAATACATCTTCTACTAAACAGCTGATGGGCTGCACAGTATGTTTGTAGTAATGCCAGCAAAAATGGGCACCATATCCTCACTTTTTATGTTGTGTTTCTACAGCCCAAAATCTTTCCACCGTGCAATCCTTGTTTTGTCTGGCTGCTGTGCATAAAATTCAACAAGAAAGCAGACAGAAAAAGAAGTTTGCTTTCTGAAGAAGAAAGATTAATCATCCCTGCAATATCTCAATGGTGCAAAGGAAAATAATATCAGTGGGGCAGCAGAAAGCTGTGTGCAACAGTGAGTTGCAGCCAAGAAGAGAGAAATAGGATAACCTCTAACCAGAACATCTAAAGCTCTGTCACGTCACTTGAGTGTTAATTTAATTTTTTGACAAGGTTACTTTAATTAGTTGGCAGATGATAGAAAGAAACCTGACAGGTAAGCATAACCTGACAGGTCCTGAATCCCTGCTGGTCTTTTCATTTTGAGTTGAATTTTGGGCTAAAATTTGCATTGCCATGAGGCTAAATGTTGGCATGGAAGTTCCTGCACCAGATGTTTGTATTACCTTTAGGAGATTTTGAATATATACTTACAATATTTTAACAATAACAACAATAGAAATGGACAAGAGCTTAAATTTTAAAGAACACTAGCCAAGACTGACCTTTTCCAGTTTTAGTCAGCAAAAAAGGACTGTCCAGGTCTTCCTAATTTGGAAATATGTATTATTGTCTGAAAGAGAGAGTGAATGTAATAAAATATAAAAATGAAATTTTTTTCAGGGTAAATGAGGAAAAAATAAGATGGATTTCAGGAGTGGGGGGAGCTGTGTGAATCTGGTTTTATCTTTATTATGATTTAAACAACTTTACAATATTTAAGATCACAATTTACTGTACAATTAGGCAGCAGGTCTTCTCATTTTAAGTCTTCTTGTGGTTAGAACTGGGCCTGAGAAATGGGAATTATGAGTACCACATCTGGAATTGGCACTTATCATTTGGGCTTCATGCTGCAGATATTTCTGCATGTGAGTACCACTGTCTTTATGAATATGTCCAGGGTACTACGAGACCATTTGAAGGTGTTAAGCTGCATAGGACAGTGCACTGTTTCCAGGATCAGAGTCCTAACTTCCCACTTGTGTTTTGAAGTGCAAAATGTGCCTCCATGCCCTGAGGGTGAACAGGGGCCTCAGTTTCCTCTGTCTCTTCCAGGTAAATCAGTGGATTTTCTGCTTAAAACTATTTTATTTTCCCTTAAGTTGATTTGATTTTGTACACTCTCTGGAGCCCATTATATTTAAGACCTGAAAAACTTTTGTATGACAATCCTGTTTTGTAATGTTGCTCTGACTGATAGCAAGCATGAGCATGAGCATGAGCAGGAGCTGAGACAACCATGAAAATCCAGCTTGGAACAACCCAAGGCACCGTGGCTCAGCTGAGTGCATACTGATGTAGTGGGGGCTTCCTGCGTTGCTCCTATGTTACCTTAGTTGTAATATTGAACATTGTTCCATAAAGCAGCTTATCATTTCTCTGTTAAGACTTTTATAGCTTTCTGGCTCACCAAGCAGGCCCATCTCTGGCATCTGAGGTATATTATATTGACAACAGGTAATATCCTCTTGGCACAAGTACTGCCTGTCTGAAATTTTTAACTTCTCACTATTTAATCACAGGATGGGATTCTGTTTTATACTGAGATCAAGAAAATATTTTGCTCCAAATTATTCACAGTTTTTGAGACTCATCTAGTTAGGGCCAGTTGACATTGCTCTTTTCTACATATTATAGAAAATTACTTTGCTCAGCTCTAGGTATGGGTCTGCTGACTTTTCCACTAGAAGCTGCTGATTACGGCTGAATCAAGGCTGTAAGGAACTTGTGGGGAAGGAAACTGATTCTCCCCAGTCACCCAGAGACAGTTTCCTGATAAGATTTAGGTAAGTATTGTGTAATTAACACCACTCAATAAGTTCCACGAAATGATCTCTGCCTCAGCAGAGAGGTTGCTGTGGTCTGGTCTCTTGTGCAGCTAGAGGGTTCATTGCCACCTTCACTCCTGACTGGGCAGCAATCATTTCAGAGCTTCTTCAGAAAAAATGATGTCTTAAACCTAATGGTTTTTGGTTATAAAAACCCCACAAATATCAGAAATACAGACTTTTCATTATTAGGGGATTACATTTCAAAAAAATTAGTCAGGTTCCTTGTAAAGTCAGTCCTACACTTGACTATATAACCAACATACAGGCATATAACTTTGTTTACTATTAGTCAAAAATATAAATTTTGAAATATTTAAAAGATTTAGTTCTAGTTCTCTGAGAAGAGTTTCTGGTCTCTCAAATTTTATTTCCATTTTATAACATCATCTTGATGTCTATTTACAGTACCTGGCTTAGAATCTATAAATATATCTATAAAGCTCACTTTCAAAACAAAAGTTCTTTTCTAAAGGAAAAAAAAAAAAAATCTAACCCCAAACCCCAACTCTGTTAACATTACAACAAAATTGTAGGGTTTTCTTTAAATAAGAAAAGCCAAAACATTGAAATCAAAAGTCAAAGCTAGTATGCAGAGATAAAGTGAAAATAAAATTAACAGAATGCTGTCTTAGTGGATTATAGCATTGTGCATTGTCATTCACATATATTGTATATATTCATGGGTTTTGTGTGTGTAATTGTGTGTGTGTAGACATATTTGGTACATGGGTATTTATTTCAACATCTGGCTTAGCACAGTTCTGATACTGGTAATGAACCAATCCAGTTTGATCTTAGAGCATGTTATCTACAGATTCATGATAGCATCACAGATTAAAACCTGGACCATTATGATTTCAAAGATCAGTTCTAGAACAAGGAAATAATGGACACAGCACTTAATAGAACCGACAAACCCTCTGCTGGCCCAGATGACATTCCAGTTTCACAGCAGGAAGATGCTTCTACATCCTGGTGTCCCTTCCAAACAAGGACCACACAAAGGCAGGGGAAATCCACCATCAGTTTCTGAACAAACTCTGATGGAAGCAATAGAAGAGGTTGGAGGCAGGGTACACCAGAAAATGCCTTTGCTTGGCAACGGACACAGCCTCAGTTTCTCTTGCTCATTTATTCTCCATAACTTAAAATTCCTGGTTATTGGAAGGTATCACATGCAAAACAGGGCAATTATCATCTCTAGTTTCTACCCTACACTCAAAACGGTTCAAATATTTCTTGACAGTAATTAAATAAATGAAGTTCTGGAGGCTTCGATATAATTGTGAAAAGACAGAGTTCTCAGATTTCTTTTGTAATTAAATATTTTTCATCACTTTGCAGAAGTCTCACATCATTTGCACAGAAATAGATTTTAGTAACTGCATACTTTGAACTCTGAAATAGATTTTAGTAACTGCATACTCTGAACACATACTTTGAAGAATTAACTACTGTGTAAAAGATAATAATTCCCATTTTCAGAAAAAACCTTACATGTTTTTTAACTGAAAGATCCATCTGAGCAGGCTGCCAGTTTGCTGTCTCTTTTGCTACAAACATGTGGGACAACTGGGAGAAGTCACTCACTTCCTACCCTTATGAATTGTCTCAGACTACTTCAAATAGATGGAATTTTTTCTTTTCTCTTTGGTGAAGGGAAGAATTTGGGTATTGCTAATTGCTCCATGCATGAGCTCAAACACTGCTGACCATATTAAGTTCAGGAGTGCAGTTGTATTTTTGCTTATTAACTTTGTACCTCTCATGAAATAAGAAGGAGGCCAATGTTTCAGGCAAGTTTTTCCTCAGATTTTACAATCAATTCATCCACATTTCCTACATACAACAATACATAAAATATTGCCCAAATGTTCACTGGTTCTGTTGGAAAGCAGATGAAAGACTTCCTTCCAAGACATTTTACTTTATTGGAAGGATGAGCATCGATGGGATTTCCAGCAGAGCTAATTAACCAGAAGATTATCTAGCTAACACCATTCCAGTTGCACAGGTCAATATAATGCTTTTGAGATGCTGTCTCAAGGTCAGCTGCCCCAATGCAAAATATGAAACAGACATCACTTCACAGGTGTCTTTATAGTAGTGCCATACAGATGTGACAGTGATAAACTGAGAGTGGAACGACTGAGAAATCCAAGCCATTACAAGCTATTTTTCAAATCAGCTACTAGGCTGCATGGGAATTGGTGACTCCAGGTCTGAGGAAGACATGATTTGAAGTCTGTGTACACATTGCTAAAAGGCAGGTGCAATAGCACCTCTCCATCACCACTCTTAATAAATACCTAACTTAGTTTTATGAATTGGCTCTGTGAGTACATCGTTAACCACCACAGGGGAAATTCATCATGGTGAGCAAGATAAACATAGAGAGATCCACCATGGGGAAGAGAATGTGACTAATGGGTGTGGAGAAGAATTTAAAACTACAGTGCAGCTACAGTACAGGGTGTTGGGCTGCCAGGAATGCTGTATTTCAAAAAAGAAAAAAAAAAATCAGTTAAGAGCAGACAGCTGTCAGAGCCCTGTGATTTTGGAGAAGGAGTCAGAGGTGCTTCTTTGAGAAAGAACATGAAATGGAAAATAAAGAAGAGAAATTGTGTTGTCTGGGAAGATAATGTGAGTGGGGGAGGTTCAGACAGGAAAATACTTGTTTATTTTCAAAACAAAAACCCCACATGGGAATATTAGCAGTGAAATCAGAGAAAAACTCTTAAGCAGAATGTATTAGCTGGTTATTTTGAAAATCTAGAATATGCATGCATATCTGTTTATGCATGCATGTGTACACAGATACATGCATATATGAATGCACGTTTTTATACATACCTGCATATATTTAGGTATTTGTGTATATACAGACACACACCCCCCTTTCATTTCCACACACAGCAGATGTCTGATTGCCATTTCCAGACCTACTGCATACTTTGAGTACCAGTTGCCACCTGCTTTAAGAATAAAGTGGGATATTGAGCAGGAATTTAATTGTTCCATTAATCCAAGTAAAAGGTAAATCAAGGTAAACAATTAGTAAAACCATGCCTATTTCCCCTTTTTTATCTTCAGAGTAGGGCAATGAACGTGGACACAAGGCTTAGTAATTTTTCCTTGTACCAAACAGCCAACAAAGTGGGCAAAAGACCCAAAAAAATAACACAGTAACAGCAATGCAGTTGGTTTGCACCCAAAATGTTCTATTTCAGAAATATCTTATCTCATACAGAGCAATTATGAAAATAGAAACATGACATTCCAGTTGCATGATAAATTTCCTATTTTCCAAACAATAAATATAATCCAAGCTGGAAAAGTTTTCATGTTACTTTATTTTTATTCTGTTCCCAGGTTTTATTCTGCTCAAACAATCAGAGAAACTGTAAACTGGAAAATAGATCTGGAATGAATCACTGCAGAGAAGTTCACAATATGCTGCCTGAGAATTGTAACAAAGAAACTTCACTAGCCCTTTACAACACCTATGGATTGCTTTTGCTATCTTTTTATCAACACCTTTTTCAGATTAAAAATATTTTTGAAATGATTACCATAAGACTGAGCCTCTGCATGTCATTATCAATTTATAGTCAGAAGAAAAGCACCACAATTACCTTACAATTTCTTTGTGGGCTTGGGAGACATTAAAAAAACCCAAAAACTTATTGCAGCAGAATAAATATTCCACCCAAATACTCCTTTACTTAGTTTTTCTCTTGTTTTAAAATATAAAATGAAATATGGAAGGAGATAGAAGTAAACCGAAAACTGGAAAGTTCTCATTTCCATTTAAAAATCCTTTTTTTTCTGTCAGGAAGATGGATAGTTAAAATATTCAGCATTAAACATAACCAACAAATAATCCTCATTATGCTATATTATCTTGAAGTCCCTTTTATTAACCCTGCCTTTAAGAGCCCTACATGAAAACTTGCATGTTACATAACAGTTGACACAGCCATGCCTATAGGTACCACAAGATGGTTTACAAAATCTTAAATTATGTATATTATAGGCTATTTGCTCCATGAATAAACTATTAAATCAGTACTTCAAACTTCAGCAGTTATGCAAATCTCTGACTGCAGTCTGTGCTGCAGCACTGAGGTGGCAATTTGAGGATGATGGGTTCATGAAGTTTTATCAAAAGCCAAACATCAAATGCACTAACACAGATACTTCTGAAAGTGTTTGGATGCAAAGCTTTCTCAGTGCTACAATGCTCTCGGTAGACTTCAGACCAAAGATGTATTTAAAAATTACATGTATTTAATGAATTATTTGCTTATGTGGTTGTTGCCAAATCAGTAGAGAGAAACATCATTGCAAACTTGAATGAATATTCATATGGCACAAATAAACAATGAATACTCATCATGGCAAGATGACAAAAATTATGCTAAAATTATGTTGAAATTGGTTTGGGAACACATTCAAACTCATAGCCTGTTGGCAAATGCTTTGCTGAAAGAAAAAGAGCTACAATTGTCACAAAACCATTTGCATACTTCAAATATTGCAGTGAGTTATTTTATTTAGCCATAAGGACTCTAAGACTTTCAAGTCTGAAATAATTCCCATGGGAAATAAACAGGTTTTAGAAGATGCACTGATTAATTGCCTTTGGTTCCCAACATTAACTCTCTTAGCAAGACAGATGAACAAGCTGCCTCTACTGATTCTCTTATTTAAACACCATTGCCTATCCTTGGATAACATTACTGGGAATTACAGGATATTAATTTCCAATTCCTGTTCCAATATGGAACCTTAAGCTGAACTTTCATTTTCTTTCCACATCAGCTGATTGCTAAGGTGGAGACGTTTAGCAGGGAGCCATCTTTATCCTGGCCTGACTTTTTTGTCCCTTCATACCTGGTTCAAAAGTCCCTTCATTCACTAGAGCCCATTAACACCTGCTATGCCTCTCAGCCAGGCTCTAACTCATTCAGCACTTGTTTGGCTTTTCCATCAGTTGGCTGTTATTGCAAACATACCCACTTTTTCTTTTTTTTGTTTCATTGTGTGCCTTCCAGCACCAGTTTATTATCTACTCTATCAAACCATTTCACTTTAAACCGCCTATGAAGACAGCTGCATTGTCAGATACCCAGTTTCCCTTGGAGGGATTTTACTTCCTGAGATAGAACTTTTTGTAGGAGGCAGCTGAAGATGTAGATAGTTTCTAGAGGCCTGTAAGTTAGTGCTTTTATTAATTATGCTGAAGTTCTTCAGTTTTCAGATACACCACTAGCCTTACATTGCCTGAATCACTACTGAATAAATTAGAGAAGGCAAATAATTTTTGGTTTGTGTGTTTTTAGGCTAAAGGCAATTTTGAACCCACAAAAAGTGGTAACAAGACACAATGCCGATGGGGCCTGATAACTGATGACAGTGTGCGCTTGCTTTATTATGTAAGCTGAATGGTACCTACTTGTCACCATATCCCTGGACATCCTACCCACATGTCCTAGTTTAGGGCAAATTTGGGAGAAAACCTCCAAAAGGGGACCTCTCCAGAAAACGAACTCACACAGTCCCTCCCCCCAACCGGTTTGGGAATGATTCCTTGGAGAGAAGTGGAAAGAACCTGTTTATTTAACAGGCACAGCACCCCCAGTACACAAAATGAACAATACCAGATGACAACACTCTTTCACCGCTCTGAAAAAGATGACAAATTCAGCGAGTCTCTCTTGGGGGTGGGGTGGTCGCTCTGCTGTCACTCCCTCCGGCGCTGGGGATGGCTGCACCGGCCACAAGGTGTGCTCAGGTGCCAGTCCGGAGCAGGTTCCAGTAGTTACAAGAAAGGAAAAGGGGAAAAAACCACAACAAAGCAAGAGCAAAGCAAAGCAGGAGCAGGAGCAAAAGCAGAAGCCAGAGTAGAGCCAAGCAAAAAGAGCCCAGCAAAACCCAACAGCCACACTATGTACTGCCCCGTCTCTGTGTCCCGCCAGTCGTGGGGGGAGCAGGCTGATAACAGAACCAAAACAAAACATTTGTCCTTCAGAGACAGTCTGAAGGCACAGAACATAACATCCAACATAGCAGAACACACGGATGAGGATACAAGCATCACTCTAGGACACCACAACCTCACTGTGGTCCTTAAGTAAGGGATTGTACTCTATACTTAATTGAGTGAGACCACTTTGGAGACAAATTTTCAAGTATCCACAGCCATCACATAGTCAAAATTTTTTTTTTCAAGCCAATAATTCTGCAAATAAAAGCAAGAGGCAGAAACACTGAACTCTGTTACAATTACTTCACTTACAAGATTTCCATAAACTCAGCAAAGCTCCCACTAATTACCACAGCCTTACAATGTGGAGATGAAGGCTGCTTGGAGGAAGAGCTTTTTAGAAAGGCAGTGTGGATTGAAGGCAGGAGTTGAAAACCAGTCATAAACCCCACATTTCAAGCCTAATTAAACCAAGAACATTTTTTTCTATAAAAACTCAACCCCGCTACTGATACATTGAGAAATGTATCTGGGGAAATATTCCCAATGCAATTATGACAGTTAAAATCTTATAGGTATTTGAAAAAACAGCACAAATTTGATTGAACACTCACTAATCCTGCTAAAACTTTACCCTTCTCTATCTTCTTGGCTCTGCCTTTCCTGGGATTGCAGCCCTATCTGTAGCTTTGTGCTGTCTCCATTCACAAATGCGAGCAGTGGAGTATTGTAATGAACTTGGGCTTTTCTGAGTTTAAAAGCTGCTTGGGGAATTCACTGCAGGAAAAGGTTCAGGCAAATCCTCTTCGCATTTGTACACCATCTGGTGTCCTGTCACATGCATTTTTGAGCATAAGATGGTAAATGCTTAAGGGCCTTTGTCCCATTAGACTTCAATTTACGTGTCCTTGCTCTGTAAGTGTCTCTGGGCAGCATTGCTTCCAAGAAACATATCTGGAGGTCTCCAGCCTTTCCCTCAGGCACATTCACCCCGCTGTCTCTCCCCGACCTTTCCCTTTCCTTGAAGGATAACTAATGAGAGCACTATCTCTCTTTCACAACATTGCACTCAGGTCATGAGCAGCCCTCCAACTCAGTGACTTATTCCAATTGAGTCATGACAAGACCTTCTCATTTTCTCTCTGAAACAAGTCCAACAGCGGCATTTAAGATTAAAAAAAACCTGTCACACTGTAAAATTGAAGTCTTACTTATTTGCATTACCTAGAGTCTAATGGCTAATCTGTGCAGTAGCCTATTGTGAACTTCATGGTCCCTGCTTTGACATCAGTATGTTCTGGATTTCTAATTTCAAAACTACAGCTGTTGCTAAAATCCCGTCAGGCAAAACCAGGCTCCTTTACTCCCCCCTCTTTCAGGAATTTGGAGGGGATATTGTTTGTGACATTGTGAAATGGATTTGTCTGATGTGATTCTCTCACCTGCATATGAGAGAATGCGGGGCTGAACCCTTGCAGTGTTTGTGCTGATCATACGATCTGGTGATTTCCTTGGGTGATGACAGTAACTAGGATGTCAAGGTAAATAACTTTTTTTGCTGTTTGGTATTGTTGCCAACATTGCAGAATATGTTCCTTAGCCTTAAGCCAATCGCAAATTATTTGTTTTCATCTCCTTTGGTACTCCCTGTAAACACAGACAATACTAGTCCCCTGTCAGTAAAAGATACCTAGCCAACTGAATACTGGTGAAACCATCAGAATTAAAAACTGAAGGCACCCTCTGTGTCATTTGGGTTGTCAGGTGCTGCTTACAGACCCCGAGCAAGGGGCTGTTTTCAGTCTCCCAGTTGTCCTCCTGTACTCTGGAGGGATTCAGTTTTCCTCAGATTTTACTTGCTTATGCATGCCTTCCAGGTGGGCTTTTGTTTGTGGTGTTGTTTTTGGTTTCTTTCCCTAGCTGCACACCAGGTTCAGACATCACTGGAGAGATCTGACAGAGGTGAGCTGCCAGAAGTATTTCAGTTGCACCTGAGCATTACACAGAGGAGCCATCCACCATTACCAGGCCAGGCATGTTTACCGCTTGCTCTCCTGCTGATGGGACCACAATTATGATGGGCACTTTTATTTCTGCTGCAAATACACCAAAGGATTTGCAAGAAATTTTTCTGTCTCCCTTTTTCCCAGCAGTACAAAGTTAGCAGTATGACGTTGTAAAACACCATTTACATTCCCTTAAAGAAGGTGTTACCATTCCTTTTCCTTACATTTGCAGCTACAGAGCTACAGTCCCTTTTCTTGTCAATGCAGACAGATTCTGTGCACAAGAACTTGAAGCTGTTGATGTCTTGAAAGGTAGAACAGCCTCTCCTCTTGACATCTGAGGGAAAGAAGAGATTAATAAAACAAACCCATGGAGCATGCCTTGTATAAATGTAGCTGTGTGGATATTCTTCATATTCTTCCTTTATGCTCTGTTCTTTTATAAAACAAATTCATTCACAAGTGAGGAAGATAAGGTCATTGAGGAACTGAAAGTTTAATTTAATTTCCCCCAGTTTCTGGATAGGAATAAAAGCCAGAGTTTCATTAGTAATGCTGAAATTTGAACTTAGTGCTGACCCTTACTGCTGCCAGTCAGGTCCTGAGACATGTGTTGAACACAGACACCACAAAACAAGCATGTTGTAGATACAGCTAATCCTGTAATCCAAGGCACCTGCACCTACAAAGGGCTGCAAGGATGTCTGAACTGTCTTGTTGCATGATTTAGGCATGACCTGACACAAAAGCATGTCAGATTCCCAAGAATCTTGGATGCTGACTAGGGTAGGAGAGTAGATTTATAGCACAAAGTTCCATCAAAACATTTCTTATAGTTGTGACTTCATGTGGAAGTAATATGTTAAGTGAGTTTTCAGTCACTCCCTTTTTTTTTGAGTTTTGTCACTAGAAATAGCTATTGGCAACATTACTGTGCAGTAACTTATAAAGCCCACATCAAGAACCTCTCACAGTACAGTATTAATGTTAAATAAGAGGAACACAAAGAGGAGGAAAACCAGAACAGTGAGGCATACCTAAATCTTCAAGGCTTTATTAAATTAGAAACTCAATGTTTAAAAAAAGGAAAAGGAAAAGAAAGGAAAAGGGAAAAGGGAAAGGGAAAGGGAAAGGAAGGAAAGGAAGGAAAGGAAAGAAAGGAAAGGGAAAGGAAGAAGGAAGAAAGGAAAGGAAAAGGAAAGGAAAGGAAAGGAAAAGAAAGGAAAGGAAAGAAAGGAAAGAAAGAAAGGAAAGGAAGAAAAGGAAAGGAAAGGAAAAGGAAAGAAGGAAAGAAAGGAAAGGAAAGGAAAGGAAAGGAAAAGGAAAGAAAAGAAAGGAAAGGAAAGGAAAGGGAAAAGAAAGGAAAAGAAAGAAAAGAAAGGAAAAGGAAAGGAAAGGAAAGGAAAGGAAAGGAAAGGAAAGGAAAAGGAAAGAAAGAAAGAAAAGAAAAGAAAAGAAAAGAAAAGAAAAGAAAAGAAAAGAAAAGAAAAGAAAAGAAAAGAAAAGAAAAGAAAAGAAAGAAAAAAGAAAAGAAAAGAAGAAAAGAAAAGAAAAGAAAAGAAAAAAAGAAAAAAGAAAGAGAAGGAAAAAAATCCAACCAAACAGAAAACCAAACCTACACCAAATATCTCTCATGCGGTGGCTAGAAATGCCATCCTATAACTTACCTTACTTTGTTTAATGTGACAGTAGGTGTCATCTAGAATCAGAAAGAAAATAGCAACAAATCCTAGTAACTTCTAACAATTTGGCTGTTGAAATCCTGGGGTTTGTACCAGAGTAAAAAGTTGAAAACAATTAGTGTATTCATACAAAGCCATATACATTGTCACACCCCGGGGTTTCACTTCTGTTTTGTAATTATAAAATATTTTCCAATCATTAGATTGAGGTCTTCATGTGTGCTACTGAGATTTTACTGGTCATGGTTCATTGTCAGTAGTTTGGAGCTCAACTCTGGGTCCTCAAGCTGGTCTAATTTAAAAGCAAAAGAAAAATTACTCCCTACAGTGCCAGGCAATAATAAGAAAGAGCAAAAATTGGCAGACATGAACAGTGGAGAGACAGAGTTAAGAAAATGTTTACAAGCAAGAAATTCATGAATATACCTGCTTTCTTTTGTGAGAAAAAAATCTGTGTATTGAAGGAGCTGAACACATCAGCCTTTCCTCAGTTCTTGATTGCCATGGCTATGGAAGCAGAAGTAAAAGCACTTGCATTTATGGAAGTTACCTTCCACTGCCCCCCTTTAAGGTCTTTGCCCTTGTAGAAAGTGACAGAAATACACAGTGAATTAATTCCCTTTTTCTACATGGTCAGGAGAACCACTCTGCCAGAAAGCAAGCAAACCAACCCAAGCCATACTGTGATTAACAAATTATATACAGAATGAATCTCTTCCTGTCTTCAGGGATTAGCTGGCAAGTATTCCTCTTGATGTTACCTTAATTGGTAGATAGGCTCATGTCTGAGCTGAATGACCTACTTTGTGTCACTCACAATGGTTTCCATGAATTTGGAGTATTCAAGACACTTTCTATTTTTTTGTTTACACTTTGTTGATTATGCAATAAATTAAGTGTCTCTTTGCCTAGGTTTTATAGATTGGTGGTAATGAGATCTCTTAATTACCTTTACTACATTATGTACTAAGAATATATAAAGTGTCTGATGGGTGCAGATTAACAGTCTCATAGAGGTGGCATGCGACTGCCATTATCTACAGCCCACCCTCCTTGTGCCCCTCCATCACCGATGAGAACTCTGTGAGAGATGTCAGAGGGTGTGCAGCCCTGCTTGTTCTGTTTGACCATATGTGTGTGGACCTGCAGACCCTGAATTTGACTACTGCCCTCCCCCACTGGACCTGCTGACCATGTCTGTCTCCAGGATATCCCACAGCAAAGAGCACCAGGTGCTCACCACCCACAGCCCAGAGAGGTGTTTTCATTTCTCCATTTTAGTTCAGTCTCCTACCAGTTTCCTTGAGGACACTCAGTGCCAATACTTCATGGGATCCAGTTAAGAGCCCAGTTGCATGTTTAGTTCATCTTCTGCCTCTGTGATTTGTAAAGATCAGTCTTATGCCTCATCCATCTCCTCCTCTAATCACACAAGAACCACTGCCTCTTTAGTCGTTCCTTATGAAGAAACCCCTACATCCCTTTGATCACTGCAGTTTTTATTCTCTGAACCTTCTCTAAGACCACCATGCACTTCTTGAAGTGTCACATTCCCAACACTTTTCCTGGTGATGCCCAGAGCCTCATTGACTTTTCTGGCTGGTGTTGCACAGCAGGTCAGTGAGTTTAGAAGACAGTCAGCAACGGCTCCAAAATATCTTTCCTGGGTTGTAGCTGTCTGTCCTGAATTGAAAAAGTATTTTAGGTTCCCTTATTATATCTTCTCTTAATACTCTTTCCACTAACAGCCATGATCCTTTGCAGATCCCTTCACATAGGCAGCAGCTCCAACTCTCTGATGATCTGCTGCCCTTCTCAAGCCAACTGTTTCTGTTTCAGGTATTTCCTTTTGAAACAAAGTAATAAAGTCCAATTGGGCTGTGCTAGGCAAGAAGGGCATTTCTATAAAACTTTCTATGATGCACTGTGGCATTTCTTTTTTCTTTTTTTTTTTTCTATTGCACTCTTCATTTTCCTTTGTATACTCTAACTTCCCACTCTGAAATTTTATTTGGTATTAAAACTATGTGTTTTTTAACATAAAAAGTACAACCTTCGCAGCTTCTTCATTTTATGGCTCAAAACTATTCCCATTTAAAAGGAATTTCAGTATATGCAGAAAATATGGAGTTTTGTCTTATTTAGGTGTCACCAAATGATAACTTTTTTATAGCGTTTGAAGTTCTTCAAAAGTATTTCTAAAATATGGAACAACATGCTGTGTTCTTTTACTCATTCACATTCCTCTTCCAAGCCAATCAAGACTTCAAGCAGGTCTATCAGGATGAGCTGCACACGTTCATGTACTTCTGCCTTGTTCTTTACCTGTGAAAATGGTTTTGTAGATGGTAGGCCTTCTTCCAAACACTATACTACTTATCACAGCATGCATCTCCTGAAATACTTATGTGTTGGAACAAGTACATGAAATTTATGAGTAGGTTTCAATAAATATTGCCCAAGAAGCTCCAGCCTGGCCCAGCTACAACACTATATCAAGACAGAGTAGGAATATGCAAAAGTGATTTTAAAAAAGAAAATGCCTAGAAGCAACTTTTTATCTAAGAAAATAAGAATCATTTTTAAGGGCTAGGGATCCACAGACATTTTTGGAAGATGAAATTAAAAAGGGTTACAAAACCACACGGAATAATGTCAGGAGAAGAAGAGAGAGGAGAATTTTCCTGAGTCTTAGAAATCATGGTCTGTAGTGGGCCTTATCTATTGTTTTCCAAGGAAGGTTGAAAGCAATAAAAGCACTGATAAATGCTAACCTGAAAAACAGAAAAGCACATCAAAAGTGTTTCAGGTTTTGCTGGAGGTTTTTTTGGTTGGTTGGTTGTTTTGGGGTTTTTTTTGTTCTTCTGTCAAGCTTTGTAATTTCTTATCATGTATATATGGTATATCACATATTTGCATATTATATAGTGTTTATTAGCATAAATTTAGTTCAGCATCCATATTTTTGAGTTATATATTCCAAATGTAAATTTCACAAAAATGAAAAAATATATGCCAAGTCATTCTTTAGACAGCAGTTTTGCAAGAGATACTGGGCAAGAGAGATTTTCTATCTGCTTCAGGATCAAACAAATCACATCACAGTGTTTTTCTCCAAATTGACTTCCACTCATCTGCTGCTGTTTTGTTTGAAGGAGTCTCTGAGTGGAGGTAATACTGATAGTCTTCTTTGAACTAAATAGCAATGGCCAAAAAAAGAAGAATCCTCTAAAATTAGTTGCCAGCTGGACTTTTTCTGGGTTTGGGACTGCTCTTTGATGAGCAGTTGGCTTTCCTTCCCTAGCTTGCCTGTGGCATCTTTAAACATCTGTTGCATTAAAGAAGTCACATCATGGAGCATGCTGGGGATTGGCCTTAAGCCCCACAGTCTCTTAAAGAATGGCCTGTCTTATTACAGGGACAAAGATATTTTTATTGATATTTTAGACTATTTTAGGAGGTTTGGTGTTTTTTTAATCCGTTTTCTAGGGAAGAACCAAAGAATGATGTGTATTTCTGTCAAGAGCAGGCCTCTTAACCATGGGCGAAATAGACACACAAATCAACGCCCTTGGCAGCTCTGTGAATGTTGGAAACACATCAATCCACTTCCAAGGAAGCTACTTGTCTAAACTTTCATTGAGCGCCTTGAAAAAGCAAGGCAAATGGTACTGCTGTGTCTCAGTGATCTTCTGCTCATTTATCATGTCTTCATTCTTAGAGAACAGACCAAGGCATGACATACGATGTTTGTTGAGATTGCAGCAGCTCCTGTACCATTAAATGCTTTCTAATAGTGTGTCTGGGGTAGCTCCTGGGCTGTGTGCCTTCCATCATCTCTCCGGCAACCCACTGGCTTCCAAGGAAGGCTTACAAATTGTAAGACCTCTGACTACAGCTCCACTTTTTCCCATCAGCTGGAGCAGCAGAATGACTCTGATAGGTAGGCAGGTTCATTTGGATGCCACTGATGAGAAAGGCAGTTGTGGGCACTGGTGCAAATATTTCAGGAGGCAGAGCTCAGACCCAGCTGTGATAGATGCCTCAAAGTACAAACTGTGTTCTGTCTCCTGAGAACTTCTCTGCTGAAGATTTGGACATATGGAACAACATATTGGCGGACAAGGAATCTGGTTAAGTCAGTCTGTAAATTTACTCACATTAAATCATATCAATCTTCCTGAATAATGATTAACATACTTACAGTTGAAAGGTCTGCTTTCAAGTGAAATGTCACTGTTTTGTGGTCTTTGGACAGATTGTTATATGGGAATTTTTTTATGCAGGCTGCTAATAACCTACTGTCATTTCTGGTAAGCATTCTGCCCAGGTGATAAGTAACATATTTTCTCTTTAAAGTGCTCTGTTGTTGTAGGCCTACTTGTTAAAAGAAGATGTCACCTTTCTAGAGAAAAACAAATGAACAAAAAGTAAAAAAATGGCTTTCAGCAGTGCAAACA
The DNA here is from genome assembly GCA_032173965.1 of Sitta carolinensis. NCBI lineage: Eukaryota > Metazoa > Chordata > Aves > Passeriformes > Sittidae > Sitta > Sitta carolinensis. The sequence continues at coordinate 80,869,975 of CM063284.1, forward strand.
ATATTTAGCCCCATAATGCTATGAAGGAAATCAAAGCCCAGAACAAGATTTACTGATGTAGATTCCAGGACACCAAGATGTGTCTGCTATATCTCTCAAACACGTCCCCTTTTACCTCTTAATGTTGGAACAATGCCTACATTATTCTTCAGTGGAAATTTTAGGACCATGTATCAAGCAGTAACCATCCAGCTCTTAATAGTATCAAATGTACATTTAAAGTAAATTAGTAACATCAAACTCTTTCTAAGTAAGTTTAAGTGTTTAACAAATCTAATAAGAAAATACCTATCTTTGTCAATAACACAAAGCCAAAATGAACAGCAGAGGTCTTGATTAATAAATAAATAATAAATCTCTCATGATTCCTTTTATAAACTTTTTTTTTTTCCATCTGGGATATCGTCTTCCATACCTACTTGTAGCATTATCACCTTGTATGGAAATTGAAATTCAAAACTATAATTCAAAACTATAAACATGAACCATTCTAGAGCTGCAATGACCAAGAAAGTAACCTGGCTAATGAGAAAGGCAAATCAGATGTGGCCTAAAAGGTGCTGCAATGAATTGTCTCATGAGCATGTGCACCTGTGCCATGGAGCCATGACAAGTTATGTGCTGCTGTAAATTTAAAGGTCATTTCTCTTATGCTAGCAGAGTCATGTGCATTTGCAAAAGAGCACCTGTCTCTGCTTCCCACTGTTGCTGTAAATTTGCTTTCACATGCAGCAGCAGCTGGTACAAAGCTGCACATATTTTTATGTTTATGACTCTTAGTATCATGCAGGGCTGGTGCACACCAAACAATGCACGGACCTTTTCTGATTAGAGTGATTTACTGGGAGCTGGGTAAAAGTAGGACGTGTAAAGCGTAGGCTAAAAGGAGTAGGAAAAAATTGAAGAAATGTTTTTATGTATTTATGCATTTATGCAATTGGTGCATGTTTGCTGTCATGAAAGATGGACAAAGATACTCTTTTCACATGTACTACAGCAGACAGAATACAAGTGGTCTGCTACATTTATAAAGCCAACCTATAATACTGATTTCCTTTCATCTCAAATCTTGATTCCTGACTTTGAAAGATCAAGGATCTGTGCTCTCACTGAAAAATTCAAAGCTGTCATTGAATATGGTACATTGGAAAATAGAGGGTCACAGTACCTTCCCAACATGACTGTGTATTTGAAGTTGTTATGAAACATATTTGCAGATGCAGAGGAGCATAACTGCGGGGTGTTTGAAAATAATAGAAGTCTTCAAAATAATGATCAGAGGAATTAGATATAACTATACCTGAAGAACATCCAGAGATATGGAAACCTTGTTTATCTGTCTAGTTCAACTCATATGAAGCAGCCTACCCAGGTCCTGGATGGGACTCCTGAGAGGAGAAAAGCAAGAGGGCTTCCCTCAGAACACACAGGAACTACAACATATGAATATTTGATTCTCTGTGTGTAGCCTACAAGCTGCTGACAGAGACCTACTTAAACTACACAGGACAGGAAAGAAGTGTCAGGACCCAGGAATTCTTCACTGATCCACAAAGCAGAAAGACTGTGGATAACATAATATCCAGCAGCAACTGGACTATCTTCTTTTTATTAATGATGGAAGCTGCTGTTGGAATAATGTGATTCAAAAGTGAAACTGCCTAATTTTATTATTAATAGACCTCATGTGACCTATCATTTGTTTATCTATAAATATGCTTTTTAAAGACAAAAGAGTCAGTCTTGGAAAGATTGTACTGCACTTTTGAGTAGTTTACCTTTCAGTAGATATTACAGAAAATAATTTCTGGAGTCCACAGAGACCGTGTATTTCACAGTGCATAAGAAAAAGAAAGGATAGCATTTAAATCAACAGAGGAAAATGTAGAAAGCTGATCCAGAAATAAGAGGAGTTTATTTTCTTTACAGTATCTATTCCAAATTGAAGAAGAGGGAAAAAGCAAAGCAATAATTTTGCGGTATTAAATAACTGACTGGTATGTGAAATGAAAAAGACTAAAAACCCTTCTAAATCTAAACTTATGCTATTACTTATAAGCCTCTAGTGTGCTAACCTGTGTATCTTGGGGAAGAATAGAGAGCAAGTTTAGATACCAACACCAGTTCCTAGGAATACTAGTGATGTGGAAGGAAAACAGGGGACACGAGATGATGGACAGATTCCCCTTCTCTGAGGGGGGACAATGTGGTGCATGATCTGGCTGGAGGTAGCCTGTGCAAAGTTGTCCTTTCAGATATTCTGACATCAGAGCTGTAGGATGGAACAATAAGGCCATAGTGGCTTTTCACAGCGAGAAAGTTTTCAGATAACTTCTCTGCAGTATTTGCAAAGATTCAGGTTCACATACCCAAGAGAGAGCTGGGAAGTACATTGTGAATTTCTTCCCGTTTTTTTGAACCTAAGGGTCTCCTGCTGAGGGTTCTGGAGAAAGCTTTGTGAAAAATAGCTAGATACAGCCTTAGGTTGCCCTACAGAATAGTTTGCCCTTTGTTCTCAGAATTGACTGCTCTCCTCAGCAGTGCACAAGCTGGGGGCATTTAAATCAAACAGTGAAACTCAGGGAAAAAAATGGTTTTTGTGCCCTGATCTTTTAGATTGTAAGAATTAGAACCACTTCTGGGAACCAAGTCTTCCTCTTTGTATGCAAATCCTGGCTTTCAGACGTAGGTTTTAATCATAAGCACTACATAAGCCTGAAAATAATTAATTGGACATCTTGCATTTGCATGCTGTAGTTCTGGGTAAAAGTGATATATCACTTGGAGATCAGATATAAATACAAAATTGGCTTGAATGACTTCATCTTGTGTATTGGTGTGTTGAGACTACAGCCATCAATGACTACAGAACACCCAGAAATTAACAATTCAATTAAAAAATTGCCTCAGAGAAACTTCAGGATAATATAGGTCTAGCCCCTTGATGCTACCGGTGGTTCACTGGAAGGACTATTTTGTTGGTTTTCTTATGTTTATATTGTCATTTTAAGAACTATAGGCTACTGTACACAAAATGTCTTGACAAGAAAGGTGTTATTGCAGCTGCAAGGTCATGGCAGTCTAAGTCAACCACAGCCAGAATGCCCTGTCACCTCAGTTTGTACCACTGTGTCAATGTGTTGATCTATGTGTGCAGCTGCCTGGGAACCTGATTTTCCACTACGAGGGAAATTGCATGCTTTTAGAGTAAAAAAAGACCTTCTGGATAGAAAACAACAACAAAAGTTAATCTCTGTGGAACAGAGCAGGGGGTTATGAGTATTTGATCAGAAAAAAGGGAGCTCACAGCACTGTCTATGGTTTTATGCTTTCCATACTTATATCTTCATATTCTGGGTTGTGACACCCTGCCTTGAAAGTTTTGGTGCCTGTGATGGAAAGAGAGAAGAACTAAAGAGAGTGGGGTAAAGAACAGAAGACACTCCAGACAGCAGCACCTGTGCTAGGCTGAAACTCAGTAACTCCTCCCTTCTTTACAAAGTGGGACTATCTTAACACTGTGATGTCACCGTGGGGCAAGGGTAAAAAAACAAATGAAGAGGTAGAGCACTGTAGCAATTACTGCTTCTCCTGCTCACATTAACAACCAGACCATGTAGATGGTCTCCTTCCCTTGCCAGATACCAGGCGATAAATGAAATTTCAAGGGTCTGATGTGCAAAAAATTCCAAGGTCACTCAACCCAAGGAGGATAAATGATAATGAGCCTCACTATAAATAGCAACTTCAATGACCTGTTATTGCAATTCTGGGTGAGCTATCAATGATGCATTTTCAAGTATTCACCATTAAGAATAATATTCATCATGTTGAACTTCACACTGCAGAGGTTGTAGCTCTTTTCCTTCTTTAGACAAAGGGATGAGACACATCCCATCAAGCTGCAGCTACTACGAGACATCTAGTTTAAGGCAGTTATTTAGGCTTCCCCTGTAACTAAGAGGGATTCATCTTGGTATCAAATGAATTGACTTCTGGAGGTGCCTATTTTTTTTCTTTTGCCTATTCTCCCTTCCAGATGAAGGGAGCTTTAAAAACTGTCCTTAAACCCTGGATCTGTAATTTAGAATGATAAAGTGTGAATTCCATGATTGTGTTTAGTGACATCCAGTGCCAGTGTAGTCACTAGGCATGACCTTATATCTTGCCCTACAGGGTTAATAAAATGAAGGGTGATACTTGCACTAGATACAGACATCTAAAAAACAAATGCTGCTAAATCCACGTAGAGAGAAAAGGACAAAATTACAGCAAACACCAGGCAAACACAAAGACATTCAAGTGAGCTTGGAAAGCACCACGATGTGGGTGCAGCCACATGAGCTGGTTCCTCCATCAGCACGGGTCAAGAGGTGTGTTTGTGTGGGGCACTGGTTGTAGTGTTAAATGCAAATGGAAGTGACACAACAGGCAATCCTTGTTGTCAGCAGTCTCCAAGACTTTAAAAATCATCTTTAAAAGGAAGGTAAAAGCACAGTATAGTCTTATGATTTTGGGAGCTGAGTGAGGCTTTAAAAATAATACTTCCAAGGGAAGAAAAAGCAAGAAAAAACACATATAACTCCTTATCTGCTGCCTCCAATTAATCTCAGAAATGCTGAGGACTGCCCCTTCTCTCATGACAATACACATCAATATAATTCCAATGTAGTCGTCTTCATCTTTCTTCCAAAAACGAGAGGGGATGGTTTACACTGTCACAAGAATGGGCCCTTTTCTTCCACTGATTACAAATTTTCCATCTCAGCAATAACAATTATTTCAGTATAAATATTCCTAACTTTTTACAGTACAGGCAAGAAGAAGCTAATAAATGTGATGATTAATTCTTTGTCAGTCATAAACTATTTAAGTAAGGCATATTCTCTATTGGGTTTTCAGTGATACTGAAGGAACATGAACCTGCATTGTTTAATATCAATTTACTGCTAAACAAAGCCTCTTCTGACTTCAGTGTGGCTCATGAATAGCAAATTAATCAAATTTGGAACTGTTTGTTTGGTCTTTAAAATTATTTAATCAGACATACCTCATTTAGAAAGTAACTTAATAAGAGAGGTAAAGTAACAGTTAACACTGCTTCAGTGTTGCAGCAGATTGTTTAGATGAACTGGCTTATGAATTCAATATGCAGTATATAAAAATGCAGACCTATTACCCTGCTCTTTTTGGATCAATAACCTCAACAATTTCCTAATAACATGTTTCATATAAAACATTCAGACAGAAGTTTCTTATCATTCTGTTTTGTGAAAATTAATGTTTTCATTCAACACACAATTTTAATATACAATGTATCAAAAAGTCAGTATGGGTCAGATTAATAATAATTCACAAAATCTGAATCATTGATCTCACAGGAGCTACTCCAGCTCATTCCTGTACTGGATGCATCCCCAGACAATGCACTGTAGAAGAGGGAAAAATGCAACATGAAAATCATTCTCTGTGGAGAAACAACTAGATTAGCAAAGGAATGAATAGTAACTTGACAGCACTTACTCCATAAGGAAGTTTGCTCCTGTTTATGGAACAGGAAAAAAATGCCTGGCCACTCTGGTAATGTTGCCACAGGGAAAGAAGGGAGAGAGATGCTAAGAAGATTCAGGTTTCCCAACAAGTGTTGTTATCACATTCTAAAATGTATGTTTTAAAAACGTATGTTAATACTGCTACAGCAAAGGTGCAAGTAATAAAGAAAAACCATTACCTGTATGACTACATTATTCATTATTATTCATTGCTTCTTCAAGAAAGAACTCAGCTGGGACACAATGTAGTCTCATTTTTTTCAGTTGATCATTTTTATTAGATAATTTAGGATTGCATTTATCTGTCTTCAGCTGAGAGGTGTAAACTTTTGTTGGGTATCCAAAAAGGAACTCTATGATGGGTCAAACAGGCATACAATGAAGACTACTAAAATGTGTAATGGATCTCTTCTTGATATCAGATGACATTTACATGAGGAATCATCACCCTCTCAGCTCTCCCATATTCCCTACCAGCACTCCTGTGCTAACCTCACCCTCCCTGACTTCTCTTCACATGTTCAGCTATCATATAGTGCTCCTCACCCTGTCAAAAAGTGCCCTCAGCTCTGCAAACTCTCTCCCACATCTCACTGATTCTGCCCTTCTTCCTTCAGACCTACCAGTGTTCTGTGTTCCATCAGACCCTCATACTCAAGGAAGCATAAACTACAATGCACCCCTGCTAAAGATGTGATTTTTAGGTGGTTTTCTTAAAAATTCAAAAGGCTAAGAGGCACTGGCATTATGTACAGCTGACAGGATACTAACTCTTGGCTTCACCTCTGTTTACAGAGACATAAAGAGGGCTGCAGTGGGGCAAGCCACGCATCTGTCTAGTCTGGGGACCCCAGTTCAGCAGCAGACAGGAGCAAACATACATGGAACAGGCTATAAAGTAAAATAACATACAACACTGACAATATTTTCTTGAAATTTTCTCACAGTTGTAACCCTATAAATAAGAGTTTTGACACTAAGAAGTAAAAGGATTCAGGTTTTAGCTGTGGCACATATTCACTGGTGGCCATATGCCTGTTGCATCCCTTCATTTTCCTTGCTCTGCGAGTGTCCAGGGCAGGATGTTGGCACCCCTGTGTAGTCACTGTGGGACAAACACCTTCTCTAAACTTCGTTTGGGAAACAGGGAGAAGGAGGTAGGCTGTGAAAAACTTTATATAAAAATATCTCCAGGGAAATCCAAGGCCGAGGAGAAGGAGATCCCTGGTCATCCTCACACTGCTCCCAGCAAATATATCAGGACATTGATTACTTGTTGAAATCCCACTCCACCTTTTATGAGGGAGACTCAGCTCCTTGACCTTGGACCTGAGAGAGTCCTTGGAAAGTTCTTCAGAGCATCAGAGAAAATAAGGTAATATCAATAAATCTTGTAAACAATTTTAACTGTATTACTCATGAGGTTTCTTTATATTAAATTTGGACTTAGAGTGCATATTATTGTAAATGCACTGGTAATTTGAACTATTAGGCTGTTAAAATATTACTGTGGCTGATGTTTAATTTTTCCTTTATGCCAATAACAAGGCTTGGAGTGTAAATGGATTCTGAGTGTGAGCACATTGAACTAAATTGCCATCCCTCTAGGGACTTCCTGAACCAGAACAGGTGTCTCTGTTGAATGACTTGTTCCTACCATGACTTTTTCCAGTAAATATTTAGACCAATGCAAATCACTTGTCTTGCAAAGTTGGACATACATTATATGTTATCTCACGGGAACTAGCGAGCTGAACAAGGGCCTTGGGGCACATGTAGTGTGTAAAATGTATTTTGCTCTGCTTCATATTGTAGACAAGCAGAAATTGCCATATTCTCATTAAGTTTTGCAGGAACTTCTCCATAATTGTGAAGATGTAAGAGAACACATGACGGTGCATGTTATTCCAACATCCATACCAGCATCTTCTCAATGTCCAAAACGCTTTGTCTGTGCTGTTCTACAGCTGTGTGGGATGGTTTTGTAATGCACTACTACTGGTAGCTGAAGTGCTCTTACTTCAGTGCCTTGTAGCCAGCACTTCGCCTCAACATGTAGAAGTGAAGAGGTCAGCTTTGAACACAATCTGGAATTCCTAAAGGAATTCCAATATTTGAGAACAATATTTGAGATGTCTGGCCTTGATGTTCACCCTTGACTGACAGGAACTACAGAACAACACAAAAAAAACTGTTAGATCAGCTAAACCCAAGAAACAAACCAGTTCAGGACTCGCTAGGGACTCTTTCCTGTATTTGTACACTGCAAAAGAGCTTTACATCCATAGGTTTGTTTGCTCATGATATTATTTCTCCCTCCACATAGAAATGAGTCAGGAATGACTGCTGTTAGAAAATCCAAACATGAATTGTGACTTCAGTAATTTGCTACTGAGTTGTCCCTCTGCCCTGAGCAATATATATATACTCTCAAAGGCAGTGAATGAAATAAAACTAACACAAAAACTTGTCTGCAGTTCTTTCTGAAAGAAGAACTGGGAACTTCTCTGCCTGTGCAGCAAGCAGCAGGGGCAGAGACCCAGGACACTTCATCAAAAGCATTATGAAACTGTCTATTTTCCTGGGAGGCTGAAGAACATGATTTTCTGAAAACTTCACTCCGTTCATTTGTGGAAAAAAAACAAAACAAAACCAGGTTTGACAATTATTGGAAAATATTTGCATTCTAGTAGTACCGACTTAGACCTTAGAGAAAAATCATTTATCTAATAGCTCATCTTTCCCCATCTTCTGCAACATTTGGTGAATCATGGCTTATGTTTCTTTCTCTATTTTCCACTATATATATTCCCTTTCTTCCATTATTTTCCTGCCCTAGGCTGCCCATTCATTATGGCAATGATTCACTCTTACTATAGGTAGCAACAGTAGTGAAAGATGCTTTGGCACTGCTATCATTATGTTGTTATCATTATGCAAAAAAAAAAAAAAAAAAAAAAAAAAAAAAAAAAAAAAAGCTAATCTTTTTCAATATAACAACAATCAACAGAAGGCAAATATTATTTTTTCTCTTTCAGGAAAGCAGAAATGTTACTTTATATGTCCTTATTTCAGGAAACCACTCTTTTTTATGACATCTTGTGCCTAAAGTATCTAAAGTGGAAGGTAAAATTGGAAAATGAACTGTTGGAACTGTTTCTTAACAGGAAAAATGTAATATACTTCTGGGAAATTAATATTGTTCTTATACCTCCTGTGAATAGGTGATCTAGAACAGCTTTGCAATTGCCAGTAGTACAAAAATTCTCATTGGCACTACAGGTTGGTAAGCAATCAAAGCATCATGGTCATGTTGCCAGGAAGGGACCTCTAAAAGCTATTTAATCCACTATGTCATTCAAAGCACAAGTATCAGCAATTCATTTTCAGGTCAGTTATGACTTTGCTAGGCCAGTTCTTGAAAATCTTCAGGTTTCCCATGTTCCCAGGTAAGTGGTTCCTGTGCTGAACTGACCTCTTAGTGTTAAAGCTTTTCCTCAAATTCCATCTGAAGTTCCCAAGACACAACTGGTGCCCTTTGTACCCTGCTGTATCATCTGTGACTGCTATGCAGAATTTGTCTCCTGATCTTTTTGATTTTCCCTGAAGTACTGTTGGCAGCTATTACATGGATTCTTATTTTCTTCCCCTGCAGACTACAAAAGCTCAGCTCCTTCTAACTGCAGACCCCTGACCATTCCAGACAGTGAAAGGCTGTTAGCACTGCTTTGTTTGGTTCTCCTAAATGAATGAAATTACCTTCCAGTGAAACCTAGGGGAGAAAAAAAACAACAAAACCCGAATTGAAATCCCCACCCAACCAGAAAGCAAAGCTTATAAATACTTCATAGAATAATCTCTCACAGAAAATCAGAAGAATTTCTTGTTTTCACATGAAAACCATGTTATATTGAACTTTTAACCATCTCTGCACAGGTAAGAATCTTCACAGTACTGTCCCTGTTATAACTGAAACTGCAGTTTGTATTTTAGTGGTTTTTAGTAGTATTGAAACAGTGCATCAATTACTTTTGTCATATTAAGTGCATCCAGCAAATACAAGATACATAACAAAAGACATATTTGCATGCAGACAACCAATCATATAACATAGGTTAAAAAGTGATAAACTCCAAAAGAACTGTGGGATAACAGATTCAGATACGCACAGAAATGACTGATTCAATTCCAACACTGGCTTAGTGATCTGAAGCCATCCTGATATGCCTTTTATCTTCCCTAAAGAGGAGCACATAGAGTGCAAACTGGCCTACTGCTCCAAGGCAGTATATAATCAATGCATATCTCCACACTTCAGAAAGCTCGTTTGCACTAGCTGCAAGGGTATAATTCCAAACACCCTGATCCAGTCACAGGGACTGCAGGCCCTGGTGTGCACTGCCGGGGTAGTGAAGTCAGACTGAGGGCACATCCTTGTCACCAGCTTTCAGAACACCCAGGGGAAATGGAGTGGAGCTCTTGAAAATTGTTTACCAGGTAAACCTCTGGCAGTACCAAGGCAAACAAGAGGGCACAGCAGTCGAGGTCACTGCATCCATGCCCTACTTTTCTCCTCCCACTGGCATGTAGAAGCACAGCACTGTCTTGTCCAGTACCACTGTCCAGTCATGCTACACTGCTCAGCTTCCCATCCTTTAAGCAGCCAGTTATGCAGGATAGCCCCCCCTTAGCCATCCTTCCAAGAATTTTGTGGCTGCTGTGCTGTTATTTCACATTTATTTCCTCAAGAACAATCTTCTTTATAAAATTCAGTCTATTACATGAAAAGTAGTGTGTCGAGGGATTTCAAAAGCTGCTCTTTCCGCCTATGTGCAACGAGCCTTGAGTAGTTTGGTTTTGTCCAGCCATGAAACATGGTTCTCTATTGCTGGGAAGGGTAGAAGACAGAGCTTTATACTTTTAAGGATTGCTGAATCTGCATAAAGTAAACACAAATCATCATTAAGACATAAGGAAAAAAAAGAAAAGTTAGCATTGGATAATGTATCCATTAATGATTCTGTTGAAACCAAGACACTTTTTCTCACTGGAGACTGCCCACTTTCTGATATGAAGGAAATACCCTGGGAAATCCAACAAACGGTTTCTAGAACTTTCATCTGTTTTGAAAATTCCTTCTGAAAAAGTGAAGGATTGTGAGCTGAGATTTCAGAATCCCTGTGTGAGGAAACCTTATCAAAACAGTGTTTGCCCTTTAGGAGCAAAAGGAAAGGAAACAGAACCTTCTGAATGAAGTGAAAGAAGGAGCATTGATTTGTATTGTAAGACTTTGGGAATTTGTTTTCAAATTCTGAATTTTGTCTGTTGTTCAAAACAAGAAAATAATTTCCTCTTGTCTCAGTGGAATCCAAAAATAAAGGCCACCTGCCACCTGCTGCTGCTTTACTTCAATGGCACCGTCTAATAACAACTCCCCCTCAGGAAAGATATCTTTTGTGTATGAGGGGGGAGAAAAGAAGTTCATTAGCATGTTTTCTTTGTACACTAGGGAAGCTCTTCTGTGTCATTCTGTGTCCAGAATGTGATAAGAGGCACAATTCCCAGAACCTAAGGGTTGTCCAGTTTAATTTTCTCTTCCCTTGTGATTAGGAAATAATCTTAAAGGGGGGGATACAGCAGGCCAAAAAGGGCAGAAATGACAGAAGTGGAGCTTTGTGTTCAGTCTCTTTGTGTTCAGCTTTATTGAACACAAGATTTGGAGACTACTTGTTTGCTATTAGTTTGACCTTTTTACCTTGTTTGGTTTTTGTTCATAACTTTCTCTTTAGCTGGACAGATCTTAATGTCATCAGGATTTTTTCCTATAAATACTGCTTCCAATCCAAACAACCTACATAGGAAAAATATACTAGTCCTAATTATAACTCAGCTAGAAAACATGCTGTAAAGGATAGAAAGGCATGATGAAGAAGGCTTGATAAAAACTGGAGCCTTCTGCATTTTTCATGCATAACCTTTTTTTTAAGATGGTGAAAAACACTGGCTCATAGCAACATTCCCCCACCTCCCAATAACCACAGCAGCTCTGTGACTTCTTTAAATTGGTGTCACAGCCATCTTACCCCTTTCCCAGGCAATTAAACACTAGCATGTTCAGCTCCTTTTCTCACAGAAGAATTTATTGGAAGCTCTTTCTAATTTCATAAAATTGCACTAGTCTGGCTGTAATTCAATGAATTATTGGCCAAGGGAAAATTACTGAAGCTCATCATGACAACATTTTCATCAAATTAAGCAGTGTTGCTGAGAAGAGAAAAAGTTGTACTTCTAAGACAATACACCTGCAGAGAATTAGCTGATAAATGATTTACAGACATGTGGCTGAAAACATTAATGGGGCAACATATTTTTAAATGAACTTGGGTTTTTTTCCAATTCTAAATGCCTCCTCTGTGTGATCTTAAATATTTGGCTGTTCAAAGATGCAGTACTACACTTTGTGCCATGGGAAGCAAATTGCTCAGACATTTTTCTCTCTTGCGTGCTGTTTGATGGTTCTCCTCCCTGCTATTTTGTTACTGACACTAGCATTCACAAATAAATCATCATGGCTGGTGATTCTCTTCTATTGCCACAGAAAAAGTGGGAGCATATTACTACCTGCCCAAAAGGGGCAACCATCTCTGTGCAGTTTATATATCCTTACTTCAAGTAGTGTTAGCTATACTCTGTAGGTTTATGGTTATTTTATATTTATACTACAGTAACAGTAAAAGATACCAGCATGTTACTTCCAGGCCCTCAGAAGTATTATTTGGATGTATAACTCCTGGGCTTTGAATGCTGCAGATGGAAGAGGTAGGTAGTCAAGCATCAAATTACATTGTTTCCTACAGCTCCCTTGATTCCCATGTTGCAGCTTTTGGGAAGCATAGGGTGAGTTAAGAAGAAGCCTGTAGGAATAAAAAGAAGGTATGAGCCAGTGGAATGGTGCCATGGAGAAATGTACTTTATTCCCCAGTCTCCTGCTGGAGAATGTTTACACGATGCTCATTACTAAACTTTCCAAAGTAATTAGTTCCTGGTACCCAAAGTCAAGCACAGAAAGGGCTGGGTTTGCCGAAGTGTCAGTCTCTGAGAACACTTACTAAGAAATCTTGAAACTGTGCAATGAACTGCTGTGAGAAAACAAGGAAGAAGAAAGGGATGAAACTCTGCCAGGTGGTTTTACAGTCATTCCTGAGCGCAGAAGAATGCAAACAGAAGGCTTCGTGGAAGTGTTTAGGAAGCACTGTTGTCTAGAAAAGTCTGGAAGGCAGTAAATATTATGGACCAGTTTTCTGTGTCTCTACCCCAGACCTCTAAATGGATCCAGCTAGGACGGGATCTTCTGTGCAAGATTCTCTCTTTCTCACCCCCATCCTCACCTTTTTGTTTTCTGGGTGCATCCTTACTTTCCCCTTACCACCTAATTTATTTCCTTTCTCTTCTTTTCACTTACTGCCTCTTAATTCTCCTCTTTAATCTTCCTTCTGCAATGTTATTTACACTGTACTCCACACCTTTCCTCTCTCCACAGCTTGGAGTAGCATCAAATTCAGTAGTTGTCAGGAAAGTTTTGATCATTCCCTGAGTCCCTATTATATGCAGTTGCCTTGCTGAGATAAATCAAGCTCGACTGTCTTACATTTTATTCTTTCAGTGAGGACATGTAGTATGCTTGATATCCAGATGTTGAACCTGAATCTTTCCTCCTGAGTTTAAACCTATTACTTTATCCCCCTGCTTATTACAGTCATAGAGAAGAGCTTATTCACTTGCTTTTAGCAGCAACATCTTTAAACATCCAAAGACTGTTATTACGTCTCTCCTTGACATTTTCCTCTCTAGATTAAGTAACCTCAGCTGACTTAGCTTTTCCCTGTAGGTGATGTTTTGTAGCGCTCTCATTGCTCTCTCTGCAATGTCTTTTTGCTCAGCCTTTTTGAAGCATGTCATCAAAAGTGGACATAGACTTCCTGCTGAGACCCTGGCAATGCTGACTGCAGTGGAATTCAGTCTTTTAAGATATAATCCCTTCTCTCTCTGCCCATATATAGAGATATAAAAATATAAGTTATCTTTCAGTATAGAGGGTTTAGTGCTGCTTTTCTTTTAACACTAACATGACATTGCTGACTTACATTCTTCCCTATAATTTTTTTTCCCTGCAGAAGGATTTCTTGCCAATTCTTACTCTCGTTATGTTAACATAAAGGACAGATCCTGACTAAGTGTACTGCTTCTTACTCCTAATGGTAAGCAGCCTTCTTTGAAGAATATTCATCCAATTCAACAAAATTATCTAGAATCCTGAGCTTGGATCTCTCTAACGTCCTTCCTAGTCTGACACTGTCTGCAGATTCAGAAGTCATACTTTCCCTTCTGTGGCTTCCACTGTCCCACTTTCTGTCCCCAAACTTCCTGACTCAGGTTAATCATGAAAATTTTATGAAACACTGTATGAATATCAAGACTTACTGGAACGCTACTTTGCATATCTGCCATTCTGACAGTTCTTTCATTTTCTAGAGAGTTTTTCCACCGCATAAAATTAATTCATGTACTAGTTCATGTTTCTTTAACTTAATTATAGACTAATGGAAGGCAATGCCTATTGAAACACAAGATATATGAACTCTGATGCTTCCTTCACATACACAAAGCTTGTAATTCTGAATGGATTAAGAAGCCCATTTTGAATGTGCCGCTTCATTATCTTCTAGTTGCTTATGTACAGTTTGCTTGATTATTTGCTCCTCTATTTTTCTGTGAGTGAAGTCTCCGCTGCAGATGTGTTAGCATATGTGTCCTTTGTTTATAGAATCAGTATTTCTAACAGACACTGTTAGTATTATTAGTACTGGACCACACTGCCCAAGGAAGTGGTGGGCACCATCCCTGGAGGCATTTAAAAGATGTTTTGATGTGACATTTGGTGATCTGGTTTAATTGTGGACTTCACTATGCCAAATTATTGTTTGGACTTAATAATTTTAGAGGTCCTTTCCAACTTAAAAGATTCTATGAATCTATTAATAAATGCCATTTCCTGTGCAAAGACCCACAAAACCAACAGAAACACAAGTGAAGGAAGTGAGCAGCTTTGGGCGTTGACATCTGCTGTGTTTGTGGCTTATTACATAACATGCATTATAATACTCCCACAGCCTTGTCCTGGCTGTTGCAGTCTGAGTGCAGCAGAAGAAGAAGCTGCATCCAGAAGAAACCTCTGGATGGAGCAAAAAATTGTTCTTTCCCTGGAAGCCACTGAGCAAGGCCAGGGGAAGTGTAATGGGTCAAGATGGGTCCAGCTCAAGAGAGGCCAGGAGGAGGCAGCCAGGGAGCAAGGAGCCTACAGTATCTGCATGGCACCTGTCACACCCTGAGGGTATGTTAGGAACATGGGTGACATATATTTGAATGTCTTCTGCCCTGTTGAATTTGAAAAGTTAGAAGTGGTGTTAGGAAGACGGTAAGCTCCATGTGCAGAGCTCTTCTGTGTTTGACAGCATCCTGGTTCCCACCAGGGAAGGGTTAATTTTTGAAGCAGCCAGGAGGGGCATGGCCAGGACCCAGGGGTTATTCTGTACCACCTCACATCATTGCTGGGGGCAGGGGGAAGGGGACACTTCCATCTGAGTAAGGGTGGCAAAGGGAGTGGTCGGGTACACTGTGTCCAAGCAATTGTGTGTGAATCATTTGCCTATCCTGTACACTTTATCAATATTGTGGGTGACACTGTTTGCTTTCTTATCTCACTGCTGTTACAAAAAATTGTTCTTACCTCAACTCCTGATCTTTAGCTTTTGTGCCTCCAATTCTCCTCTCCATCCTGCCACAGTGGGAAGGGGAATGGAGCAGTGGATGGTTTGGAGTGTTTTGATGGGAACATTAAATTGGGGATACCATTCCTAAACTACAAAAGAAAGACTGACATACAGCAAAAATGAGAAAGGGGAGGAGGATTTTCTAGCTAAAGGGGTAAAAATACTTCCTTTTCCTTCACTGTGTTTGTCTGATTTGCTACTCACATTCTCTTAGGTATATTTTTTTTAACTCTTAAGTTACTTTGGGACCTTCATATATGAGCGTCTACTAAATAAATCTGTCAGCACGAGGACATAAATTCACTGTTAAACTGCAACAAGGGTCTGATGGCTTTTTGCTAGGTAGGTCTTTTCTCCAAGAGGATTCCCCAGAGTGTGTGAGCAAAGATTTGTTTAGCAAGACAAAATCCAGGAAAATCAGAGTGCTAAAAATGTGGCCATTAAACAAGGAGCACAAAAAGAAAACCTCACTGCCTTAGCAAAGAACATGAGATTTTTCTGATATAATTTGCACTGCTGTTCAAATATTTCTGGTCAGTGACAGATCAGAAAATCTCAATCCTATGATCTGACATTCTTGAAAGACCCTGTGCCATAGCTGAACTTCCTCAAATAGTGTAACTTCTGGAATCACAAGACAGTTCCTCAGTTATGGTGAGGTAGAATGTATTGTGTAAGAAGGCATTTTAAAATATAATCATAGAATGATTTGGGTTGGAAGGGACCTTAAAAGATCATCTAGTTCAAGCTCTATTGCCATGGGCAGGAATCTACCACTAGACCACTTGGCTCAGAATCCCAACCAACCTGCCTTTAAATACCTCCAGGGATGGGACATCCACAACTCCTCTGGCCACTTCTTTCAGTGCCTCACCACCCTTACAGTAAAAAATTTCTTCCCAATATCTAATCTAATCTAAACCTTTCTGTCTAAAGCCATTGTCACTTGTCCTATTACTACATGCTGTAAGAGACTTAAAGATCACGGTTGCCTTTAAACATTATCAAGGCTACAGAAGGAATTTGCTATAGGATAAACCACTACAGCAGGAACTTCAGATAAGCACAGAGGAGAGGAACAGGCAACAGGAAAGCACTGATTCCAGGCCTAGCAGAGGTGAGCTTTACTTAGCAACCCTAGTTAATCCACCCAGAAAAATTCTGACTGCGACAGACTGTGGGAAAGGAAGCAACTGCTTATACACATGCCATGCCAAGTTATGGGCATGGCATCTACACCCTGTGGATATGGATCTTGGACTGTATGAAGGTAATACACCACAAGAACGGCTTGGGGACCCCCACCACCGAGAGGGGCAGAAGAAGAAAGACCAACAGGATATTGCCTGGATCCATGGGGTGGTGATACCTTTCTGCTTATTCTGTGTCTCTGACTCTTTTTCTCTCACAACCTTTCCTTCCTATTTCTTTCTTTCTCTCTTCTTCACATTCACTGTTGAATAGAATCCATATTATTGCCTTTGACGTATGGTCTTGTTTGCATCTTAATTTGGGCAGAGGCATCTTTTAATAATCGGATCATAAAAATTGCCCTTGTGAAATGTCCCTCTCCAGCTTTCTTGTGCGTTCTTTTAGGTCCTGGAAGGTGGTCAAAGTTCTCTTTGGAGACTTCTCCAGGCAGTACAATCTCAAGTCTCTCAGCCTATCTTCATAAGAGAGGTGGTCCAGCCTCCTGATCATCTTCGAGGCCTTCCTTTGGTCTTGTTCCAGCAGGTCCATGTCCTTATATTGGGCAACCAGGGCTGGAAGTAGCATTCCAGGTGGGGTCTCACAAGAGCAGAGTAGAATTTCCAGTTCAAAACCTCTGAAAACTACAGCAAATAGACCAACTCAATGGGAAATTTTTGGTTTCTAAGTTTTACATTTAATAAGACCTGCTCATCGATATCCTTGAATACATTACTTTTAGAGTCATAGCATCTGAGGCCATCCATCACTTTGACCTACAGCTCTGATGATTACTTCGTTATAGAGGCTTTAGTGTTTCAAAAGGGAGGAATTAATTCTTTCAAGAGGAAGTATCTGTCCAAGCAGAAAGTCCAGCAAGTCTCTAAATTCTCATTACAGGGGTTCTCTGCAGAAGAGAATTTTTCACATTGGCCTGAAGCTGCCTCAGCTGTGCACATCTGGTCCCTAGCACCCTCTATCAGGAACAGGGCATCTGAGAGTGAAAATGATGATCTCATTCTGGTTACAGATTAGCTTGGAACAAGATTTCACTAAGTCATGAGTGCTAGAGGGTTTCTCTGGGTTATTGCAGTCACGACTTGTGCGAGTACTGCAGGATGTAGATTGTTCTACACAGGCTCCCAGGCATTAGCTAGGCCACAGAAAGTAATCTTTTTGGCAGAAGGAGTCTTTGTTGATTGCAAAAACTGTAAATGCCAGGGGCTACTCCAGCTAAAGAGCATATTTCATCTTTTCGAGTCCTGAGAGTGCAGGCAGGCTTGGTCAGACCTCAGTGACTTATTTAATCTGAAATAAGGAAGCAGTCAGCACAGCACTGTTGAACTGGCCACTATCTCCTATGGACAAATTATTCCCACAAAAGAATTCTTATCAGAAAAGACTTTGTCACTACAGAATAATACTTTTATCTTTGAAGTATTACTTAAGCTATAAAATAAATGATTTTAGCTTATAGAACACTTCAACTTTGCCTGTTTATAATTTTGGTGCATGGGAATGATTCTAGAAAGTGTTAATATCTGATTTTTTCTTCTAGAATACATGTGTCTGTCTTTAACCTCATGTATGTACAACGTACTAAATATCCAACTAGTCACACTTTACAAAATAATTTAATTTCAATATTAATGAATTATCAAATATCTACTTGATTTTTCTTAATAGCTGATTAAGCTGAAAACTCAAACCACTTAGATGTTGGATGTAGAACAAGTTAGTAATTGCTCTGCATTCCTTCTTTCTCTGGCAAGACACTTTTCCTTTTTTATGCTTTTTTTTTACACTAATTGTGGATGTTACTAGGATATTATGTATTTAGTGTCAAAATTTGGTTATACTGTGGGCTTCGCTATCCTGGATGATATCAATCTGTGCTATTATTTTTGTTTTATATGCCTAGCCTGAAAATACTATGACAAATAAATAAGGAAATAATTGAAGCTTCAAAGTCACAGAGTGGCTTAGCATTGTTTCTTCAACACATCGAGGTTTTTCACTACATTTCACAAACTGTAATTAATATTAAGATAATAATTACTGATTAACTAGAAATATGTCATTATATTTATGCTACAAAATGCTACAGGAACAGACTGGGAAGTCATTACCCATCATTAAGGCAATGGAGGAAAAGGAGAATTTCACAACTGTTCTGTTCCATCCACTCATCTTTCATCTGTTCTTTCTTAGCCTGGACTATTTCAGAAACCTGTTTCATGGATCAGGTCCTCAGCTAAATGGAATTGTTTGTAAACTCCTTAAAATCACACTCACTCTCTCACTCACTCACTCACTCACTGTCACAGAGGAGAAGAGAAGGGCAGAAGGTTGAATAACTACAAAACTGGAATAATTATTTCCCAGTCCTTATTAATACAAGTGTCACATCATTTTCATTTTGGCCTTTGCATGTCAGGGGAAATTACATGACATTCTGGTCAGACTACTGTACCAACTTTCCAGATACAGGAGCCAGATCATGCAGCAATGACTGAGCTCAGTACAAACACGTGTAGAAGGTGAAGAGGATTCTGAGGGAGCTGTGGCTTCGCATGATAATTGTTCATGTCTCTTGAGCAACTGTATACTATATATACCTTCCAGTGCTGAGATAATCAACAGCTGGGCGGATCCATCTAAAAAATATCTGCTTACCAGGAAATGTCTGTCTGTGTCTACGTATTCATTTATATTCTATTTACCTCAGTGGCAGAAATTGGTACACTTTAAAACCCTTTACCTGTATCATAAATAGACTAATACGTGCTTCTTTTCAGAAGGCTGAATTTGTTGTTACATTCCAATGTCAATGAATCTAATCATGGGATGTAGTAATAATGCTAACTAGAACAGCTCTCAAATTCCAGCTTGGCTTGGACAGTAAAAGCAGAATTAATTCTGAAATATACATGTGCACCTACTGCCTATGTCCTTAAACAATCCAACATTCAGAAGACTGACTTAACTGTAAGGACACAATTGGAACATCCAAAGGTTTAAGTACATGTATAAAAGTAAGAGTCAAATGTGAAATACCACATAGTAAAATCCTTTGTGTTTAATTTGCAATGTTATCCTGCACATCTCAGGCATAATGAATCAATTTCTGTTTGTCCTTTTATGAAGCAAGGTCTTTATTGCTTTTGGCAGCAGCCTGGCTCACTATATTTTTCACTGAAGTCCTAAAACTGGGGTGAGAAAATAATCTATTAATTAACCGCAGCCGTTGCAATGTAGCATGAGTCTCAGGTCGCAGCCTAGATGAGGAGTAGTAGATGGAGAGAGGTTACATCAGGTCAGTCATTTGGGCTCTTTGCTCAAAGTGTTGGGCTAAACAGCTGTTCATGGGATTACTCACAAACAAGACTGTAAAAAGAAGACACTTAAAAGGTAATCTGCATTCTATTTTAGAAACAAAACTAAATCCCCCAATTCTGAATAATCTGCACTGCTCATTATGAAGCCTTTGCTCTGGCAGTAGTCTCAAAGTTAATTACCTTTTTTTATTCCAGTTTTTCACACATCATTTCAACTATAGTGTTAGTAATTTTGTCTTTGATGCTCATTTTAGCTGCTCACCAATTCCTGCAGCCATCTTCTGGGAATTGTGAGATCTGGCTGGAAATAATAACTCTACAGGCTGACTGCTCAGAAAGCAAGCATGGTCAAAGAATGCAGCATTAGACTGTGTTCTTGGCAGGGATTTTTCAATAGGTTTTGACTCAGGTTGGGCTAAACATTTCATTCCCTTTCCTTGATTGGAGCTAACATTTTTATGATTAGATGCCTTAAGGAACTGTGCTATGCTGAAAAAAGAAAAAAAGTTTGCTTCTTTGATAAACAGAAAAGAAAAATCCTGTCATGTTGGCTGAGACCCATTAATAGTTCTACTATTCAATTTTTTATAACTTTGCTGTGTGTTTTGGAAAAATGGGACATAAGGGGTAAAAAGCACCAAGGCAAAGCTAGTGGTACTGTATTCAGTGTCTTTTTTTTTTAGATTAACAAGACTTTTATGACAGAATAATGAAAAGTTTATACTAAGATCAGAACATCTTGGCCTCTAGTCATCTGAACACTGATACACTAAAAATTATGCACTGAATTTACAAGATATACATGCTAAAAATATAAGATAGATTGCAAAGTAGAATAAAGATTTATTCTGCACAATAAATTCAACTGGATTGCAAGATTTCCAGGTAGATTTATGTAAGCAAGGAAAACCTTATATCATTTCTACCATGCCTATCTAGAAATTTTTTAGCTAGGCTACATTTTTGTCATTGTAGGACCTTCCAGTAGAGCCTGAAGCAATTTCACTAACATCTATCTGTCACAATTTTTTTTTCTCATACTCCTAAATCTTGCACACTTTTGTCATGAAGCCATCAATGAGAATAAAGAATTTTTTTCAGGCTTGGTTTCTCTGTATAAACCTTGGAGACAGAGATACATGCCTAAAGAATCCACACAAGACAGCAGGCTGGCTCTGCTGGGCAGATAGCTTACCTAACCAAAAAGGAAGGGGGTGGCAGGGAAAAGTGGTATCATCTGGTTCAGCTTTCTCTTATGAAGGAAAGTGTTTTGACCATCTGGCTCCAGAAATCCCAAAAGAATTACAAACCTTACAAAAACAAAGTGTGTTGCATTGGAGATGAGTGCTATGTAAAAGAATATATTTTGCTACAGCAACATTTTTGCACTTTCTTCTTGGGAAGAAGATGGAGCATTCATACTTTTTTGGGTGTAGCACCATTTAAACCAGGCTGCAGCATTATGGTTTAAAATATTGTGAGGCACATTCTGCTTCTTCTATTACAGTAGCTCTACTTCACATGAAACTACTAAAGAGAAAATAAATATGCATCAAACCTACTGATTTGACTGCCTACTGCAGAAAAACACACAGGTTGCTTTCCAGATTGTGCTGGGACGCAGTTGAAGCTAAGTCTTTTGAATCCTGGTCAAGTGCTCCAGGGAATACATCTCCTACATGTCCAATATTTTAAATAGTTCTTTCCTCCTGATAATGTAGGCTGAACCCTGAAGTCTTTAGACAACATTCATACTCCTTTCCCCAAGAAGGCTCTTTGAATAATCTTCTGTGTTAGCCTCTCCTTTTTTATAATTCTAATAGACCTTCTTTCTAGCATTAGTTCCAGATTGAATTCGATTTTCTCTACCACAGGTAAGCAAAAGTGAGACATTATCAACACAAGTTTTCTCCTGATGTGAATCTGTTCTTTAGATGGAGAATCAGCACCTTGTTTATTTCCAGTTGGACCACCTCAAATATTGGAATGTGCTGCAGGCATTGAACTGGATGCCTTTTAGCTGGGACATCTCCAATGTCATCTGTTTTGCAAAAGGTTTCCTAAATGGATAAGGTTTTAGTGTGGTTGTGATTTGCTTTGTGTACTTGCCAGGACTCTGGAAAATAAAAGCAAAAATATGAATTATGTTAGAGGAAGGACAGGTATTTGTAAAAACTTTTGATAAAACTCATAGCAGAAATATGCCTTTCATTAATAATGTTTTATTTTTCCTTCTTGCAGCATTTTCTATAGGTTATATCTGGTATTTTTCAATTAAAATTAAAATAAACCCCAGTCATTTTACTTCTCACAGATGTTTTCTTTTGCCACATGCTTACGGTTTTGTTCTGCCTGTCTTCCCCACCTCTCTGCTGACCATTATGCATTTTTTTGGCTTTTATCTTAGCTTTGCCCAATCACACCAAGACTCCTCCATCTGCTTGACATTAGGGCCCTCCTGAAGTACAAACAGAAATCTCAATGTGGCTAAAGCATTAGACTAGGAATATTTTTAGGATATAAGATCTATTTCTGCTTCATAAGCCTTCCCACAAAGTGGAGACTCATTCTAACTTGAGTGCCTGCATGTGATTGAAAAATAAATTGTTTTTAAATAACCTCAAAAGAAGAAAGAATTCTTGCCTGCTTCCTCATATAGGAACTGTTCTTCTCAGTTACCAAGCAGAGCACCCAATAAAAGTATCTGGTTCTCACCATGTTGAATGGGAAAAGCAGGAAATTTCACAAATTGGACTTGCTCCAAAAGAAGTTTTATGTTGATGTGTCGGAAATGAGGAAGAGATTTTAAACATTAATGTTTACACAAACAGCAAATAACCATTGGAAAACTTTAAAATGCTTTTAACAAAAATAAAAATGCATATGGCCTCAGCAAACATTAAGATCAGTTTAAAAAAATGCTTCTGTGCTTGCAGTTTCAAAACATTTAGGAAGATGTTGATTCCAGAGATGCATTAACCATCTCTTTAACCTAACCTAAGTGGTTAGGTTAGCCTAACTGCTACTCTTCATTGCAAAACTATTCCCATGGGGAGTTTGGATTACTATTTTCATTTTTCAACTGTTAAAACACTTGAATAGTGGGAGCTATAGTAATTGTAGTATTCCCATGTCTTGTAGTTAGCAAAATGTAGGACTTCCTGGAATATTACTGTGCAAAATTTACATATTAACTGTAAGAAAAAACATAAAGATCACTTCAGATTCTACTTTAATTTCCCTACACTCCTTGTAGACTGGGAAATTGACTAGACAGAATAAAAAGTTTTGTTCTTATGGAAGTTCACTGCTGAGCTTTTCTCAGTACTCTTAAATATAGGGTACAAGTTTAATCACTAAAGCAAAATTCTGCCTTTCCACCATGTACTTCTGAGCCTTTCTTCTGCCAACACTGTGTGCTGAAAATAAAGGTATTTGTTGGCTGCTAAAAATGAAAAAAAAAAAAAAAAAAACAAAAACAAACAAGCAAACAAAAAAAAACTAAAGGAAAAAAGAGAAATTTTCTGCTGTGAGAAGTCATGAAGATGACTTAAATGCATATTACTGGTTTCTGCCTTTCAAATCAGAGCCCATTTACACTGGGATAAAAAGGGTGCTGCAGTTAAGATAGACCTCTGGGAAATATTTCAACTCTCTGTAAGTAAGTACTTTGTCACTTTGTGGACTTTAGTACTTTTCAGAGTCTTCTATGCAGTCTATCTCTGTGACACCTCTATATAGAGTAATAGAGAAAAATGGTGATTCTACAAATAAACTTCTTCTACACCAACTTTTATTTTATTTCCCCTTAGTCAAGAATAAACCTTCACTTGAAGTTGTCAGATGTGATTATTGATCTGAGTCTGACTGCATAACTCTAGACAACAGTCCAGGAATAACTAAAAAGTTGAGTTATTCTTGTCCCTCGCTTTTAATTTAAATTTGATTTTAAACAAGGATAGCAAAAATTGGAGAAAAATGTAACAAACTACTGAAGTTAAAGCACAATAACAAAGCAGCATCATGTTGTTTATAGCTTAGAATCTTGGGAGGCCTGCAGGGACAGTAGTGGACATGTGGCTATAGATCTCTCTGTAACTAGAGGATTTGACATACTGTGCTGATTGAGTAAAGACAAAATGACAAAAGACACTAAACAGGAACAAAGTTAGAGCACTGACAATTTTGAGTGAGATCTGGCAGGAGCATCTTTCACCATGATCTGGTGACTTGTCCTGTACGTTGGAGGAAGCAGATGCCCTTTCCCTACCTTCTCCAATTTATTGCACTACTAAAATTTTATGTTCTGAAAGTTTTACTCATGAAGTAGTTTGGCAGGGTGTAATCTTGTTTTGACATATGCCCCTCTGTACCATAGAAAATATTTCTGCAAGTTCAGAATAGTGAAGAAAGAGACATCTTTTTGAAAGCACTGTGGATGGCCTGGAGGCTCATTTAGTAACCAAAATTTTTATTGCAACTACTGCAAATTCCAAGCTTTCAACCCATTGATTTCTGAGGGAATTTGCTCGAGTAGGATAAATGACGACTGTTGAGTAAAGATATAATGTGGATCCCACACTTCTAAACTGAGGAAGAGCTGGCTTGAGGGTTTGCAGAAGTAGTCGTAAAATCATGGAATAGTTTAGGTTGGAAAAAGACCTTATAGATCATTGAATCCAATTGCTAACCCAGCTCTGCTAAGTCCACCACAAAACCATGTCCCTAAAAGCCACATAGTTATGTCTTTTAAATACCTTCAGGGATTGCGACTCCAGCACTTGCCCAGGCAGCCTTTTTCATTACCTGATCATGTTTTCAGTGAATGAATTTTCCCTGACATGCAATCTAAACCTTCCCTGGTGCAACTTGAGGTAGTTTCCTCTCAGCCTGTCACTTGTTACTTGTGAGAAGATGCCAACCCCAACCTCAGTACACCCTCCTTTCAGGGAGTTCTAAAGAGCAACAAGGTCACCCCTGAGCCTCCTTTTCTCAAGGCTAAATAGCCCCAGCTCCCTCAGCCACCCTTCATGAGATTGTGCTCTAGACCCTTCACCAGCCTTGTTGCCCTTCTCTGAACATCCTCCAGCAGATCACTGCAGCCCTGCTTGGCATCATCTAAGAACTGATGGAGGGTGTACTCAAACCCCTTATCAATATAATTTGCAAAGATATTAGATAGGTCTGGTCCTAACACAGCCCTGGGGAACACCACAAGGGACTGACTAACAACCTGATTTAACTCCATTCACCACCACTCTCTAGTGGCCATCCAGTCAGTTTTTTACACAGCAGAGTGCACATGCAAACCATGAGCAGCCAGTTGCTCAGGAAAATGCTGTGGGAAGTGTGGTCAAAGTTCAGGCAAAAAACACCCACAGCTTTTCCCTCATCCATTTAGCACATCACCTTGCCACTGAAGGGGACCACATTGGCCAGGCAGGACCTGCCTTTCCTAAACCCACTCTGGCTGGGCCTGATCCCCTGGTTGTCCTGTGATGACACTCAGGATGACTTGCTCCATGACATTTCCCTGCACCAAGGTCAGGCTGACAGGCCTGTAGTTCCCCAGATCCTCCTTCTGACACTTCGTGTAGATGGGTGTCACATTTTCTAACCTCCAGTCATCTGGGACCTTTCCACTCAGCCAGGACTGCTGGTAGATGACGGAAAGTGTCTTGGTGAGATGCTCTGACAGCTCTCTCAGTATCCTTGAGTGGATGCCATCTGGCTCTATAGACCTGTGTGCATCTAAGTGGTGCAGTCAGTCACCGACCATTTCCTCTTGGATTATGGGACTTTAAACTTCTAAGTATAGACATACTTGAAGTTTTTTGTCCAAAGAGGAAGTGAAAACTTATTTTTCTGTAATTCTTAAGAAATAAAATAATTTTTTCATAGAAAAATTACTGTATTTGGGGAGATTAGAAGAGACTCAAGAGTGACTAGAAGCGATCTGTAAAATATCTGTTGACTAGGGACGGAGAAACAAAAGGATATAGTGTGAGTTTTCAAGATCTGATTGCTCCTTCATGACTCCTTCCTTTAGATATTCAGCCCTAAGTTGAAGGAGTCTTGCATTGGCAATTAAAAGCACCTGTACTAGGTTGATCCAGAAGTCCAACAATCTGTGTCTTATTTGTGACAATGACCAAAAACTGGGCAAAACTGATCAAAACAGGATGAGCATATTGCAACTCACTAAATTTTGTGTTTGCCATCAAACAAGTGGCCAGAGGCTTGTGCTTTAGAGCTGGCAGTGCAGGGTCCCAAGAGGTGTGTGTCCTGCCTTGGCATGACTTGTTTTTAATGGTGGCTACAATCATTCGACAGCCACGTGCCTGTGGCCTCCCCGGCTCTGATTTCACTCTGAGAGCACCCAGGACAGGGGGCTGGCATGCCTACCTAGTCACTGTGGGACAAATAGGACCCTTGGGACAATGGGGATGGGGGAGGGCACATTGTGTGGCTGGGAGGCATAAAGAAGGAGGTAGGTTGTGATAGGAAAACTCCAGGACTGAAAGAGGGACACCCACATTACTGTGCCCATCTGAGAGCTGAGGATCCTTTAATCCTTCCTGCTGATGACTTGTTCTGACTCACCATTCATCTTGAAGAAGACTCGAATCTTAATTTTGACACCCGGAGGGACACCAGAATGATGAACATAACACCAGAGAAAATGCATAGCTATCAATAATTTTCTTGCACAACAATTTTAACAGCATTATTAATGAATATAAACTATATAATTTTTTGCAGTAGACTGTTAAAGTAGACTGTTAAAACATTATCTATGCTAACAATAAATTCTTGATTCTATATATATGCCTATATCAAGATGCTGATTGCAAAAATATTCACTGTTTCAGAAAATTCTCTGCCAGGATTCCAGAGCCTGTGATTTGCTAGCCACCTGGGCCAGATATGGTGACTTGGTACTTGATAACTTTGAGTTAATTTTCTACCCTACAGAATTGTCCAGCTGACCCTTGACTCATAGAAACTTCCAGCATTCACACCGTCTAAGGAAAAGGTAGTTAGGTGAGCTACAGAATGCATGGAAAATTGCCTCCATGTGTTTATATGAACTTGAAATCAGCTTATTTTTCTGATGCCTCCTAAGTTGCCAAGCAGTAACCTCTACCCTTTGTTTGCCACCAGCTGACCTTTCCTGTACCTCCAGAGGCTTTTGGTTTGTACAAAATTATACCATATGGGCTTCTTTTAGGACCTTGCTGCTTCCTCATGTCTGACACAGGCCTGCCTTCCCTTTCCATCCTTCCCTAGAGAATGCAGGCAGGTTTGCTCTGCAGATACTTGTGCCTCCTGCAGCTAGTATATTATTAAGAAGTTGCCTTGCAAAAATGACTGGCACTTCTGGGCTCCCTGTTGCTGTTTTTAGTTGGGAGCTCAAGGCTTGAGATTTCATGGAAAATGACCTTCCCAAGGAAAACAGCATGTGTAGATTAGCATAGTAAAGTGGGAATAACTCCTGATCTCAGGGAACCTCTTTGCATGAAAGAAGCCTTGGGGTCTCTGGATACATGAGGTACACAGCACAGGAAATCATAAAACCTGTTAAAAGTCTTACATTTTCCAGGGTGAAATGCTTAATTTATTCAGTCAATTACAGGGAATTTTGGAGGAGCTCT
The DNA here is from genome assembly GCA_032173965.1 of Sitta carolinensis. Taxonomy (NCBI): domain Eukaryota; kingdom Metazoa; phylum Chordata; class Aves; order Passeriformes; family Sittidae; genus Sitta; species Sitta carolinensis. The sequence goes on from CM063284.1 coordinate 80,897,538, forward strand.
AAATACATAAAAGGCGCAAATCATGCAATCAATGTATGTCTTGCCAAAGCTGCATTCTTAAAACCAGCATCTGGAAAGGAAAAACAGGGAAACTTAAATTCAGATTGTTGAGCCAAATGCACTAAGCACAGAGCAGACGAGGAGAGATGAGTGGAAGTGGAGGAGAATGGCAGCCAGCACTGACCTCGGAGCAGATAATCAGCTATTTAAGGCACTTAGGCAGTGCCTGGGACAGGGTCCCTCTGGCAAAGTAGATGGCCAAGTACCTGTTTAATGGCTGCTACCCGAGACTATGCATGAAGAGGTTTGGAGGCGCTTTGCCCTGGAATGACTCAGACTCTTCTAAGTTTGTTCATAAGCACAAATACACAAATATGGTGGGGGTTTTTTTTTGGTTTTTTTTTAATAATGTAAAAAGGTAACTTTGTAATGTTTGTTGCAATGTTGGTCTTGGATATCTAAATTCTTTCCAAACAGTTATGTGGGCCTGTATGTAAACATCTTTTTCCAGCTTTCTAGAGTGGTAGGAAAAAGGACAAATCATAACTTGTACAATAATGAGCACTAATTACATATGCACTTTTACAGAATTGAAAAAAAAGAAGAGTCACTTTTTAAAGTCACAAAAGATTTCAGGAAAATGCATTTTGTCAACTAGAATTAGTAGTACCATTAGGAAATAAAATTGTGTTATTCAATTATCAGTCACATTTGCAGACATTAGTTCCCCTGGAAACTTGTCAAAGATTTAGAGTACAGCTGCCAGGTCAAAAAACACAGAAAAAGACTACTTTAGAAACAATTTGCAATTGACCTTCAAATGTTATTTTCATCAATGAAACTAAAAATTTGGAAAATTTCTGAGAATAATATTTTATGCCTGAGTAAAATTATATAATATTCTGCTTGTGTATTACTTGATATATCTACACATATGTACATACACAAATACAAATTTAACTGATATGTGTACTTATGTACATGGATTATACATATATACTACATTAGAAATTTTTTTTTACCTACAGCAGGTTTCCAAAAATTCCTTTTGGACAAAAACAGGACACAAATATTAGGAACAGAAGCACTCGTGCCACTTGCTTCATGCCTAATAATGATCTTGGCAAGTGTGAAGATGAAATTTTCTCCCCTAGATGTTTCTCCACTAGTAGCAGATAATCAGACATTGGTTGGTTTGTTTTCTTCTCTTGTATGATGCACCAAGTGCTGGCCATCAGCAGAGTTTCCAACTTGAACTGAAATATATTCAATATAAGCTTGCAAGTCTATGTTTCCAAAGCAGCAAAAACACAGAGAGACTGAATAAATAATTTAATCTGAGGTTTACTATGGTCTTAAATGAGAGTTTCATGCATGGAGGAAAGATTGTCTCCCCAGCATATTACCTACAATATACACAAGACATGCAAAGCATGGTTATATTTTTATAAAAGAGGCATGTAATTTACAACATTTTTTCTACTTCAGAAAGCAAAAGAAATTTTGCAGGTATTGACTGCTAAATAAAACAGTTTTCTACATGATATTAGAGATTAGTATGACATTACAGGAGAAAATATTCAAGAAGAGTTGCTATTTTATAGTATAAGGAGTTTCAGTATTATAAAGAAATTTGTTCTTTTTTTGGCTTTTACTCAGGACTTCTCCTTTCCATACATGTCTTGTTCCTGATCCTGGTATCAGAAAAAAAAATTAACATATTTCTAATTGTATCTTTACAAAAAAACTAGGAATAAAGTTTTGGTGCTTAGTACTTTAGGGTATTAAAGATTAAGTGCTTACTACTTTAGTATAATAATCTGCACTGCCTGTTAGAGACTTTATTCCTGTTAGGTTCAAAATGCAGCCATGACTTACTAGTCAAACAAAGAGAAAAAAATGCTTGTAACACTCTCTCAAATACAGAACACTGATTGCATTTTTATAGCATCATCATTTGCTATTGATTATTCCCAAAGAACATCAATCTAATAGACAAAGTGGCAGTCTTCTAACTTCTGTGTGTGTGAAGCTAGATATATTTAAAGACATGCTACAAGAGGAAGATGCTGTGGTGAACACGGCAATGAACACTGGTTCTTCAACTCCACTGATAAATGTGACAAAAATATTTTACAATTTATGTTCCGAAAACATCTAGTAAAATGTAATAAAAGAAAAAGTAAGGATGATAAAAGCGTAGGCACATGATGTTACCAGTTTAATGACGTTTCTTCTTTTTATTAGGAGCAATCCCACAGATGCCTGAGGAAGCACATTTGCCTTTGTTAAAACAAATCCATTCTAGAAACTGTTCTGACATCCATCATTAAAGCATTTTATGTGAGTAGTCTTTCTTACTGTATTATTAAACCATTCATTAATGTGACAGATAAAAACTCCATTCCATTGAGAATCTGCCATGTCATTACAGAAATGTACCAGGATGCTTGGCAACGATTAAATATGCCAAGATAGGAAAACAATGGAACAATGTAACTTAACATTAGGCTTTTCCAACAGTGAAATATTTCTATTGTGCTATTTAGCATACATACCAAAATCAATTTTCTCTTACAATAAATAAAGGAATAAATAAATTCCATTTGTACCAGAATTGAATCTAGACAGTGCAGCCTGCAGTATGATTGCTAAAACATGACAAAAAAAAAGATGAAAAATTCTTAGTTACAGCACTGACTCATTTTAAGTTCCAGCTCTTCAGTGTGCCCAAGCAGCCTGAACTGTATCTCTGTAATTGAGTAAATAGCAAATGACTGTACTTAAAACACCTGAAACTGCACAGGCTTTAGAGAGCAATGTATTTAGACAAGAAGAAAGATATCACCAGCCTTTTCTTTCTTCAGTATTCTCCAGGGAAAACTATATTTTCAAAACTTGGATTTATAAGTAATTTTTTCACATTATTACTAAAGTATTTAAGCACTTCACAGCCAGCCTTCATCATCTCTTGTAGTGTCCCTGTTATACCTTGGAAACAGATGAAACAGAATTACAGAATCAGAAAATCACTGAAACTGGAAGGAGCTCTGAAGACTCTCTCTAGTCCAACCTTCCCTGCCCAAAACATAGTCACCTACTCAGGGACAGGCAGGCTACTCAGGGTCATGTCCAGATATCCCAGTGGATGGACACTCCACAATATTTCTGGACTACCTTCCAGTGCTCACTCATCTTCACATTAAAAGCAGTGTTCTTGACTGGTTTAAGTAGAATTTCCTGTGTGTCAGTTTCTGCCCATTGCCTCTTGTCCTGTCACTGGGCACTACTGAGAAAAATCTGGTTTCATTTCATCTACATCCTCTTTGAGCCTTGTCTTCTTCAGGTTGAACAGTACCAGTTCCTCACCCTTTCACCATGTGACACACGCTGGAGTCCCTTCATCATCTTTGTGGCTCTTCACTCTTGCCCCAAAATGCCAATGCCTTGTACTGGGAAACCCAGGACTCCAGACACAGCCTCATTAGTGCTGAGCAGAAGGAAACCTGCTGGTCTTGTTCTTCCTAACAGGCCCAGAGTGCCCAGGGAACAGGATAGAGTACTCTTACAAATGAAGTAAACTGTACAATACCTTGGAAATTAGCGTGTAGCTTTCAAAACCAGAGCTCTCATTTCCCTGCAATCCAGTCCACTGACTCTAGTTCAAATACTGGAGTTATTAACCTTTAATAATCTGAGTTGGAAGGGACCAGTAAAGGTCATCTAGTCCAACCCTCCTGCAATGAGGAGGGACTTCTTTAAGTAGATCAGGTTGCTCAGAGCCCTGTCCAACCTGCCTTGAACAATTCCAAGGAAAGGGCATCTACCACTTCCCCAATCAACCAACTCCACTGTTTTATCACCCTCATTGTAAAAAATATTTTCCTTATATGTAGTTTAGGCCAACCCTCTTTTAGTTTAAAATCAATACCCCTTGTCTAATCACAACAGGCCTTACAAAAAGTTTTTCTACATCTTTCTTACAGGCCCTTTATGCACTGGACGGTGCTCTAAAGCATCCCTGGAGTTTTCTCCAGGCTGAGCAGACCCAGATCTCTCAGCCTGTCCTCATAGGAAAGGGGTTTCCATACTATATGTCTGGGCAAAAAGACCAAGTTCTTCTACAGTACGTCCTTCACAGGGAACAGTGGCTGGAAGCAGTAACAGATTACATGAACTGCATCAAAGCCTGAAGGAGAAGGGGTCTGTAAAACTCAGAAGATTTCAAGACACTGCAAAAGCAACACACTAAAGGACATCTAAAATATTTTCTCTGATCTACAGAGGGAAAACAACTAATTGGGATTTCTGACAGAACTCAAATGCTAGCATCAGAGACATTAGTATGCAAAATACAATAGCATGAACTAAGCCTAGCCTGGGAAGGACATGCTACTTTGCTATGAATCTCCTGTTTCTGGAGGCTGAATAGGGTTCTATATCATAGCGCTGTCACACAGCTTATAGCATGAAACAGAGACAGCCCAACCCATCTGGGATTTCAGCACACCCTGGAATATGACATACTATACTTTGAGGACTTTAATGAGTGATGTAAGAGATTCACATGAAAAGGGGGAGTACAAGAATAATTACATATATCAATTTTTATTTCCAGCAGTCAAGGTACTTAGATGCCTGCAGATGCTTGCAGTTTTGGTCTTGTATATGGACTGATCCTTTTTTGACTGTAAGTGTGCACCTTACTGGAACAAGATTTGGAGGCTTGTTCAACATCATTCTGTGCCCGCCCGACTCTGTGCCACACTGCTTAGCACAGTCCCTAACACAGGTTTGCCCACACCCACCCACAGCCTCTGTGACAGCTGAACCAAAGACCAAGAACACTAGGCAGCATGTACTGTACAGACTGTACTGATGCCTTAAGTTTTAGATTTTATATTTTTCGGATTCTGTGCTGTTTTAGTGTGTAGTTCTGGCCTTCATATTAAGTGTTGGTAAGCTCTCTTCACGGAGTAGGTAGACAAAACAATTCCTTTTCTAACTTGGGACCAAGGACAACCGATACAAATTTCAGGCCCAAGAGCATAAACAGTGAATTGAAGAGAGAAAAACAAGGAGGATGTCCAGTAATAGCTTCATAACATGAAGCTATAATTGGACAATTAACTCCAATATGATAATGGACCAAAACTTTTAAAAGTGTGGGTCCTCATGGCTGGTCATCCATTTTTTGTGACCATTTTGGGGTTCATCTTGGGTGTAGCCTGGTCAGGCTCTTGCACTGTTCAGGGTGTATCCATTGGGGCCTTTTACTAAATACCTACTTTATCCTTTTGCTCTGTCTAGTCTCTGTTCCAGGTCAGCCTTCCAAGGCATCAGTACCACACTTGTTTGACCTGCACTGTCTTTCAGTGCAATTGCAGGGGACTGCAATCAAAGCATATGTCTTGCCACATCATAATGCACGCAACACATAGGTTCTGTTTCAGCAATAACCAGCTTAGTTAATAACCTTTAATAACCTTTCTGCACTCTCCTTGCCTCAGACACTATGAAGTAAAAGATAGGCAGAAACCTGGTATTTACATCCTGGAGTCACAGAAACACGCCACGGAGGAAACTTAAGGCTAGTTGCTATGTCATGAATATGCACAGGTCAAGCCAGCCATGGCAGATCTACAAAGCTCATGGCCACAGAAGCTCTTTAGCCCTGTTTAATGTATTGGTAGAGGTTGCAGGTGAACGATTGTCTCTAAATATAACATGGACCCTTAGGTTAAGTGTGCTCCAGTCAGTATAGCCAAGAGGCATGTCCCAGCTGGAGCAGTCTCTCCTACTCCTTTTCACTGGGATCTGTTCATTGTTGAGAATGTTCTCCTAGAAAACGACTGATGTGGATCCGAATCTTTCACTTGTTTTTTCAGAGGAAATGGGATCTTTGATTTCTGTTACCTAGAAAAAGCTTCCACTCAGGTAAATACGTCAAACTGCCTACATCAAAGTTCAAAATTATGGCATAATAACTGATTCTCTCCAAATTATTATTTTTAAGTGACTTGCTTAGGGGCCACCTCTGATGTCAAGGCACAGAGAATCAGATTTGTAGGCACATGTGCCATCCACACAGCTGCTCTCCTGCTTCTAACCAGGAAGTTTGGCTCTTGTTTGGCCTGACCAGCCATGGTTCTAGAGTCACTGTTAGAAAAGTACCTGTTACAGGCATCACTGCTTAGTCTTTTGTTGGCTCAGTTGGAGGAACACACAAAGGCTGCTGAGTCTGGGAGCCCACAGGACGCACATCAATGAATACTATTAGAACCTCTCCTTTGCAGCCACACATTCCACATACTTGCAAAATGGCTTTGTCGTACCAGCTTAAGCACCTGGTTTTCAGACATAACAGATGATTAGGTATTTCATCCCAGGTAATTGCTTTTCAGGTCCTTTCCTTGGAAAACCTGCTACCAAAACCCACACGCACCTTTGATGCGCTTTTGGATTTTCTCTGACTTAGAACAGAACAGTTGCTTTTAAATTTATTTAATTATTTAATATCCATCTTTCTGAGAGTGAATAGAAATGCTCTCTAAACTATTTTAGTTATGTACCCACAGGAGTGCTTTTTCAGTCTTCCCGGTTGCTGTAAGCTAAATGTGAGAAATGTAGATTATTGCTAGCAAGTGTGTGAGCTCTTCCTTCTTATTTGTGAAGTTCTAGACACAATTCTTTGGTGTATACTGCTCTGCCTGACCTCCTCTTTCTTCTAAACAACATTGAGACTACTATGACTGACTCACTCTCCCCTCCCTATTGTTCCTTTCTTCACAAGCTCTTTTTTTCCCTGGCAATTCAATTTTCTGAGCTTCTGTGGTATAATTTTAATCCTTTCTATGGTTTTCTAAGATTTTTTTCAAAGGCCATGAGGTCTTCTCTGACAGGTCCTTCCTGCTGCTGTTTCCTGTTCTTCAGGCTTAATGTGGCTTTTGTAAGTTTGTAGCAATTTAGTCAAAATGAATGAAAATTTGTGCCAAATTACCAGAGCTCAAGGGCCTGCACTTCCTCTTTATTTGGGTAATTGAGAGAGCCTAAAGAAGTACCATAAATGCCTCAGAGTTGCTCACCACGCAGAAGTATTTTAATCTTCAGACTTAAATCTATTCATGAAGCGTCTTTTGCATTTTCTTTCTGCTTTTATCCAGAAGCATCAAATTTTGAAAAAAAAAAAAAAAAAAGAAAAAATGAGAAAACATACTAGTTTTGTGTCAGAGTGTTTTAGGAGACAAATAAAGAGAAAAGTGCATGCAGTAAAGCTGATTTACCTGTGGTGCAGCAATGAAGAGTGAAGTAGCTCTCTCAGAGACTCACGGTAAATGTTGCAGTCAACCTGCCCAGAGAAACACAGTGCCCTGTACCTCTCATGATTCTTCCAGTGAAGGGTACCACATGTCCTTCCTCAGCTGCAGAGAATGATGTGCCAGCCATCTGGCCCAAAGGCTGCCTGGTGTCTCTGAGTGGCAAATCTGTCTGAACTGTGGGAAATGATGGACACTAACTGGCAAGGCAGATTTCCTCCCTGGCATATATCAGCCATCTCCTAGTATTTTGAGAACGAAGTAGGACTCCACTGTGTTGTTTATGCAGCGGGAGACAGAGTTTTTATGCTTTATGCTTTCCCTCTGACCAATACAAGATTTCTGGGACTCAAAATAACTTTCAGGAACCATTTAATAAAATCAGAGCAGTCAGGAGTAACAGCTGTGAGTTTCAGTTGCCACTAGCTGTAAAATCAGTATATGAAAATCAGGTACAAAAGATAGGTCTGGGCTTTCCTTTTTCTCCTTTTTAATCTGGAATGTATTCAGACCTCTGAGGAATTGTTAAGTTTGATATCAGCTGTTTCCCCAGATGTTTCTACTTAGAAAAAGCTTGTAAAATCTGGACTGTGCCTCCAAAGGCATCCCACTAAGAACTTGCAATACCACAGCAGTGAAGAAAATGCAAAACACTCATTGAGCCACTGAATCTCTAAAACCAATTCTAACACTTTAACAAAACTAAGTTCAGTTTCAAGCAAGGAAGTTTTACTCAGTGGCAGACTAAAAAACCCTATCTCACTAGTTAAGATCGGCCTCCTTTTTCTCACCCGATCACCATCCTCCATTACTTTTTGTCAGGAAAAATGAACTAGGAAATTTAATTAAAAGAGCTGCTAAAGCAGAAAAGAATACTTTAGTCATATGATCTTCTGAGTTCTCTTCAACATCATCTTAGGTAATGTCTTATCATGTAACATTTGCTTTATTTTCTCTTTAGCAGTAAGATATTTGCAAACTTGTGCATCCCATCTGTATCCATTTTCACAATGACTGAACAAATGCAATTAGTCTGCAGTCAGCCATGTAATGGTCTCCTACTACTACCACTAGGTATTTTTAGTCCATGGATTCTCTTATTTCTCATCTATGCCTACTTTCTTTCCCTAGCTTACATTTATTATCAGAATTGCTTTTCTCCCTTCACTGCCATTCTGTGTTATTGAAAGAATCTCATATACATTATCTTTTCATATTTCTCTCATGGTCACCTCATTGCAACATACAGATGGTTGTAAAAGGAGGAAATTTTTCATTTAAAATACTGCAAAATTTGCTGTTTATTTCTTCTCAGATTCTGTATTTTGCTTTATTTCCTAGATCTGGAGCAGACTCCCTTCCCAGACTCCCTTCTACTGCTTACAATGCTTTCACAGATATATGAATCACTGGAGAATAGAAAATCTCCATGTCAACCTATTGAGAAAGGAGTTCAGTTTCCTTTACCCACAACAGATTTCCAATGGTCCACCCACCTCACAGCAGAATGCAACACTTTAAGTGTCTTTTTTAAGTCCAGATTGCAGTTCTCTTATGTGCTGAACAGAGCAGGGATGAACACGACTTTGCATGTGATCTTTGCCTATGACGTGCAAACACAGCAGCCTTCCTGACTTAGCTTCAATCTGTTAAAAACAAAGACTTGTCACTAACTCTTCTTTCACCTTTCAGAGTGTTAAACATGACATGCTTTGAATTCTCTGAATTTGTCACCTGTTCCTCCACCAAGCTAAATGTGGTGCTCCTTAGAGCTGCTTGGTGAACAGGCCCTTCTATCTTTTAATGCATTTAATTTCTGATTTTGTGTTGTATATGGAATTTTTGTTTATTGAGGTGCTGGTATTCGGCTTTTTTTTATTGTCATTGTTTTTATGAGACAAATTTTATTATTTCCAGCTTCTTTTTCAAAGCACTTCTATAAAAAATGGTGAATCCTCAGTTGTCTCTCAACACCTGTGAAATACTTGTATCAGGTTTTCCTCTGAGGTGAACAATACACATGCAGGAAGCCTTCCTCACAACAGAAAAATACATTAATTCAATCTAAAGCATGTTTTAAACAATTTTTTTTAGCAAATGTACGTCCTTGTGTAGACCTTCTTACTTGATATAGCTTATACAAGTTATTCATTGTCCTGAATTTAAGAGAAATCAGTTTCAATTTAATTAGGAATGTCTCTAATATTCATTTAAAACTGCACACCTAAACAGACTGGTGCAACTTTCTCATGGAGAAAAGACTTTAAAAATATACACAGTAAGATAAGAAAAAAGTATATACAGTCCCCTAGAATATTCTTCCCACTACACTCTGAGTTCCCCATCCTTTCCACACTTCTGATTGCAAGCTCAGTTTTTCAGTTGTTTCATAAAACAGAAACTTGCATAAATTCACTGCAGCTTCTGGGGACCTCAACGATCTCAAGAAATGTTCTTGTGGTTACACTTCCTGTTCACCAGCTCCTGTTTCCTTTTTTACCCTTCTTTTTCCACACTTTCTCTGTGAATTGTACTGGCTCTAAAACAATTTTGAACATTTGGACTACAGCATTGCTTTCAAAATTTTACCCAAGCTTCTAGGAATATTTTCAGAATAAATCCCTCCCACAATTCCAACACATTCTTACCTTTTAATAGTGAAAGAACCATTAAAAAGAAATATTCTGACAGTGAACAGAAAATGAAATGTATTTGTATCTTTAGATTTGGTTAAGTTACATTCAGAGGCAGGATATACTGAAGAAGTTGCAGAAATACAAGCAGGCTGAATCTTTCATTACCTTAGAGAATAGCCAAGCTTAGCAGCAGTGATTTCATCTCTAAGTCCAAAATCTTCAGCTGAAAATACTTTCCTTGCTTTCTTTTGAACAGGCTCAGAAAGCTTCTCTTCCTTCATCTCACTTTTCTTCCCAGCAAAAGAAATTATTCTGGTTTTTCAGTCAGCCTATTTTCACTAAGCATTTCAGTTTGCACCCTCATCTCAGGTTCATGTGTGTGAATCACTTAAGCAGAGCTGATAGGATGTTGCTATTTCCTTTTTTTTCCCCTTACACATAGGCCTATTTGCTATTACATTTCCTTCCCTTTGATATCAGATTAGCGATGCTACATTAATTATTCACTTCCCTAGGCGACAAACACTCTGTGTTCAATAATTGATTGACCTGGTTCTTTAAGTTCAATAGAGATGTTAGTTTTAACTATACCAGGGAGGACAAAGGAGAAAACACATCTCAGCAAGAGTTCCAATATTTATAACAGACCATTTTCCCACTGCTTCTCACAGTGCTGCATGCCTTTCACTTTATGAAACTCGACATTTAAAAAATTATTTTCATTCAGTATTAGGAAATACTTTCACACCAAAACTGGCAGAATTCTTAGGTTAAATATTCTCCTCCACTATTCTGCTGCTTTCCTGACTAGCTCAAGACACCAGACAATGTTTCTTCCACTTAAATCCCTATCTGACAAGCTCTAAAATGGAAAAAAAAAAAAAAAAAGTGCAGACTGCTGGATATTCTGGATATTGCCAGGATTTTACATGAAACTGGTTCTAAGGTTAGCTGCACCTATGGGATTAAGTCATTAGCTATTTACCTTGAAGTCACCTTTAATTGAAGCCTAAACTAAAAGGCAAAACAATGTTTGCTTATAGAATTTAAAATAGGTGCTTGCAGAATTTTCTGAAGTCAAAATGCCAAAAGGTAACAGAAAATGTATGCAGAACATTAGTCATTATTTATGTTGGCTCTAAAGTTTCTTCTCACCCATTATGAGGCAGCTGAGACTGTAGCAACTCACATCCTCTTGTCAGAGGATTCAGTCTTGAAAAACCTGAAAACATCCTCAGGCTGAGGTCATGGAAGGGGATCTTGGCTCAGGAAAGAATGCTACTTTCATAATATGTTCATTTAAACACATTTTAAGGATGTATTTAAAAACAAATTTCTTTTCTATCAGATGAAAAAGAGAGATTTACCCCAACCATTTGTGTTTGATTAGTCAAGGAAAGCCAAGACCCATGAATGCTCAGACTCTTGTGCCCAACCAGCCTGTCAGCATCCCGTTAGGGGTACCCTACAGTGAGCAGTTCACCAGATCAGAGACTGACTTGTTCAGGGTCCACACACCAAACAGAGAAACTCTTCATGAGTCTCCAACCTTTACCCACTGCCAGTGACTGCCAGCACCCTTGAAATACTCACATTAACAATTTACAGAAAAACACTCTTCATAAAAGCAACTGTGAGAATGTAAGGTTCTGAAATTGACAGTGATAGTATCTGACTACAAATATATACTCAGTAATACAGTAATTCAAAGCAATTAGAAGCTCTAATCCCCAGTAAAAGCTGGCTCAAGAGAATCATTCAGCATGCAAAGAGCACAGTTCTTTACCAGAAAGGCATCTCTATGGGGGAGAAGATAGGTTCAGCCCCTCAACTGATCCCAGCTGGAATCTTCCCACACTTCCCTTTCTTATCTTACTTTTACACTATTTCTTTACATTTAGGTGGAGCTTGGGTGACTTTAGTCTTACATCTTCCTAGTGAGGGGTGGTCATATCTTGAGGGTGGATATCTCAGGATAGGACCTGAGATAACCTTGGGATGGGGACATCTTCCTTTATCTCCCTTGCTTTTCAGCTTCTGAGTGGTTTATCAGATGAAAAATACCACTGAGTTCTCTCCTCTGCAAGGGCTTTGGCAGAGCCTGGCCATGTTGGCTCCTCCATCATCAGTTTAATCCCCCTTGGATTGGATTGTGCAGGGGAGGTCAGACACACTGACTGTGTCAGAGGGGAGTATGGGGAGTACAGTACTGCACATTTCCCTAGAACTTCCACACCATTATCTTTTTAATCTCAGTGATTTTCTCACATCTTTCCACAAAATTTTTAGCTTTCACTTCTTAAATGAAAAGTGATCCTTCACTTTGGACCTTTGTCTTGAGTATTAATTTCCCCATGCCACTTTGAAAATGTTGCTTTCTTTCTGGCAAACCAGACATAGTCATCTCATTGGCTTGAGTATTAGCAAACTGCTAATGAGTTTATCACCAGCTGATGTACTTCTCTTCCTACCTGATCAAAACTGAAAATAGTTCTGGAAGTCAGTGTATAATGTCACTTTAATCAGGAAGTTTCATTTCACCTAAGGTTTCACCCATGTTTTATACAAACATAATAATGCACTATACCACATCTGTCTATCAGATATAATCCCTGACACAGCTGAGCTCTACCCAACCGGATAAGTCAGGCATGGGATGTGTGAAGAGTTTCCCTAGCTGACACTTACATTTGTAGCCCAGGGTTTCTTTCACTTCAGGTCCATGATGCAGCTAATTGTGATCAGTGCAGCATGCAGGCTCTCACACAGCACTTCCGTGACACTGCCACAGCCCTCCAAAACCACTGCAGGAACAGACAAAGCCTCCCCAGGCATAGGTTGCCTTTGCTGGCTTCTCAGCATTTGCAGAGCTGAAGGGACTGCAGAAATCCCCATGTGGGACAAGGCATATGAGCAACAGGCCATAAAAACCACTCCAAGAGACAGAGTGCAAGCATTTGGGGGTTGCATGAGATTTTTTGTTTGGAATTCTTAATATTGGGTTTTCTTTTTCCTTACAGACTTGGGACTCATAAGATATGATAAATGTCCATGAGACTAAAGAGCAGCTATATTATTATAATATATATTTAATTTGCTGAGGATGAGTTTGATGCAGCAGAGCTCTCTTCCAGGATTGTCTCCAAAATCCAAGAAGTTTATGTGAACAGAAGCAGGCAAAACAACGTGCATTTAACTGACATATGGGGCTGAGAACAGCAAACAGGGCATTTCTTCCTGAACAGCCTGTTGGTGAAGGGATTTTCATCAGGTGTTTGGAACTAGCAACATGGAGGACTGGCTCATCTTCTATAATGATATTTGAAAGAGGACCACATGGAGCTATTTTCATTGTAACATTGGAAACAGATAGCAATAGAGCACAGAAAGGAGAGGCCAGAGGCAACAACAAGCATTACAGAAGCAGATACATACTTAATAGACTGTTTTGAAGGATGCGCTTTTAACCTGTGATTGAATTTAAACAGGAATTAACTGATGGACAGGGGACGGTAGCATGAACATGATTTATGTCTGCTGCTAATAACAGCAGAAATACAGTTTCAGATTTGGAAACCAAGTTAAGTTTGTGCCATGGAAGAGGACAAGCAGAAGGACAAGGAGTAGACGATAAGAGCAAGGAAGAAACACTAACCTTTGGACAGAAGGATGAGGTAGTTTGGAGAGGCAGAACTTCCCAAGGTAACCTGTATGAACTTGAGGCTGTTTCAGGATGACCCTAAGAGACAATATTTCTAGCAGACTTGTCCTCCAGTGGAAACCAGGAATACTGTAACAGCCAAGAATTTAAAATCAGTAGAATTGGAAAGAAATGGCCTATAAAAAAAAATAAATGAGGTTTCTGAAAAGAGGACTTTGGGTCCCTTTAGTCCTCTAGGACAGATATTGACAAAAGAATGTGATGAATTCAGAATGATCCATTCAGCCCATCTCTTATCCTTGCACCGTGTCTATAAATGATGATAGTGATCCTCGATGTGCTTGTTGATACACATTTTCCTTGACCTGGCACTATCAGACATTTTTCTCCATGGCCTTGTAACATGGCTTACAAATTGTTACACCAAATTGGTAGTTCAGCTATTACCAGATCAACATCATGATTCCAGTTTTACTGGGATTCAAGATTCAGGGACAGTATTTCTTCAGGAAAGCAATGTCAGTGTGTTGCCTGGTGGCTGGTACTGCCTCTGGTAATTCATCACAGCGTAGTATAGGCAATGAAATGGGAAGCGGAAAGCCTCTGGCATCTTATTGTCCTCAGGTTTTAGATGGAAAGGGAGAGAAAAAAGAGCAGTACTACACAAATACGTGGTGGCAGGGACTGACAAAGAATATAGAGAAGGTGAGGTACTTAATACTATTTTTGCCTCAGATTTTACTGACATGTTCTTCTCTCAGATATGCCAGGAACTTAATAATGGTCAGTGCAACAGAAGCATTACTCATGGTAAAGGGTAACTAGCAGAACTAGGGTTCACTTATGCCAGCATATAAGACTTGATGGGGCGCATTCAATAGTGCTGGACAGCTGTCTGCTGCCATTGCAAGTTCTTTATCACTTTTGAAAGGGCATGGCAATCACAAATAGGTTTCTGAAGACAGAAGAAAGTGAATTTCACATCCCTCTTCAAGCGGATCAAGAAGGAAGATCTGGAGAAAACAGGTCTCTCAGCCCTGTATGGAGAAGTTGGGGAACAAATTTTCCTGGAAGCCATGTAGGACTGAAGGGTTGACTGTTACAGATGCTAAAGAGCAGCACAGGCTCTTCCTAGGTCAGCATCATTCAGTACTTAACAGCATGATCATCTTTGGCACAAGCAGCCACTCCTAAGACACAGTGAAGCTGGGACTCAGCCTCCCACAGTCTGCACTCTGGTGGGATGACCTGGGCCAACAGCCAAACACCCACTCTCCTGCTCATCTCCCTTTCTTCCACTTACTAGGGGCACTAGAGTGGGAAATAGAGAAAGCCTTGATGCTGTGCAAGCACTGCTCAGCAACAGCCCAAATGCTGTTTACACTGCTTTGCTCACAAATCCAAAACGCAGGACTATAAGAACAGTTATGACGAGAATTACTCCCATCCCAGACTGACACAGCACAAGCATGGAAAACATTCTAATGATATTTTGATTAATTCTTAACACAGGATAATTGGTGAACATAAAACTAGATTTCTGTGGAAAGTATAAAAAAATTGTAATACTAGCAGCAACAAAAAATAAAGAAAAATAGAGAAGAATTTAAATTACATAATCTGGACAGCAGGAAAAAATGAAAACTGCTAAACAAACTGAATCTTTGCGCAAAGAAAAAAATAAAATATACATAGTTTAAAAACATCTTATAACCTTTATCTCTCAGCCAGTAAGTACTTTGAAAATATACTCATTAAAATTGACATAATTCTGTGACACAACTGAAAAGCAAAACAGCCCTTCCACCATTGTTCAAATGCTGCAGCTTCCTAAGGAGAGGTCATAAAACTTCCCAACCTTAAAGAATGCTGATACTTTGCATTCTTTTCATGTAAGAAGAAAGAGGACTGGAGAGATAACAGGAGAAAAAATGTGTTAGCCTTATACCCTTGAGCTGTGATGAAATACCAGTCTACTTACATTTAATTATGTTCAGTTTATAACAAAGCATTCAGCAGAATACATCAATAAGAGTGTTGACACATTGAGACTCCTTCTAATAAGAGTGAAGAATTATGTTTGGAAATCTGGCATCTAGAATTCAACTGAAAAGGGATTTTGCTGTTTAGCAATTAGTTCTCTCTGAAACACAAAGTAATGTTTCAAAAGGAAAATTATTGGTAGATTTACAATTGAGGCATGTGTTCAGATCAGTTCAAAGATTAAAAAATGACTACACTACTCTAGAAAAAGACAAATTTGGACTAAATATACACCACAATATATAATTTCTTGTTGCATATTACTTAACATTCTCTGGAAGGAACATAAATAAATAATGCAGAGCGTAAAGATCAGACTTTGGAATTGGAAGTTTGCTGCTTAGTTAACAGAAATCTTAGGTCTGAAACCAAGGCAGTAAGGCTCTTCCAGGAAAAAAAAAAAAGTGTCTTTTAGAATAGATCTGGCTGAATCAGAAGGATAAAGCAGAGCCAGGAAAAGCCTGAGTCAGGTGTCGGTGCTGTGGGAAATTGAGTACCAACTTCATTCCTGCCTTAGGAGTGGCTGTTTGTATCTAAGCTAAAAGACATCACACTGTCAGGTACTGAAAGGTGCTGACCTATGATGAGGCTGTGCTAATGGCAGCTCTTTAGCACCTGTAGCAGTAAAACCTACAGCCTTAAGTTATTTCCTAGAAGCCAGCAGCAACTGACTTGTGTACGTACAAAACTCCCTCTGAAATTAAAGTTTCTGTGAAAGATTAGAAAGAATCTGAAGATACTGAAATCAACGAAGTTTGATGTTATTTACCACGGTATTTTACTTTAAATATGAAATACAGACAATCAGCAACCATCTAATTCTGTACTGAGTGCTTACTGCAAGGCTTGCAGTTAGCCAGGTTCTCAGTTTCCATCACAACAACAAAACCCCCACACTGATGTTAACTGTTTTCAGAAATAATGTGTAGAAAACCCCCCACCAAATCCAATGTGTTTGTAAACACTAAGAAGTTAAATCAGCTTGACTTTTTTAATTTTCACTTTTGAACTAACATTAATTCTTTCCTTTTCTGAAAAAGCACAGCTTGTACATGTCCAAATCAGTGAGACAGAATGGGATGGGAAAGAAAGAAAGAGAGGAGAGGGTAAGACCCACTTGCTGAGTGCAACATCTAATTCTCTTGAGCCTCATTTGGTATGAACACCAGCAACTCCCAGAAGCAACCACAGCCCCCACTCACACTGACCCTGAGGCTGTTATGAAAGTCCAAAACTGCAAGAAGCTCTGCACATTTATCTCGAGTGGAGTGAAGCCTTGTCCTCTACAGAGCAAGAAGAACAAGACCCTCTCTAACTGGGCAGCACTAATGTGCTCATTTTCTATCATGACAAAATACATAATTTCTCTAGTAAGTCCCAGACTAATGAGACAGTGGAGGGAGAACTGTGCTCCAGGGGCCTTGGCTTCTGTTTTTGTCTCTGCCACTAGTTTGGCTTTAGCAACTTAATTTCTGCTTAGCCATTCTAAAGCAGCAGATAATGAAAATTATGGCCTTTATCCAGAATATTGGTCTCTGGATAAAAAACCTCCAAACGATGAAATTTACTTTCTCTGTTGAAGCAAACATATCCCTCCCTACTTTTCTTCTTTTTTTTTTCTCTTCTCCTCTCTCTTCTTCCCTCTGCCTCCTCCCCTTTTCTACCTTTCTTCCATTGAATCTATAAATTGCTTTGTTAATCTTCCATATCAGAATACTTTTGTGGTAGTATCTCCATGAGTAGTGTTATGAAGCAGAACTGCAGCACTGTATTGAAGGAAGAATTAATATTTTGCAAGGGAAAGCCTCTGGAATCTCACAGGCATTTATTCTCTTTATTTTCCTCTTAGTATATAGTAGTAAAGCCATTTATATATAATTTTATTTTCACTTAATGAACAGCAATAAATTTTAGCTTAATGTGAGGATGTATTGTGATAGCAGTTTCCATTTGGGTTTTCCTTAAAGGCAGAATTCTCATGTGAACACAAAATAAATTTTTACTTCAGCTGTATGGCAAACAGCAATCTGTTCTTGAAAGAAAACAAACCTACAACAAATTAAGTCACTCTAGCATGCACCATGTCTAAAACTTAACAGCTAAAATAATATTGTAGAGTGGGGAGTAGCAAATGTAAAAATCAGTAATTGTAGCTAAGATAGATATTAACAGAGTAACTGACTGCTTTTGTGAAAAAGGCATACAGAACAATTTCTTAATTTGCTACAAGCCTCCTGAATTTGATTCATATCTCAGTAGTAATCCATCATACTGAGAAATTGCTTCTCATGCTGATTTAATATTTGATAACAGCTCAGAAGTCTGAACTTCATGATAATATAAGAGTGGCAATGTTACATTGCAACATTTCTTTCTGAAAACACCATCATTCTACCTGCCTTGTGAGATAGACCTGTCATATACTTTTTATCAGGAATATTTCCAAGGAAATCTAATGAAACACTAAAAAAAAGAGAACTTGAGTATTACAATTATGTTGCGATTCCATTCAGAAACTTATAACACTCAACAAATTTATGTTTGACCCAACGGGAACTTATTCTAATCCTAAAGAAATAAAAAAAATGTTTTCCTGGAAAACCAAATTAGTAAATCAAGCAAGCATATAAATTTGCATTCCTTTTCAGAATAACAGTACAGTTAGAATAACAATATGGAATTAATCAGATCATCAAGATACAGAGAAACCAGCAAACACTGAAACCCAAGTGACTTTAATGAGTCAATGCAATGACAATCGGTAAGGGAAGGGTAGAAGATCATTACTAAAACAAATTACTCCTTGCCCAAAACTTATTTGCTTGTTCTCTTACACAAACTATTTTCCCAGGTCTGCACATTATAATAAAATCACCTTTTTTGGGGGCAGCCCACACAATCTCTGAAAATTTCCTAACAAACCATAGTCCTAAACCCAGCACCCTTTTCTCAGTCCGTCATATAAGTGAGATAGAACTAAAATGACATTGTTTGACTTTTGCTAAAAGATTTATATATTTCCACATAAGTAAAAAAGCAATGAATTTTCCCAACAGGCTGCATCAGACTAAGCCCATTCTTTCAAGTAGTGGGTGGCAACATATGCAAATAAAGATCATCAAACTCAAAAAATCAAAGAGAAGGATCAAATTCCTAAGTAAACCCTTTGGTTTGTTTTATCATTTCTCAGAAATTATGGCACCCTAAAAATGTCACAAAGGATTAGAACTATGTGGATAACTGATATTGTTATTAACTGGCAGGGGGGAAAATAGAAAGGAAAATAAGAAGATAAAAGAGGAAAATAATTTCATTTCCCCATGGTTTTTAATGTTTAAAAATGGTAACATTTTCAAACATGTTGTTGAAATAAACCAATAAATCAAAACTTCAAAACAACTACCTGCTTTCAGGCAAAACTATCTTGGATGCATTATCAAAATAATCTGGTAGTTTTCATTGACTTGATGCTTGTCTATAAATTGGGCAAAACCCTGTTCATTGAAAGAATTTTGCCTACCCTGTAGCTAAACAGAGCAGATGATCATACTTCCCAGCATTTACAGCATGCATGTGCATATGTGTGCTGGAAATCAGAGCAGAAGTCATGTAGCAAAGCAGTTAGCTGCCTTTTAAATGCTGAGTGACCCTAGGTTGCACTATTATAATTTCCCGTTGACTTGAACCCAAAAATTGCTTTTCTGTGTGTGTCAGTATTTTCAGAAAGAACACAAAATTTTGCTGCAGGCCCCCAGTGAAAGCACCAAAACTACAGCCATCTGTTTAGTACTGGTGAGCATTTTCAAAATTGACAAAAATGGTGTCCTAATCGTGGTTCAACAGACTGTTTATTTTTAAAAAAGACTGCTTACTGAACATACTTTGGGCTATAAAGCACAAAAAATAAGAACATAGTATTACTGTCAAAAATGCTGTGAATGCCCAACTGCCACTGAAAGTAGCTGTTATATGGCTGCTTTTGCATGCTTTCCTAACTATTCTCTTCAGGTTGTTTTTTTTTAACTTAGCCTTTGGGATTTCTAAAGGGCTTTTTCCTATTTTTGGTTGGCATTCTTTTGCCCGCACCATCACCACAAAAGACATAGCCTCTTTCTGCTTGCTATTTTAGTTAAAAATAGTAGCAGCTGGAGAGTTCTCTTTTTGGTTGTACTGGATAATGTCATAGAGACTTAAGATGCCTATTACCAGCTCTTACTCATGAACTGAAGAGGTATGTAGTGGAATCCTCCACAAAAATACACATATGCTAAAACATCCAGCAGTCTTCAAAACACGTTAAAACATGAAATATCCTAAACAACATGTTTTATTTACTCTTCCCTCCGTGTGCTGCTACATTTCAGTGCCTAGTGATGCTGTCATTCACTTGTTTTCCAGTAGGGACTTGCCTTTGCTACAATCTCTGGGGAAAGCGTGTCAGGATCAGGTGTGGCTGAATTGGCAAAGGAAGTGACTCCACAGCCAACTTTTTTGTAAAAACTCTGCCTGTTTTCTGATGAAGTTTCCCACTGTTGCTGCCATTTGTGTGTGCTGGTACTAACAACCAGCCTGCTGGAAATGACTAAGTGACTGAAAAATCCTGGCATTTTACTGCCTGTCATTAAGAATGGCTCTCTATTTCTTGTACACTGGAATAATTGAGCAGGACATTGTTTAGGCTGGGAAAAAGGAGGCTCGGGGCAGACCCTACCGCGCTCTACAAGTACCTGTGAAAGGAGGCTGTACCCAGGTAGGTGCCAGTCTCTTCTCCCAGGTAACAAGTAACAGCATGAGAGGAAATGGCCTCAAGTTCTGCCAGGGGGAGGGGTTACATTGGATATTAGGAAAAATGTCTTCATAGAAGGGGTTTTTGTAAAGGATTGGAACAATTTGCTCAGGATGAAATATTAAACCATGTCCTCAAGGGCCATATCCACACTTCTTTGAACACTTCCATGGGCAGTGCTAAGTTGATGGTTGGACTTGATGATCTTAAGGGTCTTTTCCATCCTTAATGATTCTCAGATGCTGTGATTGTTACTAATATAATACTGTCAATAGCTGGAAAAATGCATGTTGCCTTACATTTGCCAAAGAATGCATCACACTGTTTCACAAAACTGAAGTACCACTTACAAATTTTATGGCATCTCCTCATTTAGCTGATTGATACTGCACATCTCAATTTATTTACTTATTAATTAATTTTAATTTTACATTTTTGTCATCCTTTTCCTTCTCTTGCAACAACTTAAAAACAAAATCTGAAAATTAAATTCTATCCTATGGAATGATACAGTCACCTATATAATTCAATTTAGCATTGGCACAGGCCCCTGTCCCCTAAGGAAAGCAGTAATTATGTGCACTGAAAACTATAGAGAGGTCAGTCAGACAAGCTCCAGTCCAGGAAAGCAAGGAAGATCCTTCCCTCTCCCTCCCACAAGCCTGATTCTCTGCGTGCTTGCTCCCGCCTGACCTGTCTTCAGTCCTCTTTCCATTCTCCCTGGGGTCCTCATCCTCATCTCACTCAACCAGTTCTGCCTCCTACTTCACTGTTTGAGGAAAAACATTTCTTTCCTTCTGCCATAATATTTGTCCTGTTCCACAATTCTCATGTTACCTCTCCACCACCCCCTACTCAACTTTTTGACCTTGTCTCCTGGTCCACTAAGGTCAAGTCCTCCTGTTCTTTATTTTTTCCTGTTTCAATCTGTCTTCCCCTCTTCCAGTTCTTGCTCCTTCTGCGCTAGTATGGTTTGCCTTGAGATCCCAGCTTCCAAACTCGATGCACAGCTGTGCTTTAAGGAAATTTCAGCCCTGCGTCTCTGAGAAATACTCAGTGTGGATATTGTATTTTAGTGCAAAGCCATAGCAAGCCTTCATACAAATACTTGTGTTAATGACGATGTGTGAATTCTTGTAACATGAAGAAAAGTTGCTGGCTGCAGCAAGAACAGCCAAAGCACATCTTTGATGTAATTGTTCCTCCCAGTGCATCTTCATGTACTAAAACTTTGTGCTTAAATAGGAAATTATTAAATAAAACTGTTTCTTAGAGAAAAATCATTAACTTGCAGGTGTTTTAATGTCATAAAGCACATTTTCTTTAATTTCATTTCTATAACAGCTGGTTTAGATTAAACCTGTAATGGCAAAAATTTCTATCAACTTTGGTAACCAGCACAGGGAAATCCAAAGCAAACAAACCTGAGAAAACCAAGAGAAATTGAAAATGTAATATTTTAATTCAAATTCAGAGGACGGTAGACAAAACAGCATTAAAATCTCATACTACTACTCTAGAAAAAACAGTATAATCTGGATAGACTTTGACAGAGACTAGAAATGGAATTGGAGTAATTTATGTTAGGCTACAGAGAAGGTGACAGAGCTGAAAATACAATCTGAGACTCTAATGTGCTGCATGTGTAAGAAATTGAAATGACCCAGCAGCAAAATGTAAGAACTTAGTTACAATATTTTTACAATATTTGTTCATTCAAGCTGTTGAGGATACCCTGATGTGATTATATTTCGGACAGTTGCAAAAAAAAAATCCCCAAAATGTGTATTTACTCATCACGCATATTTTTGCAATGGTAATATAGTTGTTAAATAGAGTGATAGCAAATAAATAAAATACTATTAATTTCCCTGTAACAAACGTGTGATGAAATATTTCTATACAACTTTGGAGCAGGGAGGGTTAACTTTCAAACACCATACACTCATCTTTCGGGGCACTTGCTTTCTTATTTCAAACTATAAAAGAAAACCAGAACGGCCTGGATGTTTACAGCAAGTTTACGCTTTGCTGCTAATATAACTCATTCAGATCTCATGCTCTGTGCCTTTCCATATGACTTGGAAAAGCTAACTCAAGTGTTTGAAAATGTTCTTAAAACGATGTGAATCAGCTCTGTAAATTCAACCAACAAGGAAATGAGGTCTGAAGCAAAGGCAAGGTGAGCACTTACTGCCCCGAGTTATCAACAGGTTCTCCAGCACAACTCCAAAACACGGCCTATACCAGCTATCCCGAAGAAAATTAGCTCTACCCCAGCCAAAAATTGCACGGCTCTATATGCCGCTTCACACATACGCGGTTTGGCAGAACACAACGAAGCGCAAGGCGCAGACTGCCAATTAGTCACCAATCACAAGTACTATTTGAAGCGCACACGCGGACGATTCCAAACCACGCTGCAATCCGCCCGCGCCCTCTTCCCTCGGCAAATGAAACACACAGGGCGGCCCCGCGGCGGGCGCCGCTGCCTACGCCGCCCTCACGGCACGGGAGGGGCCGCCCGCTGCCGGCGCCACGGCCCGCCCGGCCGGGGCAGGGCCCGCCGCCCGCCGCGGCACCGCCCCCCCGGCGGCCACGTTGACAGGGCGGGCGTGGGCCGTGTTCGCCGGGCCGTGTCGGGGTGCGGGTACCGGGAGCGGGGCCGCTGCCACAGTAAAAATGTCTTCGCCTCCCAAAGAGAAAGCAGAGACGCGTGCCGGACACCCTCCTGCTGGTACGGCCGCTGGTTCCCGTCTCTTCGCTCTTGCTCTTGCCACGCCGGGGGACGGGACGGGGGGGCCGGGGCGGCCGCGGGCAGGCGGGGCCGGGCGCCGGTTCCCCGCCAAGTCCCCTCCTGTGCGCGCCGGGGCTGAGGAGGGCGAGGGCTGACTCGGGCGGGTCCCGCCGCTGCCGGGGATGCGAGCCCGGGAGTGTGAGCCCCGGTGCGTGCGAGCCCGCGGGGATGCGAGCCCCGGTGGGTTTCCTCGCTCTCCGCTGCTCGGGCGCGGTGCGGCGCTCTGGCCGCGGGAGGTGCGCTGGGATCCCCGCCTGAGCCCTGGGCGCCCGCGGCGCTCCCTGCCCTGCCTCTCC
The DNA here is from genome assembly GCA_032173965.1 of Sitta carolinensis. Lineage (NCBI taxonomy): Eukaryota > Metazoa > Chordata > Aves > Passeriformes > Sittidae > Sitta > Sitta carolinensis. The sequence goes on from CM063284.1 coordinate 80,921,073, forward strand.
CCGAGGAGAGCTCTGGTGTGGCCAAACCCTCATCGGGTTGGCAGATGCTCCGGCCCGGAGGCAGACAGCGTTGTTCCCCCCGGCATCCCGTCCTCGGAAGGCGGCGGAGGCCTCTGGAACCCCGCCTGGGGCTGGTTTTGGTGGGAAGGGGAGCGGGGCGGTCTCGGCCCCACGCAACCTGCGGGGCTGTTGCAGCAGAGTGTGCGCTGAGTGGGAACAAGACACTGCAAACCAGGAGTGCTCTCTCTCTGCATCCATTTTGCCTGTGGGCGTCACGGTGTGAGTGCCAGAGCAGCCTGCGCGCCCAGGCTGCGATTCTGGAGCCTGTCAGGGTAGGAAACAGGTAAAGCTGCTTCAGAAGTGCCCAGCAAAAGAGCTCGCTCCATCGCCTTCCGTCCTGCTGCTGCGTGCGAGTGGGCGGTCAGGGTGGGAGCTGTGTGTCACTTCCAGTGGCACACTCATCTGCCTCATCAGGGTCCACAGATGGTAGCTTCTCTCTGTACACAGGTGGGGTTCAGTTCCTCGAAGTACCGAAGTTGTGTTCCTTCACGTACTGTTAGTTTTGCTTCTTAAAGTTTTCTTTTAAAAGAGAACTTTGCTCCCTGCATCAGCAGCTTTACATATGTTGTCTAATGTTTCCCTGTGGAGTAGTTGGTGATCTTTTTTTTAAAGTGTTTCAGTAAAAAAATCCCAAGGTGCTTAGTTTTATATTCAGATCAACTGATGAGATTTAAAGCTAAATTTGTAAACAGCTGTTGAACCATAACAAATTCTGTGCTCTTTATAATGAGGACCTGAAATTCCTCTAAACAGAAATCCTGTAAATAATGGATTTGCTTTGCACAGCAGATGCACTCCAGCAGTGCAGGTAAGTCAGTCTCTTGGCTGAGCAGTCATTCCAGTCCTGCAGCCTCCCTTGTCATGGCATTAGCTCTTACCTGGCTTCTTGCTGATCTTCTTCAGGGAACAAACCAGAGCATCATTTTCCAATGTTCACAGCTTTTGTTGCCCTAGCTCCTTGAGCTGTCTTGTCTTGAGGTACACGTCAGCTTCAGAGTTGAGGGATCATAAGAATCTTACATTGGTTAAGCTCTGTCTTCCAGCTGCACCATTGATGAAATGAATATGCCTTTTAACTGTATTTTCTGATGTGGTTCCATGTTTGAGAGTTTTGCTTCAAAACCTGTCATTTGAAACTGGTGAAGATTTTTAAAAGACCTGAAGTGAGCCTCCTAGGCCACTTGAGAAACTAGCAGTGTACACTGTAAAAGCTGAAGTGGAGTACAGTATAGATTTCTTTTGTGGTCACAATATTTCAGTTTGAGTTTTTTTCTTTGTAAAGCATGGACCCACATATGAACTGAGGAACACCTTCAATTTTGTACCATTTAAGATCATTGGCATCCCTATTTTGTTGGGTTTTTTTTCTGTTTTTTGTGAATAAGCGCAGAAATTTTATCTTTGGAAGGAGGACGATCACTAAGCCTGTCTTTGAGACCAGAAAAAAAATAATGCTTTACCATATCTTCAGGTTGCTTCGGGAGGATTTTTCTAAGCTCTTTGGCCCTTTGGTCTTAACACCTGGAAAGTCCACAAGAAGTGTTATAACTAGCAAGAGTATATATATACTTTAGTGGCTGAAGATAGGTTTTAATCTTCTATCTCAAGCTTGTTTAGATCCTTGAATATTAGAATAATGCAATAGATCAGTCTGCAAACAAGTTTTAATAAAAGGAAAGTAAGAAATACTTTTTAAAAAGTTAATACAGGTGGAATTTTATTCATAGGCAATTTTCTATTAAAGAAAAAGATGTGAATAGGGAATCTTTTTTGATAAATAGCTTAAAAGCCCCGGTTTTGCTGCATACAGTTTTCTGTAAAGAGCGTATGTTGGACATGTAAGTTAGGAAGGATTTGGGTCATCAAATTAAAGCAAAATTGACAAATCTGTTGCTTTTCAGTTGCATTGCTGGCCCTTACTAACTGCACTGTGTTCTTCTCTGCATTGATCTTCACAAAGGGGGAAAAGAAAAGGCACTTGAAAAGACATAGGGTAATGAAATGGAAAGAAGCCTCAAGAACTCAGAACAGGAGGCAACTTTGACCTCCCCTCTGAAATTTAAGAGGGCCCTAACTTAATCTTTATTAAATATCCGCCTGTCAGTGAGATCAAATGTGCCCATAATACATTGCTGAGTAGTTCCTCTGAAGAGATCTGTGTAATAATGCTTTAGCTGTTCATCTAGTACATACTGTGGAGGGCTAAAGAAAGGTGATTGTGTTAATAGTGTATTTATGAAGTTTTATGACAGATTTGTGAAAATAGTTATGTGCTTTTTTTGTACATTTTTAAAAAGTAGCTCTGAGCTGAGATTTCTGTGAAATGAAGGCATATAAGAACTCCTTACTTTGTTGAACACTAATGTATGCTCCCTTAATCTCGTACAACGGTGTATTTTGTGTTTCCCTTTTTCGTACTTCTTATCCTTGTAATGGAATCTGTTACTAAACAGTATATAAGAAATAAACGTTAGTGTTAATATTGAATACATACTCAAGAAAAAGGAAAGCTGCTAAGACTCTTGGACTCTTGCACTCTGGATTTTAAAAGTTCCTGTCAGGTTGTCATGACCAGCGGGTGATTTGGGTTGAGCTGGGAAGGACTGCCTCAGGTCTGCACCCTGAGCAAGCTGGGGCCTGGGTTTCCCTGACATGTGGTGCTTCTCTAGGCACTGGGTACTCATTTCAACTCAGTGGGGTTTATTTCAGAATTCAGTCTCAGAAACAGTCCAGCAGTGGGGGCAGGGAGGAAAAAGTAGAATGCTCTCTGACTCCAGATCAGCTTGAGTGGTAATTGATTAACACAGTTGTTTAATACATTTCCAGAAGGAGTAGTCATACCCTTATGAGGAACACAGGCTGGCATTCACAGGACTGACAAGGTAGTCCTGTCTGCCTCTTGAGGGGGAAAAACATGACATATGATAATTAAAATCCAAAACTTATATTCAGTAGTGAAGCAAATAGACTTGTTGCTCTTCTGAATGTGCTGGCAAATGATCCCGTCATTATTTCATGCTTTAGTAATGGCTTAGGGCTACTTGGCTGTCACCACACCAGGAAGCCATTCCCTGTCCTCTCCCACCTTGGCACCTGAGCTCTGCACTTGCTCTTCAGCACAGGAGCTGCTTTCTTCCTAACCCCAACACAGGGTCGTTGACACCATCCACTTCTGGACACTGCATTCTGACAGTGTTCTGGAAGGTGGCTTATTGGTTATTTAAATCCTTTGTTTGCAGGATAAGGAAATTGAGCTCTTTTAAGTGACAAAATCACCATGGTAAGCATTTGTCAAATTATGTAGTAAATGCTAGGCAAGTAGGAAATAGGTGATTCCACATAACTCCTGAGAAGATCTCACAAATGTTGAGTGGGTTTCACTAGCTTCATGCTTGTAATTATTTCTTCTCTTGTCACACCCTGAGTTAATGTAGCTTAGCTGATACCTTTGGAAAAGGAAGGTAGATTATGCTGCAAGGGTATTTATCATCCATCTTATGGTAAATCTCTTGAAACTGGATTGGGTATGAGCATGCTGTGTCATGGGTGGCGGATATGTACAGAATGCTATTTAATTATTGCACATCTAGTTTCTCAAATACACATGATTATTGCAGCTGTTTGCTGGTTCCTTCTGCACAGTAACCATGGACTGCTAAATATAATTCAATTATGCACCAAAATACTTTAAGCTATCTGTACTATGCCTGATGATATTAGTTCCAAAAAAATCACATTTAAAATTCTAAGTTGCTGCATTAGTCACTATTATGCCTTTTTAGTGGTCTGGTTATTTGCTTTTTAATCCCTGCTTTTTGATTCTGCATACAGGCAAATCTGAATGTGTTAGCTGTGTATTTTTTACAATGACAGATAAAGAGAAAAGGAGTGGCTGGTGGCCTAATGATACACAATGTAAGAGACATTTTAGATCTAAATTAGCACTAAATCTTCAGGTATTGTTTTCTCTAGTTTTCTGTGAGATGTTGAAGGACATGGAAGTGTGTGTATTGTTCAGTACTGCTGTTTGTAACCCTGGCAGATGTTGCTGTGGAGACAGAATCTTTCACAAAAAGTCATTTGAAATAAATAAGTAAAAGGTCCTGACTGTGCAATGATGTTAAATTCAGGAATTAATTAAAATAAATTAATAATTTAGAAATAAATGTAGATAGAACATAGAAGTACTTTGATAACTGAGATGTTAAAAAAGACTTGACAGAACTCAGTGTTAGCTTTTGAAAACAAACTTAAATTTCTAAGGAGCTTGAATCAAGAAAAATTAATTGGAATTTTAATTTTTGCATCACTTTAGGCAACAAAGAAATGTAGTTTTTTCAACTATCTTTCTTTCCTTGTCCCATGTGAAATATTTCTCACCATTTAAAGTTTTATGCTGGAGAGAGAACACAAAATGGTTAGTGATTTGGGTTTGGGGTTTTTTTTAGTGCATGATAAGAGGACACAGTTTTGATAGGTTTTAAAAGATATTTCTTTGAGTTTGTCTGTTGATTGCCTGTCTTTTGGTAATGACCTTGGTTGAATTAGAAATTTATCGTTCAAATATCACTCAGAACTTAAATCTGTTTTTAAAAGACAGGGCCAAAGAGTTTTCACTTTCTCCTGGAGCAGATCACTTTCTCTTTCCTGTTTTCCTCCCCCCAGGCTGTAAAATTTATGCACAGCAGTGGCCTATCTCTTGCTGTCCTGGTTGAGAACTGAGAATTAGACGTGTGTCTAGGTTTCTGGGATTAGCACTGCACAGATGCAAGATGCCCTGCTCCCTCTGTGGCAGGACGCAGGAGGACTGTTAGAAGTACAGCCTCCCTGTCCCTGCCAGCTTCAACTTCTCCCGAGTGCTGCCCTGGCCCCTGCTCACTCCGGCTGTGACACCTCTGCCGAGGCTCACCGCAGGCACTGTCAGGGCACTGTGCAACACAAACCAGCATGTCTCTAAGTGCTTTTATTGACTTCTGACTACTTTAGTGGTTTTCTGATGTGGTTGCTGATGGCATTGTAACCCATCCAATTACGCTAACGAGATGCATTGTCTTATCCTGTGCTGTCCTGTAAGTGCAGCAATTGTTGAAGAAAAAGAAAAGTACACTATCGAACCAGAAAACAGATCAAGAGACACCTTTCTGTTGCTCTGCTTAGTAGCAGCAGTGCTAAGCCTGGCTTGGTTCCTGTTTTAGATTGCACTTTGGAGTGGATAAGTGATGCACATAAGTGGATTTGCTTTCACTTCCTGTTTTGTGTTTCAAAGGGCTGCTTTCATGTTTGCATCATTTCTAAAACTTAAATAATGCAGGGTTTTAAAATTTTGTAAATGCTCATATGTTTTGCAAAACAAAAAGCTCTCTTGTAAATGCAAGTTAACAGTCCTCCTAAATTTTGCTTTTTATTACACTCTCTATGAAGTACCTCTTTGTATAAATACTATTATTATACATGTAGTTTTTAACATGAAATGACAAGTTAGTTTCTTTGTTTTGTGCCCTTTTGTATAGTGTTATGCAAGTCATTGCCTTAGTTTCTTCTGGCTGCTCCAAGTTGGTATGGGGTGGAGGGGGAATTAAAACAGAATTGAGTTTTCTAAAATGTCATTGGAAGCAGGTGGTAAAATGAGCTGCAGCTTCTCAGGATAAGCAAAGATGGAATCATGTGAAAGAGAATTGCAGATGTGGTCCTGTAGTAGCTGTTCTTCAGGCTTGCCACTTTTTAATGCTTTGGGCCTCTTTTTCAAACTGTGGCTACTATTTTATTACTATGCAAAGTATCAGGAGAGAAGCAGGGTGGATCATTCTTAAAATATTCTTCACTTAACAGGGATTTGACTGAGGTTTGTTGCTATCTATTTAATTTTCATTCCAGTGAAAGCTGGTGGGATGCGGATTGTGCAGAAACACCCACACAATTCAGATGCCAAAGAAGAAAGAGATAAGGATGACCAAGACTGGGAAACCAGCAGGTGAGCACTTTGATTTGGTGCGTGTGCTGCAGTGAATTTCCATGACCTTGAACCTTATCACCAGTTTGTTTTCCTTGTGACTAGCAGACCAAAGGTGCAGGTTTTTTTGTATCCTACAGCAGTATCAAGTTGGATGCTTCTCCAAGAGAATTGAGGAATTTGGGAATTTTCGCATTGCTGAGCCTTCTTTAAATGATCCTGCCTGTAAAAGAAGGCCGGAGAAAAAAAAAATACAGTAGAAGTAAAACCTCAGCTTTCCTGAAATGCCTCAGTTCATACTGTGCTGATGCATAGAGGCTAGGCATGTTTTGACATAGGTATTAGGCTGGCAGTCCATATATGAGGCAGTCTTTCTGTGTGCTGAGTGTTTCCTTTTACCCTTTGGTCCCTAATCCTGTGTCTTTGAGCTATTTGACAATATGGTGCTTTTGAAGAGACAAGTAAAATTATATGGTACTAATATTATCTGCTTTTATTTTTATATGGGAGTCTATCAGTTTTGGTGGTGGAGGATACTAAAACTGAAGTTATTTAGCAGTTTTAACTAGATTTATCAGGTTACTGCTGTTTAGAAATGGAAGCAGGGAGGTTCAATGAACTGTCTTTTTCTGTTCTTATAAAAGCCACCTGGTTTTGTGCTGCTTTCCTCAGCTAGCTGTTTTTCTTTCCAGCCAAGACTATATTTGCCTGAAATGTTTACCTACTAACTTAGGGTATGGGTTTGTCCTTGTTATTTGCTCAAGTTAAAAAAAACAAACCAGAGAACCATTGCTGTATTTTGGTAAGTAGACTGACTTAGATTATATTTATTTTATGTGTAAAATAATGGTAATAAATAAGCATTGTGAAAATGTTTAGAAATAAACCCAAATGTGTTTATTTACTTGAATAGGAAACACCTTTCTGAGAAGGGAAAAGTAATTTTAATTAATAAATTCAAATACAAGGCAAGAGAATTAAAATTTATGTTTTTCTTCATCAACCAAGTTGGTCATCTTGTAATTCTGCACTGTGGCATGTAAGTTCAAAGAGTCTGTATTGCAGCCAAGTTTTGTCTAAAGTAAGAAATTGTATCTTGGAGTAAATTTAAACTTTGCTTAGGGATACATCCTTTTATTTGAGTTGTGTTGACTGTGGCTGGACAGCTGGTTTCCACCAAGCTGCTCTATTATTCCCCTACTCAGCAGGATGAGGAGAGAAAAAGAAAGATGAAAATAATACATGTGTCAAGCTAAGGACGGTTTAATAAAGCAGAAGCAAAGGCTATGCATGGAAGCAAAGGAAAATAAAATATGTGTCTGCTGTGTCCCACCAGCAGATGATGTCCATCACTTCCTGGGAAGTAGGGCATCAGTATGTGACTGATTACTCTGGAAGACAAACATCTTAGTAATGGATTCTCCCTGCCACCTCTTCCTTTCTCCTAGCTTGTATAGCTGATCAGATGGTATGGAATATTTCCTTGGTAAGTCGGGGTCAGCTGTCGTGGCTGCATCCCCTCCCAAGGTCTTGTCTACCCACCGCCTGCAGGTGAGAGGATAATGTTGGAGAAGCAGCTTAGGTTCCGTGGAAGTGCTGCCCAGCAGTAGCCAAAACTGGTGTGTTTTAAGTTACATGGTGTTTCTAGCTACCAGTGCAAAGCACAGCACTGTGAAGACTGCTGTGGGGAGAGTTTACCACCTCAGCCAGACCCAGCACAGCGTTACATACCCGCTTATCTTTCCTTGGCATGCCAGCCTCACGGTAAGGAGCCTCGTTAGGATCCAAATTATAAGACTTCTTGTGCCTGCTCACAAATCTAAGCCTCTGTTACAGCAGAGCACCTGCTTTATTCCTTTCTTCAAACAAGATTGTTTTCCCTGTTTCACTCAAATAGTGCAGGGAAAAGTTAAAGTTTAACCTTAATTTTTGTGGCTGTGTCTGCTGTAGCAGGTGCTGTGGCACAGTAGAAGCACATCTGTAGGGGTAAGTAGTGGATGCTGAGGGCTTCATGTTCACACTCTGTGTGTTTTGGAGATTAATTAGTTTGATCATCTGGACTGAAGGGACCAATCCTAGCTGGCATGTGTTATGTGTCTCCTTGAACTGTGTGTGTCAGTTTAGCATCACCTGCAGGAAGTCTAAGTGAGGTGCCCTGAGACCAATCCCCAGTGGGAAACAAAGCCTGGGCAGCTAGGCTGGAATGATTGGGAGAGAGTTGCACTCTTGATCTGTAGATGCTAAAAAAAAAAAAAAACCTGTATAATGTGAGCAAAGCTTATGCTTTTAAGACAGAGGAGAAAGTTTGAAGACAATCTTATTAACTAGTGAATAGTTAGCTGTTGCATCTCAAAATCCATTCTTTCATCTACCTGATCAGTTAATTGTCAAAATATGCACTTTGAGTGTGCCCTTTGCTTTGGATTTCATGTAGAGGATATATTGTTGGTTTCTTTTAGGCCCTTGTACATACAATTATTCTGAGCCTGTGTATTAATACTGAAAGCATTGTGCTGAACTATTTTATTTCTTTGATCTAATGCTCTTGAGAAAGAAAGCAGCAGGAGGATATAAGGAGCATAGTTAGGTGGGAATTAATATGAATTATAATATGTTTGTTTATAAGCCAAAAGAAGTTGTTTTCCTGGTAGAACTGAGAGCCTTTTTGTATGTAAGGGAAAGAGTTTAATGTGTCTGTTGTAGGCTCCTTTGCAACTACTTGCACAGTTCTGGTGGCAGTACAAGCTATAGATGTGAGCAAGAAGGTGATGTGAGATGTGAGCCATAGACAGAATAAGCTAATCAAAATTAAATTAGGTTTGTAGTGCATCAACTGCTTTTGTGCTGGAAGGTGAAGTCCCCCAGAGTTTGTGTCTATTCCAGGTGATTCATGGTGCTGTTTGAAAATCCTGGGATTTCTGATGTGTGTGAGGAGTGGTTCATCAGGAGATGGATTTGTCAGGAGGGGTGAAATGAGCATTTCTGCATTCTCCATCAACAATATATATGTAATTTTGGGGATTAGTTAGGTGGTATTTTATGTCCCTTTGTTAAGCAGATGTGGAAACATCTGTGTTTTTAGGTTTCTACTTGTCATGGTTTTAGTCTTTGCCATTTTAAGGTGGTATTGTTGATATGATGCAATCTCTACTCCCCATTGCATTTGAAGTTAAAAGAAGCAAACAGTCCTTCAGGAAATCTCTGTCAGCTGATATGGTCAGCTGACAATGGTGTGAGAAAATAATAAAACAGAAAAGAGTAATTTGTGTGTGAAGAGGGAGGATAGGATGAGTCATTATTTTAATCTCATTGTAAACTTAGTTGAAGACAGATTAGTGGAACTGTAAGGAATAAGATCCCAAAGACACAAGCTCTTAATATGTTAAGTTATTGTTAAATGTTGAATGTTAAAGTTCTAGATTTGCCTTTTGTTGTTGTTCAATGTTAAGATCCCTGGCGAAGCTCCAATCCTGTATCTGTTACCCTGTATCCATGTCCCTTGTCACTCTGTACCCATGTCCCTTTTCATCGGGAAACCACACACACACACACACACACACACACACACACACACACACACACACCCCCGCTGCTCCCAGAAGAACTTGGATATGCAAATGAAGGGCGTCTGGTGCAATTAGGACCCTCAAAACAACAAACCAGCATACAATTAGAGAATAAAAACTGTAGCTCCAGCCTGGCAGGACCACAGAGAATCATATACCAACAACTGGAGGTTCCATCCTGTCACCATGACTTTGACAGCACTCAGTGTAAATGACAGCCCTAGACCACGAACCAACAGTGTCTTCCTGAGGAGTCTGGCAAGGACGGGAGCCCCAGCTCTGCTGAGAGACAAAGCTGTGCACTGTAGTCTGAGGCTCCTGGGCCTGAAGTTTCTGAGTTTCTAGACTCAGTTTCTTCATGGTGTTTTGGTTCAGGAAGACCTTGTTCTCACAGGTTTGACATAAACATTGCAAAGTGTTATTGTAACAAGAGTCCAGATGTCACTGCGGGCGATGAACAAATGACACGAAACCTCATTTCTGAAAACTTCATCTGACTCCAGTGTTTATTCAAACCCTGACCCCCTTTATATATCTTCTAGAGCAGGCCATCTCATTGGTCAGAAGAGTGCCAGAACTCTTCATCCCATAGGCCCAAACTGAAAGACAGGTCCATCCGCAAACAGGAATTCAAAACATCACTCTTGTTACAATAACACTTTGCAATGTTTATGTCAAACCTGTGAGAACAAGGTCTTCCTGAACCAAAACACCATGAAGAAACTGAGTCTAGAAACTCAGAAACTTCAGGCCCAGGAGCCTCAGACTACAGTGCACCACCTCCTCCTCAGTGTCACCCAGCGGGAGCAGTGGTGGGGTGCACCTGAGAGCTGACCTGAATAAAGGCATCAAAAAGGAGCAGGTCTCCTTGCCCGTTTTTCTCGGAACTGGCAGTAAATGGAAGCAGAAGAATTCAGTCTTTCCCAGAGTTCACTGGGAACTCTTGACAGCACGTGGCCTCCCCATGATGGTACTAATCTGAGCAGTTGCTCAGCAAGAGAGCTTTCAGCTTCAGTTCATAGAACTATTTGTGGCTTTGGAGACAGCTGGCATTGTTTTTGCAGCTTGCAGGAAAAGACTTGGATTAGTGTTTCTAGCCTTAATGTAAATGAAGCTGACACAGGTGAACACCCTTGACATAGCTAACTGTGCTGTGATAAATGTGACTTTAACATTCACCAGGTAGGTCTTCTTTGATGTTTCTTTTTCTCAGTTGTTTAGCAACTTGCAATCCAGTTACTGTAACTTACTCTGCAAAGCATTTTACTCAATTCTGTTTCCTAAAATAAAATTGTTATGACAACCTCCTATTCCATGAAATTGTAGGGAGACTTGTCAGGGTGGTGATTCATGATCTCTTAAAACAATATGTGATAAGACCGTTTTACACAAATGTAAGCTTTTCCTGCAGGGCAGTTCTCAGCCTTGAGTTGTGGCAGAAATAATTTTATGTGTCTGGTGTAAGTACAGTCTACTTAAAAAAGGAATGTCTGGATATGATTATATGGTGGATAAGGCTCAGTGAAAGAAGGGAGGAGTTTGGTTTAGGTGAACTAAAGATATGTGTGGCATCCAAAGCCAGTGGCACCCCCCTGGTCAGGGTGTTAGTGTTAAACTGTACTGTGGGGTAAGATCCTCAGCCCAGATTCTCTTCAAGATGAATGATTTTGATCAACCTGTTTAGAGCTAGGATGCCAGCTGGCTGAACTTCTGTACTGATGAATTACTGATTTTTCTTAGGTTTTTGTAGTTTCTTAACACTTGTGTTGGTTTTGTTTTTTGGATACGGCTGCAGTTTTTATTGATTGACAGTCATACTGATTGCTGCCGGAAGGCTTTTTTTCTGATGCTAGAAACATATAAATAGAAGTATGGTTATGAATCAAAACCATCATTTTTCAGGACTGTATGTTGTCATAGAAATTATTTGGATTAAATAGGCTATTCACAGTCCTGGGCTTTATTAAAAGCCCTTTAATGCCTGTTTAACTGAGATTTGCAGTATCATGTGCATTCCTGTACTAGCAGCTGACTCTAGGCATAATGAATACTCCTGAAAGATTTTGAATTGAGAGCTGCTTATTCAGTTTTGCACAAGAGATTCATTAATTGTCACTCTGGGATCTCAAGAAAAAGAAACTGTAATTATCTATCGGGATCTGGATTTTAAAAAAAAATATTTAAAGGAAATATCTGGCTTGTTTTTAACAAACAGGGTAAAATGCAAAGGCTTTTATGTCTTAAAGACTCTTGCCTTCTCTTTTGTTATGTTTATGAAATGAAGTGGGTAATTACCATGATTTAATTACTCAAGATAAATGCCCTAGTGTAGTTTCTCTATATATATGTAAATTGTATGTGTTTTGTATCTTAAGCCTACCTGGAGATTGTGAACCCAACATTATGCCTTTTAACACTGTGGATATTTGCCTCAGTAATATGCATTGGGTGAAAGGAAAAAAGCCAAGAGAGTAATTTAGAATGTTGACTGAAAAGCAGAATTATGCTAATGGAGCATATGGGTGTTTGTATGTCAAAGAGTACTCTCAATACTTAGTGTTACACGGTGAGAGAGGAGTTGTCAAAGGCCCCTGTTATCCTTCAGTGTTACTTGTGAAGTCTGAATATGCAAGTTGAGCTAAACCTGTCTTTTTTTTTTTTTTTTTTTTTTTTTTTTTTTTTTTTTTTTTTGGGAAGTACAGTGAAAATCTGAAAAGCTTGGCTGCATGTATATACTTTCATTCAAGAGTAATTTATTTTTTCTCTCCCTCACTTTGGTCTGCTGCAACTGACAAGAAATAAGTCACAGGCATTATTTCCATTTCTTTATTTGCCACTGAATATTCTCCTGTCATTAAAATATTCCTAGTTTTTGCCTTGTCATGACCCATGTTGACCAAACTTCTGACAGAATTAAATACAAATTGGTTATATAATTAAGCCACTAGAGCAGGTTTGTATGTCTGTTTACATCCTGAATATGGAAGTGTTTGAAACCATTTCTGTTCTTTGCATTTTATTGTTCTGGTTATTTTAGCTGGGGTAGAAAGTGTAAAGTCAAAGTTATGAGTTTGGGAACGACTGCTCTTCAGGACAGCTAAGACTTGGGAAATGGATGTGCAGTGTTCAGTTTGCTTGCATGTGTGTCCCTTAGGAGGTAGTTTCCGTCATGTATGAGGATATTCAAGTCTAGGTGATTCTGATGTTGTTTCTTGTAGAGTCAACAGGTGTTTGACAGAGGGAAATCTTTAGAGTTCTATGTGTAAACAAACAAGCAAAAAAAAAAAAAAATAAAAAACCCCAAAACTTTACGGCTTTTTAAACATGGAAACCAAACCCATATAAATGTGAGCAGGTAGCATTGAACTTCCATAAATACTTGGAGTGAATCACCCATTAGTGTTCCTCCCATGTAGTTCACCAACTTTCATAAAGCTGAAAAAGACCTCATTACCTATGTTCATGCACCTGTAAAACCAAAATACCAGAAATGCAAGCAGGTGTTGACTCAGTATGATAAATATTTAAGGTTAAAAGAGACAGGTCAGGACAGATAGACTGCTACACCTTCTGCTTAAGTTTCTGGAGAGGAAACGTGCAGCTTTGGTGGGTAGAGGACTGACTGAGTCCCCTTTAGCTTTAAAGATCCCTTGGACTGTGGTGTCAGTGGAGGCAGCCCTGAAGGAGTGAACTGGTACTCTGCAAAAAAAAACTGGTACTCTGTCATCCTCTTCTTGGACAGAATTCAAATTTCTTCCACCTCTTCATTTCTTTCCCTTCTTTGTGGCCTAATGTTGTTACCTCTGTGAGCTGATACAGTTGCACAAAAGAGGTTATGTTTATAGATTGCATTGTCATTTCACACTTGACCACTTAAAAATGAAATTTGATTAAATGTATGGATATAATGGATATGACTCAGAGGTTTTTATTCCTGTCTTTGGCCTTTGAACTCTTGTTACTCAGGTAGGGAGCTTTGGAGGCAGCTGGCCTTAAAAATGAAATGTCTAGGGGAAATGCAATGGAAAAGCAGCCTGGCTGTGAATACCCTGCTTGTGGTTTCTGGAAAAGATGCAAATCACAACAAACATTGGGTGTTACCCCATGGTCATAATTAAGAGTTTTGTGTGACTAACTTTTTCTTTACTTGGCTAAATATTCCAAAGGTTAAAAGAATGTTCTGCTGGAAAAAGGCTGTTAAGGAATTGGAGCTATAATTTTGTAATATTATTAAGCATAATACCAAACATAGCACAGTTAGGGAAATAGCTCCCTACCTTCTCCAAAAGATCTTTATTTCCAAAAAATATTCTGAGTTTAGTGTTTGGGTTTTTTTTAATCCCATATTATCTTTATTATTTTGGACTTAACTTTACTTCAAAGTTAAGGGAATAGCCTCTTAATAGTGTTACACTCTTCTCCTTTACATAAGTGGTATTGCCTTCAATGCATTTTCCTTCCTTATTATTTGTCTTTGTCTTCAATCTTTTGCCTAGGGTTTTTATGATTAGCAGATGCTCAAGTCTGCCAAAGTTTATGCATACATAATTTGATTAGTTATGAAACCTGAAAACCATATTAGCCGTGTTCATGCGGGTTTTTTCAGGACAATACCTTCTCCAGATGACCAGTTACTTTGAGAAGTGGCAAAGTAATTGCTATGACCTCTGTTGAACTCTATCAAACGCCTATGCAGTAACAGACTTAAGTGTATGTATAGAGAATAGAATGTGTAATACTGATTTTTAAAAGCAGAGCTGCTGTAAAGCAAGAAAATAGGCTGTGAATATCTCCATTTAAGAACTGAAAATAGCTGTGAATGTAGGGAATGGAAAAAATGCTAAGCAAGATTATGAATGAAGCATTCTCATACAGGAAGATGGGAGCCTTCCGAAAGACTGTTTTATGCTTCCAGTATTTCTTGATGATTGAAGCAGTAAGTTGATAAATCCATCAGTGTAAGTCCCAGTTATGACATTACATGGATAACTCTTTTCATATTCCTGAAGTACTGTGTGCATGTGTGAAAGAACTAAAAAAGATCTGATATTTCTCCCCCTCAAAGTGAATAGAAGATAATGCCATCCAGCTCAGCGAGAGCCAGGTTTGGTCCCAAAAAAACATATGCTGTCTTATGAAATTAGCTGGAAAGCTTGAGTTGAATTGTTAGCCAAGCTAGTGTAAGAAAAAAAGATTTTAAAAGAATGAAGGTCTTTAATTTGTATTCTGTGTGATGAGGAAGGTGAGAGCAGCTTAGTCATATATGAGAGGAAAATAGATGGGAAGTAGTGTCTTTACAGTGGCATGGTTTAGTTAGCACAACATTCCATGTCAGTACAGAAAAGTCAATGATCTTGAACTAATAGCTTGTGTGGTATTTTTCCTAGTTCTTTTCTCTTGAGATCTTTGTGAAGTATTGGAATGCATAGGATGAAGGTGACTAAGCCAGTCTGAAGGCACAGGCATTATAAAGCACAAAAATTTTCAAACCCAAAAGTACAGTCGAATCCAGTTCTAAGCCCAAATCTCTATTATTTAAGTGTTCAACAACACTGGGAGTATTTCTAAAGCTAAAAGTATGAATTTCTCCTAGAAAAAGCTTGCAGAGGACCAGATGCTACTCATTCATTTAGCATCAAAACCCTATGTTTGAAGTGAAGTCACCAAGAGCTGAAAATGAGTAGGAGGTGTGTGCGATTGACACTGTGTGCCAAGGAGGGGGATCTTTTTCCAGTAGCACCTTCCTTTCCTTTAAGTTTCTTCTGCCTCAGCTGCATCAGGCACCAAACTTTGAAGTAGCTTAATATTAAAATAAATTTTGAATTATAATTTCTTAGCCATCACTGGGCCAAACAGGAGGCAATTTATTTCACTCCCAGCTGCTCCCAGGACTCTGGTGCTAGAAGCAAGAGATATACGGGAGATAGATAGGAACGACACTGAAAGCATTTGTTACATTTGTTATATCATTAGAGCTTTATTTAGTCTGCTGTGGCAGCTCTTAGGCTAGTTCACTGCAGTATGTTACTTGTTGGGGGAGTGTTCGCTGCAGTAGGCTTGCTGCCTTCTGATATTAGTGTTTCATTTTAATGACCACATCTTGGTCACAAACATCATGTGAAATAGATGGCAATTAGTAAAAAACACTTTAGCAACGTTCACACAAATCTTAGTTCTGGGGAATTTCAGTTTCCCTGGGACTCATTCCTTAGAATATATGTAATGCCTGGGGCCGGTACTGTTTTCAAAGGGCCGCTGGCTTTGGTTTTTTTGGGTACAGCCAAAGTGGTTAGTTCTTTTCCCTGATAATCTCGAAATTTAACTTTTTTATTATTTTTTTTTTCCCCAGCTTGTTATAGCTGTAATTAAATACTAGGCTAGCTCTCAGTTATGGCTGACATCATCTAGCACCTCACACTGCAGTACTGAATCATGTATTCCTTTAGATCCAGGTACTTTGAGTGCTGAGTGTTTGCCCATTGCTTTCCAAACCATATTATAAAGCCTTTTTTACTTTAAATAAATAAATCAGTGAATAGCTCTGGGTGTTACTGTGGAAGAGGTAGGCCGGATTTTTTGCTAGAACAGTTTAAGTTGAAGTGCCTCTTTTGAGAGTATTTGGAACTACCAAAAATGTGCAAAGTAATTCAGTAAACAAAATCTCATTACTCACTGTGTGCATCCTTGTACACCTTGAATGTTGCTGATAGGCTTGACTGCATTCCAGTGCTGATGGTCACTTTCCTGAGACTGCAACCTCATATGAATGTTTAGAACATGCAGTGGTAAACTGTGTTTGCTGTTTAGCAGTTGTTTAGGATGATCAAGAGTACTTTGCATTACACTACTTACTAAAGCTGCTTTTACTAGGTTTTTATTTTTGTTTAAATCTTTTGTTTTTGCATGAAGCTTATTAACATATGTGCTGATGTGAAGCATGTTATTGTTGCTAATATGCAAATTTTCTTGCATGTTATGTATTAATATTTTGACTTTGTGAAGCACTAAGAAATTAATCAACCAGTTAATGGACAACCCCATTTGGCTTGTTTGTTAAAATGTTGCTTTTATATGGGAGGTGATGGAATGAAATTTTAGTAAAATTTCTGAGTGTTTAGTAAAAAAAACCTGTATTTTTCACTTCTGTTATCCTTCCTTTATTTCTGGTATCATGCTACCCAGTGATTCTAGAGGAAAAGTGTTTTTAGCCATGTGTATGCTGGGTTATATCAACAGTGACACTAATAGCATTACCACAAATTCTTCCACATAAGGCTATTTAGAAGGCTTTTGACTAAATGAAATTTAACATTCTTATTTATTGCTTTGAAAACTGCTGTAGAATTAATTTCCTGTTTTCAGAGATTACACGATTCTGTTTCTGCTGGTGTGTTTGAAAGATTTTCTTCTTGTTCGAGTTTACAATAGGAGAAAACAAGGCCAGAAAAAAAGAAAAAAAAAAGCTTATGAGGAGTGGAGCTTTATGTTCTGCTGTTTTCTCCAAGCATAGGCTTTCTGGCTGGTGACGCTGGTTGGCTTGGTTCCTTCCCTATATCGGGATGGTTTGGATTACCTCTGCATGGCTTTGAAGTTTGTTACATTTTTCCTATATATCTTATAAACAGTCACAATTAGAGAAAATTTTAATTCCTGTTGATAAAGTATTATTTATTCCTTCTGTTCTTTGGAAGTTCTCTTTATGATACCTTGTTTCCTAGTTCAAGATCTTATTTTGTGTTGTGTCTTACCCTTGAAATTATTTCTCTATTAATTAGTGATCACCAGTTATTCTCATCCTATTGTATTTGTATTTTCCTAAAAATCACTCTTTTTTTATTTCTGAGAAGAGTGTTAAAGTTGAGAGACCTGTATGCCTCTCACCCTCCTATGCAGAGCTAATAGATTAGCTGGTCTGATGATCTGGACTTGGCTCTTTTATAAAAATTTTCTGTGTCAGACTGAGAAATAATCTGTTTAGGAGCTGTGTAGTTCTAACATGAATAGATAGGTCCTAGTCATAATGGTTTAAAGCCATTTATGTGTCATTTCTATATTGGACTTTTCCAGCTTTTCTCTGCCTTATTCCATGGTAACTCAGTTTAATGAGAAGTCTTACTGGCATTTTTGGAAATCTCTGCATACCAAGTAGGATAGAAGGTTTTTTTGTTTTGTTTTGTTTTTGGTTGGTTGGTTGGTTGGTTTTGTTTTTTGTTGTTTTTTTTTTTTTTTTCTTTGGTAATTCTGTCAGGTTTTAATACCTTTTACTGAGAAGAGAAAATTGCCAAGTTAATGAACATTGTTGTCCTTTGCCATAGGAGGAGGAAAGAGAAGATAACTGCTCACAGTTAATTTACCAGACTTTGTCTTCCTTTCCACCTTTTTAAAAATTTTTGTAAGTTTATTACATAATGGCTTTTTAAGACACTGGATGTTTCATACTTCTCCCTGCCTCTTGCCACATCTTCTAAAACAATAAATAAGTAGTAATACAGTGAAAGAAAGAGGGAGTTATAATATCTTTCTTTCTCTTCTATTTTAAAGAGTATGGATGTCTTTGCAGTACCATCACAAAACTCTGCCTGTGGAGCACTCCCCAGCAGATGGTCCTTCAGGGCAGTGTACAAGAAGAATTTGTGTGCAATGAGCCCGATGAACTCCCCCAGCATCTAGCAATCAAAATTACCCCTTAGAAACTTGCTAATCAAATTACTGCCATTCAGCCTAGTTCCCGTATCTCTATCCCTCTTTCGACCATATGTACATTTCTCACTTTGATCACCTTCCTGAAAAGGCAGCATCACAGTCCAAGTAGTTTGTGCTGCAAAAGGTTTTTCTTTTTGCATGCCTGGTAACTTTTTCCTGTGTCCCTCAAGTCTTATGTACTAAGAAATAGTGAATAACTGTATTTGTTTTACATTCTCCTCTCTACTTTATATTTTTCTTGCATTCTCTTTTATCTTTTTGTTCGATTTTTTGGGGGCATAACTTTAATTGTAGCATGGAGGGCAAAAGCCTGCCCCAAACTTATGCACTGACAGTTCTCTTTTACTGCTGTTTTTCCTACTCTTAATTGTCATTGTCTTCCAGTTGTCTTTTTAACTGCCTTTTAGGTATTAAGCTGCTGATTTCAAAAATCTTTTCCCAATGATTCCAGCATTTATTACTGAGTTTAATAACTGTGGTAGAGGCCATCATCATGTAGGTACAGTTAGGATTGTTTTTTCCCAATGTGTGTTTTCTGTATTTATCATGGTGCCATCTTTCTTCTTTCCCTTTATTGTTCTGTCATTCCTCTGAGATCTCTTGTAACTATTTAGATTCAGGCTTTTTTTATCTTGAATAATTCACTTACATTAGCATATATTGTCATCTCTTTAGACCTCTTTTCAAGTTTCTTGCAGGATCCTACTGTTAACCTCCATCATTATGATATTTGGTTTATTCCTCTGCTCTATTTTCAGTTTGTGATTCTCGAGAGTGTCTTCTGCCATATCCCATGGTAAATCAGTTTATTTACTAAGGAGCCTTGTTTGCATTTTTTGGAATTCTCTGCATACCAAATAGACTGACTTTTTTTTTTACTTGATCATTCATTCAGATTTTAATACCAGTCCTGTTAAATATTTAGCCAACAAATATAACCTCTATTTTGGGGTATTTTACAGTAAGTTTACCTTAAAAAAACACTCATTCTCTCTCTAGAAAATCCTCAGCTAAGGTTTCCTAATATTATTGCACTTGTTAGATAGCATGAAAAAATATGTAAAAAAAGGAATTAAGTAATAGATTCATCTGCTGAATCTAAATTAGTACTCATATTGCTGAAAAAAATGAAATCTTTATTTACTTGTTTTTAGTATTTTCCTTTTCTAAGCTATTTTTATGTACATACTTGAGAGAAACCTTGGCAAATAAATGGCTTCTGTGAGATAAGTGGCATTCATTTGTTTATTTGAACTTAATTATGTTACTACAAAACGTGGTGAAAAATATTATCATCAAATGGGACAAAGTGTCTGTGCAAAGAACCTAGCAGCAAAATTTCCATCAGACATCCCCTTGGGTTTTCATAGCCTTTTTAGTGATGTTTGCTAACACTGGAATTGTTGAATCCTCACTGTTGATGTTTAGTCTGCCGTAATTTCAGCAAGTGTTTACAGCCTCGAAACTCCATAGCGTGTCTCACCTTTCAGTAGAGAAGGCAGTGCTGAGCCAAGCTTCTGGGCAAACAGTCATGCATTAGGATTTGAATGAATAAACAAAAGCTGAGTTTATGGGAATGGTGGATGTATTACTTGATCTATGCAACAGTAACAGAGTTGATTGTTGTCAGTGACCTTGGAAGTAAACTGAAATCTTCAAGTCTGCTGATGCTAAATAACTGCTTTGCTGAGTTAAATGCCACACCACTGGTGAGGAACTCCAGAAGTGCATCAGTAAATCTGCAAAAAAGAAGTTTTGGTTTAAAAAATTCACGGAATGTAGTTAGTACTATAGGACAATACAAGGACACAGCCTCTGGCTTGGGAAGTTTCTGAGCAGCAGATTTCTGGAGAATGCTCTCAGGAGCACACTTTTGCACAGTCCAACTTCATCTCCTGCCCCAAGTGTTCGCTGCTGCCCCCTTAGAGGCAGCAAGGGGAGAGTATGTGGTCCAACACTGTCCTACTGATTGTAGGCTGAGTTAGTGTTAAGATCAGTTACTATTTCAATAGGTATGTTGGGAAGAAATAGTGATCTCATGAAAGTTTTATGTAGTGAAACTGAGTAAGAGAAGTGTTTGGGAATTTCTTCTCAGTAACTGATGGTATTACTTGGTTACAAAGGCAACCCAGTACTGCTGTGTTAGGCTGCAAAACATTTATGCTGGATTTTTAGGGACTTGAAAAACCAGAAGCACCTTCTAGGAAGGTATTTTAAAACTGATTCTAAATTATTCTGATAATCTGCAACTTTTCTTGGCTCTGCTGAAAGTAGGATAAGCAGGCCAGAGTCTCAAGTGGTGACAGGCCTGCCTCTGTAACCTTGCATGAGGATTGGGTCTCTGTAGCGTATGTTGTATGCACTATGTCTGTAGGCTCTATAGCAAATTCATGGAACAACTCAAAAGCAGTGTTGTTCTCTGGATTCACCACTGCTGCACATGTTATTAATACCTTTAATCTCACATGATTGCCTAGGCAAAAAGGGCTAGAAAAAAAGATAAATCTAATTGCTCAGACATAACACTGATACTATTTACAGTACCTCAGGAAATGCCTCTTGGCTAGATTCTGAGAGGGTGAATTCAAGGCATACATATGTTTGTTTGGTTTGGTTTGGTTTATAAAATTCCTTTGCCAAGAAGTGCTTCCAGGAGTTCAGTTTTGGCATAACAGTGTATTAGTTAGCACCTTGATTCTCCTAGGCTTTCCTTAGATTTGTATCTGTTATCATTAATATGTGGCATAAATTCAATATGAGTAATTCTTTTCTGGTTTCTTCAGACTATAGTCATGTATGTAAATATGCACTGAGCTTTTCTAGCAGATACAAGAAAAGAATGAAAAGCGAAGAGAGAAGAGCCTCAACATACACATTTTTCAGTTTGGTTTTTTTCTTTCCTGAGATGAAGGAAGGTAAGAGTTGCAGTGTTAGTTGGTGATTCATGATCTGCCAAAATATGCTTGACTAAAATAGGAGGGGGGAAAAAAAACACCTAAAAGGCATGTTTCAGCTTTCAAAATATGGAAAAGGAAGGAAATGTAAGCATTCTTAGAAAAAAAGATTTTTATCACAAACTTAGCAGAGATATTTGTGGAGAAATGCCTGTGTTTTTCCAGATGAAAATTGAGAAAACGATCTGGTAAATATAAATAAAAAATTTAAGTACCATGTATTGGTCTAACTAGCGAAGTCTCTGCAAATAAATTCTAGTGAGATAAGTCAACCTTTGGATGAATATCAAGATATGGATGGTTTTATGTAAAAGTTTAATTTGATTCTGTGCATACATCTTACTTTCATTTCCTTAAAGTAAACTATTGGAAGATATAAGTATTGCTTTATGGAAAGAAGCCTGGAAAATCTTTATGCAGAGTCGAATTGTTTTAATTCAGTGTGTAGTACTTGGTGTTCATGACTTTTCGTATTCAGTAATGAACTTCTCTTCATCCACCTGCCCCTGCAGCCCTGGTGTGATACTTTTCATTTAGGATGCAAGTCTGTGGTCCATCTGCTGCTAGGCATTTTGAAATAATTTGCAAGAGATATTTTTTTAGATACAGTGTCCTGGAAGAGTTCACATTTGGCGAGAGTGTTATCGGCAGCATAAATATTGACTTCTGTGGTAGCACTCGTCAGCTGGTAATTACAGGCAAGCCGGAGATGATCAGAACTAACGTCTGTCACGTGCCCACGCAGTAGCTGGGACCAGAGACACTTCTTCAGCAATGTTCAAAAGTAAATCTCTTTAAACTAGAGCAACAGCAGCATTTCCTGAGGCAAGAGGAGTCTTCTGAAAACATGAAGCCTCTTGTATCCCTGTATATATCAGCCCTCAACCAATCATTTTCTATTAATTTTTCAGTGGCCTTTGTAATCCAGACCTTCTTTTTGCAGAATTTGATGCTATTCTGGAATTCCTCTCCACTGGTAAGGAGGGCATTTAACTGAGGGGCTGTCAGATAGGCTGGTGAGTGGCATTGGTGCCTGGGCTGTGGGTGGTACTGCGTTTTGGGAACAAGTTCACAAGCACCCCGTGTAAACCCAGTTTGAAGCTGGAAGGTTGGTCTGACCTTAAGAAGCACCTGTCCTTCACTTCCATTCTTGGACCACACTGGTTTGGAGCTCTTTCCTAAAAGGTTCATGGTAAGCAAGAACCTGCATTATTTGGGTTTTGCTAATCTCCTCCAGTCTTAATCCAGGAGTTACGGCTAGGGAGGGGTTTTTATGATCAAATATCACAACAGCATTAGAAACACATGAAAATCCCTTCCGTTTCACTGTCGTCCCTGCTTTGCCTTGCAGATTGAAACACTTCAAGGCAGCTGGCAGTCTTGTTACTGCCTGAAATATTCATGTGGCACCTTTGCATCTTGACTAGATTCCTGCCTCTGGCATGGTGGTAGGGAGAGACAAAAGGGTGGAGGTGGAGACAGCGTGCTGTCAGTGAGGTCAGACAGTAAAACAGTTAAACATCTCTGCGGTGGGAGCTCTGCTGCTGTTGTGAGTCCTGGCCACGGGCTAACACCGTTTTGTACTGGTTAACAGATGAAATGACTGAAGTCTAGGCTGCAGCCAGAGTGAGAAATAACCTACTTCCCCTACTTCCACCAGCTAGGAGGAGTAATCTGTTGCCTGAGGTTATCTACAGAGCATTCGAGCTCTGTGCTTACTTTTCAGCTTAGCTGGGAACAAGCTTGTAGTGGTTTTGGGTGTGCAGACTATACTGTTAACCCTCTAACTCCAGTTTGAAATACCTTCTTGAGGAGAAAAGAAACTTGTGAGGCAACAAAGTTGACTACTTCTCTCACATTTCTGTAGAGGTGAATTATTTGCTTTATATGAGCCCAGTTGTGAGTTAGTAGAAACTACAAACTGTAAATTTATCATCTTGTCATAGTAAAAAAATGAAGCAGTATAAGTGTCCATTTCTGTAAGCAGTCTCTGAGAAAAGAAAAATTGGTTGTGAAAACTGTTGGATTGTGTTCTCACCTGCCTGCTATCATCCAAGAGAAATTGCAGGCAATTGGGTATTTGCTCTAGAGGCCACTTGAGCTGTTATCTATGGGTATCTGTTTCCTGCTTTGAGTAATATATGGAAAAATTCATCAGGGTCTAAGGCACATTTTAAACACTGCAAGATGGGTTGGACTCAGCTTGAGATGAGACAAGAAATTATTGAGGAGCCCTGCAAGGTAGTCAGGTTGCTGTTACACTCCTAGGGTAAGCAGAGATGTGGAAGCACCAGCTTTAAAAACTTTCTTTTTTTTTTTTACCTGCCTTTAAACATAGGATCTTTGACCTGTAGTGTGAAAGCACACAGTGCTGTGTGCTCTGTCAGGGCCCACTGAGAAGCACAGTTCCTTAAAATATTTATGAAGTAAACTTCTACATCTGTGCCACTCTTCTGTTGAGATCTCTGCTGATTCTTATTGAAGTTCATTAATCAAGTTTGTGGAGTTTGGGGTTTTAAATGCAAGTCCTGCATAGTTCTGTTCTTCGTTACTTGGCATGCAATAAACACAGCTGCTGAACTTGAGTTTCCTCAACAAAACATGCTGCAAGAGTGTTTTGAGGAGGTTAAGAAAATCTGTCTGACTTACTCAAAGTCTCTTAAAAAAAAATTCAGCTTTGCCAGGTAATTTGGCACTTCCTGCCAATGGAGTGAGCAGAAGGACTGAGTTGAGGTTGATTGGCAGGTTTGACAGGCTGGAGAGGGGTGCCAGTGTGAACATTGTGAAGTGCAGCATGGCCAAGTGTAAAGTCCTGCACCTAGGCTGGGACAATTGCCATCACACAGGCTGTGTGATGAATGGATTGAGAGCCGCCCTGCAGAGAAGAACTTTTGGGGATTCTGGTGGATGAGAGGCTGAACGTGTGCACGCACAGCACCAAAGGCAAGTTGTACATTGGTCTGCACCCACCTAGAGTTTTGTGTGCAGCTCTGGGGACTCCCAAGATAAAAAGGACGTGGACCCATTGGAGTGGGTCTAGAGGAAGGCCACAAAAATGGTGAAAGGGTTGGAGCACCTCTCTTACAAGGAAAGACTGAGAGAGTTGTGGTTATTAAGCCTGGAGAAGAGCAGGTTCCCAGGATACCTCTTTGTGGCCTTTCATCTTCTAAAGGGATCTTACAAGAGAGATGGGAACAGATATTTATATAGGACCAATTAGGACAAGAGGCAATGGTTTAAGCTAAAAGAGGATAGGTTTAAATTAGAAATTAGGAAGAAATTATTTACTGTGAGAGTCTTGAGGCACTGGAACAGTTGCCCAGGGAAATAGCGGATGCTCCATTGTTGGAAGTACTCAAAATCATGTGCGACAGGACCTGGAGCAGACTGCTCAAGACAACCTTAAAGTTGTCCCTGCCCAAGTTCAAGTAGATCGTGTTTAAACAACCCTTACAACTCAAACCACTTGGTGTTTCTGTGTCTACTGGCAGTGCCTATGTTGCTTTATATTTTGGGAGGAGGGAATTTCAGATCATTGAATAGCTTATTACTGTATTTTTAAAAGTCCAGGCAAAAAAAAGAATGTTTAACTGAAGCACATTTGATGTAGAGATTTGATGCTACTGCAAACAAGAGCTGTAGAAGGTTTGAAAAGAAAAAATCTTAGAGAAGCTATGTTTATAGTCTCATTTATGTATAAACCATTTTTGTTAAAAAATACCAGCCTCCATATGATACAGTAGAAAGAAATTTCCTTATAAGCAGAGTCTGGTACAGTTTGCTTGCTGTTGTATGTCTGACACCTCTTCCTGAGGCAAGATGGGGCTGTGAAGGAAAGGGAACACTGACTGATACTGAATTAAAATACCAAGTCTTCAAGGCTGATTTTCCTGGCATTTCTTTGAGTGTTTCTTTTAATTTGATATGGGAAGACAGCTGTCCTTCAGTGTCCTTTGGTTTCTGGTAGCTAAACATCAAGTGTTCCCATTGCGTGACTTTGGCTATTCCTCCTCAGTCCTGGGGGCGCTTTGTAGACCTCAGCTGCAAAAGGGTAAGGACACAGATAGATGAAGAATCTGTCTGAGGAAAAGCAACGAAGTGTAAGAGGGTATTTTGCTTGTTGAATGCCAGTTCCTCAGAAGGATTGGCATCCTTATTTAACAGGGTAATTTTAATACAGGAGAAGTTATCTTGTTTCATGTACGTTATTAGCAGGGTCACTAGTGAATGATGGCGACACCTAAGTCTGGATTTCATGTCTGCTTCCTTAGGGAGCAGAGAAAACCTTTGTTTTGTTTACTACCTGAGGGTAACTAAGAGGTTTGCTGTATTTGCTGTAAGAATTTTTGGAATGACAGGAAGAGCAGTCCCACCTAGCAGGAAGAGTACCAAGAAAGCTGTGTGCTTGATGGAAGCAATATTTTAAAAGAGAAGAGGTATGTGTTTTAGTTAAATTAGTGTGTGTTCTGTCAGCAAGGGATTGCCTGTCAGGTTTAATTTGAAATGAAACTAATTGTTAGTCTGACAGCTTGATGTGCTGGGAAACGCGATAAATACATTGGTACCAAAAATCGTTTTCAGCTCTATTATCTAACTGTTGTTTGACTTAATGAGAAAGGAAGAGCTGAAACATGCATGATTTTAGGAACAGCTGCCTTTAAGTTTTGCTTATGTAGAAATAATGCAAGATTTTGTGTTCTTTTCATCAAATGTTTTTAAAAACTGTTGTACTCTTGTTTCATAATCTTTGCTAATTAACATAGGTATAAAAGTATTGCTAGCTCTGGCAACGTTAGTATGTTTATCCTGTTTTCCTTCCCTACTCAAGCATATCCGGACCGAGAGCAATCTGAATTCCCTAAACTACCAAGATATAGAACTAAAGAATTAATTTGCGTTTTTGGTCATAAGAGATTTCAATAGAATCACTTGAACTTTAAAGAACTAATTGCAAGCTTATTTTACGGCTGGTATTAAAAGGACAACAAGGTCACTTTTTCTGATGAAAGTGAAGACTGACAATAACTGCCTGGAAAATCGCATAGATGAACTTGGAAGCAATTGTGTGAATCATCAAAGTTTTATTGTTCTGGCTTCAGACTGGTGTAATTAGGCATTACCTTTTGGGCAAACCCAGAATGTAGTCTCCCTCTCAAAAATTAGAAGCAGCTTGTTGTACACTGCTGTGAGACTGTCTTTGAAATAGAAAAGGCAGTGGTTTGTCAGGAAGGTAAGACTTCAGGCATGAATCTGGGCTAAGTACTGTCTTTATAGGCAGCTGTGTTTACTGCTGCCCCCAGTTTCTTCTCTTTGCTTTGTTCTAGCAGTTGTTTTGATTTTCTGAAGAAGTCACTTAGCATTTATTGGCTCTTGGCTTGTGACAGCAGCCAAAACTGCGCAACAGTACCAGAAAGATTTTTAGCAAAGCTTTCAAGTTAACTTCTAAATACGTGTAAGCATTTGTTTCTTTCTTAAGGAATTGTTTTTTTCTCTCTTTTTGCAATCTGCTGTCATCTCTGGAGAGGTACTGGTTAGTGGCAGCAGGGAAATGTTCTGTTTTCTGAAGTTCCTTTTTGATCCTGCAAGATGTAAATCAGCAGAGGATCCTTGCTGTAGAAATATCCAGGGACTAATGTCTCCAAGCAGTAATTTACGAGAGGTAGATAATAAGGAAAAGGAATTAAAGATCTTGAGGGATAAATATGTTTCTAGGACAAAGAAGGGAGGGTCAAGGAATAGGAGACTCTTGAAAGAAAAGATTGCAATTGTCTGAAAAGATAGTGGGAAGGTGATTGTCTTGAGTGTGAGAGACGCCTGAACTGTACTAGATAGGACAGAAAACTGATTGATAGGCCTAGTGAAATTAATAAAGAGCTGGATAAAAAGAGGGAGAGGAAGGAAGAGATCAAAATCAAGATTTACTAGAATGGCAGAAGGGATTAAACTTGAGAAACAGAAGGAAGTACAGGAAAAAGTATTTGCTTCTGATACATCTCCTCCTTCTCCTTTGTGGCCAGCAGCTGGACACAATATAATAGCAGTGTCCTTTATCTCATGCAGTAATAGTCACTGTAGAGGGCTCATTACTGTCATCACTAACCCTTCTAGCTTAAGTAACTAACCTTCATCAGTAATGATTAGTACGATGAAATCTGTTTTTCAACTTCACTTGTTAAAGGCAAACTTTAAAGTTTGGAGATTTAAAAGAGATTTAGTCCCATGCAGTCTTACCATCTAATGAGCTGTGTGCAGCCCCACACCCTTGTGAAAGCGATCTTTAGAACAGAAAAAGCTTTCTCCCTGTTCCTCACTCTGCTGCAAGAAAGACTTCAGCCTAAATAATATTACTAGGGTAGGCTAAACTAAGCTTAAAAAAAAAGAAATTAACTTAATCTTCACTGACCTTTGTTTTAGTGTTTTCTTTGAAAAGCAATGGGGGCTGCAGAAAACCTGTCAGTTCTTTCAGACTTGAGAATTCAATAACAACTGTTTCAGATTTAACTTCTGTTAATTATTAGACCATCAAACCAAAATTGTAGCAATCAGAAGCTCCATATGTGCAAAAGTTGTCTTAAAATAACAGTATGACTTCATACAAGCAAACAAATCGCCTCAAACCTAAGGACTGGGGTCAAATCTGTTCCAGCTATACATTCACTGACAGACTTTAGTTGTGTGATCAGCTTTTCAGGTTTTCTTCTGAACTTGCTTGATTCCACAGAATTTATGTAATTAAGAAGTTGCTTGCCCAACTTTTTATAATACCCATTGAATTTCCTGTGGCTCTAGTTCCTATTTACTACTCTTTAAAAATCTTTTTTCACAGCAATCTCTGAATAATTACCTTATGGGCTTTTTGATGGTGCCTAAAGTGGTGCTTTCAGAATCAGGTTTTTTTTTAAATGTTCTTCAGGCATGAAGAAGCCGCGTTTGAAGATAAAGTGCAGAGAGTATAATTAATGGGCTGGCCAGCTTGATCCTAAGGTGCAGTCACATATTAGAATACCTAGTTTGCATGTAGCACTTGGCATTTTCCAGCTAAAGCTTCTGTTGTCTTTATTTGTGTTGGCCTTTCCTCCATTGAATTGAACATCTCAAGTTAGACAGTGTAAAAAAAGAAGAAGAAAGTTTAATCTGTGAAAAAAGTTTAATTATGTGATTTTTGTAAGCTTTGGGATATTTTCTGGGAAATTACTAGACTCCTTTAGTTTTAGAGGTCTTCTTTCTTCAGCATTCCCTAGCATTTTTGCTAAACCCTTTCCAGCTGTTACAGCAAGGGCACCTCTTGTGTAATCCTCATTGATCACCAGAGGTCTGTTCTGTTTGCTGAAGAAAGGTAGGGTTTATGTGAGGGCAACATAAGAGAAATGAGTTGAGCATTCAGTGCAACTTGTGAGCTCTGTTTATTAGTGTACAAATTGAGTAGAATCATCTAAATTCCAAAAAGTAACAACCTGTTCATACACACCTTCGTGCTTCTTTTCTTTCAGTTTCTCAGCCTCTTTAATTTTAAACAATTTACATACCATTAACAGAATTTTGTTTTCTGCTGGTTACATACTAGATGGGAGTGTATGTTAATTGAAGATGGTTTCAGATGTGTCCTATCACCAAATGGTGAAACTTTGGAAATTTCTCATCCAATTCCCAAAATGGATGGGAACAGATTAAGACAAAGAGCTGTTGATGAGATGAGTAGCAGGGAAGTGATCACTTTGAACTTAATTTAGTCATCAGCACTTTTGCTAAAGTTTTACAGTTGGTCACTATTAGAAACCAATTGCTAGGTGTAGATTGCCTCATTTAAAGTGCTAAGCTTCTTACAAACCATAGTATCTAAGGACACAGTACAGGCTCTGGATCATGGGATGACTCAGGTTGGAGAGGGTCTTCAGAGATGTCTAGTGTATCCCTGCTCAAAGCAGGGATAATCAGAGCTCAGACCAGAATGAATACTCATGGCTTTATTCAACCAGATCTTGTAAATCTCCACAGATGGAGGCTGTACAGTCCCTACAAGTGACCTGTTCTTTTGCTCCACTCTCCTCATGGAAGTTTTTCTGCACAGAACTTCCCTTTTTTACACCTTACCCCTGCTGTCGCATCCTGCAGCCGTGCACAACTGTTTAGAGCCTGGCTCTGTCTTCTTATCATCCTTGCAGGCATTGGCAAGCTGCTTTTAGGTTTTCCCAAAGCCATTGTTTCTGCAGGGTGAACAAACCCAGTTCCCTGAGCCTTTCCTCAGAAGATAAGTGATCCAATGCTCTCAGCATCCTGATGGTCCTCCCTGAGCTCACACTATTTTATGATATTTTGGGGGCCCAGAACTGAACATGTTATTCCAAATGTGGTCTAGTAAGCACTCAGCAGAGCAGGTTAATATCCAGCACAAAATGAAGCCAGGTTTATAGGCTACTAGAAAATGTTGCTGGCTCATGTTCAGCTTGCTGTTCACCAGGAATACAGGAGAGAAATTAGTTATATTAGCTGTAAAATTTAGTCTGATCTCATCATCAGCCTCATCATCTGTAGCCTATATTTCATAACTTATCATTCTATATCAGGTTTCTCTCCAGTTTAGGTGTCTCTTCCTCTTTTTTTCACAAATACCAATCTTTTGTCTTTTTTGTCTGCATCTGTTCCTTCCTGGCCCTGTGAAGCTCATATTTTCTGCCCTTGGATCTCATGGGATTTTCCTTTGTAACAGTGTATAGTAAAGGCAACAAATAGAAGCAATGGTGATAAAGAATAGCTGGTGTGTTATGTTTTGGTTTTGGGGATTTGCTGTCTGCCAAAATTGCAGGACAGTCTCATTTGGCTCGTGAAGCTTTGAGAAATCTTGCGCAGGTTAAGCAGTATTTACTTTGCCTTAGCTGTGCAGAGCAGATACCTGCAAGCAGAAATGCCTTATCTGCAAGCACAGATGGTGTATCTCATTAGACCTCGTAACAGAGCTGAAAATTTAGATGACCTCTTGGTCTTGTGAACCTTTATATACTTGAAATACTCAGACTTCTGTTTCAAAGATTACTGCACATCTTGCTGTACTTGTGTTCCATCATTGGAACAATGTGTTCCCATTACTATGGCTGTCACCTGAACACCTTATTTTTTTGCCACATGCACAAATGCCACAGAGAACATTCTTGACAAACAAGTGGCAATTGAGAGTGCCAGCTAAGCTGTGGCATTGCCACATCTCCTTAAAATTGCTTTCATTGTCAATATGGCAGAGCAGCTGATCTTCCTTTTAAGATAGTTGTTCAAAGACTTAAGCTACATCCCTGTTTACCAGAGGATCTGCACTTCATGGAGTAGATCCTTTTAACTGCAGAGGGTAGACAGCCTTGTTGCTATGGAGGAAGTCATGTCCTGGTTAGAACTATTTCAGTTCAGCTATCAATCATACAGGAATATTTCAAGTATCAGGATGAATTTTTAATAAGCTAAGAGGTAATATGTTCTGAGTTACGTATAGGTGTTCAAATAAGTAATGTCATGTGAGTCCCACTGATGACTTCTGCTGTGTATCTCTTCAAGGCCTTTATTTACATTTATATTCCATTAGCTGAATTGCAGGAACCAGTTGATCCCAGAAAACAACCCTTACCAAACCAGTTTGCTGGTCTTAAGGTATCCTGGGAGAAACAGAGGTAATTTTTATATTTTTTTAATAATTCAAAGGATAATAATATAGAACATGTGAGATTATCATTAGTCTGCTGCGACCAAACAACTCAGCATCTTGGAGAGCACTGCTTGCCGTGGATAAGGGGTTCATTCTTACCAAAACAGACATTATCTTGCATGAAGCTCTGATAGTTGACATTGTCTGCAATGAATGAAGTAATGCTGTCAAATTACAACACAGGAATAGCCATCTAGATATGCATTGGATTTTTTTTTTTAATTAGATTAATAGGCTTGGGCACATAGACAAGTAGGAAGTCTAAGGTATAGATATCTATATCATAGGAAAAATGGGAAAAAATAATTGTTACAAGCTTTGTGTTTTCAGTAGGAAAAAGATTGGCCCCATGTCTTAGAGTAGGAGAAACTTATTACCTGAAGTTCTGATATCAGCCTTATTTATGAAATTTATTTCTGGCTGTGGAATTCACCTCAGCCAAAGCAAACTTTGAGTTTTCTTTTTAAAAGGTATTCCTTTTAAAGGGGATGTTGCAGGTTCCTGTGTCGAAGCTTGGACAGGATGAAACATCTCAGGCCCACTAAAATAAAAGGCAGCTAATAGGATCTAATTTAGGTTTTTTGCCTTTGTTTATGTATTGCAGTTGCAGAATTATTTTTGGGGTGTCCCTTTTATCAGTGGTTCCCTATTCTCTGCTCTCAGAAGTGGATTTTTATAGTAATATTACTTATATTTTACTGTGGTAACTCTGACAGAGACTTTGCTTCCTCTAATGATTCTGGTCTCCCACAAAATGGGATTAAACAGCAACCAGCCAACCTTTGGACAGCTTTATTTTAGGGTAAAAAGGCTAATGGGGGGGAAAAAAAGCAGTTTACAATTTAATTTTCATGGGATTTGACTAAGCTGCTGCCGAGTCACAAGTTCAGCAGTCTTCTGTTAAGTTTTTAATGTCTCTTAATCCACATGTTTTCTGTGAAGATGAACAGCGTTGACTGCAGAGGCCCATTGTTTTCCAGTTTGTCTACATTCTAGAAATTTTACATGAATCTTCCATTTTTAGGAGCTCAAAATTTGTCTAGACTTTATATCAATGGTACAGTATGTTTTCAGTGTTACATGTGCTACTTAATTCAAATATGTCTCCATATAATAATTCCTGAAGTTTCCATACCTCAAAAGTCTCTCAGCTGTTAGATGATTATATTAGAATGGTTGAATTATTTTATTAAGCAGAAGTTGACTTCATCAGTGCAAGAAAGGAGGAAATCAAATAGTACTGTGCAATAGTACTACATAAAAACTATTTTGGTAGATAATAACTTTTAAGACCGTATCTATAGCAAAATGTAATACTGCTGAAATTCGCTAATCTGCTGTATTTCCTAGAGGAATGTACATGTACATGGTTAATTCTAAACCATAAAATGTAAATGTGGGTATCTTGATCACTTCATGATCTGCATGCAATCACTGCATAATCTGATGTCTATATCTCAGCTTTAAAAGTTTTGAATGCTTTATATGAAACTCTTATTTGACAGTTAAAAGATTCAGCTAAGTTAAAATCTTTTGAAGAATAAAATACCTTATTCATAATTTCAACTTTTCTGTCCCACCCTTAAAATAACTATTTTTTTTGTTTGTTTTCTTGAAGCACCTAACAGAAATTCTTGGAATAATAATAATAAAACTTCCAGTGTTTATAATCACTTCAGAACAGGCAGTCAGGCAAGAGCCAGGGAACTACAGGCTGGTCAGACTTACCTCACTTCCTGACTGTCAAAGGTTTGACGTTGGCACAAGGCCAGTGCCCCTATAACGATATACTGTCTCTGGTATCTGTTGTGAGATGTGACCAAAAACAGAGCAAAACAGTTTCTAATTTAGAAAGCAAAAGGAAAAAAACTTTATTACTTATAATAGGTAAAGAAGACACATACAGAAGAACATGGAAACTTTTAAAAAAACACTCTTCCTCCCCCCCCACCAGTTCTCAACTTAACAAAACAAACTGAAAATTCCCCATCACGTTACCACCTTTTAGATAATTAATCTTTAGTTTATTACCACCCTTCCGATAATCAGTACTCAGTTCATTGAGGAGAGATAGGAGTCCTTCTTGCACCACATCGTGGCCTCTTCCTCCATGTCCAGTGCTCTCACCACTGTGCATGGACCAGAGCTGCTTCTAGGGTTTCTCTTTTTAAAGATGCTTTGGTTAGTTCCAAGAAACGACAGCTTCTCAATTTTGGGACACCTCTCATCTCTGTTCACACTACTGTCCACTCTTGGCTCCAAGCCAATGCCTCTCCCCAGATACAGCTTCTATGTTACAGGAAAAAAATGAGTCTGTCCATGGCTATACAAAAGAGTCCAGCCAAAGGCCACTCCATCATCTCCTCCCACCTAGGATTCTTTTCAGCATTCTCTGACAATCTTCTACTTGCACAAACTTTCATCATCTCTGCTTAGTTCTTTCTATCTTTCTTCTTCAAATTCAGGAGGATTAGCATTTATAAAGTTTCCATCATTTACAAAAAGAGTTAAAATCTTGGGCTTTGTTTTCCAGAACTCTCACAGTATCTTTGCTGCTGGGCACTCTTCTCGCGCCACCCCCCCATACTCCTTCGGCCGTGCTGTCTAGTTGTTGATATCAAATTTCAAGGTGACGGAGATCACAGACACGGTTTCTCAGTTTCTCTCTCCGGGGGGAGGGGGGGGGAGGGGGGGAAGGGAAAAGAAGGCTGCCGGGTGCCTCTCGAGGTTCTTGTACTTTCTCCACCCTTCCATCCTGCAGGATTTTCCTCTCCCCCTCTGTGCCCGAGGTTCCAGGCCCTACCTCCCCAGGCCGCATGGCTTCCCCTCCCCCGCCCAGCCAGCCGCTGGGCAAGGGAGATCCCTCCGTCCTCAGAGACCGGAACCAAGAGAGAGCTTTCCGGGGAGCCCTCTGCTTTTAACCCCTTGTGTTCTCAGAGCGGATCCTTGTCCTCAGTGGCCACACCAGGTGCCAGTCTTTAAACCTGAGCACTCATTGGTTTGACCACTGAAGTTCAGAAAAACTCATTTTTTCCAAACTACAACACTGACAGAGCAGGGAATCGTGGGAACTGCTTTCAGGTAGTAGGACATGAAAGTGATGGAAAAGTCAACATGGATTCATCAAAGGGGAAGTCTTACTTGATAAACTTTATGAACTAATGCAATGAAAATGCCAGCTTGATAGACAAGGCGAGAGCCTTGGATGTTTTCTACCAAGGCTTTCAAAGCTGTCTGCTGAAAGATCTCCTTAGAGAGGATATGATGAAGCATGGGCTGGATGAGCAGAGTGAGGTCAGCTGAAAACTGCTTGAATAGCCAGGCCCAGAGAACATTGATCAGTTGAAGGAAGTCTAGTTAGAGGCCAGTAATTAGCACTGTACCCCTGGGGTACAGTCTGTACTGGATCTGGTCCAGTCCTCTTCAAGGCCTTCATTAATGATCTGGGTGATTGGACAGACCGTGCCCACAGCAAGTTTGCATATGACACAAAACTGGGAGGAGGGGCTGATGTGCCAGAGGATTGTGTCCAGTTCTGGGCTCCTTGGTACAAGAGGAAATTTGAGCTGTTGAAGAGGGTAAACTCAGTTAAGGGCCACAAAAATGATGAAGAAATGGAAGCACCTTTGCTGTGAAGAGAGGTTGAAAGAGCCAGGGAGAGCTTTTCAATATGTATAAATACCTGCAAGGAGGGCACAAAGAAAAGGGAGACAGCGGTTTTCAGTGGTGCTTTGTGACAGGACCAGAGACAATGAGTACAAACTGAAATACAGGAGGTTCTCTCCAGACATCAGTCAAAAATTTAAAAAAAAAAGGAAACAGGTGTTTCCTGTGAGAGTGACTGAGCACTGGCACAGATTTCCCAAAGATTTTTTTTTGAGTCTTGATCCTTGGAGATAATAGAAAGCTGCCTGGACATTGTTGTGGACAGCCTGTTCTAGATTGTCCAGCTTGAGCAGGGTCTCGGACCAGATGATCTCCAGAGGTCACTGCCAACCTCAGACTTTCTGTGGTGCTCTGTAATTACAGTTCCCTAATTTGTTTTCTTATTTTTTTCAGTGTTGTTTGTCTTTTAAACTTTTAGACTGTCTAGACTAGTCTCTCTTAGTTCTCAAACCATTGAAGACAGTTTTGATTTAAGAACTCTGTAAATAGTATGTCCAGAGAATAGGTTAGGACTGAATGTTTCCAAGACTCTCTTAGGTTGAAGTGATGTAATCTAAGATTGATTTTCTATTTCTATCTGAAGTGTAGTGGCAGACCTCTAGTAAGAGCGATCTTAGAGGAAGCACTTGTCCTTTGTGCTGCTGTCCAGGGGGAGCCACCCAAGCAGCACATTCTGAAGACTGGAAGATCCAGGAGAGCCATCTAGCCTTTTCAGAGTGGGCCTCGTACAGTCTTCCCACATCTTATAAATTGTCTGATGGGACAATGTGGAACCAGCTCTCTGTTGTCTCTACAGCTGTGTTGGTCCAAAGTGACCAGAGTTCTGGTCAGGCTGCCAGTGTCAGATGAGTAAAAAAAAA
Organism: Sitta carolinensis; assembly: GCA_032173965.1. Taxonomy (NCBI): domain Eukaryota; kingdom Metazoa; phylum Chordata; class Aves; order Passeriformes; family Sittidae; genus Sitta; species Sitta carolinensis. The sequence goes on from CM063284.1 coordinate 80,956,520, forward strand.
ATATACATTCACAATTAAATGCTCCATGAAGGAAGAAAAAGCTGGTGATCTTCAGAGTGAAACAGCTGCCATGGGCATTTGAACCTCCAGAGAGACAGCCTGCACTGAGCACTGACCCAGAACATGGCTGCAGCGATGGGATTGTTATCTCTGGTTTGGCATCTGTTTTATGGGCTCTGCTAACTGAGCCTAAGCTTCAGCCAGATGAACCACTAGGGAAGATAATGAAGTGCAGGTGCAGGGACAAGGTCACATTAGCAACAATGTTTGAGTTGGCCTTTGCTTGCATCACCTGTTCTGTGTTTAACAGGATTATAATCTTCTGAGCGGTCAAATCCACATTTTGCACAATATTTCCTTGTCATTCCAACCAAATTCTGAATAGTAGAAAAGTGCATGTGAAATGGTGAACAGCCAGCTCTTTTGCACTATTCTGTTTATGTGTTAATTTGTGCTCAAATTCTTTTCATATTTTCCCTGAGGATTATATCAGATATCTCCCTTCTGTTGTGCTTCTGTGATAGTAGTTCTGCAGGCTCAGTCACGTGTTCTCCTAAAAATTCAGAAGTGGTTTCTCAAATGCAAGTACCCTAGTTAATACTTTTCAATCAATTTTCAGAGGTACAGGTGTTCCTATTTAAATCAGTCACATTTGTGAAGGCCTAAGCCCTTTGAAGTATGCAGCAGGATATATTAATGAAAATACCCAGAGTTCAGGTTTACAAACTGCATTTGAAACTGTTGGATTATGTGCACAATAGCTGAGATGCTGAATAGGTTTCCTTGGATTTTCCAAGGACATAAACATCACCAAATTACACCTTCCCATTGCTGTGTTAATGTTTTGATTTGATCTAAAACCTGACCTACCTGCAATAATTACACACCTTCCTGAAGTTCTAAATATGCGTTTCCATTAAAAAACTGCTAGTGAAGTCACACCTGTCAGTCTGGTTTAAGATTTTAATTAATTTGTTCCTCAAGATTACCATACCTAAAAGAAATGGTAACAGCTGATGAAATTGCTTCATGTGCCAAGAGTGACAGTGAGATAACATTTGGTGCAATAAAAAAAGAAACTTTCTGAGCATTGAATGGTTTATGAGGAAGTTATGACAGTCTGTGAGACCTAGAGAAAGAAAGGAATTACTTCAGGCAGGACTTCTGTAATAGTGAGTTGTCTTAGCTCATATTTTCTGGAGTGTTTCCATTTGGTGTTAGTACCCGACTGTTACTTGAAGGTCTGCAAAGCGAATGCAGGCTAAAATCAGCATGACATCTGCCACTTCCAGGGATGGTCATAGCTCTCCCTGTGACATAATGCTAGGTAGGTGCTTTCTGTCACACTGTGTGGTTTGTGTCATGCCAGCACAGGCAGATAGAGTGGGAAATTCTCCATGCATTTTTCTTCTGCTGTGGGGAATTGTGTACTTCCTCTTTCAAATGTTTAAGTGGTAAAGTTTTGATTCATAAAAGATTGAGGATCTCCAGTGGTCTGTATGAAAACTAGACTTCAGGAAATAGCAGAGGTACCAAAATTAACCCATAAATATCTGGTAGTTCATTACTGCTGATAACTTACTGGTGCTTTTCATATGAGTTGCAAATCTGTCTTTTGATGGTCTTTCAGAAGAATGGCAGTGCTCCTCATCTCTGCGTAGGCTACAAAACATTTGGATCATTTCTCAATGTCACAACTATAAAACTGGGGAGAAAGGGTTGGTGGGGGGGTGGGAGGGGGGATGGAATTGCATACATGTCATTATAATTAGCCCACCCACACAGAAAAGGGGGAGAAGAAAGAATGTTTGTGCACCAGTGTTGTGTCCCTTTGTATGCTTAACAAGGTCATGGCCAAGCACTTTGTCTGCATGAGGTGGGAAGTCCATGGCAGCATGTCACTGGTACCCTGGGGTACCTGCATCATAGCATTTCATAGGCAGATCAGTGGCATCCTTGCATTGTCCTTTCATGGGCTTCCTCTAGCCTCACTATTGTCTGCAAAACAAGAGAGCTTATGCTCGACATGAATGCAGCATGTCCCTAGATATCTCTCCTGCCCTGTTATCTGGGTCTGTCATAGGTGCTTACACTTTCACTGTGTTTTAGGAAGTTTTTCCCGATGCGTATTCAGCTGTACTGCCAAAGGACATGACATTCTTTTTTCCTTCCTTTTTTCCTTTCCCTTTCCTTTTCTTTTCCTCTCCTTGAAGTTTTCTTTCCTATTCTGCTTCTGCCCAGTACTCACAAAATGCTTGAACCTAGAAGGAATGGGCACTTCTCTTCTTACTTCTATTCGCGGATCAAGTAGCATGATTGCACCATATTTTTTCTGAGCTCTGGATTGTGCTGTTATTCTCTCTGTGTTGCATCGGGAAGTGTTGCTGTTCTCTGTAGCAGAGCCTCACAACAAAACTTGCAATTCTCCCTTAAAGCTCCTGCATGCTTTCTTTCTACTTCTTTTGATGCGCTACAGTTATGAATGAGAATTGGTGCTGTAAAATTCATGGACATTTCTTTTCAACTGGAAGTAGCTAGAAGAGATCCCTCTGATAGGCAAAAATGAAATTAAACTTCAGTTTGCAGCTGGCCGTAATGTAGCAGCAATAGCATTGCTGTCATCTGGGTGCCTAGGGTATGTCTCTATGGGCTTCTTCTGTATGAAGATTTTAAATAAATATGACAAGAGCCCAATACCCTTCTGTCAATTTTAATGTCCTAGCAGCAAGTACTCTGAGCAAGAATACACTAGAGAATCTGTCTCTTCTCTTGACAGTGCAGGTTAATAATAGGAATGCCATGTTGGTTAATACAAAACTTTTCCATAAATATGGAGGATGAAAATTAGAAAATTATTTGGCCTTTTGATAAATTAAGGACATTCACTTTACACCTGCTCTTTTTGCTTTTTTTTTTTTTTTTTTTTTTTTTTTGTGGTCATAGAATGAATGGGTAGGCATTTGACATGAAAGGAGTGCGCAAATTTGTTGGTCAAAAATTTACCTGTTTATAAAACATGATCCCAGAATATAATGTAAGTGGAGGAGTATAAATGAATACAAGTACAAGCTGTAAATATCTCAGACATTAATTTGGCTTCTTGTGTTCTTATTTTGGGTGTTTTGAGGTGTCAGCTATCTGATAGTTACCAAAAACCTGTAGTAATTCATGTGTTTGGGGTTTTTTCAGCCCCTATCAGAGAATAGGTTTTCATTGAACCACAGCTTTTTGTGTCAAATGCAGTCCGGCCTCATGACTTATTTGCACCTGCCATGGGTAGGTGCTCTGGAAGTCACTTGGAGACTGAAAAGTGACAACAGATAGACACCCAAAAATACGTTATTGCTACTTCTAGTGTTACTGCTTTTTGCTGACCTTCGCTATTCTATGTTTTGCAGCTCTCTTCTGAGTAAAATATTTAAGTAATACCTCTACTTCTCAGTTAAATGAAAGCTTGGATTTCTTCGGGGGGCTCAGTTTTTTAAGGTTATCTGTATTGTAAGATATCAAACCAGAATGTAGAGCCTTATTGGAATCTGAGACCTTTCTCAGATACATGCATTTCTGTCAGTATTTCTACTCTGTCTCACACTCTTTCATGATATGTTTTTCTGATGGAATGGGATAACCATCTGAATCCTTTCCTGTGTTCTTTGACTTAGCAATCCCAGGGCAGTTTATTTTCTGTCTTCTCCCTGAGTATTTGATTTAAAAAAAAGGAAGAATGATAAGATCCAAATTGGTGCTGTTGTTCCTCTATAATATTTTTAAGACTTCTCATTGCAAAGGTTTTCAGCTGTGTCTAAGATCAGGTGAATTCAGAAGAGTTCATCTGAATCAGGCAGTGAGTGCATCATCTTACACTCCAGCCTGCAGCAAAATTTGGTTGCTACAAGTTCCACATTTCTGATGTATTTACATGAGAAGTGATTATGCTGTAAGTTACAAAGATGCTTTCTCAGGAAAGCACTGACTTTGGAAATATGTTACCCAAAGTCATCACATCATAGAAAATAAACAGTTTGGTGATTAACTTGCCACTGTTGCACAGTAAATGGTGCACATTGGTATTAAGAACAACCACAAAAACTACTGGTTTTGGATCAAGTCCTTGGGGGCTAAAAGGCTGTTAGAGAAGGTCAGGATCATTACCTCCCCTGTATCCTCTGCCAAAAAAATAGCATTGAAAAATTTCCTCTGGTTCTTGCTCCTGCAGATCTTGAGCTCCCTCTAACCACTGGCTTTTGAAATGAAAACTCAACAGGGATGTGTGTTTAGTCACCCTAGGACGATGTGTTTTATACTGAACTCTTAAAATAGTCAGCATTCCACACATTTACTCCTGTTTCCCAGCATATTGAGGATTCTTAATGGTGGGAGGGGAAATAAGAAAATGTAATGGAACCAAGAGATAAATATTAGAAAATACAATTTTGTAATAGAAATGGCTTCTCTTTACAAAATGTTTCTTCCAAATGGGAAAATTTGAAAAGAATAAGCTGTGAATCACAGCACATTATGAAAAGCTATGAAAAGTAGTGTTTACAAATAGTTGTGTGTATGATAGATGGTGTAGTTGTTGTGACAATTGGGGGTTTTTTACCTTTTAATTGTTTGAAAATCTGTGGTGGTGTAAGTTCTCATTAATCTTCACACTGATGTACTGGGACTTCATTGAACTACATGAGTAAAAATGACCTGAATCATGAGAGATATCTGCATTTGCATGTTAATGGGCTTTTACAAAGCATGTCTCATTTCATTAGTAAATAAAAAGCCATTAATTCAAATGTTTCTATGTCCAGATATACACAGGATGACATAAATAGGTTTTTGAAGCATACAGAGGAATGGTATTGTTATTTTTACTAATCCAACCTAAGCTGATACTTAGGCAGGTACACTTTTCAAAGGTGAGCAGGGTAACAATTTCTTAAGTCAGCTCCCATTATTATATTGTCACTTGTTATAACATCCAGACAGTAGCCAGAGGTACTGCCACCAGGCAGTTATAGAAAAAACTGTTTTTGCTGAGGACACCCTTCAGGAGGAAGTACAGAAACATATCTTTAGACAGTACTCTAGCCAGAACTGTCCCACCAGGTAGTTGATAAAGTAAAAAGAGCAATTTTTATTGCATCTTTTTTCTTTTTTGTTGTTTTGTGCATGGAAACAACCAGTATAAAATACTAGTACAAACTCACATAAAGTGAGTGACATAAGGCATAAAGTACCACTAGTACTGCTAATGCTGAATAAATGTAAACTAAGCTGAGACTGTGCATGTATGTTTTATTTTCAATCTTCAGAGAGGCTGATCTATTTGTCCTGTAGAAACAAACTGAAGAAGCAAAGCTACATATGCATCACAAACAGAAAAAATGTAGTCTAACCCTGTTCTATATGGTAGAAGGTAATACTGCCAGATGGTCAGCTGCAGTCCTGCAGGTGCTATGGTGCTTCTTTAAAGAAATGAACTGGTTTTGCTGTTATTAAAGCAATTAAAAGCCATTCAAACAAATAGAACACCAGGAAATGGCAGATCTAAGAGATTGAACTAGAAAAGTAGCCGTCATTCTTGTTTGATTAAGAGAAAAATCACTAGTGGTATTGACATTCAGGGGTTTGTAGCTGCTTTAAGATTTCTACATCCCATTGAAATGAATGGGTATAACGTTAGTATTATATTCAGATTTAACAGCACATTGATCTGTTATCCATTTGAATTGTCATGGCTTCTATTATCACTTTACAAAGCTAGACATTTATTTCACACAAAGTGAAAGCTTAGTGTCTAAGAACTCCTCTTGACATCCTTCAGATTACAATGCTTTGAATTCCATTGCTATTGATTTCCTCAAGGTTATTTTCTGTGTGTTTTCATGGCACCAAGTCCCAGTCCCATTGACACTGGAAGTTTTGCAGATGATTGTAGTAATATCTGATATTGACCTTCCAGATTAAACCCTTAAGATTAATATGGAAGGAAGAAACAGCCTGTTCTGGTAGTGTTCATCTGAGTGGATGTTTCTAGACAGAAAATAATGCTGCCTTTCCAGCCAAGCACAGGCGTAGTAATGGTAGTAGAGGAATCAAGTGGTTGATTCCTCTCAGGTCAGGTGGAGAATTTATACTTCACTCATATGTTCATTTAAACAAAGATGCACCTGTGTCTGAATCCCTTTGAGAGAACTTAATTCCTTGTCTTGTGTCGCAGTAAAAACCTATCTGGGTTAAGTGTATTAGGGACTGGGGGTTTCTTGCTATTAAAAGTTAGCTGTTAAGTTAAAAACATTTCTTAATTCCTCCTCTCTTGCTCCTGTGTGAGCTCTGAATATAAAATGGCATGCTTAAAGAATATTTTTGATGTCTGGATGACATGATTTATGGCTCCACTTGCCACTGGAGAATAGAGAAAATTTTGTCAATAACTGGCAGGGTTTGAACTAAAGCAAGTTTTTGGCCAAGAATAGTCAGCTTACACAATCTTCAGCTGGGATCTGATACTACCAGAGTATCTTCATGACCTTCCAACATCCTTTATCGTGTTCAGAGCTTCCCCAGGAGTGGCCTATTGAAATGGTCAAGACCTTCCTCCTGGTCCCTTGCGCTATGGGCAGAGACATTTGCTTTGGGGAGTGTCACATAACGGTAGGATGTGACTGTAGAATGGAAACCGTTCAGAATGCACAGTGTAAAATTGGGCTGAGGAGGCTCCTCACAACAGTTGCATGGCTGTGGAAGGTGATGTAGTGTTTATGTATGTGCAGATGCCTGCATATTTGACTTCATGTCTGCATTGGTTTTGGGGGTAATAATAAATGATAATGCAGTTACTCAATACTGTGAAACATTGGAAAGCAAGATTCAGGTTATGAACTATTAAAAGGAAAGTTTGGGAAATTTTGGGCCACTGCTGTGTGGCTCTGAGACAAACACAGCTTCACCTGGGCAGAAATGATAGGTTTTTTCACCTTCTCAGCCTCTACCTTCTTGTGTTTTTCTCACTGCACTGATGTCCTGTATTCCTAGTACAGCATCAAGCTGTTCTTCCAGTTGCACTCCACCTTTCATCTGCTGAGAGATGGAGGTGTACAACAGTGCCTCAGCTGTCTCCTGTGCCTCTATAGCCAAGACACTGCAGTGCAGGCCCATGGTCATGACATTCTCAGCATGGAAGTGCATTGCTGTCGTGGGAACGTGCACAGGGATGTACTTCAGCACCTAACAAACACATGGAAGGTTTGGTCTTCTCTCCCTTTTGAACCACAGTCTTTGGAAATTTTGCAAATGCTTAAAGTCTACCCTATTTCGTTCCTTATTTTAGAGTTTCCTTTGAGTTGCATCACCATTTAAGCACTACTTTCTTTATGTCAGTTTTCATACCTCTCTTTTTTCCACAGCTAAGTAGTTACAGATTATTAAGTGGGCTAATGCTGCAGTCACTGTATGTGATAAGTTGGTCATTGATATTCTCTAAGAGCTAATGGAAATACTGCAATAACTGGGTGGAACCTTTATAAATCAACCAGCAGTTGGAGAATTGTGGACTATTTCTAAATCCTCTGAGTCTATGGAAAAGGTGAAATACTTAAATCTTCATTTTGTGATCAGAAGGCAGCATGAAAGAGAAATTTATTCTCTGATAGCAATATCATGTACAACAGTATAGATAAGAGATGGAGGATCTCTTTCTTAAATTCCTTTTATGGGTTACATATGAATTAAAACCAAAGATGAATGAGAGGCTGGTGAGATTAATCAGGCCATATGCTGCAATGCCATAATAGTGAATGTAAGAATAATGAATGTCAATCATTTGCTATTAAATGTAATGGCCAGTCATTTACCACCTCATTAAAAGGTCAGGACACCCGATTTGTTTGTATGTGAATAGCAAAACAAATAGTAATTAAAATTTTCTGATAGGGCATTGCTTTCTCTTGGGATGTATTGAAGAGCAGCCTAAGAACACAGACCAGAAAATTGTGTCCCAAACTAATGTCTGTAGGTATGTGTAAGAATATTGTGTGTATTAGTGTATGTACTGTGTTTTTTCAAGATTTGTCATCAAGGGGAAGTACTGGTTTTTAATTGTTTTAGTATTTGCTGCAGCACCTGGTTGTTTTTGAGGTTGTTCCCTGCTTCATCTATAGGACACTCTGAGGTTCAACAGTGCCATCCTGTGGATCTTAAAGATCTGAAAGCTCTGACAGATAAATGACCTCAGCCCAATAAATTATCATAGAATACTGCATGTCCCCATGCAATCAGCTAAAACATTTCCCTGTGGTAGTCAGTCAGACTAATTATTACTTTTCTGTCCAGAAAATTAATAACCTAAACATATTTATAACCAACAGGAAATTATTTCAAGCAAGCTGATGAGCAGGGTGCTTGTCAGTTTTATTCTGCTGCTGAGAAGTGTGGTTTTAATCATCTCAGTGTGGTTTTAATAATCTTGGAATTTAGTTTTGCAGACAATGCCAAAATCAAAGGCAACTCTGTAAATTCAAATAAGCACCCCTGTAATGACATATCTGGACATCTTTAGAGAAGCATTAGATGGAAACTAAAACTAGTTAACGTTTGTGTTTCATAACCAGAAAATACAAGCAAATCCAAATCAACCTTGAAGATTCAGCTGGATGATTTCAACAGCTGGGCACAATACTTCCAATTGCAAAAATAGAAGGGAAGGATTGAAGTATGAAGTTTTGTTGACTGAAAAGGAAATTCTGCTCAGAATACTTGGGGAACCTGTTCATGGAGTGAACATCATGACAGGAAAAAGTAAAAATCAAAAAAGCTTGCTCTCGTTAGGGAGAAGTTGGGGGATCATTGAGTATCTGCAGATCATAGTATTTCATATACAGTTTTCATTTCATTTGCCTAAGCTAATTGTGAGGAAAGTGAATGGTGTTTATTTGGAAATGAGTAGGGAAATAAAGGGCAAGCTTATCAGTGGAAGGTTCTGCTCACTTTTCAAGTGCCTGCTGTTTTGGGGTGCTGGAGGAGCAAGGGTATGCTGTCTGTGTGCTGCCTTTGCCTGAAGGGTCAGGGAGCTGGATGCAGCTCCAGGTTCTGTGTTATAATCTCTTTGCTTTGCATGAATTTCTCCTTTTCATTCTCCATGCCTGTCACAGAAATTGTTCCTTTGCTTTCCACAGCTATAGGCCAACTGTGAGTTGCAGTACTTTCCACTGGATGACTTGATTTAAACAAAGAAACACTAAGTCACAAACTCTGGCATTATTCTTGGATAGTTAAAAATTATTACATAATTATGATGGGGTTCCAAAGTCTTTGAAAAGCATGTATTTATAGATTCCATATATCTGTTTGCCAGGCTTACTTAAAAGAGCAAAAGGTGATCACCAGTGATAAGACATACCATTATTCCCAAAGGTAAATATGAATCACTCCCATTCTTTAATCATAAATATGAATCATTCCAACTAGAAGATTAGTTTAATTAGTTAGTTATTTAATATTAAATTAATTTATTTATTAAAACTATTAAAACTAAATAATTAGTTTTAATGATTCAACTTTCGTCTAACCTATTTTGACCAAGAAAGTCATCCAGTCTAACAAAAGCTTTGCATCTATATAGTTTTGTCCTTTTTAAAATAGGCTAACCTGTTTTGAATGTTGGCATAGTGGAATTTTTGAGATTGATGCCTTATTTTCAGAAGGTTCTACATTTAATTCTATTTTAAAGGTATCTGCTATTAATAATTTTAAATATAGTCTTCTGCAAGTGTCACTTTCTATTTATACTGTAAAGGTAAATGACAGCAGTATTACCTGCACTCCTTCATGTACTGTATGCTAATAGTTCTTAGCTCTCTCCTTATGTGGGTTATTTGTGCTCTCTCAGCTATTTTTTCCATCTATATTTCTTGTTCTAGTTCTTCACTTATGGTGTTCCTGGCCTGAACACCATATTTTAATTGAGATATACTGTGAGGTACTATTTTTACTATTGTTTTTTCTTGTTCTTCCTTTGTCTAGGTATGTTATTTTGCTTTTTCTTATCACCAGTGTACATGGGGCATTCAACTTCAGCACTGTCTGGTTGCAGTGAGACCCATTTCCCATTTTAGGAGCTTTTGTGTTTGTATGGACAGGAACGATGCTTTTGTGTGTGGGGTGTTTTCTGGTTTTGTCATCTCTGAATGGAGCCTTTTGGTTTGGATTGCACTGGGGACAATGCTTACAGTCCTTTGTCCAGACTGAATCTGCTGTTCAAACTGCTGCTGGAAGACAGCATTAGATCCAATCCATCCCATCAGGTAAGGGATGAAGTAGGCAATTTAGGTGTTCCAAACACCAGAGTGGCTGGAGGTGTTCATCTCCTCCCACAGCAACATGCTCTGCTTTGTTCTGCATTTGGGACCCCTCTGAAACAGCTGTGAATTTGTGTAATCTCTGTGTGTTTATATGCACAGCCTCTGCACATATGTGCCCATGTTCACTGCATTTATAGATCAAGATATATTTAAATTTCCCTGTTAAATTAGAAAACTGATTTAGTCAGGTTCTCTGTTTTAATGGGGTTGGATAAATACTCATCTGCCCTATGTGTGTTCTGTGGCCTCTAGGAAATTTATGTCTGTCATACTTCAGTTCAACCAATCCCTCTAAGGTGAAGGCATAAGATTTTGGTATTATTAATTCCTTGTTTCATCTAGATAATGATCTTTTCAAGTTATTTCATCTTCTTTGTGATCTACCTTCCATGTCAGATAAAGATCTTATTTAAGCTAAGTATTATGAAATAATAGAAATCTTTATTTTATTTGAACTGTCAGGATAGATGAATCCAGTAGAGAATCTGATGTTTAACAGGTGCAGCACTGCACATGTAAAATCGGGGTAAGTTCTCTGAATGCTTAGATCTTAACAGATGTGATCTTTTACTCCATATGTTATAACAAAATAAGGATTTGCTCTGAAAGTATTGACACAAACACTAACCAGTCTTGGCAAACACAAAATTGTGTTCCTTTCACAGTATCAGCTGTGGCTATTAATTAACTTTAAATAAATGTGTGCATTAAATAGCTGTAAAGCGCATATATGTATAAACAAAATCAGGTTTTGTCAGAAAATATTTTTTTTTTACTTTCTTGTTTACTGATGCCTAGAAAAAGGAATACTGCATCTTCAAAACAACATCTGTCAAACCGATTTTCGTCAGATTAAGTATATCCTCAGAACAACTATCACAGCTTACAAAATACTGGAAATGTAGGTTGTGCTTTGCATGAAGTGCCAATAGAATTTAAAGCACTTAAAAGCATTTTACAAATGTAGCAATGATAGCCTGTGCCTGTTCTCCATTTTTGTTTCTATTTTCAGAAGGTTCTTGGGAGAGATAATGAGTGATGTTGCAACACGGCAATCCCAGTGCATGTCTCAGAGTGCAATTATGGTCCTGGCAGCTAATCTGGGTCCACAAAAGCCCATGGTTTGGGAGTCTGGCAGTAGAGATTGAATTTATTATGACAAAGTTCATCTGTGGAAAGATTCTTCTCATTAGGAATGAAATTAAAGCATGAATCAGTGACTGATTATCCAGGCCTTTCTCTGATCTGTTGAATTCTTCATTAGTATAGATGTGTGATTATATATGGTCTGGCTTGGCTCTGGTTCTATAGATCATCAAATATAATGAATAATATTTTTTTTTAAGATTTTTTCTGAAACAATGTAATCTGGTAAAAATGTAAGAAAAGCCAGTGGCTTGACATAGGACATAAATACCAACACAATCGTTCTCATTTCTGGCCAGCTTTTTGTCTTTTTCTCTGATACAGGATAATTAATACATGGAAATGAGCTTCCCATTAGGCTGGCATGTCTTCTGTAGGAGCAAAGCATTTAGCTTGTGTAATGAGTTAAATAGAGAGGTGAGGCCTCATTACCATATGCACCTGCAGCTGATCCTGGAAACTTGGGGCATACAGAAACAAATTCCAGGGTTTCTGCAAGATCTTTGTGCATAGAGGGTAGAGGCACTTAAGCTGGAATCCGGGTCAGCATTCCCATTAGTTCTTCTGTTTAAAAGCTGGAAAACTATTATGAAGCAGGAAGAGTCCAGTCAAAAATCCATGGAGATGACAAATAAAGGGGAAAGTCAAGGAGAAAACTTTTCCAGCTGCATCTGGGAGTAGATGCCATTTGCAGTTCTGATTTCCTGATAGGTTGTTCCCTGTGTGTCAGCACTATCCCAGAGTGTGCCACATGAGCCCTAAGTGAGGTGTTTCGGTGCCTACCAGACACCTGTGGGAGAGCCCTGATCTGTTTCCTGTTTCCCAGGCAGTGTAACTAAAGACAGTTACAGAATCCATTGCATCCAAACAAGGCTGAATATGTTACGTTGTGATAGTGTTCAAGATAAATGCTTTGTGTCTGAAAAATATAGTTTTTACTGGGAATATGGTACTGCTGACTTTCATCTTCTCTATAAAGATGTGCTAGCTGCTTTTGAAATACTACCTAAAGCGTAAACTTCAGATTGGATTTTAGCTTGCCTGAAGATGACAGTGATCTTTACAGGATCTTCAGCTTAATTCCCGAGACAAATGAAAGGTACAATTAAATTAAGTATGGAAATCTGACAAAAATTCTAACTTTGTCCAGCTCTATCATGTACTTGGGAGACAACACTTACTTGCAAGTTTGAATCCTTTGAATAGAACATAGCATGACATTTCAGCAGGAAGCTGTGGTTTCTGAGAAGTTTTTTTGCCATTTGCAGTGGTAAAAGATGTGTTTGAAATGACCACTGTGCAAGAGATTCCTTCTGGTTTTCATTTTTGGCCAAAGCCATGGAGCATTGCACTTGTTTTTAAAGCAAGAATTATGAACCACACAGTAGGTAATACAGTGTGGTAGTTGAACAGCTTGTGGAACATTCAGCAAACAAAGGCTCTGTTGGGGAAATGTTGATTTGAATTTCATGCATCATCCAAGCATGATGAACATTGAAAGGTCATGTTAAGAATATTAAAAAAATCTATCTGTTTTGACTTTTTCACTATCCAGTCTTGTTAATAATACAATGTCAAGCAAAAAAAGTTTCTCTGAGTGTGACTAAAGCCAGATTCCATGTATAGTTGAAGAAGAAATTGCCATACCTTTTTTTTTCCCCCATTTACAGTTGATTTCCTTTATAATGTCATGGTGTAAGTGTGTGAATTGTACCTTGAGCCACTGCAGTACATCTGATTTCTCAGTCAGAGTTACTTCTTTGAGTTTGTTACTCAGCATCCAGTAAGTCTCATGCAGACTGTAGCATACTAATTGGCTCAGTACAATTAGAATGAAATGGAAGTGTTTTGCTATTGATCTCTGCTTGTTATTAGTTTGTACTGACAGAAAATTGGATTGAAAAAGTAATACAGCTATCAAAATGTTACAGGAAATAACATCAAAATGTTGCAGGAAATAATGCTGTTATTCTTCCATGGAAGTCTTTTAGAGAACTCTCTTCCTTTCTCCTTTTTTTTTCTAATCTTGTCTTTCTGACTTTTTAAAAATTTCTAGGAGGGATGCTGAGCCTTGCTGAATAACCAGGTTGTTCAGGGACTGAGTAGCAATATCATGACTTAAACAGGGCTCAGGCAATATTTATGAGTTCATTATATCAAGTCTAATACTGTGCTGCTTGTTATCTTAACTTCACACAACATCATGTTAATAATTTTTTACAAGCTGTGTAGTTGTAAAATGCATCATAGTAATCACTATCATTCCTCTAATAAGTTATTTGATTTGTGTGTGCTTTCTATTGTTCCAACCTCGTGAGCTGTAACATCTCAGGGCAGAACCTTTTTATGGTCCAGGTTAATGAACCACCTGCTGAGTCCTCAGTTACAGATGTTCTCAGGGCGAGGGACACCTTCACCTCCCCACTCTGCTTCCCTTTGCAGTGCCTCAGATTATGTGGTGTTCTTACAGGAGAATTACCTCTATTGTAGAGCTTTCTGGAGCTTCAGGTCTCAGCCCTTCTGCAGAGTCCATGCAGATGTGTGGTTTTACTTGCCACAGAGGCACTGAGATTGCCGAGTGTCTGTAACTCGGACGCTGGCAGTGCCAGCAGGACAAGCCATTGGACGTGGCTGTGCTGTGGCCTCCAGGTAGAGGTGGTCAGTTCAGGAGATCAGTGACCCACGGAAATGGATGGCTCGTGCTGACCAAGCTTCAGAGAACTCCAGCTGTGGAGAGTCTGTTCCTGTTGGTGTGGATGGAGGGTCTGAAAATGAGAAACCTGGAAATGCTCTGCTTTATGGTTTTTAATATTTGTTTGATTACGGACGCGTTTCTTTTTCTTGTAATAGGGTAGACTACCTGCTTGAAAATCTGTGATTTAAAGTACAGAGTGTGGCTCTTTCTGAGACTCAGAATCCTCATTCATTCGATTGACAGATGTAAACTTAAAATTTTTTTTATTCTCTAACGCAGCAGTGATTTTAGTCCAGTTACAGTTTTCATTGTGCAGTACAAATACACTAAGCCTCAGGTACTGCTGGCAGTTTATGTATAAAATTTGAGGATTAAGAAACCAATGCAAACAAAGACTCAGCTTTAAGAAGCGGTATTGTTGGACTAGCTTCTTTCTGCTGTCACAACCATTGTGAAATAATAGCAGCCAAAACTTACAGGTCTTGTTTTGGCTGCAGTAAGTACTACTAAGGCAGTAGTCATTTGAAGAGGAAATTTGTCTTGTCTATTTGAACCATTAATCAGTTTCCAGAAATGCTACCTCTTTTATTGCATTGTGTGTGTGATTTCCTTTTCATTTTTACCTTCTAAGTAACTGGTACAAATAATCCCTCTTATTTTTTTCAGCCCACCTAAGCCTGCAGTGTTCATCTCCGGTGTCATTGCTAGGGTAAGATTATCAGTAAATTTCTCTTGGTCATAGCAAAATTACTGTAAGCTTTTCAGAATTACCGCAAATCAGAGCAAAATTAATCTTTTTCATACCCCTTTCTCTTTTGTGAGAAGAGGCTTTGTGTTTTCTATATTCATATAAGGCCCTTTGAGCATTCTTTCTGGGTTTGTGTGAAATTGAAATTATTCATTGAAATTATTCCCACCGTTTTTCTTTAAATTTTAGCACTTAACATTTATTGGATCATCTTTTTATATCTAAGCTAGATATTACTGTATTCATTTCCTTTGGAAGTGGCTGCATATTAAACTGCTGCTGTATTCTGATCTGTGATGAGGAGCAACCCTCCTGCCTGTAAGGATACATACTTGAAGATAGTGTGTTTCAGCTGCCATATGTGCCTTGAGGCGCTTTATTATTGGATAGAGTGTGTAACTGGAGGAAGTGAAGCTTGCATAAGAAAAATTTTGAAGCTGGCTAAAAGAATAAAAGCATAGAATGTGGACAGGGGGACTCCAAAGTAACATGTAACACTGTTTTACATCTGATTTTCACATATTTTAGAACTTAGAGCAATTTGAACTAGAAAGTACACTTTCAAGATTCCTTAAAATTTTCCTGCTGTGTTCTTCAAACAGGGTGATAAGGACTTCCCTCCAGCTGCGGCTCAGGTTGCTCACCAGAAACCACATCCTTCTGTGGAAAAGCTTCCTCACCCACAGCACGTCAAACAGCACATCCACCAGCCTCGCAAATGAGCTCCCCGTCAGGGTCTCTGCCGAACTGCTCTCAGTGAACAAGTTTCCCAGAGAAGACAAAAACCCTTTAGGATTCACACTGTCAAATCTGTAAAATTGACATCTAAAATAATACGCTCTTTCTTTTATTTTAAATCTCAAGGATTAAAAAGAATGAAGACATTGTTCAGTTGTTATCCCAGATGGAAAATTCTGTATTGCGTATTTGCTGATCAGGGGTGCTTTTTTTATCAGATTTTCTTATTGCCGAGATAAAAACTTCAGTATGAATAATATGATTAATGAGCTTAAAATTTTTACTTTTAGTTGTGGACTCACAGTACCAGGTAGTTAGTGCAGTTTTTATGCTAAGCCAGTAAGGAAGACCAGCCCTTTTGTACTGGTACTTTTACTGTCTGGAGGGAGTTTGTTGCGTGTGTTGAGACAGAAGTCAGCAGTTGTCTTGTTTATGTAGAACCCTTGCAGCCTTCAGTATCCTAGAGTGTTACACCACAGTACCCTCTGGATTTAACCATGGAGATGATGAAAGGGCCCCCATCCATTCTCAGGTGGGCAGAGATCCAGCTGAATCTTCTTTGTACCCCTTTGTACTCATACAGTCTTGCTGAGATTTTTCCCTCTGGTGGTCTCTGGGTATGGAGAGGAGAGAGAAATCAGAATTACCAGAACACTGCTGCTGTAGAAAACTCATTTGTAATCTCATGGGTCTCTCTGGGGGCTGTATTTTTGAGGTGATGATTTCACATTCCAGTAACAAGCTGAAGGAGTTCATAACCCTCCATATTGAACTTAAAATAAGTTGGTGGAAAATCTGTTTACTTTTTTAAATTTAGAATTTGAGATCACCATTTGAAATTAAGAGATGCCATTAGTAAATATGTTTATGATCCAGCCTCTTTTAGGCATCATATTTTTTCCTCGTCTCCTTACTCAGGACAGTAGTGATATGAGGGAGTAAAAAGAAACTTATTTCCAAATAGAGCAATCATTTTATTTTTACCACATAATTAAATAATTTAATTTCTCAGTTCAAAATCACTTAGTTCTCTCATTTTCCTTCTGTAACTCACCTCTGTAAAAAAAACAGGAAAAAAATGTTATACATTCTACCTATTTTAAAGTGTCCTTCTGTTTTTAATTGACTACAAATACAATATAGCCTTTGGTACCCTCCAGATTTATAAAGTTTCTAATTATGTCAACAAAGTGGGAGCTAATGCTGCAGCCATTCACCTGGCAAGTCAGTGAAATTTTAGGGTCACTTGGGGCTTTACCAGTTCACTTAGGGTTAAAAAACAGTAAGGAAAGTTCAAAAACTATTATTTTTTAGAAGTTCTGCGGATTTAATAATTATTTTCTGAGTAGCTGATTTAAAACAACAGCAACAAAATAATGGGAAATATGGCCCATTTCACAAGTGGAATAAATCACTTTGTGTGGATGCGAGGGACCTGGCATTTCCATCTCTTTGTAGGTTTGAAATGGAAATTACGTTTTGCAAATTATATGCGTGGACATACTTATTCTAAACCCAAGGAAGTATGTACAATCTATATATGTAGTCCTTACTTTCAATTTGATTAGAAACCATACTTGCCTTAAGGAATGAGTGTTGTTTGTAAGAATTACTCTGTATTAGAATACTAACTTTATAAACTTCGTAACTTTACAAATTTGCTTTCTGTTTCTGATGTTGGTTCCAATGTTTATAGCTGCTTGTGAGTGTACAAGTGATTCACACCTGAGCAACTCATTCACTAGGGTAACATTGTTGAGCCTCTTGGAATCTCTGCAGGAGGTGATTTGCTGGCAGGAATGTCTGCAGAGTCAGGACTTGGGGCAGTTGATGGTGCAGCTGTAGCTGTCTGTGTGCAGTGTCAGCAATGGAACAGACCAGCGCAGTCACTTCTGGTACCTGCTGGCCTGGGGGGAGCTGGGTGGGAGTCAGCTCTGCCTCGTGCTGTGCCTGCCTCTGAAGCATTGTCTAGAGCCCAGGACAGTGCAGTGCAGAGTCGGTATGGTGTCACTGACCAAAGGGAAGGGTCTTTCAGGATGAGCTGGATTACTCTTGCCTCCATTGACTGCAGTGGAAAACTGAACCTCAGTGGGGTGGCACACGGTGAGGTGGGGCTGGGTACCTCTGCTCCATGTCTTGTAATAGGTAGAAATGGTTTTGAAAGCCACACCACATCTCTATTCTGACAGTAAAAGTTAGGAGCATGGATGCTTTTGAATTGCAAACTACTGCTCCAGGTTGTTAATGCAGTATATACAGCATATATAGGCAATACCTGATTTTTGTCTTTGATTACTTAGATAGATACATAAGTTTTTACAATTAAATACGGCTCTTAAGATAGCTTCAGTGGCTTTTAGAGCGCAGAAATTCCTATATGATTAGAAAATATCTCTGTATGAAGGGATATTGTTGGGAGGTATCCATGTTTATACATAGATGTCCTTACCAAAGCATTACCTTGTCCAAAATAATCATAACTGGTGAACTGGATTTCTTACCGATGGTTATTGATACTTTTAAAATATGTTGCAATAGCATGTAAGCACAGGAGATGTTCAGATGTTGCCTTGAAATAACTGCAAAAGAATTTTTCTGTAATTGTCAATGTGGCAATAATGCAACAATAAAGCATGAAGTTGTATATTGGGCTCTTTTTTCTCTGTAAGTGCAGTGTAAATCAGCAGGGTGCAGCTTTGTGGGATTTATGGGATTTTATTACAGACTGCTGCATGACTAATCAACATTTTATAGATAGTGAAATTTATTATGAAGTTTTATGACACAGTGGATGAGCTGTTTTGAATAGTCCAGTCTCATGTAAAATAAAAAGTAGATGCTACCAGCTAGAATGGGAGTTGCTGTTTTCCTCTACAAAATTGGAGATGCTTGCTCAGCCCCTGTGAAGCTAGAGAATCTAACCCTGGTAATAAACCAGGATGGTAAAGGAAATCAAATGTAATGTTTTCCATTGCTTTGCAAATTCTAGTCTTTCAGAAAAGTCAAGTGTTGTAATCAGAAGAGGTGGCAAGCTTTTCATAAAGCTGCAGTTAACATTACATAATGCATGCTGTAACAGAAGTGATTTGCTGAAGAATATGGAGAAATTGCCGCAGTGTTTCTGGGACCTTTCTGATGCTTTGGGCCCCCCGTGTTTGCGGTATGTGTAGTGTGCATATAATACAGCAAAGGTGTGTGATACAGTGCAGAGCTGATAGCTACTGCCCTGGCACTGTTGCCTGTTACATCCTTAGGCTCTGTGCTCACATGGACATAGAATTGTTTTGGTTGGAAAAGACCCTTAAAGTTGTCAAGTCCAAGCATTAACCCAACACCGCCAAGTCCACCACTAAACCATGTCCCTAAGAGCCACATCTGTACATCTTTTAAATACCTCCAGGGGCGGTGACTTAACCACTTCTCTGGGCAGCCTGTTCTAAAGCTTGGCAACCATTTTGGTGAAGAAAGTTTTCCTCACACCCAATCTAAACCTCCCCTGGCACAACTTGAGGCCATTTCCTCTTATGTCATCACTTGTTACCTTGGAAAAGAGACCAACCCCACCTTGCTACAACCTTCTTACCGGTAGTTGCAATGAGCAATAGTGTCTCATCTCAGCCTCCTTTTCATGCTACATTATTCAAAAGATATCTTCTTTCATTAAAATTTTGGGAAGGTACATGTGCATGATGTCCAGCATGCTGTTGATTGCATTATCCATTGTTACTCCAAATTCTATGGCCTTGTTATCAGCAGTATTGCAAATGTGGTTAGTCATTAGAAATTATTTACTTCTTTGTCAACAGTATGATCTACGCCTTTGTCACCAGATGCCTTGAAACAGAAGTCTTGTACTTTTTTCCACAGTAGTGGCTCCTGGCTGTTTACTGAAAATACTCAGCAGTTTTCCATACGAAGGTGAAGGGAATGAACAGACAGATTTTGGAATAATTTTATTCTGAATACTTGCCATCTTCATGGGGTAAGGAGGTCTGGGCTTTGTAAGATACATGTGTCCCCTTCACATTTGGGTATATTAAGTTTAAAATGAGATTTAAGTCTAAGCTAATGCCTTAAGATGCTGGATTAATACACGTAATTGCATTTTAGAAAATGCGGGAATGCCAGTGTGGGTACAGTTACTTCTACAACAGGGGGCTATGCTGCTGGTCAGAGGCTGCAATGTTGTAAAGATTTAAGACAAATCTCTGTTGTAATTTAAATTCTTTGCATACAAGCCTCTCACAAGATAAAAGACATTCAAATATGACAGGTTACAGCTAACCTTATCTGCTTTGTAAGGATGCAGAGGGATGCAGATTATAGTGACTGGCTCAAGAAGAAACTGAGTTAAGTCTGCAGCAGTAAATCATGGGATTTCTTCAGCAGATGGGTAAACTAAATCAGCATTGTAGCTGTAACCTTTAGTAAATGCTGTGCGTGATTGTATTAAATAAAATTAGTAAAAGTAATTTCTTAGGAAGGTGGAGGTTTGTATGTTGCTTGTCCCTGTGTTTTTGGGTCTCCTTCAAGAATGTGCATTTATTGATTTTCTTCATCCCCCACCAGAGAAAAGACTGCAGCTAGTGTATACTATTTCTTGAATCTTAAAATGGAAGCACTTTCATTCAGATATGAGGCCTGAGAGGAGAGATGGAGTGCATTGTATTTGACAAAGCACTCTGTGAACAAAGAAGTAATTTCTATTGCAATAACTGTTTTCCTTCCCTTCAGAATGCTGATCAGATGTGAGAAAAAGAATATGATACCTCTTTCTGGGAATGTAATTTATTACTATTTGGAGCTGACAGGCTTGCAACGGTTGCTGATGATTTTTTGCAAAACACAGAATGCTGTCAATGACAAAACTGAAATGAAGGATATTAAAGCCATGGCAAGTGTAGATCTTGCAAGTGACCTTGAAAGAAGCCCTGTAACATAATCTCTGCTGTCCAGCTTATATTGGAGGTATTTTTAGAAAACGTGAGTGTCTGGCGTTCTATAGGTCACTCGTAGCTTTAGAAAAAGAAAGACGTTAGTAATCCGCAGTGATTTTCAGGATTATGAAAATTGGTTAGCTGCTAATGACACTGCAGCTCACATCAGCATCAGTAAGGTAACATGTTGAGTTACCTTCAGTATAGTCTCACATTGTCCTGACTAATCTGGTTCAGCATAATGGGTTTTACCCTCCTTTCTGGCAGAGAGGCAAGTTGCAGGTTATGAAGGTGTGTATAATGAGTCCTTGCAAGCCATGTGTGGTAGCTGTCTCAGGTGTCAGTGGGTACCTGATACCATGTTAAGATGGATAGTGACATCACTTTGTTACACACAGAGTGAGCTGGAGAGCACAGCAATGAGATCACAGTTTCCAGATCACAGAATACTCTGATTAGGAAAAGACTCATGAGGATCCAATGAGTCCAACTGTTCAGTGAATGGCCCATAGGGAGACTGGACCCACAACCCTGGTGTGATTTGCACCATGCTCTGGCAAATGGACTTAATCTCAGGGTTGCAGTGGAACCCACTTGGCTTCTCTCTTAAACCAGAGTGGATTTAGTTAAAATGAAAAACAAAAGTTAGCGACTTGTTTCTGTATGCTGATAGCAGCTGAAATGGCAAATGTCTTGTCGTGTTTCAGGTGTGACTGAAACCACATGTTCAATGCCTTTAGGAGTAAAATTGCACCAAGTGTGCCAGTGTTTGGATGTTTGGGTCTGAAGGAAGGTATTTAACTGAAAACTTTGCTTGGTATTTAAAAAAGAAAAAAAAAGCCTTGTTTCTAAGCCTTATTTCTAAGATGAGACATGCCACTCATCTTAAGCTATATTTAATTTTTCAAATGCTATCTCTGAGGAAGATAAGGGTCTTCTGGCTTTGTCTCTTGAAGACCAGCAGACAGGGGCACATGCCAGTGGAATGTTACACATTTCATTTTACTTTCTGGCATATTTAAATCAGCAGTGAACAAGAGCTATGTTAGAGAAGTAAAGCCTTAAATATTAAAAGTAGAACAGTAAATGGATCAGCACAGAAGTGGATTCAGTTGTGCTCTGTAAAGCTGTTGTTAGAAGATGATAAGAGAAAGGAGGCAGAGCTGTCATGCTGTTTCAGAACTGTGTACTGGCCATTTCTTATGCTGCTCAGTGACCTCAATTTCTCCTGCCTAATTACATACTGAGAGGACAATTCTTTGATTCATAAATCTATGTGTCCTTGAATCTTTTTTGCACGGAAGAGGCCTTTGGATGAGGGAAATATGCAAATGCAAATGCATTTTAATAAATTCTGGATTTTTAACCTACAAGGTTAAGCATAAAGAAGTATATATTATCTCTCTTCACTGCAAAAGGCAGTACATATGTGCATATAGGATGTAGAACTAAGACATACTATAGTTGAACTGAGACGTAATTAATATTCATGTGTGTGTATGTGTATGTCCCTGCAATGAGAGAACAGTTTTAAAAACTCACATGTCAAATTTTATTCATCCCAGAGATGTTAAGCAATGGGAGATGAGATTCTTTGGAACATGCAGTTTGGGTGAACACCCTTAATATCCTTTTTGCAGGTAGCTAGTGTTACATCTGAGTTGCTAATAAAAAAGACCCATACCGGAAGCTAATTCCTTACCTAATTCCTTCCCTCTGGACAAGAGATAATGAATAGCAAATGCAAGAATTCTCCTTTTAGGGCCTGATTTATGACCCAGAACATAATAAACATTAGCCTGCTGCTGCTATGACAGTTGTGACAGCTGGAGGGGTTTGGAATGAAAGGCTGAAGCCTTAAATAAGCCTGTCAACTGAGCTTGTTATGAGGATCTTGGTTAAACACTCAGACTTTGCTTTTCATGGCCCCAAAGAGCTCCTACAACATCCACACTGAAAACTTCACAGTGTTAAAACTGTGCTTTGCATGCTGATGGCTGGCTCACCACCAGCCAGT
Source organism: Sitta carolinensis (assembly GCA_032173965.1). Lineage (NCBI taxonomy): Eukaryota > Metazoa > Chordata > Aves > Passeriformes > Sittidae > Sitta > Sitta carolinensis. The sequence continues at coordinate 80,979,156 of CM063284.1, forward strand.
AGTGGCTAAGGTAAATACTTATAGGAAGTACGGAGCTTGATCCCACAATTTACAATGACCCATAATATTCCTCTCCCCTAGATTCATATGTTTAGTTTGTTCACCTGGTTTTGTTCCTGGCTGTCATGGTGTGCTGTGACACAGCTCTCTGATGGCTGGTCCTCCACAATAGGATTGACTTTGTTAGTGGGTGCAGGATAAAAGTATTAAAAGGCAGAATCTATACATTAAAAAGTATGGAAAATGTTACCAATGTCATCTGAGCAGATCTCCTCTGGGAGATTTAGGATTCCTACAAGTGTAGGTTCCTTCAAGGCAGATTATTTTCCCATCCAGTCTTTTAGAGGATTTCTGCTTTGTGTTTATAGTCCTGCTAACTTCAGTGATACTCTCCAAGGAATTAAGAGAAGTTCAGATTTATTCTGCAGGACTGGAGAGTCAAACTAAATATTTTACATGAGGTAGAGACCTCCAAACGTCCCCCTTTTCAAACACTGTAAGGTCTATCAACCTGAAAAGTGGTGGAGAAGACTTGTGGGCAGATCCTTTCTTTTATGTGAGTTGTGTTTGTGGAGTTCTGCAGAGGAATGCTGGTCTTACAGGGATGTGTCCCATCTTCAATTCTGCAGCTTTGTCACTGCTAAGTCATTTTTTAAACACTGATTTCTGGGCTTTTTCCTGACTCACAAATGTGTTATAAAGCTCTGACCTCAGCACATGAAATGCAATTTTTCATGTAAAATATGACCCTAGACTGTTGTTGTGTAGACCCCATGATTTCAAAAATAGGGGACTGGAGTTCAACAGAGCTCCTTGGAAGAAAGAACACCTGTGTGTGCAGTGCTCCTTGCTGGAACAGCAAGCTTAGAAGAAAAGATTATATGAGTGAGAATATGAGTTATCTGGAAAACAGTTGAACAAAATGCTTCAGAGTAAATTAGCTTATAAGATAGAAGGGAGGAGGAATCACTGTTGCAACAAACAGGTGTACATGTACATCTAAACATATACATGTATAATTCAGTATACCTGATTTTATCTAAATCTTATCTATACTAAGTGGAAAAGATCCTAATTTTTCATTTACAAGTAAACAAGCATACAGTCCATTTCAGCAGAAACAAGTATAAGTCCAACCACAGCCCCTTTTTGAGGAATTATATAAACATTATATATAAATGTATATTTTAAAAATTATATCCTTTGTCAATTTACAAAATCAGTCCCTGGGTTACTGCTCTGCAGTTTCTCTTTTACTTATTTGTTGCTTTACCTCTAATCAAGCAAGACTGCAAAACAATTGGCAAGATGTCAGCTCAGCCTGCAGGTGCTATTGAAATGCCTTCAATAGTCAGAATCAAGCAGGAACTTCACTTTTGATTTATTGTACTTTGTGTTCTGAAAATACAAATATTTCTGTGGCTGAGATTATAGAGTGAAAAGATTAAAGCACAGCACTTGAGTGAGAAGAGCTGTACCAATTACCCTGAGAAACAATTCTAAATAGCATTAGTGACCCAGTACTAGTACTCTGAAAGGTGGCTGAGTAAAGATGGCACCTTCATATTCATTTTGAGCACTCCATTTTGATAGCTTAGCATTTGTACTTAAGGCAAAATGCTAGGGCCATTGTAAATGGAGAACATCACTTTGATAGCATTATAGTTCTAGTAGGTAATTCAAGCTACAAGAAATGAATATGAGCCCTGTATATTTTTTCAACCATATTTTCTGGCATTAATAGCCATAGAGCTGAAGACCTTTTGCCTTTCATCAGCTGTGCAGCAGAAGCTCTTCAAGTGTAAAAGGAGAGGTGAACTTGGTTTTGTTCTGCAAACTTAAACTTAAAGAAATTTAACTTTTTAAAGGGAAATCTTCAATCCCTGTGTGCCTGAGGCAGTGGTGTCTAACACGTGGGCCTGTTTCATCTGCTGGCATCTCACTCCCCAGGGCTGCCACTCTCAAGGACAGGCTGTCATGGTACTTCATGGCCCGGCTCCTGCCTGTGCCTTGCAAAGCTACAGACTAACTTTGACGTAGCCACTGGCACTGTTTTGTGGTGGGCCAGACTGCTTAGAGGTGGGAACTTACTCAGGTGTGGGGAAGTGACTAAAAGCAGTAGCTGGGAGAGCATCCAGGGCAGAGAATTCAAGCTGAACTTGTATCTTTTCACTCCCTAAAACTGCCAGTGGATGCTGAGCATCAGGTAGACCTTTTCTGTAGATTTGCTGAGGGATGGTTTAGCTGATGAACAAAATTTGGGGGAAATTATTAATGAAAAACAAAGATGTGAGGCTACAGCAACTGAGCTGTTCTAACCTTGATATTTTGAGAGGAAAATGCTACAGCCTCTTTAGAAAAGTACCTTGGAAATATTGACGCCTTGGAGCATCAACAAAGCCTACAAGGCATTATAAAGTATTAGAAAGTGTTTTTAAGTGTTCCAAGATCCTTTTCTATTAGAGGTGAGTCTGCTGGGGTTGTTCTGTCCCAGTCAGTTCTCTGGATGATGCAGTGGACAGCCTTTGATCTTAGTCAGAGGCTGGCATGGCAGACCAGAGTGTGGTCTCTGTAGCCTTCCTTGCTGAGGGTCTTCGAGGTTAATACCCAAGTGTTTTTGATGGAGGAGTCTGGAGGGCCACTGCCAGGGCCACTTCTCAGGACACTGCCTTGCACAATCTCTCTGTGAGGCTTGTCGTGCTGGTGAGCAGCATCTGCTGGTGATGCTTAACCTATGAAAAGCAAGCCCTGAGCACCCAATCAGCAGTGCTTACTGCAGTGCCTAGAGCATGGTATTTATAATACCAACTCAGATTTTAAGGGATTTGGATTTCAAGCCCATTTCAGTGAAAGCTTTTGTTATCTTTCATGGAAATTGATTACTTACCAGTAAAATCCATGTGGTTTATTGTTACAATTTAATAGGGTTTGCCTGTGAAAACAGATGTGAAAAAGCCCTTAAATAGCTGCATGCCCTGCCAGCATCCCAGCATTCACTGCCCGACGCAGTAGATATTTTCTCAAAGGAAAGATGTGGGTAAAATTGAAATCAGCAGAAACACTTTGCAAGGAATCCTAGGAAAGGTATTAGTGACCCTCAAAGTATTTCACAGGTGTAGACCTTCCTGCAGAAGTCTGGGTGTAGCATGGTACTCAAGAATTCCCACTTCAACTTCTTTCCCACCACTATGGTTCTCTTGACACTACCCTGAAAGTGTCATCAGTGTAGCCTTCTCTGCCTTGAGGGACAAACCTTCAGGCCACAAGGACTTCTGCACTCTTCCGTGGGTCTAGGAGTCCAAAGGCTGTTTTGGGTGAGTGTATACCCACATTAATGTGATTTTTTAAATAACTGGGTGGGGGATGATCACTGTTAAATTAGGTCTTGGCTTTGTTTGACTTACCGCTGCTGCTGGTTGCTGCTGCCACTCTCCCTCCTCTTTTTCCCTGCCCTGGGTTAATTTAAACTCCCCCTAAGTGTCATTCTGTGATGTGTCTTCTCAGCTGGCTCAAGTCTTTCAGAAGAACCCAGATAATGGGAAATGGCAACACAGGGATTTAACAGCATTTAAACTGCAGGGACCTGACTTTTGCTTTCATAACTTCATAAATCTCTTAAATAGCCCACTGAAATTTTCAGAAGCTGGAACTCTTCAGCAAAGTAGGGCATGATGGTGGTATATGATCCAAAACTTTATTAGTCTTGCATTTCAGGCTAAGCTTTCCATGCACGTTTTGCTATACAGCGAATATTTATTTACCTAAGGAAACCACTTGATGGGAAAAACAGGCCAAGGGCACTGTAAGCTTCCTGTTACCCAGAGGGATGTATACTTTTTTAATGTGTTTTGAGAAAGGATACCTTTAATGTTATATATCTGTACTGTAGGGAATGCATGAGCACTCTTGTCTTTCTTTGTCTTCAGAAGCTGTGTGGGCTCAGCCACTCTCCAGCCGTAAGCAGCAGATGATGTGTGTCCTGGATGTGTCTGGCCTCACCATCACCTGACATCTGAGGACTCCCACTGGGACTGCCACCAACTCCATTCTGGCTCCTGCTGTCCCAGGGGCTGCCTCTGCCATCTCTCAAGAACTTGGTGTGGTTTTCCAAAGCCAAGAGATGACACATTGTCTGTTTGCTTGACTGACATAGATTTTATTACATGGGTTTTTTTCTGTGGATTTTCCCATCCCTCCTTTTCTCTCATTACCTGATAACCAAGAGCTGACCTTATGAATTAACATGGTATTGAGGAAAATATTTCTCTTCAACTGAGGCACACAGGAGATGAGCAAGTCTGATTGGAACGAGCCCTGCACTTGATCCAACACATGCCAACACAGGAACAGCTGCACCTTTGATGCTTATGGAAATACCCAGATGGAGCTTGGCTTTAACCTCAGTGGTTTCTTCAGTCATATCCCTCTGTGGTGGTGGATTTCCTTCTCTCAATCAACCTTGCATTCTCTTTACTTTAGTCAGATCTGAGCTGACTGGTGTACAACACTCAGCTCTTCACAATGGCCTCATTTTTTTGCTTTTCCAATTTAACTAATTCTTGCCCCGAGGAAATGCCATTCAATTCCCTAAAAGAAGAATGACCCACATACATCCTGTGTCCTGGGATGATGGGTTTAGGAGAGAAAGAGCCAGATAATCTATCATGTTTGTAGAATCTTCCTACCGTATTTATAGCTTTTGTGCTTTTTGTTTAATTTGACACGTCCTGAAGCTGGGATTTTTTCTAGTGACTAAAAATAGCTACAGTTATAAATGTGATCTGCACCTGGCAGTTGAAGAGCATACCTGAAGATAAAGAAGGAAGAGAGGTCTCCAGACAAGCCCCAGGTTTAGAGTCTGGGAGGTGGGCTCTTTGTCTGCAGTGGTTAAATCCCATGGCTGGCTTCTGTACAAACTGTGTTTCTTAGGAGGCGGCCTTGGGAGACCTGCAGACAGGGAATTACTGTAATCCAGCCTGGATGTCACGAAAGCATGGATTAATATTTCATCTTCTGCCTCTGACTGTTGTCAGGCTCACTTTGTTCCTGAGCAGGGGCTGTGATCCTCAAAAGACAGTGTTGAATTAAAGATTAAGCCAGTGTTTTACTTGATGGAAAGAGAGCAGTTCTCCATGGAGGATGGTGACAATGCGGCTCTTACCCAGCGCTGCATGTGGGGGTTTAGATTTTCCCAAATCCAAACGACAGAGCAAAACGGCAAGTGCTGCTGGGGATGGTGTGAGGGGAAGGATCCCTGGCAGCTGTGAGCCATGTTAATGAAAGCAACACTGGTAATTATCTGAAGGTGAGCACGAGGCACTGAGCTGCTCCAGGAGATGCCATTGACTGCTGCGTGTGAGAGAGCTCATCAACGATGAGCAAAAGGGCCACAAGTACCTGCTTGGAAAAACGGAAGCTGCAAGGCAAACAAGCATGGGTGGGCAGAGCGCAGGTCAGAGCCTTCCCCCAGGTCAAGGATGTGGCAGGGCAGCACTCTGCTGGAAACAGGACACTTAAGCTGCCACAGCTCTCTGCGTGGAAACCGGTTTCAGGATGAGTGATTTGTATCTCTTTAACCACAAACTGGTTCTGATTGGTTAAGTCAAGTGAATATCAGCCTGATTAAAACCAACCCGAGAGAGTCTGTGCACATTAGTTCAACTTAGCTTTTCAGTTAAAACAGCTCAGTTGGGGTTTTTTTTGTTGTTGATTTTAAATACAGACCAGACCTCACCATGGTACCTGGCTATCTCTTCTTCGGACATCTGACACACAGCACTTTTTCCTCTGAGCGCAGTATCCTAGTCAGTCATGCAAATCCTGAGACAAATGAGAGCATTTAAGGCTCGTAAGTGGGCAAACTGGAGGGCAAGGGATCGCCTTAGAATGTGGAGGATGCAGTTTGATTGTACAAGCAGAAGTAGTGCCCATGGGTCACTGTGACGGAGACAGCTGCTGTCACACAGCAACACCTGGTTCTGGTGGCTCAGCCTGTGCTACCTGACAGTTTCTCCTAGCAAAGAGCAGGTGCAGATTCTCATGAGGGCTGGAAAACCTTCAGAAACCTAAAAAGGCTCTTGCAGAAGACCTGGGAAACCATATGCAAACACTGCTTCTTGTGCCCATGAACATAAAAAAAGGATAATGCAGTCAATCATGCAAAGAATAAACCCCACATTTTTCAAAAGCCATAGGTGAGAAACTGTGTAAAACACACACAAAGTACATTTGTATGAATGTGTTAGTGCAATTCTCTTCACTGAACAAATTTTCGAGACTAAAACAAAGAAAAATTAGTTTAATATGGCTGGTCTGTTCGGTTCTATTGCTCACCAAACAAATGTTTTATTTCACTCATATGAATACACTTCAGGAGGCTGCAACTGCAGCTTTTTGAAAAGGATACCAGGCAGTCAAAGACCACATTTCCCTTGCACAGAAGTTGGGTAAAAGCTGCATGAGTACTATTCCACTACACTTCCCTGAGAAAGCAGCCAAGCTGATAATACAGCATGTCTGCTTTCAGTACAACTATGTTTGTATATTCTTTTGAAACACTACTTCACTTTGGTTTGGAACAGAACTTTTAGTGGAGCCATTACTTAAATTCCCCATTTACTTATTGATTTGTCTCCCATTAACTCTTACACAAAAATGCAGAACACCCCCACACTACTGGCTTCTGCAAAAGGCTGGCTTCAGTATAGTGGCAGCAAACACAAGGAAACCTTAACTCCCTGCTGCTGCATGTGGTGTGAAAGTAAATATTTTATCACCTTTGTCAGCAGAAAGCTGTGCACAGAGACTCAGGAAGCACCTTTGATGGTTAACATCTCTCTGATCTGACTTCAGTTACTATGGCACCAAGAGTAAAAATCCCACTGGCATGCACACGAATGGAGCAGAGATATCCCAGCAGTTCCTGGGCCCCTTTCCTGATCCACATTTGCAGGAGCTCACTGCTCCATCAGTGCCTTGTGAGAAACCACTGAATGCATCCAGGATGGCACCCGTGAGCACAGATTTTGCACATCCGCCTCTGGAGGGTTTCTGTTCATTCTCTATCTGTTTGAGAGGAAGGGCTTGGGCAAAGTAGCAAACTATCATTCATGTGGGAAGCTGCTACAATGGGAAGGGAGCAAAATGAACCACCTGAACCCATTTTCCCATCCTCTTCTGTATTCCTGAGAGACAACTGAAACAGCAGCATTTGGCCCACTAATTATCCAAAAACCTGTGTACAGTTTTATAGATACAAAAGCATGCTGCAACCATTGTAAATTCAAATGTGCTAAGAGAAGTGGCAAATTTAAACCTGACTAGGCAAAATTAATGTGCATAATAATTTTAATTATCTGATGAAGTACAATTTTCACATAATCCTCTGCCTTTTCCCATGCAAGTGGTCCATAGTGTTCAGTGAAAAGGCAGCTGGTCTATTTTCCTTTTGTAGCCTCCATAATATAGCCCAAATAATTTGTTCCTCTTATAGAAGAATTATTTAATACTGGCTTTTTGAGAGATTATCATCATTAACATATATAAGTGCCCCACATTATCACTAGGAGGTAAGAGGCTTTTTATATGTATATGTGTTAATAATATATGTTAAAAATTTTAAATTATGTGTATATATATATTTTTATACATGTATCTCATCATTACTTTATGTATGAATGACGTTTGTGTGCCTGTGTTACCTGTAGGTAATTTTATAGGTATGGTTAAGTGTAATACCTTGTATAATTAAAATAACTTAATTATATAGGTGTTTATATAGGTAGAGAACTGATTTATATAGGTAGAGAACTAATTTTATAGGTATGGTTAAGTGTAATACCTTGTATAATTAAAATAACTTAATTATATAGGTGTTTATATAGGTAGAGAACTGATTTGGAGCATCCAGTTTCCCAAGTCTGGGATATCCTTATTTAGCATATTTAGCATTATAAAGCACATCTCAGTCTCAGCATGGATTTGGCTGATACAATTTATCCAGTGGTCAGCAGCTCCACAGCCAAAGAAAAAAAGGTCTAGAGTTCACAAAGTTTTTCCATAAATGCTATATTTAGCTGTACATGGGAATCCTCCAAACAAAAGAAAATTCCTGTTCTCAGGAATAAGATTAGTTGGCCCTTCTCATTTTCCAGGCTTCATTTCTAATAGGGTAGCAGCCTGTGATACCTTTGGAGGAATCTATGAATACTTTTGGGGTTTTTTCCTTACTTGGATGATGCCCAGCACAATGGATGGTGTTGGGTGATGGGGAAGATGGTGCCTTCTGGGTGGACAGCTACTGGGGGTTCATGCTGGATCTCTTCCTCACCAGAGATGAGAGTACAATATAATTTTAGAGAATGCTGGGAAGCAGTTGGACTTCCACCATCCACTGTCACTGTTGTTAATCCGTGTTAGTACAGTTACTGCAGAACTAGGTCAGCCCTTGGGCTGGGAGCTTCCTGGGAGCATCATGGTGAGTTATTTCCAGGGTACCAAGACAAGGAATGGCTGTGATGGCAGACACAGCCCCTGGTCCAGTTACAACACTCTAGGACGTTCTTCTCACTAATGTGCCACACTACAGCCTGGCACTGAAGGCAGGTGGGAAACCTCCCTCTGCCCTAGGAATTAATGTCCCTTTTCCCTTTGAGGAGAATCTTTCTGCAGCAGCACCTTTGCCTTCCCTCAGGGCATCCAGCTGCCAGGAGGTGCTGCCAAGGGTTTGCTTGCTCTTTTTTAGGAGGTAAACTCTGTTGCTTGACTGACTGGGAACAACCTGAAGTGCAGCCAGTATTGCCTGACATTTCATAGTTATGGATCTCTTGGGGGAAAAAAAATCCACAACAAAACACAGATCAAACCACTCTATTTGTGCTGAAATCCAACAAATGTCAAATCCTCCTCAGCAGCAGCAGCTCAAGGGGGCAGATGGCTGAAAGCAAGCCAGGCATGCCTCCGCCTCCTCCACTGTGGTCTGCTTGCCACAGGTTTCAGGAAGTGTTTTGTGGGAGCTTTGCCCACTGCAACCTTCAGACAGGTAAGATAAGCAGCAAGTGAGGGGTGCAGCCTTTAGGGTGAGGACAATGAAGAAGAGGGGAAGATAGCTGGGGAGCAGCAAAGCAGGGGAGAAAGGCAGTGAGGACACAGAGACCTGTGGCCTGCACTGCCAAAACGAGCAAGTGCCAAGCTTTACACAGTCACACCCTCTGTGAGGATACTGGGAGCCCACCTGCTTGCAGAAGAGCAACATGGACACAGGCCAGCAAAGCAATGATTTCTCTCTCCAGCAAGACAGCCAGCAAAATCCTGATGGGAAACAAAATTAATAGTTTTCCTTAACTCCTAGGGAAAAATTCACAAGGAAGGGAAGTCAACCCACAATCACTCCTTCCAGGGAAACCAAACTGCTTTCAGGGGATGCTGATGCAAGTGAATGGGCTTTTCGATCCACTGGAAAGTGAAAGGCAGCATCCCCAAACCCCTATGAAGAATGAGGTGCCGAGTTTAACAGCTTGTGCCTCTTTTAATGGAAATATCACATTTATGCACATAAACACAGTAAAGTACAAAGGATTAGAAAATAGGCTTAATTTCCAGCCCCTAATTCTAACATACTGTACGTTAATCCCTGAGAGCACCTGTCAATTGTCGGTCCCTTGCAGGTGGTACTGAAAGTGCAAATTCAAGTGCTCAGCTGCAGCACAGGTTGCTTTTCAGAACTGAGTGCTTAATCTTCAAAACCCTGGGTTGGCAGTAAACAAAAATTAACAGTTAAACCATTCAATCCAGTGTACCAATTTGAAATCTACTCTGATACCTTTCCTTCAGACAGCCAAAAGATTGTCTTCCTGCTTTCCGAAGAAATGAGTAGAGCTTGTATTCTGGTCACCCCAAAGCCATTACAAAATTTGTGTCTATGAATTGCACAGCACTGATGCACTTGTGGATTAAACTGCTCTTCATATTCCCAGGACTGGGCAGGTGTATTGGCAGATGTATGTTCCTCCATCTGTGACCTAGGAGGCTCCCTGGCAATGCAGTCTGACCAGCACAGAAGTACAAAGAACAGGCTGCATGGAAAAATCCTTGTTTCCCACATCTGTCCTAACCTCTGTCAGACCCCTCAGACAGGAAATGGAAGTTCTGAACTGGGCTCTAGTTTTCGGTCAACTGAATTTATTTCTCCTATGACATGCACAGTTTCATTACAAATTCAGTGAGGCTTTGGCCAGCCTTTGTACTGTGGGACTAAAGGATAGAAAAAATTTCCCTCTCTTTAACTGAGGGGGGAAACTGGTGACAGCAGCATCAGCTGGGGTCTGCCAGGGCTTCAACACAGCAACACCTTCAGGAGGACACACTGCAGCACATTTCAGTTCAAATGTGTGCAAAGCCTGAGCAAAACCTCACCCTGAGCATGTGCTCTGTGCTGTTTGCATTGGACCTCTCTTATGAGTGTGGTCTTTCTTCAGCAAGCAGCAGGTGTACAGCCCTTCCTTACCAGAATTTGCCAGGGCTTGGCTTGCTGTTCAGGCTGACTGCTGATACAGCCAGAAGAACCCTTAATGTGGAGCACAAAAACCTGCAGCAACCCATGGCAACTGCCGCTTAGAGATGTGCTTCCGTGCTAGGGAAGGTTTTGTCCCAGTGTAGAGACAGAGGGGTGAGGTACTGCCCTCTTCGGGCACCCAGAGGTGTCCTACCAAAACTTACAGTGACATCTGGCCACATCAGGGGCTGAGCTGCCTGGTACTCTACCTCTGACAGGGTATTCACAGCGTGTACCTGCACTTCACACCTGGGGAAGCTGCTTGAACCTCTGAAAGCTGCATAATATTCTTGCCCTGTATTCTGGAAAGGCTCACAATAAACCTGGTGAGTTTTTTTTAAATGAAACTTAAATATCAGCCTGAAAAATATCCACTGTGCTTCACCATCTCCCTTATTTCACAGTTAAAAGCAATGACTAAAAATTCCCTGAGACTAAGGAGGAAACAACAGATATTGGATAAAGGGAAATCTAGTGGGGGAGGCAAACCTTAGGTGATGGTGACAATCAAAAATTATCTCAGCTTCTCTGTTTCTTCAAGGAAATCAGTCCCTGCACCTGATTTATACTTGCAGAATATGTGAATACCTCAGCTGAAGAGATATTTCATATTAAGCCCTTTTTAGATTCAACAGAGCAAAAATAACATTAAGAACTGCATCCATGCAGACTGTATAGACCTGTAGGCTTTAATACCTGTATTTAAAATCTGTTTACTGGAATAGAAATAAAGTGCTTAGTATATCCAAAACAATTGTAGACCTGGATTTTCACTGCCAACCAACACTGTGGTACATTTAAAACTTGTAATTATTACTATAAACCTTTGCAGTATGTCTACCTAAGGAAGGAGAGGAAGGAATGTCTAGTGTCAAAAACACAACTCCTTAATTTTGTCCATTTCAAAATGAACAAACACAAAATACGATCCTTTCAAACATGTTTTTCAAGATGTTTCACAGTCATTCACCAGGAGCTGGAAAAACATGAATCCATGAGAGGACTGCACCACTTCGAACATCCTGGCAGCAGCAGACCAGTAAACCTAGTAAGTCTTCCAGCTCCAAATAACTTCCTGCTCCACCATCAGACATGCTGTGGCATAGCCCTTGCTGTATTTCTGCTCCTTAAAGGCCGGGACTCAGTATTCCAGCTCCATGAGCAGGGGGCACACACGAAGGCATTCAGTCTGTTATCTTGCTAGGATAACAAGACTAGCAGCTCAAGAACCTTCTCAGCAACTGCCTTTAAATCAGGTCCTGCTCTGGGCAGGAGACACCTGCCTTGGCTTTTGAGCCTCTGCTGCTCTATTCTTCTCATGTTCCTCTGCCTTCCTCCGCTCCTCTTTTAGCTCCTTGTATCTCCATTTGGGAATCTGCAGATAGGGGTCGTCCTTTGCACTGCTCCTCCTTCTTGCCTTCTCTGGCTGGAAGGTGGGTGGAGGAGCCTTGCTGACACGGACTTTGGGGATGACGAATCCCGGCCGGACGCTGCTCCGTCGAAGCAGATGGAGCGGCAGGAGGCTTGCTTTCCTCGTGGCCACTGTGCTCACCTGGGACATAGCAATGCTGATAGGCTGCAGGCTGGCTCGACGCTCCTTCTTCTTGGGGACCACTGTGACTTTGGAGTTCTGAAAGAGCTTCTCGTAGCTGCTAACGTGATCTTTGTCCTGAGATCGGATCTCTTCTGCTCTCTGCTTCCTAAGGATTTCCTGCACAGCCAGTCTGCGTTTCCCCACGCAAGGCGGGCTGCCCGGGCACACAGTCCGGCACGCCAGAGCAATGAAGGGACTTCCCAGGCTCGTCGTCACCTTCACCATGTGGTCAAGGACCCCGTCCTCTTCTGGGCCATAGAAAGACCGGAACGAGACAGCTGACCTTACGCACTCAGAGATCTTCTGCAAACAGCTTTTTGGCTCTGCAGCCTTGGCAAGAAGTTCCTTCATTTTTGGCCATTCTGGTTTATATTGATCAGAAAACTGTTCTGGGCATGGCCTGTCCATCAGCTTCTGCATGACGAAGGCAGACTCTGATCTTCCTGTGAAACAAGCCCATTCCCATGAGGTCAGCCCACGGCTTGGGTCAGTTGCATGAACATTTGCCCCTCAAAAGAAAAAGAAAAGCAATTAGTGTTAATTAAACCACCCACATTCCCACTGCTGTGACCAGAGGTAAGTCAGGCAGATCCCTGAAAGAAAATGTCACATAAAATAAACAATAATATTTGTGTCAAAATGAACATGCAATAAGGATAATCTGGTTCCTGACTTTATGAACTCCTTATTTATTAAAAACAAGGTCAAAGACATTAAGACTGCATATGTGAAATTCTCTTAAAATTACAAATAATGAAATAATAAATTTCACCTGCATTTAATCTTAACTGCCATTTTAATATCTATTCACTGGAGCTCACAAGAAAAAGTTACAGATATGGAAAGAACAATTCTCTACGCAGAAATCCTTCCTCATATAGATTAGTGGACTTCGTACCAGTCACTTCCACTTAGAAGAAAGGTAATTAGGCTAATAATCACAAGTTCCATGAAAATATCCACTCACTGCTCACTAGAGGTAAAAACAGCAAATAAAATATAAATAATTCCTTTAAAAGCATTAAAAATGGAAAAAATAGGAAATGAAAAAGGGGAAATAGAGAAAACAACAAACGTGCAATTCATGCTGTCTTACATCTGAAAGGACCCCGGAGAATTAGGAAATGTAGAGAAGATGGTAACAAGGGTGATCAAATTTAAGGAAAGTTTACATAATTGTCAAAGAGTGGATACTGGGTGAGATGGACCTTCGGTCTGAACCCAGAACAGCTGTTCTCATCTACCTGAGATTACCAGGATTACCAGCCCTAAGGAAATGAAGTAATTGTTAGCCAAAAAACTCTGTTATTGCCAAGTGGACCAGGCATAAGAGGCAGCTGGGATACAGGCTACACAGCAGAAGCTTAGACATTTAAAGTGTTATGTCCTGGAAGGAAATTATTTCTAATGGTCTAACCTCCTCCTATTCCCAGTTTATGATCTTTATCTCTCCGATTCTGACGTCTGTCCCCATCACCATTCTTTTTTTTCATATATGTCTGCATCCTTTTCCATCTGCGCATCCCTTTTGATCTCTCTGTCTTCCTATAAGACCCAACACGTTGGCTTTTGCCCTTGTTCTTCATTCTTTTGTTTTCAAGTGGAGTTACACTCTTCTCCTACAGGGCACTCGGATGCTTGAAGAGAGGACTGAAGAGTAACAGGAGAAGCAGGCATCCCTAGTTTACCCTATGCTATCCTTTACAAGCTCCTTAGCACCATATCCACATTGCTTGGCAAGCAGAAAATGGCAGGGAAGCCCTCCCATGATATTAGGGAGGGACCTAATGGTCATTTGTCAATGAGGGTGGCATGTGCCCAGTCCTGCTCACAGAGAAGAGCTCTGTAAAGGACACAGGAAGCTCAATTCAAAGTGCACCTGTGGAAGAATTGCTGCAAAGCAATGAGCAGCAGCAAGTGGTTTTGGTAGCTGAAGTTAGCAGGACACTGTTGCAAATACACAGCAGATTACAGCTGGTGAATGCTAAAGGGTACAAAAGACCTATCCAAAAACTGTCTTGATGGCACCAATTACAAAGAATCTGAGAGATGTGTCAAGGACTTGACAATTGGCACCATATCCTGTGCTTCGCATCCAAGTGATCCTGGGCACACCAGCTGGGCACACACATCTTGATGTTTCACAGTATATGGGTATGAAGGTGAATGAATGAAATCAAAGGAGAATGAGGAAATACTCTCTGGTGTCAGGCAGACAGGTTGTTAAGCTGAAAATCTTTTGGTTTATATTCTGCCTTTGAACTTTGACTGATCTCAGAGGGAGCTTTGCATGCTCCAGACTGTTCAGCAGATCTGCACCACATTCCCTGGGACAGGCATGGGCACTTTGCCCAGCTGCCTTCAATGTAAATGTCCTGGGTTACTGCTGAATTGTATCCCCATTCGTCTGTTTAAATCAAAAATGAATTCTGCACCTTTAAGACTGGATCTAAGAGTAAAGAAGAAGCAGTGGAATGTCTGAGGCGGGTGTTTTCAAAACATCAAGATAAGAGTTTACAGCTTTGGAGGACACACAGGGAGTGTTGTCTACAGTACAGACGACGGGAAAGAATTCTCCTTTGCTTTCTGTTAGTTCGTGACTAGCTGAAACAGAGAAGTTTTCCGGACTGTGAGTTTCTTTTCCTTTTTTTTTCCTTAGAACTGTTCAAACCTACTCTGGACTAACCCCCAGCAGAGCACCAAGAGCTCATCCCTGTGGCCCACCGGGCCTGGCTTGGGCCTGGCATTTCCCAGTGCCAGGGACGACACAGACTGAGCGAGCCGAGCTGCACCCACAGCACAGACTGGCTGGATTTGTCATCTCTACAGAGAAACAGGAGGTTTTGTTCCTTGGTTTTCATTTGTTGTGCTTGGCCTGTTAAATAAACACATTTTTTCCACTTTCCTCTAAAGAATTTTTTTTGTTTTGTTTTGTTTTTTCCTCTTTTCCTTTCCTGAACCAGTTAGGAGAAAGGGCCATTAGATTAGTTTTCTGGAGAGACCTATTCAGAAGTTCCTTCCCAAATTTACCTTAAACCAAGACAGTATTAAGCTCTGCAACATTCAGGCATGGCTTACTTGTATCTCTGGCCCTGCAGATAATTTCTGGGTTTCTTGAAAGAGTTTAAAGCTGGGTTGCAAAGAACGCTTGATTTATTGAAGGGCTTCTTTACCAGATGAAGAACCATTTTCAAACAGTCAACACAAAACTGACCTACACAGATCTTGTCACAAAAGTGGCAGTCTACCCCATTGCTTTGCAAGGAGATGTCCAGAGATCTGAGGAAAAGAGCAGAGAATACCATGATAATTTTTTTTCTGAGTGGATTACCTTGGAGAGAGCATTTCAAACTAGAATAAGGAGGACTTGATATAAGGAAAAGCAACCACAAACCAGTTTGTGATGGGTTCAGTATAACCTTTCCCACAAAGGATGTTTTGTCATTACAGGAAAATAAAGGCAAAGAGAGAGCACGAGGAAAGTGATAAACCCCTCAACTTTATTAAGTTAATTCCTAAGTCTGTGAGAAAATCCCAAAAGAGAAGATGCTGGGGACACAGATCAAGAATGGATGTGGAAGAAGACACCCTTAGCAAAATAGCAGGTCACAGTTTAAGTGTAATTTAAGTGACATTTGCAAAAAGGACCACTCAGAGAGAGAGCACCAGGGCACTGCAGGGAGTCAAGCATGGGGCCCAGATTGGAGGGCAGAAAGGAGCCAAAGAAGAGTAAATCAAATCAAAGAGTTCACGAGCTGTGAATTTGAAGAAAGGATCACAAGATCGCAGAGGCAGAATGGTTTGATGAAGTCCATGACTGCAGAAATTTGAGATAAATCAGTGAGGGGAGGGGAAAAGTCATACCAACACATGGCCTTCTGCTTCACTTACCTGTTTTTGTAACTCCCTCCCCAGACTTCTGGTCTTTGAAGCTCTCTCATCTCAGGCTATCTTCTTTCCCTGATCCCTTCTTAACACTTGCCTGAGTCTGGACTCCTTCCCAAAACAGCTGACTGTGACTGTGGCAAATTATGTGAAAGTTGTTTCCTTGATGTACACATAACAGGCAAGGAATTAATACAGGAAAAACAGCAGCTAAAGGAATTGTCTTCAAATACAAAATTTAATTCTCAGCTTGTAAACAAGCAAGAAGTATAGGCAGCTGCTTACTATTATCTTCAAGAAGAAGTCATTCCAGTTCTGATACGGTGCAGCTGTGAGAATTTGGAGCAGAGTCGTTCCAAAAGAGTGTGAGAACGTGCTCCTAGGGGCTCCCCACCTTTGCCTGGGGACTGCACTCAGCTCTGGTCCATGTCTGGGCTATGCCTGTGCCTGGCCATGTGCCCTACTGGTCTGGACTCTGACCCACAGACTTAATTTCTTGTTTGACTCAGACCTACATTATCAACTTGCCCTTGTCATTGTGGGCTTGCCTGGAAATCGCTGCAGTGCTGCCTGATCCAGGTTATTGCACCAGACCTGCCACGTTCCTTAAAGGAGCACCTCTGTTGATGAGGCTGGTGCTGAGGTCTTGATGTCACCCTTGGCTCACCTCCCTTTGAAGAGAAGCCCATTTTTTTTTAACAGATGTGTCCTCAGGTGTTTTGGAAACTCTATCTCAGAAAACAATACTACAGAGTATTGAAATCCCAACCTTCAACAGAAATCAATGCTGACTTTGTACCAAGTATCACATAATCTCTTCTAAGGCATGATTTACCATAGTTTTATTGATTTTCTGCACAAATCAGGAGACATTCCTGAACAAATCTGTCATTCAGCAGAATGCCTTATCTGGAATATACATGAGGACTCATGTCCCTTTGTAAATGTGTTAGCAGTCTTACTGAACTAATTGTCATTTCAGTGTAACTAGAGCCTACAAGTTTTCTTTCAGGAATGCTGCACTTGCCAGTTGCCTTGCTTTTCCTAGAAGTCTCCCTGAAGGTCATTTTCAGCACACTTAATTTGAATACACATGCTCCTTCCGGATATAAATATCCTAATTTATTAAGACTTCATGTCCTTTTGAGATGCAGAACTGGCATCTTGAGTTTCAGGACCGGGGTTGAGGAGGCGCAGGCGTCTGTTACCAGCCCGTTTTGTTTAAAGCCCAGCCTCCAGACCCAGGGCCACTCCGACAAGGTTACTGAAGCGGCGCTGAGTTTCCACTGGCGATTGCAGCAGGGCCCGCCGCGTGAGTAACAAGCAGCATTTCTGGCTGTGTCTCCTGACGAGCGCTGGCAGCGGCGCGGTGCTGGCAGCGCGGCAGCCTGTGACCATCAGCCGGCGGGGCACCGGCCCCCTGCGCCCGCCGTGCGCTCACCAGCAGCAGAGCCGCATGTTCCAAAGAATCCCTCTGAAACAGCAACATTTTGGCCAAGTGTCTCAGAGTGCCCTAATCTTGTAGTGATTGACCTTGGCCCCCCTCCACGAACTCAAATTTCAGAAAGAGCAGTCACTTTGGCAATCCAGCTCCGACCATCTGTCACACATTGCTGCCACCTCTTTCCCCGTCTGACTGTGCTGAATCCATGCTAAGGCAGCTAGGAAGGTGAGTTACTTTGCTTTGCTCACCTTCTGCATTGCCCTAAGTGGCTGGCCATCAGCAGAGGTCTTACGAAAGCCACTGAACAGATAACTGGGTTTAAAAACCTCCTGGCTGTAACTCTTTTCTAAACACACATAACTGCTTTGTAGCTCTGCAGGTAGACCCACAGCTGATTATGGGTGTTTCTCCTCTAGGTAGCCATGCATTTTTACATTTTAATATTGAATTTTGCTGTTTTATTTGTGAAATTGATTTTTTTTTTCCCACCGTATCTTTCAAGAACTTTTACATTCTTCAGCTCACTAGTACTTCATTGTCAGCACCCCCTCAGTGTCCCTTAAGTCCCAAACTACTTCTAAATCCATTCAGAATGAGCATTTCCCTCCTTCCCTCCCTCCGTTTCACCAGACTGTGCAGTGCTAAAAAATACTGAGATATTAAAATGGGTGCAGGCAATTTACCACATTTCCTTTGTGGCCCCTATTTTGAGCTGAAAATGTGAGGAACTGCAAATACTCATTGCAACTGCAATTTAGAAAATCAAAAGTATATTAACTCACCAGTTTAGCTGGTGGATTATCTTTGGTATCCTCACTATCTCTGATGCAGAAAGAGGTTGACAAAACTTTCTGTAGGCAAACTCAAGATGGAGGCTAAAAAAGCCATTTTCTGGCTGTCTAAAGGTATGTTCTCCCCAATATTCTGTTTTCTTATGAATCATGGAAACAAGAAGTGGCTATTCAGATGCCAGAGGCAGCGACCACAGCAGTGAACTTTGATAATGATACTTTCAGTATAAGAATCAGAATAACAACTACTGAATTATTTACATAGCTGAAAGGTTGTGAAACAGCTTCTAGCGACCCAAACAGAAAGAACAAGCTTCCCTCAGATCTCTAGTGATAACAGTAGGTCATGACATCATAAGGCAAATTTGACAAATCAGAAAATTATAGGATTGAAGTTTCATTTTAAGTGATGATTTATAACACTCACTGGAAAATTCTGAACTAGCATCTGCATGAAGTATGTGAGTACAGAAAGTGCATCTGTTTCTAGCAGTGTTCAAGCTCTCACAGTAGTTTCATAATTTTTTGTCATAAAAATTTAAAATGAGTGATCCAATTCCTGAGCCTTTGTTCCAGAGTAAGAGGCTACAGAACCTAGCAGAAAATAACACACCAGTTATCACATCATGTTTTCTGTGTCATATGAATGTCTAGAGACTGGATATTATGAAATGAAGGATAGTAATATCACTATGCTTGATAAAATAATGTGACTTAAAATACTCTGATTATGAGGGGTTAGACTCTTGTGACAGCAAAATCACTGACATGAATTCCTTAGTCAAGATCTCTCTATGAAATGGACCTGTAGGACTCTTGATATTATACAGGAATAATATTCACATGCCATTTGTTGATATTTCCACAATATTTAATTTGTGTCATATATTTTCAAGTGAAAAACAAGAATATATACTAATATAAGCTAGTTATTTAATTATTATCTTATGGTTTATATGCCAATTACTTCATATAAAAACCCCAAAATATTCTGGCTGAAAGATGCTGAATGTTAGGACTGCTCTTATAAAGGCTGTTTCCCCTCAGGGGGCCTTTTAAGTCTCCTCTCCAGGACCCCTTCACCTTGCAATACAGCTGGAAATTCAACAGCAAATAAGAGCCAAGAGCAAGAAATATAATTCCTGTTGTCAGATGTGAAGAGACACAAGTGGACAGAGACAGACCTGCTCACTCCCTGGGCCACCACTCCCTCCTTGCAGCAGGCACAGACCTGATGGTGCCAGTTGCCCATAAACCTGGAGACCAAACTCAGAGGTGTAGAGGCATTAACAAAAAAAAAAAAAAAAAAGTCAACAAATTTCCCACCAGTGTTCTCTGGTGGGATGTGGCCCCTTCACCCAACACTCGTGACAGGAGCGGGAGCCCCCAAAGCTTTCCAGTCCCCACCACAGTTCAAGGCAGAAATGGAGGTCTGGCTGTGGTCCCACCCTTGCACTGTCTGTCACACACAGAGATGGCAGCAAGCGATCTGCATGTTTTTCCCACCTGTGTCCTGGGTTCCATTAAATCCTGTTCTAAAAATTTTGATGATCCTGCTCCCCATACTCTCCTGGAGACAATCAAACTCACCCTCAGAGTTCTAGGAGAGTTCCTGGGTGAATTTGTACAAGTAAACTGAGTGCTCCTGCAGCATGTGCCTTCACTGCCTTGACTGTGGCTTATTTAAAAGCCGCACCCATTTCCAGGGAAGGCTGTAGCACAGTTCTCAGAGCAAACATCCAAAGAGCCACTTTTCTCCGTAGTTGCTAGATGGTAACAAAGAAGAAGAAGAAAAGCCTTTTGCATACCTGCCATCATCAAGGCTTTCACACATTCTGTTCGTCCCTGCATTGCAGATTTCATCAGGGCTGTGAATCCAAATGCATTCCTCTTCTCAATATCAAGCCCAGGAAAATAGTTCAACAAATAGTTTGTAATGGTTATGTGCCCTTTAAAGAAACAAAAAAGCAGAGAAAATATGTCACACAACGCAGGTTCTGTCTCAAGGATAAATCAAAAATTTACTCCTGCAGGTCTGATAACTGGAAAATGCAGATAATTAATAAGATCTCTTTTCTTTGTGTCCTCTTCCACTCATTGCAGGTCATCAGCCTTAGGGTTAAGTGGCCTTGACTTGTCCCCACAGAATATTGGGATAGGAGGTGGAAAACCTGGGTTCCCACCTTCTCTCAAATTGCTTTCCTTTCTGAAAAGTCAGTTTAAGGTAAGGGGATATCTGAAGACCAGAAATGGTCACTCTGAAGTTGCTAGGGGCCCCACTTTCTTGACCCCATGAGCAGCACTGCAGAGGGAATCCCTACAGCTTATGGAGAGAAGGCCCATCACCAAGAGCAACTGGATGCAAAGTTTCAGCTTTTTCCCTCCCCTGGTAAATTTGAGCCTCACAGTCATGGTGCTTCATTAAAAAGTGCTGAATGCACATAGTTGTTCCAGCTAATAATGCTATCAAACCATGCCAGGCTTGACACAAGAGAAAGGAATATTTTGTGTAGGGTCCCACATTTTTATTTTTCCATCTGACAGTGTAAAGCCACTTGTCTGTTCTCTTGCAGTTGGAAAATGGGGTTGATATTCAGTTTTGGTAGTAAAATTAATTATTTAAGTTCTGTTTCTAAAAGCCATTCATGGGCCTTGTATGCCAGGATAACTGGTATCTACAAGGCTATACTGAGGAGCTGAACACATCTTTGGCTAAATGGTTGGAAGACCAATTCAGACATCAAATCTTTATAATTGGACCATCAGATGAATAGCAAGTGCCATTATGACTCATTCAAAACAGTTTTCCCTTCACTTGTCAATCATTTTATGATGCTTTGGTGCTCTATAAAATAATGCCGTCTGTCAGGCAGCTGCAACAATCACAATTTAATTAGTAGGAGCTGTAAAAATATTCTCTCATCTCGCTCCGCAGACCAGATGACTATTCTGTAATGCATGCCATTCAAATTCATCTAGAAATGTTACTGAAGCAGATTATAATTCATACAGGACAATTTTGAAAGTCTATAGTGTCACATCTGGTGTAGATTTCATCAGCAGCCACTTCGTACCAACACAGTCCTCCATTCAATTTGAAAAGCAAGTTAAGAAAGTCTTTACCAATTAATTTGTGTTGCAGATGTTACTCTTTCTCTCTTATAATTTTTTTGACTCTGTTACCTTTCTGCATAACAGGAGACTCTCATGAAACCTGAGCAGATATAGAGATAATGCAGATCTGATGAGCAACTCCAGAGCCAGAGAAAGCCAAATAAAAAGCTCCCTGTGACTTGTGTAGTCTGATGAGAATGAAACATAAAGATTCAGCAAACCACAACAAGCTGAGCAAAGCAAAAGTGAACTGGGTTCAGGGCAGGATCAAGTGACCTGGTCCTGCTTACTCCATACAGAGATTTCAGCTTTACTGATTCTATGGCATAAAATAAAATCCTAGCAAGGAATCAGTGGCTACTGGGAGAATAGTTGTGCCCAAATTGTTTTGCAGGACATGCTCTGATTCGGTAATGCAGAACATGTGCCTTCATGAATGTTTTGGAACAGTTGAAATCCTGCTTTTTGACCAAAGAAACCAGAGACAAACTGAAACAAGCAGAAATAGTAAGATGGAAGGTTTTTCAGCAGTTATTACATCACTAAAGATGTTCTTCCCTTTGCCAAAAATATAATTACAGTAAGAGATTTTTTGCAAATCTGGGGTGATCCTAAGAATTAATCCTGAAAGACCTTGCTTAACCAAAACTCTCCAGGGGACTAGAAATGGCCTCAAATGAGACACACACACACACACACACAAAAACCAAAAAACCAAAAAAACAAACCAAAACAAAACAAACAAAAAAAAACCTAGCAGTAAAATAAGAAAGAAAATTAAGAACTTTGTGATTCCCGGAAATTTGTATCTCAGGGATTCCTGAAAACCACTTCAGTTTTAATCGGAGGATCTTCTGTCCTCTGAGGTTTGCTTCAGATTTCCAGTTCAAACAGATACCAAATTCAAAGAAAAACTCAGAGCTGCCAAGTTTTAGTTCAAACCCTGTCATACACTTTTGATTTAATGCCATGAAGTTTGCTTTGGTTCTCCTGTGTCTGCGTGAACAAGCAGCCTGTACCAAAATTGTAAACTGGGTGAGCCTCCTGTAATGTAAACTCTGCTATGAAAGCTGTATGCAGCTCTAAAATAAACGAGCCTGGGCTCAGCCCATTTGGTGATACTGAATTCAAAGCAGACTCTTGCTGTTTGTAAGCCAGGTCTACTTCCTACCAGAACTGGCATGTTAAGGGTTCACTTCTTCTACCTGCAAGCCATATTTAGAGATCAGCACAGATGTCTGTAATAGCTTAATTCACTTAATTGCTGCCACAAAGGAAAGGCCTATAATGATGACAATATTTCCTAATAATCTGTGTAATACAGGCAGAAGGATAAGCTGCATAGTAATGAAGACCCTTTGTCAAATAACATTTCACTCCTGAATTGTACCTGCAAAATGCTTGTGTTTGGCCTGTGGGTAGTGAATGTTTTCTCACAGATGGATGGAACCAAGGACACCCAGAAGGCTTTATCCTCTGGGTGTTATAGGTGTTTGTGTTTTCATGTATTTTTTAATAAACAGAAACTGGGATAACTTCCAATTTTGTGTTCCCAGTTCTACAGCCTCACCCCAAATTGGTGGCTGTAACATAAAACATCTATACTTTGTAAGCAAATACAACTCCCTCTGAACACCAATGCACACCAATTACTATACATTGATGTAGCTATGTTCCCATCAGCAGCAGAACTGTGGAAAAAAAAGTAATTTTCCTCCTTTCCCCCCGTTTGGTTTTTTTTTTTTTTTTTTTGTTTAAATCACTCTCCTTCCTCTTTCTTTCCACTTGTTATTTCTATCACTTGTCTGTATCAATCTCCCATTTTTTTCTGCATTGTCCTTGTAATGATGTTTAATGATTTTGCTTCTGCTTCAATAGCATCACAACCCATTTCTGGGCATCACCTGCAGACTGCAATGCATTTTCAGTTCTGGAAGGCAAGCTGTCTTTGAAAAGGAATATAAGAAGTAGGAAATATTGAGAAAGCAGGCAAACAGACTAATTTTCAAATGTGAAAAGAGCACTTTGTTTGTGGTTATTTTTCTATACTAATAAGCTTGTTAAAACAGTACTGCTTTTCACTGATCCTTCCAACCTGTCTTTCTCTGGTCAGCTGATTCAGAAAACTTCAGCCTTACATATTTTTTGGGAGGATGAGAATCTCAAATTATCAAAAGCAATATGAGGAGTTGAATTCACTCATCTTCTGAGACTCTAGTTGTTCTTTAATTTAATCCTATTTAATTCAAGCTGATGCTCATTGAGCATTGTGCTTGGGCAATCATGAAATAGCATAGGCAAGTGTGGATTTTAGACTCCTCAATACGAGTGAAGAGATATCTCTCTCATCCCTTTTAGTGTCTGTACCTCATAATACAGATGCAGACTCTGAAACACAAGGAACAATTCCTCAGGACCACACCTATTTTCCCCATCCAGTTCCTCGTTGGGGTCTGGCCGTACATCATGGCCCACCTGGCAGTGGACAGTAACAAAAATGGCAGCACTTTCTGAAACCTTCAAATACCAAAAGTCCTTGAAATAATGTGGATCTGCTATTAGACTTTACACAGGAAAACCCATAGTTTTGGTATAAATAACGGTGATCTCAGAATAATTTATTTTGCAAAATGTGATTACTTTCACAGCCTAAAGTTAACCCCTCCCCCAACAAATAAATTATCCACTAAATGCAAGCATGCATAAACAGTGCTTCCTAGTCTTTATAATACACTGCTCAGTGTTACTACTTAACATCCAACAATAATTAAGCAGCATCTATTGCACTGTAACTCCTTTGGTTGCAATGTTAGCCTCACAGTTATCTCTATTAACGCTGCAGCAGTATCTTGTGACAATTAATTAAATAACTGGTGTAAACAGTGTAGCTCAGGATTAGCACAGGCAGGGGAAAACATCCAAGTTGTTGGGGTTTGTATAAGCTTCTGTTGACTACAATCACTTCCAGTTGCTTTTGGGATCAATAGCAAGTACTGGCAGATAGTGTCAAGTCAATGTCAGCCTGCTGGATTAATTCTGAGCTCATTATCATGAGTTATAAAGGTCAAGGAGGAGGCAGTGTTAAACCTTTTCTAGTCCAAATTTATATTAGGGCAGATAAATAAAAGTAGATTAGTGTTTTGGAGACTTTTCCACCTTCTTTGGAAAGCTACTATACTCATGACTTTGCTATGAATGTGGTCACAGTTCTTTCTTCCAGTATTCACCCATATTGCAGAAGCTTCAGCAGGGTTCACTATTTTGGTAAAACACAAGGTTAGGTACTACCTGGAAATGTCCAGTGACACTATTAGTAAATTGACATGGAAACCAAACTTCTCCAATCTTTGGACATGGCTTGTAATACCCATTGATATTCCCTGATGGAAATATGTTCCCTTCAGGCAGGCAGTGTCCAGGAGTGAGGACTATGTTCCACAAACTCCCACAAACATCCCAGACTCTTCACCGTTTATTAGCAGACATGATAAAGATCAGCGATGCATTTCCTTGTAAAGCGACTGCCTTTGCAGAGGGTGCTTGAAGGACACAAAGGAAACCAGAGATGCAGAGCTAGGCAGCCCCTGGAACAGCTTTTAGACTACAAAGTGATGGCATCCTTCCTTGGAGAAATTTTCCCTCATTTACGTGTTTTAGCACTTTGTTAACACTTGTTAGAGGAAACTAAAGCTTCCCTTAAAGATTAAAGCACAGCCCTTCAGTTTAAACAGAAATAATCAAATTACTGCTTTCTAACTGAACACTGGAAGCAAAGAACTCTCCTGGGAGCTTCTCTTACATGTAAGTTATCTGTTAAACTCGTTCACTGAATACTACCATGCTGGGTGGGATAAAAGAAAACCTTGTGCATCAGGTTTCATCAGGATTAAAATTATCAATGTTGATATCAGCTGTTAAAAGGGATCATTGGCAAATACTAAATCCTGATGAGATTTTTTGCTTTTCAGCTACGGAGTGGATGAAGAATATTCTAGCAGATAAGGTGTGTCTTACTGATGATATGTTTTCCTACAGTCACGAATTCCTAAAGACCCGCTGAGGTTGGAGCAGCAAGCATGGGAGAAAAGCACTAATGCAGCACATTACGTGTCCACAGTGTTCAACTGTTGCTTGCCAGAGCAAACGTTGGAAAATAAGCTTAAAGGAACAAGGCACTATAACACTGCACACTTGGGACTAGATTTTCTTTATTTATAAAATAAAATAATTAATGGCATCTACTAAAAATTTATAGCTTTTGCTGCCTTTATCTGCTGGATAAATACTACTGTAGATTAATTCAAAGAAAATCACGACAAGCCTACTCAGGAGTGGGCTTGGCCAGAATTATTTTATACAGAATAACTCCTTTCAGGGATTGGAAAAAAATTCCTAAAATAAAGAAAACTAAACACACACTTCTCCCAAGACCCTGCATGTAAGAGGTGATACAGAGAGCCTTACCTGCCTGTGCAGCTGTAATTAGAGCCGTGTTCCCTTCATTGTCCTGCCAGTTCACGTCAAGGTGAGGGCATTGTGCTAAGGCTATTACAATATCCACATAACCTTGGTAACAGGCAATGATAAGACCATTCTGTAAGTAAAATATAAAATGAGAGTTAGGTTTGCCAGACTGAGAAAAGTTCACTAAAGAAGCTTACTAGACAGCTTTATTTATTTTAAATTTTTTTCCAGACTGAAGAACTGAAAAGGTACCACAGTAACCAGTGATCAGCTCTAAGCACAATGTTCAGATCCAAAATGCTTCTTTTTATCTCTGCCCTTTGGCAAGTAACGTTTGATATTCCTCAGAAATACCTAAGAGAGTAGATAATAAATTATGCTACTTGCAAAGTAACTGTTTATAAATGGCTTATGCTTATATGGCTATATACTCTATACTCAAATGAGAATAAATCTGATTTTATTGTATAATAAAATGAACATAGCAGGTAAGATGAACTGAACCTTCTCTGAATATTAATTCTCTGAAAAACAACTACTTCTTCCGTGAAGGGAAAGTGATAGGCAGGAGTCGTGTTCATACTGCCTGTTGCTATCTTTAAATAATTCAAATTTCCCATTAGAACTATGCCTCCTTTTTTTAATAATCATAAATAAAATTAAATTGCTTTTAGAGGTCCTGTTTAATGTGTTTTATGATAGCTGGAGGCTGTAAAATTTCCAGGAGGAAGCCAAGCCAGGAAGTAAACCTTGTAACTACACTTGGCACCCAGATACTGCTTCACTCCACAGCAGCAAACTGACAGCTTCCCTAAAATACAGCAAAATACACTTGCCATTAATTAAATGGAACCACAGTGCTTAATCCTGTCTGCTCTCTTGACCACTAGGATTAGAGCCATTATCTCCAGTCTTCAGGATTACTTGGCAGCCCTGTTCATCTGCCGGGGCTGGTGGGTGTCGAGGAGGGCGGGCACAGACGAACCAGCGAGAGCGCCGAGAAGGGGAGGGCAGACACAGATCAAAACTGCCCGGCAACCCTGCCTGCCCCAACGGCACTCACTCGAGACACTGGCAAGGAGAACCTGGTTATGAAAAGAGAATTGCCCACCATCCATCATTTTTCTCTTGCCTACACGTTCTCTTTATTTCTTTTCTTCGTGGACATTACTGAGACAGAGATGTTCACCAGATGCCAACTGTGGCTTCTGATTTATTGTCATCTTAACTAGCGATTATTTATTCAGTGTCCTGTCTCACTGTCATTCTGGATAGTTCTGTTGGCTGAGGTGGCAAACACTTTCATTGAGATACAGGAGTGATATCTACTCTTTAGGCTGTTCACAGGTTATGTAGGTTATTTTTCAATTGCATCTTTCAATAAAATAATTACTTTGCTTTCTTTTGTTCTCAATTCACTCTCTTGCCCTCAGCATGAAGCAACACCTACCACTGCTTTGTAAAGAGCATCTTCATTTCCTTGTGAAGAACCTGTAATACTTCAAAGCCTTCTATTGAAATTGTACAGAGGATTCTGCCAAAAGTCATATATTTTCTTTTTTTCTTTTTTTTTTTTTTACTAAACGTATGTACTTTCCTGGTGGGATTGTTCAGATTAATCCAAGTTTTACTGTAATGTAGCGGGTTTAGATTTTAAGAAAAATGTGTCAATGTCCATTTTGTAAGGATTTGAACATTATTTCAATTCCTTAATAATTTAATTTTTCACCTGATGATCAGGATATAGGTCTTTACAACTCCAAAAGCTGTGCAGATTTAAAACACCATGCAATCATTCAGTAAAACGTCCGTTACTTATGATAGCAGAAAATTAAATTTACAATTGTTTGGAGACTAAAAGCTTTTGACAATAAGAAGAGGGATTCTATTGTTTGCTGAAAAAAATGGCATTTTCGAAGATAGTTTCAAATAGGCTGTAAGAATAACTAAAAGTAGCTATCATCTCTTAATGAAAAAAACCAACCATTGTGCTTTACCCAATATCTGGAAGATATTTTCACAGCATATTTTCCCACAACATTTTTGTGTTCTAAATATGCTTAGATGCTTAGAATAAGTTCATTTTTTTGTTCTCTTTGTAAAAGAGCAAAGTTAAAATATTGTAAATATATAGTAAAATATTGTAAAATAATTAATAACAAACATTAGTTTGGGGATTTGGGGGGGTGGGTTTTTTGTTTTTTGGTTTTTTTGTTTGTTTGTTTGTTTGTTTTTTTGATTTTTTTTGCAAGAGGTTTTTGCATTAAAGTATTGAGGGATTTAGTCCTACTTTTAGTGGGTACCTCCATCAGATATGAACTAACACATCTAACAGTGGCATTCTGATTTCAGCTGATATGAGACACAAATTATCTTCAAATCAATCAAACTCGCTCACCATTCTGAGTTTAAAAGCCAGAAGGATTACTTAGGCGTCAACATTTTATGAAGTTTATTTTCCAAAGATGCTATCAAAGACTACTTGCTTAATGATAAAGAAAGGCAACAGAGAGCAGGAGCTTTCTGAGGGATTACATGATGCAGTAGCACAGAAAATCATCCTTGAAGAACAGTTTTACAAATCTGAAGTGGGCCAGATAAGAGTGTGAGAACCCAGTATGTGGTGGAGTGTATGCCCAGCAGTCCCTGGTTGAGAAGCAAAACAAGCAATGGCATGAGGACATAAAATCAAATCCCTTCTGTAAAGCTGATGTGTTTTTTTCACCCATTGCAGCTCTGTGGGGAGGTGGGTGAGACAGACTGCTTGCTGAGGGACTGCTTTCCTTTGCATAACCCTTCCAAAGGTGTCAGATACTGGATGGGGTACGGGAGGCTGCAGCTTTACAATGAAAGTTGCAATAAACTTCTGGATTTGATGGTTATTTACAAAATCTTCATGCAGTGATACAATGATAATTTGTGTTATCAAGTTGCTTTGGTTTTTCCTATTTTTTTTTCCTTTTGCATCCATTTCTGACCCTGCCTAAATTCTGCTTGTTGAAAACTAACACAAATAGGTCAGCCAGCATGTGCAATCAGACGATATCAAAGTGAGTTATTAGTCTGGAATCTTTAAGTTCATATACCAATAAATACTATCATATATTAAAAACTCCTTCAACAGTCTCAATTAATAAGTATAAGTGATACAAAATCGCCTCCAGCAAATTGCCTTTTGAAGTGATCAGTAAAGCAGTAGCCTGTATCACAGCAGTCTGCAGGAAAATGCAGCTGTGCACTTAATGTCCTTTCAAAATCTAAAAATAAATGAGTTTTAGTTAGAAAATACTGAACCTGAACAATCTGGTTACCCTGAGAAGAAGAGAGATGGCATTAATATTCTAACAAAGGCAACCATTATTCTGCTCCTCATATGAAAGGCCACAATGCAATTATGAAATGGTCAGTGTACATGGAAAAAAAGTAATTTTTTTAAATTGAATCTCACCATTACTTTTGTCAGTAAGATAAATTCTCAGAAGTATTCACTACTTCTGAAGGCTTTAGGACAGAGGAAGATGGATAATTCTTAAAAGTGTGTCCTCTGACTAGAAGGAATTTTCTCCTTCAACAGCGTACTTTCCCCTCTTCCCTTCTGTATATCTTCAAACACCGTTAATTTTAGATAATAATAAAAATCAAACTATTCCCGTTAATATACAGTAATAGATGCCAATTATTAGACAGTGTAACTGTACATATGTCACAGCATGCAAGCACAGTATCCCTCCTTTCCAAGGATACTCCATTATCTGCCTTTCTCTCTCCCGATCAGTGGCCGGGGTTGCTGCACATCATTCTTCCAGATCAATGAAACAGATCCTCTGTGCATAAGAGACGTAAAATATGAAACAAGGTTTGCAACAGATCCTGTTTCATTTTTCAAATACTGCACACAGGCCCTGTGTGACAAAAAAGCATGAGTCATCCCTCACACCAACTACATTAACATCAACCGTTGCTTTTCCAGAGAAGGGGGTTTGAAAGTCAGCTCAGTAATGGGTTTTTTTCCAAGTAGAAGCCACAATACTTCCTGGTATTGGGGGGTCTATCTTTCCTCGGTGGAATATTTGGCATTTCACAGAGCTTTCCCACAGTTTTACTGTAGTATATGATATATCTTATTTTTCGGGTAACCAGCACAGTTTTGAAAGATCCCCCTTTGTTTTGAAGTGACAACAAAATTATCAATATTTAGAACATATGACAAAACAGTCTTAGATAAACTACTTGTCTTCCATATATTCTAAATAAAATATAATTACTTTTCTTATTTTCTTCTCACAGTACACAAATTAACATAACAGGCATGGGACTACCGGAAGTTAATCAGATGTTGCAACACCTTCCTTGAGCAGTGAATCTTCTGATTCTTTTTAAAATGATAATTCTTCATGTGTCTTTGATTTCATGCAAGACTGGAATAGTGCTGCCACTATGGAAATAAACTCTATTTTGTTCAGCTGTGTTGGCTAATGACATAATAATGTCTGATTATGTGAAGTCATGGATATCTCAGGAGACAATTTTATAAATCAGATATTATGACAAAATTACTGATGTAAGGCTATTTGTACATTAGATCATTACAGATAATAGAGATCACAAGAAATACTCAAGGATCAATATCAAGCTGAATAACAAGCAAATCACATACAGCATGCAATTAATTTATCTTTTTAAAAGTTCTCTTCAGGCAACTTATTTTCCACCAAGATGCTGAAAATGAGAACAGCTTATTATAGTTTTTTGCCAATTACCCCAGACAAAAATGACAAAATGACTGGCAAAAGACTACATTGGTATTACCCATTGCTCTCCACAAGCACTGTGATAAACAACTGTCCAGTGTGCTTTGCATGCATCTGTAACTACTAATGACGATTCTGCAAGGCTGGTTTACTAGCAGTGATTAAAACCACATGTAATTGAATTAAATGAGATAATGATTCATCGTAATCCATAATCACATGCAAGGACAACAATGAAAATTAAGTCTAAGTTAAAAACATGTTATAAAAAACCCCCAAAATAGTAGAAATTAAAGAATAAAAAAAAAAGGCAATAAAAAGTTATGTTGAAGCATTTTCTTGTTGATTTATCAAAATAATAATTCATATGTTTAATATATTGTTTTATACAAAACTCACACTATAACAGAAGTATATATATAACCATAATTCTTGTACAAAGCAAAAAAAAAAAAAAATAAAATAATCAAATCAAGTATTTCAATGTAAATCTCCCAAAATCATTTGAGGATAATTCTGATAATTCTGATCTCCACTAAAAGCTCTGCAACTGAGTGAAACTTCACTCTAACAGAGAATCTAAATTTATCTTGTATTAAAAAAGAGCAAAACGTAGCCCTGAGCACCATGATCTGCTATATGCTAATTTTTGTATCGTGCACAAAACCTTCCAGAATAAAAATGGCAATCTGAGAAACTTTCAAAAGTGGCTTGAGCTTGTTTTATATTTGATTTAGGTTGATTATTTCAACAGCAACAGAGACAAGGTAATTATTCAGGTCATCAGTCCTGCAAGAAGTGGTGTTTATGTTCTACAGAAATCCATCAAGCATATAAGCCCTAATATTATCTGCAGAAAATAATTTCGGCTGACCTTTTAAACAAAGGGCTGCAGCAGCTTAGTCACATGCACATTTGTATTGGAAAAGTGACACAAAAAAAGAACTGGAAATTCAAATAAATTTTGTCCAACTGTTCAAAACCCCACATGCCTGGAGGGGGTAATGGGGGAGAAACTAATTTTTCCAGGGAGGGTTATCAGAGAAGTACAAAAGGGTATCCAAGCAGGGATGGAGCATTAGTGGGCAAAACTCTCAGCCTGCTCTGCAAAGGAACAGAGAAGCCCAATGCCCAATCCCGTATCCAAAATCAAGCTCAAATGGTGCTTCCCCTGCCAGCGCCTCAATGCTGAAGGCACAAAACTGCCACCTTTGCTTTGCAGCATGATGGGCTTTTCAAGGTCCATTTCCCATGTGGACCACACTTCACTACATAAAAACACAGTCCAGTCCATGGACACACAGTTGATGACCCATCATTTTTCTGCTCCAATTTTTGGGATATGTTCAGCTTCACTTATATCATAAACACCTCTTCAGTCAGGTCACATGTCTTTAAGTAAAGGTATATGTATCATCTCTGCAGAAATCCTTACTTAATCTATTCTAATCCAAATCCCCATGATCACCTCTAAAAATAGTCCCAGGAAAGTTTGCTTTACTACGCCTGCAAAATCTTGCATTACACAACGAAGGGAACCCGTGCCACTTGTGTAATATAGCAGACCACAGGAAAAGGTAATAAAAATAGTGGGATTTTCCTTATTTACTAACACGTACGTCATCTGAATTGGTTTCAGCATCACTGGTGATATAAGCAGCTGGCAGAAACCTCGGAAGTAACTGCCAAGAGCCATAAGGGACTTACAAGGCAAATAAATACATATTGTGTAGTCAGAAATATTCCAGTGGGTGGGATATATAAGAAATATGTGGCAATTCTGAGAGACACTTATGAGATATTAACCTTTCTCTATTTTTTTTTTTTTTAATAATATCAAGATACATAATAAAAGCAAATAATTCAGTAGAAAATCTAAACCCCATGAGCTGATGGGGACTTAACGGTTGTGCACTGTTCCACAGGAGGCTGGAACAGGTGCCCAGGTCCTGCACTGCCCCACATATCCCAACACCAGACATCTAGGTGCCTTTTGGCACAGCTTTCTTGACCAAAGTCTGGGAAAGAGGACAGCTGAAGAGATGATCATCAGCCTGAGGGAAGCCTGATGGGAAAATAGTGATCTTTTTTCTCCTCACTCCTGCAGGGAGTTCTCATCTTCCCATGAGGCAGAGTCCAGGTAAGACAACACCCGGGTGCTCAGGATGCACCTCATCCTGCACCCCAGGGATGCTCCAGGAACTGTGGAGGGTAACTTCTCTCTCACAACTTCTTTACCTGCTCCATCTGCCACCACCTCTCACCCCAAATCACACCATGTCCAGAGGCCTGGAGGGCTGATGAAGCACAGAAGAGATTTTTGGACTGTACAACCTGACAAGCAGCTGGTGGTGGCTGGCACCTCCTCTCCCCACCACCAGAAAAAAGGGCTGATTTGATCCTGGCTGTATCGCATCCTCTTGACAATCATTTCCATGGCAGAAGTAGGCTAGAAGCAGAGGACACTCAGGATTACATCAAACAGCAGGAACAACCCTGCAGGAAAAGTTTGAGCCAAGGGATGCAGTGCTGACTGAGTGGCAGGAGGCCTGGGCTGCACTGCCAGCTGTTTTCCTCTGATTTATGCTGGCACTTGATGCTTCTTGAAACAGTAGCAACTGGATCTATGTTATCACACCAAAAATCTTTTACTGCTCTTTACTCTCTGAACCTCAGGTGGAACTGAACATGTGAACAAGAGCCAGCAGCAGCCACAACTTGCTTAGGCTTATTTTAACATTGAGATTCTTGAGTTAGGAAATTGAATGTGATTCCATTGACACATATCTAAAAAAACCCAAACCTGCTCAAGCTGTTAGCAGATATACACATTCATGCTCAATATCAATTTTGTTAAAATACTATATAATTTTTCAGCGACAGCTGGTAAAGGATTAGCAATCTGCTCATCAATGTGAAATTTCAGCAGGAAAAAGTTCCTTTGCTAGTCACGGCTGACTGACATGCAAGAAAGCATATACAGAATCAAGAAGCTTATATGGAGAGAGAGGAAACTGGATCATTTTCCCACAGAATGATATTTGATGTATGCAATCAGTCCAAAATAAAGCTTTGCAATGTATGCAAGATCTCTGGTCACAGCAGAACTAAACAAGGCATAATTTTAGACAAAGACTAAGTAAAGAAACTTTAGGGAAATACTGTTTAATACAAATAACATAGCCTTCAAATGAACTGACAGGTCATCTAGTGGAGCTTAGCGTTATACATAAGATAAGGGGAAGTTGTATCAGGATTCAATAACAGGGCAAAACAGCCCAGAATTTCATTTTTGAGAAAGGGTTCTGTGTTCTGTTTATGCAGTGCCTGGCTGCAAAGAACTGAAAATAGTGTGGGGAAATGGTAGGGAAAGCAACACAAATTTTATCAGATTTAACTTCATATTTTCATTTTATTTAGACTGTTATGTTGGGTATAACTAATAAATAGTGATGATCCCTGATAAATAATGCAGCCTTTACTAATCCTAGCTTACCTGTTTGTACTGCACATAGCAATCAGTGTTAGCACTGTCAAATGTTAGTGATAAGATTTCATAGTGGTGGTGGTAGTAGCACATAATCCATAGCAGCCAAATTTATACAGTCCTCTTTGCTATGCCTGTTTTGGCATCAGTGCTAAACACAGGACATTCTGTTTTTAAAAAACCAAGAGGTCTGGCTTCAGAAAAGAACGTAAATTCTTTACTGTGAGGGTGGTGGGGCACTGGAGCACACTGCCCAGAGAAGCTGAGGATGTCCCATCCCTGGCAGTGCTCAAGGCCAGGCTGGATGGGGCTCTGAGCAACTTGGTCTAGTGGAAGGTGTCCCTGCCCATCACAGAGGGGTTGGTTGGAACCAGATGATCTTAAAGGCCTCTTCAAAACCAAACCATTCTGTGATTCTGTCTACTGAACTTTAATGAGGGGATCCTGATATAAACCCTGAAGGCACAAATCCTATGTCTTTACTTTAAGATGCTTTACATCTTAAACATTAGCAACCCAAACCATTAACTGCAGAGGGCTGGGGAGGCCATGTGATATTCTCCCACCAGCATCAGAGTCCTGCTACAGCAAATGCTGAGTGGATTTTAATTTCATTCCTTTTTCTTTCACTGGCTTGATATGTAATGTTTGCAAATACTTCCAGTGGTTGGAAACCATTCTGTGAACAAGGATGATGTATTTCTGGGTGCGTAAATGAACAGTATGTTATTGTGCTGTGCTCGGAACAGCTGTTTCCAGCTATCGATAGATTCAAAGCAGAAAAGTGCTGACTGCTTCCTCCTGAGGATGCCTGAGGCTGGGATCACTTGCTGCTTTGGATATTTGCTGCACAAAGCTGCAGTGGGTTTGGGCATCACTGGAAGAAAGAGTGTTTGTAATAAACCTCAAACTATATACCTTTTGTGGATATAATTATATGTAAAACATTTTGGAGACTCTCTCAATTGCCAGATTACTTCAAAACCCAATGCTGAAATTGTAGTCTTCCCATGAATTCTATCACTGAAGCATTTTGTTTATTCTATTTTCAGAAAGACAAACCTCCTAAAAGGTAAATAAAATGATAGCCAAAGCTGGGTCATCTAATGGCATAACTAAACCTGGTGTGACCTGTATGCAGTACACTACTCTCTCAGCACACAAGGCCTCTGGGAACATTCAGAAGCAAGTTTAGATGTGAATTCCAAGCCCTGTGCCTGACAAACTCCACTGTTAACTTCTCTCCTTGTCTTTGAATAATATATATACCTTTATACACACTTGGGATGAAAGTGATAGTTTGCATCTTTTAAAAAGCATTTTGTAGGGCATTGAAAAGCCATGTGAAATGCATTTTGTACACTGACATGACTCTGTCAAAAAGACCTCCCTTTGACTTTAAAGCGTATGATTCAACTCCTCTCTGTGTTTAATAGATGCATTTTCCTTTTTGTTATGTTCTGTCAGATGCAGGCAGCTGTAGTTGAGATCTGTTGCAAGAAGCTTAATAGAATGTTTGAATGCATAGTTTTTTTTCATGAGACCTCTTCAAAAGTAGTGACACACAAAATCTTTGTAAAGATAAATTTCAATTTGACACTGAGCAAAAGATGAATGTACAACCTTTTATGCCGTCAGAATCTATCACTGTATCTAATCCGTCTCTTCTGTAAAGAACATTTTAAAGCCTCCAGAACATTTTCGCTATGAAAGTCTCAAAAATGACCAGCGATGAGTTTGCAAGCACCCTCTTGTGGCAGTAAGGTACTGTAGTTTTGTTTAGCAAAGACTTTCCCAAGAAGTTTCCCAGGTTTTCTTCCAACTTTGGTAAATTCATTTTGCTACTGTTCTTCTGAGTCTTTTGGCTGTGAAATTACACCAGACTTCAAACCTTGTACTGAAAGAGCCCAGGAAGAGATCTCTCTGTCAGTGGCTAATCTCCCACTGGGGGGAAAAAACAAACCCAAAAACCCAATGAACAAACAAACAAACAAACAAAGTCCTTAAACCTAAAAGCTTTTTCCTCAGAAGAAAATAATTTTAATGAAGTAAAATACCCATCAGGGTGAAATCTCTTCCTTGCAAAGGTGCTATTCTCACCAAGAAGAGCAACTGTACACCCTTCTTGGGACTCCAAAGGGGAACTGACCACACACTACACACAGTGCTGCATAATGAGGTGGAACTAGATGAACTTTAAACTCCCTTCCACTCCAAGCCATTGTATGATTCTATGATTCAATAATACCACATGCAATAGTGCCAGCCTATTTCCTCACCCTTGGATCTAAAGAAGCTGTGAGATCACTAGAAGCTCAGTTTCCACATTAGAGTGACATTTGACAATGAGTTTCATAATGGCTTCAGTGGATACGTAACTCCCTCTGTATCTTCCTCCCAACATATCCTGTGCTCCGCCTCTTGAACCTCATTGCTTCCTTTTCTCTAGCACTAATAATAACACTCCCTCTTGATCTTGGATCTTCTAATAATAAGCTTATTGATCCAGAAATTGACCCAAATGGACCAGGAAAATGTGGTAAACTTTCTTCCCCAGTGAAGAAAAGACAGGGAAAAGGACCAGCTGCCCTTGCACAGCAGAAGGGCACATGTGTCTCAGATGAGACTATTAGTGTTTCCCCTATAGGATTCACCTTACATACGTCTGTCCAGATGTGCTATCACATAGCAACAATCCTCTTTTCAAACAAGAGGATAACATGGTAACAACAACCTTGTTCATGGAAACGCAAAGTAATATTCAGAAATAAATGTACGTTGAAACATTACTAGCAGATATGAAAGGGATTATCCACCTGGACCAGGAATTGCTATTTTACTTCTATCAAGCAAAGATCCCACTGATGGGATCTTGTTATCTTGCATCTTCAGTTTATCACCAACTAGTGCAAGTGACAATGGCTCATTGGATGTCGAAGTGTCCAGGTTCTTGAAAGCCCTTATCATTATGCTTTCCAAATGAAAGAGCTTCCTTCATCTAGGTTATGTTTCTGGTTCTACCTAGACTAGGTTTCCACTCATTTATGCCCCTTCTTGCTCTTTCCCTAGTTCTAACAAAGCAAAAGATATTTTTTTTTGTGCATAAATATAAAAAATGTATCCTGCTTTTTTATTAAAAAAACAAGTGGTTTTGAGCAATACATGCATCTGTGGTGAATGCATGGGACGTTTTTCACTCAGAGACCTAAAGTGGATTTTTTTAGGTGTGGATTAGTGTCAACTCTTGTGATCCTAAAAGGTTGCAATCCTGTAATCCTATAGCTCTATGGAATGCAGCTGCTGTGGAATATTACAGATGACCATGCTGCAAGCAAAACCAATGTATTTTTATAGGTATTACTCCTAGTACTCAGGCCTGTGAAACTGGAGGAAAGTACCACAGTTCCTGACTTCATAGGAAGGTTTCCACTCTTTCCCACCAGTGCCATGGCTTGTTACTAGTGCTCCACAAATTGCACTGAAAAGTGATTTTCCATAAAAAGAAGAAAAAAAAAAATCAAAAACAAGAACCAAAAAGATAGAGACAGAGAGAGAGAGAAGAGGCACTAATAATTATTTTTTTAAACACGATCCTGAAAATTTCACTTTTTCTGAATGCTGAAGATTTTTGGTTCTGGGTGAAAACACTACCTTCAAACAAAATATGCAATTTTGCAGTAATGCATGGTTCACAAGCACTATAATTTTATTCTTTCAGTTTTCATCTTTTATATGTGTTAGAACCACCTCTGGTGACTATGATCACATTTTAAATTACAGCAGAACACATGACCTGTGTTTCAGTACGACCTCTATTTTTTATGTAAATGTGCTTTGGCCAAGGACAAACAGGGTTGTGCTCTTGTGACTTACACCTACAACATTGGCTCTGTAATGTTCATGGCTGATTAAAGAGCAAGGACTCCTACTATAACACCCATCAACCTACAATTCTGTCTATTTAAGTAATAAAGTAATTGATAGGCTGCACACAGCCACTGGAGAGGAAATCCATCATGCCTCAGGCTTCTCATTAAGAAACAGATCCTTCCTGAAGGTTTAGCATCACCCTGTGAAAAATACATCTATCTTAAGAGAAGGCAGAAATGCAGTTTTGAAAGATCAGAGACTACACTTGGCTATACCAAGAACACTGCTGCTAATGTTTTGCAGGTCCTAGTGAATAGCCTCACATTAATTTAGTGCTGTATTTAGGGAATAGGCTCATCCACCTTTATTAATCTGAGAGAGGTTCAGCCTGGTGGGTTTTGTTTGAGAAAGAACACACTGTGACATAGAATCAATCTGCCCAGAGGGACATTTTTTCCTCTAGTAGCTCACTAGTAGCTCAGAACCTTTTAAAAATCATGAATAATGTGTTTCAGAAGCAATCTTGGGGTTTGTTGTTGGTTTTCTCTTTTTTTTCTTCAATGTGCATTCCCATTTTAAATTTCCCTTTAATTATCTCAGTTGACTAGATAAGGATTCACTGTAGCTGTATCTGGTATCAGAGTGTGAGTAAACAGTTCAAGAAAGGTGAAAATCATGTTTGGAATACCCAGGTGGGACACAGTAGCATCACCATCTTATCTGCCTCAAGTTAACTACAGTATTAAAACTTGAGTTTAATAAACAAATGCAGCACATGCTGGTACAGCATGTCCTTGCCTGGTGGCAAGAGCAGAGTGAGTCTTTCCTCTTCTACAGAGCCACCCTGTTTATCTCAGCTGAGAGTCTAGCTCCATGCAATAAAAGGCAGGAAAGCATCTTCTGTCACTGTGCTTGGATCTAAAAACCTAATCTTCTAATGAATACACTCCATGCACCTAAGTAATAAAGAAACGTAGGGAGCAATTGAACATTAACATACTATTGAATCTGAAGAAGCAGAACTGGGAAAAAAAAGGGAGAGAAGCAATTTCACATTTATATTAAAATAGTTGGAATTTCTAGAGATCACTTGCCTTTGTTAAAACAGCTAAATCATTAACAGACTATATATACTTTATAAATCAGTTTCAGTTAAACAATCCGGAAACAATTCTCCAATTTCATAATACTGGAGAATATTTAGATAAACTGTAAAACAGATATTATTAAGGCAAGAGTCCAGGAATTCACATAAGCGGTCTGCTTTCACAGCTTTCTCAACAAACGAACAGTTTTTGCTGAGAAGAAGCACTCCACAAAAAACCCAGCATGTATCAAACACATCTGATGGAGGTTTCTCAGAGCTGTTTGCAGTGAGCTTGACACATCTCTGTGTGCCACAGCAGCTGAATCACAAGAGTCTTTGGGTATGTCAAGACTTTGCTCGACTGCAGGGTGGCATTTTTTTGATAGCAGCTCACTAATGACAGCAGTATCTGAACACACTATGGGACCTTCAAATGATGCTGCAGGCCCCTGGAGCAGAGAAAAGTTAGCTGGCTTATAGGAAGTTTTCAGTATACAGGCAGAAACTAAAACTCAGAATCACACAGAATATGCTGGGATGAAAGGCAACCATCAGGATCATCAAGTCCAACTTCTGGTGCTATGCAGGACAACCCAAGAGTCACACCATGTGCATGAGAGCATTGTCCAAACGCATCTTGAACTCTGTCAGCCTTGGTGCTGTGACCACATCCCTGGGGAGGCTGTCCCAGTGCCCAACCACCCTCTGAGTGTAAAACCCTTTTCTAATATCCAACCTAAACCTTCCCTGACACAACTTCAGGCCATTCTCTCAGGTCCTGTCACTGTCACCCAGAAAAGAGATCAGTGTTTGTTTCTCCTCATCCCCTCACAAGGATGCTGTAACTGCAAAGACTGGTTGGTTAGAGAGACTTGTTCATTGAAATAGTAGAGAGGTGACTTGCAAATTTTCTTCATTTTTATGGTGCCCAACTCCAAAGCAGTGGAATTTTCTAAGAGATGAGAATAAACACATTTGCTTCAAAACAATACTGCAAAGAAGATTCCATTAATATTTGTGCAATTTTTATATTTCATAATGATGATGGCCGTGATGGAGAAAGTAACTTTCCCACCATTAGATAAGCATGGAGTGGTTAACAGAAAACAGGAATAATGAGTATAAAAATCTGGGATGAAGAGATATTTCTGTATTTAAAATGAAGATAGTGCATGCTGGTGTTAATAAATATTCTACTATAAATTTGGTATTCTGTTACTAGCAGTGTATGACAACATAAATTTTCACCTGTGCAACATAATTGCATACATTATACTGAATAAAATCCCCTACGTATCTACTCCATAAAGAATAATAGTATTTTTTCTAATTTTAGTCCTTGTCCATTTAGCAGTCACTCACAACCCACACTTAACAAATCAAGTCATTTTAGAAGAGATGGAGGCAAAACCAGAAGACTGGCATTTTTAGATTTGATTGATGATTAAATATATTCAACCACAATTAAGATGCCAAATGGTAAATATTTTGCCCACTTTTTCTTTTTTTTTTTTTTTTTTTTTTTTTTTTTTTTTTTTTTTTTTTTTTGGCACTGAAGAAAGAAAGATGCAGTTTATTCTGCCCTGACCTTCAGAAGCAGAGGCACTGAGAGTTACACCTTCTGTTCTAAATTTTTTTAAATTCCTCTAATATGTATTTCGTCATCCAGTGCTAAATGTCTCATTTCCTAGGTCTGACTCCCACCTGGTTCTTTGGCCAAAGAAATGTACAAATAATACTTTTGGTTCTGAAAAAAGTACAAATAATACTTTTGGTTCTGAATATCATACAGAAGATATGATATTCTAACTATATAGACTTCAAAGCCTCTGAGCCCTTTATTCCACAGAGAACATTCCACCTGATACAGAAGCCTACCAGACTCTGCACAACTCTACCAAATGAGAGCAAAAACCCCTCCCATGTCTCTCAGTTAGAGGTCAGATGAAATTGCATCAGCTGCACAAAGGCAATGACTCATACAGGAGCAGTAAACTGAAGGATATGTGTACCTTAATGACTTCGAAGACCTTTTACAGGTTATGATCCTTTCTGTTTTTGATTCAGGAGTGTCATGTCTCTCATCCACCCTTAAGAAAAGTGTGTTCTAACCTATCCTACACAGCTGGATATTAGAAAGCATAGGGAGGAAATATCAAGGTCTTGCCTTTACTGGAAGACTAACAACTTATAATTTCCTTCTCTTTTTAAATTCACATACAAGCAAACAGGATTTGAAATCTGGTACACCCAGATTTGAAAATTGTTGATTTTATAGCATTTTACTTTCTGTATATCTTCATTCAGATTACATTTTTATGGCATGAATAACCTCATCAACCTGTGCCTTTCTTCATCATATATCTCTAGCCTAAATACTTGCTTAGGGAGGAAAACCTCTCATTAACTTAGACTTAAGATTTTTTCAGATACTATATAATTAATTTTCTAAGTAATTCCTGGTTTCCCCTCTCATTACTGTTAAAATTTTCATCACCCATTCAAAATGCCTTGATCTGGAGGTTGGCTGTCAAGTTGTCAGTTTCCACTGGCTTTTAGTTCAGTAGGAATTAAGGTCACTTAGGTTTGTGTCGAGAAACTGAAGTGTAATAAAAGCAACAGGAGGTTTTGTTAAGATCTTCCTATACTCACATCAACAAGAAAGGCAAATTTTTATGGAAAAGAAAAGAAATGGAATCAAAAAAAAAAAAAGAATAAATGCAATCTCCTTCCAATTAAAAGTTCATCTTTCTCATGATTTCAGAAGATACTGTTTGGGTTTTGTTTTCTTTTCTTTAAGGAGTGGAAGCTGACATGCTTAGACGGTTTACCATTAGTAGCAAATGCTGCAATTTCTCATCCCAGATTTTCTGAGAACTCTATAGCTCTCTCAGCTAAAGAGACCACAACAGAAGAATAGTAAAACTTAAGTTTTTCTCCCTCTGTATTCAGGCACCTAGAAGCAGTAGCAGCTTATTTTCAAATGTTTTTTCTCAGTGTTTGGAGTTATTTTTCTATTTCTCTGACACAAAATGAGAAAATGTTACTTAGTAATATGGAAACCTTTTAAAAAGCAGATCTGGTCTTTTCATTTCTACCTGAAAATTATGGTCAGGCTGTTTCCTGTTACTTTCAGAGTCTGACTCTTTTGATCTATCTCTGGAAAGAACCAAGCAGTAGCACATATCCAAAATGAAGGCTTGTTACAATTAACTGATTCTAACTAACATTGGTATCAAAACCCTAGAGCCAAAAATCACCTTCTTCCCCTTAACATTTGTAAATCTCACATTGGAGTTTTGAATTTACTTTAGAATTTCTGTAAATAACATGGTTATACTAACTGATATTGCTTTGTAGCAATAATGCTAAAATCTCAGCCAATACAGGTAGACTTCAAAATCATGTATTTTGGAATATTACTGGTTGCAATACCACCAATAATGAGGTAGAATCATTCCAGATGCACTCCCTGAGGGCGTTAAAATCTGAAAGGAAATAGCAGGAGACAGCTCTGGGAAGAGAAACAAGTTTGTGAATGCAATGCTGACAATATTTGAATGTTTTTGTTAGGGTTTACATCACATGAACAATGCTCACATGCCCTTTCCCCTGTGACAGATAAGCTGCCAAACTGTACAGGCTTTGCTCTAATTCTTAGTTCCTTTATGATACACACTAACAATTTAGTAATAGATCACAACTGATGCAGCCACTGTACTAGAAATAGAAATTATAAAAGAAAGAGGAAAATACAGTATTTTTAGGCAAGTACTCAAAATCTAAACAGGGTAACTAAGCACTATTTTAAAAACCTCCTCCCCAGAGAAATGTGTTTTGTGGATGGCAGGGAGTAAACAGAAAAAGAGGCCCAATACACACATTAAACTCACAACTGCAATTACATTTACTATTTTACATTAGAGAAAAAACAGTACTGACTGATTATTTTTCTGAATTTTCAAAACAATTAATTTATTTTTATAAATTCTCAAAACACAAATTTGGATATATTTGACCTAAATTTTCAGACTCTGTGGACTGACAAATGACAGTAGGCTAGCTTACCAAGGATATTCATTGCAAGATTGTGCTCCTCTGCACACCCAGCATGTGAAGTGTTCAAACAGAATGTCTGTGTTTCCCTCTACACAGCCCAGCCTGAAGCCACCAGCCCTCACTCAGCTCACTCTGCTGGGGAGATTTACTCAGGAACATATGCACAACAGGCAAACAAAGCGGACTCTGCACATAACTGGTTAGTATCTGTGAATGTGCCTTTGTGAGCAGGTAGGGCAGAGCTTGTCCCCCTGCTCCAGCAACACAACAGCTGGAATCTGAGCTAGAAGCAGCAGGATGAGAGTGTCCCTGCAGGTTCAGTGCCTGTGCCCCAGGTACCCTGCTCCTGCACTGCCATGGCCTGCCCTGGAGTCACTCCTTCTTTCCACTGACACTAAAGGAACTCCTGTACCATTTAAAACCCTTCCTCTCTGTGATATCTTCACCCATATCACACATACTTATGACATCAAGTTGGCAGTGTTGATGTATTTTGCCCCATGGTTACTGTCTGTGTACCTACTGCAGGAGAATAGTTCCTACTGATCTAGCATCAGGTACTGAAGCTCCAAAGAGAGATCACAGCACTTTTTGCTGACACCTGATATCTGGGGGGGTTTCACAATTTTAACAGCAGCAGAAAAGAGTGTTGGACCAGAGATATGAGAAGCACTGAGAAACAGCATTGCCTTACTTGAAACCTTTGAGTCATTTTCCTGCATTTGACTTCAGATCCTTAGAGAATGATAAGTGCATTTGTGAACTGTGAACATTGCCATAGATGTATACCTGAATACCTCAGCTCTGCCTGCACCCATCTGTGAGTGGAGCCTCTGCTCATAAATCAGCTGTGCTGACTGTAATAAGCATAAACTAGGTCAAGCTAAAAACGCCCACAGAAAGAAAAAAATGGCAATAGCAAGTAAAAGACATTTCATAATCTCTTGCCTTAGAAGAAAATAATTTGGTGATTAATTTTAAGAGAAAGGTTGACATTTACTCACCATCTCTTTTTGGTTTTTCTTTCTAATTTTTTTTTTTTTTTTTGTTCTGGGCTGCTGTACTAGAATCATAGAATCAATAAGGCTGGAAAAGACCTCCAAGATCATAAAATCTAGCCTTCAGTGGAATGCCACCATGTTCACAAAAGCTGCATTGTGAAGTGCCACATCTACTCATTATTCAACATTTCCAGGCATGCTGACTACACTGCTTCCCTGAACAACCTGTTCCAACACTTAAATCACAGAATTACACAGAATCACAGAATAAGCTGAGACGGAAGGGACCCATCAGGATCATCAAGTCCAACTCCTGGTGCTATGCAGGACAACCCAAGAGTCACACCGTGTTCCTGAGAGCACTGTCCAAATATTTCTTGAACTCTGTCAGGCTTGGTGCTGTGGCCACTTCCCTGGGGAGCCTGTTCCAGTGTCCAACCACTCTCTGGGTGAAGAAGCTTTTTCTAATATCCAATCTAAACCTCCCATGACACAACTTCAGACCATTCTCTGGGTCCTGCCACTGGTCACCACAAAGCAGAGATCAGTGCCTGCCTCTGCTCTTCCTCTCACAAAGAAGTTGTAACTGTAATGAGGTCTTCTCCAGGATGAAAAAAAAGGATGAATTCTGCAGCTCCTCACACAGATTCCCCTTTTAACCAATGTTTCAGTGAAGAAATTTTTTTTAGTACCCAACCTGAACCTCCCCTGGCACAACCTGAGGCCATTTCCCCTTGTCCTATCACTTATTATTTGGGAGAAATAATTATTTGGGAGAAAGAGGATGACCCCCATCTTACCACAATCTCCTTTCAAGTGCTTTAGAAGCTTCTAAAATGTTTAACTTGAGTATTAAATATTTCAATATTTGTTTCATGTACCAACATATATGTAA
This sequence comes from Sitta carolinensis, assembly GCA_032173965.1. NCBI lineage: Eukaryota > Metazoa > Chordata > Aves > Passeriformes > Sittidae > Sitta > Sitta carolinensis. Next base: position 81,024,150 of record CM063284.1, read on the forward strand.
AGGATCTTACACACTTCATGGGAACTTTTATGGAGATAAATATTGTAAATGCACTGAGACATCTGACTACAATAAACAAACTATTTTAATTCAAGTAAGGAACTGAAAAGATTTGCATGTATCTAGTACTCAGTCCCAGTTCCTATTCCATAGGCAGTTTTGCTCATGGGTATCTTCACACTTGGGGCATCCTTGTTGCATCCTCGCAAGAGGAAGAATTTTCTGGACTGTAAAGTTCCTTCAGACCATACAGCATTAGTGCAGTAAAACAAAAGAAAGCACAGCCATAAATAGGTGGCAAGGAAGGTTCAGTCCCACCCCACATAAATGACAGCAGGATTCAGCACAGCTTGGCCTCCGTCCCAATGACTGGTGATGTCAGGAGGTTAATGGGGGATCCCAGAACCACCTGAGACCTTTCACAGCCACTGCTTGCAGGCTGTGGAACAGTCTCTGCCTGGGAGATTACACTTATCCCTGAAGTACAAGAAAGAGGCTTTCACTCTGTTCCCAGAGACCTTGAAATTAAGTGTTTTCCTTCCCTGTCATCCACGAATAGTTTCAGTCTCCCCCTCAAACCAGTAACCAGGTTTTTCCTCCAAGAACACTGTGTGTTTTATTCCAGGCTGGCAGCTCAGAAGCAGTGTGGCAGAGCAGCGTCTCTGATATGGTTGGGCTGCCCAGTTTTCTCTGCAGACAGCATTCACCTAACACAGTGGTGAGCCTGCAAAGTGCCTGCAGGACAGCGGGGAAAATAACCTTTTTCTTCCTAGACACAGGTTTCCTCTGGCTGGCATTGTTCCATGCTTCCAGGAGTTTACCGTGTAGTAAAGCTTGTCTCGGTGTAACCAGAAAACTCCTCTACTAAGTTTAAATTTTTTACTAGCTCAGAAGGGCTCTGTAGGTCTAAACACTTATATTTCACTAATATTTGTGGTATTTCATTAATATTTGTGGCATTTCATTTTGCAGAACTGGCCAGTACCTGTTATCCTATATTCTTTGTCTAACAAACTATTGCTACTTAATTATTTTTATAGAAAATCTGTAGAAAACTCTGTAGAAAGAAAAGTATTTTAAATTAACTCCTTTATGGAGCTTTGACTCTGCTTTCTCTTGGATCCTTTCTCAAACTCATATGATACTTGCATATACACAAAAGTACCACACCACCTTTCAAAGAAAGTCTTCCTTTTCCTTTCATCCACACTTAAAGACACTTTTATGTATACATGAATACCCTTCCTGTGTTTCTCAATCAAATGCTAAACAGGTGAGCTGAGCCTTCTTACTATTAGCTCCAAATAGCAATTTATCTAGGTTTCGTAAAGAAAAAAAAAAGAAACTGAATAGCTGAATACCTCCTGAAAGGATCCTTTTATGAGCAGATTGAATATGTTCCATTATCTGCCACTTTTGAACTTCAGAAAAGTAATAACAATGGATTCTGCATAAACCTCCCCCCTATGGAATAGAAACAAAACTTCAAAACTTTTCCATGAGCCCAGTTCTGAGCTCTGGTGGCTGCTGGCAGCATCTCTTGTCTCCAGCAGTTGGTCTGTCCCCTCACAAGCTGTCCCAAAGATGAGGCCTCGTACTAAGAGGCAAAAGACAAAAAAAAAAAAAAAAAAATTCCTAACCCTCATATGTGAGAGGAAAGTACAGGATCAGGCTCAGAATATTATACATCTGAAACGTGTGAACCAACAAAAGCCTAACCGTGAGTCATTCCCATTTTGCATCATCTTGCTTTCAAATTGCTCCCCATGGAATTTAACAGACATAATAGAAAATAACAGAATTGAAAAATGGGAACTATTCCCACATAGTGGGTTTTTCCCACAGTGGATACAATTTGAAATGCTAATGCACTGCCAGATGTGCAACCACAGACTCTGTGACAACAATCCTCTTCCTACAGTACTTGATTATTTCTTATTGTGACTCACTGAGTATGTTACAGGATTATATCTAGCCCAGGTTGGAGGGTTTTCATTTTTGTATTTAATTAAAGAACACTCAGAAACGGGCAAATTCAAACCTATGTGGCATAATATTTTAAATAATTTAGAAGGGTAACCTTCTGAGATAAACTTCACTTATGAAAACATTAAAGGCGAACTCCTGTCTCAAATAAGGCCTGTGGGAATTCTTCATTGCTTTCACATTCTCCAGAGATTTTCTTTTCTGTTTAAAAAAATCTACTGGCAGTTTTTAGCAACTCTGCCATTAGTTTTTAGTGCAATTCTACCTCAGTCCCAAAAGATGAACCTAATTCCACAGTGTAATGAGAGATGATACAGAAAGAACATGCAAGAAAATTCTTAGCAGACAATATAGAACTTACATAAATTGCTAAAACCCTCCCATCTCCCAACCTCAGCCAAAACAGAATAACTTGTACAAAAAAAAAAAAAAATACAACTGGAAAATGTATGGAAATTAATGACTAAAATTCCAAATTGAGAAAAACTGCAGCATCTTATGATCTGTGTTATCCTACTTGAAAGCTATCTGAAATACCATATCTGAAATAAGCATACAGCATGTGAAAATAGGTATTTTACCAATGTTAGTACCGGCATAGTTAATGATTTCCAAAACCGTAACACAACAAATAGTTACTAGTTTGGGCGTTTGAATTCAAAAGCCTTAAACCCATTAATGAATTAGGAGAAGAGCTTGGGATTCAGGGAAAATCCAGGCCAAGCGCTGGCTGTGTGGCCACCTTTGGTCCACACCAGAGATGCTAACCCTGCATAGGGTAGATGTGAGCTGAGCTGCACATGTGCTCTCGTGCCAGAGATGGCTTCCTCTGGCAATGCACACACACACACACCCCATGCTCACCTAGCAGGATTTTCTATAAGTAAAAGTCTGCTTACACCTTTCAAGTCTATCTTTATTTCAAAATCAACATTGAATTTTAGCTGGTGACCATGTATCAGTTCTCTTTAGAGGAAGAAAACTGTATTTTAATGAAATGTAATTTTACAGAAATTTGATGTACATTCGGCTCATCTGGTGGGAAGCAAGCAACACCTGTAATGCCACACAAGAGTTACACTCATTCTCCTCTGTGAAGATGAAGTACCACCAACTATAGAAGTATTACAGTAAAACACCTGATTTTTGTTGGTCTCTGACACACAGTAATATTTTCCAAAGTGCATAATAGAGCTTTGAGTTTTTTATCTTTCTGTTTATTTCTTCTTGAGTAGTAGAACAGATTTTGAACATAACAGCACTTGCTGAAATGTCTGGATAGATCAAAAGGGATGTTTTGATTGCTTGTACTCCTTGTTCAACATTTTTAATTTTCAACTTATCATCATAGCTTATATTCCCAAGTATATAGTGACTAAAATTAAGATGATGCCAAGAGGTTTCTGTGCCACACACAAAAGTGAACATTAATGCCCCTTTCAAAACCTTTTTTGAAGTGCCCCCTGAAACCCAGCAACAAGTCAGACTGAATGAAGGACAATCAAGCCTCACACCTCTGAAAAGAACTCCCTGATGAGGGTCTGATATCCCTGTCCCTGTCTTTCCATCTGTCGACACTGACCCGGGAGCCTCCAAGAGCCACAGCCTAGATCACTGTTTCCAGCACCAGCAGGGCCAAAGGAAATGAGAGTTAAGCCCTTGATGACACTGAAAGATGTGGCACTGGACACCTGCTGTCCACCACAGCTGGCACCTGAACTCACTGCTCCTGTGGTACTTCTCAGCAGGCAACTTTGAACCTGCTGCCTGAGACAGCAACATTTCTTCTTTCTTCCTCAGAGCCCTTGCCTTGAGACCCAAAGCCTCGATAAGATGACGTACCACTGTGGCCTTACTGGCACCTAGCTTGGAGCTGAAGAATTTGGGACTATTTGGGCTTTTGGAGCACTTCCTTTCCCAGCATACTTGAAGTTCAGTACCTCCTATAAGCTACTGAAACTCAACAGGAACCCATTTTTTCAGAGCTTTGTAGCAGTGCTCTCCATTTCAACTTCCTATGATTCCTCAATTAATTTTCCCTGAGGAATTTTGGAAGCTTTACAAAAGGAAATTAGTGTAAATATTCCTTCTTGAGTGATTCCTCTATGAGAACATAAATTTGAATTTCCTAATGGGTTGAAGGCATTTGCAGTGCCACTTTATGCACTGTAAAATAAAGCTCTAGTATCCTCCTAGGAAAAGGCAGTAAAGCATTCCGAAGTCCCATGTGTTATGGACATGTTATGCTAAAAACACATTATATGTCTGTCATAATTACTGATGAAAGTTGTCCAGGACAACCAGTCTTGTTAGGCTCTCATTGGATGTTAAAGGCAGCTATATTTTTTAACATCTGGAGTCAACCTGTGGTCAGATGGGTAACCAGGATCATCCCTGCATCTCTGAGAAACCCTGCAAGTCCATACACTTGATTTAAGACACTAACGCGAAACATTGTTTAAAGTAGAACTGAAGGTTGATGTGACCTTTACTCCTTGGCTACTGTCAGACTGAAAACACCCCTCCTGTTCCATATACTTTGCATTAATCCATTTGTCAAAATTCTTCAAGGAAACTACTCTTCATCTGGTTTCTCTAGAAGTTGTACCATTTGAAACTAGATTAAACTTGTACAATTTTCTCATGTGGTCTTCAAATCTGTATTTGTCCATTCCAGTAGGATCTGTTATTTGACATCTGTTATTTGACGCTAAGTACAAATTATGTCATGCTACCTGTCAGCTCTATGAAGGACACACTCTGCTCTGGCCATGCATTTCCAGCAGTACACTAAAGACCTGCACGGCCATTCTTTATGTCTACACACCCTCATGGTCTTTATTAATTGTTCTCTTTAATCCACAGAAGTTATGTTCGGTGCACTGACTTTTTCTTCAGTAAAGTTATTTTAAAGGATATCTTTTTGTGCCAGGTTTGCATTGGCATTAGTCACCTAACACTGCAGATGAATACAGACAAGAGCAGGCAGACAGCTAACCTGCCCACGCTCTTCTGATAATGCCTCTGAGTGCCTACCTGTATCAGTCTGGTTTATGCTCTGGTTAGCTCACCAAATTCCCTCTTAGCCAGATCACTTCTTATTTTCCATGCTCTGTCTATTCCTTTCTGATGGCTAACCTTGAGCTGTAATTACTGTATTTGAAGAATTCCCTCTTTTTTGGGGGGAATCTACAAATTCTTTACCTTACTCACTTTCTTTCTCAAACGTATTTCCAGGGACATTTTTTACTGCACTTGAGTATTTCTGTACTTTTTAAAGGATTTAAATTATATTACTTTTGTTGTTTTGTTGTCTTTTCAAAAGATCTTTCACCCCCCAAAATTCCCTTCATGGTTTAGTATCATGATGTTAAGTTTCAATACAATTGTTTCCATGAGAATGCTTTGTATAAGATAATATGAACTGAAGCTGTCTATGAAAATAATAATTTTTAAAAAAATCTGAGCACTGTAGCAGATGATGTTACAGAATCCTTTTTCTGACATGGGTTAACTTAAACTATGTGCCATGAAAACTGAAAAGCAATATGTGAAGGGAGAACTTCATCCCTTATCAGAAAATGCTGGACTCCTGATTTTTCATTTTTACAAGTTAACATTCTGAAGATAAAAAAAATACAATGATACTAAAACAAGTTAATGGAATGTTACACAAGCTCTGACACTTTTTGTGATACATGACTTTTTAGAAAAGCATAATCCAACAGAAAGTTACCTCACCCAGAAAACGGTAAATGAACCACTGGCTCACTGTCCTTCACAACTAGTTGCAATTTCAGAAGCCCAACCCTTTGGCAAAGACAAATTCAGGTGTCAGATCCATGGAGGATTCACTGTGCATTGCCCTGTGAAAAACTCTGAAGGGTAATGCTCCCTAAATTGGTTGAGCTGCCTGAAGCAGTCTCCTTGTGGCAGTACAGAGCCTGAGGAGCAGCCTGCAGCGCAGGGCAAGGAGAACATGACGGGTCCAGTGCCTCGGGTACCATCCTGGGCCCAGCGAGGAAACCAGGTGAGCGACCTGGCTTCCAAAACACCCACTCACGGTGTGCAGCACACAAACAAGCCTAGGCTGCATTTAGAGAAACATTCCCACACTTTTGAACATAGCTGTCCATGGAACTGGACAAAAGATTCGTTAAGCAATGACAAAAAAAAAAAAAAAAAAAAAAAAAAAAAAAAAAAGCTGAAAAATATTACGATGGAATATTCTTACAACTGTGTGCTACACCACATGTAAGATCAGCACAAAACTTTTCTGCAGATCAGAAAATAATCTGCAGTGATTATTTTCAAACTGGCAAGGGAATGTTCTTTGCCTTCTTTTCTCTCTCTCTCCCATCTCTTAATGTTTTCTCTATTGTCATGGTAAATTTCTAAATTTGTTTGCATTCTGCAGTTAAGTAACACCAGATTTTGAAACTCTGTCTTTCTAAGTATATATATATAAATCTGGTCACCAGGCAAAATGTGATATTAAGTGATGTTTCAAATGATGAGATAAAAATATCTGAAATTCGAGCAATTTGGCTAGTGAGGAAGGAGAACCAGTCCCTATGCAATGAGGTGAAAAGTAGCACCATTAGTCAGATGATACTAAGGTCTCAATCAGGTCAGAAAATTTCACCAGAACCATGATTTTATTTTCCCTTGATTATTTTCAAATCCCTCTTTACTGTTAGGCTAAATACACAAACACTGAAGAATACGAGATCACCCTGCATGGTGTACAATTAGTATGTTATATGCGGTCATAGTTATTTTCCAAATATTTCAGTGTTAGTTTGGACAAGGAGGGGAAATGAGCAGTGCCAATCCAGTCTTTCAGGATTCTGTGGTCAGACAGCAGTGCAAGAGAAGATGAAGGGATCAGCCATTTGGGGATCCTCTGTAGTCAATGATATATAAACTGTTGTTGTCTTGACAGTAATGAAAACAAGACCGAGAAGGTACAGATCTTCAGGCTACATGGGGTGACTAATAATTCAGATGTTGTGGAGTCTGGTTTTACTGCAGGAAGGTGAATTTAATGAAAACTTGTGCCCGGCAGGAGGTTCTGAAGCTCATGAACAGACTATGGGGAAAATCTGCTTCTGAAGAAATGACACAAAAAGCCACTACCTGGGCTTGGCAAATTGACTCTAAAAAGACAATTGATGTATTTTGGCACAAGAGGTTGAGGAAAATAAGTGAGGGTATCCCTGGATCCCAGCATTTTCAGGAGAATCACTTTTACATCTTAAATTCATACATTTGGACTTTAGGAGCAAGATAAAACTAATTAAAAACAAAGCAGGCTCATAGTGCCCAATTTAGGGAGTTTGAAAGTTTCTCCATATTACTTTTTATGAGCTGAGTTTATTTACTTTCTGAATCAAAATATAGTGTTGCCTTACTACAACAATTTAGTTCTTGTTTTGTCTGTTTTGAAGAAAACCTGATTTTGAAATTGAAATTTTGTACTGTACCTACACACCTGAGGCTATCATATCAGGATGGTGAAAATAGTTAATATCCTCAGTTGGACAGCCCTCCCTTCACCATCCCATTTCTCAAAAAGTTAAAACAAAAAAAAAAAAAAAAAAAAAAAGGAAAATTAAAAAAAATTAAAATAAGAAAAAAATAGAGCTTTCCAATAAACACATATAAAATATCATTTTAGACAAACATTATCCTGGGAAAAGAAGATGCTGAAAGCCTACGGTAGTTTTAGTTTCAGCAACTAAAAACCTCATTAGTACAACAGGTACATGTAACTTGTTCTGTTACTTCATGGCAGCAAAATAGTCTTGTTCATGAATAATGTCCAATGACTTTATATTCAAATTCAAGAGCAAAAAAACCCAAAAAAACCCACACAGAACGAGCGATAAAAGGCCAAAAGGCCTGAGTGAAATTTCCATTTTATTAGGTAAAGTTTGTTTTCCTTTGCAAAATAATGAGAATTTGCCTCAATACCCCTGAGCAGGACTCACACCTGAAGTTTCCACTTCTTAGTCAAAAGATTTCTCCCACCTCATTCACATCTGTCTAGAAAAGACAGACTGTCCCGCACTGTACTGCTGTGATTGGGGCTCTTCTGTGAGGAAGGCACAGGGAAAGCGAACTCAGGTCTACCACATCACTCCTGTAGCTTCACAAGTTGCTGCATTCCAGAACTTTTTTACTTTGTATTTATAAAAAAATGAAGAAAACAGAATATTATGCCAATTTTTAATTTCAGGTCAAATGGAATATTTGACTAAGTACATGTCCTTTTCGTTTTGTTGTTTTTTTGAGTTTTTACAGTATGAACAAAGAAAATAAACTTTCGGACTCAAACTAAAATTTTGTCTCTTTTCCCTGAGGCTGAAGAGATAAAGAGCAACTTGCCTTTGGGGGATAGTGAAGGGAGGGCTGTCCAAACAGCCCTGATCTGAATTCACAACCCTGATCTGATCACCTCTGCCAAAAGAGCAGCTGCAGGATGAGGGCAGATGCTTGTGCTGAGCTTCGTCATCCCTGTTGATTGCCTGAGGTGTGCAGGACCCCAGCCCTGAGAGGGAGGGTTCCTGCAGCTGCTTGCCCTCTGTTGGGTGGGAAGGCCACCTTCTCTGAAGGGACAGCTCTGGGGCACTTGGCCCTTTATGCCACGTGTATGGAGGGGCCAAGCCTTCAGCATCATCAGACGCTTGAGACATGCTGAATCAATGGACATCAGCAGAGGCTGGAGCCCAAACCCCACACAATGTCAGGGCTGGGGCTGGGCTCCAGCCCAGGCACAGCACTAATACACGGGATAAGTGTACCTGCAGGATCTTCAAAATATCCTGTAATGTACACTTGGATCTCACATGTTACCAGCTAAGTATAACCACACCAAATCCTGGCCTGGGCAGAAGAGTTGATGTAAATTATTTCTGTCCTGTATTGCTCATTCCCACCCTCACACCATAGGTTGCTTCTCCCTCAGATATGTTAATACAACTTTTTGTCTTTTTAAGAAATTTACAATAAGCCAGATCACTAAAAATCTGTATTAAAATCAATCCCAGCATTCTTCTCGATGCAAAGACCACTTATGTTCCCAGAAAGTGCAAGTTACTTGCTCAGTTAAAATAATACAGGTTTCCCTTCAAAACACTGCTGTTACAGAATAGTCATAGAACTGGTTTTGCAGATTGCTTATAGAAAAAAGTTCTTAGGTTTAAAACAAACTGTAGTAATATGGTAATCTTCAATATTGCTGTCAAATGTCCCAATAATGCATTAACCAGAAAATCTTCCTCAAGTTTTCACCTTCTGATTTAGAGAAGTACACTTCTATCCCTGCAATTAACTGAGTAACAGGCAAAAACTGAACCACAAAACTGGTACTGATACAAACCCCAAAAAACAGATTATCAGCAACAAAATAAATACAAGGAGAACTCTGAAAAATTATGATTTTAGCACAGGATACCCCGAGCCTGCTTGGAAGTTTAGGATGCAAGAACAAGCTTGTGTTTTGGGGGGGAGCTAAAGGAAAAAGATAAACTAAAAATAATTTTTAAAAAATATAAACCCATAAACTTTTACCAACAGTTCAGAATTTCAAGGTGAGCATCATAAAGTACTGCAGGGAATGAACAGCCCAGAAAAGAGGAAGGTTTTTCGGTGCTGAACATAACCATTATCGGCAATGCACCTCTCGGTCCCCAGTAAATAGAGGGAAAACAAGACCCGATTCAAAACCGATCGCGGGAAAACCGGAATCTCAGCCTCCGTCTCATCCCATAAACCGGACCCTTCATCAGCCCAAGGTGGAAAGTCAGGGCTGGCTAGGCGAAGCGTCCCGCCCCTCTCTGCTCCTCGCCGCCTGGGGTCCCGTCCCCCACGGGGCTGCAGAGCAGCATCCCAGGAAACGGGAGGGGTGTCGCTCCACACCCGCCCGCCCGGCTGCTGCCCCCGGCTCCGCTCGGCCGCTCTGCCCCGGGCGGGATCCCCGGGCTGCCGGGGCGCGGCGCGGGATGCTCACCCTACGGTTGCGGTCGGCCTCCCGCACCTCCTCCTCCTGGGGTCCTTGGCGAATGAGCGCCTTAAGCACGATGCTGTTGTTGGTGCAGCAGGCTCGGAAAAGGCTGAGCGCCTCGGGGCTGTCGCGCTCGTCCCCCTCCAGGGACCAGAGGTCCTCGTCGTCGTCGTCCAGCCCCCCAGGGGGGTAGAAGGAGTCATCAGAAGCGATGCTGCAGGTGTCGGGCAGCTCGGAGAAGTCCTCGTACTCCTCGTAATCCTCCTCTTTCTCCCTTTCCTCCTCTTCGTCCGGCTCCTCGGCGGCAGCCTCCGCCGCCCCCTGCTCGGGGCTGCTCTCCGCCTCGGCGCCGGGCATCTCCTTAGCGGCGGCGGGCGCGGGGCAGACCCGCTCCCCGGCCAGCTGCTCGCCGTGCCCCGACAGCAGCACCATGGCGGCCGCGGGGCCGGGGCGCGGGGGCTGCGCTGGGCCCCGCGGGGCGCTCAGCGCGTCCGGCAGCCGCGGCTCTGCCTCGCCGCGCTCGGGCGCCGCTGGCCCCTCACGCAAGGGTCAGCCCCTTCCCGCGGGTCGCCCCGCGGCAGCCCGGCCGCCGCCCGGGCCGGGGCATGCCGCCGCCTGCGGGGAAGGGTCCGCGGGGCCGGTCACAGCCGCCGGCCCGGCCCGGGGGAGCTGCCGCCGCCGCGGGGAGCGGGGAGAGGCTGCGGGCGGGCAGGGCGGCTCTGAGGAGCGCAGGCAGTTGTCAAACTCCCGGCCCGTAATCCGCTCAGCATCGCTGTGAGGAGACGGGGGCTCGGGCTTAGCGGCGGGGCGCGGTGCCGGGGCGGTGTGTGTGCGGGGGGAGCGGGCGGCTGCCGCGGCTGCTCCCTGCGCGCACAGAGCTGCAGGTGCGGAGCCCGCAGCCCCGCCGGGCTCCTCCGCCGCTGCTCGGCGCGGAAAGCGCCCCTGCGTTCGGAGCGGCCCGCGGAGAGCCCGCCCGCGGCGCCAGAGGCGGGAGCGGGGCCGGCGGGACCCCCGGCTGCCAGCGGTCCTTCAGCACCAGCTGCGTGGTCCCGAGAGCCGCGATTGCAGCGATGCACGCAAAACTTTCCAGGAATATAACCAGCCTGTGCGGAATTCGTCTTTTGAAATAAATACTGAAACTAAGACTGCACAGAATTTCCGTGCTTCGAATCAGAGATTTAAAAGCAAGTAATTCCTTAAATCAGCCCTAACGCTTTACCAACTGTAGAGATATCAGGAACTTTTTATGGAAGGCATTTGGAGATTAGGTTGAGAGGAATAATGCATGTATAAATTGAGTTCCTGCTTTGTCACAGTTCCTCTAAAATCTCTTTTCCCTTTCAAATGCCATGGATTAGCACTGTTCTCTGGCAGGGGAACAGTGGGGACAAGGCCTTTGGCCAACAAAATAGGATATTAGCTTCCTCCAACAGCTTTTTGAAGTGAGTCTCATGTATTTAACATCCTTCAGCAAGTGAATGTCCAAGGTCCACGTCCCTGTTTGTCTGATGGGAGAGAAAGGAGGTGGTATTTCTGCACGAGGTAAAGCAGAGTATGAGCCACACTTTTTACACTAAAAGAAGGTAGGAGGGAAAAGTAAAATGCGAGTAATGGGCCCCAAATAGTAGGTGTTTACAGTCTTACAAGAAAACATTGTGTAAACCAGACATGATGGGTGATACAAAGCCCAGCAGCTTCTTGCTGAATCCTAACTGGCAGGGTTATCCCAGTGCCCAGCAGGAGGATATCTGTAAGCAGAATTAGTATTAAATAGCTCCCTGATTGGTGCCTTCTGCAAAGGAGCTAAACTGGGAAAGAAGGAGATTAAACTATCCACTCACCTCCAGACACCTCTGAGATCATAGGCTGGCGTAGATTACCAGCTATGCTCATGCTGCCTGTCTCCCATTATTTGCTTGGCTGAGGACAGGCCCTTTTTCCGCTGCTGCTGTGTGTGTCTGCTCCCAAATGAAATGCTTCTGAGCTGTCTTTACCTGTAGGATTCACTTTTTACACTTACTGCCTATTCATTTGTTATGTATTTGAATTCACAGAGTTTAAGGACTCCATTCATTTAACTTGTTTTCTTCTCAGTAAGTGTGGCCAATGAGCTGCTCAATGCTACCTCTTAAGAGGTACCTCTAAGAATGCTACCTGTTAGAATTGCAATTATATTTTGAAAAAAACTTCATTTCTGCCTGAGATCCTGCAGCTGGTGGGGAGCATTTGAGTTTTTTCTCAGCCTGAACTCATCAGAAAAGCTCAGAAAGACTCTTGGCTCTAGTAACCTCAAATAGCAGAAAAAAGCTCCAAAATAATTCTAACTACAGGGGAACAAAAGGTTTTTTAATGAAGATTCAGTTCATCTGAAAGAATTAATTAATCAAATATACTTGCTTTGTTTCTGTCTTATAAAATCAATCCAGAAGAATAAAGATTTGCCATATTACCAGACTGTTTTCTAAAAAGTTATGTGGAATTTGTTAGCAAAGAAGCAGGGACCAGTAACTTGGAATACAAAAAACCACCAAAGCCAACAAAAACGAACAAAAAAATCAACCTTGAAAAACCTTAATGCTAACTAGAGGGAAAACAGTTCTATAGGAAAAAATAAAAATTGACTCTGAAAAGTCACCCTTTTTTCTCTCTGTGTTCAGTTTACCATATCAACTTATTAAAAAGGGAGAAATGAATGAGTTTTCTCCCACTGTAGTAGTTCTGCAGGGACCTTGGAAATGAAAATTGTTTTCTCTCACCTCAGTCTGTCACTTTCATCTCTTCCCTCAAAGAACAATGCTATCCTGCTTGAGCTTTCAAAACAAGGTGTCAGGCTGGAACAGGGCAGACATGGTGTTTCCCCTCGAATTTTTCACTTTTACAACTGGTGTTGAGGCTGTATTTCAAATTATTTAACCTGCATGCAGCTTGGCAGTAAGCTGGTGCAGCTAATTGGGCATAAACTGTTTCTTGACTCTTTAAGATGCTGATGCAGCCACTTATCTTGTCACACAGAGGTGCCCACCAAGGCTGCTCTGCTTAGGCACGGTCATAAACCTAAAACAGATGATAGCTGGTTTCTTGATTCTTTCAGGGACACAGCGTGTTCATGACAAACAGGGCTTCTTGTCACTTGTGCTTCAGTGTGTAAATCGAATTAAAAGAATGTGAGGAAAAGCCATTGAGTAAGTCTGCAGATTCTTTCAAATTATCAAATAAACCACCCCTGTTTTCATCACATTTGTAAGAGGACTGCCTCAACCTTTTATCTGGAAAAGAAACCACTTAATATAATTGAAGCTAAATGCTAGTATTTATAAACTTTTTATCAAAAGAAAATAAATAAACATTACCATCTCAAAGCAAATACCCCAGAATTATTAGTCATTATCATCATCTGCATCTCATCAAAATCTATTCCTGGGAATTACCAAGGCAGGAAATTAAAATGCCCAGAGCAGATACAAGCTGGCCCTATGCAGACAAAGCTTCCCTTGAAGACAACCAATTTTTGGAATGACTACAGCAGGGGATGCCCCTAGTTTGCCTCATTAAGGTTTGTAAGCCATTCCATTTATAAAACATTCTGAAACTGAGATTTATGTGCAATAGTAAAGACAAGAGCAAGATAAGTAAGACTTAGTGAGTTTTGTATGTTCTTCTTACATTCAACAGTTTAACCTAAGGAAGAAATTCATAACACACTGAAAACTTCTGCCAGTATTCTTAAAAGATGAAATTTAGTCACTACAAAAGCATTGGTTTCCAAAATAAAATAAAACAAAAAATATATTTCATTTTGGTTGTTTCAATTACTCGGGTGTCTAAAATTTCTAAATAGCAAGAAGCCTCGTTGTTTGGGGGTTTTACCCACCTAACATCTAAGCACTCACTTCTGAAATTCTCTTTGTTAGTTGATCTGCCTGTAAAACTCTCCTAGGTAATCTGAGGCTGAGTGAGCATTTGTTGGTGAGACATTTAGGCTGCTTAGGCACCTTGCTGGTGTATTCCCACCAACTGATAACTTCAACCACTTCGGTGATCCAAGGGTTTTACAAACTCTTGGTAGCACACCAGGCAAGTTTTTCTGTATCCATTTGACTCCTCACCCATTGCTTTGTAGGTTTGTGCTGGGAGCAGGTGAAAGGATGGAGCAGCATCTCATCACCTGGCAGGACCTGCAGCTGTAGCAATAGCACAGTGTTAAAGCTCACTTACTCCCTCTCTCTGTTTAGCAGCTTGTAAAAACTCTGGGATGCACAGAAGAGATTTCTGTGGACACTGCAGCTCTCTTTCAAAGCATTTCCAGCAGCACCACTAAAGGAAGCATTCAGAGCACAAGAAAGCCTCTCTTGAGCAGTCTCCTATCTTCACAGATGGGAGAGGAGTTGAAGCCCCCAAAAGGCCAGTGTGGGGAGTGGGTTTGGCGACATGACCTAAGTCAGCATCATCCCAGTGCTGACCTGGTCCGTGCCAAAAGCCAAAACAGATGGTCCATGGAGGAAATGGGGGCACCAAGGGAAACAAGGTGCTAAAAGAGATGAGATACTGCCTTTTACTGACAACATATTTTAGATTTTTGGGGAGAGACTTCCAGAATTACTTCCTCCAAGCTTTGCATTGGACCTCAAAACAGAGTGCCTGCATCTTCAAAAACTGTCTGCTTGAAGTTAATCTCAAGAGAGTTTTATAGGCACAAATGTAAGCAAACTGGTTTCTGGGGTTGCTGAGCTTTCGGCAGAGCTAGAAGGCTAATAAATCCAACCTCTTGATATTATGCCTAGTAATAATGTATTTTTGATTGGGGTGATTTGCTAAGGCTGTAGCAGGACTGTAAAGCAGGCTTGCTGCTGTGAGGAATCAAAGTGCAATTAACCTAGTCGAAAAACATCAGGTGGTATCCTATTGGCAAGGTATGTGTGAAGAAGGCATTCAAGGTAAAGAATTACATTGAAGAAATGATTAAGAAAATGCTCCCTCTCAATTACAAAGAGCCAAAGAGAGACATAGTTGTTTTCATATTTACCTGATTGGGGGTGTTGGGGAGAGCATTTATAAATTAATAGATTCACCAACACTTGCTAAGACTGCCCCACTTAAAAAGTCCTTTGGAAGGAGAAAGGTTGGAGTCTCAGTTTTCCTAAGCTCTGGCCAAGACTTGGTGGGAAATTCTGGTTATTCTGAATAGTAACAGCTGCTAAGGAGCTATGAGTGGAAGTTGCAATATGTTTCCTAGAAACCAAGGCTTGAGCTGAATGATGAGAGCAGAGCCAGAGAATAAGAAATACTAGCGACAATCTTGTTGAATATTAGTGTTTTCTCAGTTGCTAGTATTTTCCAGCACTTGCCCAGTCAGATTAAATGCTGTTTAAAGCATCTGTAGTACCAGCTCATTGGTACCTCTGTGCAGTTAATACAACAAAGGGACATAAGGATATAGTTAATTTAATTTTATTTACTAGCTATGACTGAAAAGAATCGATGTTCTGCTTTCAGTATGAACCTGCATTTTGTTTGCACTGAAACCTAAAGCATAGCCCTTTCCAGGAAAGGATACTTCCTCAAGGCATGGTCTTGGGTCTAGCTAATCTCAGCCTAGCTTGTAGTCAAAGCTTGCAGGCCCTGTCAGTGCTGAGCTCCCAGAGGACAGCAGTGGTTAGTAGCAGGTAGGTCTCTCCGAGTAAACTGTGCTAGTTCTGGGCAGGTAAGGAAGTTCCCTGATAGCCAGGGGCATCTGGAAGGTGGGCACCTACCACCTAAGCACTGGCTAGTGGGGTTCACTTCACCAATAGAAGTATGGAAGCTACTTAAATATTTTTGGATTATTTCCTCAAGACTCTAAAGAACAAGTAATGTAGCATTAGTAAGGCACACCAAATATGCTAACAGTCTGCTTTTATGTGTGGTTTGATATTTTTGAATGAGGTAGGTAGAAGTGGAGGAGGCTGTGCAAATGAAGATGGGAGAGATGGAGAGTGTTCTAGTTCCCACAGAGCTGTTCTTTTCAAATATATGCTGCTGTAGACTGTGATTTGAATGATGCTGAAGATCCTTGAGGCTTCTCAATAATTCTTCAGCATGGAACTTCTGTTTTCATATTTCTCTCAATTTCTCTCTCAGGAATTTCTTGGGAAAAAATGTTGAAAATTTGTTGTCCAGATGTTGTTTTATTGATGAAAACCAGAGATTTGCATAAAATCTTTGGGAGTCTTCCATCTCTGAAGAGGAGATTTAAAAAAAAATCACCTCTTCAAAATAATTATTTTTCCTTTCTACTTTGCATATTATTTCTTAAAATGCCACAAACACATATATTAATGGGGGAAAAACCATGGCCTGAAATGTCAGTGGATTTCTTTTTCTTGGAGAAAGGCAAACAAAGAATGAGAGGAGAGAAAAAGTGTTTCTCAAACCATAAGTTTAATTTTATTTTTCTGTATTTTGATATCTTTTACCAAAATAACACAATACTAGACATTAATACATGTATAAAAATATTAGGAAAAATAATCCCATACATATTCCATTGCTAGATTATAATTATCAGGTCATCAAGGCTGGGGGTGGGGGTTGACTTGGTTAGTGTACATGAGAATTTATTCATGAACTGCTATCTCGTTTTTGCACTCTACTGAATCAGAAGACTCCCCATACATATGTGTGAAAATGTGTCCCTCAGGTGGGTATCTAAAATAAATAAGTAATGCTATATTTTTACCGAAATCTTTTGTTCCTCCCTAAAGGAATTCTTTCTACGTACAGGGGATAAACCATGTATCTGCTTCACATTTTCGTAAAATTATTCCTCTTCCTTTATTGTGAAATTATGCACCCAAAAATAGGCTGGTTTGATGCTGGTATGAGTAAGCCTGCTGATGCCATTCCATATGGAGGAAGCGTGTCGCATGTCTACGCTTGCACTTCTCATCAGTTCACTCCTGTTCTACAGATTTCCTGCATGGCTGTGAGAGCACTAAGACTCTCCATCCCTGATGTTTTGTTCCTAATAACAATAATAGTACTTCTCTCTACTCCTGGGAAGTTTGGGACCTGAGGACATTGCTGTTTGATAGAGTTTCTGATGGTGTTTGAAGTCAAGTCTTGGAAGTAGCCCAGATACATGTCTATCTATTCTTACCGTTTCCCTGCATCAGGAAATTGTAAAGAACTCAGTGATAAATTCATCCTAATTTTAATCTTTCTGACAAACCCTAGAGAAAGCCTTAATATGTGACCCAGTTTCTATTTCTGAAATATTATGGGTTTAATCCTCTTTCTATTTCAGTTTCGTATAATTCAAACTGGGGATTGGACACTGCTATCTAATGCAGTCCAGTACTGGAAAAAACATAGGTAATAAAAGCAGAAACAGAAATATTTTTAAAAAGTAAAGAAATTAAAGGGGAAATCTATAATTTTCTTCCATAATTTATTAATATATACCATCTCATTTTATTATCCACTCTCCTGTGAGAATTTGGAGTGCTTTAGACTTCAGCTTGCATTGAATGACAGGTTTCAGCAAAATATCTCCCCTCATGCTGAAAAGGTGAATGTCATAAACATTTTCTAGATGCTGAAATTGAGTTGCAGACTACTCAAATGCAGCAGAGCATAGTAAAATATAACATCAAACATACAGATGTCTTATTTTGGCATTACTCAAATGCTTTAAATGACTCGTAGTTCAAATGGCTTATCCATATACCTACATAATTAGGCAAATGGTGTATAGGTTATGGTTACCAACAGGGAGCATAAGAGAAATCCATCTGAGTACAGGTGGTGTAGCTCCATCAAGAGCTACAAATGGTCATCTTGGAATTATTTCTCTTTTTAGAACATAATGAACATTGGCCAATTATAAGCAGTACTTTAGGACAAAGAGTTATTATAATCAGTGCATTGGATTTTTCTCCACTCTTAGATATAAACCAGGACCAAGATACAAAGTCGTCCCCAGAAAGGCCATGTGGATACAAATCCAGTTTATTGCCTTAGTATAGGATTTCAGAGATTGTATTTGTTCCTTCAAACAGTATCAAAATAACAATATCCTATATTTGGAAATGTGATTCCTTGTATGTGCAATGAGTCATGCTAAGAGGATTTCTTATTTTTCCTCTCCCACCTCTTCCTGAGATAATTGGTCTCTCTGGTGTTAACTGTTTTTTCACCAGACTATGCAAACATGTGAATAACCAGAGGCTTTTATTGAAAGACAAATATACTTGCATATTCCGGAAAAAGCTTTGTGCATGTAATTGAGTGATTTAAAGAATTTGTGTCCTGATAAGATGTGTGTGGTTTGAAATCATTTTAGAAACTCACAGAATAACTGTGGGGCTATTATTGTTTCCCTATTGTGTGTATTGTCTATTAGGTTTCCTTGTCTCTAATAGGATCATACTCATTTTCATCTTTGCAGAAATGCAATGTTCTCCAATGAGATTATTTATTATCATCCTGAAATCATTAAAATTGCCATACTGCCAGGTTAAAATAAACAGATGATTATCTAGCCCAATGGTTCCATTGTTTCTTGGTGTTTTCATAATGTGATTTTCACAAATCACAAACATCATGGGATTCATCCCAGGAGATGTTCAAGTGAAAGCAGATTATCTATAAAACATTCCCCTTTAGAAATAAGACCTCCCATGTGATCATCATTAAGCAGTTTTAGATATCCTACTCACTCTGTTTCATTCCTTTTTATCAGAATTCTCCCACTTAAGGAAATATATTTCCATTAATTTTCTGGAGAAGGAATTAATGGGGTAAGTCAGTAGCTAACTGACTGCATTGTTGTGGTAAATCCCCTGCAGTTCCATTTCAGTTCTGCTACTGCCCATACCCCACTGTGTGCATATAGAATGTGGAACTGAAGAGCTGTCCCTGCTCAGATCATGTTCTGCTGTAGAGGGCAGGTGTGGAGTGTCCTTCTGATCCCTTTCACGGTGTTAGCTAACAAGTAGTACCAAATGGAGGGGGCAATATCTCCTTCCTGTGCTGTTCTCATTGCCTGCACTTTCTTTACAACTCTATGTAAAGTCCGTTACTTATTCAGTAAAGGACACGGATGTTTCTGTGTGGTTTTATTCTCTTTGGAAACAACCTATGGGTACAGCAGGATTTCCTTTTGATTGCTTCTTGCATGTCCAGCAACAAGTACATTTTTTAACTTCCCCTGTAAGAAAGATGGTATCAAGGGATGACATTTCCACAGTCAAGTTATTTCAGAAGCAGCAATTAACAATCAGAAGACACTGAAATAGGTAAATATTGTTATCTCAGCTTTTCAGCTGGTGAAATTGAAATAAGGAGGACAAGGTCAACATCTTCCAATTTAAAATTTATGGTTGGACTTCGACAGCTAAATTAATGACATGAATTGTGAACTTTTGAAGCCTACAAAATCAAAAAGACTGCACATTTTTCAGGAATCATGGAAATCTGAACACTTATTTATATGCCATAAATGTTGTAACCAAGTTAAAAGTTCTTGCTTCAATTTTTAGGGCAAAGCTAAGTCATGGTCAAAGATATCTTCAATCTTTTTAGGTTTTAGAGTTTTGTCTTATGTACAACTGTAGATAACTGCATTTGTGTTTGCCCCACTCTGTTTATTTGGACTTATTCAGTATCAAAATCCTATGAGGAAATTTTCCTTAAATATCATGGTTGTTCTTAGAGTTAAGTTGTACTTAGATTTCTCTGGTTTGCTTCACTACAGTCTGTCTCACATTCATGAAGGAACTTGAACACTAAGTGAAGGAAAAGTTATTTATTATGTGGGTGGTTGTGGAAGAGATGAAAATAAGCACTTTCCTCATGAAAAGAGGAAAGAAAGAGCATCTTTCTTTCCCAGAGGACAGTAGTAGGGAAAGGACAGGTTCAGAGGAGGCAGCTCTCTAGAAGAGGGTTTGCACTCAATTCCTCTCCACATCCATGCAGTCCTGTTTGAAGGGGACCCCAGGTATGATGGCAAGTGCTGACACAGACCATAAGCTGTATGGTGTGCTTTCACCACATATGGGTAATTTCTTAATGAATTGCAAACAAGATGGCCCCCCAATTGCATCAATGCATCGACTTTGTACTCATCAATTTGGACTCTTTAAAGTTGAGGAGGGGGAAGTTAACTGGAAAACTGGAATGATTTGCACTGATTGGCCCATTTGGTTCTCTCCCTCACATTAAGGCACATGGGCAAGCCAGAGGTTTTTCCATTGCCAGCACACATGGCACAGAAAATACAGATATGCTGCCTAACTTAGTAATCAGCAGTGGAAGAAGACAGGTGTTTCCTTTAACTTAACACATGATCTGACTCCCTCTCATGCTGCATATTTCTTCTGGCAGAGGAGTGGAGGAGTCAAGTCAGATATTTCCTTTCTCATTAGTGCCTGGAGGTGGCATGTCTTGCCTGGAGGCACTGATAATCCTGATCATGCACTGCCCCACATGTGGCAAATCGATGAGGGGAAGCACAAGCTGGGGGCTGCTGCTGAGGCAGATAAAGACTTTCACATCAGAAACCTAGAGACCATATTTTGGCAGCCTGGGAAAGGTACATGCTTTGCCTTAATTATGAACACAGTTAGTTATATTGCTTGTGAAAGTTTCATTACACTGGTTAGCATATTAGCATTACAAGCAACATAATGAAGCATAATTGGTACAAGGGTTCGGTGTGAACTAATTGATCTGGAAAAAAATTACATTTCAGAATACAAACAAGAAAAATAAACCTTGATGTTTCCTAGAAATTTCCAGGAGGGATTTTATTTATAAAATATTAAGATAAAATTGAGAACTTGCTAGCAAGCTGATTGAATTATTTTGTTGATTGGTTTATAAAAATGGCATCTTGCTTTTCACCCAGCAAGGAGATTTACCTGCAGGGAGCTTTATATTGAGCTGTGTTTGATTGGAAACTGCTGAAAATGTTGTCTTGGGAATAAGAGGATACATCATGTTTATAAAGGATAAATTACTGCTAATTTTTCTTGTAAAGGTAAGTACATTCAAGTAAGGTTACTGAGAGAAGTAAAACCTTTCTAGTTACAAACTGTCAGCACAGCTATAGGGTCTTTCTCTGTCCCATGGTGTACAGTGTGCTAACTGCAATAAATACATTTTTGCCAATCAAAAATAGTGGCATGGCATTCAACCTCAACCCCCTTCTGTTGCACCTCTCTCTTTTTCTTAGGTAAATTAACAATACATTTTCCAATACTGAAAAAACCCCTGAGATCTAACATTAAGTTTTGCAAATTATCTTTTTGCTTACCCATATCAAACCTACCTCTGGAACCTATAAACTCCTCCTTGTGTCAAACCCGAAAACAGCTCCTGTGTTTCTGTAAAAAAATACCCCAGGGTTTAAATTATAGTTGTGAAATTTAATTAAATGCCCTTTAAAGAGTTAAGAAATATTGTCATTTAAATGGGCCTTGGTAATAGCAATTTTGGTGAGATTCAATTGTTTTTATGTGAGCAAGTACCAACATTTTTCTGGGGAGACAATCCTTTGCTGATGCCATTGGGATGACTTCTGTAGCAAGAGGCAAAGGTATAAAATGAGCAGAGTCTTGTTTAACAAGACTTATTTAAGCTTGGATCAAATGAGTGTTTTCAGCAGCTGCCACTGGTTTTATACCACACAAGTTAATTGTAAATATTTGAATAATGTAGCAGACTCATAAAGTGAGCAGAGTGAACGAGCTTTTTAGGTGATTTCAGAGCTGGGAGGCTGAGGAGCGAAGCCAGCACCATCCCTCTGGGGATGGGGAGGAAGGCTGGGGGCTGGCCTGGGTGAGGGGCACTGAGGGGAGCAGAGCCATGCACCAGAGGGAAGAGCCATATCACCTGGCTGGCCTGTGCCTATCCTCCCTCCTTCTCTCCTGGAGTGACAACAGCAGGCGTTTCCTGGGATTCAGGGTTCCTTCTAGTGACATCGTTCGTGCTCTTTACCCCATTTTATTTACCTTTGCCTAGTAAATCCCTAGATAGCTAAGACAAACATATTAATAACACTTCAAACCACATCAACACTGCAAGAAACACAGAGCTGAGAGCTGTGACAGCCAAGTTCAACACACATAATTTGCCCATTTGAAGGTTTTGCAGTGAGTCATTTTCGGGTGTGTATGCCAAGTGCACTAGCTCTAGTGCTGCAAGAGGCAGTGTTTCTTCCTGCGGGGTGGTGTCGGCTCAGCACAGATGGTGCAAATTCCCAGCAGTGAATCACCAGGTTTCGTGCAACAGGTGGGTTTGCTTCCTTCAGGGATGAAGGAAGAGCAGGTGGAGTGGGCTGAGTAAGGAGATCTCCCCTGCCCAGCACTGCAAGTGAAAACTACACCAGGCAGTGACTCCCAGCTGGGTATGAGAGAAAAGGAATTTGAACTATTTATTAAGTCAATATCTACATGCTATCTAAATTACATTGAGCTATTACATCAGCATTTGAATTAATTACAAATGTGTAGCAGGGGCACGTTTCTCTGGTGCTGCTCCCATGGTCTGGCTGGGAAGTGAGGCACGGTGTGAGCAAAGTCCCTCATTCCTCCAGAGAGTGTGAGGAGGATTACTTTCTGCACATCAGTACCAACAATGTGCCCAGGCTGGAGACTGTGGAATAGGGATTACCTCCCAGGTCCACACAGCCAGGGCAGCTGCTGACACAACTGGAGGGTTACAGTGAAAGTTTTAGCAAAGGCTGATGCTGAAAGACACATTAATGAGCTTGGAAGTGCTTTGAGATCCACAGGAGTAACTTTTGAGAACAAGATATATTCCGGCAGAAAAACATGCTATGAATAACAAGAATAGGCCCTGATCCCGAGTAACCAACTATCTTGGCTGTCTCATGATGTTCCCCTCTTTGCTGAAAGTCAGAGCTCCTGAAATCATCTGCTTAGCTGTAAGTGCCACTTCTAAACTAGAAAGATGAGTAAAAGTAACGGTGAGTCTGTTACTTTGCATACGTCATGAATTTGAAAATAAAATAATCTAGTGGTTTATGTTGCCGAGTACAGGATCTTTGGAAGTTTCAGTGTGGCAGTCCTTGAAATCTGTGAATCCACTGTCATGCATTTTCTACCAAATGCTACACAAACTGGGAGCAGTCCCCAGGTGCATCACCTGTCTGAGCTAATTCTTCTGCAGTCTGGGATACAGATCCCACTTTCCCAATGCTTACTGATGGTTACAGAGCAATATCTCAATGACTTCACAAACTAGCAAATAATTAGTAAAAACTCTGCCTAATTTGAAATTTTGTAGTTAGTGACCAGTGTTTTGGAACCTCACTGGTATGTGAGGAATGTGTGAAGCACACACCTAACATGGGAGGGACATGTTAGTAGTACAAGAGGCACTCCCGCATTTTATTGCCCTATTATTCTGACACATAGTCAAAATAATCTTCTAGAAATAATAGACAATCAGTCCATAATCCAACAAGTTCTTGGCTACTTTTCTACACATGCTTTTAAATTTCATTCCTGTATTGGAGGCTTTTCATATGTGTCTCAAGGACATAATAAACTGATTTCATATAAGAAGCCTCTCATTAGTGGAGAGCCTGTTTCATTAGCTGTAGACCTATGCTGGACTTTAAGAGAGAAGTTTCTGCTGTTTGTGATCAATATCAATCTTTCCATAACAGAGAGGTTCAGCCACTTGGGGTCTGATGTAATTAAGTCAGCTTATCATTTTCCCATTAAATGGAACCCTGTTCTGTTACTTAAAAGTTCATGACACTTAAGAAAAATTCCTTAGATTTTAGGAAGGGTGCTTCTATGAATTTGCTTTTTAATTTTTTTAACTAATTCATTTTTCTACATTTGAGAAGGGGGAAAACCAGAACAATTGTGCGGTTGCAGCATGTTAAGAAAAATGGTGTTATCTCTGAATGTGGTTATTCTGTAAATATTATAATGAATTCTTTTTTTCCAGCATTGTCATATTTCAGCCCTTTGAACCAAGCTGGCAAGTGATCACCAGCTGTGTGTTTCTGGTTTTCAGAGAGCCTTGATTTCTTCTTTTCAAAGTCCTTGATCCTTTTTTCAAAAATGCTGATCATTCACTACTGCAGGTGAAACTTAACCTGTGCTGGACAGAGAGAGCACCTGTGAAATTCTTAGGAGAAAGATGAGGGTGAATAGGCACATGCATTAAGTATCTAAATACATTAAAATTGTCTGCTATGAGCTGGCAAAATCCAGGTCCCAAACACCTTCTGTGGTGCGCTCTAAATTAGTAGACACTCACAACACTGTGCTTTATCTCCTTTGAAAAAGCTTTTCTAGTGTGCAAAAAAAATATTTCACAGTGTAGCATTCTCTTTTAAAAGTCAGATTTCACTCCTACTACTACTTTTTTTTTTTTTTTTTTTTTTTTTTTTTTTTTTTTTTTTTTTTACCAGGAAATATTAAAGTTAAGTAGAGAAGAGTAGTAAAGTAGTTTCTGGACTATATTAAAAAATCAGAATTTCTTTCTGACTGCCTTTACTTTTAGAAGACTCAATTTTTTAACAGCACCCCTTTCCTTCAAAATGTTGCTCAAACATTTTTTAATCATGATTCCTCATGTGCTTGGCATTCAGCTGTGGTCCCTGATGAGGAGTGGCACATCACAGCTTTTCCTACCCGTGCTGTTGCAACAGAGATGGGGCACCGCTGGGGCTCAGCTGCTGTGGGACAGGCTAAGTAGGGTCTTACCTTCTGTGCAAAGCAGCTCCTTGGGGAGGAGGCAAGCAGGCACTACGCCTCTCACTCTGTTACACAAGAATTCCTGAGACATCTGTAGTTTACATAACAGTACCCAGCGTCCAGGCAGCATTTCTCATCAGCAGATAATGAAATGCTCTTTGAAAGAAAAAAATAAAAAAAAGTAGGTCACTATTATCATCCTCGATTTACATATTCTGAGTCTGACTTTGAAGAAAGGGCATTTTTCTCCTGGTCAGAGCAATGGTAAAAGACAAGACAGCTTGTGTAAAGATTTAAAACATTTGAGCAATGTGCCTGAGTGAACAAGGCTTATCTATTTAGTGCTTAAGACCTGTAGCTGAATCCAAAACCTACCTAAATTATCCTTGTGTAACTTTGCAGTCATAAAATTAAATACTGCTAATTACCTTCTTGTCTCGGATGTGTTACATTTTCGTCTACAGAACATGCAGTCCCAATACACTGATTTGCTTAACTCTTCACACTAAGACCTTGTCTTTTGTTGTATGTAGTCTGTGTGTATACACAGCTGCACAGGTTAGAATTTTCTCTGAACAACTTTTATCTTTAAAGACAGCCGATCTTGAAAAATCTTTTAAAGAAGAGCTTCTGTAAAAAAAATTCAGCACAAATTGAAGTTTGGGGAAAAATAATTTTAGGCACATCATGGAGGATTTTCAGTCTCACCCTGTGCTGATGAAGGCTTTAAAGTTGTCACTATTATTTCTGTGCCTGCAATCATTGCATACCCCATTCCCACAAGCCCACTGCTTTAGTTCTGCCCCTGTAAAATGAAACAACAGCACCTTCTTTATGCAGTTCTTCCTGTGTTTTGCCTTTTTGGCCTGCAAGTTCTTGAGACTAGAGTTACTGTCTTAAATATACTGTCTGGCTTTTCTGGATCCAAATATTATTCAAGAAACATGTTGTAGATTCACTGCAAGAAATTTATACTAGTATAATATTATTATAGGCTTTTTGATCAGAATTTCATAACATAATAAAAGAAAAATACATTTAGGAAGAGGAGTGTATATTGTAGGAATGATAATTTGTTTGACCTTAATCTGTCATTGGCAAAGCTTCCAGGCTGCACTGTATTAGCAGATGGATAATGGGCTCCAGCTGAAATTACTTGCACAGTTAAGTACTTATTTTCTCATTTTCCTACAGTGAGAGTCTCTAAGAGCAGGGCTGGCATATAAACACTCCTGCATAAACATGCTGGGCTCATTGTTCAGACGGTTTCAGTGTGAAGCTGAGGTGCTGCCATCTCTTCTCCAGTGCTTTGTGCAAGGTACAAAAGCTGGAGCCAGGTAGCTGCTGTTGTTTCCCTTGGGGAGAGTGGGGAGCCTGGCACAAAAGTGCAGCACCTCATTTGGGACAGATTCCAAAGGACAGGGGGAGGGAGGTTTTTCACTGACTTCATTGGATTTTGGATCATCTTCAGAGTTTTTATCTTAGAATAGCTTGCAAAGCTCCTCTGTATTAAGCTTTTCAGTGATGTCTTTGTGTTGTGTAGCTGTTCTCTCTTTCTTAGAGAGAAAGTAATTAAAAAAGAAAATTTACCACAGCAGTAAACAAAATTAGAAAATCACTGAATTCAGAGGAAATAGGATTCAGGGGATAAAACCAGAGAAAACAATAGAATGAACACTCACTTTGCATGCATACGATTTTACTGCCTGTAACTTTTGTTAACGGGTTAAGGAGAGTTCTTGCAAAGATTTTTGTTAAAGAGTAAGCCACATGAAGAGCAAAAATGATCAATGCTTCTAATTACACATCTTCTGATGACTTTGACATCTCTAGAAAGAAATTCCTCACATCACAACTGGATAAGATTTGCATAGTTTTTGTCAAGATGACTACTCCCCTAAATGATTCAAATATTATTAGAGCAGAATTAAGTGATGTGCAATTCCTGCCTGTGAACCAAAAATAGTCTCTCATTCGAACACCAAGATGTAGACGGTTATTGATTATAAATTAAAACATTGTAAGCAAATTGTGCACAAAGGGGTGCATCCGTGGCTTTTGTTCAGGAATAATGCATTTATTTATTCAGAAATGATATAAAGAAATTTGCATCTGATGAATGATAATACAGATGCTTAGTAGTTACAGAAATGTTATTGTTTTCCTATGGTAGGAAATTGTCATTTGAAGCTGGCTTCTTTCCTTAGCATATAAACCTAACATAACTGTTCCCAATGACACAGGGTAATTTTAATGAAACTTAATTGAAAGAAATTGAAAGGCAGGTTGGATTTGGTACTCCCATCTCAATTATATTAATTCTGCTTATATTAACCAGAGACAAAAGAAATTCATTTAACTATGCTTTATTCCTAACAGAATCATGGGTAAATGACATTCAAAGAAAATTGAAAAAGAAAAGAAGAGCAGATTCCCTGCTTAGAGTTGAAGAATGTGAACAGAAAAGAGATTTTTTTTTTTTTTTAAATTTTTTTTTTTAATATGGAAAATATTTAGCAACCAGTGAAATAGCCATAGATTTTTCAGGTCAGATGGGGGTTTAGTGATGTCTAGCAGGTCCCTGGTGTGATTAACTACAGGAGCAGTATGGTCAGGTATCCAGTGGTCAGTCTAGAGGCAAGTAAAAAATCTGGAAAGAACTGAGTCCTGTGGATATTGACCAAAACCAAGTAAGCTATGGCATGAAGTCACAAAGAAATATGATGAATGTTGAATAAAATCATACTGGATCAGGAAACACAGGTATTTCAAAAAGAGACACATAGCTTTGATCAGTTTGAAGCCTGGAGTCTTGCTTGCCCAGTGGCTTGCCCACACCTTTGCTGCTCAATTACTCCAGGCCTGAAATACTATAGAGCTGTGTATGACCTAGTGAAACCTGTTAAATTGGGTCTGGGACGCAGGGCTAGAGCAGGAATTTAAAGACTTGGAAATTTGCTTTGAGGTTCAGTTTTCTCTGTTTGCAAATATATATGTTTTAGTAAGGGCAGGTCATCTGCGACATTTCTGCTGCTGACATGCAGTACACACAAATCAGCTCCAGTGACAGGTGTGCAAATTCTTCTAGATTGCTCGTGGTTACACATGATTGATAATAGAGCAGAGGTAGATGGGATATTTTTTATTTAACTTAGGGAAGCAAATGGCATAGGCTATGTCAGCATTAAAAATTACATACTGTCGTAGGAGCAACCCTAAATGTTGATGAGTTCCCTAGATCTATGTTGTATGAAGCTTAGGATGACACATAGACCCAAGGCCCAGAGCATTCAGTACCCTTCTGATGCAGTGAGGGGGGGATCCCTGTCCACATCAAAAAACACCAAAGCCATGAGACTCCTACATGTACATCTGAGACAATTGTGTGGGCTGCAGCTGCAGTCAGTGGACTCTCGAAAGGGGAGTCAGTGGAGACTGGATGTGACTGCTGTCTGCTGACAGCATTAGATGGATCCTACACCTGGCCCAGAGAGAGGTGCTGCATTATGGCCACGCAAAATTCAGGAATAAAAGCCCTACCCAGCTTGTTAGCAGTTAGCCTGAACATTGAAGTTCTACCAAGGCTGCAGATCTCATTGGTACAAAAGAGGGATAGTTACATATTTCTTGTACAATTGGACACTGTCTTATTTGAACACTGAGCTGGTCAGAATCCATTAAAGGGTAGAGAGAAAAGGTGTTAAAGATTATGCATGTGAGCTGTGAGTGAATAAGAGATTAGTGAAACTAGATATTCCCTGTAGAAGCACATGGAATTTAATTCTCTTTTAAAAGGTAATTTTTTCATCTTCTAGTAACCTTGTAGTGTGACGTCTGTTGATCCAGTGTGATAGTTATATTCTGAGTTCAGGCACTAAATCAGGTGTGAAATCATGAAATGATTTTTGCTTGTTTAAAGCTAACGTGTGAATGACAAAATTACTTGCAAAAACTATACAAAACTGCAGTTTTGATGGACTTAATATTTACAGGGAACATTTTCTCTAGTTCTGAATAGTCCCCAGACTTTGCATAAATCAGCAAGTGCTGGCATTTTCTTAATGTCAATAATGACATTTTGGCCGAGAGGGTCTCAGCTGACTTTATTTACTACAGAATTACACAAGGAATGTCCTGAGGGGAATTACTGCATCACTGGGTTTGTTTACATTACTCTTTAGGCTGTCATCCTCAGCAAGTGTAATTAGCTGCCCAGTCAAACAAGATCTTTCATTAACAACTTTCTTAATGTTTAATGTAGGAATAATTCTCTGGGATATTTGTTATATATGGTGTAAACAAAATATTTCCTTCTCAGTGGGGTGAATAAAGTCACTATTGTCAAATGCTAAATGACGAAAGACAGAGTTTGCCCAAAGGCACTGTTTCGGGGGATAACTGAGGGAAACTGACATTGAGCTGATGCAATGTTGCCGAGGTTATTATATGGCAAATTTAGCAAAGAACATATTATTCCAGGCCCTTACAGAATTATATCCACCAAGGGACCAGTTAAGAAAGTAAAAATCTCTTTCCAGAAGAAAGAGGACCACACTGAGTATTTGATAACAACTGTGTTGTTACTCAAGTGATTGTGATGGATTAAGCCGAGGTTAATGTAATGTAGCTG
This sequence comes from Sitta carolinensis, assembly GCA_032173965.1. Classification (NCBI taxonomy): domain Eukaryota; kingdom Metazoa; phylum Chordata; class Aves; order Passeriformes; family Sittidae; genus Sitta; species Sitta carolinensis. The sequence continues at coordinate 81,053,491 of CM063284.1, forward strand.
AACTCACAGCTACTGATACAAATAAGAGGGAGGTCTGGTGACAAGGCTACACACTGTACTGCTCTCTGGAGAGCAAGCAGAGTGTGCTTACTGTAAGGGCTGTATGTCTTAATCACAGCATCCAGCCAAGTTGATTGCTTTTGGTGTCAGTATTCAGCGCTTTGGGGATAGGAAGAGTATAAAAAAGTGTTCCCACAGAGTCAGAGAGGTTTTAATAAAATACCTAAATCACTTATGAACCACATTTGCATTATGACTTGTGGGCATAGACCACTTCAGGAGTGTTGTGAACCTGCACCCAGGCTATCTGGCCTGTTACCAGCAGAGCAGTTCAGCCACAATTCTGAGCAGCATTTTAGGACAGTGTCATAGTGTTAAATATTCAACCTCAATTACTCTTATTCCAATTAATGTATATTGCCCTCTCTGAACAGGTCAGTCTCAGCCTAACTGGACGGGTGTGCTGCACACACACATGGTGCTTTTTGCCATGTTGTACTCCTACAGTCTTGACATATTATTTCTTCACTGCATAGGCTGTATTAGGGCAAGGCTGTGTTAGCCCTGATATCCCACTGGTCTCAGAATAGCATCATTAGAGGGCTCAACATAATAAAATACACTAAGAGCCAAGGGATGCAAAAAAATATCTGACATCTGAGCAAGGCTTCAGTGCATATAACGTGTGCTTTCCACGCTCCGTAGAGGATAGTTATTTGTCTGGCAAAAATATTGTCTCAAATGACATGTTCCCCAGGAGGTTAAAATGCTCCCCTCAACTGGGTTACTGATTACCTTTACCATTATGAAAAATTGCGTCAAGTTTCACTGGAGAATACTGTAGTGGTAGAGGGGATGGAACCGCTCATTAGTGCAGGGACCATGACCCATAATTCAGCTTCCCCAGGCAGCAAAAGTAGAAGAGACAGTAAAAACTGAGGAGAGGTGTCAGAAAAAATGGAAAAGGAATTTTGATACTTCTTTTCAAATCCATATGGTGAGACAGTTTTCCATGTAAGAGTTGTTTGATTTATGAAAGGTAAAGCTTTGTTAATATTTTTGGGCAAATGAGTAAGAGGGATGGCTTTGGGTTTTGTTTGTTTGTTTATTTGATCAAAAAGAAAGTTATAGAAGAACAAGCAAGCAAACCATGACTTTTATCAGGCTGACACCAGTGCAAAGAAAGGGAGAAATTAGATGCTGACACAAACAGATTGCACCAGTGGAGAGCTCAGTACAACGCTCATTGGTCCTCCTTTGAAATGCTTGTCCCTTCTTGTCTAAACCTAGTTGCCAGATTTTCCTTTGAACCATTCAACAATTGTCTGGCAGTTGAAAAGTCTGGAGGAAACACAAGTCATCCCATTACTTGAGCTGTTCATCTGCAGTGGTAGAACCCATGGCATCAGGAGGGGCAATCTGGTCGATGGCACTTGGTATGAAGAGAGGACAATTTGTCTCGAGTTGTGCACCAAATAAAAGTAATACAGTCCCTGGAATTCTGATGTAACATAAAGAAGAAACTAAACAATTCTAGACCACAAAGAGTTTAAACATGCTTCAGAGGTATTCATTAAGTGTATGTTAATTAATAATACAGGCATGTACAGCAACTGATCCATGGAATCACAGAATCATTTAGGTTGGAAGAGAGCTCAAAGATCATCAAGTTTAACCACTAACCGAGGACTCCAAAGCCTACCACTAAACCATGTCCCCAGGTACCACATTTACACATTGCTGGAACACTTCTAGGAACAGCGATTTCACCATGTCCCTGGGCAGCCTGTTCCAATGTCTGACCACCCTTTCCATGCAAAATATTTTTCCTAATATCTGCTCTAAACCTCCTCTGGTGCATCTCGAGGCAGTTCTCTCTCATCCTGTCACTTGTTACTTTAGAGAAGAGACCAACCCTGACTTGGCAGTGTAGAGAGCAGTAAGATCCCTCCTGAGCCTCCTTTCCTCGAGGCTAAACATCCCCATCTCTCTCAGCTGCTCCTTACAAGATTTGTGCTCTTGTCCCCTAGTTCCAACCAAAAAGAGATGAAATAAGTGACTCGTGGTCCTGCTCACAACTTCTTTGCTGAATCCCCTGGCATTTCTGTTTCTTTGCTACAGGATGAGTATCTTGCCTTGAATAGCAGAGGGGGAAGGAGGTCAGTCTCAGCATTCATGTGTCTTTCGTGCCCTCTCAGGATCTTGTCTTGGCTGGAGAGCCTCTTATGAGGAAGGGCTGGGCATGGTGCTAGTCTGACACCAGGGAATTTGAAGAAGACCTTAGATAAGAAGTAATCTAACCTTCCAATTACTTCAAGATTGAAACCCACATGTGCAACAGAAAAGGTGCACCAAAAGAGAAAAAGAGAAAAAGCTGCTGTCAGTTCGTCTCATGATGTCTCAGATACTTCTTCCTCATCAGGGAAAGATTCCTCACACTCTTCCTCTGCTCCAGCCTTGGGTCCATCCCTATGGAGCTCTTTAATGTTTTAGTTAAGAAAACTTAATAAAAATCAAACTCTGACATGCAAAATGAGTTATAGTAGTTTTTTTTTTAACCTTGTTTTCAAGAAAATGACAGATAATTCACTTAACTTGGTCAAAACCAGCCTCCCATGAGAGGCAGGATCTTGATTTTTCTTTAATAAAAAGTAAAAAAATAGGTTTTTGCAAATTCTTGTCAAATAATCTTAAAACACTACACTGAGAGAAAAAAACATATACACAGATATGGTCCTTTGTTTCTTGGCAGAATACCTGGAATGTGAATGGGAATGGTTTTAATAATAGAAGAACAGCTATGTGATGTCTTTCCCAAGAAATTATATCTTTTCAGAGTAATGCTTCCATGAAAGATAATCTGATTAAATTCATTTGGTCAGGAGCCTATTTTTAATTAAATACCCTAAGGATAGCTCTTTTAGCCATTTAACTTTGAGCTATTTAACTCACTTGGGTTTAATGGCTGTCAGTAAACCCTGAGTAATTCTCAAGTTCAAAGAAGCTGAATTTATGAGTAAATCCTAACTCACTTCAGCCTGAATCTGTGGTTTATCTGTGGTTTGGCAGAGGAGTTATAAAGGGAGTTAAGGAGTCCATTTCTGCTACACCAACCTCTGGAGACTACTGGGACTCTGGAGTATCCAGAGCTCCACCTGGGAAAATGTCCCACACTGGATTCATAGGTGCTTCCCAGCACCTAGGTATCCAGTATGGGACACTTCCAGGTGGTCCACAGGTCTGATGCCATGTAGCTGTTTTGATGCCTCTACGCCTGAACTCCCTAGTTTCACCTTTTGCATACTCAGCCATCTTGGAGCTCCAACATGCTCTCCAGAATTGTTTATGCAAACTTCTAACAATAAGCAGTCAAATACATCAGGAAGACCAATCAGTTATTTAGGCTACTAATATCTCAAATGAAAGGGTCCTGAAATTTATACATATATAGACACAGTAAAATTGAAGGTTATTCACACATTAAATGTATACTTATGTGCAGCCAACAGAGGCAGCTGTTTGGGTAGCAGTCTCTGCATTCTGCCTTGGGAGCTTCTGGAACTTCCAGGGATAAGGTCCAGGATCATTGGATACACCTGGGAAATGCTGAGAAACTAGAGAGTGCCTGCTGCTGTCAGGCATGAACAAGGGAAGGGGAGCTACCGGGGTGGGCTCAAGAAAGCTCTGGCAGCATCTAATGATCATGATTAGCTGCCCTTAAACCAGCATGCCTGGGGCCTTTGTGGCAGCTGCCCATCCTTAGGAGGGTGAAGTGTGTTTAGCCAGTGCTCAGGTGTGGACTGCACAAGAGCCCTGGCTTGGAGTGCAGCAGACCACAAGGGAGGGGGCTTCAGTGGGATTTTAGTGTGACAGTCTCAGTTACAGTGGTGACGTGTTACAGGGCAGCCTGCCTGGCAGGTGTTGGAGCAGCTGTTCCTGCCAGGGTAGTGGCCTGAGGCAGACTCTGGATAGCAGATGAAGGCCTCCAAGCCCTGGGCTGCAGGGAGTCCCTGTAGCTTCTCTCTGATGCCTGATGTACTGCCAGATGTGTGCTCTCTTGGAAGGTATGCAAACCAAATAGAGGAGTTACAAGTGGGAGTAAGTAAACTGTGCAGCACCAGACAGGCCAAAAAAGGAGACAGGTGAATATTTTTATGAGAAAAAAAAAAAGAAAGGTTCTTCTCAGTAGTGTGAAGAAGACCACAACTGCAGCAGAGAAGCAGGCAGTATTGACCACTAGTACTGAGGCATTGAGGTAAGTGCAACTGCTGGCGAATGGGAAGGATGGAAGTTCATGACTTCTATCACTAAAGAAATGCTCCTGTCCTCAGCTAAGGGCTTAAAATTGGGAGATGCATTCCCTGCCCTCAAAGGTGTTGAGGAGTCAGGTATGCCTTCAGGCAAAGAATCTGCTCCATCTGGCCCTAAACCATGCAAACCTATGGGGATGAAATGGTGAGCCCATGCAAACAGGTGCCTCCCTGCTGCAGGGCACAGAGGCAGCCTTGTGCTGATCTGACCATTACCTAGAGCAGTCTGCTGCCTGTGCCATGACTGGGGATGCCATGGAGGGATCCTCCAACTCTTCCAACCCTCTAGCCACTATCATCTGCAGACTGAGGGAGGTGATTCTTCCCCTCTGCTCAGCAGTGGTAAGGCCACACCTGGCAAGCTATTGGTCTAAGCTCCTCAGTGTAAGAGGGATGAGACATTGGTGCATTGGGGAAGTCCATGTAAGGCCCAGGTAGAAAGATGATGGGCTAGAGCATCTCTTAGGACAGGCAGAGCGAGCTGGGACTCTTTAGCCTGGAGAGGTGAACACTCATGGTTGATCTTATGTGTATATAAATACCTGGAGGAAGGGTGTTAAGAAGATGAAGTGAGCCACTTTACAGTGGTGCCTGTTGAGAGAGTCAGAGTAAAGCATAAAAACTGAAACACAGCATGTTTCCTCTGAAGGTCAGAAAACACATTTTAACTGTGAGGGTGACTGATTGCTGGCACAGGTTGCCCAGGGAGGTGGTGGAGTTCCTGGAGATATTCAAAAGCTGCTTGCAAATCGTCCTGGCCAGCTGGCTCTAGCTGATCCTGTCTTGATAGGGATGGGGAAAAGTTGGATGAGATTATCCTCAGAGGTCCCTTTCAATCCCAGCCCTTCTGTGATTCTTCCTATTATTGCCACAGGGTTTCTAATGGCAAGACTAGAAACGTCTAAACATTACTGTGATATTTTACTTTTTTATTTCACTTCAAGTTTTCACTGCATCAGAAAAGTAAATTTGCAGAGAGCTACCTTGAGACAATATTCTAATGAGAATATGCTCATTACAGATAGAACTGTCTGAACCCATTAATTGCAGAGAAGAGCGTGTCTGAAAAACAGTCCTCAGAGTATTTAGAAAACCTTTGCCTGATTAATGGCACAAGCTCAGAGACAAACCTAGAGGTGCAGCCTCCCATGTAACATGCTATAGATGGCCACACCACATCAAATGGACAGCCACTCAGCAGCCCCAGTGGCCTGGTTGTGGTTAGGATGAATTCTATCTTACGGAGGTACATGTGTAATTGTAATTAATTCAGCAGCTGGAAAGGAGGCTACATTGTATGGCTAACTTAGAATGCTGGCTGTGCACACACTCAGCCTAAAAATAGAGGTGGCCATATTGTCAGTGGTACAGTGAGTTTACTTTAATTTTGGGCCGACACCTGGGGCCAATATCAGCAAATAGAGCCATGTCAGAAAAATATACTTGATCCAGAAGTATATATCCAAATATATATATATAATACATATATAGCCAAAATTATACATTTTTATCTGTTTTAAATTTAGCTTCATATCATTGTGGTCCAAAATCTTCTAATGAGGAAAGAAAGAGTGCTAGAGTCTTCTATTGAAGATTTCTTTTGTTCACAGGTATTGATGAAATAACTCCCACAGTAAATAAAAGATTTATCCTGATTTATTCTGTTTCTTTGAGGAAAGTGAGGCAACTTACAGCATAATGCGTTCCTCAGGTCATACAATATATTCACTTTCTTTTTAGAAATACAGATAAAACCTATCCACTAGGTACAAGTCCCCCCTTCCTGAAAGTTCCTTGAAAAAATAATGTCTGGATTAGGAGTCAGGCATTTTTTTAATCTACCAAAGCAAAGCTTGTAACACCAACACAGGTAAGGTTTGAATGCTGCTAACAAGCTAATCAGTGAATCTCCATTTCTCCTGATCTTTGATGTATTAAAACAATTGACATGAAGTTCCTGATTAATAAGTGCTTTCTGAAATCCTCACTTTAATCAAGCCCACTTGTTTTTTACTAAGCTTGAACAACTGTTCTGATCACAGTCAGTTAACATGCTTTTATTTAAAAAACATAAAAGACTTAATTTAGGATGCTGTTGAAAATATAACTAATTTATCTTAAACATTATAACAATTTATTTTTACTATTCAAGGTATGATATTTCTTTACTAAAAGTGATTAGGATTTAACCTATAGTGTTAAAAAAAACACAGTTATTACAATGTGTCACATCCTGAAAATGTCCACAACCAGCATACTGACAGTCAAATTGGGTTATTTGGCTGAACTGCTGCAGTATTGCCATATTGTTAATCACCAATTTCCACAGCAGCAAGTTTTCTTTCTGGTGCTGTTAATGTCTCCCTTGATTCTTTCATAGGACTCTGGTTGTCTTTTAGACATAATACTATCTTGTTAAACTATGCTTAACAGTCTATAATGGCTGTTTCAAGCATTTTTCCTTTCCATAATTTTTACAATGTGTTTAGGAATAGAATACAGTGCAATGTATTAGAAAATGCATTTATGTCCAGCTTGGGTATTAATTGGGATTCTCAATACTTAGCCTGTTTCCAAGCACAGACATCTTTTAGAAAGGCAGTCCTTTGCCTAATCCATCCTTTTACTCCATGCTTGGGGGTGGAAGGCTCAAAATGCTTGCCTAAATGTAAACTTTCAGTCTGTACATCTGGGAAATTGTCCCTGATCTGGACATCTGGGAAGCTGAGAGCTCCAGTCAGGGTTTGTGTGCTTATATGTGATGAGGTGAAAGGAGTGCTGCTGTGCATTGAGACCCACAAGCAACATCTGTGAAGCCACTAAAACAGGTCAAGTCCTGTTTTCTGAGCTGAATTGACATGGCAGCATGCAGGCACACAGTTCTTCCCTCCCACCACCTAGAAACAAGTGTCTGCATCCAGAATGACAGGAGCAGCCCCTCACTTGTACCTGTCCAGTGCCTGGCAGCGCTTTGGATGAGTGCTGTGCTGGGCACAGTGCGGGAGCTTTGCAGGGCTGGTGGCTGGCACAGAGTAGGGAAAATCATAACTTCAAATGCTGTGATGCTGAGGCTGTGTGGAGCTGTCAGTTTGGGAGCAAGCACAGCAGCCCAGAGCAGCCAGCTACAGAAAAAAGAGCAAGTAGAGTGGGTTGATAAGGTGAATTAAACTTCTTGTTAAATAATTAAGCTCCCCCAAGAAAATACCTTTTAGTAAGATGATGAAGAATGCTAGTGTTTGGGGGTGTTTTCTGAATTTGTTTAGATTTGTTTATTAACAGGGTTTTAGTGTTCTGTATTTGTGTCACAAATTAGGATGGCAAAATAAAATTTTTAGGAACTTCAACAACCTAGATGCTTTCTGGGGAAATATTGGCATATAGTAAATTGTTAATAATACTGTAATATGATAATAATAATAATGAGTAGACTATTTTATAATATGCCTCAAATTTTTATTATATATTTTATATGGCTTCTGCTAAAAAGGGCATTCGGTACAGCAGAATTAAAAGCCCAATGTTCTAATCCTGTAATTTGCAGTATACAAGTGCATTTCTTAATTTCTTAATGCACTGCCAATGCAGTCAGTTGCATAGGAGCAGTCAAGTCACAGGCTATGGTTTTCTTAGAGCAGAACTGAAAATTGCCTAGGAGGATCCAATGCCCATTTTTTTTTTTAGATTTAGCTCATATGTCTTTTTTTTTTTTTTTTTTTTTTTTTTTTTTTTTTTCTTTTTTTTTTTTAAAGTTGGGGCAACTTACACTTTAGGAAGTGCAAGGCAGTGTAGGGCAGCTTCATAACTCACTGTGATTGCCAAGTGAATACTGTTGTGATGAGTCTGTAAATCCCAGAAGGTTTCTGGGATATACTGTGCCTTTCCCTTAATATGGAAATGGTTATTTACAGCCAGCAACCACACTGAGTACAGAGAAATGAGCAACTCACTAAAAGTGCCTGTAGCTTCTGCCCTCTGACTGGACAGTCAGAATGCCCTAAAATATTGATCTTACTAGTAGTCCAAAAACTGTCATTAACAAATAATTATCATAATTTAGTTGTACCAACTTTACTGCAGGATAAATGTCTAAGAGAAGTCATGCATTTTGCTTGTTCATAGTGGCTAATGCTGCTGAAGGCCCAGCACTCTGCATTCTTTTATGTTACCAGGCCAGTGGCAGTAGAATTTTATGTGTGACCTGATGTTTTATTTGTCAGTTTTTAAATTTGCAATTGCACTTTGCTAGACTGTCACCCAGCTTGACTCCAGCTGGATGAAGCCTCCCTTGGAAAGGACAAAGAGTGAGCCAGTGAGAATGGTGTTTTTCAGGGCTTTCAGTGGCAGACGAAACCGAAGTAACCCTGTTCAGCAGTGATATTCATGGCCCAGCCTCCTGGTCCTACAGTTTACTTCCTTCTTTTCCTGCCTATGTGAAAACTCTGCAGTCAAGTCCCACAAGAACCATAAGCACTTCCTTGTGTATTTTGGGATACAGGGCACATATGCACAAGAAACTTTTTCCCAGCTGTCTAGTCAAATAGTTTATGACGTGGAAGAATAAGCTCTATTGCTGCTGTTGTACATAGCACCAATTATAATACCCCTTGGGAATCCCCATCTTTCATCACTCAAAAGTCCACCCTGTTTAATTTTTTTCTTATTCTTTTAAAAGAGATTACTTGGACATTCTTCTTTTCTCCTTCCCAGGAAAACTTGACTTGAGTAAATGGTATTTCCATCATTCTAAGTATCTCATGCAGCATCATGTGAAAATAAAAATTACTTTGTGGGATTTTCCACTAGCTCTGAATGTACAGAGCTTAAAACATAAGAATAAGATGTGTGAGGAGAGAAAAATCTTTATTTCTCACAGAGTTTTTTGTTAATCTATCGTGGACTGTAATGTTATTTGCTGTTCTACAGGTGCGTGAGATGCAGCAACACCTTACTGACTCTCTCTTTTAACACTGGGTATCATAAGATCTTCAAAACTGAATTGCTGCCAGCTAACCTAAACTAGGACTGTGCTTTAAAGAAGCCGATTCCCCAGCAAGCGTGGGTGTAGCCTGTTGAGGGATGGCAGTTCTTCCTCTCTGTTCATCTGCCACCTGCCTCAGCCCACAGTCTGCTTTATTTTCAGCTGGCAAATAAGGAACTTCAAAACTTAGCAAAATAGTCATATGTATTTTGAAATAGGTAAACCATTAAAGCAGCAATTTAGAAAAAGCCATCATATTGGTCATCACAGCTTTAAAAGTGTAAAGAATTTTGTATTCTTTGTGCTATTTAGAGGTGAGATAATAATTCCAGGGCAAGCTTACCTTCCAACATGACCAGTGAAAAGTACACAAAGCAACAACCATAGTAGCTTAACTATGTGCATTCAAAAGAAAATGAAGAGTTAAGATGCACACGACGAATGGTTAAGCAGTTGGTTCTTCCATGGTCTTTTCATACAAGTGTAGGTATAATACTGATCTCTGTTGCCTCTGAAAATCTACTTCAATTTACTTTGTACTATATGGTGACATGCTGTATCTTGTTCTTTCTGTGCGTATATATATGAATGAGAGATAAAAATATTCTTTCTTACATTGACTTTTTTCTTTCATAACTTGGAAATTATTTATACTGCTAAATATGTAGGAGACAAGATCTGAGTACTACTTGTACTGTGCAATATTTTGTTTCCTTCTCTGACTGCTTTTCTCCTTGCCTCAAGTCAGTTCACCCAGTCTCATTTGCTACCAAAATATCTCCTCTTCAGTGTGAGATAGCTAGAGTGCCACTCTGCGTGGAGCAGCATAGGAGGAGTAGACTTTGACATGTAGACTTGACTCTGAATGTAAAGAAGAATCTGACTCATTTGCAAAAGTGATAAGGATATTTATTGCCTACGTTGGTGGCAAATGTTGACCAAGAACTGAAAAAGCATGTGTTTTTTACATGTACTCATGGTAGTTTTACTCAGAGCTGCAAAAGTAGGTGTAACCCACTTGTACCTGAGACAATGCCCCCCAGGGGAGTTCCACTCACGTCAGACTGAATTCTGATCCCAGCTATGCTGCCCACCTGCATCACTGCTGTCAGCACACCCTGATGTCTCACTGGATTTCCTCTCCATTTGTCGAGTAATATTAATTGCAGTCATATTTTATTTCCTGCTATGAAGATTAGAAAGGTAAAGCTAAGCCTGCCAGTGACTTGACTGGCATGTTGTTAAAAAAACATTTTGATGGTTTTGTGGCAGTCTTCTTTAACAATGCATGGTCACGTAGGTATGTCCCTGATCTCCCATGACCCTTCTCCAAGTGCATAATCTCATTGGCTAATGTTGCTGCTTCTTTGCATTTCACTTGCAGTATTTTGCAGAGGATCAAGGAACCCTTGCCTGCACATCAATGCCTGCACAGAGGAGCAACACAGCTATCTTCCTTATTGTCTACAAATCACATGTGAAATAGTCAAAGGAAAACAGTGGTTGACCACAAGCATTCTGTTACCCTCTAAAGGCTTTCCATTAAAAAAAAATTCCACCCAAGTGATTCAAAGCATTGCTTTTGAGTTTTTTCCCCCAGAAGTTTGTTCCCTGGTGCTGCTCTCAGATTTCTATAAGATTTTTTTCTCTTTTTTTTGCCACTTTCCTTTTTAACCTCACTTGTGGTTTTTTTCTTTTGCAGTAAAGGTATTCTGACCCCCTTAACATAAGCACAGTGGTGCTAGTTACCTGCATAACACTGTGCTGAAACCGAAACACAGAGCTACAAAGACACTGTACTCTGAGTACGAGCTAAAAGCAACAACTTTCATGCATAGCTTGGAATGTTGTCACCCTGTTGGTAGGTTATGAAGTATCATGAAATCCAGCATATGATCTGCCTGAGTACAGAAATAAACATTACTGATAAAAGTTTAGTATTGAGCTAAATTGTGCTTACAAATTTTTAGCACTGGAGTATCCACAGCCTCTCTGACTTCAGTTTATTCCAGATCCATTTTGGTTTTGAAAGTGTTCAATCTAAGCATATATCTCCTGCAGAGGCCTTAAAAATGCTCAAGAGAATGCAAGAAATACTTGTGGGATTACTTGTTGGTCTTGTTCACTCATCTCCAATTTACATGGTCCTGTATTGCACAGAAGTCTGCCACAGGCTTGTGTTCAGTTCATGGTCCACTATAAACCCCAAAAACTGTTCTCCAAACACTTCCTAACTATTTGGTCCTGATTTGTACTCCTGAAATTGATTACTCCTGCCCAAGGGCAGTGTTTTTTACTTGACAAAATTTCATTTGTTTTTGCTGTCTGTTCCTCCAGTTTCTCACCCTCAAATTCTGTCTCTGATATGTTTGTAGGAAGGAGGTAAAAACAGTGATATACTGAACAGGGTAACATTAACCTCACACACTTAACAAACTAGTAAAAATTTCAACAAGAAGAGAATTCAAGACTTGGCATGTTGTACCAACATTGGCAGTAGGAGGGAAAAATACTGACTACAAACTTCATAAGTTGTGTCCTCCACCACAATCAGTTATATCTGAGTCCTGCTTTTGTTCTTGGTTGCCCATGCAGCTCAAAGCTCTCCCAAGGATCTTGGAACATGAGAACATGGTGGGCTGCACCCAGACGTGCTCCAGCATCTGCTGATGTGTCTCTTCCCATTGATTCAAACTATAAAGCCAGGTCTGCTGGAAGTGCATTTCTGCTTTGCTAGATCAGAGCCTTAATCTTTAGATGAAGACTGCACACAGGAATACAAGTAAGATGAACTGCAACCAGATTTTCCTACCTTCTAGAAAGAAGGACAAACCAAGCATTTCTTGTTTTCACACCTGTGCTGACAGGTCACAGCAGTATGTTACAAAAGTTCGCTATTTGTGCTTGAACAGAAATGTATGCATTTCATAAAGGCACTTAAGGTAAATTTTCAGAATAAGGAAGTTGTACTTTTTACCCTCGCTTTTAGCAGAAAAATTGTGTCATTTACAGATATATTTGTATATTTGATAATGATTCCAGTATTTAGCAGCAGCTATTTTTGCCTGTTTGTTTGGAAGCCTCTAATGGCTTAGTCCAGTTGAGCTCATTTCATAGCTTCCCCTATCTGTGGGGCCATCTGTTATCCACTCACTTTTTTTTTCTTTCCCTGATTGGTATCACACAGGCCTTTTAGTTCATTTCCATTAGGATAGTTTGGAGAAGATCATACTCTAATCTGCAGTTGTGTCATGTGTTGTCCCTGTCCCACCCCGCTCGTCCTTCCACAATTAGATGGAAAACATTCCATGATGAAGAATGTTGTTGAATTTACCAGGCTTGGTGGAAAGAGACTCTGTGGGGATTTTCTCCAAAGCTGGCGGATTTTTGCAGGTAAGCCTATAAAACCTGCAGAAGAGGGTAATGAAAAAAATCTAAAAATAGAAAAAAGGAATAGAAAAAAGAAGCTAAAATTTTTGACACTTTCTTTAATCATACTGTTGACCTTTTATGTATATCTGTGCACATATTCATGCATATACATGTATATATAAACATTGTTGACCTTTCAAATCTATACATAAATAATTTATAAATACACATTATATAAATGCATGTAATATAAAAATATCATCTCACTTCCTTGGGGATTTTTTCTTTAATTTAAAAATTTCTGGTCTCAAATTCATACAGGTCATGAGTGAGGCTGGAGAAGTATAAGAGGAATGAAGAGATATTAGAAAATTCCTAGAAGCCTATTGAAATATCTTCTGACAGATGAACCTGAAGGCCTCTTTTGCTTCTGGAAATTGTGTTGTGGGTTTGTTTTTTTAATATATAATTTCAGACTCTGAGCAAGAGTTAGAGAATGGTGGAACGGGGAATTGCTGCTGTGGGGAGGATTTTAGAAGCAATAGCACAGAAGCAGAAGGGCAATGTCACACTGGAGGAACCCTTTCTTGCTCCCCATGTCATTTTGTCATAATGAACAGAATCCTGTGGAATCCCCTGGGTTTTAAACAATTTAAACAATTCTCATTTCAGACTGGAGTGGGCAGACATCAAGGAATAGCTGACAAGTTCTAATATCATCTGTGTTTTTTAACAGCGTTGCAATAGACCACACCACTGACAAGCATAGGAGCAATCTTAATTTGAGACGTTATCTTTCAAAGCACAAAGTCCTCTCGCTCGCTGCAGCAAACGGGCTTTGCATAACTGCTCACGGCATGTTACTGCTGTGGGCTTTTTCTGACTGCTAGAGTTCTGCCTGTCTTGTGGTTCCTTCAGTTTGAGCTTGGCACGAGTTTCTCCAGTTGAAATTTTCTTGTATCTTTATTTCATAGTCCCAAGGAGGAAAAATGCAGGTAAAATGTCAGCCTGGAAGCCTTTCCACGTTGGCTGGGAGTGGAGCACTGCACAGTTTGGGTTGGCAGGGGGCTTAGGAGAGTTGCTGTCTCCCCTGCCCACACTCTTGCAGATGGATTACAGGTACCTGTCCTCCGCAGACCTTGCCCGCTCCTCGAGCCGACACGAGCCCCTGGGACAGTGGAGAATGAGAGAGAACTGAGCTGCTGATGGGGGAGAGAAGGTTCACGAGATTCCTCGTGGGGTTGATAAAGAAAACCTCAAATAAAAGGGAGAAAAGGCAGCGAGAGGGATGTGCTCCAGGTTTATAATGGGAGGAGTGGTGAGGGCTTCCCCTGGTGATGTAACGACACCAGCTCGCTCTAGGAGCTAAGGAAAGGCTTCGTGCAGCCGTTCCATTACTGAAATATCACTGCGTCCGTGCTGCTGCACCATCCCCGGCAGCTAGGCGGAAGATCTCGAATCGCTACGTGCAGCAGGCGTGGATGCCACAAGGAAGAGCCAGGGTCGCAAGGCAAAGCTGTGGACTCTGTCTGGGGACAGGGAGCCCCTCTGTGTTCCCGACGCTGTCTGGTGTGCGGGACTTCGCTGCTTTCCATAGCTCCACCTGGTGTCGGGATGCGGCAGGGAAGACCTTCCAAAGCTGCTCCTATCCCGGAACCTCCCTCTGTCCTTCTCTTGTGCTTAACAGAACTGCTTCCCCGTGAAGGCCTCCCGGGGTGCCTGGTAGCGCCACCGCCTCCTGCCTGCCGTGGCTCTGCCCCTTGCCAGGAGCAGCGCTGGTACCTGACACCTTTTAGCCCTGCAGCTGCCCTGTTGTAGAGCGGATTTATAAGAAAGGATCGATTGGCACTTGGCTCTTTCATGCCAAGTATCACTTACTGGGATAAACTGGTGATGGCCTTCTCATTTTTCAGCGTGACCAGGCTGTGAGCAGTGACGAGCCCCAGGTGCCACCTGGAGGCTTATGTGGTAAAACAAATGCACCAACGCAACTAATCAGGCGTGCTTTCTGTGGGCAAGAGCAGTCACAGCTAAAGGTTTTTTAGAAGCTGTGTGTTTACAACTTGCTGCCCTGCTTCCCCTGCAGATCCTAGGGTGAGGAGACAGGAGGTAGTCAGGGAGCTGTCTGAATCTCACCCTGCAGCTCCTGCCTGGGTGATTGCACCTGAGCAACCCCATGAGAAGCCAGGGGGAAACCCAGGTATCAGGGAATGGGATCCTGAATCTTCAGCTCTGGGGTACATGTCTGCAACCAAAAAATAACACTTGCTTTGGAGGATGTTGCTTTTTTTCATTGGTACACAGTAGCAGGTTTTTTTTTTCCAATACTGAGTGAGGAACTTTCAGAGCAGAGATGATGCTACTATACCTTGCACTAATATCTGTTTCTAAATCAGCGTTTCTACCCAACTCCTCATCTGGTTCCCTGTGTAGCCACTTACAGACCAGGGAAAGGCAAGACTGAGCTGAGGTATTCTGACTTTCCTGGCTGCATCTCCATTCCTATAAGATGTGTAAATATCTTTCCTCTCTCTCTCTCTAGTGGGACAGGTTTAGGGTGGGAGGTACGGCTTATAGAACAGCCTCAAATCCACTATGGTTGCCCCCCAGAGGCAACCATGAAGATCTTCAGAGGGAGCCCTTTCAGCTGCAGGCTCCTGCTTATCCTGTTTCTAAACATGGCTGTACCCATTAAGACTCTGCTGCAGGATCTAGGAATAGACCAGAGTAATCCTGGTGCCCAGCATCCTTACAGAGAGTTTTGTAATACACAGCCATGTGTGTGTCATCTTAGCTCAGCTCATTCTGCCAGGCACTGCCCTGTTCAATACGTACAGGTACAATCTGCTGCCCACCCACCAAGGCAGTATTCTCCACGCGTGCTGTAGGTGTGAGAGGTGTCAGCATTGCCTGTGGACTCTCAGCTACATTGGAGTTTGCAGCTTAAACCATGTAGTTTTAAACCAGTTCTTTTTACATAGCTTATGACTCTGCATATGTATTAGGTGGACTCTGGATTGATTATTGACGTGCTTTGGCTTCGCTAACAGCTTTTTGCTGATGGGAGTGGAGTTGTTTGCCTCCTATGCAAGATATGTCCTATTAGTGCTTCTACACTCCTTCTGCTCTGGTGGGCGAGAGAGATCTGAGGCGAGACACTTCACTGCACAGTAGTTTGACAGGCACAGAGAACAACACGTGCCTGAAAGTTCTGCCTGAAAGTCTGGAAAGTGGAATAAACAAATGCTCAAAGAAAATAACCTAATTCTTCATGCACACATGCAGGGAAGAATGTGCCAGGCTGCTGTGTGCACTGGAAGATGCATCTGGAGGAGTGGGTGAGGGGGGGTTCTTTTCCTTTGCACTGCAGCCAGGCTGCTGTTTAACTTGCAAGGCTGAGCCTTGTGACAAAGTGTGTGCTGAGGACAGGCTCTGGATTCTTGGGATAGGTCAGATCTGCAGACACACTGAGCAAAATGATATTCAGTGAAGGTTTGGGGTATCAGTGAACAGTCAGAGAGACCTGGGCTTATGTGGCTTCTGACATAACAGGTGGGGATGCCTGCAAAACCACAGGTCTGACGAGGGAGGAAATGGGGGAAATCCTGCAAAGAAGTAACAGGATGGAAAGAAACCGGCATCTGGGAACAGAGGGATGTGGAAACCACAGCATCTGTGGTAAGTGCAATACTTTAACTCAAAACTGTAATGACTTGTGTGTGTGCAGAGTCGAGAGAAACTGGCAAAGGGGTAGAATTTGCCATTGTAATTGAGGCATTCACAAGTGCTTGAGGACCATTTCTGATCACAAGCAAGCAGCACTTCTGCTTTGTGTCTCAGAGGAGAGGTTGAGCTTCCAAATGTGATGACACTGGGGTACATGGACTTATGCTGATGAAATCCTATCACTTATGAGCTCAGCAAATATGAATTATGAGTCCCTGTGAGAGCTATAGCCACCGTGTCTTCTCCCCATTGGCAATTATTAGCAGGATCTGTTTCTTCCCTGCACTTGCTTTCTCCTCCCTGCCCCCATGAGCTTGGGAAGCTGCAGTGTGTGACCATTTGAGCATATGCCAATCTCTTCAAAGACTAAAGCCTATGCTAATCCTCCTGGAAGAGGAAGGGTGCTTGTAGGCAGCACTTGCAGATCCACACCCAGAATATTAAGCTTGTTACAACACTTGGCCTGTTCTTGCCTCTGCTGACTTGTTTCCAAGGAAATTGTTGTGCTTAAGTTCCTCTTTCTGTGGACTTTGCAATGTTGCTTCAGGTAAAAGTAATCCTGTTTGTTTCACATATGCTTATGAGAAGAAATGGCAGCATCCAGGGACAGCTATCATTATTCACTTCACTAACTGTGCTGAACATGAGACACAACATTTTTGAAAAGACCTCTAAGGCTGCACAAGTCTGCAGATTCGGCAAAAGTAGGTGGCTTGATCCATGGATCCAAACACTGATCATCAGTTTCATGCCAAGGATCTCCCTTATGGGATACATTGGGGACCCAGCAAAGGAGATGAAGTTCCCTGGATCAGTGCAAAATGAGGTACATTTAAGACATGCCCACATGATAAGTGCAAGGGAAACTTTAGCACCAGCTGAAACATGCAGTTGGCACAGCTGCACTATGTTGCTCTAAAACTTTCCAAGTAGTGCAAGTACTGAAAGCGTGACAAGGTCTGTGCTGTTTCAGGTCCCTTGTGTGGCATTTCAAGCAGACATCAATTGTCGGAACCCGGGACATTCCTCTGACTGCCCTAGATGACTTGAGACTCTAATAAGGGCTCAGAGACCTTGGCAGGAGTCAAAAACACCTGTGCCTTTGATTTTAGCCCATAGAAAAAAAACTACCAATTTTATATAAAGATTTACAAACCACAAAAGTTTGAGTAAAATGATAGTTAATTTGTCACAGAGTGAAAAAGTAAAATTTTTGAGTTTTAAAATAAGACTTCAAAAGGAAAATAGAAGAATCTAAGTGTGTCCTGTCCTTCTTCTCCGTCTTCTTATCCTTCATCTTCTACTGTAATAGTAACACTTCTTAATTAGTTTAAAATAAAGACAAACTGTCTAACATAAGTAATAAAGATTTAAAAATTATTATAAATAAAGTACACGTAATTTTTAGTATAAAAAGTTAACACCTCCTCAAAAACAGAGAGTCTACCACAACCTGACCTGCAAGACAAATCTCAGCAGGTCAGAGAAAAAAATGTAATAGATAAGAAAATATAAACAACCTTAAAAACCAAAACCAACGAATCTCAACTTCTTCTGTTGTGGGGCTAGAAAAAAAGAAACTTTTTAATACCTCAAAGTCATCACAGCAACAAAACCCCAAAAATCAATTAGAAATCAATAGCATGCTTTTAAGAGAAAACCACAGGCTCTCCTGTGCTTCATGGCAAAGAACACAAGGAGCCCTGTGCTGGAAGGGTCTCCTCATCTGTGGCAAGCAGGGCACCGGCACAGTTAAGCAAAAGGAGGAGCCAAGCCGTCTGTCAGAAACTGCCACTTTCCACTGTTATGGTCACATTTTAGTTTAGCCGGTTTCCTTCTCAGCAGTATTTGTGACAAAGGTATGGAAGAGGCTTTTGTTCTTCACAGGGATTATGTTTAATCACAACAGGTGTTAATGAAAAAATAATTAAATAGATAATGATGACCACCAGACCATTAACAACCAAGGAGGAAAAGGCAAGGGAGGAACCTTGGCTCCAAGCAGGTGGCAGGTACTGGCTTGTTGGAAAGCTCACAAGAAGGGAAGGGCAGAGAAGGAAGCAGGCAAAGAATTAAGGGTTGCAGTGCAGAAACTGTGAAGGGCTTAAAGAGAAAAATCCATGAAGGCTTCAAAACTCACATGTTAAAACTTGAGTGTGCAAGAGGGCATTGGATTTACTTCTGGTTGTTTAACAGTGAACTCCCAGCTCCAACAAGTGAGAACACCATGCTTTATCTTTAAAGATGAGGATGATACCAGCCTGATTAAACTCATCTAAATCTGATGAATCCATGAGAGATCACAGAGAGATAAGAGAGAAGAATCAATAAAGCATTAATAGATGCTAGAGTTGCTGCCTGTAAATCAATTTGGAATTGTCCAGTGCACTGCAGTTCATAAAATACACCACAGGCTGTAATTGTGAACTGGACTAAGTTATAAAGGAAAAAGAAAATCCGCAAGCTAAGGACTTGCAGCAGGCTCTGAGTGGTACACAGCTGAAGGAATAAATCAACTGCACTCCCTCAGCAGAGAAAGCAGTGAGGTCTGAGCATTCTTGAGTTCTCTGGTTGCCATTAGCGCCAGCACTGCTCCACACTGGCACTTTGGGATGAGCTGGAGGGCACCAAAATTAGAACTTGGACAGCAAAAGATGAAAATTAAACTCTTGTCAGTGGTCTGGTAAAGGGAATTTTGGAAAATATGCCTATGGCATAAAGGATACTTCTATAAATTGATTCTTACGTGCTAGAGAAGCTTACCTCACGTCCCTATAGATAATAAAGTGGTTCAGCTGAATCGAGGCTACAGATTTTGAATGTGGCATCTTCACTGAAGTCTAAGGTAGGAGAGAGTAAAAGCAACAGTGACAAAAAGAATGAAATTCCAGCATCTGTGTGCTTCATCTTCACCAAATCTCTCTCATTTTTGCAGAGTGACACTGATGTTGTCGGCCTGGATATCACAACTCCTTCCCTGGAGAAAATGGGGTTGACGTGCAGGTTCCAGGGGCAAGGGAGTAGTGGAAACTGCCAGAGCTGCTCTGAGTAGAGTGAATTCTTAGCACCAGGGTGGGAACGCCCACCTCCCTGTTCAACATCCCCTGCTCCTGCACTCCAAGGGGTGAGTGTTAATGAAGCAGTTGCAGTTTAACTGCCCAAGGGATCTGCATGGCAAATGTCCTGGGAGAGTCATTCCCTGCTGCAGGATAGACTGTGGTCTGCCAGGTGCTGGCTGCTTACTCCACACCCTCCACAAAGATGCAGAGATTTTGTAACTTTGCCAAAAATGTTGTGATGGAACCAGGAAAAATCTCTCACAGTTGGGGGTCAAAAGCTGTCTTTTCTGTCTCCCAGGCCGGCATGGGCTGTCTAGGGCCACAACCCAGGCTGCTTCCATTTTGGCTTTTGGTTAGTCCCAAGAGCTTTCTATTCATTTTACAGCTTCTTTTGCCTTGCTCCATGGCCCTTTACCACCCAGAAATGTGCATGCTGAATGTGGTAAGGATTGAGAAAACTGTTACAAAGCTTATTTTATTTCTCTTTACCCAAAGCATGTTTTAAAAAATTAATAAATAGAGCTTTCGTATTTTTTCCCTTGTTTCCAGGAGAAACTGTGAATACAATAAAACTCTAAGTAGTACTTTGAATCCAAGGAATAGAAGGAATGCTAAATATGAAAAATGCATTTCTTTCATGTTAGTGAAAAATTCAGTGTACTTCTAAATAAATATTTGGCTACATAAAGTCTGCAAGGTTTTGTTAGTAGTGGAGGAAAAAAACTGACACAAGCCATGGGATGCTCCTCCCTGTGTGAGCTGTGTGGGGAAGGGGTTTGCTTCTCAGGATGAGCTTCCCACTCCTCTTGCACACCCATTAGGAAGGTTTGGACCTTAAGAGCAGTGTGATTTCCATGTGGTTTCAACCTGGCACTCTTGGAGGTACCAAGTGGCTTTGTTGGGTTGGGATCATTCAACCTAGGTTAAACTTTGTGCCCCTAATTTAGGGTATGGCCCTAAATTAGGTGGTTCCTGATGTGCCAACAGCTGGAGTATTCTAGCAATATAAATTCCATCTGGAAGAAGACAGAAGGTGGTACTTTTAAGCTCTCCAGAAGCGCTCTATGGTCTTTCTGTTGGCTTAATATACACACACCAATTTCCTTTCTGTTTGTCCCACAATTTAGGACTGTTCTGCTGCACTGTGATGATATTTGGGGCTGACTTCCACAGAGACTTTCTCCATAGATCAGTGTTGTCCAGAAAGAGCATCCACAAAAGCACCCACTACTTGGTATGAATTTGCAGCTCTGCAAAGGCACCGGACCATACTCAAGTACCCCTGTTGCAGGATGCTGCAGCCAGGCAGCATTCCTGCCTGGGGAAATGCAGCTGTGGTTTCCTTTCTCCTTCCTGGAAGGGACCCTGAGACTGAGTGTGTTAAATATACATTATTAACCACGATGTTTGATGACAAAGTCACGATGCTGTTGGGGAGCAGCATCACAGTGCTGGGTGCAGGAGAAGAGGGTGTGCCACTGACTACAGACAACAGCTGGGAAAGAGTTTTAGCTGAAAGACTGTGACGATCCCACTCTTTGCTTGATGGGAAGTCAACCTTAGTGTGATTCTGCCTGGAAGGAAAAGTGGTGCTATGAACTTTTGTAAGCTGATGATCTTTGTCTCCCATCCAGTCAGTTTGCTCCTGCAAAGTCTGTAGCCACGTGACTGTTCCATGATAACAGGAACTGGGTTTTTTTAGAGGAAGAGAAACCCCTAAGATAATTTTTGAATCATTCAAAATGTTGTTTAGCAGAACATCTATTATCTTGTCAATTTAATTTATAAGTAAACAAAATCAAATTTTTGTTTCATCTTTAGTCTTAAAAAAATCTGCATGGATACTTTGTTGAACTTGACTTTCATAATTTTGAAGAAATGTTTTTTTTTCAGTGGAGATGGTCAAAACAGTTTTGCAGAGCTTAGTACTCTTTTGATAAAATGTGCTTATGTTAGCGAGTGTACTTCAGTACAGTATAAATGAAAATGTAAGGGCAGCTGGGAAGTCTTCACAATGAGTATTCTGTATCTTGTGATGTCAAAGATCCCCAGGCAAACATAGCTAGAGACACCAAATCCCTCAAAGGGCTAGAATCCCAGCTGAGTCTCAAATTCACTGTGTAGGAAAGGGCTGTAATCTGCTAAAGAGAAGCAGATGTACCAAAGTCATTCTGGCAGCTGCATCTGTCATGCTGCCTCTCCCCCACCCTGCCTTGACAGACCCACTCTTCCATCCAGTCGTGTGCTTTTCAGAAACCACAGAAATAGGCAAGCACAAATGTCAATCATGTGAAATGTAACCGTTAAGATAGTCCTTCTTTCGTCATCCTGCTTTACAGTCTGATTGAGCCCTATTGCTCCTTCAGAGAAGTGCTCTCAGAATTAAGGCCAAGTACTGGGCAAGACCCCTGGGGTATCCCTGTGCAGCCATGCAGCTCCCCCCACACTGACAGCACCCCTGTGCTCCACGAGGAGACAAACCCATCCCAGTTCTGCACTGCATATCCTGCTCCTTAGGGATCCTCTCACGATCCTGCGGCAGGGGCCTGCTGGAGAGGCTGCCGTCATCTCGCACCGCGTTCTGCTCGTTGCAAGAGGGAATCGGGCCTCAGGGCCGCGACGGGGAAGGGGCTGGGGCTGGAGGTGATGCTCCTGCTGCCCCCCCACGATCAAGGGGAGCGCTTTGACGGCTCTGGGGCGCCCAGGAGAACAGTCTCGGTAAGGCTGCCGTGCCGGGAAGGCAAAGCCCGCTGTCCCTCCGGACAGGGCGCAGCGGGGCGGGGGTGTTCCCGCGGCCTCCGGCCGGCAGGCGGCGCCCGCGCCCCTCAAGCACCGCGGCATTCTCGGGCTTTGTTCCCGTTCGCGCCCGGCAGTCAGCTGGGCGTGACGCGCACACGGCTGCCTTACCGAGCGTCTAAAAGTCATGCTCTTTACACATTTCAACAAGCAACAGCATCAGCATCCATTGGTTGCAAATTACGTAACTTTTGTGTTAATTACTACTCAACCCCCATTTGCTGAGTGCGTCTCTCGCTTCTCATGTTAATCAGGCCGCGGCCGCGGCCCTTCCCTCCGTCTGAGTCTGGAGTCCGTTCTGAGTAGGTAGCCAGTGAGTCGGTGGTCGCGATCGCCCACTGCTGGGATCACCGTTCCCCGGTTACTGGTCAGCCCCGCTGACTTCGCTCCCGGTGGCTGTCGTCCGGACAGCCCATCCAACTTGGGATTGTCTTCCCTATTCCTTAAAATTCTAACCAAGCATCCGATGCCCACAACGCAACCGATAAATCGCAACTGCCCAGCTACCGGCTACTCATTTTTTAAAAAAATAAAAGGCAATGCTTGACGGAGACGCCTCCACGCCCTCCGCAGGGGTCGGCACCGCCCCCTCTGAGGGCGGCCCTGCGCTAAGGCGGCGGCGGGCCCGCCCCTCCGCGGTGCCGGGGCCTCCCTGCCGGCACAGCCATGGCACCGCCCGGCGCGGCCATGGCGGCGCCCAGCGCCGTGTGGCTCGGCGGGACTCGGTGAGGCGGCGGGCGCTGCGCGGGGCCGGGCGGCGGGGCCGGCGGGGCGGGCTAACCCCTGTCTCCTCGCAGGTGGAGTGGGTGCTGTGCCCCTACGACGTCCATCACCGTGTCCCCCGCGCGTCGCTGGAGAGGCACGCGGCGTCCTGCCGGCTCCGCAGGATGGGATACTCCGCCGAGGAGGAGGTGGGAGCGCGGCTCGGGAAGCGGGGCACGGGGCCGGCGCTGCTGCCCTGGGTGCGCCGGCTGCCTCTGCAGGCCTTGACCGAGCCCTTTGGTCCCGCAGGCCGAGATGTACGACTCCAGCTTTTTCTACAAAAACCTGAAGGTTCCTGCCGTCGCCATGGGTGAGCGGCAGCGGAGGCTCCATCTGACGGGGCGACACATTCTGCTGGGGCTGAGGAGAGACCGCCGGGGAGGTGCCGAGGATGAGGGGGGATCCTGGGGGACGACAGAGAGGTTGGACTAAAGAGTCCGGGTAGCACAACCCCGCTGCCTTGGCAGCTATAAACTCCCCAAGACGTCTTGAAAATCTGAATGTTTCAAGCAGTAGGTTAGTTTTTCTCAGACTGTAATTTGCCTTAATTTACCGTTTATGTGCTTCTATCACTGCGTAATTATACTCTGTAGGTCACCATAAGTCTCCTAATAGAAGTTGGGGAATAAAGACTAACCCAATCAAATACCCAAGAACTTGATGTAAAAGTTGTATGATTTTATTTTCTTCTTTGCCTGCAGATAAAGATCTACAGTTTCACATTGTTAAGCAGGCTAGAGCCCAGAGTGCGAAGGACGGTGCAGGCTACAGCGAAGGTAAGGAGCAAGCAAATACTGATGTGACTTCACCAGCCTCCTGTGGAGAACTGCTGTTGTCTCCCTCCTTGCTGCTTCCTTCATTCCACTGAGAACTACTGTGAGGAATTTCACGTCATTTATTTTTAATATTCCTTCCCCTGCGTATCTTGGAGCATAATTACTTTCTATATTTGGGGCAGCTAGATGAGAGACTATGAGTCGGTTGTGCTCATACCTCTATTATCTTCAGGACTGAAAAAACCAAACAACATGCATGTTACTATGTTGGACTGTTTTAAGACTGAACTAAGAAGTTGTATAAGAACTGTGTGGCACATTTGCAAATGTGATGTTGTCCTTTGTCACTGCTCCAAGCTCACTAATTCCTTTACGTTTCATTTTTCAGAGGGTTTTGTGATCAGCCAGGGGAACAGGCTACGACGGAGTGTTGAAGGTTCAGACTTGGACAAAGTAGAAAAACAGGGTTCCCTGTGGAATCTGTAGAGCTTTAGTGTATGGTTGAGAAATTACTGCAACGCCTGAAAGAACATTTACTCTCTGTAGATTTGGTTTGTTAAACATATATGGGCAGAAAGAAAACTGACACAGAAACTCTTCTGACAGTGAAATACAGCAGCATTTGCTCAGACAGTTTTTTATGTTTTCTTTGTTTCTCTTGCATAGAAAACAGAGGCTTAATGGACAGTTTATTGGGAAGGAGATTTCCTGAGATGAGTATTGTGTTTTGAACGTGTCAGGTGCATTTCCTCTGAAAGGAAATGTGCTTGTGTCATTAATTTGACTCAAGCACATCCAAGTAGAGAAGCAGCAGATAAGTCCTTTGTGGAGTGGTTCATTGCAAAGGTGCACAGTGGGCCACTAGATGCCAGTGTTCACTGCCCAGATTTTCCTGCAAGCTTGCCTTTTTCTGAGG
Organism: Sitta carolinensis; assembly: GCA_032173965.1. NCBI lineage: Eukaryota > Metazoa > Chordata > Aves > Passeriformes > Sittidae > Sitta > Sitta carolinensis. The sequence goes on from CM063284.1 coordinate 81,078,186, forward strand.
ATAACACTAAAACTGGATTGGTGATTTTCATTGTGGCAGCTTGGCCTGTTGTTAGATTTACTGACTTGTTTGTTCTATTTAAAGTCTTGGCAACAGAAATAAATGAAAATAATTTTTTTCATTGTAAATTTCCTTTTGACTTATTGTCTCGAAGTGATTTTCTTTCTTTTTTTTTTTCAATTCTAACCATATTTAGAATATTAGCATAGCTACGTTGTTGGAAAGAAAAACTGGTCTTAATCACAAGTTGTGTAATTCTTGTAAAATCACAAGAATGTAATTATCAGTGCATTTTTATGGACTTCTGTCCATAAAGGACAGTAAGACAGCTGTAAGAACAGTGTATTTTAAAAGGAGACTTCTAGGTTTTGTGTTTAAATCCATTTGTTCATGTTAGCACAGTTCTGGTTTAGGTTCCAAGTACAGTAATGATGAATTCTTGTATTTTAGGTTTGTTTGTAGAATTACTGTGGTTTCTCTTCCTCTTTTTTGGTGTCTTTAGTGATAGTAGGATGTGAAAGATTGCCCAGCTTCCATTAAGAACTGAATAATACAGAGAAGCTCTAGGTTTGCTGTTGTGAAGAGTGTTCTTAAGTGTTGGCTCTTCTGTCTGCCTGGAGATGAGTAGGATTATGTTGGGGGAGGCAGGATTATGGAGGTCAGATCAATGGTTGCTGGAAAATTAAAAAGATTTTTTTTACTAAAATGGATTTTGCTGGTAATGTCCTAGAGTATTGCATCCTGTATCTTTGGGGAAGTCACTTAACTGCTGTTGCAGTGGACTGAGAATGGATTGATTTGTTTAGAGGCATATGTGTTTTAACTGGAGAATGGGAAAGAGCAGGCAGTGCATTTGTTTCCATAACTTTAAGTCAGTTATCTGAACTGATCTGGAGCACTTTGAAAGTGCCTTTGTAGTCCTTTTAGCTATAAATTCCTGTGTCAGTCTATTATAAAAGCTCTGTAGAGAAGGTGACAGTGTGAGTGAGACTGATTTACACAGTGCTTGGTTATCTAATCTTCTAGAAGCTTTCATTCTTGCTGGCAGAACAGGTATTTTGCAGCTAGTACTTTATGTAACATTTTAGCAGTAAGATAAACCCACAAGTTACAGCTGCAGCCTCTCTTGATTTAGCTTGTAAGCCAAGAGCTGAAACTCATGGGAAATTACAGAGGGTCATTTTGATCTAATCCAGTATGATTCCTCCATGGCATATGAAAACTGTATCTGTGTAAGCAATCAAGAGGGGTTATGCAGCCTGCATGGGGCTTGGGAGGGATCTTTGAGCAGTTTTTATCTCTTCAAATTGAGAAGGTTGAAACTTCTTACAGATATGTAGGGGAAGGATGAAAACAGCCTGAAGTTTACTGCATTTTTGTTTGTTGAGCTTCTTGGTATTTTCCTGCATAATTATGCTACTTTACAAGTAACAGCTCTCTGTCTAACCTCCAGGATCTTACTCATTACTGCCCATAGAAGTTCCTCAAAACCACAAGCGTTTCACCTGTGACCTGACCCAGGCTGACCGCCTTGCTCTTTATGATTACGTCGTTGAGGAAACAAAGAAACAGAGGTCTAGATCCCAGATAACGGAAAATGACAGTGACCTCTTCGTGGATTTAGCAGCGAAAATCACCCAAGGTTTGAAGAATTATCTGTTGTTGAATTTATGGCTCAGAACTTTCAGTTTGTCCAGTTACATGAGTTTTGTTGAAAGCCAAACAGAATTGGTTGTGCTATTTCCTTTTTTTTTGTGCAGCGCATACTGTTCTTAAAAGGGAAGCAAAGGCCTGGCATCAGAAAATGCTAATTTGGTGTCCTTTATGATGTTTTCCTTCTGGGAAAGCCTCAGTGCTCTGTTCTTAGCACACGTAATGTGTGTCTCAGTGGATGTATCTCAGTGGATGAATATTCTGTCTTCGCTGCAGCTGACTCCAGGTTGCTTAATGTTGCCAATGTGCTCTGCAGCTTGGAACAGTTATTTGCTGTAAGACTGATGAGATTACACTTAAGAGTAAAAGCTGAACAGGAGATGTTGGCAGTCATCCAGGTAGAGCTTTTGAGCAACATACTTTGATTTTGGTCTGGAACCTCTCATCCCTGTTGGGTCATGCCAGTTTATAACTGTACCAAATGCAGCAAAAGCATCTGTGTCACCCTGCAGGCCCTGCTGTGCTTAGGAGGTGCAGCAGTGCTTGTCATCTACAGAGGTAAATTTTTTTCAGTCTGGCTTTCTCATTCTGTGCCTTACTGTAATGCTGGCTTTGAGAACATGACCCCTATTTAGAAGGCGTTTGACCAAATCACAAGCCCGTATATTGGATTGGATCACAGTTTGGAGACTGAGATTGCTAACAGTGTTTGCTTGGTGGCTTTTTACTTGTGTGCAAACAGCCAGCAGGAAGGTTGGGGAAGAAGCTTGAGATAAATTCACCATAGTTACTAAATACAGGAGGAACTTGAGAAAGAACACAATTATTTTATGTTCCTGAACGTACAAGGCCTGCATACCTGCAGGTGCTAACATGCTGCTAATGACCATTTGTTTTACTCACAATTTTTTGCTAGATGATAGTCAAAAAGGTCCAAAGTCCCATCTTGAAATTCTGGCTGAAATGCGAGATTACAAAAGGCGGCGGCAGTCATACAGAGCTAAGAATGTTCATATAACAAAGAAGTCCTACACTGAGGTGAGATTGGAAAGAAAAGGCTCTTTTGTACAAAAGTGCTTATTATATATCAGCATAAACAACTATATACTCTTTCAAAGACAAATTCTCTGCTCCTTGTATCCTGTTTTATTATAGATGCAAAGTATAGACTAATGTTTTTGGTTTGTTGCAGCAAGTTGCAAATAATGAGCATTTGTAACTGCTGAGTTTTGAATGTGAAAATGCCAGCAACATATAGCTCACTATCATAAAACGGTGCTGTTTAAATTTATGCTGAAACAGTTTTCTGCAAATAAGACTTTCCATTCGAACATCTGATGAACAGGGTTTTGGGGAGATTTTTGTGGAGTTTGGGTTTTTTTTTGAGATGTTTATGGTTTGTCTAATGCAAATTTAGGCACTATCATGACATGTTTGTTTTTAACATATCTTAATCTCCAGGTGATTCGGGATGTGATTGGTGTGCATATGGAAGAACTCAGCAATCAGTGGCAGGAGGAGAACAGGTTGGATAATGCAGAGATATGTGAAGGAGGGAAGTTGAAGTCTTCAGGAAGGTATGCCACAGCTGATAGCTTCCTGAGGCATGGAGCAGATTGCAATTTTATCTTACCACCTTCTTCTGATTGTACTTACCAACCTTATCTGAGTCATATGCATGGTTTATTTTATACTAATTCTATTAAGTCTTGCTTGAGAAGCTCTGACTGCAGGAATGATGGAGAAAAATTAGTAAGTATCTTTCTTTCAGAGGTAAGTAGGTTAGTTACAGGTGATTCAGCTGAACAGGTAGTTTCTGGTGGAGCTAGGGGATGAATAGTGCTTCCTCTGTGCCCAAATGTGTATCTATATTGTAGCTGGGTACAGAAGGACACTTGGAAATACAAGTACACAATTTCTTACCCTTCCCTACTACACAACATGTGTTAGATATATTACACCTCAGAGTAAAAGTTTCCATAACAGAATAAATATAGAGAGGCTTTACAGTTCTTATCCCACATGCTGCTGTGCTAATTGGGAGTGTGTTTTAGCCTTACGTATTTCTGCTGTGTCAAGCCACACTGCACACCCTTCCCAACATTTGTCACTGAAGTAAACATGGAGTCATGGCCTAGTGATTTGTGCCTCCTCAGCAGGTCTGAGAGGAGAATGTTTTTGAAACATACTAGAAAGTGACACTCTGTTCCCAGTATTACAATGAAGATGAATGGTTGGCAGAGCACTGGAACTGCCCAGGGAGGTCCTGGAGTCTCCCTGTCTAGAGACATTCAAAACCCACCTAGACATGTTCCTGTGTAACCTGTTCTAGGTGACCCTGCCTTGGCAAGGGGAGTGGAGTAGGTCTCCATAGGTCACTTCAAACCCTAACAATTCTATGATTCTGTTAGATCAGGACTTAGGTCTCCAGCTGTAGGTTGCAGCTTAAGGCAGGTGGTTTAAGAGGTAAAGATTATAAACAAAACAGAGTAAACCCCTTCTACTGCCTCCTGTTTCACAAGCAGAGTTGTTAAGACTGAGAAGCAGTGTTTATAGGAAATAATTGAATTAAATAGTGTACTGAGATATACACATGAGATACGCACGTGGACTTTGGGCCTCTTTTGGGAGGCATTGTATTTCTTAGAGAGATAGAGAGGTTTAATGAAAGATAAGTCCTCTGTCTTACATCACTAGTAGGTCATACTACAAAACTGGTACTGGAAACAGTGACTGTGAAACTATTTTTGTTGATTAAAATCGCTTAAATTTAATTTCAGAAGGGAAGACAGGCGGTCAGCTTCAGTGGACTCGCGGCAGTCTGGGGGAAGCAGTAAGGATACGGAGTGCACGAGACACAGGAGAGACACCAGCAGGAGTCCAAGTAAACGAAGGAGGAGTCGTGAGAGAGGCAAAGACAGAGACTCTCGGAGAAAAAGAGAGAGGTGAGCAGAAACAGTCACAGCTGACTCCTGCTTCCAAATCAGGCAGCTGGAGCCATTTTCTATGAGAATTTAGTGCAGAGGTTGAGAATGTCTCGTCCAATTAAAAAGCTAGGCTAACCTCATGTGCCATATAACAAGCCAGTGGCATGAGGCTAGTAAAAAAAACACCCTGTGAGATCATAAACTATAATCCAGACTGCAGAATTTACTGTCACATCTGAAAGGTGGCACTTTATGCAGCAGGACTGCAAAAGTACTGTAACAAGCTATTGATTTTACTCCTTGATCAGCATTGTTAAATGGACAGTATGTTTCTCACCCACAGCTAAGAGCTTGTCATGTCTAATGCTGATTTCCGCTCTAGTTTGCTCTAGACCTTAACAAATACTATTATTTGTTTCACTAATATGCATACACCAGCCTTCCCATATTAGATGCTTCAAAATAATGCTGTTGCACTTCAGTACTTCTGGACATACAATTTAGCAAATGAAACCAAATCCAGGCCACATCGTCTAATACCATCAACAAGGACATATTTACATATGCAGGACCACAGGTGTATGGGACCTGTGATTGAGCAGACATGAGGACTGTTGTGCAGAAGAAATGCTGCCTTGCTCCTTGTGTTTGGGCAAATGCATTACATAACTGCGTGGATGGCAATGATGGCTTGTCTCAAAGCTGGCTTCATTACACTGTGATTCCATTCATCCTAAAGTAATTGCCACTCTGGCACTGCATGACAAGGCATGATTAAAGGAGCATGGGAAATAAACTGTCTAAATGCAGTTTACTTTCTTTCCTTAGAGGAGAACATAACTACATTTAATGAGAGCTTTCCATTTTCCAAGTTGTTTCTTTCTCTTTAGACTCTCGCTCTGAGCCTAATAGCCCCACAATGTTTATGGTTTTTTTTTTCAGGGATGAAGACAAGTATCACAACTATAAAAGAAGAAAGTAGAAACAAGAACCTGATGATGTTGTTTGTCAGCTGTTCAAAACATAATTTCCACAAGAACTATTGGTACTGCTGTTTTGCCCAAGACAGTAAAGGTGTGCACGTAATATTGGTGTTGCATCCCACCTGTGCTGCTTGGAGACAAAAAGGTGCTAAGGTTTGTCAGGATGAAAGCCTGAATGTGTAAATCTGTAACATTTATACATCTGTTAATAAATTATTTTGATCTCATGTATTTGAGTTATTCTGAGAAGGCTGAAGAATAGAATTTATGAGAGGTTGTACTTACTGACCTTCCTGGCCTATAGGATATATGGGATATCCTATATCCCATATGCATATAGATACAGATACATTGGATATGGAACAGGGCTAATCCCTGAAGTCCAGATCAGTTACAAACAAGGGAGGCATGAAGAGAGCTCCCCCTCCTAACACTCTCACCTCTAGGTGACATTGCCTATTTACAGATTTCAGAGTTCTCCAACAGGATAAAACATCTATAACTGCAGCTGATGTTAAATGGACAATATCACAAGTTAGTGTTCCCAAGCTCATGCTTGAAGAAAATTCAGATCAATATAATCTGGCAAAGGTGATGAGAATGTAGCTCTCCAGAGAGGCTAGGGGGAGGTACCAAGGACACTTGGAATATTGCTGAGTACCATATCAAACACCAGGTGCATTTCCTTCCAGCAATAACTAGGAAGACTTCCCAACTGGTGGACTAACATACAAATATTTGTGATAGAGGTTAATAAAACAGACTTAAAACATGCAGATAGATATATTAACAATGTGCATGGTCTACTTCAGTAGGGTCAGTCACCAAGCTTCTTGCCTCAACAAATTCACAGATCCAGCTTTCCTAAAATACAAACAGAACTTGGATCAATGTGCCCGGACAGGGCACTCTGTGTTGCTCCTGGTTCTGTCCTTCGTGGTCAAAGGTAATCTTTCCAGTTTTACTGTAGCCACTAGTATCCTCTTTCATACCTCAGTTGTTTCTGCCACTGAGTGTGATTATCTGTCACTAAATATTTGGTCTAGTTTTGATGGATTTAGGCTTCTATATCTGCTACAGCTGTCTAACCAAACAACTCTGTCAGGTATTCCTCACCTATATGACAAATGCAGTAGCTTCCTGCCAGAAAACAAGATACATTTTAAAACATGTTTGTTGTCCCTGAAAATAAGCCTTCTGATTTGTTTTAGTATAGTGGAGTCAGTTCTCATGAATTGTAAGATAAACAAGAATCATGTTTGCATTCCTTTGTAAAAGATAACACCTGATGGACTTCCCAAGTGACCAGTGAAGATGGAGAGGTGGTAACCTCTCTGTCCAATCTCTGATCACTGTCCAGAAACTTATATATATGAGGTCAGCAATAAACAAGAGACTTCCTTTTTCTTTGCCTGAACACCTGTTGTGTGTGTTGCTGTGTTTCTATCTGTGTCACAGTAACACGTTTATTTAGACAAGTTTATCCAAAAATGAAAGAAGATATTTAAGTTCTGAAAAGGTTCTAATTAGTGGGAAAACAATATGGAACCATTGCAGCCCTTGCAATGTTTTGTCTACCAGCTCAGTCACAGGGGTTCTTTCAGTAGGGCTTGGTAAAACTGAACAGAGGATGTGAAGGTAGACAAGGTAGTCCAAGGACCAGCTGTATTTGTGCCAGAGTGAAAATGAAGTCAGCGCTACCAGAAGCATAATGAGAAATGCTCCAGTTACAGCTGCCCTGGCTTAACTGAATTCCATGATTTACTTAACAATCACTAATCAAATGTAGGTAGGAAGCTTGGTAGCAAATCAACTTTTGCTCAACATAAGCAGATGAGTGAAGGGGTCTCTTCCTAGGGGTGGCCATCAGTATCTGAGAGGCAGGAGAAGAGTATAACCATGTATTACTCAATTAACATCCCCTGAAGAGCTGTCTCAAGAGTAGGACAAAGAAAAGGAAATGCCAGAGAAGAGGATCATGTTGTTCTGAAACGTGCATATTATGGTACTTTGAACACAAATTATTTTCTTGAACTTATTTATTCCTTCCTTTTTTTTTTTTTTTCCTCTCACTTCATGCTGAAGAGTAGGGTAGATCAATAAAATTGGAAGGAGTACGGCAGGAAGTGTCTGATCAGCACCATGCCAGAGTGTTTGTCCCTAGAAAGAAATAAACCAAATTTTTAAAATGGCACTTTCACATGGTAAATCCTAGCGTGTTGGACAAGATACAATTTAGGGCTATATGAAATGCAAGCAAAAGGGGTATGATTAAAAAGTGGTTCTTACTAAAATCTGTCAATCTGATAACTAATGGTGAAACAGTTCATTTGTATGCTCTTGTTTTGGAGGTCCCATGAACTTGGTGCTGGTGGCAATCTAAGACAGTGTATAGAGTTTGTGTGGCAATTTTTTTTGGGGAGGTGGAGGCCACACTGGTGCCTTCTGTGAGTTTCTGAGAGAAGTTTCCCCCATGTTCGCCAGATCCAATGCCAGACAGCTCCAGAATAGACCTGCTGCTGGCCAGGACTGAGCCCAGCAGTGACGGTGGCAGTGCCTCTGAGGTTGTGTCAGCCCATCAAGCACAGAAAGAACAATTCCAGAGAGATGGTAGGGACAGTTAAGTGTGTGTATGCAAATATGCTATGCAGGCAGCACGTGGAAGACAAGCCTATTACAGATCTTTTTCAATTGGTGTAAGTGCATTTCATGTGACCTATGTGTGACTATGGTTACAATGAGAGAACTCCGAGTCTCGCTGGTTTATGATCTATGTTAAATCAAAGGAACAGCCCAGAAGATGCTGCTGATTCAAGAAGCACTAATACGCAGATGTTACAAGTCCGTATATAACAGCTTCCTACAGGGAAAATTATACCACCATACAGACTTCAATATTTCAGAGAAAGATGGATAAATAACAATTTACCTTTAAGCAGTGCAAACACTGAAGTTGACATAAAATATATATGCATACTTCTGATACACTCTTATGCCTGTCATCATGGCTATGCCCAAAAGAAGATGGACTATTCACCTGAAATTAAAGGCTTATGGAGAACCCAGAGGCAACTGATACATTAAAATTCCTTGAAGAGATTTTACTTACGCTTTTTCTTTAATTTCATGTAGGAATGCTTCAATTTCTTTCTCTGATATCTCTCCATCAATACTGGCCAAATATGAATAAAGGAATGAGAATGTTTCAAAGGGAATTTGAGCTGCTCCACCTTCTGGGTCTCTTGTTAGGATCTCACAGGCCTGTTTCATTGAACTCAGTAAGGACTGCAAGGGGTTCCAGCAAGAAATGAAAGAAAAAGTATCAGAGCCATGAACATCCTTGCATACCATGACAAAATCCACACTGTAAGCCATTAAAAGGGAGGGTAAATGAGATGAAGGTATTACATCATTGCCTAGCTTTAAACTCCAAACTTACTCTCTAGCACAGGTCCAAGGATGGAAACAATAATGTAGTTCTAGTAGAGGCAGGAGTAAAAAATTCCAGAATCTTGTGATGATTAAAGATTGCATACGGTAATCTGAGCTCTACCTTTATTAGGGCCAAATTGCTCTGTTCTGCTACTGTAAAAGCTCCAACATCTCTATATCACTGTATCTAGTAAAAGATCTTTTTTTTGTGTGTGTGTATTACCTCAATGACTCTAAATGAAGTCTCAGCAGCAGTTAAGACAGGCAAATCTATAACCCCAGAAAATGAATGTAGGTTTTGCGATTTTATTATTATATTATATATTTTTAGATTATATTTTTGCTGATATTTACTGTTTTTGCTATCTCTATGCAAGTTCCATTTTGATAAATAGTAGAAAAAGCACTGATGCCAAAAGCATTTAAAGAATATTTCAGTTTAGTCAAAGGCTAATAACATCTGAGTTACCTATAAAAAACATGCCTCAAATTATTAGTTCCAAATACACTTTGAAAAAATCCTTCCTTTACTATGGTGTTGATAATCCAGTGCCCTATGCATGCTAAGCTGTATTGGGAAAGTGTGGAAAAATTCAACATTTAGTTTCATTCAAAGACTGGTTGGATGCCATTAGAGAAACAAACAAATAAAACCACACATAATATAAAAGTACAAAATCAAACTCACACAGGTTTTCTTCAACCTAAGTCTTAATATTTTTCACTGCAACTTTTTCACAATTTATTCTTACATTTTCATTAACAAGCAAGCAATGTCTATTTAAAAAGACAGTATTTCCTAACAGTAAAATAACAATACTTAAAATAAATGTAGTATCTGTTTAAAATCTAGAACACAGGATAGAGAAGTGTCATTTTATAATCCCTTAACAGTTTTACTTAATTTATCTCCTTCCCTGGAGGCTTCTCAGGGAAAAGAGAGGCATCTGATGCTATGATGGCCAGCTCTACATTTTGCATCTGACTACCCCTCCACTGCCCTTTTTGGTCCTGGCACAGTCTCTCTGAGAACACAGAAGTTATTCATATCTATTTTGCCACATTTGAAAGAATTTAACAGGCTACCTGTGGGATCATTTCTCCAAGGCTTTTGTAAAAATGCATTGGTGCTTTACAAAAAAAAGATACTTCAGACTGGTGCTCTTAAGAAGTTCATAGTTGTCTACTCTTGTATCTCAACTGTGACCTTATTTGACTGTGAACACAATTTACAGCTGCAGGAAATGAATGTAAATTTCTTGTGTCTGTCCTCTCTGGTTTAGGAAACCAAAGTTTAACTTTCATTATGTAGTACTGAAATAAAATAATTCACTTAATATCTAAAAGGATGGTGAGATGGTGAAATTTAGTCTGTCTAGCTCCATCAGAATGATGTTCCTGTCACTCCATTTTTGGTTTTGGTTTGTTTGGGGTTTTTTGTGGGGAGAGAGGGGTTGTCGGGTTTTAGATAAGTAATGTTGGTGTTAATATTTTTAAATGAAGAAACGAGCCCAAACTATGAGATCATTTTGGGAGGGAGACTGGAATCAAGAAATACAAATTTGAAATAAAGACAGACAGACAGACAGATAGATAGACAATTGAACAATTGCATTTCCAGGCCAGGTTAACATTCAGGGCTTCCAGATACTGCAACATTCACAAAATATTATTTCACATATATTTTCTTTTTAGTACTTCTCCTTCCCTACTGTAGAAATCATTAGAAGTATTGTACTTTATAAGAACATCAGCTTAATGCATTTTATAATCTTTCATTCTGTTGAAATGCTCTGCTGAGATTTTATTACTGACATTAAAAGAATTAAGTGTAGCTATAGTAACAATAAGTGCTGCAGAGAAAATTTAATTGGCTACACAATCAATTAAAAGTTGGTTCTTTAATTTCTCCCTTCAGTTCTCCTTCATGGACATTTGCACTGATGCCATCTGCATCACTCCTCCATCATCCTCTCTCACACAGTATGAGCTCCCTGCAGACACGCTTGCCCTTCTGCCACTCTAGTAAACTGAGGCCTTAGCCAACCTTCAGGTTAAGTTCCCCAGACCAACATCTGATGGGCAACAGAAGTAAACACGCAAGTCTCTTTGCCAGCTGCTGCAAAAGCAATCACCATTCCCCAAATCCATCTGCAGTAATCGTTCTATGGCTGATCTTGTTTATGGATCCCAGACAACCACTTGTGTTTGGATATGAGGGTTCCTGCTGTGTACGTACCCCACCAAGCACACTGCACCCAAGTGCCAGAAACTTCATCCATTCTACCTCCTCGCCAAAACTATCCAATTGCAAGATTGCTTCCAGCTGCTTCTCTGGCAAGCCCAAATGCTTCCATTTTTCCTTCAGTTTTGCAACGGTCACCATACCTTTGAAGAAATCTTTGAACAAAATCATGGTACCACAATAAGAATTCTGAAAACCAGAATGAATTTAAAAACAGTGTCTCCCCAAAATACTGCAAATATTTGACAGTCTCTCTCCCCAACCATGTCCAACATGTAAGCATTCCTCAATAGCATTGTGCATTTGATAAAGAGCTTTTACCTGTTTGTGCAAGACCTTAAGGAGTCCCGGAGTCAAACCAGCACCTTTTTTCTTTGTTGCTAAAGGCATTTCAATCCTCTCCTTCACAGGAAGGGGTTCACCTTTAGACAAGGCTGAAAAATACCTAAGTAAATGGGAAGAGCAACACATCTCAATGCCTATGACCCTTACAAATGGCACAGAAATAAACGCTCTTACAGTTCAGTGTCAGAATCTGCAGGCCCCCCCACAGGAGCAGCAGAACCTGGCAAGCTGCCTACACGCACAACTCCCATCTTCCTGTGCCCAGAAACCACAATCTTTAGACTTCATTTGCTCCTTTTTGTGACACTCTAATAATTCTTAAGGTGTTTAACTTATTTTGTGCATGATATATTCAGCTCAATTTTGATTGAGGAATGTGAGGGCTCATCTGCTTAACATTCCCCTCATGCACTACCCAAAAAGTACATCTGCCTATTCACATTGCAACTCTCCTCAGCATTTCAGCTATTTCTGTCCACTCCAAAATAAAATGTAAGAGTAGAGCATAAAGGGCACTGGACGCACATCCTTTTAATTATAAGGCTGTCACAATCTTAATAGCTGCCTCTGCCTTAACTGGCCAGCAATATGAATTGTGCAAGGAAAACTCAGTTTTTATGCAGGTGCATCTAATTTACAAGTTTCTCCACTTCTCCTGCCTCATCTGCCCTGGTCGTCCATGTCCATGTGCAAATACCTGCTAAAATACACAGCAGGCAGCACTCCAGAACTGAATTAGTGTGACTAGATAGAAAAAGATGCACAGTATGTATATATATATTGTGTGTGTGTGTGTATACACACACACACACACACACACACTGTATATATAGATATAATGCCCGGGCAATTTTTCAGCCAGATCCATTTCCTTATCTGATTATCCACAGGCACAAGCACTACAACACCGGCAGCACGTGTGAAGCCACAGCCTTGCTCTGCTTTGCGTGGCGCCCAGGTACAGCCCTTGCTGTACCAGGTACACCGCAGCACGCTCCCGAGAGAGGGCCGTGCGATCAGCAGCAGCCACCGCCCACCCAGCTGCGGGGCTCCTCCCGCCGAGCCGCGGCAGCGTTCGGGCAGAGCTCGGGGAGTGCCCGCTGCCGTGGCCTTGGGAGTGAGTGCCCTTGGGGCTGCCCCTGCTCCCTGCAGCCCCACGTCCCAGCAGGCTACAGCTACAGAGGCAGCCGCGCCACAACTCCATCACATTCCTAAGAAAGTCCACCATTTTAAGGTGGTCCTGCTGGCTTTCTCCAACATGCAGCGGTAACGATTCAGCTGCAGATTATTTTAACAGAAAAGCCAGACTCCAGCCTGGCTTTGTTAACAGCCTTCCCTCCCTAAGGTACACGGTACAGACGTTTTTCAATCCCCCCCAGCTGATAACATCTCACAGATACCGTTCAAGAGCTTGCCCACACAAACGGTAAAACAGGAAAAAATTATAGTGAGCAGTGGAGGTATAAACCCCCCCCCCCAAAAAAAAAAAAAAAAAAACCACCCAAAACATGTTAAAGGAGAAACATTAAACATCTAAATCAACTTTATGGTGAGAGATTTATTATGTGGAATACCATTTCAAAGGTGCAATTTTTCAGGCACTTTTCCCAGAAAGAAAGAAGAGAAACCTAACCAAGCTTAAGAATTAAAAAGCTAATGTCTAATTTTTCCTTTAGATTCCATGAATGTAATCTCAGATAAAAGAAGAAAAACCGAAGCAAAAAGGAAAAATAGTTGGTCTTTCAGATAGAAAACTAATAACAAAAAGCAAATGAAGATGCATTAGCTGTATGGAAATCCAGCTATTCCAAAAGCCAGCCCTACATCTCAAGGAAACAGAAAATAAAATACCACACTATTTTTAAAAGGCTTACATGCTGCATTAATACACAGAAGTGTATATGCAACGTACATGATGATGTAATATTCAAAACTACATCCACTATACAATAAAGAGAGTGAGGTTTTGAGGGTCCATATGTATAGCTCTCTGCTATTAGGTGAACATCATACTTACGCAGCTGCCCACTGCAAAACATCATAAGGCTGAGTCCTAATAGCAGCTTTAGTAAATTGCTTCAGAATATCGGGTAGCTCTGGGGGGATTTTGATCTGCTGAGCACAGAACATGGTTTCTGGAAGAGGCATGGTGTCCAGTCACCAGGACCTGAAAGAAATAAAACAGCAGTTCACAGATGCAGAATGTGGAAAAAAAACTGTGTGTGCACATGGGACTGAACAGTGCCTGTGCCCAAATTCTCTCCTGTCCTACTCAATAGATGGGGCTACTGGAGAGCTGAGAGACTTGGAAGGGTAAACACACAAGCCCTGCGTGGCTCTAAAAAACTTTGTGGCTACACCAAGTAAAACACTGCAGCTTGGGCACCAATCACAGCCGGGTGAGGAGAACTACTACTTTAACAGGTGACTTCAGATAGTTTTAAACTGATTTTTCTCCTTAAACCTACCACGACAAAAAATTGTAAAATGGGAAATCCAGACAAGTCACACCACACATGCCAACATGAACATGCCAACATCTACATTGACAACTCACTACTGCATGCCAAGGAAAATCTTGGTATTTTTGTACAGATGCCAGAGTATGCAGATGACCAAGTTTCTACTGTGGTTATGTATTCAAAAATGCTGTAGCAAAAAGTTACTAATTTGTGCTCGTGACAGACTTTACATCAAACAATTACAGTGATGAACCAAACATTCATGTGTGCTCCACGCACATATCCCACTTCGCTCACACAGCTCTATAGGTGTGTTTGTCTCATTCAGGATGTAACTCATTTGTTGCAAGGAATCCTGTTTCCCAAGATCCTAAAGAAGGGACAGAGGTAGGCTATTGTGTGGTCCTTCTCCCATCATAGCAATGGAGCACATTTCATGGGAAACATTCCTCATCATTTCCAGGACAAACTATGGCATGCTTAACTTGATTTAGCAAGAAGAACCTAAAATGGTTAGTTATTTGCAGAAAGGAGTAGTAGTAAAAGCAAGGGCATCAAGAAAGGAATCAGTGTAACAGAATCCTCTATCGCTTCAGATGGAGTATGAGTACCTGGCAGTTTGAGTACTTTAGATAAAAGTATGAGATGGCTTTCTCACGTGAATTTTCCTTTAGTGGAAAAGAAAAAAATTAAAGTCAGTGACAGTGCAATGGAACTGCTGTGACTCAAGGCTGCTTTGAGGATCAAACCATGCTTAGAACTTTATTATGGAGAAATGCAGACAGGGTACAGCATCTTCATCACTCCAATGCAGCCAATTTGCATCAGGAACAGACTTCAAAGTGCATATTTAATTACCACATTGGTCATACACTTTCAGTAATGATTCAAAAACACAGCTCTAGCCAAGGAACGGAAGATGAAGGCAAAAAAGCTGAGGATTTCAGGACAACAGAAAAACTTTGAGGAAGGAATACAGGTGTGTGTGCATGTACCCTTGGGAAGCAGACAAATAAAAAAAAAAAAATATAATCAGAAAAAAAATACAGTGCAAGAGCTGCTTTTCTACAGTAAGACATTAGTCACGGAGTCTCACAGAAGGGTAGAGGTTGCCAGAGACTTCTGTGAGGCCAGCTGGTCTGAGCCCCTACACAACCTATGAGCAGGATGCACAAGATCCATGTCAGGTGTGTTTCAAAAATCTCCAAGGTTGGAGATTCCACACCCCCCTGAGCAACCTGTGCCATGCCTGCTCAGCCTCACATGGAAAAAGGTTTCTTGACGTCCAGAAGGAACCTCCTGCATATATATACACACACACCTAACGATCAAAGAAAAGCACAGCTAGGTCAGGCAGCCTCTACGCCCCTTCACCCCCGTTACTCTGTCACGGGTTACTCTCGCCAGAGACAAGGATCAGCTCATCGCTTTCACTTCCTGTTAACTCTTATTTTCTACTTTTTAACTTCCACGCTCCCCAAGCCAGCCCCAGGTGTTCAGGAAACAAGGCCAAGGCGTGCCCGCTCGCAGCTGTGCCCGTCCGCCCCGAGCTGTGGGGAGGCAGCCCCGGCGGGCCCCGGCGCACTCCTCGCGGGCCGGAGGGAGCCCCAGGGCCGCCCCAGGGCCGCCTCGGGGCTCGGGAAAGGCCCCAGCACGGCCCCTCACCTGCTCCGCTCCGCGGCCCCGCTGCCCCGGCAACGCGGAGGGACCGGCGGCCCGAGCGCTGGGCGGGGAAAGAACTTGATGGCGGCGCGTTTAAAGGGAAAGAGCGGCGCCTGGTTTGTACGGGCTTTTGAAAATCCCCAAACCATGGCTGAGGGGTGTCGCTGTGGGCGATGAACAAACGACATGAGACCTCGTTATAAAAACTGCATCTGACTCCCCTTTATTAAAACAACTGCCCTCCTTATATACCTTTTAGAACAGGCCACTCTCATTGGTTAGAAGAGTGCCAGAACTCTTCTAACCATTGGCCTAAACCAATGGATAGAGACGAGTCCATTCCACAGAAAAGAATCCAAAACATCACTCTCGTTACAATAACACTTGGGATGTTTATGTCAAGTCTGTGGGAACAAGGTCTTCTGAAACCTAAACACCACGAAGAAACTGAGTTCAGAAACTCAGAAACCTCAGGCCTAGAAAACCAGACTACAGAGGGGATTGAATTAGTAAATTCACAGACACCTGCAGGGTGGGTCGGAGTGGGCTGGAGGGTACAGCGGCTGAACATGGGCCAGCAGTGAGCCGAGGTGGCCAAAAAGGGCAGTGGCATCCCGGCCTGTATCAGCAGTAGTGTGACCAGCCATATGAGGGGAGTGATTCTGCCCCTGTACGCGGCCCTGGTGAGGCTACACCTCGAATCCTGTGTCCTCTCAAATCAGGGAGGAACTGGAGCGTGCTGGAGGGTGTGCAGGGAAGGGTGACAAAGCTGGTGAAGGGCCTGGAGCATAAGTCCTATGAGGAGCAGCTGGGGAACCTGGGGTTGTGTAGCTTGGGGAAGAGTCTCAGGGGTGACCTTATTGCTCTCTACAACTGCCTGAAAGGAGGCTGTAGGTGGGAGTCGGCATCTTCTCCTGGACACCCAGTGCCAGAGTAAGAGGGCATAGTTTTAAACTGTGGCAGGGCACACTAAGACATTTAGGTTGGACATTAAGGATTTCTTCACAGGAGAAATTTGACAATAGAAGGGTCAATCCTTGAGAAGCAGTGGAATCACCATCTTTGGTGGTATTTAAGGAAAGATTGCATGTGGTACGTAGAGCCATGGTCTAGTTGCTAGGGTGGTGTTTGGTTATAGGCTGGACTTGATCTCAGAGATCTTTTCCAACGTAATTGGTTCTGTGATTCTGTGAACATCTTAGCACCATGTTATTGGCAGAGCTCATGGCAAGGAGGCTGGTTCCTGCAGGTCCCTGGGTTTCCTGCAGCCTGCTGGCCCCTGCATGTCCCCTGGCCACAAGGATGCTCTACTGGTGAGCAGTGTTAGGGTGGCATGTCCATCTTGCATTTGGCATTATCACATTTCCTTTCCTGGCTTGGATGAAATGTGAGGAAATGCTGACTGAGCTAAAAAAGAGACATTGCAATGTATC
The DNA here is from genome assembly GCA_032173965.1 of Sitta carolinensis. Lineage (NCBI taxonomy): Eukaryota > Metazoa > Chordata > Aves > Passeriformes > Sittidae > Sitta > Sitta carolinensis. Next base: position 81,095,328 of record CM063284.1, read on the forward strand.
CCCAGAATTTCCCTTTACTCACCACAGCTGCTGCTTCCAAGGACAGCTCAACCATAAGCAACCTCTGCTGGTCAGGCTCCACAGTCCTGGACATTCAGGATAACAGCACCACTCAGAGTCTGTACCACTGAGAGCAGCACAGCCAGTGCCAGCTGCTTCTCAGCACCTGATGGTCCAGATTAACACCATGAGGCAGCATGGCTCTCCCACTGCTCCAGAATCTGAGGAACCAAAGTGCCCTCTCTGCCACAAAGTCTTGGTGGACAGCTACAAGTCTTCTTTCCACTGCAGATAAAAACAGCACCAGAGGTAACTTGGCTGGCATCCTCTGTGAAGTCACCAGCACATCTCTTGGTTACAAAGCAATATCCCTCCTGTACCTTCTAACATGGACTCTACACAGCCTGAGCACTCACATCAACTTGGTAATAGGATTATTCACTTCAGAAAGCCTTCACAAGCCATTGCTCCAAAGAAACTTGGGTGCTGTGTGCTCAAAACAGGCCAAGCAGTTACTGCAGAAGCACACAATCTTATTTGAAGCCAGGCCTTTTTAATCCACATTATGTCTCCACTGATGAACATGCAAGGCCATGCAGGACCAAGATAAAATGGTGGGCTCTGGAAAGCAACAAGCACACATTTTAACAACTGTTTAATCTTTCATAAAACATGAATACTTAGCATAAGCTAAGGCCTCAAAATACTTTGCAGATTCTGTAACTAATGAAAACAGCAAACTTCTGACATATAATGACATACATTTCTATCCTTTAGTTGTTTTAAAGCATCTACTCATTTAAGAACACTATAGCAAGAAAAACATGAAGCAAACATTATCCTCCAAGAACTTACAGAATAGAATTCAATTAAACTGATTTCACAGTGCAGTTTTTTAAAGGTGTCTAGTGATAACAGATAAACAGCAAGTTTCATATTATCTCTCATCTGTGGTCCTTTCACACACTCGAAACTATCCTTAAAATGCTCAAAAAGTAAATGTCATACTCTTAATTCTTCCACCAATTTGGTCCAGGACAGTGAAATCATGCATAAAGCTGCCACACTGTATTATGGGAAACAGCAGCATGTAAGTGGACATTTTTTTCAGTATTTAATGAAATGTATTTTCACAGAATCATAGAATGGCCCGGGTTGGACCTTAGAGATCACTTAGTTCCAACCCTCCTGCCATAGGCACGAGCACTTTCACTAGACCAGGCTACTCAGAGCTCCATTCAACCAGGTGTTTAACATTTCCAGTGATGGGGCATCCACACCTTTTCTGGGCAACCTGTTCCAGTGTCTCATCACCCTAACAGTAAAGAATGTCTTCCTAACATCTAATCTAAACCTACTCTCAGTTTGAAGCCACACCCCCATGTCCTGTCAATACATGCTCTTGTAAATACTCTCTTTATATGAATCTGTGCTGCTTCCTAGAAGTATTTCCTCCCACTGTATAATACTGAATCTTGTATATAATGAACATTTAAAAATATATCCACAGATGTAATTGTTGCTTTATAGCAGCACTGCCAGAAATGTTGCTATAAAGCAGCATACCTCAGAATTTCTGCTGCTTCCTACTTCTGTGAGTCCTGCTCACAACTAGTCAAAATATCCCATGGACTCTTTGTTCTAATCCAGCAGTATTTTTAGATTCATCACATTCCTAACTAGCTCCAGCAAGCCACTTATGCAATTTGTATCTGCTGAATATGGCACACCAGTGCAGCTCTGCACCATTTAGATTCTAATACACAAACTCTATCAAAGAGCTTCACAGTGTTCTCTGGTTCTCTAGCAACAAGGAATTCTAAGTAAAACTAATATCCTTTTCCAGGAACACAAACAGCCCCTGAAAGGCAAGTAATGTTAAATATTACCCCCTCCTCCCACACCTGATGTCAGACACCTCCAGATATTTGACTTCACCTTATAGAGGGAAAAATGCCTCTGCAGCTTTGGTCAGTACTCAACAGGTAAGAGATAATAGCAGGTAAGCAGATAAGAAGAAAAACTGATATGCAAAGCTGTGAAATAATTTTGCCACTGCCCCATCTCTTGGTATTATACTGATCTCAAAACATTCAGTTTACTTTGGAATTGTATTTGATCTCTGGAAATACGATATTTTAAAATTTTCCATTACTGAGTAACTTTGATTTTACCATATAATTTTTCAATTTATGGCTACTTCTTAATGAAGAAACTAAAACCAGAAGCACAGTTTTAAAAAATTGCTGTTAACTATGCAATTCTTTAGTTCCAGCTACTAATTAAGAACTGAAATACCAGAGTAAGACAGCTCTAACTTACCATTATGCTTCATAAAAGTTGTTTCCTCATCTGTTGCAGAAAAGTTTCTTTTATTTTGCATCCTGAACTTTGTTACACTACCAAGATTTAATTCCTTGTTTAATGTTTTTACAATTTGTATCACCATTTCTGCCAAGAACCTCATTCATTGCCGAGGCTGTACAGTGACTATTATTCCCAAGGCAAGCAGAACAAGAACACTGACTCTACCACAAAACCTTTCCAATCTAGTTGTAAAAAACCAGACAGTGACATCCAAGGAAACAAAATTATGCTGATCAGCATGCCAGGCAATCAAACCCATTATTTGTGCTTTGTGAGGCTTTTTACAGAGTTCTCTGAAGAACAGTGTGGCTGTTCAGAGAAGATTTTTATGGAGACCTTTATGCAATCATAGGGGAAGGCAAGGAAAGAATTAATGCAATAAGCTGATGTGAGCCCTGTAATAGGAGGGAGTCGGCATCTTGCTGAGGAAGTCACTGACACAAAGCAGTTACAGGTACTGAAGGGCCCTCAGAAACAGAATCAAGTAACTTCGGTTTCACTCAATAGAGAAGGGGCAGACAGAAAAGACACAGAATTTTAACTGTTTTTAATCAATATAAAATCATCTGTGTAAAAACAGTCAAAGCCATGCTGCAGTTAACTTCTTTCAATATGCACAAGATAGCTACAGAGCCATCTGACAGTTCTTGGATGAAGGCCTGTAGAACTAACAACAGCATTAGAATCTCGACACACAAAGGGATACAATTGAACCAGTACACACCTCCAACCCCTCTGGTCAAGACCAAGGTCAATACAAATTGTGGTGGAAGAGTGCATGCACACACACATACACATACACACACACTCACAACACACATATTCTTTCCCACTTGAAATAAAAAGTTACAGGAGCACACACCACTCTGCATCACTCCAGCACAGATGGAAGCCACTGTGGTAGAGTGCTCATCAGCTGTCTCAGAAACAGCCACTTAATTTACAAGCTTACTTATCAAGTTTCTATGCCAGGGGAGTACACAGTACACAATAAGGCAAACCATTGAAATTTAAAACAATTTATAAAGTACTGTAATTTAATTCCTGTTCTCTACAACCTCCATATTCTTTCAAAATATGTGTAAAAATAAGGAGATGAGATTTCAGTTCACAATGGACAGTTCTGGAAACAAACCTGACCTGGAATCTGTAAAGGAGTGCAAATGCCAGTACAGCAGTTGGATTTGAAACCAGTTACAAAGCTACATCAAAATGGCTGCAGTTCACATTGTGTGACTGGCCTGATTTGCTATTTTCTTTCATAATTTGTAAAATACCAGTAAAAAGTAACAGCACACAGGCTTTTCCTTAATAAATTTTAATATTAAGACCAGTTTGTCCAGATAGAAACAAAAAGTTACGAGTACCACACTACTGCAAATTCTGCATGAGGCACAGTAGTGCTTGCAATATTTGAGTGGCAAGACCATTTAGGAACTGTTTGTGAAAGGTGTCAAAAACAGAATCTTGGCATAAGTAAGAATGTATGTTACCAGTGAATTTATTATTGTGAAAATATATCTGTCCCACAATGTACACCACTGTAAATAATCAAATGCAATATTTATGCACATCAAAAATATATGGGGAGAATATATACTCAGTTTAGCATTAAATTAGCAACAGTAAATGAAAGAAATATTTTGGCTATTTTTCTATGATTTCGTTTCACTGGAAATTTCCTGAAGAATCACTCCAAAGGGTAATATTTGTGGCTCAAGACCATCAGGACAACAGTAATTCTGTAAAATAGTATGGATCTGAGATGACCGCCCAATCTTCCTAGATTCAGATGCATTTGGCTTGTGCTCACTGCCTTAGAACATGAGTCCAGACACCAAAAGAATGAACTACCACCATCACAGCCTGGACCACATTACTTTATACCTTGTCAGATCAGAGATGCAACATCAATAAAAGGAGATGACACTTTAAAAGCACCTGCAAGATTCTCAAGTATTGATTATATACACACATGGTAAAGTACACAATACTGAAGGAGAGTGTACTGAATAGCAAGTTAAATGTTCCATTGATTTTCTCATTACTGCAATGGATATTCACATTTTCTGCATTGGTCCAGAAAAGATACTGCAATCTAAGCATGTGATTTGATGCTACTTAAAGCTTTGTGATACTGTTATGTATTTTCTTTATCTACATGACCCAACCCCCACCCCCAAACATTGCTGCAAAATAACTCTATCTACATATAGAAATAATACAGACTTGATTTGGTGGCTCTTGTTTGACTGTGTTCTTGCAAAGAAATCTGTTAACTTTTCCTTGCCTGTTTAATAGCATATATATTTCCCTGTGCCTCAGGCCATAAATGGTACATGATAAATCACTTCCTCAGTATTATTCCCATAAAAATTCACAGTGACCAATTCTGAGAAAATTTTTTTTTGGTTGGGTTTTTTTTTAAAAAAAGTAATTGTGCAATATAAAATTCATACTACAATTTTCAACTTTGGTAACTTACAGAAAAAAGATTTCAAGCTCTTTAACTAAGGATCAAGTCAGGATGTTGCTTACACTACACTCTTTGTGCTGTGCAAACACATCAGTTAAGGTTCATCCCTTTTTCTTGAGATCCTGAAAAATTCTAATATTGATAAGAAATTGGCTACAATTTAAGTTGTGAACCTAATTTTTCTTGGTACCTTTAAATGCTTCCATCACCTAGCCTTAGTAAATTTTTATTTACTGTTTCAATTCATGAAATCCTGATCCCAAAGCAAACACCCACCTACCCCCTTCAACCAAACAGAAAAATCCAGCTGAGCCTCAACAAGTACATCTGAATTCTCAGAAGACGAAATATTTTCTTGATTTAACAGCAACTGTACAATATTACAAACTCTGACACATGAAAAACAATCAGGCAATAGAAAAATGTACAACAGCTTTGGTGTTATACAAAATAATAAAAAAGACTGGACAGCAAGATACATAGTTCATTATGTTCTCAACACAGCAACTTCATTGCTGACTGTAAGACAGTTATTTACTTTTGATATTCTCTACGTGGCCTTTCCACTCATGAAAAATCATACTGTATTACTACAATAAGAACTGTTATGAACACCATAAAGTAAGCTCCAAATTTTATAAAAACATCTTGCCTCTTTGCACTATTGCTTTGTGGCACATTGTCAACAGAACAGCAGTCCAAAATAAAGTGACAACTAGATTTAATAAATTAATATACTTTTTAAAGATGTACAATGCACATTCTTTTTAATCCAAGGTTTTAGGTGTCAGGACACTTCTATATACACATATACAGACCTCAGACAGCATTTACAACATCAGAAAATGCAGATAAGAAACAGAGCCTTAACTGCTATCTGGATGCTACCAACAGAAGCCAAAACACTGCTGAGAGTATTATTGGGAGAGATATCCAAAGATGAGAAGAGTCTATGAAAAAAGGACATGTAAAGGCAAAGGGAAAGTCAAGACGTTTAATATGACCATCTATTCTTGTGAAGACTGAGGTGGAGTTGTTGATGTGCCTGGTTTACCAGACTTCCGTTCGTAATTCACAAGTCGTTGTCCGACAAGGTACCTGGAATCACAGTAAAAACAGATATTAACACAAGGTAATAGTATTTTGTAACACAAATCCACTCTATCTACTTTACTGCCAAAGAAATTGTTTCATTTCAATGAAAAGTTATTCTATAAATTGTAAAGGAAGAACTTTCTTAAAGGGAGAAAAAATATCCTGATGCTACACCATGGAAAACTTAAGTGCTGCAAGATTCCTTTAGTATGATATTGAAACGGAATCTAGCTATCTCAGCAGCTTAACAGTTTTCACACCTTTCACATTATTCCTTTCTTCCTCTAAATCTTTGATCCACACATTGATCCACCTAAGTTCCTTTTCATACTTCCTATTTGTATCCTAGTTCCACATGTACAAGAGCCCTACACACCTATGAATTCTTCCCCTAAGATCTGTCATTTCAGATCTTTTAGAAACTTTTTAGTTTAGAAACTTTTAGAAGAAAAGTTTCTAAAAACTTTAGAAACTTTTTCACCACCGCTCCTTTTCTCATGGTACCATAACCAACAACCATCATGCGCTCTTTATACATTTTAGAGTGTCACAATAATTTGTATATGCTTTTAAAATTTGTTACACAAAAGATTTAATTATGCATATTTCTAAAGCACAAATCTCTAATGGCTGGAATGACTGTGTCTGCTTACTTCCTAAAATGACATAATTAAGTCATACAAACTTCTTGTTTACAAGGATGTTACTATAAGCTCATTTAATACCAAACTAATTTTCACTTACAACTTTTCAGTCACTTCTTACATTTAAGATGCAAACCCCTCTATTTTAGGTTTGACTCCTTCTGTAGTTATTGGAAAGCAAAACTCTTATAAGGTAGCTCAGGATATGAACATATTAAACTCATTTATTCCTTTTTAATACGTAAGCAGCATAGGAAGATTAGCTGCTAATCTTTTTAATAAGCCAGAAAAAAGGTAATTGTGTAGCACCAAAAATAAAGTAGTAACACAAAAAAAAAAAAAGGTTAAACTAAGCAAGATAACCAGAAAATAGAAAAATTATTATTTTTATCAGGCATGTGAGTAACACAGAGTACTAATTACTGAAAACATGACAGAACTACACAAAATTTGGTAAGGACAAGCTATCAAATCAACTGAACATTCTTTAACAGGTTAGTTAAACTAATGAGAAGGAAGAGTAAGAAAAAGGTTGAAGAAATGGTTTTATAAGCATCAGCTTGAGACACAATTTTAACTTTCAGGTATGTTGTAATTCATGACATTCATTTGTCATTCAAGACTACAGACGAGACAAACAGTCAGCTTCATTTCAGAGAAAACACATTCATATTAGACATGGGGGAGTGTCTTCCCTTTATAAAGACACTCTGTTCCTGTGTTTATCTACCTGAACCACAGATAAAACATCTGCCAAGAACATTTTGTCTGTCTTGAAGAGTCATTTGCCTTGAAAACCTCTTAAAAACCCTTTTAGTCCTAAGTATCTAAAACACCTGAATTTGACCTGAAGTTATCATAATATAAAGGGGAAAATTTAAAAAAAAACCCATTATATACTCACTTGTCATTTTTAATATGTTCATAAAGGCGCTTGAACTGGCGGACTTGGAAGGACAGAATTCCCATCAAAACCACTACCATAAGCAGAAAAGGATAAATCCGTCGCTGAACAAGGTTCTGCATTTCAGCAGTAACTCCTACAAAAAAAGTCACAATCCTTAGACATTCTAATATTACTAAACTAACTCAAGTATTTCTGCTTCTCTACTTGCTTCCACACTTTTTGTTATACTTTAACTTCAGTAGAAGGGCTGTGAAATGAATTACACATCCATTTACATCATAGATCCAACATGACAGCTGCTGTTGTTTTTAATCCAAAGCACTAAGGGACAAAAGATTTCTATTAACAGAGTGAAAATCCACAATAAAAAAAAAAGGGCTTATCAGTTCTTTTTTGCATATTAACTTCTGTTTATGTTTACTCCTTGTATCAGAAAAGTCAATGCAATAAAAATCAGCATTCAAGTGAGACTGAAAAATAAAATGAGACTTCTTGAACATGTTAACATCAAAACTAACTTGTAAAAGACAAGTCTTGTTGAAAAAGCTCATCTACCCAGCTTCTAATCAAATTATTTATCTCAATTATGAGGAAGTAGAAAAGTATGAAAAAACCCTATATATTTAAAATTTACATTTCAATACTATTAAAACCTCAAAACGAACTCAGGATTTTCACCTGTTCTAAACTTCATTTAGAATCTGACAAGTCAGGAAAAGACGGCCTCAGTTCAGTATAGCTCCTAGAGGGACTAAAATCAAAAGCTGATTTTGCAAAGAAGAAATGAATTAATCACTCCTTTCCCAAACTAGCTAGATACCTAAAATGCACAGGGAAGAAATCAAGTGTCTGCCCTTCCTCTTACACTCATGAGGGAAGAGGAGGGGCAGACACCGATTTCTTCTTTGTCGTGACCAGTAACAGGACCCAAGGAACAGCGTCAAGTTGTGCTAGGGAAGGGCTAGGTTGGATATTAGAAAAAGGTTCTTCACCCAGAGGGTGGTGGGGCAGTGGCACTGGCTCCCCAAGGAAGCGGTCGCAGAGTTTAAGATGCATTTGGACAATATTGCTGGAATATGGTGTGACTCTTGGAAGTCTTTAAACATTTACATATGTCAGCAGGGGAGGTGTTTGTTGTTGTTGTGTTGTTGGGTTTTTTTTATAAACTAGAGCTTGAAGTTTTATTTTCACAAACTTATTTCCACTGCTGTAAACCATGACATGACAAACAAGTGCTCTGAATGCATACATACCCAGTAAAGGTACAACACCAGAAGCTATGATGTACGGCACACACAGGGAAAGTAAGAGGACAGAGATTACGGGTGCTGCCAGTTTACGGATGATGAAGTGTAAGTCAATGTTACGAATTCCATTTGCATATACCTAAAATGGAACAAGTTAGAACAGATCCATCAAGAAAGCCTTGCTTTGCACTTACAGTAATAATTACAAGGTTTTAAACAATTCTCCTTATGAAAGGAAATGGCTGTTCCCATGGCCACAGTTGAAGAAGTGAAAAACTCTGCCAATTTACATCATGAGGGTTCCAGGAAATCATTTAAACAATGCCCAAGAGACCAACTTAATCTGGAACAGAGTTGTGAATCAGTTGCAGGAATGTAAGAGCCCTTCTAAAAGATCATTTAATAGAGCTGTGGACAGTGGTTTTGTGGGTGACATGGGATCACTTTGTGCTGTTAACTTACTAGAAGAGGATCCTATATATGCTAATAGAATAAATTATTAAATTTTGTAATGGGCAGAAAATAGGATCCTATTTTTTATTTGGTGGGCCTCTGTATGTAGTCTGTGCCTGAAAAAAAGGCCTTTGCAATTCTGAAGCTTCTGCAGTTACCACCAGAAGCTTCAAATGTAACCAGATTAAGCATGGGAAATGACTGGTTTTGAGTGGCTACCAGCTACAGCTAAACAATGGCCTGTCCCACAGCCTGGGAGGCTCAGGAGAGTGTGTGAACAGCCCATGAGGAGCATTCAGAATGGAAGAGGGTGCTGTGATATGCATCAAAATGCACTCCCAGACTAAGACTATATTTCTGCAGTGTGACAGCTGAAGTGATTTAATAACTGGGACTATTTAGTGATTTAATAACTGGGACATGAGACTAGTGCTAGACTCACTCACGAGAGGCACCTTGTATGCAAAGGTTGGGACATGCACCACAGGCATCACATACAGTGCAGGGCTGAAAAATTACTTTCTGACAAAGAACTGAGATACTTCATTGAGATGACAACCATGGAATTTAACAGTTATAACCAAGAAATAAATACTTCTGACAAAACAACAGGCCATGTGACTGCTCAGAGAAACTGTTCTGTGTTGCTTAATAATCAAAGAGGAACAGAAATGGTGTCTTTCATCTCAACTGATCTATGAATGGGGTAATCCCTACAGCTGCAGAGAAGGCAAAATTCTGCATTCTTGAGTTGTGGATGTAAATACTGTCCAATATTTGGACATATGGACTTCATCTGAAGAAATTATCATGTTTCTTTTTCACTTTATTACAAACATGATAAAAATGCATATATGTATACAAAGTATTTTCTTGAATTCAGATTTCTGAGTTTGTTTTTATTTTTAAGTGTACCTTTATGGATTAGGCTGAACAATTTTAAAAGGTTTTTACAAGACTAGTTGAATTTTACTCAATTACTCCATTACTGCAAGAGTAACACTGTTTTCTGACACAGAATCAGAAATATAAAAAATGTATTATACAGATAATTCACATAGACAATTTTTCCCTACCTGTTCAATAACAGTTTTTCAGCCACCACTGGGGACCCATCAGTGTTATGGCAGCAATTATTTTGGCATGCAGAACACCAAGAGCCCAGTCCTATTTTTGTAAAAAATTATAATGTTAATATTAATGTATCTTTAAGAAGTCAGACAACCAAAAGCTTTAAGAGAAATGTGTTAATATTACTTATAAGTGAAAATGTAATTACTCTTTCTATTTACATGGGACATTGCTCCAAAGAGATGACATCATCTGCAAAATCCGATGAAAAAGAGGATGATCTTGAGATTAACTGACATCTGTAAATTTAGCCCCCTGGGACCAGAAAAATCACTACTACTATTAAACCAAAGGCAAATTAAAAAAAAAAAAACCAAACAACATTAGACTTAAAGCAGCTGATTAACATTCTGGTACAACTAATTTACACAAAGGAAGTTAATTTCCTTTCTTTATAAAAGAATAGAAAAAAGATACAAAGATGTTCACACACATCAGGAAACAAGTTCTTTTCCTTCTTTTGAAGTTTAATTATTCTCAAAACCCTACCTGATGTAAGAAAAGCTTAAAGCAAGGCAATGATCTTCACATAAAAAAATCATACTATTTGGAGGAAAATTTATGTTTTAACATAAACCACAATTATTATGGCATGGAATTAGGACACTCTAACTACTGGTTTCTAGTAAACACTTCACATCATAAGTCCATCCTTTCTGGATTATAGATATTTTTTACAAGATTTTCAATAAAACCCACCAAAAATAGAATGCAAAACATAGGCTGATAAAGTAGAATAAAGAGCTAAGAACTGGTAAGACTTGGGACATCATAGACTAATTAACTTTCTTAAACTGCTGGGGAATTACATTTTCTTTAACCAATTATTTAAAAAGAAAATTTTTGTTAATGTCAAGTCTAAAAAATTTTAAAAATTGTTACAAAAAAGCACCACTCTTAAAGTCGATTCTCATTTATTTAAGGATGTAACCTTTGTATAACTCTCTTCTCTTTTGGGAAAAATGGAAATTAGTCTCAATTTTCACAGTTCCTTGTTGATTTAGAGCAAGTCTCAAATCCCACTTATCCTATATTTTGAAGAAGTTCCACTACATGAAAATGAAGTTTTTCAGTATGCTTCTTTTAAAGCTTTTAAAGAACTAATATGCAATAGTAAAGAATTTTAAAAATCTTTAGCATTACAAATTCTTTCCAAAACTGTTTGGAAACCATGATCATCTAACACTGTAATTATATGATGTCCTGATTTCCTGGTCATCTACTCAGCACAAAGATATACTTGAATTTTTAAATAATGGAATAATTAAATTAGAAACCAAATTCTTCTTTGTATTATGGCTTCAAACATTTTGATACTGAAAGTAAACGAAAGCTTAGCAGAGCTTAGAAAGGCACTGTCCCTGAATACTTTCTTGTTATTTAGTAACGGCATTCTAGAGGTTTTGATTTATGGTCCCCTCAGTTGGGTTTCTTTGAGTTATGACTTCTTTCATAATTCAGCCTAGATGATGGAAGCATTTGTCATTCAACCCACTGTATCTTCATTTTGTCTCCTGTCATTGCAGGACAGAAATTTGGACTCAGCCTGTGAGACTTCACTGAAGAGTAATAAAACAGAACTACCTCACAATTTTGTATTAATGATTTGACAACTCAGCCCAAAATCAGCATGATCCTAAATCATATAAAAATTACATTCATAATGTGCCTCATCACTAAATTAAAATCTTAATTTAAGATTTTTTTTAAGGAAAAAAAAATTACCAGAACCTCTTGCTGCACAACTCTATGCAGAAAGATTTCCAAAACTATTAAGAGTATGTACATCTGTGCATATGTACATAGAGATATACTAACTTGCATAACTTTACAATTATGCTACTGGAAAAGTAGCTGATCACTGAAATGCAACCTTTGATGTCATCTCACAGCAGTTCAGCTTTTCATAGTTTAAATTCCTCAGCATATCCATTTGGTTCAAATAATCCCCACATCCAGACTGGCTGCCTTTTCTCTGCCACATGTAAACATATTTGTGGAAAATGCTCTGAAACACCAAATCCACATGAAACAAGGCAGCCCATACTCCTTACATCAACGGCAGCAAAATCATGGGAGCAACTGACCTGCCAAGGATAGAAGAGAGGAGTTTGATCCAAAGGAACTCTCAAAGGTGCGACAATGACCAGTTCAAACAGAAGACCAAGCAAAAGTGGAACCACACCAGCGAGCAGTATAGCCACTATCAATGTCTTCATTATCTAAAAAACGCAAGATATTTAATTAATGTTTACCAGAGGATTCTTTGCTTAAACTCAAAAATGTAACTTGAACTACATAAACACACAGCCCTGGTGAAAAAAACCCAAAGCTACTTTTTTAAACCTCTTCTTCACACATACACACCCCTAGAAATAATTTTTACTACATACATACATAGTTTTGCAATGCAAGTTTTCAAGACTGGGTCATATTCCATAGGAATAGGAATTCCAGAAAAAAACATGACTGTGCCTACTAGTACTCATATAGTTCTAAACCATAAAATCACATTGACTGTTATCAGTAGGGAATACTATCCAATGTCACTTCAATACATTGCATATGCTCCTATGTTGGGAAATTGAAGAGTTTTTCCAAAACTGCCAATTTTCCTCTGGAGCAAAACAAATCTTAAAGATTCTGTCATTATGGAATATCTGACTTAAAAACAGAGGACTCAGAACACTTTATTCAACACTTTGAATCTTTGTTTATTCTGAAATTCTCTTAATTTAACTGCATCATACAAAACTAGCCTGACTAAATTAAGATGGTAAGGAGAAAGGGCAAAGAACAAGCAGAAATTATGTTTTAGCTCTGAATTTTCTTGAAGAAGCTAAGATCTTGAAACTAAAATCAAAATGATGGATGAGTAATTTGGGAAACATGGTAGTAAATGAAGAACATGTACAGTGTAACAATTCAATAAGCACCTTAAAATGCCCTTAACAAGATACCATTTATGCTATCCATGTTTAAAGGAACTAGCAAGAAATTTACTACAGAAATCCTCAAAATCAAAACCAAGATAAAAAGGTGTGGTATAAATTTGCTTTCATGCTGAGAATCTCAACTCCTCATAATTAATATTTTTTAGGAAAATAGATTTTATTTGAACAACACAAGTTCAACAGCTGATAAAGATATTTCTGAAAATACGCATCAAGCTACTTTGTAGAGACATGGTCGTCATCATCTATCAGCTTTATTAGGTTTTTCCATTTGATAATTTCATGTAACTAAACAAGTAAATAGTTAAGCTTCCAGGTTTATGTGAACAAATGTCTTTGAGAACACATAACACATGGGATAATAATTCAATATATTCACTTTTAAAGGAAAAGAGAAAAATATACACATGTATATTTAAACATATATACACACATGCATATTTACACTGATTATCTTCCAAAATAGTTAGCCTATGCAATGGGAATGTAAGCTGCAAAAGCTTCAAAATGGTCTGAAAAGCAAAATGTAGTATACATGACAGAGTAAAGCCTGCAAGCAAAAAATGAAACAAGTTCCATTAGCTACTTTTTTGATAATTCGGAACAACTTTTTCTCAAGACTCACCATGAGAGACCATTCTTTGACCTTCTGGAAAATGACTCTACGACCCTGTGGCATCCAGGCAACCAGCACTGTCACTGCTCGGATGGTGAGCCAACAGACATAAAGACCACAGGCAGCTGTGTACAGTTCATGGATTTTGGCAGTCCCTGTCCAAAATGACATTAACCACCGGCCAGCGAACACTGAAAACACAAGCACTGTTAAATACAGTAATGCTGCCAGATATATTAGGGAACAATGCCTATTAAAAAAGTACTTATCAAATTGATCTGAAATATCCCTGCATAAATATTATTCATCATAAAACAGTTATTTTGGTACTGTACCCATAATGCATAAACGTGTGAAGCACTATGCAAAGAGCTTCAGAAATGATACCAAATAAACACATAGAAATCTTTTCCCACCTATATTTTCATTATGACACAGCACCGTGACCTGAGCTAGAGCAAAACAAAGCACTGAACTGTTCAGAGCCTAAACACTGATCTTCAGAATGGCAGCAGTGATCATGCATTAGTGTGTAAGCTTGAACTTAAATTACATGAGCTGTCTTTGGATTGTTTCACTGCCTCGTGTAATTATTTAAGACTTACTGATGGGGCTTCTGAAGTTCCCTGACAAAAATGGGAGACTGATTTGCTACAGTTCATTTTTTAATAGTGTTTTCATTTCTCTAGTATTACAGTGGAATTATTTTATGTTCTACTACGAAAACAATCACAGAATTTATAACTTTGATCTCAACACATTATTGACTTTAGGATCATTAACAGAAGAAGATATAAATTACATGGTATTACAACAGACAGGTTATGAATTTATTCTGGTTGACACGGCTTCATTTATTCGAAATTATTTTTTAAAATACCAAGTGATTCTGAAGTATTTATTCAGACATTTTAAAGAGATATACACGCCACTTCACAAAACTTCCTAGTGATGTGTCAAGATCACAGAATCACAGAGTATCTGAAGTTGGAAGGAACCTCTAAGGATTATCAAGTCCAACTCCCTGCTCCTTGCAGTACTCAATAATGACACCTTCAGAATATTTAATTAAGGAAAATACTGTAGAAGACCTGGAAACAATCTACATATTTTCTTTCACAGTGAACAGTGAAATAGGTGCAGGACTTTCAATTCTCTTTTTCATTCAATACTACTGAGATTCTCAGCACCTGAAGCCCTGTCCTAAGAGGAAAATTATTCTAAAACAAAAAGAGAATGGCAATCTCTGTCATTTAGATCTTTAGATTGTTATAGACAATGATGACAAATGATTAAAAATTAGACTAGTTCCCATGTTTTTGCCTTTTGACTTCAAACAATGGTTTCAAAACATCTGCCATGGTTGGGTATGGCAATACACTGAGTTGTTTTTAATGGTAGTTTACCATAATGGACTCACCTGGTAAGGTAAGGCAGATAAGACTAGCAATCAGTAATGTTATGCACATGAAAACAATCAAAAGAAATATCTGAAAAAGGGGAAAAAAAAAGGAGGGAAAGTTTGTAAGAAAGTTATTTAAACAAACCCTAAGAAATCTCAGTATATAAAAATACATCATCCTAGAAAGGCAGCTAAAGTAGGATGTTCAAATACTAACTGATGTTTCACTGTATAAATAAATCAGCAAAAAGAAACCAGGCCACAGTACATGCAGAACACCTGCAGTGTTGTGTATTTTTCTATGTATTAACAGTTGACTTTCCATCAACTGTTCCAACAGTAAAAGGCAACATTTGAAAATAAATCAGGTCACATAAAAAAAGATCATCTCTTATTTTCTGTACTGAGCAGCATGACTCTCAATCCTGAAAAGGTTCCTAGCTCTATGCCCTACGAGCAAGACAGCGGTTTTATAAGGAAAACCTCGCTGACAAAGTTCTTCCAGATGTGCTCAGGTTTCTGTCACCAGAAGCTGACAGTGAAGCTGGTTGCTCCTCAGTCAGGTTTTCATCTTACCAGAGAATTACCATACACTTGACTTCTTTAAATATCTCTCAAGCACCAGGCACTATGAAGTTCTGCTTCACTAATCATCAAAGCCACACAGCGAGCAAGCTTGCTATAGGAAAGCTATCACCTTACCCCAACAGACTACCAAGAGAAAGTTAAATCTGGAACACACACTTTCCTTGACAAGACATGTGGGTATAAAGCAAGGAACCTTCAGAAGCAATACCACAGTGACCTAATGCTAGCCATTACTTCCATTCTTCAGCTATACCTGAAACCGCAGTAAATGAGCTACGATGAAGTTTATATTTATCTCGTCTGCTAACAACAAAATAGTTACCTAGTTTGAGCTGTATATTATTGTAGAAATGTTAAGTATTTGCCAATAATGTTTCCTTTCTAATTTTAGGGATTTTCAAGTATTATATAATGCCTTCCTATGTTTAATACAGATGAAGAATCAACAGAAGTTCTCTGTTTCTTTTCTTAATAAAGCAAAATAGCTTAAAATACACTTCAGCTACAAGACCAAAGTATGCCTCCTTGAAAGTCATGCCTTGTTAGAGGCACACCTGAACTACCTCTCAGAAAGGGGCTTGTTGTCTTTCTCTCCATTACTTACTGTGAACAAAACCAGATGTTCAACTGACACATAACAGTCAATATATATGGGGTCTATAAATAATATTGCAGTTGAAGGTCTTACGTTACTGGCTGAAAAAATCCTTATGTGAGCACAACTGCAACTCAACGTTGTAGAAAGCTGCAAACCATATAAAACAGGATCCACCATGTGACTTCTGATAATGTAGGCCAAATCTTTCTTAGGGAAAAAAACCAAAACAACCCTATTCTCAAATGCCTTTTCCTTTTCTCTTGATATGTTAGGTATACGTACCCTGAGTGGGAATTTTAAAGGCCTACGATAAGGCTGGAAACCCACAGGTCCTCCTTGTTGAAGTATGGCTTGATGGGCTGCATGGAGACCTTCTCCCACAACTGGAATGGCATTATTATTGCGAGCATGCTGGTTGTTAGGTTGCTGATTTGCATTGTTTTCATTCTCTTCCTGATCACCAAGTAGGTAAGAATGAAGATCCCTGTAACAATCAAAATTTCAGTTTTGTTCTGTTTGATACGAATGAGAAACAGAAATACAGGCCTACTCAAAATCCATACAGGTTGTACAAAACTAATACAGGAGTACTGGCAGAATCAATAAAGTAAAATAAGCCTTTTTTGGTAATGTGCTCAATGTCATCATAAACACAGTTTAGAAGAAAAATCCTGGTGTAGATGTAGTTTGAACACCATCACAGGGAAAGATAACTTATCTATGTGACTGCTTGAAAAACACCACCTGGTACTAAAGGTGGTGTGCACGTGAAAGGAAAATTGCATGGATATTTCAGTTCATGTAAGCACACAGTTCTTTTGACAGCTTTTATGTTACTATCATTAATCTCCATAAGAAACAAGGGCCTTCAGACCTAAACCATACAAGGACAGTGCTGCATTGCTACAGACGTGCTGTCAGAGAGACAGAGGCAGGCAGAGTCTTTCAAGAAGATTCTAAATCACTCAAAACCTGTTCACAACTTTTTAAGAATATCAATCCTAGAAAAATAATCAATCTACTTTAAAATTATTCTGTTGATGTTTTCCACATATACAATTAGCATAATTTGAATCTGATTAAAAATGAACATTTAGAACTTAATTTTCCTCAGCTTTAGCAGAGTAAGATTTGTGCAGATATTCTATTAGCAATGGAATTTACCCAACAGTTTGCTTTTTTGTGAACAACAGAGCAAAAGATTTTCATCTGTGCTAAACTAAAATTGTTGAAGAGGCAATTTGCAATTGTCCTAAACAGCTGCAACAGGAGTAAGAAAAGCCATTTCTATCATCATCTCCAAAACGCTCTTGTTACACTATCCTTAAACACAATCAAAATATGGAAAATAATTTAAATCTTCTTAAAATTGCAAACTAAGAGAAGAGGGGGTGAGGAGAGTTTCCTTATGAGAAACTAAAATAAATATTTTGGATTACAATGAAGAAAGTCTTTCATTCACTTACTCAGTTTCTCAGACATAACTTGCAAAGAATAATTCTTGATCCTAAGGGTGCAACATGGTGGGAGAATGCCAATATACTTTGAAGTTAAAATGAAAACTGTACAGAAACAAAATCAACCTTACTTTTTTCTTGACTAATTTTGCAAACAACAGATGAACTAAAAAATAATTTCAGGTGCAAGAACTCTGCCTGGCAGTACAATAATTTACTTTGTTTGACAAATATATGGTTTTATACTTCTCTAAAGTCTGAACTTTTAACTTGAAAATCCCCAATTTAAAGTAGCTTACTTCTTCACATCAATGTTCTAAATAATTTTTCTCTTTTTTTTCTTCCTACAGTACAAAATGCATGCAGTGCACATGAGTTTTATTTAGATGATTCACAGAAACACACTGCTGACATTTATCTCTTTATTTTCATATAACAGGAGTTAAGAAGATGTTAGTCATACTTTCACAGATTTCTTTCACTAAGCAAATGCTGTAATAGTGTACCAAAAGAATTACTTGTCAAAGGCTAGTCCAGTAGGTACATCTACTGCTTAGAAGAAAGCAAACACTAAAGAAGTTTTTCATTATGTATTTATCAGCAGAAGAGCTATTAAACCTGTTTGTTGGGATAACTTTTTGGAAAGCTGCCTTCATGTTTAAAGGCCAAACTGGGCACAGTGGTTGTAGCTGATTTTGGATTTCTGTACTTACAGCAAGTATCCAGCAGTAACAGTCCATGCTCGTACAAGACCTTTCAACCACTGTCTTGTATGTCCTTGCTCTAGCAAAGCTGGAAGCACCACCTGAAGCAAAAGCAGCTCTAGGGAAAGCTCACTTACCGGAGCATCACTGGAAACAATGGGAAGAGCAGGAAGTCAAACATAAGGAACATTCTAATAGAAATCTTTTACACTGAATCCTATTAATGTCACCACAATACTAAAATACATTGGATGCCAAAAAGGAAAATTCTTATTTTTTTGCTAAGGTTTTTCCCTATGTACTACCCTGAACAGAGGTCAGGCACTTTGGAATGTAAGGAATTTAGGAAAAAACATTGAGAAAGATTATATCTAAGAATACAGTTTGCTTCCCTATTCGCATCTATCATTACTGTTTGAATTATTATTCAGAAATAGGAAAAAACTCCTGTCATTAAAAAAATGCAGTTACAGATATTCTTTTACTCCTGAAGCAATGACAATCGGGAATGAGTGTTTTAAATAAGCAAACATGAAAGGAACTTCAGTATCAGAAAGCTGAAATGGGAAGTGTTTTGAGGGCATAAAGCCCCAGTTATTTTTACTAAAGGAATACAAAATGCTTGCTCTTTCAAGTAGCTTTTCATGTGTCACATTGTATGATGTAACCACATCCTTTACCCTTTGCTTCTCTCAGAACAATTAAATTACATTAATTGAAAACAAAATAACATAACAGAAAGTGTCACTTTAATGTTCAGGGAATGCTAATATACTTTTTCCAGTTATAGAAACACTGAAAACCCCACCATCTTTTTAAAAATAAATGCTCACCTGTAGAGCATAACATTATATGGAAGAAAATTAGGCAGGAGATACTTAATAATGCGTATTGGAAGCCAGAGCATGAGCAGTACAATTGATCCAAAGACAATCTGCAATAAGAAAGTAAACAAGTTAGTCCAAACTAGAAACTACCAAACCTAGTTTCCCACCCACCTCTGACATATTACCTGGGTCTGGTGGGCTAGCTCTGGCTAACAGCTGAATACCTACCTACCCAGCTGCTTGCTCATTCCCCTCTCCAGCTGAAGGGGAAGGCAAAACAGAAGGCAGGCAAGACTGAGATAATGGCAATTAAATAGAGAAAGCACCAAGCATGCAGTCAAAAAAATAAGAATAATTCGGTCTCTATTTCCCATCAGCAGACAATCAGCAATTTCCTGCGAAGTCAGGAAGACAAACACCATAACCATGAACATCCCCCCAACCTCCTTTCTCACAGCTTTTACTGCTGAGCATTATGTCATATCCCTTTGGTCAGTTTGGGTCAGCTGTTCCAGCTATACCCTCCTCCCAACCTGCAGCTTATTCACTGGAATTGAGGGAGCAGGGCACAGCAGCAAAGAAAATGCCAGGATGCTGTGCATGCACTGTGCAGCCATAGACAACAGGCCTGTGTTAGCAACGCTATTTCAGCTACCAGTTCAAGGTGCAGAAGGACATTTGCCACTATGAAGAAAATCAATTCCATCCAAAGCAGACTGGTGGACTACAATGCCCTCGCCTGTTGTGCTACACTGAACAGTTTATTTAGTTACTATATTGTACTGGTGGCTAATATATATTATATTGCATATGGTATATTCTTTAACCCCCCCCACCTTGTTCTCTGGTGTGGGTCTTCTCAGACTGATCCCTCCCTATTCCCTTCCCCTTCGGTTGTCTCCCATCAGCTGTATTTGCCCTACATCCCCCCCATCCCAGAGTTTAAAATCGCCCCACCATAAGGCAAGTGTCTCTTTTTCTTTCCTGGAGAGGCTCTTACCATAAACTGTGGGACTGTGGTCCCAGAAGATAAAGAGCATCCCTTATCTTTTGGCTTTGTCCTTGTTGGGGCACGTGTTTGGGGTTCAGAGCTAGCCAGGATTGGACCCCAGAGAGGAAACACAACACTCGCCAAATAGGACTGCAGCTGAATAAGCACCTGAATAAGCCTGCTGGCAGCTAGAGCAATGTCGGAGTTCCTCTTTATCCCCCCTTCCATAACACCAGGATTCCTTATTTTTATTCCTCTCTTTTCTAAGTGGCTGACTTTTTAAGCAACTTGCTGAAGCATCAAAGACCTTTCAGTTCCTATTTTATCACAATTCAAATTGACTGAAAGACCAAAATTCAGCAGGGGACATCAAGTGCCTAACACCAAGGCACTTTAACAAATCCTGTTTCCTCATGGAACCCAATGAAGAATTAAGTACATTTTAAACACATTTTTACATTTCATATAATTGCACACCTAGAGACTAAAAATGTGAAAAGAAATTGTGTTTTACCATGTCAAAAAGAAAAACTGAATCCAATTCTTCCTGAAAATAATTTAGTTTATGTTCTGCACAAGACATTTATTTAAAATACAGAGAAATAAACAGAGCTTGAAAGGTGAGATTTATTCTTTGAAATGGTAAATGATTACCATTCTGCGTCCCATATTCTAGCATGATAGGGCTAGTGAAAGTTCTGAATTAATTAGCTGAGGAAATCAAAAGGTGACGTTCAAGTAACTGCCCATTCCAACACTGTGTGACAACATAAGTGAGACCGCGAGCAACCAGATCTTTACTTGTATTTGGGCCACCTGATGTACCACAAAATTTCAGACAGCTGAAGAATTACAGTTGTCCAAGGATAAAAGGCTCGGAAAGGTGGAAAGGTCAACTCCACTCAGATACTGAAGGGCTCTCTAACAGAACTAGGATCTCTCTGAGCTTTCACTGCTCAAAGCACTTCAGGCATAACAATACAGTACATCAAAGAACGTTTCTGAGAATGGTGTGTCAGTTTACACAGTTCATGTGACATTTATGTCAAAGAGAGTCTGAGACCCTTGCTCGACTGCCTGCTCAGCAAACCTCAGACAAACAAGTAAAGGGAAAAAAATTGTGCTGTTTTCAGTATCTTACAATGATAATCTGGAAACAGACACCACTGGCCAGAGCAGCAGAATCCAACCCAGAATTTAGCTAGAAAATTACTCTTTCCTGCTGCACTATTTTGGCTGAACTGGACACAAAATGTTTACTGCAATAACATTGCATAATAAAGTTACATGATTTACAATATCCATAATAATAAGCACTGTTTTCTGAATACACAAACATTTTCGATGACTTTGCATAAGATACTTGGTTTAGAAGAGACTTCTAAGGTCCAACAAACTGCCTCCCCGCACCCCCAAACCCCTGCTCTGAGTGGGCCCAGATACATCAGGCTGCTCAGAACCTTATCCAGTTGAGTTTTGAGTATCAGAAGACACAGATTCTGCTGGCAACCTGTTCCACTTTCACTTCCATGGTGAAAATGGTTTTCTTTAAATACATGGTACTGTATTTGGAAGCCAGCATATAAAGCTTTCTTTCCAAAAAAAGTTATCTTTCAGATAAGTCCTTACCACTGATAAGATAAACCTCCTGAGATGTCTGTAGATGGGCAAGTGAATCATTTCCTGCACAGGATTGAAGTCAGGATCATTCAAATTCCTGAGAAACCATAAGACACCAGGTCTCAATACCTGTAGTAGGAAATAAAAAACAATACATGAGGAAAACATAATCTTTGTATTTATTTTTCCTTTTGAACAACAGTGCTGCAGAAAATAAATTTTAATGTAATAGGGATATTAGTTGAAAAAGATTCTCCAAAGTTGCACAGAAGTAGAACAAAGAAAGTATTATCACAGAGAAGTAGAGACACAATAACCAAATATGAACTTAATTTTCAAGTACTGATTGATTTTCAACAACTAAAATGTGTTTGGATTAACTTGATGGCAACACTCAGATTTAACAGCCATTTGTAAACCAAAAATCTCTAAGTAAAATATACTCAAAAATCATGATTTTTCCACTGGAGTAAATACTAGCATGGTCCTTTTTACATAAAACTGAATCCAATATGAACACAAAAAATGGCAGCAGCAATACCCACACATGAAAGATTTAACAGTTCTGTATGTAAGCCTCTGTGTCACATACCAATCTTGTCCTTACAGACTCACCTCTCTTAGCAAAAGGATGAAGGATGCAAAATAGAAGACATAAACCATTCCAACCAACCAGTGCAGAAACATTGTGGTGCCTGGGGCAGACTGAAAGCTCAATTCTCTGTCTTTCAGAGTGGCATCAAACATCTCCTAGAAGAAGATAAGTATTAAACAAATATGAATAGTTTGGCAAACATCCACAACTACTCATTTTGTTTACCCTAGCTCATATATACTACTAAGCATAATTTAAATGTTTGCTTTAACACATAAATACACCATTTGAGAAAAAAGGGGTTATTTATGATAAGAACAGCAAATAAAAATCAATTTCTGAGCAATTTATTTCTTCTGACAGAAAGAAGAAATATGTGAACTGCCTAACAGACTTTACATAAGTTATAAATCAATTCAAAGAAAGTGGCACTATGGTGGAAGCAAATGATTCCTAAGTAAAATTATATTTCTACTAAGGCTGGAAAAAACTGATTTTGTCCATTTCATATTAATCACTCAATATTTTTCATGACAGAAAAACTGTCCTCAATTCCAACCAAATGCAGCAAGGCTCTTTCCCAAAACAGAAAGCGACTGGAGAACTTCAAATCACATAAGATAGCTACATAAAGAGGTTTATTCAGTGCACAAGTTTGCCTGTAAGTAAGCTTATTATCACAGTGATCTTGTAACTGCACTAAAAAGAATTACGATCTTGTTATTTTAGTAACAATGTTAATTTGTATTTAGTAACGTAAAAAAACCCCAAAATTAGCATTAGGCAGTACCTAAAAAACCCATTCCCTCTGGAAATGCTGTTTATAAAAACAGAGGAGTGCTGTTAAACTCGTAACAACTCATCTCATCAGAACTTGTTTTTTTTTTTCCTTCAAATAAAAACACTGTCAGAAAAGATTTTATTGCATTTGTTTCTGTTCTTACCAAGGAGCATATATCCAACCACCAGCCACAGATGAGAGGAAAAACACCAATTTCAACCACGACTAACAAGGAAACCTTTATGAAAAGAGAGAAAATAACATCTTACTAGTTTAACAGAAATTGCTAAGAAAATGACAATGTCAGTTTAAATCGAGAGGGTTTTCCTTCCCCACACAAAAAATTAGGATTACCTTGACAACAATATAGCAAACTCCTAGTAAACGACGTGATCTCTGGAACTTAACAAGTGCTGCCAAACCCTGAATAGCTTTGTCAAGAAAATGACACTGGAAAACACTTTGTAACAGTCTAATTAATATCAAACACTGTATTATGTTGCTTTTAGCAACAGGACATTTTATAAAGAGAAAAATGAAATTGTGTTTTATTTGGGTTCTATTTTCAAAACTGGCTGTGACTCCTGAAGTCATGACCTGCTGTGCTGGGTAACACCCCCAAACATGCATCTAAAGTAAATAAATAATTATTAATACAACTCTTCTTAAATTAAGCAACCAGAGGCTTTTTTCGAGAAATAGTTGTTTCTGAAAACATCTACCACAAATAAGTAAGTTTAAAAACTGAAGACCTACTTTAAATAGTATCTTTCCCTTCCCTGCTGCCTAAATCAAATTCTCTTTTCAAAGAAAAGCTGGATGCGTACTGCACTTTAGGAGTTTGTTTTGGGGTCTTTTTTAGGAGGCAAACCTACATGCTAATCTGCTAATGTTTTACACTTGCACTGCACATTGGTATACTGATGAAGAAAGTTGATATTAACTTTGCATACTTTTCAACAGAAAATTGCTAACAAATGTATATTCTTTCAAATGGAAGCTGATGTAAAAAAATATGTAGCTGGAATGCAGCCTTCTTACTTGTGACCAAATAAATCCTTCCAGCTTCCAGGACTTTATTTTCTACAACTAAGAGAAAGTAGTTTTCTCGAAAAAAGTAATAAAGAGAAAGAAATTCTTGCTGCAAACTCTCAGTAGTTCAGAAACATAACAAAAAAATTAAATAATTCATATTAAAAAAATCTGACAGGATCAAAAATATTTGAATACATTTCCCATCATAACTCCCAAGTCTTCATAATCCCTCCTTTTACGATCTCTCTGCTGCAACTACAGTCCACAGCAGAAGCATAGGGATAGTGAGGAAGAAAAGATTCTATACCCTTCTCCTCAGACAGACCTTCAAGCAAGCATAAAAGCCTTTGATTGTGTTGTTAAGCATGTGCAATTGTTAGAAAGCAGGCAGTCACACTGACAACTTCTAAATGTCCAAGAGAACGGAAGAGACCTTTCCTTCTAATTTCACCAAAAGAGCAGAGAAAAATGGTGAGTTAAATACACCTGCATTATGTCTGCACCTCCTCAAAGCATAGCCAGAAAAAATATTTATATGTAAATCTGAACCAGATAACTGCTGACAAAAGGATACATGACAAACAATTAGAGTTACTGCTAGAAGAACATATCCCACTATAGTTGTAATCAGGCCTTCAAAGTGAGATGCTTGGACCTGCAGCAGAGGAAAAAAAGGGAGAGTTTATCAGTCTCTTAGATTACATCTCCATTTTATGTAATTAAGATAAATTCTAAATTTCAACTTTTCAAGAAGAATGCCAAGTTTCTCTAGTTTTTACATATTTTAATAATCTACTACTGTTTTTGTATCTTTATCAAGAAGAAATACTGTTTACATTTACACTACAACTTCTTTCTTCAAACTCAAAACAACCTCAACATAGCAAACAAAGTGTCACCTTATATTATTTCATTCATCCCTTAGTTTCCCTACTTATTATCATCCATTATGAAAATTAGTACACAAGTTAAAAATGTACACCAGGAACAAGACGCTGTTAAAAAACCCTGAAGACACACACAGTTACAAACAGTAAGAAACCTCACTTGAGATGTAAATAATGGAGGAAGAGGAAAAGAGTGGGAGAACAGTTTTAATCATAGATTCAAGAAGGCTGAAGGACTAGTAAGAAGACATACTCCAAGTTACTTTTGCAACCACAAATAGAAGTGGAAAGATGTTAGAAAAATATTGTGATTGAATAAACAGTGGTAGTTTCTTTTTCATTTTGAAATTATAAACCAGTACTCACATATTCCTCAAAGCCCAGGCCAACAATGGAGAAGTGACCAATGTGGTATGGACAAAATGCTGTATAATGTAAGCAGAAAGGAGAAAAAAAGGCCATGAAAACTGCTAAATGGAGCCTTATTTGCAGGATGAATATTGTAACATGGTATTATTACACTTCTCATAAATTTTATGAAAAAAGTAGAAACATTGTTTTCTGTGCAAATATTTTCAAGTGTTAGATTCCTATAATTTTATGAACATTGAAAATCAGATCAGAATTTGCACTTAAGGACTAAAACAATATAAAACTAAACAGAGTAAGAGGATAGTCTTTTTCTTCTTACTTTATCTTGCAGTGTGTGAATTAATTCAATTCCTCGGTTTTATGTACTAGGCTGGTATCTGTCTCTGCTTTAGGAACCTATGCTGTATATTTATTCTTTCCCATCCATTAAAAGACTTCACTAGCAATTTTAAAGCCTGGTGAGATGGGACTTGCTTTAGCAAGGCTTCAGTTCTAGGGCTTCAATTCTTAAGAATACTTAAAATATTATGAAAAATGCAAGCCCTGCAGAAATTTGCAAAGGGAGGAGGAAAGGGAGAAAGATGATACCCAGTGAAGGGATGAGGAGCAAATGAAAAGTCTTTTACTTTGAATTAATGTACTGAAAACTGTTCATCATGACTGAGAACTCACTCCTGACAATTCTGAGGTTTCAGAGGAAACGCATCAGAAAACACAGCACTTCCCCATTTTTAGAAACCTGCATATTTGCAACAAAATCAATTTTTTTTAGTTATTTTATCTCACTGTTGTCTTCTAACAAAGTTATGAAGGACTACAGAATTCAACATCAATTTTTTTATAGGAGTAGAGGGTATAAGAATAAAGTGAAGGCTGTAGAAATGGCAAGCTTTTATTTTCACCTATATTGTCTTCACAATATCATGCCAGTCCACTCTGGGAACTACTACAGACTAAATATTCCCTCAAATGAGAAGCATGATGATTTTCTCTCTCCTCATTTCTGTAGGACCAACATATAAAAAAATCCCAACTTCAAAACCAAGAAGCAAAAAAGAAACCAACAAAAAAACTACAGAAAAAAAATTTAGCATGACTCATATTACCCTAATGAATGATAATAAAATTTAATTTATGTCTCTTTCAGGAAAATCAGCAGTTACTGGGAAGAGCAAACATGTAAAAGATAAAGGGAGGAATTGAGCTCTCTCTGCCCAGTAAGAACAAGACAAAGAAAACTGAGATGAAAAAAATCACACTCAACTCCTACATATATCAGACTAATGACTTAAAAGTTGCATTTTTGACATTTTATGAGAATATATGCACAGTTTAACATGTTTTTTAAATAACTTTATTTAAAAGAGATTTTCTAATAGATTCCTTAAAAAAAAGCACAAAGGAGTACAAACTCCTCTGTGAGTACTAGATGAGCTACAGAAAATATTAATTAAGTTGAAATGAATTAATTTGTCCAAGGAGAATTTCTGGACCACTAATTAAGGTTACAAATGCTTTCCCCTCTGTTTTATCTTTTATAAAGTACCTCCTGTGACATCTGAACTCACAAGTACTATAATTACAAATTACAAGAGATTTGGCAGTTGTAAATTAAGAAGTATTACTTAATGGGAAAGATACTAAAAATAGAGTTGAGAGGCACATATTAAATTCCCAGACCTCCTGCTTGCTTAGTAAAGTCATTCTCTTCTCTTCTCTATTTGTGAGTTTCCCACTTGGCAAAGCAGCTACTGAAAACGTTTCTATATGACAACCTTGTTAATTATTACTTATTATTGAATTTTAATCTATGGTTTGGAAATTTCATGGCTTTTATCTATTTACTAAAAAAGCCTACATATTATAGCAGCTAAAAAACCCCAATTAACTTCTGATAACTACAGATTAAAGTAGAATAATTATCAGAAAGAAATAATTCAAGTATTTTCCTACTTATTTTAGAAGAGTTACAGTTTCTTGTGAATTAAACATACAATGTACTTACATTTATTTTCATTTGATTTGCTGTTCTGTTTCAGTATCTAGATGCTCAAATCACTGGTTCAGTGTTTTGAGCTTTACTTTGTAAAAACTTATCTACAGTACAACTTCAGTTTTTCAACGTCAAACCCTTATGCCAAGAAGGACTACTGAAAAAACAGCAAAGCTACATAAAAAAATTCTTTTCTAAACTGATCATTCAGAGTAAGTGAAATTTTGTGGTATTTTTGTCTGGTATCTCTTGAAGTGTATAATATACAGAATTGCTACATTCCTGCATACCTCCCTCCCTTCCAGTCTGAGCTCCAAGAACGGATTCTTAATGAGAAAAGTTATATAACTATCTAGTAAAAACTACAAGGAGGAAATATCTTAGGCATTCCTCAAAGGACTGCATTTCCCAGCAAATCAGATTCCATGAGATTCCTCCGTTAATTTAATAATATCAGAAATAAATATTTTCTGTGCTTTGGTTGACATGGTTAAGGTTCTGTTAGGTTTCCTATTTTAAATTTATTCACTTAAAGAAATGAAAATGACAAAACTAGAAAACAATAAATATTTGTTATTCATGTTGCCTGTTTGTTTTTGGTTCTATTTTTAGATGTCACATCTTCATTTTTCTTGAACAGCCTTAAACTAGACCTATCAATTCACAAAGAAGGATCATTTTGAAACCTAACAGCAAATGATACTTACCAAAGACAAGTATGAACAATGTATTTAAAGACACCACCCAAAAGACGTGTTCCTGTAAGGAGTATGGGGAAAGAGGAAGGAAGATGACAAGAAAACAGTACATAAATGTCAGTCTTTTAAATAAGTGACTTGACTTTTGTATCTCAACTTCCTATTTCAATAGTCTATTATCACCAGAACTTGCACATCTCATGTTAGAGCCAGGAAGTTTATGCTCTAACAAAAACTGAAACGTGGTTCAGTTTGTGAAAGTGCCTGTTTACATTCATAAACATTTATCTAGGTAAGTGCATTTACTCTTGCTTACATTTTGTAAAAGTGGGCTTTTATTTTAAAATCAATACAAATAGTTCCATCTTTAAAAAGAATTACATGAAATGTGTGTGGATTTTTTTTTATAAATGAGAAAATGTTCATCTGAACTTTTAACAATTAGTCTTTGCCACAACAAACTCATTAACAAAACTGACATCTCTAACTCTAGAAATGACAGCACATAACTATTTTTTTTAATATTACTTTTAGCTAATATGTGACCTCAGCCAAAAGTATACTGAATTTCTACTTCTTTTGATATTAATATTTAAGATAAATGATGAATAACATAATTGCAAACCTAAGACATCACATTTAAATATGAGACGATGAGCTTGGAGGTCTTTTTCAAACTTAATGATTCTAAGATAGAGTACTCTGAAAATTTAAAAACCCAAGATCTTAGATCTGGCTTAGATCTGGTTGAAGATCTTAGATTATAAAATCTAGTCTACAATAGATGTAGTGGTGTTACAGTGGTACTAGGAAAAAAAAATTATATCTGAATGAAAACTGCATTTTTTTAATTTTAACAAAGATCAAAACATAAGGTTAGAACAGATATGTATTTTCAGTGTCCACTTTTTAAAAGGTGTAGTTTTTATTTACAATGGAGTAAGTGGTTCAAAGTTATATCTTTTAAGAAGTTCCACTTTTATGTCACACACAGACCCCACTATAATTTGTGAAACTCGTAAAAAACCCAGTTTGCTTGAACATGACATCATATGAAACTCTTTAATGAAATATATATATAAGATATGAAAATAAGGACTCCAAAATACAATTATGCATATTAAAAAATACAGGTACTTAAAATAATCCTTCTGTAGAAATTCTAGAAAAGCAGGGTTGTGCTTACTAAGAAAACAAGAGATCCGTCAAGTCCAAGCATCTGTGAAGATAAGAAAGTTATTTTTACTTATCAGAAAAACTAAGCAACCTGAATCTAAAATAAGCCTCTTTCACATTGACCTTTATTGTCCTATACAGTCAAAAGCTTTTGTTATGGATCACCCAACAATACCAGTACTTAAATTCTTACACATAAAGAGAGAAACTAAGTTCTCATTCATTACAGTGAACTCAGGTGTTCAAAGGCAGTGATGTACATGTGGAATATCTGAATACACATGTATCTATATGCGTCAAACTAAACATATAATCAATTAATTTATAAGCTGTTTCTCCCCGAGACTTCGAAGACTTGGACCAAGATTTTGTATTTACAAAATATTGTAGTGATTGAATGGCTACTTAAGTACATGTACTTAAATATCGAGTTTATTAAACAAGAGCAAATTTTTGTTTCATCCTACTTGCAAAATATCAGTTTATGCTGCACTGAGAAAAGTTACTATTTTACCCTTGATGTATAAAAGCAACTACTAACAGGATAATTTGCTACACTGTATGTTAGTAACTTTTGAACAGAATTGTTTTACATCTAGGGAAGATGGGAAACAAATTCTTCATCGCTCAGCACAGCTGTTATGGGAAGCATCCACAAAGCAGCCAAAAATAAAGCATCTATTAAAAAAAAAAAAAAATCTCCTTTCCCCCCACTTTGAGCGTATCTTACTATTTCAGTCCAGACACTCCTACTCCACAATTACCGCTGTAAAGTTCCATGTTCAAAGCTCTTTTGTACAAGGACTTTGCACTAAGTTCCAAGATACAAGAGTTGCACATATTTTACAAATCAAACCAAGATGCAAAAATGTTTGAAAATTCAGAAAACTTGCATGGTATTTTTACAAGATGACATTAACAGAAGAGCCTACCCCAGTTTTGATACTACATTTCATCTACTGCCTATGTCAGCACATAGCATTGGAAGTAGTTATGAGAGCATGCTGAAACTGACTTCTATATTCATGGAGAGACAACAAAATATCATCAGTTAGGAATATATCAGCACTTTCTAGCAAATAAATTTGGTTCAGAAATACAACACTTTCATCCTGAAAAAACCAACAGAATTGTTCATGAACCTGAATTTATGTATGTCCTTTTGTGTGAAACACCTTTCAAAACACTCTAAGAAGCTTTCAGTAGATAAAAAACAAGTATCAAGATGTACCACTTATGATGAAAATGCTACCCTGCAATTGAGGCAACAACTATACCACAGCCTAGTCGTGATGCTGGTAAATCATGAAGCTGCTGCACCTACCTTCAGGCGGATTTTGCTGTATGTGGTGAGCTTTGAACTCAG
Organism: Sitta carolinensis; assembly: GCA_032173965.1. NCBI lineage: Eukaryota > Metazoa > Chordata > Aves > Passeriformes > Sittidae > Sitta > Sitta carolinensis. Next base: position 81,126,308 of record CM063284.1, read on the forward strand.
ATGTTGGCTACTGCTAGACCAGCTCCAAAAACCTAATTCTTATGTCTCCACACTACTCCATGATTACAGTGCACATGAATGTCATGCTTTAGTTGAGGAATTTGTGATCCACACAATAATTCCAATACAGAAACCATGTTACATTAAAATCCTCCATCATTTTTAGAGAAACACATTTGCTTTTTGCAAAGAAACCTAAACTTCCATTTCTCTTTTCTTTAGTCTAATGCTTTCACAAATACAAAAATTAAGCACTAAACTATATCTAATGCAACATCTGTACACTCTTAATCTGGAACAGTGTCCTCAAAGCAAGCTGCAAAAGTTCTACATCTCACCAAGTGGAAGACTTCCAGAAAAGACTACTAAAACTTTAAGCATAGCTGCTGCTATACTTCAAATTAAAGAAATGCTTTCTTTGATGGATAAGAAGTAACATAATAACATTTTGTTTATAATGTTAACTTTTCTAGGTCACTAAAGGCTTTTACAAAAGAAATGATTTCCATCCCAAATGCATTTTAATACAGCAATACTATAAATCATTTCAAGTATGATCCTGAATTATTAAATTCAAGGAAATTATTCTTACTCACTCGCTCCCAAGTAAGCTCTTCTGCTGCTCGATCCCATTCCAAAGCATTCCAGTTCATGTCATCTGAGGAGACAATGGCCATTTTTACAGCTGTTAGAACACTCAAAACAAAATGTAACCACTCCATGCTATGTTCTAAATGAACAAAAAGACTCGAGTGCATAATATTCATCTTGTAAGCCCTGACAGCTTTTCAGCAAGTAGATGCTTCAGAACTCAAAATGCATGAAATTTGAAAAGCCAAGATAAATGAGCTGAAGAGGGAATTAACACAGCTTCCTTCAATTACAACAGTTCTATATTCAATTAATCTATATTTAATAAGAACTAGAACATTAATGTTTTGAGTCACCTGTTACCTTGTGCTCCATTGTTTGCATCTGCTGCATCTTCTACTACAGCATCCTCTTCATCTTCATTATCTTCCTCCTCTTCATCTACTTGTTCCTCTTGAATTTCAGGGTTCTCACCTACAACTACATTCTCAGCAGCTGGGTTAGCAGGCTGATCAAGCACAGCATTTTCAACACCTCCATTTACAGCAGCTTGAGCCTGCAGAAACAGGATTTAGTACTTGGTTAAATTGACAGAGCACTCTTCATGCTTTTATCCTGAATATATATGAAACCGAACAGTATTAAAAAAAGTCAATAATGTATTTTCTAGGAAAGAATTACACTTGGGGTCACTAAACATTTAAAAACAGGAAAAGGAACATCCAGATAACCTTACAGAGTAGCTGAGGTAGGAAAGGACCTCTAGAGATCATCTAGCTAACCCAAATACCCAAAGCAGGGTCAGCTATGGCAGGGCCAGCATTGTTTCCACCTGGCTTTTGAGCTACCTTTTTCTGAGGTGGCTCAAAACCTTACAACCTCTCTGAGCAACCTGTTCCAATAGGTGATCACAGTAGTAGTATTAAAATGAAAGCCAAAACCCAATAGAAACAAAACCTACCCTTTTAAAAAAAAATTTAAATGGAATTTCCTGCATTTTTATTTAAGCCTACTGCCTATTGTCCTGTCCCTCAAAAACAGCAAGACAGCTCTGGCTCTGTCTTCTTTACAGCCCTCCATCACACATTTATACAGACCAATAAGGTCCACCCTGAGCATTCTCATTTTCAATCTAAACAATTCCAGTTCTCTTAGCCTCTCATTGTATGTTCCAGTCCTTTAATCGTTTCTGTTGGCTCTTCACTGCACTCACTCCAGTCTGTCCATGCCTCGTTTGTACTGGGGGACCCTAAAAGTGGGTATAGCACTCCAGATGTAGTGCTTAATAGAGGGGAACTCTCTCATGGAAACAATCATTATTTTAGAAAGATGATAATTTAAGGGCAACCCAAGTAAGTCACCAAGATGAGAATCTATGTCTTTTAAAAACTGACATTTACTAAAAAGAAAACAACATTTTGAATTATTTCTTCCCTATGCATGGATTGCTTAGATTATCACTTCTCCCACCCAAGAGGCTCCTGAAAGCACTGAAGGAGGGTACATGCATGTGTTAGTAGTGGAGGAGGGCAGAGAAGCTCCAACTTCAGTGGTGTCAACAAAACTTCCAATTACTTTGTGAACAGTGAATTTTTATCTCATGAACTACCAGCATAAGTATGAAAAAGACAAAATAAAAGCAAGCTGCATCTTCATTGACTATGCCTGAGAATTCAGCTTTATGCGCATAAAATTATCTCAAAAATGGTAAAGATGTAGAGATAAGAATCTATGCAAAGCTACACAATGAAACAACTTCAAAAACGCAACAGTGGTGTCACCACTGTTTATATAGGAACAAGTGTTCAACTTCTGCTAACAATAAAGATACCCTGAAGTACAATAACATTATTGTTGTGTTCTGATAAAGTATTTACTCCCAGAACTACATTTTCTAAATTAATTGTGAATTAATGAGCAGTAAGTTTTACCTCATTTTGTTGACCAACACCATTGAGTGGCTGTTGTTGATTTTGTTCCAACCACTGTGGTGCTCCTCCATGGACGATCTGTTCACGTAACCATACAAGGCTGATAAATGCACACAGAGTGCATGTCACCACAAAACAGCCCTGCAAACAGTCAGCCAGTAAGTTCTCCCTGTTAAAAAAACAAAAATAAATAAAAATTAATGAAAGCAGTATTTTGCTGGTAAGAACTACAGAGTACCTCAAAAAAACAATCTTCCAGAACAGCAAAGGAAACACAACAGCCACTAAGAAAATGGTTTGATATTGCAATAGTTTACTTAATTATGAATTTACTTAAATGCATAATATCCAGTCCACCTAAGCACTTTATCTGCTGAGCTACCTGAACCAGAAGAATGGAACTGTGGGGTTTCCCTTCAACTGCTCTATATTTTGGGTAGCATTTTACCTCAGATATTATCTTTATACCTTAAAAATCTTAATCAATCAGGTCATACGTAACTGTATAGCAGAAGCAAAGCAAAGTTCAGCCAGCCAACCAAAACTAGGGTTTCATGCAATGTAAGAGGTACCTAAACCATTTTAAGCAATTCTCATCCCTAATTTCAGCTACCTCCTTGGAAAACTAAAGTATGTTCTTAAAAATAGGTAAGAAATATGGCACCATAGTCCTCTGCCATCTCCAAAGAAGCATCAATCAAACCCCTTGAAGCTGCACACTTGTGCCTGCACAGCACAGTGAATACCATAGGGACATGAAGTCCAAAATGACAAGATGACACAAGAGGCTATTGTAATTCAGTCTGACAAAGAAATAAATGTCCAAACATAGTTTCACACGCCATTAAAATCTGACAAATACTCAAGTCCCTTATTTTCTCCCTAGACTGTAATAGACATGAGGTGCTCTAGGTTCAGTTGTTTCAGATTCTTCTCAAAAAAAAAAAAAAAAAAAGAATCTACACTACATAGATAACAGGAAATATACTGTTATTAGATTGAAACGAGCATCTCTCTCCAACGATGAAAATTAGTTAAATGCAGCTTGACCTGATTTCTCAAATCAAATAGCCCAATTGAGATGACTTAGCTGAACCACAGAGAACATTAATTCCAAATTTACTTGATGTGCAGCTGATTCTACTTAAACTCAGTTTCAGTTCCTCATGTTAAAGACAATGAGAAAGTAAGAGGCAGTTTGAAATTCTGTTGTTTGGTATTTACTGATTCTTTAGGCAAAATTGATTTTAAAAGGACGAGGAAAGACACTGTGCAATAGCAGATGGCAATTGAAGCATTAAAAATCCAAGTATCAGCTAGAAGGAAATCTGATAAAAAAATAATCCCTCTCACATAAGAGACTCAGAATGGATAAAATTAAATTCAAAATATAAAAACAAAACAAAGAAAACAGGAAGTGACATTATTAATAACACATTTCTTAATATTTTACTATGTATTTGACTTCTCTATATTCTACTATCTAATTTAAACCATAATAATTAAAAATATTGATTTCATAAATGTAATTCTGCAGCATAAGTTTTTTTGACATCAAATACAAGTTTTCATTAACCAGGACCCGCTTTGTAAACTCAGTTTTCCAGCTCCAAAGATCTTGAATAATGGAACTCCAAAGAGAAATGATTTCTATTGTAATGGTGCTGTTCATACATCTGGTTGTGCAAAGGGTAATGGACAGTTGCTTACTAAGATGGTGGAAGATAACAAGTGTAACTGGATAAAAGGGACACTAAGTTCTAAAATTATTATTTTCAGGGTGATCTGACTGAAACAGGTTTTTGTATCAAACTGCTGAAGTACTTACGTGGACAGAATATCTAATGGCAGTGTCAGTAGTGAGCTCACAGAGCCAGTAAACAAGCACTTGTAGATACGACCTGTGTGAATAAACAGAAGCTTGATATAAATTCAATTTTAGCTATAGCTTCTCTTGGAAAGGACCCCAGGTACCCTCTTTTCACCTGCTGGCCAACTAAATTTATGACATAGAAGAAAATCTCAACTTTTAGTGCATGAACGGAACTCAAGACCATATACAACTACATGGAACAAAGCTGTTTATTAGCTGCACATCTTTAAAAGTACACATTTAAAGTGTAAGAACTGCCATACTAGGTTAGACCCAAGATTCACCTAGACCTGTGTTCAGCAGTGGTCACAATAATGGATGCCTAAGGAAGAATATGGAATAAGGTTAAAGATACTTGCAGTAATACTTCCTCAGTACATTCTCATATGCTTCACTTCCTGTACCAAAATACCTCACAGCTAATTAATCCTTGACGAATTTTCTCTCTTTAATTTGCTCAATCATATTTTGATTGTGTATAAACTTCTGGTGTTATGATATCAGGTCACAAGGATCATCACCATTTCATCATATGCCTTCAGTAACTGTTTTATGGAATAACAGCTGATGCTAGTAAATGTTAGCTTTTTTACCATGATTTGTATTTAAAAAGTAGGCCATCAGCGTATATGGTCTACTTCCGAAAATTAGGTGATACCAATATTGTGTAATTCTCAAACTAAGCCTGTGACAGCTACAAATAAAAACATAAAACATACTGAGAAATTGTCAGGTAAGATGCATTTACTCCCTTGCTCTTTTGTTCGAGGGGCATATTACGGTTTGTAAAGAAGCACTTCCAATTATTTCCTTGACTGAACACTATATCCCTTCTGCCTTTCTCCATTTTCTGTGTATTCTTAGTTTGTTGAAACATCCATAGTTCTTTTTACATCTATATTTGGAAAGTAAATTTCAAACTGGACACTAGAGTAATTTAAATGTGCACTCTCTTTTCTACCAAATTCCTTTACTACTTACATGACTTTGAGATTTAAGAGTTGTACAAATCAATTTGCCTGTGACTGTAATGAAATTTTACTTTTCACATAAAAAGAACCCTGCACTTTCATTTATAGATGGTTAGTAAAAATAGGACAACTCTTCTATCCTAAGATTACAAAATGACATAAAACTTTTCATGTAGGTTTTAAAGAAGATAATTGAGAAGAGGCATTTCATTGAAGTAAGACATTTAAAAGCTCTTTCATGCATTCTCTCCTATGTCTTAACACCTTTCTGCATTCACTACTGGCTTAAGAGTCAAACAGGTAGAATTTCTGAGTGAAAATAAATGAAATAGCGTCCTTGAATTTTTTTTTAACAATAATGATCTCACAAAACTTTGTTGTAGTAAGTGGCACACTTCCTTGTGTATGAGAGTGTTATGTACAGAAAATTAATACTTACATGCAGTAAGAGGTACTACTCCCAACCATGCAAAGGCCACAAGTGTATAATGAAACCAGTATCGTATTGCTGTGCCAATACTTGTAACCAGTCCAGCAAAGATGTCTTGGATTGGAAGCCGTGAAGGCATATCTGGGGAATAAACTGTGTAGAAAAGGCACTTATGAAACAGTTTGTCCTTTAGAGAAACATTTATGTAAAAGTGCTGCCAACTACAAACTGTTTGTATCTGACAAAAGCTTACTAGAAGAATAAGCATATTTTATATCCTCAATAGATGACTCCAAACAACAAAAAGAATTTCACATAACATATTTGTTTCATTATGTATTGAGTGGAATGGGAAAATTAATAAGCTCTATGCTAGTTTTTGACCTAAGAGAATTTTTTTTAATAGCTTTATTTGTTAACTGTAAACTCCAATTATCTAAAAAAAAGCTCAGGAGAAAGCAGATTCTAAAATCAGCATCACTCTCACTCAACACTACCTCAAAGATTCCTCTGTCTGTTATTTATAAACCCAGTTCATGGAAAGGGCACAAGGAACAGGAGCAATTAGCAATTTTGCACACTACCCATCTTTTTGTGCTAGATAATTTAGATTCTACTTGCCATCCAACAGGACAGACAAAAAAAACCCCAGCAAAATCAAAGCTGTACACAGGGAGGAAAACTGAAGAGAACTAATTAAGTATCCACAGACATTGAAATTTACACATAATGACTGACTTTCAATAGGTATCTGTTTCACATTATGCAGAATTTGTTCTAAGGATGTTCCTATTACACAGCACAATGCAAATCTCTCATCCTGCACAGATATTCTCATAATACTAAACTTTCTTAACTTTTTAAATTCAACACCTATATGTTGCATAGACCAATCCCTATTCAAAAGCCAAGAAAAACAGTGGTGAAGTCTTCTTTTGCAAACAATTAGAAAACACCTAACAATTTCATTCTATGTACTTAGTTTCTACACACTTACATGGATACCAAGAAGTGGTAATGCACACTATCAGTAGCAGATTTGAATAAAGAAGACAAACTATATTTGGGAGTTGCACAAAGACATTGCTGCCAAGATGTTTGTTATGTTGGAAACATCTGTGCTTGAAGACAACAACATTATGGACTATCTTTTAAAACCTCGCATACTTCTAACTACATAAGGAAACACAATTTTTATAAGAAAAAATAGAAAGAAGTTTTCATTTCCTCTCATGAGCAATCATTTAAGAGCCTAACAAATACTGCTTTATCTATCTACCTGCAGCCCCATCACCTACATACCCAATCATCCTTTTACTAGTCTCAGAGAAGAAGCCTCTACAGTAGAAAGAAATTCTTTTCTTGCCAGGGTTATTTCCCTCAGTTTCTGTATTGTAAAGAGAACTCAAGAACACAGACAAACAGTATCAACATCCAGAAGTAGTCAAAGAATGGGGAGAGACTAGTGTATTTCAGTAACTTGTGGATTAAAACTGACACAAAGCAACAATAAAACTACCCCTGAGACAAGCAGTATCTGGTTTGAAATTTCAAGGCTTGTTATTCGCCAGGTATCTGGCAAGGAACTGGAATTCATGAAAGAAAGGACTAAAAGTATAACACTAGGGAACTATAGCTGTGAGAATATAAAGCAAAAAATTGCAAGCAGGATGCAAACACATTTTAAAATCGTCTTACAATTTTCTTGTTACAGAAAAAGATTCAGTACACAGTTCGGAGCCATAGAAAATGCCAACCGAAGTCTAGTGATCTCAGCTCACATTGAGCAAAAACATTCTGGAAAATTTCTGCCACACGAGGAAAAAAACCTTTGTCAAGGGTGCAAAAGAATATCTATTTAGAGTATTTAGAGTTAAATGTTTATGGTACCACTCAGACAATTCAGCAGATACTTTGAGAACTTTCTCATTTTCAAAAAATATATTTTGATTAACACTTCGTAACAAGGACTACACAGAAAACATTAATTTTGTATTAACAATTTACTTGTTAGGGACAAGTTGTTAATTTGAAAAGATTTGAAACTTAAAAAAAACCATTTAAAATGCACCTTCCAGGAATTACTGAACACACACAAGGAACCATAAAAAATAATGTCCATCCTAACTCAAAGCAGAAAGTGCTTAAAAAAGTTAGCATTTTTGCATCCTCACTTTTCTAAACACTTTAGGGTTACAACAGAGCTTTTTCAAATAAAAGCAAAATGTAGCTACTAAGAGAAGACAAGCTATATCCCCAAAATCTTAACAATCTGGTGGTGATTTTTGATGATTTCAGAAGCTAAGGGTGACAAGAAAACTGTTTTTCCAGTGCACTGTCCTGTGCACACTTCAAAATACGTACAGCTTTTTCCACTAGAAGCTTTATACCATGATGATAAGGTAAAATCCTTCTAATGTCCTGCAACGTTCAGGTGCATGAAATGCAGGAATTCCTAGCATGACGGGAACCCCTAGTGTGCAAGCAGCCTGCACCACTAATACTTGCTGCTAGTGATTTTCATATCTTATCTTCCCACTTGTGTCTGTCATCCAGTGCCATTTTCGGTCCACGCTGCACCTCCCTTTATACACTCCCCACTATCACTTTGAGGCCTGAGACCTTGACTCCTGCCACCACAGCATCCATCTTCCTCATTTGCTTCTGCACATGCTTCTCCATACCACACCTCCATCCTTAAAACTTTCCATCCCAGTAATCTTTCCTAACTCAGTTTAAGAAACCAAATTCCTGCATTATTTAACATAGTTCTTCCAAATAAAAAATCTTTCTACTAGAGACCAATTGAAACAATACCTTGTTTTTTTTCTATTACAGCACAAAATTCAAACGGACTTGGGCTGAAGTTTTCATAGGTTTAGCATGTAGTGCTTAGTTTCAGAAGTTTTTTTCAAATTAGACTTGCTAGGAATGCTGAAGCTATGGACTACCGTGTTTAAAGTTTATCAAAATGAACAGGTGAAAAAATCAATTTTATATATTCTTCAATAATGTAACATCCAAAGTACGTGATAAGGAACACCCTACTCATATGGCTCCCTTTAGTCTTAAAGTCTTTGTTTTAACTAAGCTTGTGACATTGTATGAACCACATATCAGCAATGAAGCTGCACAGGAAGTGCAGAAACGAACCCATCCCAATCCTCAGACAAAGATCTGCACAGTCTGCTTCCATACATGTGTTTTTGACAGTGTTTATGTTAACGTTACCTCCTACAGAATGGAGAAGTTTTGACAACTGTATTTTCTTGGGAAATACAGCCTCACCTTCTTTCATGTATCAGTGCTTAGGAATGTTCAGTGTAGCATTAACAGAAGCACTTTCTTGCACATGACAAAAAAAAGGGCATGTGTGGGGAGGAAAAGAATACAGAGTAGTTACTCTAAAAACTCAGCAAGAAAACTTGCAAGTTAAAAATGAACAAGTACCTTGACAATCAAAAAAACGTCAAAAGCTACTTTTTGTAATAGTTGTATTAATTCTTAACTTGAAGAACTGCAGAAAAGAAGTTAATTTTTAAGCACAAAAAATTTAGCTTTAAAGAATGCATTTCAAATCAAGTCATTTACTTACATGACTAAACACATTTAGAGAATGATGCTATTATTCAAAAGAAAAATTTGTTCCTTTGTACTCCTGCCAAAATACAAGTTGAATCTTCTCCTTTTTTCCTTCCTTCCAAGCAATAATTAAACTAGCAGTTCAGGCGCCAAAAAGAATCCCAAAATGTTACAGAACTTAAGAGAATTAATGCACTAGAAATAGTTTATGAATACTCCATACACAACAAGTTACACAAGCAAGGGAGCATTTTTGACAGAATGACAGCAACTGCCTAAACAAGCAAACCAAGCTAAACAAGAGAGGAGTTGCTAGAATTACAGCACTAATACTCTATTACACTATTAGTGCTTGTCTGTTGGAGCACAGATATTAATTACATGCATGTATTTACTTAACCCCATCCCGTGGTGAATCAACTTATCCAAAAGTGTGTTACACCTGGCATGGTTACAGTCCAGATCCAACTTTGCTTGGGTTGACTAGCATATACATAAGTCCCTTTTTTTTCCTGCCTTATCATTCTCTCTCCAGCACCTGTGACTCCTTCCCTGCTCCCACAAGCAGATCCAGTTTCCAGACTGGAGAGCCACATTATCTTCCAAAGAAAGAGGGATAAGAGAAATTAAGGAAATGGTAACTATATGAGTATTGGGTGCGAGGGAAACAATGAAACAAGACCCAGTGGATAGGGAGGGCAGGAGGAATCTATAGGGTACCGGCCGTGCTGCCACTGTACGAAGCCTGGTAGGAAAAAGCACACTGTAATGTGGAAAGGCAAGAAGAAAACCTTATCAGCTGAGCCTGCTCAGTCAGGGGAGTGATAAGTGTGTGGCAGATGATAAGCAGACCTTTACTAGAGGCTGAACATGGAGGATACACTCTATTGCCAAGAGGAAGAAGGTGGTTCCTTATTACCAGTTTCCAAGCTCCTTTGAAAAATGGTAACTTTTTGAGCCACATTAACTCAACTAAGTTTTCTCCCCTGTCCATAACCTGCAAGTATATTACAAGCTGTGCTGGCAACAGCAGAGTCAGTAAAGAATTAACTTCTGCAGGAACACCTCTGTCGATAAGGGCAGTAACTAAGCTTCTCCTTATAAATAGTAACATGCATATAAAATATATTTAGCTTAGAATGGCTCATTCTCTTTTCCTAGATCCCAAGGAAAACATGATAAATTTTTTTGCTTTGCTTTTTTCTTTTCACGCAAAACTAGAAAGTCCTCTTTCTTAACAACTAATAAATCACTGCAATGCCATTTTCTGGTATTGCACACTAAATTCTGTAGAGGACCTAGTTGCAGTATGCAATTTTGAAAGTGGCTGAACAGCTTGCAGGGAGATTCAGAACTGGGTATCACTCTTAGTTTGTAAAAGCTCCATACAGAAGCAATATAGTGACTATAAAAATGCTTAACAAATGAAAACCCAGAAGCAGATGATGATCAACATTCCTCATACAGGTCACTGTAGTATTTAAGAATAATAACCAGAAAGCACTGCTGTGTTCAACATAAAATATGCTACTACCCTCCCAGGACAGAGTTAATATCTCACATTTCACTGATGGTTTCATGTGTTTAATTGTTGGCAGAAATACATCATACCAAAGTTCAACATATAGAAGGAAAGTGGATTAAGGGATTTTTGGAAAAGAAAATACATGCACTAAACCACCTTAGCCTCAGTTTTCTCTACCAAAGTACAAAGCTAGGAGGAAAAAACCCAACACACAAAAAAAGATGAGAGGGGAGCAGGAATAAATCAGTAAATTTAAAGAGAAAAATGCAGCACAAAATCCACTTTACCTGCTCAACAGGCAATAAACTGACAACACTGAATAATACTAGTCTGCTGCCTCACCTACTCCTACTACAGTCAGATAAAATGTAAATTAAGAATCCTCTGGGAACTATATAAAGATTCTTCATCATAAGCTGCCAAACCTATTTAGTTGTACCTAACATAAAAGGCAATTTAATACTGGGTAGTTAGCATATCTTGACTGAAATGTAAGTGGAATAATCATAATTTCTATTATCTGTCGAGATCACTTGAACTGAAACTGAGAGAAGCCAAGTGTTGGTGTTGCAGGTAGATCCTTTAAAGATAAATGAAAATTGCCTTTCAAATTCAAATTTTGCCATAGTTTCACTTTACCATTCAGAATTCCAAAAACTCAAATACATCAATGAAGCTGAAAACATGCCACATGCTGTAATGTTGGCAACCAAAGTATGGGACTGAGGCTGTCAGGAAAGGTATAGAATAATACTTCTTTTATGTCTCAAGATTATGAAAGAACTAAATTAACCATTATTTAAGCAATTCACAGTCTGCAATAACATGCATAAAAATTGCAATTAAAACAAGAATACAGAAGTTATGCCACAAGTTTGGATCTACCACACTGAATGAAAAAGTAATCACTTCACAGATACTATGTGAAAAAAAATCTGAAAAAAATAGGAGCAAGTAAAACATACTTACTTGGTGTGAAAGCAAATCTGTGCTTACATAACTCACAGTATTCTTTTCTGCTGTGTTTAAGCCACTGAACTAAGCTGCAATAAAAAGTGATCACATTAACACATGCTATACATCTCTCAGTCCTATCCCTCCATTCTCTGCTTTCACACTTAGATCAGGATATTTGTATTGTCAAGTAGGACTTAAATTAGCACGTTTATTAAGCCCATTTACGCCATCAAGTAAATTTCAAACAGTAGGAAAAGGTAAGCATATGTCACAGTGTTGATAAAGAACATTCTTTCAGTACATTATTGATCAAAGCAGACATCCTGGCATGGCCACCCACCAGTGACACCAGTTCTTATAAATACTTCAGGATATGACATACAGATGGACACAGCAAAGATTTAGAACTGCTGTATTTGTGAAAGAAGGACTATTAAAATACCATCAAAAATTACCATATAGACTAGAACTACAGTTTTTACTTTGGCACTTCACCATCAAACACACCTCAAAATGACTAAAAAGCACTAATTACTTTTATTTTTTTCTGTGAGGTTAGATGTTCTTTCTATTCACAACTACAAGTTGGCAGAGAAAGCTCCAACATACTGATTTTTCTGCTTAGTTTTCAAACAATCAGAACTGTAGTCCAAAACACAAATAATTATCAGGAATTTCTTTCCATATGTAATTATTATTTTTTTTTTCTGAATTGTAATGAATCATCATGTAAAAGGCATCAAAACCCCTAACACATTTCCACTGAAAACTGGACTTTTTTTACTAGTCAAATTGAAGACCTGAAGTATTTTTAGAAATATGTTAATACATTTTCATTTAGAAAAAAACAAAAAACAAAAAAAGAAACCCACAGACACAGAACTCACCATTCCTGATGAATAAATTTAATACTGCCAGTACACACACATGGATGATAGAGGGGTTTCTCAGGAGTTCCTTCCGACCGACAGACTCTGCATATATCTGCTGACAAGAACAAAAAGTTTATTACATTACTCTTAAAGAACTTGAATTTACAAGACAAATTACACAATTACATTCTAGAAACTTTACCATGTAACAAAATGAAGCCAGAATAAATTGAAAGGATGAAAGACAGATTTCATCTGATGCAAGACAGAGACTGGGAGATCACCAGAAAGAGCAACGAGAACATTATCTGCCTGGTCACATTACATAAACTCAAAACTTGCCTCATAAAATTTTAGGATTTCTAGGAAATAAACATGGTAAAACTATAGGAGGTTGTGTTTTCTACCTAAAGAGTTACCACTAAAACAACATACAAACTGTTAAGGATAATTTTCTTGAAAGTGGATACTTCAAAATAGAAAAATTGCAACTGAGTTTGGAAAAAGTTAAACAGAGGCTGAACAGAATAGATTTAATAATGTCCAACAATGACTTAAGCAATTTGCTACTCTTGAACCTAACACAGATGTTTCCTTGGTGCTCTTGATTAAAGGGAAAAAATCCAAATAACAATCAGACAAAACAGTATTTTGCAATTTGCTACCCAACTTGGACATAGCCCAATGTCTAGTAAGAAAAGACACTTTCTATTTCTTGTTTTATAATTTCTGTAATATTTCCATAGGTCCTGCACCTTCTTTATTTCCTGTTTTTGACATTTTATTACAACTAAAGGTTGCAAGAGCTTTTGTGGATAAAGGAGTGAGCATAAACCTTTCCCTCTAAAGAACAGATGTCTGTTTTAATACCATTCAGTTAGCCAGAGCTCTAAACACACAATTAAACAGAAATAAAAATCAAGCCTTATCTGTTTATTGGCAGATATATGATATCTTCCCTTGACTCTTCCTTTTACTTCTATTAAGGAAGTGAACATAAAATGTCCATTTTTATAGAATATGTGTTTGAGATTTTATGTTTTGTTACTTATTTCTCTATCAACCACTATCCAGCAAGAGTGGAATACATGCATATTGGAGATCTTTGTCAGAAAAATACCAAGTGAAAGCACTGATGTGAGAATACTGCAAATATGCATTTCAAGTCTGAATGACCTGTGTTTGTTCTAGGCCAAAATCTTCAAAAGTTAGTGCTTTTCTACAAAAACTTTCTAGAGGCACCAAAGACCGATTTTTTTTTTCTATGAAGAAGTCACATTATGTCTGTATGCAAAGCTTATAGAGTATTAGGAAACTTCATACACATAAAGCATAAGAATTAAGATTATTCAATTCAAACAATTTTCTGTCTATGAAAGTGTTGTTTGAGTTAATTCATTCATGCAGCATAAAAACCTAGAATTAACAGAAACAGGTATCACATGAGTGATGCTCCAAAGAGACATAAAAAGCACTTCCATCACTGCCATGTTGAGCAGCGATGATATGCAGTACTGCTGCAAGCATCAGGATTCCCTGGTTTCTCCGCTGACAAGAATGACCAGAACTGCTACTTCACTTAACAAACGATTCTTTTATCCCAGAGAGCACTTCCAGACGGCTGCATAGGACAGGTCTCTCCAACTGACAGACAGGCCCTACCCACTCGCTCTGGCATGCCCACCTCCTCCCGCATTCTTTCCAACAGAGCTGTTTCACTACAGCAAGTTGACAACTTTGTAGGCTGGATCAGGCTCACAAGGGGTCAGACAAGCATGAGACAGCACAAGAAACCACTGCTTTAACGACAGTCTGGCACCGATGAAAGCAAGCTAAAAGCACACTGTTCCCCTACCCACTGCTCTCTGAATCTGCTCATTTAATGGCCTGTTGACGCTCACAGCAAACCTTCACTTATTCTCAAAACTTTTGGGAAAAAGCATTTTGCATTACTGTGAGCAAAAGAATTCTTTACTTTACAGAAGACTGCCCATTAGCTTCTAAAATAAACCTAATTTTTTTTTTCAAAGCTATGATAATTTCTAGATATTTCCACTTGTTTTATAAATCCAAATAAACATATTATGAATGTAATTGTTTGGACTGTTAAGCAATTGATAGCTTCAAATCAATAAACTCTTCTGAGGGTCAATGTGTTAAACTATGCACCTTATGACCTACAGCCATGGTCAAAGAGAATTCCACCGTGCAATATTTTTCTATGTGCACATACACTTTGCATCCTGTTCTTCATGCACGTGTTTTGGAAAAATTGACCTTGACTATTAAGTTCTTTCCTGTTCCCTCTGAGAATGATTCACTGCCTATTATCTCTCCAACTGAATTCAACACTGGAATATCAAAAAGTGAAGATCACGTTATGTAGCGACAACCTGATTTATCTACAAAGAACCAGATTTACCTCTCTTCAGCAAACCTGGTATCTGGTGCTTTCGGGTGCTGCAGAGTAGCAACTTTCACATTCATTCTGAGGTGAAGCAGTTTCCACTTACGTCTGCCCATGACCCCAAACTGCCTCTCTTATCTAAGCTCTCACCATGCAGTTCAGTTTTCTAGCTCCACAAAACAGTTCAGTCAAGCACAAAGCTCATCAGAACCACAATGGCCATAATACTGTTATCAGACAATCACCAGTTCAGAAAGTCCATCTGACACTTTGTAGCAGAAGTTCAAGCACACAATAATATCGTATTTCCTCTTCCTCATGGCACTAACACAGTCTCTGCTGCTGCTGCTACTGGTGTTCAGAGCTTTCTAACCTTGGGAAGTCTCTTCAGTGTTCTGGCAAGCAGAGTGAAGTTCTAATAGTAGGATCTGGGGTTTGAAACTGTAGAAGTTGTAACACTCTAGTAGTATTTATGGAAAGTGAGTATATAGACAGGTTACTTCAATGCTACCACTGAGAGCTTTTGAGGGCAACATTGATAAGGCCACAATATAATATCTAAGGCTGCACATACATGTGCGTGCTTATATTTAAACCAGAAAAGTCAAAATTTCAAGTGTGGAATTTTAGACAAAGGTTTAGTTAAAGAAGACAATGCCTTAAAGATGTAACTAAAAACCTCCTCTTCTTAGTCTTGCTGGTCTTTCTGTTCACCCACTTAAGTCAGGTACGATCAAAGTCTACCGCTGGTAACAGTCTGTAATAAATTATCAACTATGCTGTTTGAATTAAATCCACCGAGATGGATTTACCAGCTACTGGAGTGGTGGAAAATCAGGAGGTCATTTATGAGTATCCACTTCACAGCTTGCAAAAAAACCAGTTTTTCTGGGCAACCAGAGGACAAGTGATCAAAGTTTCACTTTGTTGTTGATTTCATCGGTGTAAGTGACTTAGTCTACAGAGCTGCAGCAGGCAAAGTAATAAAAGCCAAGATGCAAAATGCTTTCCTTAGAACTGCCTTGCTACTGCAATATATATTTACACTCATTGTTTAAGATAACAAAACAAAGCTCAAATACTGCAAGAAACATAGCACAACAAACATCCTTTATTTAGTTTGGTTTATGCTACAATACGAAATGCTGATCTATCAAAGTTCTCCAGTGTCTGCTTGAACTACATGGTCCCTCTCTGGAGACATTCAATAGCCACCTGGACACATTCCTGTGTCACCTGCTCTATGTGACCCTGCCTTGGCAGGGGAGTGGAGTAGATGAACTCCAGAGGTCCCTTCCAACCACAACGACTCTGTGATTTTGTGATTATCTAAGCATAACAAAAGTGCTGACAAAACATATCCATGTTTGATCTCAAATAAAGCAATACACTTAAAAATGGATACTACACATAAAAAACCCCTCATGACTATCTCTTTGAATTTTTTTTTTTGTTAGATAAGTAATTATGTATCAGTCTGTTGTAAAAGAGACAGAGAAACATGTCAGCTGCTGCATATTTCAATTTTTCAAACAGATTGCCCAGCACACGTAACAAAGTCAGCTTTGCGAAAGGAGCAGCTATTACTGTTCAGACAAACGCGGAAATTTAACACTCCCTGGGCTACAGGGCCGGCCGGGTCCGACAGGGTCCGCCGGTCAGGAGGGAGCTCGGGCCAGTGCCCTCCTCGCTGCCTCTCCCGCTGCCCCAGCGTGCGCGCCCCGCCTGCTTTCCGCCCCGGGGTCTCATTTCGCCCCCGGGCCCCCACTTCCCCAGGCAAAGCCGCAGCCAGCGGAAGGTCCCGGCGGGCCCCGGTGCCCCGGTACGGCCCATCCTAGCCCCAGCACAGCCGTTGCCGGCACCGCCCCCCTTTCCCCCCCCGCTCCCCGTTCCCCGTGGTTATGTAAGGGGCACCCGCGCGTGTCGCCTCACGCACTGCCCCCCTCGGCTCGGTCCGGCCCGGCCCGGCCCGGCGGGCCCGGCACGGCACGGTACGGGGGGTGTGGGCCCCGGGCACCTGCAGCCCCGGTACGGTACGGTACGGGGGGTGTGGGCCCCGGGCACCTGCAGCCCCGGTACGAGAAGCCCCTCCGGGTGTGAGCAGCCCCCGGCCCGCCCAGCGGTCCCAGTGACATCATCCTCCTCCTCCTCCCCCGCGCCCCCCCACGCTCCGAGGCTGCCCCGGCAGAGCCCCCGCTCGGGGGCTGGCGGCGGCGGTGGTGGCGGGGCGAGCGCGGTACCTTCCTCGGCGGTCTCCATCTTGCCGGGCTGACGCAGCGCCGGCCGGGCGGGTGGCGTGACCGCGGGGGGCGGGGCCGCGCGCCGAGCGGACGGACCGGCCGCGCCGCCGAGCCCGCGGCCACAGAGCGCCGCGCGGGCAGGCACGGAGCGCCGCCCGCCCGCCGCCAGCGCCGCCTGCCGGGAACGCGGACAGGGAGGCCCGGGAGCGAGCCGGGCCGGGCCGGGGCGGGGCAGGGCAGGGCAGGGCGCTGCTGCTGCGGGACTGCCCCGCCCTCAGCTACACAAACACAGGGTCAATTGGCTTGGAAAGGACCTCCGAGACCAGCGGGAACAACCTAGGAAAGATCATTCCCGTGTCAACTAGACCATGGCACTAAGTGCCACATACAGCTTTTTATTAAGCACCTCCAGGAACGGTGACTCCACCACCTCCCTGGGCAGTCCATTCCAATGTCCAATCACCCTTTCTGTGAAGAAATTCCTCACAATGTCCAGTTTGAACCTTCTCTGCTGCATCTTCCTACTATGTTCTTTCTCCTATCACTGGTTGTCTGGGAAGAAGATGTGGACCCCGACCCAGCTACAACCTCGTTTCAGGTGGTTGCACAGGGTGGTAACGTGCCCCTTCAGCCTTCTTTTCTCCAAGCTAAACAATCCGGCAGTCATGGGACTGGTGTTCCAGACCCTTCACTGGCTTCGCTGTTTCTCTCTGGACACTCTCCAGCGCCTCAATGTCCCGCCTGAACTGAGGGGCCCAGGGCTGGACACAGCACACAAGGTGTGGTGCCCCATCAATGCCGAGTACGGGGGTGGGACAATCACCGCCCTGGTCCTGCTGGCCCACTATTCCTGATCCAAGCCAGGATGCCATTGGCCTTCTTGGCCACCTGGCCACCTGCTCATGTTCAGCCAGCTGTGGCCACGTCCTTTTCCGCTGGGCAGCTGTCCAGACTCTTCTCCCAGCCTGTAGCGCTGCGTTCAGGACCCGCACTCGCCGCCGCAGCTCCGCCAGGGCGCGGCCGCGCCGCTGGGGCGGGAGGCGGAGCAAGGGCAGCGGGCGGGGGAGCCCATTCGAGGGCGCTGGCCAGACCCGGGATGAGCACGGGAGTAGGGAAAAACGTAGCCAAAATCGGTTTTAGGTTCTGCTCCAAACCGGAGAGAAACGCTGCATTCCTAGGTGACGTCGGCCAGATTTTGAGAGTGTTGCAGGGATCAGGGATGTGTAAGCCCTGGAAACAGCCGTCCTCCTCCTCAGTGTCAAGAGGTTACCTGCGCTGTTAACACGTCAAATCTCACCGCGCCTTCCAGAGCTGCGGCTTTCCAACAGAGCTAATGAACCGCTCAGTAATGCACAAAATTCTCTCTTAGCTTAATCATTTATGTTTCCGTGTCTTGCTGCCCTATATAGCCGGGGCAGCGCGCATTAAAACTTTGTACTCTGCCACGTGCACTGAGAGCTGTCGCTCGGGCTCTGCTGAGTCGGAAGGAATATTGCTAAGGAAGAAAACTATTTAATTTTATTCAGGGTAAAGCGGAATTCCATCCTGATGAAACGTATACGTGCATTGTTTTAGTGTTCCATTGTGGCAGCTGTTTCAACCCCTCTAGTTGATCAATGAGTCCTAGCAATCCTCACCTCTCTTCACCGTATGACCCTTTGTGTCCAGGCAGTCATTAAATCCTTTGCATTCAGCCTTGGTGCTTCGTGTCAGCAGCAGAGTGGTTGGTAGTTCGGGTCTGAATTTAGAGTGCAGCGGCGGCACATGCCCAATTTGCAATTTTATAACTCTGTTTTCCTTAACTGTAACGATATTACTTCCTTCAAAATTACGTTTTTCAAGCTGGTGGAGTGTATGATATTCGCCTGTGTACGCAAAAAAAAAAAAAAAAAAAAAAAAAAAAAAGAAGGTTTCATATGGCTCTCCAATAGGGGAATAAATACACTTAGACTACACTACCATACTCAGCTGTTCTGTGTTCTTCCACTCTGAAAGGCAAGGTGGAAAAATTCCCACTTATAACGTAAAAAAAATTCTGTTTATTTTAAAAATAAGCTCACTTTTGAGCTTCACTTTGCTCAGTGTCAGCAAATTATCTTGGCCTATTAAAAGTCTGCCAGCATAGTACTGAGGATGTGAGAAATGCTGTAATACAAGTTTTGTTAGAGCAAGGAAAAATCAATGGAAAAAACCAGGAGAAAAAGCCAAGAAATGGAGAATTTCAATTTCCAAGTATATTCCTAATTTCCACTCTTTATTTCCCAAACATGTAACCATTATTTGTTACATCATTTTTACTCTGCTGTGATAAATGTAAATTAAATGTTAATAAAAGTCTCTAAATTATACTTAACATTCAAAGACCATGGTGAGATTAATGTATATAATTCTCCAATTTCAGTCTCTTGTGGTAGGCTGCTTTAAATTCAATTAAAGCTCTTCAAAGGAGTCACTGTATGTTACCAGTGAGTAATTTCATTCCTGTCTGTATCTGTTCAACCATTTAAATTATCTAATAAACATTACGTGTATATTATCTTCTCAGCATTTAGAGAGAATTTATCCCCAAATTTTGTACCACATACCTAGTGTTTCAGTATGGTATGGGCTATACAATAGCTTACCAGTAAATGTGAGTGGAGGCAGACCATTATAATTTAAACAGTAAAAAAAAAACCCTATAACATGTTATTGTAAGTTAAATTAAATAAGCATCTCTCAGCCTTCTTGGTTTTTTGGCAAACATGTTATTAATCCCTGTCTATTTAGTAATATGTTTGGTGTTTTTTGCCTAGGAAATACCCATGGGTTAAGAAGCTTTTAATTTTTGGTAAAGAAGAACATTAGCTTTTGACTCTTAACAAGGTCAGGAATTTCTGCCAACAGACACCGAACAAATATGCTGAAAAAAAAAGTCTCTGTTCCATATAAGTTTTTATTTAGATAATGGAGGAAATATGGTAATTGTACAGTAATAGATACAACCCCAAATGACAGAAAGTTATGGCAAAAGGAAAGCCATGTTTGTAATTATGGATAGAAAGAGTAGAAAAAAAATACAAAGTTCTTTTCAATATGGTTTTGTTTTGGCTTTACATTTCCTAAATGCTTAGGTAATGCATTTTTATTCAAGAGTTTTATAAAGAGAATATGAAATAATAATTGCAAAATGAAAACTATTCAGCATTTGTACTGTGACATTTCCATCTTCCCTGACATTTTAAAATGACTTCATGAAAATGATTCCCTTACATTTTTAGCTATTTTGAAAGTTCAGAGTGTTGAAAAAAACAAGCAGCAGAAGTTACTGCTTTTCAGTTTTTCTGTAGATTTTAAAACGTATTTATTTTCTTAACCAGTTGTTTTGGGGTGTTTTTTCAGTGCTGTCCTAGTTTTTTCCTTCAGCTACTCACCTGACTCTCACTGCAAGATTGGCTCAGTTAGTTATGAATAGCAGGTTGCAGAAATGTGGAAAACATAGAGGATTATCTTAAGTAAAACCAAGTGGATGCCAGCTTATCTTGACAAAGGAAGCAGTACTTGGAGTGTACATGTATCTGGTTCCTAAAGGATGCACCACCACTAGAGAGGCCCATGGAGCTTCCACGGCAGGAGAAAAACCGTCGGAACAGGCACTTTGGTGTGTAGCACAAAGAATGGCCCACAGAAAATTGGCCAGACACAATCAGAAAGCACAGAGGCCTGTGGACTACAAAAACACACAGTGAGAAACATGCCAACCTGGATCTTCCCTGTGTACTGCAGGGACTCTGGAGCATGTGCTTCCTAGACAGTGGCTGTTCTGCCATGGCATCTCCTGAACCATCTCTAACCAGCAGGTAGCTGCTATGGCCATGGGTCCCTGGCATAAAGATGGACAGAAGTACTCTCAGATATAGTATGAATGCAATGACATTTGCTGCTGCACCAGGAGATTACCCCACGCTTCTGCACTGGTGCTAAATGCTGACTCTGACGCATCAACATATAAAGTCCTGAACGATGTGTTTCCCTTCAGCTGGTGCTTGCTTCTTACTAACCCTGGCCTATGATTAGTAGCTAATGGAGGAGTCAAACTTCCTGAATGAATGTGTGACTTGTGGTTCATGTTTTGTGCTATGAAAAGTGTAGCAGTACTGCGTCAAACAAAAAATTAAGGGATGGGTGTCATCAAACACAGCCATGACATAGGTTCTAGACCTATTTATTTTCAAAACCGTTTCTGAAGAGATGCTTGGCTATGCACTGGAGTGGTACTGTGACGTAGATAGAAACACACAGTAACACACACAACAGGTGTTCAGGCAGAGAAGAAGAAAGGAAGAAGATCTTAGTTTATTGTTGACTTTGTATCTATAAGTTTCTGGACAGTGATCAGAGATTGGACAGAGAGGTTACCACCTCTCCATCTCCACTGGTCACTTGAGAAGTCCATCAGGTGATATCTTTTACAAAGGAATGTAAACATGATTCTTGTCTATCTTACAATTCATGAGAACTGACTCCACTATACTAAAACAAATCAGAAGGCTTATTTTCAGAGACAACACTGGCGTTTGTTTTATGGATTATTAACATTTAACCAAGAAAAACCCCAACTATTTCCACTAGCATTTTAAGTGAGAGATGAGGTAAAGAACCCAGTCTAAGTAATACTACTATTTAATAAGTCTGACCGGAAAAGAAAACCAAGGCTGTTTATATGTCTAGATTTCAAGAATCCAGGTAATACTTGGATAATTAACACAAACCATTTCCACAAAGCAAAGAAGTATTTGCAGAACTTTATGGCTCTTTTCAAGATCTGCAGAGTGTGCTTCACCAAATTATATTTCTTAAGCACAGCAGGGATCTTTGCACATGCGTTGCAGTGGATTTTCTATTTAAAACATAGGCCCTATCAGCTTGATTGGGATCCTGCTGTCATGCTGAGAATGGAGCCAATGGCTGCTATTAATCTACTTGGGATTCCGAGCTCTGTGGCTGTGGTTACTTGGTGGACAGCTTCTGCATTCAAAAAAAAAGAAAGACTTTATTGTATTGGTCTTTCAGAATACCCCATTCCTAATAACTGTCAGATCATTTGAAGTATACAGTTCTTTACCTAAAACACTTTCATCATGTCCAAGTGAACCTCTTAGAAAGTTAGATATTTGTGTCATTAGATTAGAAAGTTGTTTTATTTTTTCCCTATCTCTAGAACTTTGGTCTCCTCAGTAATAGAGGGTGTGGTGTGAAACATTACCATCGTCAAGTGACTGTGTATAAGAGCTTCTGATGACATGCTGGTTCTTGTGTCATTAAATTCTGTGAAAATATCTCTGCAGATGACAGCAGTTAGGGATCATCCTAAGTATTTAGAAGAAACAATCTTATTTTGCCAGAAACCTTTATCTTGACCTTCCAGATATTATTAAAGGTTACGACTGCCAACCAAATTAAATTAAACTCCTCAGGGCAAGGTTCAGTTCTACTTCATTTAAAACCATGAGTGTTGCCAAAAAGAGAATATATCTGTAGGGAGAAAGATCCAAATAGTCACTATAGTATGTTCTGTAACATCACCTGTGTTACTGCCTGTGCTTCTGCAGCACTGACTAGGAAAAAAGTACAGAATGGCTTAGATTTGTAATAACTTTGTCATTATTTTTTCTCAAATGCTATCAGTAACAAGAAAAAGAGTGTCCAGGGGAAAGTGAGCTATGGTCTAAAGGTCAGAGTTATTACAGGCTGATCAGAGTCAATGACCTCTGTTTTGTGAGGTTGTCTGATTTCTGTAGTAACTTCACTTCACAGTAGCTTGCACGCTGAGAATGTGCATCCTGTGGCATAACCCCCAGCTTTTGAGTGTTTCCCTGTGGTGAGAATGTATTTGCTGTGTGTTTTACCTTCAATGGAGTGTCAAAGAATATAGTGAAGAAACCACTTAATGCTTTTGATATCTAAGAAAAATGCTTGGCCCAGTGAAGTAGATTTTCAGTTGGGTGACTGACATGGAATGTCAAACATGCTTACTACTCAAAAGGTACATTCTCTTCACTCTCCTTTGTGCATCAATTATACATTTTTTAGACTCTTTTTTTAATGCAGTCATATAAGATGGGCCTCTGTCAGGGCCTCAGGCTGGTTAGAAAGCCATCTGCTAAAGAAAGATGACAATACACAGAGAAATGGCAATGCATGATATTTCATTCTGATGGCCTGTACTCAGTGTCTGATGACAATTTATCAGCTGCATTCAGCAACACCATTCAGCTTCTGAGAACAGCTTTGTTTGGAATCTGTACTTTAGAACACCTGGGAAAATGCCTGCTTTAAAAGTCAGTATTGAGTTTATCATTGTTTGAGATGGAAAAGTCTTCTGAGAGCTTCTGTCTTTAATGATTCATTATCATATGAGCCCTGAGAGCAGAAACTGCCATCAAAAACTTGTACCAAAATTTCCAGTCAGACCTTACATATTCAGGGTGACAAATTGGGTATGCCTCTTTTTTTTTTTTTTTTTTTTTTTTCTCGGAATCTCCAAGTTTTGTTTTGATCGTTTTTCCTCTTCTTTTACTGATCTTCTACAGGAAGGAAAACTTGAAGGGTCTTCAAATTATTTATGGATTCTTGAGGGGATTGATTTATCTCTGCTTTCCTTACACTCCTGGTCCTGTTGAGCCAAGTTCTTGATCCTGATTCTATGGAAAGCATATTCAGTAAAGGGCAGGGAGTTCTTCAGGAGGCCTCAAGCTCACAGTAGCTTCAATGAAAACAAAGGATCATGGACAACTCTTTTTCTCCCTTAAACTCACTCCCAATGAGGATAAACCAAGGCTGGGCATATACAGTTTCTTCTATGGACAAGGGTGCTACCATGCAAGAGTGCAGGAAGAGCAGCCAGGAGCTAGAGAGATGCATAGTGGAAAGAATAATGGTGAATAGAATGGCCAAGATCAGCAGGGAAAGATGGAGGAGTGTGAGTGGGCCTAAGAGAAAGACTAAAGAATTTGCCCAGAGAAATTCTGTGTGCTCCATCCCTGGAAGTGTTGTTCCAAGTCAGGCTGGATGGTCAGGTTGCTCTGAGCAATCTGGTCTAGTGAAAGGTGTCCCTGCCCATGGTGAGGGGTTTGGAACTAGATGATCTTTATAGTCCCTTCCAACCCAAACCATTCCATGATTCTATGAAGTAAAAAATGGTAATAGGGAAAGATCCTTGGAAACAGGGAAAAGGGAAGTGTCACAATGATTTTCAAGGCAAAACAAGAGAATTCAGGGAACTACAGGTCAGTCAGCCTCATCTCAACCTACAGCAAGATTATTCTTTGAAGAATCTCATGGCAACAGGGACCTGGACACCAGGAGCAGGAGCATGGCCCGATCCTGAGAGGTGACAGAGTTCCAAGAGTGCCACCAGAGGGCACCTCTACTCCAGGCCCAGGAGGAGTTTGGGGACCCTGAGAAAAAGGTAGCAGAGGAGATGAAGCATCTCTGGGGCCTGCAGTGGCCAGACAGGCAGGGACCATGGTGGCTTGCACCCAAGCTAGGGCCACCTGCCAGTTTGATGGGCCATGAAACAAGCAGCTGCTGATTTTGGGAAACTTATGGGCTTGAATGGTGCAACTTGATTAAGGGAGATTTTTACTTGAGGCCCCAGGGCATTTCCAGATGTCTCAAGCCTTCAATATCTGCAGCAGCATCCTGCACAGCTGACCTACACCTTGCTACTAGCACTAGTGGCAACTGAATGACTGAGTCACCGGGGTCTGCCAATCTGCTCTCTTGTCTCAGGCTGCTGCATCTTCTTGTATCAGCACTAGAACAGTCCCCAGATCACATCCCATGACTGCCAGAGTCCCTTGACCTGGGTTATTCACTGCCTGTACTCAGCTGGGGCTGGAGGTGGTTCAGGAGAAAGTGTGGGGACTAAGGGTTTTCCCTGGGAGCACAGGGGTGATGTGACAGTGGCTGATGAACTCTGCCTCCACTCAGCTGCAGGAAGTGCTGCACTCCTTGAGCCCCAGTGGTGACCAGTCCCAGCTCCTATACCAAGGACTGGCCCTTATCCCTCTGTTCAGAGGGATGTAGGGAAGAACATGTCAGAAATTTCTAACCTGGCCTTATTGATGAGGACCCAGGTAGGGGTAATTGTCACCCCAATGATATTCAGTGAATTTTTGGTCTAAATTTGGGAAATTCTATGCAAAATGCTAACTGCTGAAATGTCCTATCCACATCAGGCAGTCTGAAGCCAAGAGGGAAGATATGCCTTAGCTCTCCACCAGGAAGGGGATGGAGGCAGTAAGGGGTATGGGAGTGCTTCAGCACTGACACACCAAATGGTCTCATGCAAGGAGCCTGTTGTGTGAGCCTGGACATAAAGGATGGGAGCTAGTCCAGCAGCATGTCAGCCTAGCCCTACAGGGAAGTGTGCCTGTGTGAATCAATGAGTTCTCACAAGCAGCTTGCACCTTGCAATAACAGGAGAAAGTCGAAGAGGCCAAGAGAGGTGACCCAGAACTGTCCAACTCATCTGAGCAACAAGGATCTGTGAATGTAGGTAGTTGGAAATCTGTACATCAAGAAGTGCTTGTGCTTCATTTTCTGCTATGGATTTTCTCACTGCAGTCCAAAACTTGGGGTTGAAATTGTTATGTTAAATACCGTGATTTAGCTATGTTAACACATCTTTAATGATTATATCTGAAATATTCTTAGACCTGCAGCATGCTTCAGATGGGCTTGTAGATTTTGGATGTGGAATCAATTCCAAAGCAGCTATCACACCAAGAAAAGGTGTGAATTTTGATTGTCTCTTGAAGACACATGAGAAGGAAGACATTAAAGATATCTTTTTCTTTTTGAAAATGCATATTTATAACATGCAGACCAATAATATCCTATGCTATAGTATAATATATAATCACAGATATTTAATAAGATTTTTGCCTACCCATTTTCAGCTATTTAATATGACCATATTTTAATGAAAGTTGAAAGCTGAAAGTTATAAATTCTCACTCACTTGGATCCATTGTACTTAGAAATTTGCCACATATATTTAGTGCTGGGCTCACAAGCAAATCAAAGCTCCTCCTGGAACCCAGGGAATAAAATCACTGTGACCTTGGGCAAGTGCTGTGGATTGTAGGACTCGGACCTGTACTGACTTGGCTCTTCTGAGCTTGACTTGAACATGGTTTCTTCTACAGCATCCCAGTCGTGTTAGTATTTTTTTAAGTCTGGAGATAGCAAACTGGAAACCCCCATATAATTTTTGTTTTCATAATAAAAATCATAATAAAAATATATTTTCTTCTTTGTCAAATTTACATTTAAGAGAAACAGAGAACCATTTCATGGAGAATCATTTAGTACAACAGTAAAGAAAGTTACAATTGTGATGAGGAGGTTGTAGTTGTTGATTTTCAGCTGCTGTTGGAAGACCATTGAAAGAAGAATTCCTTGAAAAGATACCATACCTAAAGAATAAGAAGAATTCCTAACAACCTTTTGAAGAAGTTTGCAGATTCTCTGGGAGGTTTCCAGGAGTAATCAACACAACTGCCAGTAGTTCAGCTGCCTGAAAGATGAACATAAACACAGCAAAAATTACTTTGAAGTGTACCCAGGTGAAGTGTGCAAGATGAAGATTGCATTTAGGGAAGCCAGTTGTTTCCCAAACTTCAGAAAATCTTTTTATCCCATCAAAGCAGGAAACAAAAATAGGCCATTTAACAAACCTTTATTATAACAGCATCTTGCATGGTAACCAAGAGCCATAATTACTAAGCCAAGAAGGAGCCTGTTGTTTAGTTTCTGATTCTCTGTTTACATAATTCACGAGTTCATTGAGGAGTGTGTTATTTCATTGCTGTTCTTCTGACTCAGGCCATGCTTACTGTTTGCTCTCAATTCACATACATAATTGTCCTCGGAAATTAATTTAGCTCTCAGAGGTTTAAGTTTGAAAATAGTGACATTTATGTCTTTTCTCACAGGAAAAGAACTTATCCCAATTGTTGAATAGCATACAGCAATAGTTGTGCTCAGCTAAATCATGGGGTTTAACTCTTGATGAATATAAATGACCTAGATATGATTATTTTAGGATAAATGTGCATCATCAGAAAAATCCACATATTAAAATTCGGCTTTGGTGACACTTCTGAAGAAATTTCTGGAGAAGAGATCTTCAGCAGGCAGCAACTTCTGCTTAAAACCAGAGAGAGGGTATTGGAATAGCTGATAGTACACTGGTATCTGACTGGAACAGAGGAATCAGGTTTCTGGTTCTGCCTCACATAGAAACAGAAGTGGCTGTACCAAGGTGGAGTCTTCCAGAGAAGACTGAAGTGAAGAAACTGCCATGTGGGTATGGCAATTTCTGCACAAATTAGCTTGGTGAAGCAGTATCTTGAGCACAGATCTCTGACCCAGTATATTTATGTTGAATATTCAGGTGTACACTGAGAGCATATGTCTTAAGTTGAAAGTCCTGGGTCCTTCTGTCAGAACCAGCCTGTCCAAGACTTCCTCTCACAACATTACTCCCACGTGCTTAATATCTGATATTTATTTTTTCTATGGACATTTAGACAAATGCTTCCCACGAATGTCAGTCTATCACTCATGAGAAAGGGTATGGGATTGTAGAGAAACATTATGAATTCTTTCTGCAGACAAAATGGCTGATTTCCCTTTTTTCCTTCCCTCTCTATAACAAGCCAGAAGGTTATCCATACCCTGGAGAATTTGTTCATTGTTTGTATCTGGATTTATGAAAAGGTTTGCATATGGAAAAGAAAGTCACTGGGGTCTAGCTTGGTAGAAGCAAGTGGTGATTTCACTCCAAAAAATGGAACTCACCTCCCCAGGCAAACCTACAAACAAGCCAGGAGTTCTGGAGAAGTTAATAAGTTGTATGCAGCCTGTTGGTCTCTTTGAAGAGGCAGGTGACTGGGGATTTGATTTCAGCTTGAGGCTTAGGGTTTAGATGGGTTTTTCCCCCTGAACCAGGAGAACAGGCTGTAATGAACACCTGAGCTTGTCCTGAGGTCGAAGCTGCAGCTCAAGACAGCTCTTTGGAAGGAATCTGCTTTATGGCACCTGCCGTGTCAAGTAAAGACAGGCTATATTACCTCTGCAGCTTCCAGGGAACAAAAGGAAAATCAAAACACCTTAGGGATGAACCTTGGAAAGGATTGAATAAGGTGGACCTAAACCTTTTGTCTCATGGCCTACAACAGCTCTCAACAATCTCATTGTGGGTCTATCAGGAAACTGGGATACAATTTCAGACCAGAAGGAAGCAGCATACTGGAAATTGTGATGTCTGGAAGTGTTAATATCAGCTCTTTAGAGTGAATCTGATCAGGCCTTGAATTTCCTGCTTAAGCTCATGTTTTCTACTTGCTGTAGTGTCCAGTTTGAAACTTGCTAGTTCACAACCAGGCTGTGGAAGAGCAAGCCTTGGCACACCTGCTTCGGCACACACAGCGCTAGCAAACGTTTGAACTGTCCAGGTGAGCAGAGGGAGAGAACCTCTTCTGAACCCCACCACAATGTTTGATGCCACAAGCATCTGAACCAGGTAGGGTGGGCAGTGACTGCAGGCTGGCTGGCCTACCTGGCCCAAGTACTCCCTTCCAGATGAGATGGACATTGCCTGTGTGCCTTCCTGTACCTGCACTGGGCAGTGCAGGTTAGGATTCACACAGGAGGCTGGCCCCCCCCTTCCTGCCTGGACGCCTTTTGTCTTCTGAGATGTTCCATTACATGTTTACAGCAGCTCAGGGAGTCTTAAAAACTCATTTTGTTCAGCTGGCACTGACTTAGAATAGTTCTAGCACAGTCTCAACCATTTGCAGGGTTACACCAAAATGTAATTTTTTTTTCTGCTAGGGCAAAGTTCATTATCTTGTTTTAGAAAAGGGTGAGACATGTGCTCTCTGCAAACATATTTAATAAAGCCCCTTGATTGCTCTGAATTATGTATGGTAATTATCTTGTTATATAATTAGAAGCTCTTATATATACTTTCCTTAATCTTGTTGCTTTGATGTTGCACTTGGGCGTCTGTATTACTTTGTGGGATACAATCCAAAGCTGTCTGGATACATTCCAAGATTACTAATACATAGACATATTTGCAAAACAGGGCTTTTAAAGTCGAGCAAACATGGGTAAAAGTTTTTTTCCTGGCACTCTGTTTAAAGTTTTGGAGCTTAAAACACTGTATTAGTATCATAATTTTTTCCAGATTTATTCAACAATCAGTGATAGTAGCTATCACTCTTTGTTGAACAATCAGAGTTCCTGATGGTTTCCCTTTCTCCAGATAGGAAAAAAACCCTCTAAAAGTTCATCTGAAAGATGTATAACTTGTGGGGGATCATATGCAGGTGGAAATTTTGGGGTCCTCTTGGCTTTAGAAAGGATATCTTGGAAAATCTCAGCCAAATGAAACTGTTCAAGTGCACACTGGGGGTTTACAGAGGAGAAGCCAGATTTTACACATGAAAGTTGCCTCTTCTGAAAATTAAGATAAATTCTGGGGCACAACGTGCAGCTTTTTTGTCCAGGAGAGCTTATTTGTACTGAAGACTGAAATAGTATTTACATCTCCATGCAAATATTGCCTCAATTACAAGGAAGAAAAATCACTCCTTTCCAGTTGATTAATCCCAGAAAGTTCCTGAAAGAAAATGAGCATTAGATGAGTTTTGTATCAGACAACACACACTAAATGCAGGAACAGAAAACAAAAAAGCCTTGGAAAAAAATTGACCAAATATATATCTTTTCAAATCAACATTTTATGGGAAAAATTCTGCATACAAAATTCAGTTTCAATGACTAAACACAGGGAAATAATTAATCTTTGAAAGTAATACTCTGAGTGATAGATAACTGGGAAAAAAAAAAAAAGTGTTTTTTAATAATGACTGGATTTCAAATTTTTGTCATTTTAGAGGAAAAAACAAAATATTTGGTAAGAAAAAGACAATACATATTCTTATCACATGTACAAATAGATATTTAGTTTTTTAGAGAAGGAAATCAGCCCTTAGTCTATGCAATTATCTATGTCCTCTTAATTATATTGTCTTGCTTGTATCTGCATTTATAGTGTTCAGTGAAAAACAGGTATCACCTTTGATCTGGGGTACCTATTTTTGAGCCATTGTTCCAGAGTGTAGTATTTCTCCTATAATATGTTATTAATATTCATTATTATTTGGATTTGCTTTCTACTGAAATTCCATTGAAAGTGTTCCTTAATAAAGTGAAGACCTACTGTATAACCTAGAAACACCTGGAGAGTGGTAAGTAGTTTTAATACCCCTCTTTGCATGTCACCCACACCATTAGAATAGATTTCCTGTTATTGCTAGGCATAATTAAAGTACTCCACCTGATAAAAGTTCACAAAGCACACCCTCTGAAATCCCACAAACACTTTCAGGAAAAGTAGAAAATTTGAGAATAAATATTCACAATTTATTTTTAAGTAAAAAATAATCCAAGACAGGTGTAAGAAACACGGAAGCTGTTGAGTGAATAAGTTCTACATCGCAAACTAGCAACGTACCTAAGGAAAACTATAATTTGCAGATCATCCTTCTGCCCCTGTGATGAAAGTCATAATATTGATTTTAGGTAAATAAGTACTTGTATGCTCTGAGAGCTGACCCTAGCCTACCCCAGAAAAACCTGGAACATTAAAAGGGATAACCAGAAACCAATTGAAACCAGTGGCTTCAAATAACTTACATAAATGGAACAGAGTGGAACAGGAAGAAGAAGAAGGGGTGGATGCAATGGGGAGATGGCCAAAGGGAGAGATGATGACAGATTGAGCCTATTATTTTTTTAGCAGCAAATAAAGTCACAAGGGAGTGGAGGCATGGTGAGAGATGCGAAGATTTATGGCGAAGAAGCAGCAATCACCCTGGTCCTGGTGCCCTGTGAGGAGCAGCGGGTGCTCTGATCAGTGCAGGGAACACGGTCATGCCTGCCAACAAGGCACCAGATGAAGCAGATAAGGTCCCTCACTCCCACAGAGGACAGACTTCGGAGCCTTTCTTCTTAGACACACGGGAAAGCATGGGAAAGAGTGGGGGTATGGCTCACTCCTAACCAAATCAGAGGATTCCTTGGAGAATTTTTGTAATGCTTCAGGCAAAGGCAGCCATCAACTCCAGCTTAACATGCTAGGTAAATGATAAAGAACAAAATTATAAGTGTAATACTAGTTCTCACTGATGATAAAGAATGTATCCGTACATGTAAACCTCCTGCCAAGCCTTGATTTGAAATAAGAAGAGCTGGCCTGATTTCCAAGGGTCTTTATTCAGACACTGACTGGACATCCAAGACAGAAACATGTAGTATTAAATCAGGTTTGCTAAAATATATTTCTTTTCTCCCAAGTAATGACTCAGTAGATAAATTTAGATGTGAACCATTTTACTGGATGGAGGGAAAGGAATCGGGTTAATATACAGAAAAAAAAAAAGCATCAAACCAAGCTCCAAGTTAAAAGCTCACTAGTAAGTCTGTCTTTTCAGTGAAGCTTTATAAGAAGGAATAGCTATGCTCCCCTCTTGAAGAGATTCAAATCCTAAAGGATTCCTCTTACTATGAAGGCAGATGTTGGGTACAGTGTCCCCGAGGGCATTACAACTGGCTTCACAGAGTTGCATTTTGACTCCATCCCATTGTGCCTCTGCTGTGGCCCTTCCCAGAAGCTTCCCCACTAGTTCCTCACAAGGTACCTCTGCAGTGGTGACCCCTTAACAAGGCTGCTATTGCTGGCTGGCACTGTGTAAAGGAGGGGGGAACTCTGCTGTCCCTCTCGCCTCGTCTGCAGCTTCTAAGATGCAATCCTGTCACTCAACAGAGATGCTTTGAACATCTCTGTTGTTTAGATTTTTTCACAACATAAATACAACTTTTATAATGATTTCAGCCTTCTGGTGAGTCTGTTGTTACCAGCAGCACTCCAAATACTGTACGGCGTGACTGTAGATTGGGCATGTTTAAGCCTGCTCATTGGTTTCTCCATATGAGTGCTTCACTTCTGCACTAGATGCCACCAGAGTACCTGCCTTTCTGGGTTTTTAGATATCACTAGTCATCTGGGAGAGAATACCTCTCTATTTTGCCTCAGGGCAGCAGGCTTGCATGCCCTAAGATCTTGTTTCTTTTATTGACATACAACTAAAATTGCAGCCAACAGCTTTGATGATTTACTGTTGGGCTTTATTCTATGCACATTTCTATAAACCAGTTGGAGAAGTGTTGGTGAAAGCCTTAAGGAGCAAAAGAAGTCAAACCAGCCAAAAACCAGCTATGTGTCTTAGACGAATGAGAAATTCCACCACTGTGTGTTTGAACAAGTTAATCTGTTGCGCTCGTTCCAACTCTTCTCTGTCTTCTTCCCATTTTTTTTATTTTAACCCTAAAAATAGATGTGTTCAGAGCAGGCATAAAAGATTAAATATATAAGTTCCTTGAGACTGTAGGAGGTTCATGGATGAAATAATCTCCACAATCCTGAGTCCATTACAGAGGTGATTGTATCTGACAGGGAAAAGGACAGTCTCATCAAGTATGGGAGATCTGTATGATAGAGGTCAAACATAAACACCGTGCACAGGCGGTTTGTGATAGAGCAGAGTGAGTCCTTTGCTCTCCTTTCACCCTAACCACCCCCAAGGCTGGCCACCAAGGCAGGGTTTATAGTCATGGGATGCATGTGGGATCAGATACACACTTCTGCTGCCCCAGTCTGTTCCACGGGACTGCAGCTTGGATAGATCCACATTCTGTGGGGGCAAGGCAGGAAGACAATACTTCAGTCTTGTGGATCTGAGTACAAGATACCCACCTGGGTGGGGTTACACAAGGTCAAAAAAGATGCCATTAATCTCAAAGTACAAACCAGACCTTTACAGTCAAATCTCCCCACTCCCTCCCTTGCAACACAAGCAATTTTTTTAATGGTTTCTTTTACAACCCTGACGTGTAAATCTACTGACGGGTGTTACAGGACAAACACCCTCTGTCTGGTCATGACAAACCTTAATTTTGAGTTGTGTGCAGCTCCCACAGCACCAAGAGGTAGGACTCTGTGCCTGGGTTATTATGCACTCAGCACAGCAATCTTATTGCACTATTTGGTCATCTAGGGACTACCTATTTTCATTCAAAAAAAGACACCCATGGAGTGTGATTCATACTCTAAATATTGATGACACTGTGGGAGTGTAGACACCTTGCTGACATGAAGACATCATCATTGTAAATGCCTGAAATTTGGTGAACTGAGTCCATCTATCACTTGTTGAACATAGTCCTCAGATATGGTGCCTAACTCACAGAATACTCCTGAGCATCTACTGGGTGACTGGGGAAGTTGTTTGTCATATACACCAAGAATAAAAATTTCTTTGCTGATCTCTGTCTTGAAATTACATTATAATTTTCTTTGAGCTCTTTTGTCTCTCTCGTTTGCATCCCCCCCCAACATGTACCCACACCCAGACCATGTACACACAGAGAAAATTAGTGTATGTCAGACCCAGGGCTAAGTTAATCTTCCTTGCATACAGTGCCATTGTGGAAATAGGAATGGAAAATTTCAATGAGCCACCACAGACTCAAGTCTTTCTTGCTTGTCAAAAGCAAGTCTAATCAAAAATAACCTGGAACACTTTTCGACTTGTTGAGAATACTTATGGGTGTGGTCGTTATATGTTTAATGTGTGTGCTAGGGAGACTTAGTAAGTTTTTCAAGCTGCGAGTTTGCCGGGATAAATTCATCTTAATTCACCTCAAATTTAATTAATAACATTTATTCATATACTGAAGAAAGTATATGACTATTCTCCAAGAAAATGCATCAGCAAACCCACCGCTGATGTCAAATGTTTCAGTTATAAATACTAAAGTCTAAAGCCTCTGCAGTGTCTTAAATGTCTGCATCACACACATCATAGTGTAGTACAGTGTTGGGGTGCATCTTTCCTTTTAAATTCCTTAGATAATAAATAAATGAAAGGTAGAGTAAAGGCAACAGATGTAGAGCCTGCTGCAGACTGCCTCTCTGCATGATCTGTCCCCACCCCTTCCGTTCGGGATGACTCTTGAGTGAAGCCTCTCCTCCTCGCTTCCCAATCCCAAAATCTGCAGTAGAGTTGAAGAGCACCTGAAAACTGGATGGGCAGCACCAGGAGTGAAACTGTCAGCAAGAACTGGTTTTCTTCTTTTTCTGTTTAGAGAAATCTAGCTGGTGTCTCACTGAGCAGAAGTGACCTGGACTGAAACAGGATCCTGCACTCCAGGTATGTGAGGGCAACCTAGTCCATGCAGACTGAGATGACTGCAGAAAAGGATAACTACTTTTACCTGTGCTGAAAGGGAAAATCTGAAATTGCTTAGCAAGTAGAAATGCCTTTGAAAAGGCATGAAACAATCAGCAAAACCTACTCCTTTAAGGAGAGACTATTATTTTGGTTTCAGTAAAAAATTGCACAAAGACAGGTATCAAGGGGTAGATAAGATGAAGATAAAGGCTGTCAACTTTGGGAAAGACTAAATTTCATTTTGAGTCTTTGCTACAAGCTGTGGTACAGCTATAGTTCTGAGAAAACTGCTAATTTATGTTCATCAAGTAGCAAGTTCACATTAAAGGACATGTTTTTTTACTCTTATGGTAATGAATTTCTATTCTTTTCCTTGTTTGGTCCACTGAGCCCTTAGCATTGAGATGAAATGCTGCTGTAGCTTAAAATGCCATTGCTTGACCCAGGAAAAGGGCAGAGATGTCACATCTTGGCATCAGTAGTCCGAGGTCCTGCCAAACAGCACAGCACTTTGAGATCACGTGCTCATACTCACTTTCTGAGAAGTGGAGATTGTCCTTAGCAGGATCTTTGCATCTGTTTGACCTGATTGTTTTTAGTAATATTTTTAGTCTCACTTTCCGAGTAGATATTTCAGATTTCTTTTCTCCTGATGAAAACTAATACCAGCAGAATATAACTATGTGATTTGTTGCTCCTAGAAATGCAGTAGTTCGGGTCCGTCCTACAAATTCTGGTGGAGCCCACCTTTGTATTGTGTAAATAACTCTCCCCAGTTTTTATGTTACTTGCATGAAAGCTGACAAGACAACCAAGGAAGAGCACTGGAGAGAAAGAGAATCTCTAATAAGGCTTTCTCTTAAGGAGCACTAGGATGCCACAAGATTCATCAATATCTGTGGTTTTCCCCATTAGCAGCAGTAACTTTTCCCCCTGTTCCCAGCAAGCCCTGCATCTCCTCTGTGCTGCAGTGCAGTGATGAGGAGCGGGACATAAGGGTGAGATGCTGCTTGCTTGGAACTGTGCCATGGGGAAAGCAGGAAAAGGAAAAGTGTAATGGCTGAAATTGGTGGGAAGAGGGAATGAGGTGAGACTGGAAAAGTAGGAAATATCCTGGCGTGTTCCTTTGCCACACCACATTGCGTGGGACAAAGCAGGCGGGAGCAAATACAGCTTCTGACTGAACAGGATCCCATCAAACTTCTAAGCAGTTCAGGTGTGGCTGACTATTTACTAACGTTCTCCGCTGCCTGGTGCCTGGAAAGGAGCCAGCTGGCTGGGCCTCAGTCAGCACAGACCAAAGAAATGGTTTCTGGGAAGCAACCAATGGATAGGGAGTAGGCTGGTTCACAACTATTGCATAGCTTAATGCCTCCTAAACAACACTTCCTTGAAGGGGACACCATAGGTTGTGCCCTTCTGAACAAAATACCGCAGTGGAGTAAGACTGTGGCTGCCATCTCAGAAGGCAGCAGTGTTAGCTATCTTTGGGAGTGCCTGTGGTTTCTCCAGGCAGCCTCCTGTACTTCAACAAGCTCATTAATCTTAGGTTATAAAAAGAGAGGTAGGAAGCACTTTTGTATGAACAAACCTCTCTCAAGCATTTTCAGACACTTCAAGCACTATGGGGGGCTTAAACTAGAAGATAATCTCCTATGTGTATCACACCTTCCACTTTCATATCATGCCAAAACAATGGAGTTTTAAATCTTGAAGATCAAGCTGCTTCATGCTTCAAAGAACCAAGCCACTTCATGCTTCAAAGAACAGATGTTGGAAAGGTGGGATGTAAGTTTGCACATGTAATCAATTCTCAGTTTTCAGCACAGGGGATTACTAATGATGCGAGATCATCTATCTCATGGATTTATCTGAATGAGCTTGACTAGAACAGTAAAGCTATGTCTGCCCAGTTCCTGTATGTCTACACCACTATCAGCCAGGGTTATGGCTGTAATCAAGTGTATTTGCTCAAACTCAGTGCTGGCCTTGCCAGATCTGATGACAGCAGCCCCAGGGTTGCAAGAGGATGGGGAAGAACAGTGTCTCTGCACTATGCATTGGGGAAGTCAATTGTCTTGGGTATAAAGCAGTTTAAATGCACATAAAATTTGGATTATCTTGGATATAAATGTATATAAAATATGGATTCTTTTATTGAGCCAGAGTGAATCATGCAAACTGGGAAGTGTTGTGTAAGGCATAAGCAAGCAGTGAGTCTCTGTGGCATCAACTCTCTGTTCTTCAGTCTGTCCATACCATGGTTCCAAATGTGCCTATGTTGCCTGGGCAAAATTTCCCATTACTCTGTGAAATGTAGTCCTCTGCTGCTTTAGTTAATGGAGGGCTGAGGAAGGCATGCATTTTTATGGGAATGTGTTGCTCTTCCATGAAGATTAGATAGTTTTATGAAGTACATGTTAAAACACAAACTAAAATAATAGGTTGATGTAGAAATGATGAAGTGGAGACAGTCATAGTGTATGTGCCTGTGTACTGCACGCCCAAGGACAGTTTCAAAGTCAGTACATGGCCAGGAAATGCTGCTATTATCACTATCCCTGCAAACTTAATTGGATTCCTTGTATAGATGCATTGTAACACCACTTTTAATTACAGGATCACAATCTACTTTTTGCACAGAGTTCATTCCAAGCTCCTGACACAGAGAGTCAGAACGACTTTTGACTTTAATCTGTCTAGCACATCTACTGGCTCATTGTCTCTAATTGCTACTTTTGGAGAAGGGATAAACCCATATACTCTCCAATATTCTGAATGAGGTTTGCACATAAGCTTATTTTCCTGCAGTCCCTTTGAAGGGCATAGGGGCACATAGCATGGGAATCTAGTTTACAAATCCATACTGCAGTTCTTCACTAACTGTGCCCAGTACTTCTGCTCTCAGAAGAGCTGTGGTGCTCCTACAGAAAGCACAGATGAGCTACCAGGCACCAGCACCAAGAGAAGCACTGAACACTACACCTCAATGTGGCAGCTGAGTGCTGAGGTCCTTGCAAATAGCTCAGGGAAACCAGCACAGGATTCCCCATGAAGACACGCTTGGCCCCAGGAGAGAGTGACATCGGAAGCCTGTGTGCTTCACACCAGTGCTGACAGAGCCACATGGCAGGAAAACAAACGTGACATGAGTGTCAAGACCTACGTGTGCAGATTGCTTGTAATTTTATAACTTTGATTTTGTATTTCTCTTTATTCTCAGATTAATAACCTAATAGATGAAGAAGCATTCTGCACTGGAACGTTGGTTTTGCTTTTTCCTTTCTTTTCATATGAGGATGTCAATGTTATTTACAGAAGTTATTAAACTACTTTTGGAAGACCATATTTGCCTTTTTGCCCTAAATAATTTTTGTTAACAAATTATTTTTACATTCTTGTTATCTTTTCTTCTTCTTCTTCTTCTTCTTGTTTTTTTAGGTTTTCAAATGGCCGATCCTTTTCTATATAATACTGGAGAAAGGTCCCACTATGGGTGCCTTGGACATGAAGTACAAATTGAGTACCTTAAGGCATATGTTTGTAGACCATCTTTTTCCACGGACAAAGCTGTGATCGTGGTTCATGACGTATTTGGATGGCGCTTCCCAGATATTAGATACATAGTTGATTTGATTGCAGGTCATGGATATATGTAAGCAACTTTCTTTCCTGTCTTCCCCTTAAATACACTGATAGATCACCAGGCCCAGAGCTAGGCATGGCACATGACGTTTCCAATACACATAAGACAACCATACCGTTTCAGTCTGAGTAAATAAAAAAGAAAATGGACAAAATATTTCCATGGAGCCGCCAAAGCTACTGACCCAGGAAAAATTGCTACCTGAGCACAAAGGCACGAGAAGTCTTGAAGTGCCTGTGTTTGTGCTTATGAAGCAGTGTGGGTGATCCAAAGAGAAACTGTGGTATCTATTTTAAGTTGTATAAGCTTTTCAGAACCAAACCTTTTGAACATTTGCTTTGCTTATAGCAGCAAAGAGTTACCTATGTGTTTATATAGAACCAAGAGGTTTCTTTAATTGCTTTATTTTTGTATTAAGTGTGTCCAAGGAAACAATGAACATGTATTTGTGGGTTTTGGTTGGGTTTTTTTCTATACAAAGACATATACTTTTAGTTAGCTGATTATCAGAATAGGATGAGTAAAACAGATTCAGACAGTGATCATGTAGATGTGTACGCTGGACTAGAAGATATTAGGAGACATTTAGACATCCACAGGTTCAATGAAAATTGACTGAATTCTGTATCTCACATAGAACCATCTGCCCAGACTTCTTCAAGGGGACAGAACCCTGGAAATCTACTGATCACTGGGCTGACTTTCCTGACTGGATGAAAAATCATGATCCTATGAAAGTAGACAAGTAAGATACGTATTTGTACTTGAAATTTAAAAAGTATCCAGCAAACAAGGCGAATTTATATGAAATGTTAGAAGTGGCACCTCACAGCAGGGCAAGCTGGCTGCACAACAGTTTCTTATTCTGGGTGATTCTTCTGCGGTCCTGGGCACTGCCTTGGCTGGGATTTGAAAAGGATCATCTGCTCTGCCCATCACTCTGCTTATTTTCCCTATCTTGTTTTTCTGAGCCCTTTTCTGACTGTGTTATACTTGCCACACAGGCTCACAGTGTTTCATAGGCTATGAAATACCCAACACTGTCACCCACAAGTGCTTATTCTGTGCCCAGTTCCTCAAGATAAACAGGAAAATTCTTCTACAACTGCAGATATTATCTGCAGTTGTCACGTGCCCATCTTGCTCTCTGCCTTGCAGATTATGAGCGATACTGATGAGATTCTGAGCAGCGCTACATAAAAGTTTGCCGGACTGACCATGACCTGAGATACATCTGATCAACTGTTCTATTTTTTCCAGTGTGAAATAGAGGGATCATTGTCTGTATAACAGTGCCTGTAACAAGGCTTCTCTGAATTATGGGAGGCACTGCTGTTTCTTCAGCATCTCTCACCACAGCTCAAAACTTCAGATGATAGTGAGGCAATGACACCCTACTACTCAGCTACCATCCTGCAAGCCACAAGTATTCTTCTGCCCCTGTCCAGGCGTTCAGCAACCACAGTCTATCTTCAGTGTCTCTCAGCAAAGTTTTTGACCATATAATTCCAGAAGCTGTGGCCAAATTTTTTAAAAAGACAAATGACTAACAACTATAAAAAAAATCCTACTCCAAAGAGGAGCAGATATGTGGGCACTGTCTTAAAAAGTTAAGATCTCAGGACATGATGTCCTGTCTTCTGAGGGATCACTTGTAGATGGCCTTTCCAGTTCAGATCCATTGCTCTTTCAGAGAACATGGAACCATGATTTTCTTAGTTTCCTTTCAAACAAAGCAAATCTGAGAGAGCATGGCTACAGGCCCAGGACAATGTCCTCTTCATGTCACTCTCATACTGGGGTTCTTTTGGTCAGCTTAACCACACCTGAATAACCATTCAACTCTACCTAATGTTTGAAAACATAGTTAATAGTTTACAAAGTCCACATTTAAACTTAATTTAAAACTCTGTAGACAATGAGGAAGATAAAATTATTGAGACCTCAGAAGTCAGCAATTAAAAAAAAAATTACTTGTTCTCACCTACAATAAAATATTTTTCATGTTTTGTTTTCACTGCACCTCATGCAAAAGTTATTTTTAAACATTGTTTAAAATTGTTTATTTATGTATTTCTGTTTATTTTATGTAAATATTTACTGACAATGCTATTTGAGTAATTGCTACTTTAGCATAACATTCTTGCATGTGGGCTTGTTAAGATATTTTAGTATTAAGTTGTGTAAATAGGAAGGACATAGGAAAAATCTTTATCTAAATAGGTGAACTCTGTAGAGATAGTACAGTAAAGCTTATCTAGTCCTACAGTCCATAATGCAAGATGTTGTTCTACTTGCAGATATGTCTTGTCTTTAGTTGTCCTGTCCTAGACAAAGTGATTCAAATAAAAATTTACTAATTTTGAAAACAAAGGAGCAGGTGACAATTCAGGTAAGTATTTAAGTGCCTACACCTGTACTTCCCTAAACTAGGACCACAGATGTTAACTGTCATTTAACAATAGAAGCCACTGCTCTAGCCTGAAATGTGCTTTTTTAAGTAATCTCCGTTTTAAATGATTGAAGGTGCAGACACAGAAAAAATAATATGCGTGTCTTTTAATTTACTTCTTAAGTTGTTAAGTATTGGTTCTGCAATAGATTCCTTAGTTTACTTTTCTTTATATGTCTTAGGGAAGCTGATGTTGTCTTGAAGTATCTAAAGGAACAATGCGGTGCAAAGAAGATTGGTATCGTTGGGTTTTCCTGGGGTGGAATGGCAGTACATCACTTGATGCTGAAAAATCCTCAATTAACCGCTGGGGTGTCCCTCTATGGTAGTGTAGAACACATGAAAACTTACTTGGGTTCACATGACTGTGCATAGTTTGTAATTCTACTTATTGCTTTGTATCAGTTTCTATAAATACTCAACTCAAAGGTGAGTTGCTGATTTTAATTATGGTTATTTCAGCAATACGCTATATTGGTGTAAAAATATTAAGGATATTGTAAACCTGTAAACAAAAAAAATTTCATTCCTTGTTTTAGGAGAGCAGGGAAATATGCTTTCCAAATGCTTGTTCTCCATCCAAATAGCCACTGTCCTGATCTAAGTAATGTACCTAATGAGTAAACTTAAATAGAAATGTTCTCTTTTATTTGCAATTTATCTCACAGTAATGCTAACCTCACTAACTGACTGTTTCTCAAAACATTATAGGAATAGTTAGAGACTCCGAAGAAAGATACAGTTTACTAAATCCCACATTTTTCATTTTTGGTGAGAAAGACCACACTATTTCTTTGGATCAGGTGAGTTGTTGTTCTGGAAAGACTTCTTTTCCCATAGTTCATTTATTCTACACAGAAATTCCTGTTAGAAACCATTTTCACATACAAAAAATTTAGACAGGTTGGATGGTTCTGTTTATATTTCAACTTCCCCCCTATCTTGTTTAGGTTATTCAAAGCTTCTTTTTTGAGGTAAGAAATACAGTAAAGAACAGTCTTTGAGTGGCTAGATAAGCAGCGTGTGAAATTGGGCAGGGATATCCAACTTGGTATAAACCAAGCATCTCAAAAACTTGTATACTACTGCTCTGGGTGAGAAATCAGGTAGCTAAACCACTGAATTTGGACACTGAATGGGAAAGAAAAGTAGTTTCAGTTTAGTAACTGAACTTTCTGTTGATGGGGACCAATGACTAACTGCTTTTGCTACAAAAAGGCAAAATGAACTGTGTCAAAAGAGTGGGCATGACTTTTAGCTGAGACAACAACAATTTGTAGACTCAAATGTTTTGACTCCTGGCTGCCATCTATGTTCTGATAGAACCCCTACTGTAAACATATGTGAGAGGCTGCATAAATATATGGGTAGGAAACTGGTGCCCTCTTCTGTGCATAAATTCTTTTTCTTCAGTGACAAGGATGACACACCACCTCTACCACAGCTTGTTTTTCAGGGGAGGGTTTGACTGGAAAACTGTCAGTGTGCTCTGGGAATGCAGAAGTCATTTAGTATTTGCTTCTCACTGCATTAGTCAACATATTCATCTATACCTCATATGTGTCTCCTCTGCAGAGGAAAACAAATCCTTCATGCCCTGTCCTCATTTTATGGCAAGCGTGTCTTTCGCCCAAGGGCACAATTTTAGCAAATGCATTTTTTCTGTTGTGTTACACATTGAAATTCCGCCTTTTTCTCCTGAAGCTTTCTTTCTGTGCAGATCGTAAAAGTAAAAAATTTTTGCATTAAAAAACCCAACCTCAAATATATAGTATTCTGTACTGAAAAAAGGGCTCTATATAAAAAAACCCCAAAACTAAACAACAAAAAATACATGAAATAAATTACAATACTCTCTCTAATCTGTGCAATGGGCAGAAGTAAGCTTGTGGGGCAAAATAGGGGTTCATTCTTCTATTTTCTGACTTTTAATGGAAATAAGCACAAACTGTACCATCAAATGCATTTGAGTACATAAACACATTATTAGTACTTTCTATGCACTAATCACCAAAATATTGTGCAAGAGCAATGCCTTTTTGTTCAGTAAACTAAAAAAAAAACCAACAAAAAGCCTTCCATGTTTTCTTATACTCTGTTACTAAGCCTATGAAAATGTTTTGGACTGATGATCACTGAATTTTATGGAATATGTTCTCTCAAGATCAGAGCTTCAGGTGTAGGTTACAACCCTGAGAGTCTGAACAGAAACAGATCTATTCCTTTACGGCAGTGCAATTTACCAAACCATCTTTGCTGCAACAGTTGAGGTTCTTAGACTCACCCATACTTAAAAAAAAAAAAAAAAAAAGCTCCAATCTTACCCCCAAAGAGGCATTTTCTCTATGAGAAACAGCAAATTTGGAAAACTTAAAAAAACCCCAAAATGTAATGAAAAAAAAAAATGTTTTTTTTCCTCAGATCTTCTTATTGGAGGACAAGCTGAAACAGTATTGCAAAGTTCCGTATAAAATTAAAGTCTATCCAGGGCAAGTTCATGGGTTTGCACAACTGAAGCCAGAAGATATGAAACCTGATGATAAACCTTATATTGAAGAAGCCAGAAGGGATATGATTGATTGGATCAAAATGTTTGTTTGACAATAGCAGAAAGAAATGCTAGGCTTCAAGATCAGTGATTGATTTAATTTGAGAGAAGTCGGGAAAAATATCTCATTTTGAAAGCTGTCATAAACTAAAATAAGAATGTTTTAATTTATAGCTTTAAATTATTTTTGACAATATTTACTGAAGATTGTGAAATAAAAGACTAAAGGATGATTAGGCATTTAAAAGGTTTTTGAAGTTGTCTTGCTTTTTATCTACTTCATTATTTTACATTATGACCTTGATATTCATGATAGTGTTTATCTGTTTTTCTTTGCTAGTCAGCATGATTTCATCATGACTTTACTTGAGTAATTTCAGGGTTTATTTTGGTATGAAGATTGGTGGTCATAGGTGTTCACATGGAAGTACCCTGGGTTTGCATACAGACATTTTCTTTTATTATCTACAAAGTATTTTTCTCAGCTGTA
Organism: Sitta carolinensis; assembly: GCA_032173965.1. Classification (NCBI taxonomy): domain Eukaryota; kingdom Metazoa; phylum Chordata; class Aves; order Passeriformes; family Sittidae; genus Sitta; species Sitta carolinensis. The sequence goes on from CM063284.1 coordinate 81,170,177, forward strand.
CCGGGCAATGAAACAAACACTTGGCTATACTAAAGAGTTAGGAAGAAATGATGTTGTAAAGTGACACCCTCCAGCAATTCCCTTGGCAGTATTAAGAAGGGTATTTCTAGTATTTCTTCATCAACATCAAGGAAAAACATAAACAGTCCCTCCCGTAGAAGTAACCCAGACATGAACAGTGCAGAAACAGTGGGTTTGATGTCATGATGAAATTGTGGTGATCAGTCACAGGCCTCATGCAATCCTCATTATATTTTTTGCTTCACATTTTATCCTTGTTCCTCTCTCAAGTTCTTCCCCTTTTTCACCCTTATATCCTCTCAACAACATAATGTATAAACAAAAATAAGCATCCCCATGTACACTCTGCCTTGTGTGCTTTTTGAATTCCATTGCCTTGGTAAGGACTTGGCAATTAGTGTTTACTCAGAGATTCTCTAAGGAACCCATCACCCTTTTTATTTTCTATATCTGTCATTTCTCACCCTGTCACCTTGTTAATGTTGCCTTAAGTTAAGGCTAGCTAGCAAAGTTAATATGAGTTTCCCTTTGATACCAGGCAGTCTGGCAGTTTCACACGTTCTTATCCTAGCAGTGTAACTATATGGTCACGGCATGCTCGTTTTCCACACACCTCAACAGACTGAGTATGTTAAACAATACTTGCTTGATGAGCCTCTTAAAAGGGCTTACACTTTTTCATGTACTCAGAGTTAGATGCATGGGAGAAATACCAACGCGATATTCTCAAGAGGCCAAAAAAGCCCCAAAACTTCACTGGCAACTATAGAAAATCAGAGAACTTTGGAAAAAGGTTTAGAGCAGCATTCTATCAACATAAAACATCTCACGAAGTGTTAAACTTGTCTATTCAACAAAGTCCAAACCCACTAAGTTTAAATTATTCAAAACTCCAAGAGGAGGGAATTAGAAAAGGAAGAAACAAAGACAGAAAAGATACAGAAAAGAATAAGTATAGCTACCATTCCTAGTTCCAGCAGTGTCCAGTCTCTCACAGTTGCATGCCCAGCTGTATTAATGCATTTAAATATTTTAGAATCCTTATTCAATATGTCAATAGCTGGTCCTGTTTAATTACAGGAAAGGTGCCATTTCTATGTGTGAGATCCTGATTTTTGATAATTACTCCTTCTGACATGAGCAGTAATTCCTCTAACACTCTGTTGCTTGCAAAAGAGCTGACATTTCAGTACCCTTCTCCTTGCACCTTCTATTACACAGACGCCCAGACACAGTCAGATCCATATGCAGTCATTTTGTGTGGGTGTATAAAGAAATATCACCACTGTGCCATAAGAAATCTGGAGAACCAAGTGTCTTTATGGAATACAACCCTGATGGTGAAAGCATGGATTTGGCAGCAGCTTCCTTGCCTTGCCTTGCCTTGCCTCGCCTTGCCTTGCCTTGCCAGAGAACTGTCTCTTAAGATTGTTTGCTGCCTTAATTTCTGGGGAAGATGGTGAGCCATCTCTGGGCAATTGTGAGCCCAGTCATAAAAATTATATTGTGAGACCACTTCAGATGGAAAATATTTATATCCATGAACTTTAACTAATAGGGGAATCTGTGCTGCTTATTTCCCAAGTCTGAGATTCTGCTTTGCAGTCAATGAGTTTTCAGGTGGAAGAAGAAAGAAGGATTTTCTCTCTGTGTGTGTTTGTGTGTTTTGTGTGTGTGTTAAAAGGACATTTTAAGGTATGTGAACATAGTAATTTTTCTTTTCTATTGTATTGGGGACCTTGAAATCCATGACACAGGTGTTTATCTCTTTAGGACTGACAAAATTACACAACCAAGGTCACTGTTGTACATTACAATGTGAACTGTAAGGTGCAGTACAATACATTTATCATCGGTGTGACTTGCTGCTATTTGCCATCCAAAAAATGCTGGAACTGAGACTCTTTTGTTCTTCTGATACTGGTAAATAACCCTGGTCTACTGCCTTGTTGTGCATGACAAAGGGTTAAGGACTGAAGACATTATTAATTTATGTAATACTTGCATTTAGACTGTCCATATTCATGCAGGAGATTGTTAGATTTGTCTTCTTTTAGAATCACTACAGTCAAGCACTTAAGCTTTTGCTTTTTAATTTTGACGAACAGCATAGAAAAATGGATGCACAAATTTTCCAGACAAACTAGGAACAGAATGTTTTCCAAAGGCAAAGGAGGACATGAATGTGCCTAAGATGACCTTAAAATGGATGCATGCAGACCTGCCTAGATCACAGTCCTAGGACTAAGCAGGCTTAATTTGCTGCAAAAAGGACACACATATGCTGAAATGATCCTGACTTGTCCTGGGAAGATGGTGGCTGAGAGTGTGTTGACACAAACAAATAATTTACTAGACCTAGCCAATAGCTGCCTTCATGGTTCTCAGGAATGAAGGAAGGCATCAGAAGCAGGTTATAGGCCAAAATTAACTCAGGGCCACAAAGATGGTAAGAGGGCTGGAGCACCTTTCCTGTGGAGATAGGGTGAGAGAGTTAGGGTTGTTCAGTCTGTATTTCAGCAAGGCTGGGGATTGGGGGGTCTGGGCTGGGGGGCTGCCTCCATCTCCACCCTCCATGGGTGCAGTGGAGAAGGTTGTGCAGGAGGGCACAGGGGAAGGTGAGGAGGCAGCAAGCATTAGGGGAACCATGGAGCTCTGAGATGTTTCACAACTTCTCTGGGGCTACCTGCCCAGAGAAATGACAGAATCTCCCTCTTTGGAGAGTTTCAAGACCTTCAGGATGAGTGAAACTTTGAGTGGTGTGGTCTCATCCTGGTCCATAGGAGATTGGACAAGGTGAGTTTCAAGGGCACCTTCAACCTCCAATCTCCTTTGATCCTCAAAATCCCATGATGACCTGACCTGGTACTTTCAGTGCATGTCTGTTACCCGTGTTCCCAGAGGGTTGTACCAGCAGTATCTTGTGTTGCCAAACACTGAGGCCCAAGTCCCACAATGTTTCCATGTGTGCCAAGGAGAGCTCCAGGCCCTCGGCACCACTCATGTGCCTACATAACCTCAGAAGAATTCTCCAAGTGTCATGGCTTTGTGAAGGCAGTGCCATACATGATGTCATTTTTGTAGGAGACAAGGGATGAGCATAATGAAATGGAAATAAGAGTTTGGGGAGTTGTAAAAGCAGTGTCTGCTGTAGTTTGTCCTGAAGTAAACAATGCTGGTTGCATTATTTGTGTTAAAACCTGTTTGAAGTGGGATGGAAACATGCACTGCATGTGCAACAGCTTTTTCCTTGTTTTCTTAAAAATAAGCATTCAGTGGGGAGCCTCTTTAGGTGATGCTTGTCCCTGTGATCCAGGTGTCGTGGGTGTGGGATAGTGTGTGTGGGATGTGGCTGTGTGTTGTGTAAACAGATTTTATAGGAGAGATGTGAAAGACTGCTTGTACTCTTCACCAAAGGCACCAAAACATGGGTCATCAGGGCTGGCACAGGGTGTCTCCAGCTATTCTGGGCATCCAGGTTCTCCTGCTGCTCACAGTATGTGGCCACATGTGCTGTGGCCTCTGGGGTGCCTGAGAAATTGGCCCTTGGGTTGGTTAGTCGACCTTGCTGGTGGTGGATGCCCTGACATCATCTCTGCTTACCCTTCTCTTTTCTCATTCCTGTTCTTCAGTGAGCAGGTAAGGAGTTTACAAGTAGTACATAAAAGTGCCCTTCAAGTCTTTCTTTAAAAGCTGTACTGAGGCAGGACGCCTCATACCTACATAAATGGGAGGGTGTTTGCCTTGAGAGAAGGAAATGAGGCGGTTTTTGCACTTCTCAGCCTAGGCATAACTCCAGTTTAGGTGAGATCTGCTGCAGTTGGTTATCACAGCTTGTTTCCAGCACTGCATTAACAGCACCGTGGTTAACAGCTTCACAGCCAGACCACATTTGCTCCAGGAAACGTCCACAAGATGGGGCCCCTTTCCTTGACAGCCACGAAGAAGACTTTTAGGGACTTTGGCTCTAATTACAGTAATCCACACTCTGAATGGTCCCTGTCAAATCCTGCAGTAAAAGTACACCAGTGTCAGAGGAAACCTGGCTTCCTAGTGAGTGGAAGCTGTAGCAAGCAAAGCTGTTGAATGTTATCTCTGTGTGCAGCAAGGCACCAGCTTGTTGGGTTGTGATAAAAGGAGGAATGTCACCTGCTCATTAGGAGTCCGTAGTTATTCAGAGAAAACACTGGTTGTCATACAGCATCATCACGCCCTGCATTTTATTTTGCACTACTGAATATTTATCAGTTTATCTCCTGTATATAGCAAAATCAAATTACCTTGGGATATCATTAGAACTTGATAAGCCAGTAAGTTGGAAGAAGTGTGATTTGAATTTTAACCCAAGGGTATTCTCTTTATGCTTGCTCATCATGAGTCAGATCCTTCTTTTTCCAATATAAGCTAGTATAAATAGAGTTACACTAAGCTGCTTAAAGGAATTTTAACTGTGGCAAACAGTATTAGTTCCAAAATGCAGAGTTAATCCCCTTGCAATTCTCTGTTATAGTTATTTGGTCAAATAGTGCAAAATCACTTTACAATTCCTCAGCAAACTAAAACTCAATTGAGAGGGGGCAGCCCAAATATTTGTCACTGGAAAAGTAGTATTCAAAGAATAGCAGCTAGTAAATCTGAATTTCTACCACCCAAGTACAACCATTTCTCACTAGAGGCAGAGGTTACCTCTACTACAGAATGAAGTATTGTGGATTTGTGTCTGACACTCCTACGCTGTATGAGAAAATGGGGAGTAGCCACCTTGATGACATGCCATAGAAGGAGCTGGACAAGGACTGATGAGCAATGGGAATAATAAATAGATGGATGAAGGAGAAGGCAGAGAAGCATTTCAAACTACTGCTAATTGGAGTCCTGTTACCTATTTCTGTGTTGATGCTATAGTCTCAGGCCCACTGCTGTGAGAGAACAGCACAGATGCTGTTGTGCTGTGGCTGCAATATTAGGAGTTCACAGATCAGACTCTGTCCAAACTGGGTCTTACCCAAATTGTTTTGCTATTCGGTTTTATTTTCTAGAGAGGGTTTATGTGGTAAACTAAATATTGAAACTGTTTTTAATACCTTTTACCGCATTACAATTGTAGCAGAGAAATTGAAGTAGGATTATTGGAAGTGTATTGGAGGTTTTGGCACCTTTTTTAATTAGTTAGAAAATCTAGAATGGGATAAATAACTAGGATATATTCCAAACAAAGAGCAGTTAAGCATTGAAGAGCGCATTTGATTTTATTGGCAGCATGCTGCATTTCACTTTAGTAAGGGGACCAGCCAGACCAAGGAATATTCCAGTACATGCATTTACATGGAAATAAGCAAACAGTTCCATTTTGATCAGTTAAGTGTGACAGCAGAGCAAGGTTAAACAGCTTCTCAGATTAGTGTAGAATAAATGCTCTATGTATGACTGCATAATGCCTGTGAAGGGGAAGAGTAGGGATCACCAAATGATAGCTTGGTTTAAAAAGATGCTACAGTGGCCTGTCTCCTTTTGAAAGATACAAGAATCTAATCTGAGCTTGAGGGTTTCTTCTGAGAAGACCTCCTAGGTCATAAACTCTATAGAAACTTTTCTTCACTTGAGAAATGGGGTAGTTTCATCTTGTCCTTTAAAATGTATACCTCTGGAGTAGTTATGTATCTGTGCTGTATGAGGATGTGTTATATGCACAGCACTGCTGTATGTCTCTATTCTTCTGACCACTCTCAGTTCAGATTGCACAGTTTATAACTTTGCAAAGAAACCCTCTGCTGATTTACCTTCTTCAAGCTGATTTATTAGAACGTTTAGAGATGCCACTTAATGATGGGTTCCCTGAGAAAGGATTATACATGGCAGGGGATACAAGAGACCAGCAAAGTGCATGTGGGAAGCAGCAGCTTAGGATTCCTAAAGAGAAAGGGAAAGGGAACAAACAGAATGAAAGCTTGAAGGGAACAGTAGTCAGAAAAACAGAATGATGACAGTGGGATCCCACAGGAGATACAGTGTAAGGTTAGCAGGTGCCAGCGAGTGAGGAGGAACTGTAAGACCACATGAGAGGAATGGTTATGAAGCACAGTGTGTGGGGACATCACATGGAAATGTAGTTATCACATGCCGAATTGCTCCAGGCACAAAGCTAGGAGTGGTGGACTGACATAAACCCTTCCTCTGGCCTTAGCACACTTATGGGTTATGCTGACTGACCTGAAATTCATGAATGTTTATGGTATAAGCCTGTCAACAGCCTGTTTACAATAAACACCTGGAATTTCCCTTCCAACCTTGCTGTACCAAGTGGGTATTGGGTGTCTGGAGGGGGCTGGGGAGGACTGCATGAAGATTGACTCATAATCATAGTTGTTATTGCAGATAACAACTGGTTTTCATTTCTGCTTTCCTGCAGATTCCTAGATGGCTGATGAATGAGGCCCTGCCCGTGTGATACTGGAGGCAGATTTGACTATGAGGGTTGTGGGGCAGGAAGTACAAGTTGAGCACATCAAGGTGTACATTTGCAAACCACCTGCCAGCACAGGCAAATCTGTGATTGTGATTCATGATATGTTTGGATGGCAACTCCCAAACACCAGATACATAGCTGATATGCTAACAACTAATGATACATGTAAGAAATCTTTTATTCTCCAAGAAATCTCACTCTATGATTTCTAGCCTTACATTAGAACTGCTATATGTGAAAGGAAACTATTACCAGGGCAGTCTGAGCAATATATTTCCATAATACAAACCTAAAGAGGAACATTGCTGTAGAGCATGGCAGAGTACAGCATACTTCCTTCATTCTTTGCTGTTTACAGAAGAAGTGACTGCACACATAGAATGCATAGAATATTGAAAATACTATGCAGTAAAAAGTGATGCTGCTTACTTTCCCGACAAGGTGAGATGGCTTTTAAAAATAGTGTATTCTGAAACACAAGTTTGTATTCTGTTTTTGCAAGCCTTTTAAAAATAAACTTATTCAATCTGAGTTAAATGATGTGATTTAAAAAAACTTTCCATCTGCAGAAATATGAATTATTGCATATATTTTGAATATAATATTGAATATGTGCATATGAATGGTTCATAGGCACACATGGATATTAATCTCCTTCCCCCTTCAAAAACTTTCACATTCATTTTCAATGTCCTGCAACAGTTAAACTCCAAAATGCAGAAAAATCTTGTGATAACCGGATATGGTACAATATACTGCATTTGCTTTATACATTACAGACATTCACATAGGCATGCAGTACCAAAAGGCAAACCTCCACATGATTCTGTAGAAGTTTAGTTTGGAGAGATAGTGCCTTTAATGCCTTGAGCCTGTGGAGCATGAGGGAAACCAGATGTCAGCAGACAGTTGTGGTGTGGCTGAGATCTGTCTGTGGAACTGAAAGGGGGAGAAACTGTCTCTGGAGGAAAAACTCTACCTTTGCAAGCATTAGGGTTTTCTGATACACTGGAACAATGCAAGGGTCTATTGTCTGCTCCCTGTTACTGTCTTCCCTGCAGACTGGACATCCCCTATTCTGCTCCAAGTTTGGAAGTATGTTTGTCTTGTGACCAAATGCGAGTGTTCTCAACGTAAGACTGGATGCACACCCTTCATGCTGCGCAGGATACTGGCAAATCACTTCTACGACAATGTGCTGCTTTGTTACAGTAAGAGTATGCTCTGTCAAAAGTGCTCAGTGTCTGATCAATTGGTATTTTTCCATACTACCTTGCAAATTTTCCCTATTTCAAGCTATGCCATAGCTATTTCAAGCTATTCAAGCTATGCCATACTTGTTTTTGGGATACTTTCTTTCCCTCCACCTGAACTGTAAGAATGTGGTGGTCAAGGGAAGAAGGCTTCAGGAGAATTGAGTGTTTTCAGGCAGCAGTGTCTGAATGAAGAGATGCTGTATGTGTCTTCCAAGATGCTGTTGAACTGGTGCAGCAATGTTTACTGAGAGGAAACTATAGGGATTTTCTCCTAGTACAGTATGGGAGGAGCTATGGGAACTCCATTTCAGAGATTGTATTAAGCCTGATGGCTAGTATCACTTTATTAGATCAGTTTGAGTGGGAAAATCTGTTCTGCATGGGTTTAGGAAGGTTCGCTTTCACAGTGTGTTCCTGACAGATTCTTATCCAAAGACTGCAGTTTTGCCCATACATTTCCAAATACATTTATGCTCTGGATGACACTGTTGATTTTTTTTTTAATAGAAATTTTAGAAATGATCAAACAAGGTGAAGAAAAATAAATGCTTGCAACGTACTTTAGTCTGATTTAGGCCAAATTGATCCAGTCATTTCACTGTGTTCAGTAACATCCATGAGGTGTGTCTGAGGATGGAGAGAGCCAAAGACATTTTAATAAGTGATTGCTGTTTCTCAGAGATCCCATTGATTCCAACTGGGATGGGCTTGGGAGAAACACACAGCAGCACCTGGTGGTGATCTAGTGATGGCAGCCTCCAGAACGCCTTCCTCATGAGGAAACTGTGTCCTCCACTAGTGAGTGCACTGACACAACTCTGCTGCTGGTCACACGACACATTTCAGCCCAGGTCATCCTGGGCCAGGGTTTGCATCCCATGATGCAGGAACTCACTGCTAAGTGGGCTCTTACTGCGCTTCCCTTTTTCTGGTCACCAGATGAGTAAAACACTACTTCCCTTCATCCCACACAGTTTCCCTTCACTCGTTCTCTGCTGACCTCAGTCCATCAGGTGTCTGTTGTTTTGTTTTTTTTAGCTCATAAGTAAGCCTCGCCATTTTCTCTGTAGTAAACAACTATTTTATGTAATTGTCTTGGTTTACATGGAACCCATCAATGATGGATTTATGTTAAATGTTACATGTTGTATGCAAAATGTAATTTTTTGTAATCAGGACATAGTTTTACCATCTTTTTCAAGATCATGTGTAGTTTTACTGTGTATAGTTTCAAATTATGCACTTAAACACAGGTAAAATACAGATAAGAGTATTAATATTTTCCTGGTTTGTATCACAGAATGTATTTTGTGGTTTAGGCATTGAAAAAAGCATTTATATAAATATTTAAATGTTTTCTAATGCTCATCAGTATTTCTGTGGAATAGGTAGCAATATTATTTAAAAATATTACTTTCTTAGGGAAAAAAGATAATAAAAATTTGTCTGGGTAGAAACCTACCATGCAAAGAAGTGCCCCCAAAAATCTCAGTGTGTGACTAATGAATTCAATTTTGATTTTTGTGTTTTGTGTGTGCAGAGCCAGCTACCCAGACTTTTTTCAAGAAGAGAAGTTTAGAAGCTTTCTGATGAATTATCTGAATTTGAGAATTGGCTGAAAATTTGAGATGGCAGGAAATTACACAAGTAAAATATCAGGGACATGAATATCACATTGCCTGCTGCTGTCAGAAACTGCCTTTTTCCACTTTTTTGTTTGGTTTGTTTTTGTTTGGTTTGGGGTTTCTTTTGTTTTTGTTTTGTTTGAGATTGGATGCAGCTATTTTAGCTACACTAGCAAAAGTGGCCTTTTGAAATGACTTCCTAGAAGTGTATGGAATCAATGATATTGCCTTGAAGAGAATTCAAGGACAACTCTCTTAGTAGTAGCCTGGTGAAGAATTTTCATCATTTGTTGTTGGCAAAAGTTGCTTCCTCTGCTTCAAAAAGCCCAGCTTAAAAGTGCTCAGTGACTCAAATCGTGAGAAACCATAATTCTGATCTGGTGTCTCACTGAGTCTACAGACTGATCCTTTGAGGCGTTGTATGGAAAGAAGAAAGGAGTTATTGATTGTGCCAGAGAACTTTCCCAGCATGGTGTAATTGCCCCAGGGAGGTGATGGCTGCATCATCAGGCAGAGTGGGGGCCAGTGGCTCCCTAGGGAACGCAGTGCTGGGAGCCAGGAGGAATATCACATCTTCTTCTCCTGTGTGCAATGCTGCCTGCACACTTATCAGCAAAGACCTGTCACTAGCAGGCTCTGCTGCCTTAATAACAGACAGGGAAGCTGCTGGCAAGACAGCACTCAGAAGGGGTCAGACTAATGAGAGGCAAATCTAATTAATTTTCCTGGGAGAGCAAATATCTTGGATTATTTGGAGTAGCTGTGTCGAACATTGCTGAATTTTGGTATTTGGTGAGAAGGTTATGGGAGGCATAACTGAACCATTTCCAGAGTGCTCCCATCTCAGAACGGACGGTTGTCTTGGAAACTTTTTAGCTTGGAATCTGTCCCCTGTCTGCTGCAATGGGAAGGCAGGGTTGGGTGCTGCCTGGCATTTCTTACAGGCAATTCACATGCTTCAAGTGTCAGTTCCAGTGAGGAAAGAATTTCTTGGCACTTAATTTGCTTGTTGTGTGTGTTTGTGTGCTGGCAGATAGCGTTGTGTTTTTGCAGTTGGTTTATTGGGGAATTTCTCTGGTGTGCCAGGGGGTGAGGAACTGGGGCTGGGAAGAGCCTGGAGGTGATATAAAAGACTGAACTGCCACCCCACTCCCACCAATTCTTTCTCTTTACTGTCTCTCCATGGTGACACATACTTCAGGGGTAAACAGGTATTTTCAGAACACAGCATATTGGCAAGATGTATTTCAGGCTACATTGTAAATTCTGAAAACATCTACCATGTTTGTTACATTGACTTCCCTGCAACAAATATCCCAGATGACAACTTAGAGTAGTTATTGTCAGCATTTTTCACTGGCTAATAAGTAGTATTTTCTAGAGAGGTTTTTACTACATTTCTATAAAAATTTGCAAAGCAAAAATTTGTCCAGCTTCTCACAGAATGGTAAGCTTTTTTAACTCTTAGGTAGGTATGCAATCAATATCCATTCTTTTCCAATCCATCCTTTTAGAGTTTTTTATATAGTTATGTTGTTTTTTAATAGAATCCCATTAAGAGACTTTTTTCTCTTTCTGATGATATCAGATTAGCAACTTCTAACTTCTTTAGCAACCTGAAATAAATAATTATTTAAAGTATGCAAAGGAAAATATAGTAGCAGCATAATACGGTGACAGTCATATGCGTCTCTATATTTTTGTATTTTCAAATACTGGTTTTACTATGGTTGCTTGATTTTCATTTTCTTACATGTTCCAGAGGAGCTGATGCTGTCCTGAAATACCTAAGGGAGAAGTGTGGTACAAAGAAATTAGGGGTCATTGGTTTTTGAGTGGGTGGTGTTGATGTAGGTCACCTGATGATCACGCATTCAGAATTAAAGGCTGGTGCATCTCTCTGTGGTAGTTAAATCCAAGAATGTCCTACAAGCAGGTACACATACATAAGCATATTGTGTAGCCTAAACACTTAATGTAGCATCATTTTTTCAAATGAGGCTATCACCTGATGAAGAGAGATTTTTTTAGCAGACTTGGAAGGACACTATGCAAAGAAGATGGTGGTGAGGATATTCATTCCTAGTGTTGGAATGGGTCATAGCAGCCATGTCCTTATTTTGGATCTGGGCAAACATGTCCTTGGGTCACTTTCCCAATTTAGTTTCCTTTTTCCTGTTTACTACTGCTCTGCATACTGCAGAGCCAGAACTTCACCCAGGAGCAGAGAGTGCTATTTTTGTGGTATCTGTTCTGTAAAGTTAGACTGCAGTTATTTTAACACCAGCTTTCCTTTATTGTAACACCAGCTTTCCTTTTGTGCTCTGCTCAAGAAGCTGGGATAGCTGAGCTGCCCTTTCCTGATGTTCTCAGAATGTACCTTTTGGAATGCTTACTAAAGCGTTGTTTGTCCCAGTCCATTTGAAGGAACTCAAGATTGTATGCACAGAAGATATCTTTGAAGTCTTAATTCAAATATTCAGTCTATATTAAGAAGCTGGCTTAAATAGAGTTTTAATGTGGAAAGGTATACTTTGAGAAGCCATGATCCCAGTAGCTTCAAAGTAAAGCTAGTATATATGGCTACATATTGTGTGAGATATGAAAAGTTCTCACTGTAGAAGCAGAATGCTCTATTTGAGTCTGGATTTCCCCTAAAATGTCAATCAAATATTTTGTTTTCATGTTTTCTAGGACTAATCAAGGATTCTGATGATATATCCAATCTCATGAACCCTAAATTTTTCATTTTTGCTGAAAGAGATTACTTCCTTCCTCTTCATCAAATATGCTAATAACCTCCATTATCTTTGATTTTTTGCATGCTTTAATTTCCATCCTAAATTGTGAGTTAAAACTCAGCCTCCTAATTGTGCTTGAAGATCAAAAAAAGAAGCAGAAAAATGGAACTAGACATAGAAGGGCTAATGTAACCTAGACAAAGAATTATGTGTATGTATATATATATATATATTTAAGTCTCTTTCTTTTGTAAAAGTATGGTTACTAACCCAAGTAAAAATGTTTTATTAAAATTCCACTGCTGTTTTGGAGTAATCTACTCAGGGACCTATCCTTTACTGTATGACACCTTTTGCTATTGGTCCTAGGAACCCATAAACCACGTAGGATGTGACAAATTGCATCCATATGTGTCTGTTAAAAGCTTTTTGTTCAGTTATAGTGTATGTGGCACTGTCATATATTTCACATATAGGAAATAACACTTTTGTTATGTCCATGTCTTTGCAATTGGAAGGCCTCCTTTTAACATATTTTCTAGATCCTGACTGCAAAAGTGGATGTCATGCTTTAACATGCTTTGAAATATTCTCCAGTTCCTTGAGATTCATATTAATGTTTGAAGTTAGACTAACGGTAAATTAATCTGTGTATTATGGCCCTTATTCATCTATGTTCCACATAAACCACAAGCCCAAAATTTAGGAACACATTGTTCAAACACATTGTTTGGTGAAGGTCATTTAGAGAGATGAAGCTTTTTTGGACTTGTAGCCTGGTGGCAGATGTGTATTTCGCAGGTGATGTAAGGGAGTACAAATATCTTTGTTTCAAAATTCGTGGCTAAGGTTATTCAGAGGGGGTTCTGTGAAACACTATAGATTCCTAAACTGATCAGTTTAGGAATTGAAGTGTACAATGCAATGTGCAGCCAGGACACTTTAATGTGAGGCTTACAATCATGGCCTCTGCCTGAAGAAGAAATCTCACATTTCAAGAACAGTCCATGTTTTTGAATTATGTATCTTGTTCCTTATTTTTTCTGTCACGTGACAGTGATATGACAGAATTCTCCATGTTGCAGCAGCTCAAGACTGCATCCCCCTCAACACCCATCCTCCATTTGTGGTCAGCAGTGGCTTTGCAGTGAACATCCCCCCCTTGCTGAACATCCTGGCAACCTGCGCTTCCGGGGATTTCTGAGCTAGATGTTGCCACTCCTGTGCTGTGTCCAATGGCCCCTGGTGGACCAAGAGTCTGTGGATTTTCCAGTCCCTTTTAGAATATGCTTGAGCTGCTGACCTTTAGCATGCCTTGTGACAGTGACTGCCATGGTTTAATTACACCTCATAATTAAAGAGGGAGAAAGGCTCGTGATCATTAGTTTGAATCCAGCTGCCTCGTATCTTCATCAGGCCCTGGTACTTCTAAAGATGTAAGAAAAATAAACATGAGTGTATGTCCCTTTTCACCTCTTCAGTGCTACAGATAAAGACTCTAGATAATTTAAATGGGGAGAAAAATGTAATTTAAGGAAGTCTTAATTTTACTGATAATAGTCTCTCAAATAAAATATACTGTCAGAGAAATATTTCTAATGGTGTCTCTCACATAAATATAGTCAACAGTACTAATGTCTCTATTTCTCTTAATGGGATTGTTAAGGTTTCCCTACTTTACATGCTGCTAATGGCCCTCCATCTTTCTCATGTGGAGGTCTTGAGAGAATTCTGACCTGAAACTGCTGATTAACCGTTGATTTCCATGTGACACCACCTATATGTATATATAAATGCAGCTGTTTCCTGGGTGATACAGCTGTCATAACACATGTTTTCCAGGAGAAGAACGCAGAAGAATGCAGAAGTCTGGAAGTGTATTGTGCCTTAATTGCCCCAGTGTCAAACATGGGTAACTCCACATTAATAATGATGTTCTTTTAGCATTAGAAGGTGTGTTAATATGGGAGAGGAAAATCAGGACATCTATTCAGAGAAGAGCCATCATTCATAAATTCTGGAACAGCATGTGAACACTGTGAAGAAAGGAAAAAACACAAACTGACGTCAATATTTTCATAAAATGAAAGGGTAGATAGCTCCTGTACCATATTATCATAGTTATTTTATAAATGTGTATTTTATATATATGTATTTTTACATATATGTATATCCAGTACATATTATTATAGTTACTACAAGTACAGCCAGATAATTCATGATAAAACTGTAAGTCTCTGAGTAACAGCTGGAAATGTGAGATCTGAAAGAGGCAGGTGTGAAGTACAGCCAAATGCATGTACAGAGATCATGGATGCATTGAATTAAGTTATGACTTCTAAGTGAAAAATCAGCATTGATTGCCTATCTAGGCAATGAAACAACAGGAAATCAAATTAAAAGCACTTTAGTTTCCAAAGTTTAGATTTAATATTAAGGTAAATTGAAATAGTCTTTCATATAAAGCATTACTTCCAGGACCAAATGACTAAGAAAGTGGAATTGCGGTTAAACAGCTGTAGTGGTGAGAAGGCTCTGCAAGCACTGCTACCATTTTTATTTTCTTGTAATGATGAAAACTCACAGCTCTGCTCTCATGTCTTTGACTGCTGTTCTCCAACGTTGGTATGGAGTACCTAATGACCTTGTGTGCACACAAGTGGGAAGAGCCAAAAATGTAAAATAAAAGAGTTGGGGTTTGAGCCTTATGACTTTGCTCTGGAATTTTTGGATTAACTTTTTTTTCATTTGTTTGACTTTGTTTTAGGGATTGCAAACAAAGAGCACTAACAAAATTAATTAGAATATGAGCAAACACCTTACATATGAGGACTAAACTGTAAGACAAAAGTGTGGTAGACTAGCGTGCATTTAGTATACTTTATAGATGCACCTCTGAGGAAACAGGAAATTTTGGATTGCTAATACATTTAGCTAAAGGTCTTTGCAAAATAATCCTAATAGATCCATAAAAAGAAAATGAGGAGAATGGGAAAGTTAGAAAGGTCAGCCAGAGATTAAGAATGAAAAAGAAAACATAAATAAATATCCTGTGATAGGATAAAAATGTCTCCATTTTAAACACTTTCTGTATAGCTTGGAGGTTCAGAAATCTAGAAAGTTTTTGCTTTCTTACATGCTACTTATTTTCATTCTGAAGAGGAAATATTTTTCCTGTAGTGTATAGGCTTTTTCTTGTAGATATTTGAACTGATGTCTCTGCTTCACTACCTCACCCCACTGTTGACTTTAAATATGCTTTTTACCCATGGATGAATAATCTAAGGAACTAATTACTCCAATATAGTGTTTAAAAGTGGTGCGACCCCAGCCTTTAAAACCAAAGAAGCACCCTTAAAATAAAAAAAAAAAAAAAAAAAAAAAAAAAAAAAAAAAAAAAAATCTAGATGGAACGTTCAGCTAAATCAACATGTTTTCGAAACGGAAAGAAACATCCCTCCGGGGGTGAATACCATTTCGTGTCAACTCAGAAGAAGGCTTGGTACTCAGCTTGGGCAGCTCCTCCGGGCAGCGCACCCCGCCTACGCCGGCAGTGAAAGGAGAGCTTTAAAACGAGCCGTCCCTCCGCCGGGCGCAGAGATACGGGCAGCGGCTTATGTAACTCTCTCTTTTAAAGGAACCTGATCCTTTCGTTTTGTGAGTTGGCGCTTTGTTAGGGGATCGAATTCCACCGCAACCAGCCAGGCTGACTCCCGCCTCCTGCTTCTGCTGTCTCGCACGCTTGCAGTGCTACAGGTACGTGTGGGTTGGTTTGGGGTTTTTAAACCTCTGGCTCTTTTTTTTCCAGACATAGAACAAATGCTTGCGAGGTGTGACTCAGCATGTTCGGGAGACTTTCGTTTATTTGCAGGCAGAGTGCAAACTCATTTGAATGCAACTGGGGGTTACGTTCTTTTCTTTTCTTTTTTTTTTTTTTTTTTTTTTTTTTTTAAATGATGGTTCAGAAACCTTTTATTTTCCCTCCAGAGGAGGGGAAGACCTCTGAGGAGGAAGACTCAGGAGAGTGTGGTGAAAGTGATGGTGCCACACAGCAATATTGTTAGATTTTTACTGGCTGTATATTCAAGTATCTGAAAATTAATCCTCGTTTGGTCTTCCAATAAATTCTCAAGTGCTTGCAGGTGGAAATGGTGGTACACCAAGGCTATGGGTTTTCAGATCCTCCTAAAATAATAGCTTTGATAAATGTAAGAGGGGGAAATTAAATTTTAAGTAATGTTTCAATAGCATCTTAGAAATGGAAAAAGATGTTGTTTGTATGTACTACAGCAGATGCAGAAACACTGAAATGTCTTGCATGTGCTACAGAGCATGCAAGTCTATATGGCTTATAAACCATACAAACCAATGCTATCACTCATAATCTTGTATCTGAAGATGTTTTCATCAGTGAATATATCTGCATCTTTAAATATTTCGTGTTCTATGTGTTGCTTTACATTTTATCAGATACTATGAAATGTTTTCAATTAAAGCCTTTGAGGATATACTGGTAAGGGCACTGAACTTGTTTATGGAGTTCTGAAATATATAATCCCTGGTTTTGTTATATTTTCTGATTTAGTCTAATCAAAAGAAGATGGTAAATGGAAAGTTATGAACTTCATCCTATTATATATTTGCACTGTATTTTGCCTTATATGCTCATTTATTAATTCATTTTTTCCTGGTAAATGTATTTAAAACTTATTTTAAATTAGAAGGCCTATCTGTGAGACCACAACATGTAGGGGAAAAAGGCTTATTTAAAAAAGAAAAGGTAGAGTTCTAGTATAGATGTGTGCCCAGAGATAATAGAGATTTCAAATATGAAACAGCTTGGCTTGAACTGATCTGCAAAAATGAAGTTTCCTCATATCTACGTGCTAGCCCTGGTGGTATTACTTGGAAGATTCTGAATTTTAAAGTCTGCAAATCCAGAATATATTTGCCTCTAGAATTCTGTCCAATTTTGATGGCTGTCAAGTTGTTTGTTGACTTTCCTAAAGCTGTCCCTTTACTGACACAAGTCTTTAAGTCCCACTTGTCCAGGGACAGTTCAGTAATCTGCTTTTTCCTATTTTTCTCTGTATTTTTGACACAGTCAAGTTTGAAGATCCTTGTTTCTTTACCAGCAAAGTTTCTATGATAATACACATGATTTATCTGTAGAGGGCTTGGGCAAAGCTTTATCTAAATTCTTTTCATGTTCTTGAATCATTTGTAGATGCTCTCTGAATATCAAAAGAGTTATTCAGGTCTGCTCACTTAGTTGGTTAACCTAACTTTGATGGCAGAAAATCATTAACTTGAGTCCAATGAGCTACATACAAGTGTGTTAGATTCTGCTAGTACTTTTTGACCTTTGTGAATTACTTGTTTTTCATTTAAGCAATAGTTTGAAAAAAATTAACCATACTCTACTCCTACCTTCTTGATAAAAGATTTAACTCAAGTTTAAGGTCAGGGGTTTTTTCCCTATCTTGGAGTTTTAATGCATTCTTTATTTAATATTAAAGAAATGCAGTTTTATACTCTGACTTGTGCTGGTGCATTTTTCTTGGCATCTTTCTTAAGTATCCTTCTTCAGAAGTCTGCAATATCTGAGGCTGAAGCTGTTCAGAAAAAAATGATTTATAGACACATAAAATTTCAGTTACGTAGTATTTTATGTCCCTGGATGAAAATACATCACTTAATCTATGTACAGTTATATCTTTCTACACAGTAGCTGTTGTTTTTTTCCTTTCAAAATACTGAGTCTTGTATTAAGCTTTTACTGTCTACTAAAGAAAGCTATGCATTCCGACAGGAAATAGACATGATGAAGAGTGGAAGGACTGGCTTCATCACTATGTAAATAGTTTGTGATGGTTGCCTTGCTGCTTGCTCATAACTTTATTTTTACTGTACTACTCGTGGTAGGGCATGGAAATCCTAGCATGTGCCAGGTCCCTGCTGAAGACTTCATAACATAAGAAACACTAACAAGAGTCTCATTTGTGTTTGATAACCCAATGAGCTTATTGACTAATACTTCATTTTAGCTCAAATAGTAATGAGCATGTTCATCCTATTGCTGTAACGATTAAAAAATTCAATAGCCGATGATACTGCTGTCTTCTGAAGTTTTTCAGGGTGGCGTGCTTTGATATTCGCTACTGAATATTTTTTGTTCTTTAGTATCACACATGGCCAATGAATCGAGGCCCTGCCCCTGCGATATTGGAGACAGGTTTGACTATGGAGGCCGTGGGCAGGAGGTACAAGTTGGGCACATCAAGGCGTACGTCTGCAAACCTTCTGCCAGCACCGACAAAGCTGTGATCGTGATTCACGACATCTTTGGATGGCAACTGCCAAACACCAGATACATAGCTGATATGCTAACAACTAACGGATACATGTAAGAAATACTCCTGTTTCCAAAATGTCTTTTTCATGAGAAATTTTGCCGAACCAACTGTTTGTTTTTTTCATATAAGCCGTACAAATGGAAATAATTTCACAGTCTTTCTTTACCCCTGTATCCAAGGAGCTTTCTGTGAAAGTAGTCTGAAATAAATGAGTAGTCTTACCATAATGAGTTAGTAGGTAAGCACAGAAGAAGAGAGGGGAAACGATAAATTTTCTTATTCTGCATCTTTCATCCTCCATGAGCCTGCTTCCTCCCTTCCTCTGCGCAACTTGGCTGTTATGGTAAAAATTCCAAAGAAGCTGAAGATCTTTCTATGAAGGAAAAGCATACTTTTGCCAAATAGATAACCAAATTCTCAGATATGTGAAAAGCATATTGAGCATTCTCTTTCTTGTATTACTGGGTTAATGTTCCTTCTAGGCTAAATATACATACTGTGTAAATTATAGTTTCTTTGGTTTGGTTTTGGATTTCTTTTTTTAAGTTTGGTAGGAAACCACCAAGCATTTTCAGTTGCAGTTAACTATTTATCAAATTAAGTAATGAATTTCAAGAGGGAAAAATATAACTGGAAATTATACTACGTCTTCTTATAAGATGTAGAAAATTGAGGGTTGCTGGTATAATGCTTTGGTGTGGGTTAAGTACTATGTACTCAGCAAAATGAATTTGTTGTGTAGTACATATGGTCTTCCCTTTAATCCTTCTCCAGTATAATTTCATAGACATAAAATATTTTCATTTTTCTTGCAGAGCCATCTGCCCAGATTTTTTTGTGGGACAAGAAGCTTGGAAACCTTCTAATGACTGGGCATCTTTCAATGACTGGGTGAAAACAAGAGATGCCGGCAAAATAGACAAGTACAGCCATTGTTCCTTGTCCACCGAGGGACATCCGTATTTCACAGGAATTTTTGCCTCAGTAAAAATGTAAAATTAGAACCTAAATTATTAGTGGGTCAAATACAGCTGGATGCCCACAAATAGAAATTTCATGCAGCTCATGGGACAAGCTCATGGCTATGTGAGCGGTGCTTTACAAATAAAAGTAGACATTTGAAGAATAAAAGTGCCCAGTTTGTCTGGGCACAAAAAGTAGAAGCAAAATGAATGACTCAAAAGAAAAGAACCAGAAAAGGCTAGAAAATGCAGCTCACTCTGGCTACTTTGATCCCTCAGGAAGGCACAAATTCCATGGATTTTAGATTGGGTGCAAATGCAAACATTATGTAATGAAAGAACATTTCTTCTGTTTCCCATCAGATGACAGCTAGTTCAAAGCATACTGGTTTCCCACTTTTCTGTATTTTTCCCATTTTTACCTGATACATAGCTTGATTGCATAAAGTAACTGCTGATTTAGAAAAAACAATTTGAAATTTGCTTCCACAATTTTATAAAATATTTGTTATCCTTGTGAGAGATGCTTTGCAAGTAAGTCACATTTGTGATAACAGGATGCTCTTGACTGGATGTGTGCCTCAAACTTTTATTTGTGTTAGCCTATATGAAAACTACTGCTATTTGTGAAATTAGTTGGACTACTGTTCATAAAATCACCTCATGTCCTAGTAATTATGATCTAGGAAGTCTGATTATTTTCTCCTATGTCTTCTCTCCTGGAGTTTGTCTTGTATTTTAAAAATGAGTAATAGTAAAGTAGAGTTGCAGCCAAAAACCTAGACTACCACTCACTCGCTTTCACAAGAGGAACAGGGGAGAAAATATGGGAAACAAAGCAAGAAATCCCATGGGTTGAGATAAAGACAATTTGATAAGTAAGGGAAAGAGAAAAGACAGGAGTGACGCAAAGACAGTCACTCTGTCCCAGAAGCAGCCTGATGCTGAGCCAGTCTCTGAGCAGCTGCCACGAAGGTGACCAGAGAAACAGGTTAGAGTCTTAATTCACTTTCATTTGCATGTCTCAGAGAAGTTGATGTCGTCCTCAAGTATCTAAAGGACCAATGTGGTGCAAAGAAGATTGGTGTCATTGGGTTTTGCTGGGGAGGAGCGGCAGTGCAACATCTGATGCTGAAAAATCCTCATTTAAAGACCGGAGTGTCCGTCTATGGTAAGCCTGAAATACCTGCTGCATTCTGAGCAGAATACCAGTGCAGGAGGCAATTCTGTATTATATCTATTGCTGTAACAAAATTCAATGTGACATCCAGTGTAACAAGATGATTTTATTATAAATAATCTATAAGTGATTTGATTTTGCACTCACATTTTTACATTTAACTGTACCCAGCAAGATCTGTGTATTTGAAGAGTGACATGACCAGGATCGTATCTGTGAACATAGTGCCAAATGCCATGGCCTCATTGTGGCTGAGGTTCCTCTTGGCTGGCAATGACAAAAGGGCTTATAGGCACATCTTTTACATCTTTTAGATATCTTGTTACTGATAGCAAACATTTATTTTTGCTATTTTAAAACTCTGTTTTAAACCCTGTACTCTCACCCATTACTCAATGCATTTATGCTGCCTTTGAAATTTTCTTATTAACCTTCTGTACTTCTACAGAACCTACACCAGCTTATATCAATTAGAGGTGAAAGCAAATTGAAGGTATTTTTCCAGAAAGATTATTGGTATTGTTTTGCTGCACTGATATACTGATCAGCTGAGTTAATTCAACAGTGTTACTTGCTAATATTTTGCTTTTTTGTTGTAATAATCTCAGGAATGAAAAGAGTAGCCAGGGTGGCAGCTGGCTAGTTCTACTGTAACTTTTATTCAAATATATTTGAATAGTCAAAATTGCAATATCAATTTGTTATGAAATCATATCAGTGTAAATATATGTACACTGAAATCATAACCATGTATATGGAATGATGAATATTTACAATTACCTTAAAAATGGTCTTCCCGAGCCAGAAGTGAGCAGTTCCAAAGTGTCCGTCTCTCACAGAACCCGGTCTCTGACAGTGGCTGCTCAAAGCAACCCACAAAAATGGGGCAAGTATAACACTTCTTCCCTGATTTTTTTCCCACAGAACTCGTCTCTGGTTTCTTTTTCGCACATCTGATGTTATCTTCAATGACATGGCAAACGTTCCACAACAAAAGGGACTTTCAAGCAAAGCGTGTTAAATTCCATTACAAACTGATCTGCTGTAACTGATGAAAATGTCTCAAAGTTTCACTGTATAGATTTTGTAGTGTTTTAGCTACTTTAAATAGCATAACTCATTGTATGTATGTTTTTTTCTTCCTTAGGAGTGATCAGCCGTTTTGAGGACAAACACAGTTTGCTGCATCCTACCTTCTTCATTTTTGGTGAGAAGGATGACATTATTCCATTGGAGCAGGTGAGTTTCCCATCACAGATAATTTGTCTTTTTAATGCTTTTCATGCTTGTTTTGTTAATTTGGTTTTTAATGAACACAAAGTAGTAAACTAATTTGTACTTTTCTTTCACTAACTCTTACAGTACTTCTACACAAATTTATGTTGTTCATCCCCAAATCAAAAAGGTTTACCATGACACTAAAAATACTTTCTGTTCCTGTTCGAAAATTTGCATGAATTTCATCAGTTCCTAGGAAAAGAGCAAGAATCCAAAGAAAGCCTTCTGGCAAATTTAAGATAGGAGATGCCTTTTAGTAATACCAGTGGTCCATAAAATCTGTGTGTTCCATGGAATCACTTGTTACAGGAGAATTAAAAAGATCCTTTTCCTTTTTCCACTATCCTAGAGAGATAGTCTCCTTTCTGTCACTCTGTCAACAGGCATTCTCTGGAGCCTGAGTGGAGAATGATTGGAGAAAGGTGATTATCTGCCAAGGGGATCAAAAGGAAACACATTTTTATTGAGTGATGTTGGCTTTAACTTTCCTAGCAAAAATTCCAGTCACTTTGAGCTGCTGATTTTGTCTCTGCCCCTCCTCCCTCAACTTCAAATTAATTCAAACTCTTGCCCCATTTTTTTATGTGAGGTCTATCAGCAGGAAGTCATGCACTGTTCACATGATAACCTTCTCATAATGCTGAGCAGTAGGTTTTTTACCTTTACACATATTAATAGTAATTCATACAAAATTTTTTACATTTTATACAGAAACGTGCTGGTATCTTACTGGGGGAAAAAAAGCCTAGTTCAATAAAGCAAGTGCAGTAACAGAAATGCATTTAGGTATAAAATTAGTTGAAGAGAAAACAGTGGCAAGGATAAATTATGTCTGTCTTTCAGAAAAGTAAAAAATGAGGACAGTTTTGGGCTGTAAATAGAGAACATGTTAATCTTGTACTCAGCCAACATAGAATGTTCTGTGTTACAGGTCACCTTGCTGGAGCAGAAGCTTAAACAGAACTGTAAAGTTGATTATGAAGTTAAAATTTACCCTGGACAGACACATGGGTTTGTGCATCGCAAAAGAGAAGATATCAATCCTCAAGATAAACCTTATATTGAGGAAGGAAGAAAGGATATGATCAACTGGCTGAATAAATATATTTAAGTTAAATTAATGCAAATAAACAAAATCAGTTGTTCTAGAAAATCAGAAAATAATAAATACTACATTGCTTAAACTGCTCTTACAACCATAAAAATATTTTGTAAAACTCTTCTGCAATAACACTAACTTATTTGTACTTACCTTCTAAGTAGGGCCTTAGAAATGGCTTTTCAAATGTTGAAAGCTATAAATGTAAAAAAGGTTTTTAACACTGGTCTTTTATATTTTAAAATTATTAGAATTTCCTGTGGCATATTTTCTGACATCTGAAAGTTTAAATTTTTTATATCAGTGTCAAGATTATTAAAACTCATTGAAACTCTTCCCACGCTTGAGAAATTCTCTCCTTAAAGCTGTGTTCAGCATTGTTTAGCTGTGAGATTTTCAGCTTTTAGGTAAATATAATTCTGGGTTTGAAGGCTGGGAGATTTTCTTGGAAACAGAATATCCTATTCAGGATTCATGAAAAGAGAGCTAGAAAAGGGAAGGGGAAAGACAATGGAAAGAAAAGTATGGGAACAGATAGGGAGCTGCAAAAAGTTGGGAACCACGACTTGAAATGAAGAGATAAGAGGAAATCACATAATTCCACAATTTTCTTGATGCAAATCCTTCATCTCTCATGGTTTCAGGCAGTTGCCCTACCCACTGAACTTAATTCAGAGTTTAATCTAAACCAACCTCCACAAATCTTTATCATCAGGTTTCACTCTGCTGTGATTTAATTGTCTATTGTTATTGGTAGGGCACAGCCCATTCCTAGGACTAGGGGGAACATTACCCTCTTTCAGCTCCTTTGGACTCTGATAGTGTAATTCCAAAAAAATGTACGGTGAGGTCTTGCCTGTATTTGTGATGCTGAGGGAATAGGTCTGGCTAAAATACTGTACTGAATATTGCCTATTTTTCCCCTCAGGGAAATATGTGTGATCCCAGGGAGCTTTCACAGAATATTGCCTTTCAAGTTGCAGCCCCTCCATGCTTTCCCCACAACGTGTTTTCTTTTTGAGTTTGCTGCTGCCAGCCATGTCTAACAGCTCTCTCAAGAATTCATGTTCCCTCTGGCTTTTTTTCTAGCTAGGGGTCTAAGCAGTCTCTGGTGGAGTTGTAGCTGCATGTGTGCCTGAACTCCATGGTGTCTCTTTGGAGTCTCCCACAATGCGGGTTCCATCTCAGGTCCCAAATCCCAAGCAGTGCTTCAACCATCACTCCATTTCAACACCCTTCTTCTCATCACTCCTTCTCTCCTGCAATGCACTCTGTGTGTCCCATGAGAAAATAGTCCTCTTTGCAGCCCACTGGTAGATATTAAAAAAAATCTCCTATCTTTCAAAAAGATTTCATGCAGACCTCTGAAGCAAAAATGCAAAAATCTTCCTTTGCTCTTTGGTTTATGCCCTTGATCACTGAGTATTGCTGTTCTTTGGTTTGGACACTGCACATTGTGTTTCCATCTTCCTGCTCAATAATTTCAGGAGACATGAGCCTTCCATTCTTACTGGGTCCAGTCAGTGCAGGGAAAGCCTCTTCAGCTCTGCAGGGCATGGTTGCCATCAGTCATGCTGGAAGATACAGTTCCTCCTCACTGGAGGTGAGAAGCTACACCGATCCTGCCCTTGTGCTCAATCTGTGCAGATTCACGGTGACCTATAGACAGAGGGAATGGCCAGACAGTGACTTCTGTGCTTCCTGCCAGTCCTGGCACAGTTCTCAGCAGGTGGAACAGGAAGAGTTTCCCAGGAGAGAGCTGCAAACGCCTCCATGCACTGGCGTGGGCACATTTGATGTGTGTGCCTGCCCAGCTCTAGGGAATGGGAACATAGCACTGCCCAAACCTGCCTGGGAGGAAGAAATGTAGGTTTGTGATTCAGATAATCTGTAAAGTGTAAATTCAGTTCCCAGCTCTTGATTCTTGCCAATTTATTAGGGTTGCTATGAGAACTGAGAGAGATGATGAAATTCTCTACAACTGTTTTCTCATGTGGATTTTAAATAAAAGAGCCTTGCTTTCTCTGAAGGATAATCTCTTGTTTGGCAAACCTGCCCAGCTTGGTTTTTTATGTGAATGAACAGATGTCTTCGGGAATAAGGGATAAGTGTTGCCAAATTTTCCCTGAGATGGGGTAAGACTGTAAAACTGAAGAATATTTTGCCAAAATTAATTTTCCTTGGAGAATTCAGAGACTCTTGCTGTACGACAGGTGTTACATTTTATTATATATTTGTTTTTATAAAAAAAAAAAACAAAACAAAACCAAAAAAACATTAGAAAAGGTAATTGCCACCCAGTCAAGGGACATTATCCTGCTCTTCTACTCAGCTCTGGTGAGGCCACGTCTGGAGTGCTGTGTCCAGTTCTGGGCTCCTTAGTAAAAGAGAGACATGGAGTTCCTGTAATGAGTCCAGTGAAGGGCAACAAAGATGATGAGGGCACAGAAGCATCTCTCTTACAAGGAGAGGCTGGGACAACTGAGCCTGTTCAGCCTTGGGGAGATGACTGAGAGGGGTCCTCATCTGTGTCTATAAGAATCTGAAGAGAAGGGATCAAGAGGACAGAGACAGGCTCTTCTTGGTGGTGCCAAGCAATAGGACAAGAGGCAATGGGCAGAATGTGATTCACAGGAAGTTCCACCTGGACAGGAGGAAGAACTTCTTTACTGTGCAGGTGACCACGGACTGGAGCAGGTTGTGCAGAGTGGCTGTGAAGTCTCCTTCACTGAAGGTATTCCAGGACTGTCTGGATGCAATCCTGTGCAATGAGCTCTAGGACGACTCTGCTTGAGCAAGGAGGTTGGACCACATGTCCCACTGTGGTCTCTTCCAACCTTACCAGTGATTTTATGGTTCTGTAAAATGTACTAAGATGAAAGGCTCAGAAAACTCAATACTGGAACAAGCACTTCGGTAACATCTGTTATCTTTAATCAATTTAATATTACACTGGCTTAACTTCTACTCCCATTTGCTTATCTTTGTTACATGCCAAATGGGAGCCTTTTTATGGGTTTCATTTAAATCTTTATAGCAACAGTTTTTAATCCACAAAATGCCTCTTCAACTCTGTACCTTTTTCTGCATTGCTGTGTCAAGTTCACATTTAATGTTGGTTTTGTTTTTTTTTACTGTGGTGTCTAAGCCAGATAGCCACTGTTTTATCCTGTTCATTTTTCTCAGCTTTTTTGACTCCTAAATTGGAATGGGCTTGTAGTGTAGAGGCCATAGTCAGCAAAGACAAAGAAAAGTATTCCTGCTCCCCAACCCTCCCTGGACACACACATAGCAGAGCCGATATTCCCACAAAATAATGTGCACTCAGTCAGTATAAAAAAATGCCCACCACCTTCTGGCCTGCAGGCAGGAGGGCATCTGTGCTTTATAGTACATTATAAGAGACTGCACAGAGCCAACTGCACGAATGTAGGGAGCAGTTCTTCCTCAGCTGCAACCTCTGACTCCAAGGAACGCTTCTGCTAGGTCTTGAAAGGGCTTTTTTGTCTTATTTTTTCTTCAAAGGAGACTCTAGGGAAGGAGCTGAATGATAGCTATGCTGGATTAGTGAGGCTTCAGGGCTAGAAGCCTGACCAGAATTTGAACCTGATGGAATTTGAAGAATTGTTGGAAGATGTGATAGAGATGACTACACCAATAGATTCAGGTCCAGCTCATCTGAATGCCTTGTAACTCATTTTGGCCACATTTACAGGCATACTGAGTTTGCTATTTAGGACTGTAGCTGCCTGCATAGATTGTGATCAAACTGGACTCTGTGCCTTTAACTAATGAGATTTCAATGTATTTTGCCACAGACCAGGAGTGCCGGCTTAGGCTCTAGAAAGATGCACTGAAGGCACAATTTTTGAGGTAAGTTGTTTTGTCACAGGGACACAAAACAATCTAGTTTCATTTTATTTGAGGTAAGAAAAAATAAAGGTAGACCCACTGAAAATGCTTTAGTCAGAGCTCCCATGGGAAGAGCAATGGGAATTTGGTACCTACTTCCTTTTATGCCTTCAGAAGCCTGTAGCATAGTTTGCTTATTTTCTGGTTTCTCATGTTTGACGTTGAAGTTTATCAAAGCCCAGTGAATAACAGAATGCTAAATTTCAGAAAGTGAGGAGTAGAATGGGCTAATGAAGCTCCAAAACAAAGTTCCCCTTTCAGACCATCAGTGGAGCAGATGGTGACACCTGTGGCAATATAGTTCCTTTCCTTCCCTTCCTGCCTCTGCTGTATTAAGAGCTCGTGAGGAAATTTCACATCTGGGCTGGTAGTTTGCCCAGAACTTCAGCAAAGCTATGCTAATGTTATTTGTTAGGGGGATTGCAAGTTATTCCAACTGCACTAATGAACTGTTCTTCAGTTTTACTTCCAGGTGTTGAGCTTATAGATAGTTGACAATTTCTTTAAAGTTCTTAATTTTTTTCCAGAATCCTTAGAAAATTAAGAAAGTTGGTAAGAAAATTTAAATGGGTAGCTAAGCCAAAGTAAAAAACCTATATCCTTCTGTGAAGAAAAAAAAATTCTTTTTTCTCTGACTCCTTTGAGCAAAAAGCAGAAGGTAATTTTTAGGCATGGGTATTTGCAAGAAGAAAGAGATGCACGGGGAATGGATAAGCTTGCAAGAACTGTAGTTTGCAGTGTATGTGATGATGCTTTGGAGAGCAGTGAGCTGTGAAAGCTCTCCCTGTCAGTAGGACAGCAGTAGGGTAGCAGCTCAGGGTAGGTTAGCAGTGCAAGGTAAATTAATCCTGTTGGATGGCTTGAACAAAATGAGAGCTTCTTATTGTCCTGCCTTTCCCATTCTCCTCACCCAGCTGGTTTAGATCCAAAGTCACTCAGATTTTTTTCTTTCTGAGGCACAGATATACCCTGGGTAAAAATTAAAGGGACAGACTCACTCGTGTGTTATCTACTACAAATGAAATCAACTTCTGGCTCCAAGGGCAAGTAAAGTGGAGGTGGCCTCCTGCTCGGGGGTGTTCCTGATGTGTGCCGGTTGTATATCACACCTGTGTTCCCAGATGTGATATAAAAGATATATCTTTATGATATAAAGAGAGAAGAATGTTCTCTCTTTATAGTGGCATATAACGAATAGTGCAAGAAAAACTAAATAAATAAAATGGTGGGAATTTCTTTGATGATGTAACTGTGAAATCACATCATTAAAATCCCCTAAGCTGGAAAAATGGGAGTAACAATGTCCTGCAGCAACATTATTTGTTGCTGCTCATTTCCAGTGCACCCTTCGCTGATGCTCCTTTGCTCTGTAACACCAAGGCAGAGGGCAGCACTGATGTCCTTGACCATCTCAAGGCTGTTGCAAGCAACCATGAACTCGTTCTGCTCACAGTTTGAACTGGGCTAAAGCTGCACAGTCTCATCAGATGGGTGCTTTGCTTAAACAATCTTAGCACATTATATCAGCTTGAAATCATTATTCATAGCAAAGTGGGACTGGGCTTGTGCTGCAGTGACTGGCAGCAGGGCTAGAGGGCATAAAGTCCCATCTTTTTTGCCTCTGCAAAACACTGCTGAGGCCCAGACCTAATTATCTGTGTGCATAACATCTCACTCTTGCACAACTGCCACTTTTTGCAGATTAAATATCTGAGACCAGCTACTTATGGCTACCTGACTCCAGCAACCTAAGTGACTCCATGTGGAGCAGCAGAGACAACAGAACAGGAAGAGTTTTAGGATCTTTCCAGTAGGCCTGGGAAGAAGGAAGCAGAAGGAGGCTGATAAAGCTGGAACAGACAAAAAGTGAAGACTTACTTGGTGGGATGAAGAGGGAGCATATAGCTGACTGTGAAAAAGAAAAATTTGGGAGGTAGGCACTGAAGAGAGAAGAAAGTTGCGTTGGTTGATGAAAATCAGTTTTGGCAAAAGTGGAGTGTTTCAAAACTTCAGCTTGAAGCAGAAGTGACCCTGTGAACAGGAGAAAAGGAGACCTGAGAATGACCCTTGAAGATCACTTTCACTAGTCCAAGTTCATCCTACCTGTGCTGGTTTTCTTTACTAAAAATCTGTTGAATAAGTCTCTGTGAAATTTATTAATAAGATGGAAAATTCAATAGGCAAATGGAAGGTGGTAGAGAAGATAGAAAAGTGAAAGAAAGAGTTTAGTCAGTAAATGAAGATGTGGGGTGCTCAGGTAGGGAAAAACACTGGCAGTGATGGTGTCTCCTGAAAGTCACAGGAATCCCATACCTCTGCTCTGCTTTCCTGACTTAATGAGCCAGGAATTAGCCCTACTGAACACTATGTAATGTTAGCAGAGGTGTCTCCATTAAAGAGGAGCAAAAATTCAGCAGTACTAAGTGGAGGTAGAGCCTCTCTGTGGAGAGAGATCTGATTCAAAGGAGAGGCAGTGAGTCAGCACTGGAGAGGCAAAGCAGAGAATATTTCTATTGCTGGATGCCCAAGAGATTTGAGGAGATAAACACTTCTTGCTGTCACTAAGCCTTTCTCCATCACACTGAGCAATGGCACTGTAGGAGACAGGTGGCCTTCTGTTGCTTTGTGGCTGTTGCTGGGTGATTTATCGATCATATGACAAAGTCCAAAGTTAAATTCTCAGGAAATGCTCAACCCAAGATAATGCCAGGAAGCAGTCAGCAAAATCGTGAGGTGATGAAAGTTACTCCTCAGTGAGCCAAAAGCTTCTTAGGGAAAAATTGCCACCTGGGATTTTTCTTACCCACCCCTTTCCTTTGCTGAGCCCTATCATTGCCTCTACAAATGTATTTCATCTGCTGGGCTGATGCCAAGTGGTACATGCAAAGGGGGCTGAAGACAAACATGTCAGGGTGTTTTGGTAGAAAGTCAAGGTAAACACTTCAAAGCAAGATGTAAATCAGCAATGAATAAAGAGGAACAGTTAATTATTTCTTTCCTCCATTCAAACTGCGGAATGTTGAGTGTGAAGTCAGGAAAAGAGATAGAAAAGAAAGGAAAAGAAAGATGTCTGTGTCGGTTCATGCTATAGTAAGAAGGAGGTGGGGAGGACTTGGCAGTTCCCTGCAGGCTGATGGGGTGGAGAGGGTACCATTCCAAGTCTTATTGCTTTCCAGCTGGCTCAGTTTGATAGTGTTTGCTATTCCCATGATATCTCTGATAGCATCTGTCTGATGTACTAATGACAAAATGCTTCATTCACCACTCAAAAGATGGATTAGGCCTCAAATCACCATTCCAGCTTGTCACTCACCAAGGAATTAAAATCTTCTTTGAATGTGGAATTTACTGACCCTGCGGGAGAGCCTAAGACTAAGGAAATGATGCTTTAAACATGAGATCACTGAAATAAAATACTCATTAGCTGGAGACTGTTCATCTTTCCAAGCTGTGGCAGAGAGCCACTGGACAACATTCCACAGGCACCACTCTCATGGTCCAGCCAGATCATCACAAATACCCCAGACATTTCCTCCTCTGAAGAAAGAGCAGAGTATAGTGCAGAAGCACCAAGAAATGGCTTTTAAGGAGTTTATGTGGTTGTTATGGAAAAGGCTTTGATCTGTGTCCTAATGGAGCAAATTATCTACTTCTTGTCCTGATTTGTCACTGACAGCTGGCCATGGTCACAAATCTGAGTCAGGGGCTGTGCAGAAAATCACTTTGAATTTCATCTGAGCAGGAGCCTGATGCTGATAATGATGCCTTAAATGAACTTATATAGATGTGTCCACATAGGAAGACAGTGTCCTGTAGTACAAGCCTATGATCTCTGCTAGCTCAGCTGTACTACGAGGTTTTACAGTACAAGTGAGCCGGTGCTGAACTAAATGTGCACAATGATGGAAAGCAGCAATATCTCAGGAAACTAGATGGTCAGGCAATGATACACAGTCACTCTAGGATCTCTGGGTTCCTCTGGGAATTACTGACATCTGTGGTTTTAGAAAGTCTGAGGACATTGTCTTCCTGCTGCCCTCCCTGCTCTCACCCCCATCCCCAGTCCCCCTCAGTTTTTGAAAACATGTCTTTAGAATTGTCCAGGAATTAAGATCCTTTAAGAAATTAACAGCGGATTACAGG
This sequence comes from Sitta carolinensis, assembly GCA_032173965.1. Taxonomy (NCBI): domain Eukaryota; kingdom Metazoa; phylum Chordata; class Aves; order Passeriformes; family Sittidae; genus Sitta; species Sitta carolinensis. The sequence continues at coordinate 81,201,216 of CM063284.1, forward strand.
TTTTACTATTTTGCATTGGTTGTGGGTCTTTTTTGTGTGGTTGGTTTTGTTTCATTTTGTTTTTATGGGTTGGGATTTATTTTGTAATTCTAGATCTAGGTTCTCTTCATACTACACATAATTTTGTTGGAATAATTGTGAATTTATCTCCTTTGGAATATAAGTACAATTTGAGCCAAAATATGCTGCAAATAGAAGCAATTGTGTTGTAGTTGGTGGAGTTAATATGGATTGATGGACAAGATATGACTCAAGGTCAAAAGCCCTTTTTATTTTTTGGTCTCCTTCCATCTCTGGAACAATCCCTGCTAACATCTCCACACCAGTGTCTCTCTCCAGTTCTCTGATGATGGAAGGCTCTCAGCCTCCCTTGAGAGAAGCCTGTTTCTAGGTGATCAGCGAAGTTGATCAAATCTCTTTGGAAGACTCAAATTCTCTCTTTGGAAGACTTAAACTGTATCTGAGCTCCCCTAGGAATGAAGTATAGCTGGGTAACCTAGCTTGTGTCATGTCCACAGATCATCCCTCAGAAGGCAGTTCCCTGCATGGGCTAAGCAACCTGAAAAATCTCCAGAGCCCACAGCAACTGACAGATCCTACAGCTCCCACAGGGTGAGACAATAAGAAGACAAGCCCAAGCTCGCAAAGATCACAGTCCTCCTCAAGTCTGCCACAGCTGTCCTGCCTCCTTGTTTCTCTGCAAAGAATTGTGGTTGTAGGGATGTTGAACTTGAAATCCCTACCCCTGCCATGTGTGTCCATCCAGGTTAAAGAGATCTTTCTGCCCCTTTAGATTCCGCCTATATATCTGTATATTTGCTTGCTGTTCTTTGTTGTCCCAGGTCCTCAGCTATTCATATACCTAGATATTCACTTAGTGTAATCTCACATCAGAGAGTGATCACTGGACCACAGTGGCAAGGGAAGGTGAAGCTCAGACTCTAGAAGGTTCCTGGTTCAGAAAATGAAGTCTTGAAGGTCTTTAATGTAGCAAGTCACTTCTGTGGAACTGAATTTCAAAGTGGCTAAAGGAATCTGTTCAATTAATATGCTTTTCTTTAGTTTAATATCACTCCCTAGTGTCATTTGGGTCCAGTTTCCACTGTTTTATTATTCCAAACTGGTCTTGATTTCTTACCTTTTCCCCCCAGTAACCTTGCAGATGTAGCAAGAGACTCACTAGCAGCCATGGTCCTATGAAAGTGACAAAGATGTATTTAGCTCAAGATGTGAATTTGCCAAGATGTCAGACTTTAAATGTTTATCCCAAGCAGTTAAGGGATTTTTAAAGCTTTCTTTTAGGTGGTCTGGAAGTGAGACATGCAGATACGTACAGACAGTGATACAGTTCTTCTACCTTCCAGTAGCGGAGCACAATGCTTGGTGGGAACAATTTCACTCCTGATGCTGTATTTGTAGTAGATTGGTCAGAGGGAACAAGTTAGATGGAAGTAAGACCAGACAGATCCTTTGAATGTTAATAAGTCATTTGGACTGCATGACATTTGCTTGAAAGTCCTGAAGGAATTCAAATGTGAAGCTGCGAACTGCCAGTGGAGCTGTATAACCTGTCCATCATTAGTGTCTCTGTGTCTGAGCACTGATGGATTGCTGGTGTAACCCATTCACTATAAAAAATTACTGGTGAGTCTGACTTTCATCCATAGTAAGAGACAGGTGTCTATTGTAAAGGGTAAGACTGAAGAATAGCTTTGGTAATCACCTCTTGAGAAAGACTCAGTGTGGCTCCTGTAAAGGGAAATCCCACAATATTGCCATGCTGGTTTCTGTGAGGGTCTCAATAAGCAGAGGAAGCTACTAAAGTGTTGGAGGAAAGGTCCTTGTATGGAATGAAAGCTGAGTAAAGGACAAGAAGCAAAAAGGGAGCACAGCACACTTCTCAGGGTGGAGAAGGAAGAGAGAAGAGAAGAGAAGAGAAGAGAGAGAAGAGAAGAGAAAGAGAAGAGAAGAGAAGAGAAGGAAGAGAAGAGAAGAGAAGAGAAGAGAAGAGAAGAGAAGAGAAGAGAAGAGAAGAGAAGAGAAGAGAGAGAGAGAAGAGAAGAGAGAGAGAAGAGAAAGAGAAGAGAAGAAGAAGAGAAGAGAGAGAAGAGAAGAGAGAGAAGAGAGAAGAGAGAAGAGAGAAGAGAGAAGAGAGAGAGAGAGAAGAGAGAAGAGAGAAGAGAGAAGAGAGAAGAGAGAAGAGAGAAGAGAGAAGAGAGAAGAGAGAAGAGAAGAGAGAAGAGAAGAGAAGAGAAGAGAAGAGAAGAGAAGAGAAGAGAAGAGAAGAGAAGAGAAGAGAAGAGAAGAGAAGAGAAGAGAAGAGAAGAGAAGAGAAGAGAAGAGAAGAGAAGAGAAGAGAAGAGAAGAGAAGAGAAGGATTATCCAGTCCAGCTGCCGGAGCACTTCAAGGTCAAAGTGAAAGTGTGCTATTAAGGGCATTGTCCAAATACCTCTTAAACAATGACAGGATTGACAGCATTGGCCACCTCTCTAGGAACCTGTTCCAGTGGTTTACCGCCCTCTTGGTAAAGAAATGCTTCTTCATGCCCAGTTTGAACCTACCCTGGCACAGCTTTGAAGTGTCCTGTCACTGGAACCAAGCAAGAAGAGATCAGCCCCTCCCCCTTCACTTGCCCTCCATAGGAACCTCAAGAGAGCAATGAGTTTTCCCTCCAAGCATAGTCCATGTATTACTTCTAGGAGTAGTTTTATTCAGAATCTTCATGGATGACCTAGGGGAGTGACTGACCTCCTTACCTCCCTTTTGCGCAATTCTTTTGGACAGCCCCGGAAGAGACAAGTGCAATGCCTTCACATTAGATGGACAGCAACACTGGGGACAGTGTCTCAGCAGCAGTGGTCTCTAGGTTGGTGGAGGATGTTTTGCAGGGTGCTGACTGTCTTCTCTGTGCAGATGAAGCTGTAGAAATGAGTTAGGGTAGCACAGATGGGGTCAGCCTTCCTCAGGAAATGGGAGCATCCTTCGTTTTCCAGACCATTGCTAGAGGCAGACAAGAAGCTGCTGAAGAACTGAGGGGGAGGCAGGAACCATCATTTTGCCTTGCTTCAAGAATACTGATAAGTTTTGATGGCCCTGACCAGCCTCTCCTAGGTCTGACACGGTAACATCTTCCCAAGGGATCAGGAAACTCATTTTACCTCATCCCAGGGTTTTTAGTCCCTGCCTGATCTACAATGTGGTCTATTTTTCCCCGCTATGCCTGGCCATATTCAGTGTTTGTCTGAATACTGGCAATTGAACAGATTTCCTGGCTTGACCTCACACCTGCCTGGCAGTCACTGGACTGTGACTGGCAATGACTGCCACCACCAGGAGTGATACTGACCTACAAACCAACTTCTCACCTGGACTTTGGATCTGTTTTGCCACCACAAGCTCACCTGATGATCTGGACTCTCAGTTCAACCCAAGTCCATCCCTGGGCTTGTCTGCTCTCACCTTGTAGGAAACTGGGACAAGACTTGACTGGAAAGACCTTGTCCTGCCAGCCTTTTCTCCCTTGTCTCCTGGATCCCAGATGCTTTTGTCTCACCTCTCTGCCCTGACAGAAGAAAACTTTCAAAGAAAACTTTACTAGTAAAACATGTTGTCCCTGCCCCACTATCCAAGTCCCACTCTTCTTTTGCAAGTCTATCCTTTTTTCCTGCAAGACCTCACTACAACTCTTCCCTTCCCTGTATCTGTCACTAAGCCATGTGGAGCCCCAGCCAACTCAGCCTCCTGCAGTGGCACCACCTTAACAGGCTAGGGTGGGAGCTGCAAGCTGGGTTGCCTCCTGAACAGTCCCTACCTGTATCTGTGGTGACAAATAAGCCATTAAATTTCAGGAAGAAGGCTGATGTACACCATGGTTATGGGATATTTTATATTGTTTTAAGCCCTGGACGACAGGCTGCAAGAGATGGAAAAGGCTAAAAATACAGCTATTGTGGATTCCTGTCCCTGTGCTGGGTTGGAAGGGCACTGCCCCAGCATTGCTCTGAGGCACTGGGATCAGTGCTCATGGATTCCAGTGGATTAGCGCTGCCTCTTGCAATCATTCTGCACCCAATGCCCCTAACAGCAACATGAAGGGAGTGGGTTGGAGTGGGACTGAGCAGAACGCTTTGAAGCACACTTTACAGTGTTCAGTGGGTGACCAAAGGTTTCAGGCATGATGGGTTTTGACAAAGATGGGGAATGTGGTTGGGAAGCACTTCTGGGGAGCAGGGCCCAGGTTCAGCATGCTTGTTGTGTTAGCTGGAAAGTGAGGTGGGACATTGTACAGCATTGTCAGGAAGGCGGCCAGCAGATTCCTCAGTGATGGGGTAGCACTGAATGACCTCAGAGCACAAATGGTCTGTGCAGCTGGTGGACTCCTCTGGGCACCCTGCCTGTTCCAAGGAGAGCTCAGGGCCCCAGCTCTCCTAGGAGGCAGCCCACCTGTAGTACCGTGCAGATTGGCTTGCCTGCCTGCCTGATGAGGCTGTAGGGTAGGAAAGTGTTGGTGGCACACAGAATTATTAACAGAAGAAGCAGAAGGGCAACAGGGAAAGTCAAAGAGTGATTCCCCAGCATCAGGCACAAATCTGGGTCTGAAAAAGGCTGAGCAAAATTTTGTGCTGGAAATGAAGGGATCATGACTGCTCTGAAAAGCTGCTATCATAGATGTTCTGAATAAATGCTTGTGGCCAATTTGAAAATATAAAGACAAACTGAACATTTCCATAGACTACAATATTAAAAGAGCAGCGTCATTTTAGGCCCTTTAAGTAAAGAAGCCTGATGTTCATATTTCAGCAACTTTTTCTCACACATACCTCTACTGATAAGCCTCCACGCCTTCAAAGAATGGTCTGTTGGGCTCAAATGGCATCAAATCTTCCATCTCCCTAGATGCTTTTGGTGCCTCTGATAGTAAAAGGATTCACATTACAGCCAACACTTAGTTGGACTGAGTGTCCTGCTGAAAGTGTGTTGGGAGAACTAGTTCCCTCCATGGTTCTTAGGGTACTTGCTGGAAGATGGTGGATTTCTCTTTGGAGGGGCAGTGTTCCTTTGCAACCATACATCTGGCATTATCTACAGAGCATTCTCTATTAGGAGATCAGACCTGATCCTTTAGAGCTGTGTATGCCTGTACTTAAAGAACTGCTGCTCTTCTGATGCTAGTGAAACAGACTGCCGTGTGTACGCTGAGGAGGAGCAATAAGGGAAGAGAAAGAAGGATGAAAAGGAGAGCCCTTCTTGACTATGTCCCTTTACTCTAGTTACTTTAGTCCAGCTGTTCTTCATGCAGTTGCCACTGCTACAACTTTGTGACACTGGCTTTCATGTCTGGCTCTTGGAAATTTTCATGTTCTATTGTTTTTCTGTGTAGTGCCTATTCTGAGCCAGACATGCAAGAGACAGGATATTTATCATGCAAAACCAACCATAATTCAGAGGAGGAAAAGGATGCATTTTCACACAGTATTTATTACATATCATAGGCCATCCCCAGTGCTTGTGTGTGTCACTGTAGTGGGCTGACCCTGGCTGGATGTCAGACATTCACCAAAATCCCTCTATCACTCCCCCTCCACCACTGGACAGGGGAGAGAAAATATAACAAAGGGTTCATAGGTTGAAATAAAGACCAGGAGAGATCACTCACCAATACTGTCATGGGCAAAACATGCTTGAATTTAATTTATTTTAATTGAATTTATTGCTAACAAAATCAGAGCGGGATCATGAGAAGTAAAATAAGACTTCGAAAAACACCTTCCCCACACCCCTCTCTCCTTCTTAGCTCTACCTCCTCCACAGCCTGGGTCCATACTTTCCAAGACACTAAAGCAGTTTTGGTTACATCACGTTTCCATATTCTGTCAGTGTTGACTTTGACCAACACCTTGGTTGCCAGCTGGACAAAATGTGTGCAGTGTGGGTGAAAGAGGTGTAGGTGTTAAATTACAGAGTTCCTGAAATGCCCTGGTATGGACTTCATTAGTAGTGCAGCAGCCCTAGGGCCTCCAACAGCTGTCCTGCGCCCAGTGCTCAGGGAGTGGAGATCAGGGACTCTCATACACAGTATGTGACATATTCCCTGTTAATGAGGAATACAGGACATGCCCTGCAGATGTAATGTCAGATGAATGGCAGATCAGGAGCAAGCCCTCAGTGAAACTGCTACTTGTCAGAGCACTCCAGGTAAGGCTGTAGAAGATATTTCTTCTCTAAACTAAACCCCTCAGCAGGTGCCCATCTCAATAGGAATGGATAATGTAGGAATTCTGTCTCAAAAAATGAACCGGAAACTAAGGAAGACTATTGTACTTTGTTCCTATATCTGGAAGCATGTTTAATATAGTGATTGGAGAGAGGGACTGGAGTAGTCAGGGAACCTGGGCTGTTTTCCCAGCAATGTGTTGCTATTGTAAATTATAGCAAGTCCCCAGGGACATTTTTCAGTTCTGACTTGTTTCTCAAGTAGAGGCAACAGTCTCACACTTTCCACCAGAAGACTAGATTATACAGGGTCCCTATTCCTGGAGAGCAGTGGTTACATGACACCATTTATCCCACTGCTGAGTTCTTGGACATTGGATAGGTTTCTTTGGTACACTCACATCACCCCAGCTGTAATGTTCCTGCCTGTGGGGACTGCAGATTGAAGGCTGTTCCCAATCACACCTTCCAGAATGGGTGTAAGGCACAGCCTTGAATGGCACAAGACCTTTAGGTCCCCAGCAAAACTCCCCACCTCTTACCCAGAAGCTCAGGGACAGCTGGGAGCCTAACTGTGCTATTCCTCTTGCCCTCTGATTTGCATCTCTGAGTGGCAGCAGACTGGCTCTTCACAGGCCTGTGCCGGCAGACCAGTGCATCTCCCCTTGTTGTGTGTGCCTTTGTGACAGCAGAGCACTGACAAGCCCTTGGCATAATTATTCTTCCTTCTGAGGTCAGGTGAGAAGGCTCAGTCCAGAGACCCAGAGTATTTACATTTATGAGGGCTGCTCTTTTCTCTGAGACCACTTCTCTTTTTTCTTAGACCATCTTTCACCTCTCATAGCCTTCCTCTCAATTCTTTGCCCCAAGGGAGTGCTGAGGCTCATCACTACAAGTGCCCAGCAGGACTCTGGCTCCAGGGAACAGGGTGGCCAGTGCTGTGACACACCCATGTCACAGCTGCACTGCTGCTTCAGGTACACAAACTGATCCACTTCCTTGAGAAAAAAAACCAAAACTGTTCAAGAGCCAAGATCTGGGGCCTGCATGCACGCAGGAACTGTTTTCATCTCCATGCTCAAGTGGAAGGAGGAAGGCCTTGGCACAGGAGTACATTTGGGGCAGGTACTGAGAATAGGTAAAATGTTCGCAAGTCATCATAGTTATCATTAATAATTTTAACTTCACCACAGTGCCCTGCAGTACCAGTGTGTGTGGGGACCCTGATCCACTGGGCCCCAAGAGGGGTCCTTGAGCCAGCCATGGTTTGTGCCTGGTCTCTAATGCTCACTGGCACAGGCACCTTTGGTAGCCAAGGATAAGCACTGGCAGCTCATGGTCGTTCTGATCCCTGCCATCAGGAACGGACTCCTACTTGGCACAGCCCTGGAGCAAGGAACTTGTTCCAGCCCAGGGAGCTGCTCTGCTCCTTCAGCTGTAACGAGAGCCCAAGCTGGAGCAAAGGACTGAACGAGGTGGGTCTGCCAGTGGGTCCCTGGGGGTTTATAATGCTATTGACTAGGGCAGAAACAAACCCACCCCGACTCCTGAAACACAGCCCTCTCCCTCCATTCAGAGGGTAGATGGATAGTCCTTTTCTCCCCGCTTTGCCCCTCTCTCCGTCCCTCCCGGAGGTCACCTTCAGCGGGAGGCAGTGTACCCCCGGCCCCGAGCCATGGGGACGGGGCGGAGCGTCACGCTCGCCCCGCAGCGCCCGGCAGCCCCCTCCGGCTGCTGGCGCAGGCTGAGCCCGGCGGCCGCGGCGAGGGGAGCGAGGCAGCGCCCGGCGGCTGGCTGGCTGTCCTGCGCTGCTGGAGGAGGTGAGAGGCTTAGTGCAGGCGGAGAGGAGAGTGGGAAGGGAAGTTACGGCGGTGGCAGGATGAAAGACCCTGGACAGGAGTGTAAAAGGGCACCCACTCCTCTCAAACCGGTTTTGGAGAATCGAGCGTGGTGCGCCGGCGGAGAGCACCCATTTCCCCCATTGAAATGCTTGATGGAGAGCTCGTTGGTGGCTTTGCTCTGCAAGGTCGCTTTGTGTCCACTTGTGTCCGGTGGGATGGTGCTGCGGTCCTGGCGGGTTGGTTGGGAGAAAGGTGTGATGTGGCTTGGTCCCAGTGAGATTGCTGCCGGTTTCTGTCCGAGGAGGCTGCTGAGCGGAGGCTGCGGTGTCCGGCGTGCTCGGAGAGGCTTACGGAGCTCTCCGGGGAGGCTGCTGGGTGCCTCAGCCCAGAACAGCAATACGCAGTTCTGCTACCGGTACAGTCTCTGCAGCGAGATTAAGCACTAGACTGCTGACCAGTTTTAGAAAGAAGCTCATAAATCTACCGGCAATAAGGCCACAAGCAAACATTGCGATAATCTGTTCTTATCCCTTGCCGTATTAAACGCGGTTTGCACCAGAGTGGACCTTTTAGGGGGAAAAAAAAAAAAGATGCCATTCTTGAACCAGAAGTTACAAAGATGAAAGGATATTCTTCCATGATGTTTGATGAGATATTTAAGGGCAAATATCCTTCTTCAAGGAACCTGGACCACAACGGAGGTCTGAAATGGCCTCACTTCAGCTTCATCTATTGGTTTTATTATAATGCTTTTTTCCTAACTGTGAGAGCCCTTTTTAGTGAAATTCCAGTACTCAGAAAGGTGTATACAGATGATAGAGTAGCTTTTTCACTATCTGTTTGATAAGCTATAAAGACAGCTCCTCTGGAAGTTTCCACTGTAGTTTTCAGCCCTCTTGCCATTGTCATGACTTTCTCTTGTCCGTTTTTGCTGAACTGTGGACTCACCAATGTCATTAAAAAGAGAGAAAACTTCCAGCAACTGGTTATGTTGATCTATCAGCCTCCAGAAGAGTTCGGGAAATTTACTCAGGCTTTCTTCATATCAATATATTTTTATTAATGTTCAAGAAACATTGTAAAAAGGTAGATAAAGAAGAGTACAAAGCAGAGAAAACAGAAAAATACATTTATTATAAAAATACAAATTCCACTGGTGTGTGATATTCTCAATTGTAGTGCAGAAGCTGTTAACAGGTGGCCAGCCTTTCAGAAATACAGCTTCCCTAACTCAGCTGATTTTCGGAGATTAAATTTCAAACTGTCTCATGGCATCTGTATGTAGGAACCTCTGCAGAAACTGGAGTTCACTGTAAGAGGCACATTGCCTCAGAACAGATCTCTCCTTTTATTACAATCATCTCAGCCTACGTGAAACAGAACAGCTGTCTCATTTTTTTTGTTTTGTTTTGTTTTGTTTTGTTTTGTTTTGTTTACAGTGAAGCTTATGTTCTTAATTTAGCATCTGGAAAATGTTAGTTTGCCTCTCAATGCTGATGTTTCCTGCATCTGATTATTTTCAGGCATTCTATTTAGCAGAGCGAAGGCAAAAGTAGAAAAAGTAGAATCTGTAACATCAGTAACCCGTGTTCTGTTATGCTCTTAGACTTGTGTCTGTAACACTAACATGTGTATCTATAACACTGTGGATTATTTCTACTGCAATTCTGTATCATCCAATGTCTCAAGGCCTGCAAAAATAGTGAGGCAATACCAAATCTGCATTTCTGGATTTACGAAGTGCCCATTAAGCAGCATGAACCTAGATGTGTCTGATCAATATGAATTTTTTTTTTTTTTCCCCTGTCCACCCATCCAACGGCAGACTAAAATTCTGACTTCTCTGGTCATTTGAAACACTTTTATATGTGTGTATGTGCATGCACTAATTTTACCAAGCAACGCATTGTCTACCCAACCCTTTTTGTGCCATTTGTAAACATTTTCTGGATGATTTCAGTGTTTTCATCTAGATCATTGACAAAGATGAAAGTATTATAACAAAGTTAGGATTGAAAAAAAAAATTAATTGTGTAGGGTGAGAACAACAATATAATATGATATTTTCCACTATATACTGGGCTTCTAAAAATTAATTAGAAATGTGTAACTTCTTGGTTTAGATCAAAGCCAGGATGAATTTGTGCAGATAACTTTCAGGAAACGACCAGTGAATGGGACATTTCTGGCAGGTGCTGTATGAACCAAAACCAGAGAACTGCTTCAAACCAACAATGTAGAGGTTGGTGGGAAATGCCTGCAGGTGGGGTCCTTACACAGTCCCTCAGCAGAAATGTGATAACAACTGAGTGAAGTGATCTGAATTACTTGGTACACTAAATGCTTTTGAGCAAAATATTTCTACCAGGCAGAAACCAGGTAGGCAGCACCCATTAAGGGACATGAAGAGGAAGTGATTTTTTTTCCCCAACACTCACCAGTAATTTAGAAAAACTCTGGACTCCTAATGAATGTATAAGGTAGTGCAGCCCGTGTGTAATTCCTGCAAAAAGAGATCTTGAGGCCACAGCACGAGGCAGGGGGGAATTCTAGCTGAATGTGTCACAGGAAGCATTCTCCCCAAAACAGGGTTTTAACATGGGGGATGGGAGGAGAAAAATGACAACACTTTAGAAAAGAGCCATGAAACAGATCTGAGAGCTGGACGAGCAGATTGGACAATCTGAGAGCTTGGTTTGACAATTAGACAGAAAGTTACTTGAAGGCATCGAACCAGTAAGAAGACTGCGAGGTGTTTTGATCAGAGAGCATATTGAGATGCTTATTCTCAATTCAAAATGTGACCACATTATGTGTCAGCATCACATCTGTTTTTCAACTAACTGATGTGTGCACTACAGAAGCACAGTGTGACAGATGCTTTGTGAAGCATAAGTAAAGCATCAGTTAAATGCATAGCCTGAGCTTCAGTCTGATAGTTTTACTCAATGTAATTAATTTAAAATATGTTCTTATAGCCTGTGGTCATACCTCTGACCATAGTGCATGTAAACCCTGCAAGAGTCTGGAGAAATTTAACAGGTATTAGAAACCTCTTCTCTATCTGAGAAACTTCTGCAGCAGGTTAGGTTAATTTAGGTTAGGTTATCATAAAAATGCCTAACAGCAAGAATATTCACACTGACATTTATAATTGACTAATTGTCTTTGGATCAAGCCTGAATGACTTTTAGAAAGAGATGCCCCAGATGCTTTTTGTTATTTGGTTTGTGTTAAGGCCCTGTAGAAGGTCAGACAAGAAAGAGGACCCCACATGCCATATGCTCGAGGCCATTTTTGATAAAGTATCTTTGATATGAGAAGAGACTGAAACAGCTGAAACTCTTCAGCTTGAAAAAGAGAACGCTCAGAGGGGATACTATTGGTGTATATAAATATCTGATGAGGGGTAATGAAGGAAGGGAGCCAGACTCTTCCAAGCCCTGATCATTGATGGGAGTCTCCATCTATGGAGATATGAAGACCTGGCTGAACACCTTCCTAGACAACCTGCTTCCGTTGCTGCAGCTTGAGCACGAGAATTGGATTAGATGATCTCAAGAGGTCCCTTCCAACCTAAATACCTCTGTGATTCTGTCATCATAGCACTGTCTCTGTTATACAGAGATTACACTGTCTTTGGCTTTTGACATGTATGAAGTGCTTTTCTGCACTAAATATATTAATCGTTTCAGTTGAAGAACAAGAATAACATTACCTGGACTAAGACATTGTATCTCCATAGGCTAGATCACCCTCAGTTTCTCAGGTGGTTCAGAAGTATCTTGTGATGGTGTAAAGGATGTGAGCATTTTTCTGCTGTAGTTAGAGATTCTTTTGAGGAATTACAGTTTCTCACAGCCCGGAAATAAGACCTCTAGCAGGGATGAAACACAGAAATGGTAGTGGAGGAAAGAACAGTTTTGAGTAGGACTCTGCCTGCTACCTTTAATACAGCACAGCCAAATGATGAATGCATAATCTAGAGCCCTGGTGACCTCCTCTTCAGTGCCTGTCAATCTTCAATAGGAAAATGACACTTTAGAAGGTATCAGAAAAAGGTGCAGAGCACTCAGGCTCACTCTAGTCAGCAGTGATCCAAATTTGATCCTCATTTACCTTCCTAGCTAATCGCAGTGGCATGTCAGAGAAAGACCTGACAACGTCAGCTATTTTCTCAAGTGTGGACTTTGTCTTGTAACTAATGACTCCAAGGGCAGCAAGGGCCAAAGTCTGCAAACTGTTCTTGAGTGACTGCAGCTGGGGCTTCCTTCACAGGGAGCCCCTGATCAGACCCACAGGCCACAGGGCCTCAAGAAACTCTACCCAAACTCTGCCTCTGGATGATCTGTTCTTCCAAGCTGGCTTGTTCACCTTATTGCTCTACTCTGAACCTGGACTATTTCCCCTCCCATGCCAGTGGGGCTATGGATGGAAGTATGGATCTGTTCCACCTATGTTGCAGTTGACTTGAACTGTGGAGTGGAAGGATAAAAGAATTTTTGGGATTTGGATTGTTCTGTTTTTTTTTTTTTTTTTTTTTTTTAATTGCAAAAGCTTACAGACAAATTTATGATTGAACACTGGAACAGGTCACCCACAGCAGCTGTGGAGGCTCCATCCTTATAGACATTTAAAATTTGGCTGGGAACAGGACAACCTACTCTAGTTAACCCTCCTCTGAGCAAGATGTTGCAGTAAGTAGTCTCCAGAAGTACCTTCTGGCATTTACCATCCTGTAACTCTGGTTCTGTGACTTTGCTCCAAGGCCAGGAGGAACTCCCAGGCCCAAAGTACCTTGTTCAGAGCACAGGAGGTAGACAGAGAGAGAATGCTGCCACAGAGGCCCTCAAATGCTGCCTTGTAGCTGGCTGGGAAAAGTGAAAAAAACACTTCTTGAAATGGGTCTGAAGCAGCTGGCTATAGCTCAAAATGCCATTGATGTCCTAGGTTAGTCTTGTGTAAGTTACTTGGCTGCATAGATGCATGACTTTTGGTCAGAAATGTCATCAGATATGTGAGGTTCTAAGCTCCATTTGGTTTCCTCAGGGCAGTCTGCCTTTTGTCACATGCTAGCTGTACCTCTGTGTCTCGTCTGCTACCTCAAGGCCTTTCTCCAGTAAGCAGTAGAGGTGGAATTCCAGGTAGGGAGGTGAGGTCTTGCTGCAGTAGGTGAAGGAGAGCAATGTGGGGTGACTTAGTCACACTTGAAAATCTGGGACTCTGATAATGTTTTGATTTTTGTCTAATATTAGGCAAAAGGATTAGAGGGCTGGAGGAGGTTCCCTTCAATACAGAGACCTTTTCTATGATGAGGGACTTTTCACAGAGATGTGCTGTATAAAGTGCAAATTCAACTCTAGCACAGTAGCAAGACTGCTCCAAGAGTCTCCAAGTGGCAGAAATATGCCTTGCCATGGCATGGTTTGTGTTGCATGCCTGATCTGGCTTTCTCTGTGTGTACTGTGATGTTCCTGACTGTGGCTGTGTTGTTTCTGCAGCACTCAGCAACGATGGCCGAGCGCTCAGCTGTGACTGCAGCAGTGCCAGAGATAGCAGCACCAACCAAGCTAGAGGAGCTCCTGGAGATCACTGCTCAGAGCCTGGTGCGCACCGAGGTGGCAGAGCACTATGAGGTTATCCGGGAGCTGGGCAGGGGCAAGTATGGCCATGTGATGCTAGTGACCCACAGGCAGAGAGGTAAGGAACTGATTGTGCCCTGTGAACTACTGTGCCTCGTCTCCTCTTCACTCACCAGGGCATGGGGTGGGCTGGTGGTACCTCGGGGCCAGGCACCAGGTGTGGCAGGGAAGATTCCCAGGGAGACCAGCAGGATGAGGACCTCCCCAGCCAGGAACCATCCCATTACATCCAGCCAAGTGATGCCAGTAGACAGCCCAGAACATCTGGCAAGGTTATAATGATGAGGCAGGTCCAAGGTCAAGCTGGGAAATTAATCCACAAGGATCAAGAGAATTCACAGACAGGCATCAGCATGGATGTGATATAAATGGAAAGCAGTCCCACCACAAGGTTTAGTCAAGGAGCTCAAGCCTGAGCTAAAGTGGTGCCCTAAAGCCCATGGATAGAGGGGGTGAATGAAAGTCCTGGTTTGGCCATATGAATGCCCTGACACTGCTCTTCCCCAGTAGTCCCAGCTCAAGACTGATGGGCCCACATATCCTGAATGTCCCTACTCTGCCCAGCGCTCTTGTGCAAGCCCAGAGCTCAAAAATCACACCCCTGACAGAGCCTGTTACCAGACCTGGTGTCCACAGCTTATAGCCACACAAATTTTGTGTAGAGACCTCCCTGTGGCTGTTACTGCCCACATCTGAGGCTGCTCTGTCCTGCCTTGGACTGAGAATTCCAGAGGAGTCTAACTCACTCTCCCCATCCCCAGGGACTCCTATGGCACTCAAACTGCTACCCAAAGCCAGTACCAAGCTGCACACCTTCCTGTATGAATATTGTGTGGCACTGTCCCTTGCTACCCACCCTGCCATCATCAGCATGTTTGGAATTGCCATTGAGTCCAGCCAGCACTATGGTTTCCTCTATGAACCAGCACTGCACAAAGACCTCATCTCTATCATCAAACCCGCGTGAGTGTTGCTGCAAGGCCACAGGGGCTGGGCTGTAGCATTTGGCCCTGCTGAACACTGGAGGGTCAGAGGGAGGGAGGTAAAGGCAATGGGCTCTGGGTCCATCTGGGGTCTGCAGCACCAAAGCAGCCTTAGGCTGGCAAGGTGAGGGATGTGGAGGCCTTTCCCAGCACACAGCATTCTGGTGAGAGCCTGGCTGGCAGGGCTGCCGAGGTGCCATCACCCAGTCTCTCTCCCCATGCAGGATGGCATCCCTGAGCCGGCTGCGAAGCAGTGTGCCAGGCAGCTCGTGAGCGCGCTGGAGTTCATCCACAGCCGGGGGCTGGTGTACCGCGACATCAAGCCTGAGAACGTGCTGCTTTTTGACCCCGACTGCCGCCTCGTCAAACTCACGGACTTCGGGCTCACGCGCCCCAAGGGTACCAAGCTCAAGCTGGTGGCTGGGGTAATCCCCTACACTGCCCCCGAGCTCAGCAACACCACTGACGCCCAGGGGGTGCCCATCGACACCAGCATGGATGCCTGGGCCTTCGGGGTGCTGCTCTTCTGCCTGCTGACTGGCTACTTCCCCTGGGAGCAGAGCCTGCCAGAGGACCCTTTCTTTGAGGACTTCATGCAGTGGCAGGAGACAGGCCTAGACAAGGACGTGCCCCAGCACTGGAAGCGCCTGACGGCTGAGGCTGCCGGGATGCTGCGGAGCCTGCTGGCGCTAGATCCCGCCAAGCGCGGCCCTGTCAGCGCAGTGCTGCGCTATGTCAACTGCCCTTGGCGGCTGGAGGAGGCTGCTGTGAAGTCCTAGAGCCGGCTCCCCATGGCAGGAGGGAAGGAGGGTCTCAGCCTGCAAGGGGCTTCAGGGTTTGGGTACCATGGTGGCCTGGGTGTGAGAGGCCATGGTGACCCAGAGAGCAGCTTCTCTGCAGCGCTGTCCCTGCTGCTGCAGAGTCAAGCTCCTTCCCCAGCTAATGGTCCTCAGCCCATGATTCAAGTGCTGCCCGGTGCCACCTCCTTGCATCTTGAAAGCATCTTTCTCTTGGAAATGACTGTGTGTGAAGCATCCACTTGTTTCCTAGCCACAGGAACTTCGGGGAGTTATCTAGGCTGCAGCACCTGCCATGTCTCAAAATAGAGCAAAATATGTACTTCTGTGTTTCTGTATGTGGCTTGTTTTCCCTCAAAATAAATGCCTGTTGGGACCCACTTGCTGTTGGAAAGCAGGGAGCATGTCATAACTTGCAGCTATCTCAGGGCAAGCTGTCCAAGGCAGGGGCCATCTCTGAATGCTGCCTGTGCCTGCACCAGGACCCCTGGAGGGTGGCTTCAGGCTGATGGGGTGGAGGGGCTGGGGAGACCCCAGCATGTGGCCACGGGTGATGGCTGGGGAATGGTTATGGTGATGAGGTTATCTCATGCCAGCTCAAACACATCTCTTCCCTTGTACTGCCTTCAGGTCCTAAGACAATGTCCTTCACACTCTTTTAGATGCTGGGTTACCCCTTCTAGAAGACCTTCCTTCTCCCCTTTCCTGTTGCTTAATTAACCCTTCCCTAGACATGCACCTCTCCTAGTGCCCCAGTATCCTCCTAGGTGCACATTTTAATCCTGAAAAGGAGTAACAGAGGGAATTAGGGGGTTTGTAGCCTTTTTTACTTTTCTACCTCTTTTCAGTCCCCAGGATTTTGCTGATGGTAATAATCCCTTCCTGCACTTAACCTGATCTTTTGCTGGAAACATTTCCACTCTCAGAGGCTTCATAACTTCTAAAACTGTAGTGTTTCAGTGCTATTCTTTCTAGCATTTCAGCTTTTTTCATGTCTGACCCTTTCTTGCACACACTCTTTCTTCTATGCTTCCCCAACCTCCAGCTTCTTCTTACCCACTGGCATTTTAGCATTGCTTAACTTCTCTACTAACTTCTCTACTTCACTACCCATCACCTGGTAAGCACTTTTTGCTCACTTCTCTCTCAGCAACATCACCTCTGTACTACTGTTTTGTGCTGTTCCTGCTCCCTACATCACTTACGCCTTGAGTCTTCCTTCCAACTCCACAACTTGCCTTACCAAACAGCATTGTGCCTACACTGTCCAAGACAGTTTTCTTCTTCCATCTCTTAGAATCTTTCATTACTTGAAATCATAATAAATGCTGCTCAACTCTGGCCTGCTGAGATTTGGCCTTAATTACTCTTTAATTACTGTAGGAATAGCAGAGAAATGTTAAGGTGCCAACAGATTTCCTGTATTTAAAGTGGAGAAGCCTTAAGACCAATGGATCTAAAGGCCAGGTAGCTGGTAACTATCCAGTGAAAAACAATGGAAAATTTGTTACAGATGCTTGCAAATGGAGAATAACAGAACAGGAATGTGGCTTTTTGGAATGAGACATTCAATTTTATAATAAAGTTGTGTTTGATACAGTAAATTCATAGTATTATGGTATAGAGTTTTTGGAAAGCATAACCTATTGATAAAAAGAATTATGGTATGGTATGTATTGATTCAGAAGATGCACAATGGAAAGTCCATAAAGTGTAGATTAAGTGGATTGAGAAGTTTCAACAGGCAGAAGGACTGATTGTCTGCTTGGAATGCTCTATTTTGTTTGGTTTCTGCAGGGATCAATTGTTAAATGAAAACTGGTCAACATTTCCAACCATGATTTTAAGGAAAATGCAAAGCAGATAAAACCCTACATATGACACAAGCATGAACAGGGTGGTAGCAAGAGGAACAGCCTACTCAAAGAGATCTGGATAACTTGATAGTTGAGTATATTGAATCAAAATACATTTTCTTACAGGCAGGAGAAACATAATTAGGTAGGAATACATAGGAATAAAAGCCATCCTTACGAAAGCCACCCTAAAAACTTGCCAAGTCACAGACCATGCACAGATTACATGAGTTCTTATTGTGTTGTCCTGTTAAAAAAGACAAATGGGTCCTTGCATGGCTAAAGAGGGGCAGAGAATAGGGATGGTCAAATTTTCAGCAAAAACAGCTAACAAGATTCCTGCTGGCCTAAATGTGAGTGTTGGAAATAGGAGTGTGTGATCAGTATTTGATACCTCATGGGGAAATCCTGGGTATGCCACCACAATCACAGGCTAGCTGGAAAACTGGTGACAGCTCAGAAAAAAACGTGGTGGGACCATGGTTTAAAACTGTAAGAAAGCCTTAAAGAAACTAACAAGCTAAACTATGTAAAATAGTAAGACTAGATGGTGATTTGATTATAGTATAGAATACTGAGAAGAAAAATATCACCTACTAATGACCTATTTTAATTTGAGAATTATCCAAGAACAACCATGAGAGGTTGAAGCCAAGCACTCCAGTAGTGAGATTCTTGCCTACTGAAAGAAAACCATCATATAAGCAGAGGCTGAGAGAATAGGGACTGTTCAGCCTGGAGAGAAGAGTCAGGGTGGATCTTTACCTCTTGATACTTCCAGGCAGAAGTATAAATTGTGAGAGGGGAGGCATTTAAACAAAAGAAAAAGGGCTTTGTGGTGATGGTGGCCAAACTTCATGACATTGGTTGTATGCCTATGGCTTTGGAGACATTCAAAAGGTGATTGGGCAAGGCTCTGGTAAACTTTCTCTAGCTGTCTGTCTTTTGAGAAGGAGATTGGTGTAGGCAGTCTTCATATGTCCTGTCTGGTATCAACCATGCTGTGATTCCACAACATTTTTTATTTTGAAGACACTGTGTTGTAGCTAAGGATGTTTAGGACTCCCAAAGGTCTCTCCTTTGGAATTGCTCAGTATGGTTTCAGGAAAGCTGCATGCCAAACCAGCTTGACAAGAAAGGGTTAGTAAGATTTTAGGATTTATTCCAAATTAAAGTAAACCTGAATTAATGGAACGCCGACATCTTTGGGAAAACAGATGAAGCTGCCCCATGCCATCAGGACCCAGACTGTGTTTTTGCAGGAGCTAAATATGCCAATGAGGATCAGGGATTCAGTGCTGCCTGACAAAGGCAATGGCACAGGCTAATGTCAGTGAGAAGTGGCAATGACCAGGATTGTTTCTCTGTCTCCTTTGTCACAAAGCCTTGAAACTTTGGTAGAAGGGGTTTCTGCTGCCAGAAAATTGTGTGATGCATGGTGAAGTGATGAAATAAGCACTGTGACTGCATCATGCATGTGATGGGGAGAGGGCTGCAATGAAGCAAGCACAGATTTGAGCACAGCCCTGCCTTGAGCCAAGTCCCCAACGCAGGCTTCTTTTCTCAGTAGCCTGTTCATAACTGCAGCTAGATTTCTTATATCAATAATAAACAAACCTGTCAAAGACTATCCCCAGGGGATGTAGTTGCCCCCATCACCCCCGGCGCAGCTGTTGGGAGAGGCTGAATGGAACGGAGCTGTGTGCAAACACGCCGGCCCTTTGCACGCGTAGCCTCTGGCTGCAGGAGGGCTGGCCAGATGCCCAGCACTGTAAAGGGCAACATATAATGCTAATGTAGGCACGAGGGATGGGGTGGATCTGGTGTCATCCCCAAAGAGGCATCAGGTGGCTCTGAAGAGGAGGGAAAAACGTGGTACTTCGCTCCTCTCTAGGATGGAATGAAGAGATAAATCGGGTATTTACTGAGCTCACCACAGTGTGTGAGTTCTGGCTGCAGGTCCAAGAAGTGTGAATCCAGGCCCTGGTGCCCTTAAGCCTGCAGCACACTTCATGCGTGGGCTGGGAGCATGGATCCCATGGCTTTTGGTGGGACGTACGCTCTATATTTCTGGATTCCCTCGTGCACCTCACTGTGCATTGTTTCCACTTCTGCACTGTACAGTCCACATAGCTCTTCAAGAGTTGTGCTCAGCAGCAGCCCGGGGAATGTGTGTGGATCAGAGGCTGCAGGGTATAAGGAAAGTATGGGCCAGCACTGCAGGCAGAAGGGTGATGGGTTGAGCCTGGATGTGTTAACAGATAGTTTGATTGTAACTCTTCTCCCAGTGTAGGAAGTGTTGTTAAGAAGAAGAGAGAGTGAAAGCTGTTTGCTAGACAGAGATGTGAACATTCAGGCAGATTTGAAAGTGATGACCCAATGGTTAAACAGTGCCCCGGATGAGAATTAAAATACTGGATGTTAAAGAGAGCCTTTAGGCATATTATTTGGGCTAACCACAGGTCAGCAGTGTTTCCAACACAGAGGCTGTTTCGTGACAATGGCTGGACTCAGGGCATAAAAGGCAGGGTAGGAGCAAATTGCATGGTGGAGTCAATGCCATCTCCCCTTTCTACAGGAAGAATAAAGAAAGTCACTCTATTGGAAGCTGGAGCAGTGACTTAAAGCAGGGTAGAGACCCAGTCTTCAGGGATTTAGCAGTTAGGCTTCTGGAGTAATTTCTAGAAGCTTGCATACAACTTTCCTTCTGCCTTGTTAACTCCAACACTATGTTACTTCCATCCCTTCCTACTTAAACTCCCCTTAAGTATCATTACTGTGATGAATCAGTTTCTTTGGAAGGGTGGTACTCCCCAGCATTCCCTGAACAGGACCTCATGCTCACCACCCTGTGTGACCCTTCCCACTCTGTGTGCAAATGTCAGGGCTTGAGCCTGCAAAAGGACTGAGCACCAGTTACCAAAAGTGAGTGGGGGAAAGCATCTCAGGCCAGGGAATATGATAGGGCAGATGCAGGACTGCATGATGTGTGAGCCTAGCTCTTCCCACACTGCTTGTTCTCAAGTTTAGACTTTCACTTCAAAGACCAAGCAGACTAGAGCTTTTTTGAAAGCCATAAAATGTGGCCCTGTTCTGAGCAACTCTCCTTCAGAGCTCAGGGATGGAAAGAAAAAGTAACTAAGGAATAAAAATGGTGGAATTTGTTACCTTTCATTCTTACTCATGTAGGGGCATGTTGGTGACAAGTGCAACCTACCTGATATCTTCTAGAGATGCCTGTAGCTGAGAAGCCATAAGAAATCATAAAATTCCATTGTCATGCCAAAGAGTTGCAGGTTTGAAAGTGACTGGAGCACAAGATACCCAGTCCCTGACATGGGGTTTTGGCTTTTAGCCTTTTTTTACCTCTATCCTGTATCCCTGGATGGAGATGCAAAACCATAGGGAAATACCTTAGACAGGGAGATCAAAGGAAACTGCCTTGGTGTTTTTCACAACCTGTAGCTTGCACAGTACCTTGCAACCTTGTAATTTTATTTCCCCGTGTGCTGTGCTGTGTTTCTGCTGACCACAAGAAGAGAAGTGACCACTTTTAAATCCTCTAATGGCCAGTATCAGCCAGCATCCTAGACTTCCCTACTTAGGATGCACCGAGGTCTGACAGCCAGGCGCACCAGCCAATAATCTGGGCTTGCCCATATACAGGTCTGCTGTTGCTGTGGTGCATTTGTTTTCTTTCCCCTGGGCTGACAGGCAGCTGGGCATGTTTATAAGCCCTGTGCCTTGGCTCAGCTTTGTGCAAGAGAGGGAGGAAAGGGGATTTGGCCTGGCCCAGGGTGGTGACAGAAGGCGGTCACGGCTGTCACACAAACTAATTGCACTTCTAACCCTCTTTGCTGTTTACAAGCTGCCCCCCACCAAGGACTCGTGTCTCTGGCTGGCACCTGTGTCTCAGGGTAGACTCACACAAGGTTCCAGCTTCCCTGATAGCCACCTTCTGTGTGCTAACTCAGAGTGCAACTTCCACCTGTACTTTGTTGACATATTTCTTAGGGTATAGGGTTCCTATATTTTTCTTAGGGAAAATGATTCATGACTGAACAGATTTATTTAAATGAAGTGCTTAGGAGAAAATTTATCTTAAGTGGAAAAAACCAGTTTTTTAAAGTGTATGTCTGACATCTAGATATATGGAGCTGGCTTCAAGCAAAGAATTCATGTTACCATGATTAGAGGTGGTGCAGATGTCTTCAAACTGCTGCTTGAACAGTCCTGTGTCCTTGAGCCCAGTGTTTCCCAATGCCTGGCATAGTTGGTTGACTTCCCTTCCACTGGCGATGGAAGCAGAGCAAGGACAGAAACATCCTGGCATTGGTTGACATCTGCTGAATCTGCTCTTTCCAAATTCAGGTAGAGAAAAAGTGGCAGCTTTCACATCTCCTTGTTCTATCTAACAGTTGTTGCAGCTGACATATGCTATGAGATATTATTTTATCTTTCTCTTCAGGACAGTAAATCTCACAGAGATTGCCAAATGCAGACCTAATTCACAATTGTTTTCCCCAAGGACATCCTAGACAGGGCAACTCCTGACAATTCCTTCAGCAGATCCTCTCTCTGCTTTATCCTGCACTCCTTTCTGCAGTTGCTTCATGACCTTTGGCTGCTGAGCCCTCTTGGAAGAAACCAAAATACATTTAATTGTTCATACCTTTATGATTGATAAGCCTTTTGTTGCCTACAGGTCAATTCCCTGAGAAGTGGATTTGTTGACCTGTCCAGAGCCCTGGAAGTGAGCAAGATGAGCAAACGGTGGACCTCTGTGCCTTTGAACTGGACAGATTAAGTGCAGGAATTTTACAATACACCAGATTTACATGATGGATCAAGCTACAGACAGACGCATGCCTGTCCTAGTCCAGGACTCAGCATTGTTGCATACAGCCACACCTGTATCATGGAGGCATGATAGGAATAGCTGTGCTATCCTCAGAGGTACAGATTATCCCAGGTGAGTGGTGAGAGCTGCTCTGTGGATGTGAGGCTTTGTTAAAATTACAGTGCTCACGCTGCTGTGGACTAACATCTCTTACACTGAAAGAAAGGAAGTTACCAGTTTCCTCCTTCAGCTCTGAGGAACTTTCAGGGATTACCCTTCTGTGGTATGGTTTATTTTCTCTCCCTTTCTTGCATTTTTTCCAATCTTTCTCACTCTTTCAGTCCTGTTTCTGTATCACTTGCCCTGCCACATTTTCCCCTTGTGGGGTCATCCTGGTGCAAAAGAAATATCCAGTTTATACCAAATCCTGGAAGACTTTATATTCTCAAGGAGCAGCACAGGGCACTCACTGAACAACTCAGTGGCTCCTTTCACTGATTTGGGAGAGGTGCCACTCATTTGGATCAGTTCCCCTCTTTGCACCACTGATCTGGGGACTGTAGCAAGAAGCTGCATGCACTCGTGTCCTCAGGTTCCCCTCTCTCACATCCATACTGCTCATAGTACTTCAGAGAAGGCTGCAGTGCCTTTATCCCATCAGGGCTGTTTATCCCTCAGCTGGAAGCGTAAGAGGACACTTGCACAAAGAGCAGCTGCTGTTTGGGTACTGCTGGTGGTGGGGTAGGAGGGGACTTCAGCCAACAGTTGGGTGGCTTCTATTCCCAGCACCGAGGGAGGTGAGTGCAGAGGGAAGCTGGACCTCCTAGTGATTCTCTGCATGTCTTTGAAGGTATCCATTGCCAATCTCTGTTTGAGTTTACTGTTGCCGGGCTGCCCCAGGAACTGCTGAACTGATTGGTCTCCTGTACTGCTCCATAATGGAAATCTGGGGATGAAGTGGGAGCCATGATAGGCCATTCTGTCCTACCCCTGAGCAGCCTGCCACCCTCCCACTGGTTTCTGGCTACACAAGGGCATGTCAGGAATTGGATAGGGCTGGCAGGGACCTGGCTGTAACAGGATGCCGCTGTCCTTTCCTTTCTTTCTGTGACAGGAGAGAGATGAGTTTATGGCATGTGGTGTGTGGAGCAAGTGGCACTGGTGGAAGGAATGGTGGCACCTCAAGAGGGTAGCTTGCTGCCACCACCACAAATCTGTTTGGTTCAACAAATGTAAACTTCACTGATAATCAGTTTTGATACAAAGCAAAGTCTTAACCTGCAACATGGGTCAGCCAGAAGGCTGGAAACAATATTTTAGTAATCCTGACTTCAGGTCTCATTAATCATTAGACAAATCACTGTTCTTCCAGAGTTGGGCAGAGAATTGAAAGTCCTGACCCTGACTGCTCATTTTCCTTTCCATTCCCTTCTTACCTCATGTTAGGGAAAGTAAGGGCAATAATGTCTGTATGGACCCAGGTCCTGTTTCCTGTGTTTCCAGTTTTTGGCATGGCTATTCATTTTTCCAAGCTCCGATACAGATTTTGTTGTTGTTCTTTAGTGGCTCTTGGGACTGTTTTCATCTTGCTAGCAAGGAGGATTGCTGGGTATCATCCTTATGTTAGAATTATGCAGGGAAGAATAACAGTCAGGACCAATGCTCAGGTTGGAGCAGGCTGGATTTCGCATCCCTGCATCTAAATTTTCAGCTTCTTCTTAAGGTTTGAGGAAAATTGCTTGGGGAAACTGCTATTTTCCCAGAGGTAATTCTAATTAGATGATAAAGAAAGACAAATTAGAAACTCTTTGGTAGAGGAGAGGAACCTTTCCTTACCAAGAGCAAAACCAGAGCATTTGCAAAGCCAGCTCACTTAAATTGGATACTGTTCCACTCTTTTTTCCAGCTTTTCCCTTTATTCTGATGTCTCATGGAAGAAATTCCCATGCTGTTCACAAAGCTGTTGCTTTGCAAATCTCCTTAATTAGCCTTAGGTTCATTGTCTTTGTGATCTGAACACGTATTTACTTCAGAGAGAAATCTGGTCACCATTTCATTGAAAGAAAATTTTCTTGCAATTAGGGGGCAAGAACTACCTGGCAGGCTGCAGACAAGGGAAGAGCTTATGTAGACACATATTGCTTATATTAAAGGAGTAAATCTCACCCTTCTGTACAGCTTCTCAGGCAAGCACCAGTACACCCGTCTTATCTGGGCAGTCACTAAAGCAGACAATTTCTTGCCTGTGTCATAGGGCTAAAAAGAAGCATTAAAAAGCAGAAAATCAGGCAATACATGTCTTGAGACAGACTTCACAGACTCAGAAAAAATAATTTATTGGATTTTCTTCACAGTCACACATTTTCTTTCCTTATAGTGCTGTCACTACGCTAGTGATAAGGGATTAACTGAGAATAGTTGCTGAGAAATAGTTTTTTAGCCTTCTCAAACCTTCTCAATATTGAGGCCTACAGTTTTACCCCAAGATTTAGTTATGTTAATACGCAGAGAGGATAAATGTACATTTTTACTGTTGATGAGTAAATTGAACACTAGATAAATTCAGCATTAGATTAGGAGCTGGTAAACTGTGGTAGCATGTAAACTGTATGTGTAAATGATTTCCTGCACACCCTTTCTGTATCCCTCCTTCTGGATGGAGCACAGACTGGGTGTGTCCTGTTACTGGTCACTCATGTCCTGACTTCCACAGAAATCTTGGCACACAGAGCAGAAGCCAACAGGACCAGGTCTCTGATGTGGACAATCAGGACACCAGATCCTCTGTGTGTTCAACAAGACCTCTGCTATCTCATCTGTGGTGCTACTTAAACCCTCATAGGAGCTGGCCCGATTTCCTTTAATGATCTGGAGCAGAGACTACATCTCAGATCTGGAAGAAAGGATTATACTCCCACACTAACTACTGATGGTGTGTGGTCCTGTCCCCATTCTGCCTTCTCTGTAGAGTAATTTCTTGGAGCAAGGTATGATCTGCTTTTTGCATTACCTTAAAGGGACTGTTTCACTACAGGAATGCTCACTGCCACATCTCAGTCCCTTAGATGCTCACACTGCTGCATTGCAGTAGCTGAAGCTTCCAGTGCTGGGAGTGTGCCAAGGATTCAAACACCCATACCCACTATAACTCCTGCCTCAGGAATCCAGATTTGCCTGGGACTTAGTAACATGACCTGTTTTCTACCAGCTCTAAAGTGCTCCCTCCAGAACTGAGTTTCATCTTCTCTCATACTTAGTTTCATCCAAGGAATTAAATCACTGCGGCAGCCTCTGAACTTTGTTGCCCCTGTTAACTTCTGCACTTCTACTCAAAAGCATTAATATTCACTGCTCAGTTTTGGAATAGGTACATCCTCTGTTCTCTGCTCTTCCTGAACAGTCAGGAGCTGGAGGTTACATACTTTCTATATTAGCAAAAGAGAAGAAATTGCAGCAAACATATTTTGTCAAGGAAAAGAAGACAAGGCTGTGATGATCTGTCCGTCTCCTGGGCACTCACATGATCCCTGCATGAAATAGCAAGACAGAGAGCCTGGGGAGTCAGAAATGGAGCTCCTATGGGATTTCTAGCAGTAGCTTAGGAGCGAGTCAACGTAGTTGAAAAGCAAGGCAGCATAGTGAGTGTTAAGAGGATGTATCATTGCAAGTTTGTGCTGAAGGTACTCAGCTAAGAATGTTTCCTAAGTGGATTTTCAGTCATTTCAGTCACTCCTTCTTCCTCACCTTCTCTCCCTCTGTGCTCACTTCCAGTCACTAGCACTTGCACTCACTTAACCTTAACTATTAGTGCTGCCCTTAAATCAAAGTTAGTGCTGGAAACTTGCCTTTCTCAGCCTTTGGCCTTCTTCCAATTACAACGGACGTGTTAATGAGAAGACCTCATATCTAACTGTCTAGTCAAGGCACTTGCAAAATGCCAGCCAGCACAGTAGCTGGATGTGGAAAACAGAAACCAGCTAACGTCAGCTCAGAGCAAGACTCAAATTCAAAGAGCAGCAGAGAGCAGGGAGAATCCAGGACAGCTGGGGGCAAGCACATCAAGACATGGTTCAAAGGTCGCTGGAGAAGCATTGTTTTTATTGCAAAACCCAGCTGAGGGTGGGGACCATCAGCTCCTGCCAGTGGGTTTTGGGTAAACACACCTGGCAGCAGGAGCTGGGGAGTCAGTGGTGCACATGTGAGGGAATGGTCAGGAGATTGCAGAGGACTTCTCACTTGTGAGCTGGGTGATGAGAACGGTCAGTGAGTGATGAGTATGAGCAGCTGGTAGAGAATTTCACCACGAGACAGTTCAGTTTAGAGAGTGGGAACTCAGCAATTTTAATGTTGGGCAGTTTTTTTATGATACTCTGAGAACTAGGTGTCATAAGGCACATAAATCAAATCTTGAAACTGAGACAGTGTAAGACCCTGATGCCCTGAGATCAGAGCAGCTGAAGCAACACTAGATAGTACCCTGTGTACACGGGCTCTGTTTGTGCCAGCAGGGAAACCACTTCCTCATGATCTATAGTGAAAGGATAAACGACATTTTTTAGGAATCAACTTGGTTACTTATGTGTTTTAGAGAAACAGATGATTTTCTTCACATGGTATAAAAAGGCACCATACTGCATCGGAAATCACAAAATCTTTAAATTCAAAACAGATTTTAAAATATTTGAGTTATATTTTTTTTTCTTTTAAAACCAAATAATTTCAAATTAAATGTAAATTCAAGGAAATCTTTTCGAGACCATTAATTTAATATCCAACTAATCAAAAAATTTAAAGAGGGAACGCAATGCTGCTTCAGTGGTATTTCTGTAAATTTTAATGAGTTAAATTTTTTTTTTTGTTATTCAATTTGTACAAGATTGACCCAAATATAAAAATTAATTTTTTTCTCACAGAAATTAGACTATGGGCAGAATGTACTCTTCCTGTAATTTTGGACTGTGTTCCAGGAAAAGAGGTGCATCTAAAAGTCTTGGATGTACCTCTTTTAAAGTCTTAGACAGTTTCAACGTTTTGACAATTGCCGTGTGAGAATCAGAAACAATCAGCCAGTTCACCAGTGTTAACCAGTTACTCTTTGCTCTTTACATCAGCTAGTTTTATGTATAACACAAAGTTTGAAGAGCTTGTCTCAATGTTTGACCAATGGTTTAACCTAATCCAATATCCTATCTCTTAAAAATATAATATAAGAATAGGGTAAGCATATTGTCATAGTTCCTCAAAGACACTTCCCAGCTTCCAGCAGATTTTGATTTAGGAGGAGCCTGCAGATAGGTGGAGACTTTAAGTGTAGCAGTCCTTAATAGATTTTTTTCTCCCCCATGGATTTGAGAATGACACTACCTATTGTAGTCCAGGGAAGGGAATATATCATCCTTGGCAGCACAGCTGGTTCATGAAGAGGAGGAAGTTCCTCACTGCTGCTCCCTCTTTAGCCACTGCATTGGAATACTTTGAAGATGATACTGAAGAAGTCATTATCTTGTTGTCAAAAACCACTGTAACCAATTACAGGCCCTACTTCAAACAGAAAAAGAGTTAGAATACACACCAAGTGTTTAAAATCCTATGTTACTCAGCTGCTTGACTTTTCTGGGAGGGAGAGAGAGCTTCTGCTAATACCCCATCCCTCAGAGCTGATGTCTTTAGCAGTCCATGATAGCATTAGTCATACTGACATCTCTTTTCCTAATTCTAATGTATTTCTTTACATCCTTACTAAAGTTCCAAGTGCCCACCATTCCCTGTAATCAAGTCATCAGACTGTGCTGATTTCCTTGAGGTTTCCCATCTTTCCTTTGCTCACTCTCCTTTTGCTTGAATAGACTTTCTTGATTGTACACTGCAGGAGAGCTTCCCATGCCAGAGTGAGGATTCCTTCAATGGCCTTCTGAAATTCTCTTTCCAGAAAACTTCTGGCCACTGTTCTCTTCTAGAGCTCCTTGGCTTCAATGTACCCAAACAAAACACCAGAGCAGGTTTAGCCACAGTGACCAGGGTTAGTGAAAAGTCAAGATCACCAGGCAAGTCCAACTTGACAAGGCAATTTTAAGGACAGGCCAGAAAGTCAAACCAGCATCAGTATCATTGAGGCACAGGCATAGCTGAGACATAGTTCAGGCAAGGAGCAAGGGCGTGGGCTGAGCTTAAATGCAGCTCTGGAGCAGAAGAGGGAGAGCTTCTCCCCACCTCTGTCTCACTCCCAGTATTTTCCCATATTCTGTGGGCACCCAGGCCCCAGAGAGCTGGCAGAGACATGTTTCTCTCAGTCCCTGTGCTGATGTGAGCCAGGAGCCTCACCACAACACAACTACTGGTCCCAATAGCTCAGGGAGGAATTGCACAAGGAACATGGATTCTAGTGCACATACTCCAGGCAGGTATCACAGAGCCCATGTCTTACAGAGAATGTATTACAGCTTTACTCCATAGTCATTTGAGTTGAGTGAAATGTCTCTCTTGTGTCACAGAGATGAGTTGCTTATAAAGTGTACACTGTCAGTCCATTTAATTAGCTCTTTAACATGGTGAGAAATGTTCCCTGGCTGAGAGTTCCTGGGAAACCCTCCAAGACATGACATGGAGGGGTACCTCTGTGAAGGGAGGACAATCAAGGCTAGTCTCCTAGACCCAAACCTCACAACTGAATCATTGCTCCTCAGATGATGATGGGTCCAGAGGGTGCAATAACCATCCCCATGGCCTAGATAACAGCAATTTTTAATACTGTGAGGGACAGACCTGCCATCCTGCCACAGGGGAGAGCAGCTACCACAGTGCCCCCTCTTCTGTGCAGACTTAGCATATGGACATACAACTGAGGTAGGTTCTGGAGCCACTCAGATTAGGTTAGGTAAGTAGGTATCCTAATATCCAAATGTCCAGCCTTGATAACAGACCTGTGGATCAGCAAGACCTGCCTGACTTGCCCCACTTAAGATCCTATCCATAAACTGGTGACATTGGATCATTGGGATGGGAACTGTTCACATTATAAGGCATCATTCCCGATGGAGTATGCAGAAATGGTCAAAAAGTGAGTTCTTCTCTCAACAGAGGAAGAATGCATTTGTATTAAAAAGTGTCTGTAGAGAAACAAGAAAGTTGCTTCACAGCTCTGCTTAACCCTATTCCTGAAACAAATCCACTCAGACTGTGGTGCACCTGAGATCAAAAGCTCAGCTCTGAATGCGTGGCCCTCCCAGCTGCTGTGGTCTGAGTGTGACATGAGGGAGCGAGAGAGAGGAGCCTGTGAGCTGTGCACTGTGCTCCTTTCAGCCTTGCCTTGTGCCCCTGTGAAGACGAGTGTGTCAGTACAGAGGTGTGAGATCAAAGGAGGAAAGGATCCCAGGCTTGGGAACACCAGAGAGATCAACAGAGGAGGCTGGGACAAGGCAGATGGTAACACAGCTAGAAGTGGTGGGACATACAGGCAGGGCCAGGTTAAACATCCTAGGAAAATGTGAAAACTTGGATGTAAGAGGACACATGGAACTTAGTCATGAAACTAGATCAAGCAGCTGAGCCCTTGAGGGGAAGTTGTGTAAACATTCATGTCTTCCTGATGACATCTGTGTGCCATGACAGTGATGCTGGTAAAGACCTGCTGGCTACCTCAGCTCGCTTTTCAAAAATCAGATGCAGTCTGCCACAGCAGTGATGGGAGGATGTTGCCCTCCCGTGGTGAACCCTGCATTTTCCCAGGAGTCATGGAGCAGTACAGGAATTGGCCCTCATTTCCAAACAGAGCACCAGGCCAGGCTTTTATTTCCCACTGGTTACAAACACACCATGATAATTTGAACATCAGTGTTTGCCTCCCCCAACCTTGTCGTTTTTCAGTTGTTTCCTGTTTTGTTTGACCAGAGCCAGACAGCACACAAATTACCAATATTGGTATTCCCACTGTTCTGTCAAGCACAAATTTAATTACTCCTGCTGTGAAAGTATACTAGTTTGAGCTGCAGTTATTTCATTTATTTGGTTTAATAGTTCCAGTTGCATGCTGTGATGAAAGTCATTCATCCTCCAGCTGCCTCTATGCAGCACTGACAGCACAAATGCCACACATTTGTTATACTGAAGTATAAACCCCTGAAAATTTAACAACTTCCATTTCCTACAATTCTATCAAAGTTCCATTACCCAGTTTTAGACTCCCATACCTGAGACATAAGTATCCTGAAAGATCTAGCTGAACATTAACAAATAATTATATAGAGAGAGCACAAAATGTTTTTTTTCCTCTAGCCAGATCAGTAAAGCCATAATTTCAATTTTCAAAGTAATTCATCCTGTGTTCCTAGGGGCTTCTGTATTGAGCAGCAGTTTAGTCAAAACCTGTAACTACATGGGGCATAGATGGCAAAGGGGATTCAACCACGCAAGGGGACAAAAGGTGAAAAAACAGTAAAATTGAAATAGTTGTTTTCTGACTTCCCTTCTATCACATGCACAATTTCATTATGAGCTGAAAGGGGTATGTTAGTAAAAGTACACTGATCCCTTTTAAGTTCTAGCTACGGCTGTTTTCCTTTTGTATTAGCAAACACGGTAAGAGGTGGCTCTACATAAGCCCAGGTATTTATAGGTTTTTAGTCTCACACCTCCAAAGAGTTTCAGAATACCAGAGCTCAGCAGTAGTAGTAAAACTGATTGTGGAAGACTGTCCCAAGTTTGCCTCATTTTTGCCTCACAATCATCACAAGAATAGAGACTAAGACCCTGAAGACCCCTAAGGACTTTGTACAGCAGTTCTGGCCTGATTGAGATGGATGCTTGCCAAGTGATTGTTTGCAGGTGTGTTTGATGTAGGTCACGGTACACTGCTCCGTCCTTGCTGGTGAGCTAGGACTTGCAGGGGAAGGTTTGTACCTGCCTCCCAGAGCAATGAGCCCCATCACAACAGCCCATGGATTTCTCCACCTCTTGGCGAGCCACCCTCACTTTAGAGGATTATAAAAGGTGACTTTCTGAGTTAGCTTTTTGTGATCACCCCATCAGAAGAGACACATCTATTGGCAGAGTGCCACAAGGACCCCATCTACTCCATTGGTAGCTATATCCCATCCTCTCTCTCGCCCATGTATGGCATCGTGTTGTTAGCACTCAAAGTGCACTGCTGTGATTAAACTGAATTCCCCTGCTGAATGTCTTTTGCACTCTGAGGTCGATAAACGAACCACCGCCTGTATCAGTGGATCGTGACACTGATAAACTGTTGCTGTCCTCTGAACTGCATCTAAATGAAGCTAATTTGGGAAAAGGCAAAAGAGTAATGATGAAACATCCACGATCCATTTTTTATCAATGACAATAAAGCTTTGCAGGATTTATCCTCAAACGGTTCTAGAAATAAACCGAATCCTGTCATTAGTAAACTCGTTCCTCCCCTTCTTCGCTATCAACACTCACTGAAGGGCTTTGTTTGACTCAGGCAAGGTAGTCACAGCAAAAACCAATCAGAACATGACCTGCTAGCAAACAGTGGCCAGCAAAGAGCTTCTTCTGCCCTATGCAACACAATTAATGCTGAGTTGGTATTTGTAATACTTCCCTCACTTTTGAAATCTTTCAAAGAAATTGTACATTAGTTCTGGTCTACCACTTGTTTCTTGCTGATAGTTTCACAGGCAAGGCACCTTACTAATCAATTTTATTCTACCACTCTCAGATCATACTGGGGACCTTCTGAGTAAGTGCACTCAACTGTGGTACTACAGAAAAAGTTCTGAGAAAAATACTCACTTGGCTGAATGTGTATACCCCTGGGAAACAACCCTCATAAATTAGGAGGAGGACAACAAGAGAGAAAACTGAAGCAAATGGAAGCATGGAATACTGTTCCTTTTTGAAATACAGTTCCAGATTGGAACTTAACATATCTAATATAGGAGAATTATTGGAGGCTAAAATAATTAGTTAATATTAAATTAATTAGTTAAAATAATGACAGACCTCTTAAAATGAGAATCTGTGGACTTTCCTCATAAGAAACAATGGAAAATAACCCATTAAATTCTATTGCTACATTATTTATGCTTTTTTCCTATACATTCAGGAGTATTTTCTATAAATATTCACACCTGTCTAAGAAAAGATGCAACAATACTTCTGAAACAAGTCTTGAAATCATCAGTTTTAAATCGTTTTATTTCTAACAACTAGCCATTACAGTATGTGAAACAAAAAGTGTCCAGAATAAATAGCTGAAGATGAAGCATCAGAATACTACCATCTTCGCTACTGCTGTGGCCCCTTAATGTTTCCTGCTTTTCAACCTTCACTCTTCAGATTCTCCAGGCCTACGGATATCATCAATCTTCAGGATCATTCTAACAACCTGAGTCGCCAGAGAAATCTGCTGTTTCTTACCAATCAAGGTTTCTATAACATGCTGCTGCTTCATATCTGCCAAGAGGAAGCAGAAGAATTAGACACCCTTATGAAATCCAGATATAACACTTATAGGTTAAGTGTTAATAATTAGTAATAGTAAATTCCACATAATTTCAAAGAGCATTCTGAAATTACCAGTCTTGGCCACTGTGGTTTACAAACAATACATCTGGGTTCTTAACCAAATATCCTAGGACATTAAGATACAACTCTTCTCCCAACTATGTTGTGCTTTTCAAAAAGTAATGCAGAATGGTAAAAAGCAGAATTTCCATATGCATCTCTTAAAAGCGCCCTAAAGGCTAAGCAAATGCTAAAGAAGTGAAATCAAACAGGAACACCTATCAAAGAAAGGTTATGAATGTACAAATTACAGTTTACCGCATTATTTTCTGAAAAAAACTACAGAGTAAGTAACAAGGTGAAAAGTTAGATCCAGTTGAAAATAAGGTTTTATACACTGGCTTCTTAGTTTTCACATATTTGCTCCAGGTTTATATATGAAGACATACTGGTGTGACCATCACTGTCTTTCCAGCCTTTTGTTTACTTCTTCACAAGCTGTTTCTCAAAAGAACTGTTTTTAGGACTGCAATGTAACCTGGATCACTAAAACTGCAGTATTTAAAACACAGCCTGCTTGTCTCATGCTAAGAGCAGCACATCTTCACACCAAACATCTTGCCACCAGAGATTTTCAGGCAATTATTTATTTTCCTCCTGGAAGACATACGTAAACTCTCCAAGCACATTCCCATTTATTATGGCAATGCACAGGACTTAGAATAACTCAAGTGATGCACAGGTTAAAAAAAACACAGTGAGCATTTTGAGCTTTTGAGAAAGAAAAGCTTTCACGCTCCTCCTTCTCCACGCTGCAGTTCTTACCATTTGTTCCTTTCTGCAAACAGTCAATGCCCAGGGCAGGATTATTTTCTTTCACCTGCCTTGCCCGCACTTCGGTCATGGTCTGTATTGGATTCATACCACTGTTCTCTGAGAGGGCCATAGGAATTACCTCCAGGGCATCTGCAAAAGCTCTCACAGCATACTGTTCCAAAGATGGGCACTAGAGGAAAAGAAATTCAAATTCATAAGTTGTTGAACTCCAGTGTTAGAAAAAACAGATTTTCATACTAGATATAAAACACAAAAAACAGATTTTATTTGGGATATAGTAACTAAACAAATACCTCTGAATGATAACTACTTGAAAATTAAAAAAAAAAAAATAAACTGCTCCTAGCACAGAAGGAAAAAAAGTACTGGAAATGACTTTTTATGGAGACTGGAAGGATAGCTTTTAACACTGGTTATCAGGGAACGTCAGAAAGTGCATGTTACAGAACTTTCTGGAAAATCTCTGAAGATCTTTTGGAATATCTTAAGGCTGGCTCTATCTTTCATACATTAAAGAAAAATTTAACTGTTCCTTTCTTACCTTATCTGCTGCCTCACTGACTGCCAAGGCACAAGATATTTCAGCTGCGCCCCCACCATACACAATACGATTGTCACGAACGAGATTCCGGATTACACACAAGGCATCATGAAGAGAGCGCTTTGCTTCTTCAATGATCTGGAATCACAGAACAGCGCGTGTTGGACAATACGCACATCTGAAGGATGGGAAGATCCAGCTCCTATTACAGACTAGGAAACTGCAAATAAACTCTTAAGATATTTTTCATGGCTCT
Organism: Sitta carolinensis; assembly: GCA_032173965.1. Classification (NCBI taxonomy): domain Eukaryota; kingdom Metazoa; phylum Chordata; class Aves; order Passeriformes; family Sittidae; genus Sitta; species Sitta carolinensis. The sequence goes on from CM063284.1 coordinate 81,235,505, forward strand.
AATGCAGCTCTACTATTGCTATGTTATACATAAAACTTAAAAAAAGAGAATGTTAGACATCCAGTGGAAAAGAATAAAAACAGGCACAAAAATATACTGCTATTTGTTAAATCTGTAATTTGAAATAAAAACGTACACGAAAAGGTTTTCTTGCATATTTACAGGACACAAAACACTGAACTTTAAATGCCAACATTATTGTCAGACTGCAGTTCCTGTCCACTTCTCACTTGAACTGATATAGGACATTTGACAAAAACAATAACCTTTATAGCAGAATTTCTGCTTTCTTAAAAGAAAATTTCAGCCTAGAGTATGCTTTTTCCAAAGGTTTTTCATTTACAGGAGGACTTGACCTATAGCAAATATAATTTAACACTAACAGTGCAACCAAAACCCAGTTTAAGTACATAAGCATTTAAAGTGGTCTCAGTTTGGGGGGAGTGGGGGATATAGGGTGTGGGGATATATAGTTTGCAGTAGTTTGGGGTTTTTATTTGAAATTATTTTAACTGGAATAAATCAGAAACGATACAACTAGGTCTACAATAAAACCAAATCTTTCAAAGATGCTAATATGTCTTTACTCATAAGTGACCTTATCATGAGAAAAAAAAAACAAAATAAGAGCATCCACAGGTAAAATTATTACTGCATTTATGAACTATATGATCTAATAGGGAGAAAACTGAAGTTTTCATTTAAAAACATAGAATGTAACAAGTTACTTCTGACACACAGTCCTGACTGCCTACAAGCCTTACCCCCTCCTATTTGCCCACACTGCAAGGAAAATGTAGACAAAGTCAAGAAGAGTGTACTAATATGCTTTACAAACAAACTACACATTCTGCAACTATGTACCAAAGCAAGCACCTCACCATTTTATTTCCTCCTCTAATGAAAATGGTCACAGCTCTGGAGTTCTGACACTGCTCGATGAGGAGCATTCTGTCCTTGGTGGTTCCAAAGGAGATCTCTCGGACGATGCCCGCAAAGCCCAGTTTCTCTGCCGTGAGCTCGCAGAAGCGAGGCACGATGCGCCCTCCCGTCGCAATGGCGATTAACTGAAGTTAAACAGCCATGAGTTGTTTTAACAGGATTTTTCCATGGTACTATTCAGAATATAGAACTAGTGGAAAAGCATCTGTCAAATGCCTACTCCAAAAGGTTATCTTCCCATCACTTCGAAGTACTTCAGCCAATGTTTTGTTTCTGAAACATCAGGACTAAAGCAGAAGCTTTCCTAGACACCTAAAACTTATATTATGTAATATACATATGCCCCAATTATAAACCATAATTCCCTTCATGGTAGGTTCTTACCATAAATCCCCAGTGATTTTTCTCCAATACCCACCCATATACACAATTATGCGGTGATACCCACAAACCCTGAAATTTTGGCTAGTACTGGTTACTTTAGCTGGTAACTTTTTTACTGGTAACTTTTACTGGTAGCCTGTTACTTCATCAATGTTTTAACAACTGGTACAAAGCCCAGTTTTACTTACTTCTATTTCAGGTCCACCAACCCAACGGACAGCAGGCAGCTCATTCTGGAGCAGCAAGTGATTTGCCTCATCATCAAAACCCCACTGGCAAATGGCAAGGTTTGCACCAGTGTCTTTTATCTAAAAGAACACAAATCATCAACCTTTGCACGACGACAAACATTCTGAACAGAACTAACAAAGGAAAACACTCTTCACAGTTTTAATTCTCACAATTTTCTCAAAACACAATTCTCAAGAAGAACCCTCTGGCACACACAGAGATCAAAATATATTATAAACCAAGCTGGTATCTCTTTCTTACATTAAATTAACTTTGATTCATAGCATTAGAACTTTCTTTTATGTTGCTTCCTACCAGGATTAGCAGCTCATTTACAGGAACAAACTGATGCACTATGCCAATTTTTTCTAAAGGATATGAAAGACAAAGAAAACAGAAATAATCCTAAAGGCTACCTGCTTCACCATCTCTTCAAACTTCTCTTTTTCGTATTTCTGCAGTGCCTTGTAATCATCCACAGATGTGACATCAAGCTTATGTTTGGTCTTTGGCTTAGGTGGTTCAAATGGACAAGTAAGGATTGCAATTTTAGCATCTTTTAGCTCCTGGACAATTAAAAAAAAAAATTATTTTTGATCTCATTAACATTTCCTGTATTTGCAAAACACACTGACGTATCTTTAGAAACACAAACTTAGGAAGGAATGTGAAGATCATTTGACTTATTTTAAAGTTAGCTACGTATAACTAAATAATTCTGTCAGTAGTCTCAATAAGCCACTTGAAACAAATTCCATAGTTCCAAAACACTGTTTAAGCCCTTAACAATTTTTTCTAGTTATTCTTTTTTTATGGTTTAATGTTTAAAAAACTAAAGAAAAATTCAATTAAACCATCCTTATCCACTGTGACCACTGAGAATACCACTCATCTTTGTAACAACTTTTCAACTATTACACGACTCATATTTTCCACTCGTCTTCCTTTTTATAGGATAAACATTGTTACCTGCTAGATAAATATTTAGAGCAGTAGAAGTTTTCTTGAAGTACACTGCCCAAAGACTTGGAGACCTTACCTATGCCAAACATAAAACAAGGATAGCTTCTGCGATGTTCCAAACAGGACAACATGGCAATTCACGAAGGTTAAGAATCTTGACACTGCATTGCACTAAGCATATTAAGCATATCACACCCCAGGGATAATTATTTCTACATGACACAGAACTCTGCACCTGTCCTCACTTGGCAGTATAGAAATTTGTCCCTTCCACCACAATTTCTCAATGTTGTTGTAAATTCTAACTTGACCTCTTCCAATATGAAAAATTTCATGCTCCTTGCCCCGTCCTCTGTTGATATATGGGTGAAAAGCCAAGCCAAACCACAATACTCTTGTAAATACTTAATAAATGCTATGGCGACATTTGAGGTAGGCTAGAAATTCTTATTTAAGCCATTACACACAAGAGACACACACAAGGACTTACTTTAGGCATCTGTGGATGACTGAAATCTTTATCCACAATCACTCCTTTGACCAACTGTGTATCTTCCAGTCTACCACCCACTTTGCCTTGCACTTTGATCAGCTCAAAATCAACATCTTTACGTTCCATGTCTGCTACTGTCAGTACAGCATTCACAGCAATCTCTGCCATTTGCCTATGACAGCGGTTCACTCTAGGTTTGGAAAAAATACAATCAAGTTGTACTCTACTTCCACAATTTGGAAGAAAAAGATAATTCTATCAATCAATCTTAAACAGCAAGAAGTACCACTATAGCAGTCAACTTTGGCACACTAAATTAAAAGAGGGGGTCCTGCTTGTTTGTTCACAGAAATAGAAGGTGCTGGCTGTAGCACAAAACAGCACACAGAATATGGTTGGTGTGAGGAAACTTTGTCAACGGAGTCTCAACACAGATTTGGAACAGATCAGGAGAACTAAACGACTAAAGAACATTCAAGAAACAGAAACCACTTGTAAGACAACTCTGCAAAGGAAGTCCTGCCAATGTCTGAATTTATGAACTACACATAAAACACATAAAGGAAAATGAACTTATGGAATCATCCTAAGTTAAAAGTTTTTTAGTGGCAAAACACCCAAAATATTACATGTTATTATTTTTAACAGATTTACATTACTTTTGAAACCTGCTATGATGCAGAAACCGGGAACTAACAGGTTAGACTGAAATTGACGCTGCAGCTGTTTAACTTCGTGGAATTGACATTTTGGAGACAAAGGATTCACAATTTCTTATCCTGAGACAGGAGTCCAGAGGAATTAGCCAAAACAAAACACAGAAGAGCATTCAGCAGCACTACAATAACACAAACAATTTAATAATCCATCAAAACACCAGGATTTCTCCTTTCCACACAGAGGGTTTTCAATGGAAGAGTAAATATTCATTCAATATTCAGTTTATGTGACTTACACTTTAGAGCCCAGAGTTGTCTTTGCTGTCTGGATCAGAGGCTCAATGTTCTGTGGATCAACAGGGAAGCTGTCACTGATTTTGTCTAGATGTTCAATAGCAATCCGTGCTGCCTGCTCATAACCATCTGCTATTCTGATGGGGTGAATGCCTCGGTCTAGCAACTGCTCAGCCTGTTCCAGTAATGCCCCAGCCAGAACTATTAAAAGAAATTAAGAAATTTTACTCTTGATTGAAGCATAATTTTAAGCATTATCAACAGATTAAAAAACACACTGATTTTTTTTTTTTGCAGTATTTTAAGAGTTCGAGGTTTCCTAAATAACAAAAAAATATGAAAAACCCCATCCTTGCTTTGGTTTAAAATAAATCCACATTATATTAAGAACAAAGTGAAGTACAGGTATCAAGGCAGGACAAGAAGATTACAGAAGAAAATTATGCAGAAAAATTTTGAAAGTATCAAGGGAGCTCTCAGCACTACCATAAAATGCAACCAAACTTTGAAAAGACACAAAAGACTTCTTCCGGATTAGAAGACTTCTAATACAAGAACTGACAGGAATACTGCAACAATAAATACTCCAAAAAAGTGCTACAGAAAAGCTACTGTTATTTCTCATAATTTTTTAAATAGCTGAAGCACTTTGATTTTAAACCTGAAAAAGGAAGTTAAATTTTATAAACTCTCTTACCAACGACTCCAGTAGTTCCATCCCCAATCTCATCATCTTGAGATTTAGCCAGCTCCACCATAAGTTTGGCTATCTGGTGATCCACATCCATCATATTCAGGATGGTAGCACCATCATTTGTCACGGTCACCTCACCATCCTTGTCCACCATCATTTTATCCAAGCCTAAAACACATATGTTCAAAGGATGAGGGAAAATTTTTAAAATCCACCCCAACAGTTACAAGGAGAGAACCACTAGAAGTTTTTCATTGTTACCATTGGGCCCAAGGGATGTTCTCAGAGTACTTGCTACAGCCTTTGCTGCCATTATGTGAGACTGTAAGACAAAGGATAAAACAGACTAAAGTTATATCATTGTCATGCATTCTGAAATCACAATATTAAGCTAAGGAAAACACAGTGAGTAGTGCAAATGCTATAATTAACTGGCAACAACTATGATTAAAAAAGAATCAGTATGTGTGTATTGGTTTTAAGACAGAAACCATTTCTGATTGCCTTTTCTTGGATTGCTTGTACTGGCTCTGCTAAATCGTGCAAAAGCAGACCCTCAAAGCAGGGAGCAACAGAAGCCGACAACACTAAAAAGAGAAGGTAGTGCAATTTTACCCATCATAGAATCATCACAGGATGGTTTGGCTTGGAATATACCTTGAAGATCATCCAGGTCCCACCCCGTGTCAGGAGCAGGAACACCTCCCACTGGACCAGGCTGCTCAGTGCCCCCATTCAACCCCTTCTTGAACGCTGCCAGGAATGGGGCATCCACAGCCTCTCTTGTTTCAGTGTCTGCTCCCTTCTTCCGTGGGGATTTCTATCACCCGCACTCAGTCCCGGCCTTCCTTCGGCGGCCGGCAATCTGAGGAGGGGGCACTGGGGAGCAGCGCAGGAGCCACGGGGAGGGGGCGCGACACCCACGGGGGAGACGGCCCCAAAGCCCCGCGGCTCCGGGGCGGCTCCGCGGCACGGAGACACCACGGACGCCGGGCCGCGGATTCCCAGCCCCGGGGCGATGGCTTCTTTCTTCCTCCATCTCTCCCCCGCTTACGGGCCTAATCCAGGCTCCATCCGCCCTACTCCTCGGGCAGGGCTGGAGCTGAGCGCGGCAGCGCCTCGCCCCAGGGGCTCCATCCTCTCGCCCCTCGCGGCAGCATAGCATAGCATAGCATGGCATGGCATAGCACAGCATGGCATGGCATGGCATAGCATAGCATGGCATGGCATGGGCATGGCACGGCCCAGCATGGCGCGGAGCGGCGCGGCCCAGACAGCGCGGGCCCGCGGCCGGCCCCGGCGCCCGCCCCGCTCTCTCACCTTGAGCGCCTCCAGCCCCATGAGGCGCGTCTTGCGCTCCTGGTCCTTAAGGATGAGAAAGGGCCGCCCATACTCGTCAAACGCCAGAGTCCCCATGGCCGACATGGCTGCACCGCCGGCTGCGACCGCCACCGCCCGCGCGCGCCGCCCGGAAGCCGCCGCGCCCGCCGCGCCCCCACGCGTCGCGTCGCGCCTGCGCAACCGCCACACCCGCACCCTATTTCACGGGCGGGACCTTTGTGGCGCCCCCAGGAGAGGCTTCTGGAAGCCGCCCGGCGCCGAGGAAGGAGCGCGGCGGTCGCGGCCGCAACCCCGGCCACGGGGAGGGAAGGAGGAAGGGATGTACCGAATAGGGCGGAATATGGGCGCCGGGACAGCCGCTGCGAGCTGCGCTGGGTGTCGTGAGGGCGGAGGAGGGAAGACAGACACACGGTGGAAAAAGCGTGCGCGGCGCTTCTCTCCGGAGCGCCTTCGGAAAGGTTTCGGTCCCCCACCCCTTCGCAGTGAAGTGGTACGGCCCTTCCATATAAATGTTGCAGGCCGAGCATAACCCTGGGTTGGTCATTGGCGAGTTAGGGTGCGCCATGGCGAACATGGCTGTGTCCCAAAGAAGTTTCTCCCCAAAGGCGGAGCACTAACTACTGGACGTGTCCCGTCGCGGGCTCCCGGGCGGTCCGTGGCGGCAGGTCCCTGCCTGCGCCGCCCTTGAGCTGGTCTCGGGCGCGCTGCTGCCCGCCCGTGTGTGGAGGGCCTGGAGTTTAAATGGAAACCGCACTCCTGCCCCCTTGTGCCTCAGCTTTTCAGCGGCTGTAGCATTTCCCTGGGATCGGCTGAAGTGTTGGGTTTTTTTCCTCTCTTACGTCCTAGCACTTTGCTACAAGATACTCGTGTCTCAAGTGAGCGAGAACGTTGTCCGTCCGTGCCCAGGCGCGATGTCCCAGGCGTTAGCGAAGGAGGTCCCGCAGGAGGGCGAGGGCGGCTCCCGGAGGAGCGGCTGGGGGCTGCTGGTCACGGCCGGTGTGGGAGGGACCTTGGTGGCCCTCTATGCTGTGGCCACCCCCTTCGTGACCCCGGCCCTGAGGAAGGTGTGCCTGCCCTTCGTTCCTGCGACCGCCGCGCAGATTCAGAACGTGCTGAAAATGTTGGAAAATAGAAGTGGCTCCCTAGTTGACATTGGCAGCGGGGATGGCCGCATTGTAAGTTATCGATGTTGTCTTCCTTTTAGATCACCTCTTAAAAAAGTGCCAAAGTGCTGGGGCTGCATTTTCTCACTCTTTAAAATGTTATCCGGTGTTTGGCATCTTGTCTTTGGCATCCGTTGTTTGTGTCTGAGTCTTATAAAATGGATCAAAGCCGAGAAAGGTTTACATTCAGTTTTGATGAGTAGTAGATAGTTTTTACTGCAGTCTTACCTGTAGCTTGACCCAAGTGGACAAAATGTCATTGTGGTGACTGGAGGGAATCACAGTGCATTCACTTGAAAAGATGCAGTCTTGGTTCTAATTGACAAAGAGCTGTGATTCCACAAAAGTGTGTAGCTGCAGCAAGTGAGGCTGTGAGATGCTTAATACATAAAGGTGATAGAAATGCAAAAAGAAAAAAGCAATGAATGATGGATTATGAAAATAAAAATCCTGGTGTGTTTAGAACTGTAGTCTTCACACTTTCGTGCAGTGCTGGCTTCCCTGTTCCCAAATCCACGTGGTGAAGCTAGGATAAACGCCCAGAGAAATGATGAGAACCATGTAAGAAAAAGTTATACCGTGTTTCCAGGGTATTGCTTGAGCCCAGTTTGTGAAATGTGGTGAGGATATAGTGGAGAATTGTGTGGTGTGTTTTTTCTTTTGTTGATGTGATCTTTTGTGTGCTTTTTCATAACCAACTGCTTCAAGTTAGGTTTAGCAACAGGGTGGTGGCTTTTGATGGAAACATGCAACTTCTTGAATGCTATCTTTGTCTGTGTATTATGTCAATGAGTCCAATGTTTGTCCATGTTAAAAAAAATAAAAAAAAAATTTGGAACCATAAATCTGTAAAGATTGCTTGAATTGTGCCTGGGTAGAAAAAAGACAAAAAAACTTAGGCATGAGATAACTGCAATTTCTGATGCCTCTCTGTTTATCATTCTTGCTGCTGACTCTCATCAGCGGTATCTAATTTCAATAGGTACTGTGTCATTAATTCTAATATATTGTATAGGTGCCTAAATGGAGACTGAAGACTATTTGGAAGGCCAGGTGCCTAAAGCTGAATGCTTGGTGCTTGCTTGATGCATCTGTCATGAAAAAAATCTGTTGAGATGCTTTTAATTATTTAGCAGTTATTCAGGTGTAAACGGTGGATAAATATGAAGATATTTACCATATTTCCAAGTGTGGTAAAAATATCAGATTCTTTTGGTGAATTTGCACATGCTCTGTGTGTGGTGGAAGATGCATTATTTTAATGGTGTGAAATATACCATCCAGGTAATGCTGTTCGAGAAGTTCTATTAAGAAATTTCTACTTCCTGATTTCACCTTGCTTGTTTTGTAATTGATAGTTCTGCAGGTGATTCCTGATTAGAAGCTGGCAGTAACCTTTTAAATTATGTCTTAAACCTTTATTCTAGAAATCAGTGCATTTTTTTGATTTTTTTAAAAGCTTAGATCAGCAGATTACTTTCAGACTCTTTCTCTTGGTATGTTGTTTTGGCTCTGATTCAGGGGCTGCTCAAGCGCCTATCCCTCACTGCTTTTCAAATGAATGGTCTAATTTTGAGTGGTTTTGCTTGTGAGTTTCAGTGGTCTCTCCGTGATCAGTGTTGGTACTCTTTAATTCTAAGACAGTGTCATGAATGTGTTAATTTAAGCTTTTATGTAAATCAGAGATGTACTGCAAGCTCACAGCTTTGCCTTTTGAATGTTTGTTTTTATTTTGTTTGCCTGACTATATTTCAGTTGGACTAGTAATAATAATAAATTGTAGTTTTGAGGTTTTGTTCGCTATAGAGGTAATCTGTTGGGCATTAAAATCAGGGTGACTTAGAAGAGGGCTTTCCTTTGATTTATATTTTAAATAAAAACTATGTGCTCCTGTTTAGGTGAACAGACTTTTATGTTTCTAAGTGAAGATTTATTTTCTTCCTTGTAGGTGATAGCAGCTGCAAAAAAGGGATTCCAGGCTGTCGGTTATGAATTGAATCCCTGGCTAGTCTGGTATTCCAGATATCGTGCCTGGAGAGATGGGGTACATCCGAACACCAAATTTTATATTTCAGACTTATGGAAGGTAGGTAGTGAATTATGTAAGAATAAATCTGGGATGATTGAGAGATTTTATAAGTTTGGAAATACTTTCCTGAAAGGGCTGAAATGCTGTCTGACCACAAGGTGCTATACTGGGCTTTGAGCAAAGTACTTGTGCTGGGAATCTGGTTTCTGTGGGCTCAGTGTTCTGTTCTGCTGCTTTTGTGCTTTACTGGAGTGCTTCCTTTATCAGTAGAGGCTCCTTGAGCAAGCCGGGGCCTGACGAATTATGTGGGAGGGTTTTTTTTGCTGTGGGGGTGTTTGTGTTCAGAGAAGACCATAGGAGAACTTCATGGCACTGAGTGGAAGAACTCGGTCATTAGAGCGCCTAAAAAGCAAGCTTTTTAGAGCTTACAAACTTTAACAAAAGAAGGGGCAAACTTAAAGCATACATACACAGGAATTGTAAAAATAACCCTTTAGTTATTAGTAAAGTCATGTGGGTATTTTCTAAATTAATGCCTTCTGTGTTTCTAGAATTGCTACTCCATATCCTTGGCCAGACAGTAGAAGTTTTCTGCTATTCAGCAGTATAAAGTTTTCTTTATGTGGAAATTTTTATGATGAAAGTTGGTAAGGGATCTCCTTATATATGTTTGGACTAAATCGCTGTTGGAAGAAGTGTAGCTAGAGGGATTAGGAGAAAAGAACAGTGAGAATTTCTCTAAATATAAATGCCATTTTCAATAAGATTTGTTCTCAAATTTTATTTTAGGTTTCTTTTTCCCATTATAGAAATGTTGTTGTTTTTGGAGTACCTCAAATGGTAAGCTTACTACTTATTTTTGGTTTTATTATATAATTGCATTTTATTTATTATACTGCTTAATTATTTGTTACAATGTTTAATTATTTTAATACCAAGGCATTCAGTGTTAATACATTAATCTGCAAAATGAATTAACCTGCAGATGGTCAAAGGCAGTCAGTAATAATCATAGAATATTAAGAATTGGAAGAAACTTTTAACATCATTGCATTCCAACCCCTCTGTGCAAGGGATACCTCCCACTAGACAGGTTGCTCAAGGCCTTATCCAACCTGGCTTTGAACACTGCCAGGGTTGGGGCATCCAGAACCTCACTGGGCAGCCTGTTCCAGTGTCCCACCACCCTCACAGTAAAGAATTGCTCCCTAATGTCTAACCTGAATTTCCTCTTTCAATTTTTATCCATTTTCCCTTGTCCTGTCTTTACAGTTCCTGATGAATAGCCCCTTTCTAGCTTCCCATAGGCTCCCTTCTGATATTGGAAGTTGCTATGAGGTCTGCATGCAACCTTCTCTTCTCTAGTTCCAACGCTCCTGCTGTGAGCAGGGATACTTTTGACTAGATCAGGTTCCTCCATCCAAGCTGGTTCAAACAATTCCATGTCTGGGGCATCCGCAACCTGTTCCATTGCCTCACCATCCTCATGTGAAAAATTTCTTCCTAATACCTAATCTAAACCAACTCTCTTTCAGTTTAAAGCCCTTGTCCTGTCACTACATGTGCTTGTAGAAGGTCCCTCTCCATCTTGTAGGCTTCCTTCAGGTACTGGGAAGCTGCAATTTGATCCTCCTGAAGCCTTCTCTCTTCCAGGCTGAACAAACCCAATTCTGTCAGCCTGTGCTTCTGTATTGCTTGTTCCTTTGCTAAGGCAGATGCAAGATGAAGTGAGCGAAGAGCTTTATGTGATGCCGTACCATACCGCGTACACAGAAAACATTTCTGCAGCAGTAACAGGAAGCATAATAAACCTTCCTATTCTGTGCTTTTTTGTTTCCTTGTTTGTTTTTTCAACGGCACCAGAAGTAAATCTCTACTTCAGATTCCGATTGTAATCCGTATTGGCTACTAAAGGGGATATGGGTGGGGTATTAGTGCCGTGATGTTCCTCGTGCTGTCAGCCCTGGGTGTTACTTGCTCGCTCGCCTGAGTTCCAGCAGGGGGCACTGGAAACGTTTGGATCTGCGGTCAGGAATTCTGCCGTTGCACCAAAGGGAAAAGGGCTGATGAGGAAAGCTGGCTCAGTAAACTAGGAATAGACAAATGCCCTGGGAAAAAGTGAGTAAACCCAGAAGAAATACCGAATTGGCTTTTAAATGTAATAAAGTGGGATACACTAGTAACAGCTGTGATAGAAAGGGTAGCTATAGGGCTCATAATAACTTTTGTAGTCCAGTAAATACTAGGTTAAATTCTTCCAGCAAAAGTACTGTCATAAATACTGCAGATGCAAACATATGAATCTCTGTGTTTCCTGAGCATTCGTTTGCTTATGATCCTCTTTAAATTAACTTCGCAAGTTGTTAATGCTCAGCGTCCTGAACGACTAAATTAATTTTCTAGAAACCTTAATGCAGTTCTTTTTTACTGAGGAACAATAGATCTCTTTAGCTTTTATAATAATATTGGCCTGATTTGATGCTTTCACACATTGCTTTTATTTCATATCCAAGATGAGCTTTAAAAACCTGAATTTATTGATCTTCAGGGAAGACTAAGGCATCTCTTGTTCTTGCAAGCGTCTGGGGGAAGGTGTGTTTGTTTCTGAGTTATTGCAGAGAGAGACTTACTTGTTCAGTGTAGGATGATGGAATTCTTGCCAGGTGTTCATGTTTGTAGCTCCTGTGTATTTTAACTGATTATATACTGTACAAAAGGTTTACTAAAAACAAAGGTTTACTATGTATTTATGTTCATACACCAAAATTCCCCCAATCCTGGCTTCACATAAAATACAGTATGATTGTAACACATAATGTAACTGATATATTTAGCTTAAAAACTAGTTTGACTGGTTCAAGGATATAATTATTTTTGCCTAAATTTGGCTGAACTATTAATGATGTTTTCTAATTTGTGCTAATATGGACATGCAGTGTCACTAATTTTCATAATTATGCCTAAAAAATTAGTCCATGTCTATATTTATATTTTCTATAACAAAAATTTTTCTGGTGTCTTGACTCAGTTTTAGATAACAAAGTGGGCTTATTTTTCTAGTTTGTTTAAGGTGCTAGTAGGCTTATTTTTCTAGGTGTTTAAGGCAGCAAAAGTGTTTAAAAGCATTTGCAGTGTGGATGAATTCAGAGCCTTAAAAATATTTGGAGGTAACTCCTTGGTATATTTGATCTATGACTGTAATTTTCCTAAAATATTCCATTGTTAGCTTAAATGTATCTATAATAGGATATTACATCAAAGGCACACCCTGCATGTGTGATAGTGGAAGCTCTTTGCAGCCTTTGGAAATACCTTTTCTTTAGTCAGTCTTATTTTCTAATAATGTTCTTTTGGGTTTTGTTTTTTTGTGATACTTTAGGTATTTTTGTCTCTGTGACTTAAATTCAGCTGTATTTGTCAATAGCTACTGCCCTTTTAATTTTTTTTAATATTTAAACATTACATGATAACCAAAGTGAATAGTTTTTTACATGTAACAGAAGTAGCCTGTAGAGTTTGCTGTTAAAATTACTCATTCAGATAGATACAATATGTGAGAATAAAAGTAACTCCAAATGGATGTTCACTGCTGATCTGCTTAAAGATACCATCAAACTTTTCCAAAGGAAAAAAGTTGCTAAATCTTTTAAATCTTTTAGGTTTCTTTTTTTTTTTTTTTTTTTTTTTTCCCTAGAACATAATCACTATCTGGAATGGAAGAGAAATTTCTGTTAAGTCTACATGTGTTATTATTTCTCACGTAATCCATGGCAGAATTTGCAAAGCACTTATTAGAAAAAGAGCACCTTTTTCAGGGTATTTTTCTGTTCTAGAAAAGGAGTGATATTTCCCCTGACTTTCATATCCTCTCAGTTTTTGTGAATGGAGGAAAGCTGGATTGTAGGTGTTCAGTCAAAGAGCTGCATAATGGTATGTGACATGGTTCCCCCAGCATCCTGCTCTCTAAACTGGAGAGAGATGGATTTGGTGGACTGTTCAGTGGAAGAGGAATTGTCCGGATGGCTGCATTCAGAGGGTAATGGTCAATGTCTCAATGTCCAGATGGAGATCCGTTACAATTGGTGTCCTTCAGGGGTCTGTATTAGGAGCAGTACTGCTTAATATCTTCATCAGTGGCATAAAACAATGGGATTGAGTGCACTCTCAGAAAACTTTGCAGATGACACCAAGCTGAGTGGTGTAGTTGGATGTGCCTGAAGGACAGGATGCCATCCAGGATGACCTGGACAAGAAGTGGGCCCATGGGAATATTACAAGGTTCAACAAGACCAAGTGCAAGGTTCTGCACCTGGTCAGGGTAATCCCAAGTACCAACACAGGCTGGGGAATGAACAGATTGAGAGCAGCCCTGCCCAGAAGGACTTGCAGGTGCTGGTGGATGAGAAGCTGGACATGACCCAGCCATGGGCACTCACAGCCCAGAAAGCCAAACGTGTCCTGGGCTGCATCCAAAGCAGTGTGGGCAGCAGGGCCAGGGAGGGGAAACTGTCCCTCTGCTCTGCTCTGGTGAGACCCCACCTGGAGTGCTGCATCCATCCCTGGTCACTGCAGCCCAAGAGAGATTTGGACCTTTTGGAGTGGATTCAGGGGAGCTCCTTTCCTTTGAAGAGAACTGGGGTTATTCAGCCTGGAAAGACTTGACTCTGGGGAGACCTTATTGTGGTCTTTCAGTACTTAAAGAGGGCTTGTAAAGAAGATGAGGACAGACTTTAGGGCCTGTAGGGACAAGACAAGGGATAATAGTTTTAAACTAGAAGAGGGCAGTTTCATATTAAATATTATGAATAGGATGGTGGAACACTGGGATGGGTTTGTCAGGAGAGGCCCTAGATGGGGACTGAATGGGGCTCTGAGCAACCTGATCTAGTTGAAGATTTCTCAGCCATGGCAGAGGTGTTCAACTAGATTACCTTTCAAAATCCATTACAATCTAAACTATTCCATGGTTTTACATTCTGTTTCATGGAATGCTGCTGAAGGGATTTACATGTATGTGTTAACAGGGTGTAGATTCTACTAAGCTAAATTTCAATATTATTTAATGTAACAGTATTTTACCATAGAGTGACTGCAGAATGTTTGCTTTGGGTTGTTGTCTGTGTGATGTTTGATTGTTCCAGGATCAGTCTTGGGAGTTAGACTGTAAATTTTGAGTGGTGATGACCTTTGAGTATCACAGAATAACTCATGAACCTTGGGAAGCATAAATTTAGGAGGCTGAACTTTCATTCCACTGAAGAGAACTGTGTATTGGAACATGCAAAGTCTTTTCCCTGCAGTTTTAGTTTAGTTTTGTTGTGTGTTTTTTTTAATTTAATGGATAATTTATGGGTTTTGATTTAATGTTTAGATCTTAAAGTTATGATTTCCTTGATCTCACCAGCTGGGGCACATTAACCATTTTCTGGTTTTAGATATTCTTTGTCAAGGCATCAAAGCCAAAATATATAGCATGAATACTTTCCTAAGATTTTTTTGATTTCTCTTGAACACCTGAATTAGATTCTAAAGAGAATGCATCTGTTTTTTACTGTTTCTGAGAGGGTTTTTCTTGTAACTCAACAGATGCCACAGCTGGAGAAGAAGCTGGAAGCAGAACTTGAATGTAATGCCAGAATCATTGCCTGTCGCTTTCCTTTCCCTTGCTGGATTCCAGATCATACTACTGGAGAGGGAATAGACACTGTGTGGGCCTACGAATTTGAAACGTTCTAGAGGATGTGAAACAAAAAGCTTTGGAAGTGCACCAGAGACAGACTCTTAAACATCTAATTTGGTTTCTTACAGAAATTTTTAGCTTTGACTGGACCTGTTGAAGATAACGTTATTGTGGAGAGAGCCCTGGCATATGAAGATGTGTATTCTCTATAAGACCTGAAGTACAGTGGTTGTCTGAAAGCAACAAAGGTTACTAAAAGGTGTAGTTAAATGGCTTAATATTGTGTCCAGGTTTATCCCCATCAAGCAGTGAAGTACCACACAGATGTTCACTCATCCCAGTCCCCAGTCTCCTCCAATAGGATGAGAAAGAAAACTGAAAAAAAGTCCATACCTATGACCATGGATCGAGATAGGAATAATTTAATAATGGAAATAAATTTACTAATAACAACAACAATAGAGGAGTAAAACCTAAGAAAAATGAATGATGCACAGTACCCTTATTCACCACCCACTGATGGATGTCTACCCCATCCCAGAGCAGTGACTGGTCCTCCTTGCCAACTCTCCCCAGTTTATGTACTGGACATGATGTGGAATATCCCTTTGACCAGTTCAGCTCAGCTGTCCTGGCCATGCTTCCTCCTGGCTTCTTGCACACCTTGTTGGCAGAGCATGAGAAACTAAAAAGTCCTTGGCTTAGAGTAAGCGCTGCTCAGCATAAATTAAATAAAACCATCAGTGTCTTATCAGCATTAGTCTTTTCTAAATCCAAACACTGTGCTTTACCAGCTAGTAGTAAGAAAATTAACTCCCAGCTGAAAGCAGAATATGTAGTTAGTCACAATTACAAAGAAGTTTTTATAGAAGTGGAAAACTTCAATACGGAAGAGGGATTAGAACACCATTCACTACAGTTAAGGGGAATATATGTATAAGGTTGAATATGAGAACGTAATATACACATTCTTTCTGACCCTATGGAGCACTTGGTATTGGTGTTGGAATGGTGTGCAAGTGGCTTCTCAAATAAGCTGTATTTCAAAAATGTCTGAATTATGTATGCCAAGTACATAATGCTGCATACACAAAACTGACCCAGTGGAGTATGATGACATTGATGTTTCACACCGTAGTCTTGAGTGTGTACTTTTAAAAGTTGAGTATGACTAAATGGGCAAATATAATAAGCTGATTGTTCATTAACACAAGTGCTGTCTCTGATTATATTAATGTATTTTTATTTAACTTGTCTGCTGTTTTAGCATCTGCTGGAAAATAATCTCCAAGTATCTGCTCCCCTTCTCCTTTGCCTCTTTCAGTAAGAGAGAGGCAAAAGCAGAAATTATGGGTTGAGGTAGCAATTTACTGAATGCACAAAGCAGTAATAAGACATGGCACAGTAACAACAGCAATATTAATATCAAAAGCATACAAAAAGAAGGTGTTCTACTGACCAAAATGGGTGTTCACCACTGGGAACAAGGATAATGGTGGATGCTTCTCATAGATCATATGATCATAGCTTCCATGTGGTTTCCTCAGACAAAGGCAGCATGGTGGCTGGGCAGGCAAAATGGCCAACTCCCAGTGGAGCACCAGTGTTTTCTTTGGAAACCATGCCCTCCATCAATGGCATGCGTGGTGTACAATGACAGCCTGGTCGTGGCGCTAAGCTCTGACCCCTCTCTGCAACCAGGACAACTTTTTATGTGAACCCAAAACTGCAGAAGGATGCTCTTACTGAACTCTTATCGGTGTGGGCTGTTGCAGATGACCATAATTTTTTTCTAATATTTCTGATTTAGGGAGGGTTTCAAAAGTCATTAACTTCTCACTGAAGTGCCACCATTTCTGTGTGCTCAGCCTTTGGATCAGGTACAGATGAGAGTTGCTCACTAGATTTACTTGAAGGCTGTCTCTGATTCCAGAGCTAGTTGCTCTAGCTAAATCTGATAAAACTTTATTTAATTTATAGTGGGATGAGAAGGAAGGTTTTCAATCAGACTTGATTTCCCTTCTATTTTTCCATACCATCTGATCTGATGAGATCTCAGAAACTCAATGTATTGCTGTGTGGCTTTCCTTGTAAGTGAAGCAAGTTCTCCCTGTCCTTTTGCTGGTACTGGTTTACAGTGGAGTACTGTCACTGCATTGATGTTTTCCTTTCCTGCCATAGTTACAACACACTTCTGTTGTATAATGGTCTGCTTACTCTTTTTTTTTCTGATTCTCAGGTCAAGTTTTAGTGTTTTCACCTATTAGCAATTAGTCAAAGTTCATAGTCTGCCTCCCCTGGCCTCAGTTAACGTTTATTGTTTGTTAAGCAGTAACTATATAAGTTTGTCAGATCTTTGCTGATACCCATAGAATGAAGCTAAAATAAGCTGGGCAATTGTCAACTCACTTCAAGGCACTCATTGGCACAACTAAAATTTGCTCAGTCCAAGAGAAGTGCTGCGACCCTACAAAGTCTGACATTTTATCAGGTGTTGGGAAAGCAAATTTGGCTGGTCTGTAGAATCTGACATGAAGAGAAGTTGGGTGCTATTTGGGATGTGTGATCTAGAATGATACCTGTAGCCACACTTTTTGGTTTTGATGTGAGGGGACAGGAAGCAGTTAAATTATTAACCTACCCTGAGGATTGGAAAAGGAGCATGGTTTTGTCCTGAAAATGTACATGAAACAGGAGAAGAAAGGGGCAAAATGTGTCTTTAGTATGCAAAGGAGAGCTGATTTCAGCCTTTCATGGCAAAGCGCAACTGTGAACCTGGGCACTGAGTGTACTGAAGAACACCAGTGTCTGGTAAGCAGACTGACAGCCTTTTGCTGCAAGAATGCATAAAACATCTTATAAAACTGCACTAAATTCTCTCTGTAATGATTTAAGTGTTACGATCATTACACAGAGATAGTGACATGACCAGGATAGAGTGGCTTATCTAAAATGCCTGAATTTAATATCCCAAGGCCATAAAACTGCAACCTCAGAAAAGTAAATCTGAAATTATTTCTAACGAAGGAGACTAACAAAGGGGAAATTAGCTAATTAAGCAAAGTTTGTCCCTAACGACCATAAAGGAAAAGAGGAGGCAAAATATTTTGATCCATTGAATTGTGTGTGACTCAACTGCAGGGCAGTGCTTTGACCCAGGTGTTACTGTGATACAGATAGAAACACACAGTAACACACACAACAGGTGTTCAGGTAGAGAAGAAGAAAGGAAGTCCCTAGTTTATTGTTGATCTCATATCTATAAGTTTCTGGACAGTGATCAGAGACTGGACAGAGAAGTTACCACCTCTCCATCTCCACTGGTCACTTGAGAAGTCCATCAGGTGATATCTTTTACAAAGGAATGCAAACATGATTCTTGTCTATCTTACAGTTCATGAGAACTGACTCCACTATAGTAAAACAAATCAGAAAGTTTATTTTCAGGGACAACACCCAGGTTTCTACAATCAGCTTTCACTAAATTTAGTTTGTAGGGAATGAAGCAGTTATTCACTTTTCTCCTGTGTTTGGCTATGTATTTTTCCATTGCATTAACCTTTGCCTGTTAAAAGGTAAAACTGAATTTCTCATTTTTGCCTGTGGTAAAGGTTTTGGGATGTGCGCTTCCTGCTTACCACCTATTGCTCCAGGAATACTTTTTGAGGAGGGAGGAATAGAATTAATGATACAATGACCTGAGCTTTAGGAGTACTAAGTGCTGTCCTCCAGGCAAGGAGAGATTTATGATTATTTTTAAAGTAAAGCAGAGGGCTGTTTCTTGCTCTGGCTATTTACTTTTGGGGGCCTATAGTGAATTAGGGATTCCTTATGATATGAGGAAATGTACTGTATTTCCTGTTTCCATCGCTTAAGTGTGAAATGGAAAACAAAGGGTTCTAATTTACACAGGAGGACTGGAAAATGATTGTTGACATATTGTCCTTTTCTATCACTTGCTATGTTCTTTGATAATTTTCAAGATTAAATACTTAACTGTGACTTTAGTTATCACCGTATGGATTATTATGTTGATACACTTCCAATTGCTATGGTAATGTATTATGATTTTGTTGATATGGTGCTTCAGAATAAAAAATTGTTTCTTCTGAAGACCAGGAAAGAGAATTACCATGATCAAATTATTGTGTAGGTCTGAAGCCAAAAGGAGGAAACATTCAAGCTACACACGCTGTTCAATACCAAAGTAATTTAGATACACAGAAAAACCTGTAGTTTATCTTTGTTTGCATCTTCTAGTAGAATCACTTGCCTTTTGGGAGTTGTGCTATTTTTTCCTTGCCCTGCCAGATTTTAGCAAAAAACCAAAAAGAGGTGTTACATTACTCAATGACTAATGCTTTCCTGAAATACTGTAGAATTTAATTTGTTTGTAAATAATAAAGGTCAGGGTCATACTTATAAATGTGTTCTTTGTTCTTCCCCCTCCTTTTTTTTTTTTTTTTTTTTTGTAGTGAGACACATTATGTCCATACAGGTTTTGTGATCCAGAATGAATTGAGTAAATGCAGCAACTTAGTGCTGCAATTCTAATTTTATAGTTTTCCATTTCCATTTTACAGAAATTGGCTTTGTAGAGAGAAGGAGGCGAGTATGGCTTCAAGACAGCCATGTGATAGGCATCTTGCTCAGTAAACTGCACAGTCACTACAGCCACACAGCAGCATCATCCAAACTTGACCAGATTTGTTTGGGAAATATACACATATATTGTGGGTTTTTGGCATTTCTGTATTACTGGGCATATTGAAGTTACTGGTTTATCCTCTGGTCTGATTATATGCTGCTATTTAGTCAAATACCGCTCCAAGGAAGTTAATCCTCTGTCTCTGAGCTGCTGTTTGTTTCTGACTCATGAGTTGTAGCCAGGTAAGAAGATACAGAATCCGGTTTCAGATTAAGCACCTCACAAACCAGTTCAGTGAATATGGTCTGTGGAGAAAGAGTTCCAAATCCCCGGCATTGGGGAAATCTTTCACCTTTCAAGGACACAGCTCAGAAGGAGGCAAAGATCTCCTGAATTCTGTGTAATTTAACAATGACTTGAGCTTTGCTTTTCTCACATATGTGTTCTTCAAGAAGTTTGACCACTGTAATATCATTTTAAGATCTGTAGGGGAAATAAGCAAAGGCAGCATTTCGGTTGCCATTTATATTTGGAGCTAAGTGAGGAAAGGAGAAAGGGGATTTTATAGCCCAATTAGAGCAATAGACTTCGGTCTATTTCAAAACCAGTTTGACAGACTTGCATCATCTGTGTGTACTTCTCACTGCATCTGAGAATCCATGTTGTGACTGGGCTGTGATGAGCATTCACTCAGAAATGGGTTCATGTCCAATGCCATTGGTCTCGGATGAACACTAATTATCAATAGATTGCCTTATATAGTTTCGCTTCCATAGTTTAAAATTACTGAAGCATTTATTCAAAAAAGGACATGAGTCCTTCAAATTCATAGTTGAATTTTGGATTGTCCTGTGCAGGGTCAGGAGTTGGAATTCAATGATCCTTGTGGGCCTCTTCCAGCTTAGGATATTCAATGATTCAGTGGTTGAAGAGGGCTGCCTAACATCAGATTTAACACAAATAAACTCTGCTGTGAGTGAATTATTTTTCTTTTACACTTGCCAAAATTGCAGTTCTGTAGTTTTAAAATGTAGCCCCAAGTTGCTTTTCAGAAATAATATACATTTCTTCTAGAAGATTTCTTGAATTCTTGATAAGACAGTGTGGCAACTATGTTTAACTTAAAAATCACCCTTGAGCAAGATTACTGAAAATATTAATTCTGCAGTTTTTTTCTTTGCATGATAATCTTTCTGTTAATCCTTGTATGTTTTACTGAGGGAGACATAAATGGATAGCTACCATTGTATTTAAGTTTTTGCTTTAATTTTTCATATTGTCTTTTTACAGTTTGACTTCATAAATGAATCAGTCTTCAAATCTCCTTTACATTTTTTTCCTGTAAATTAGTTTCCTTTTATTCTTTTTTTCCTAGCCACTTTGAAGGAAGACTAAATATGTTAAGGAATGTTCTTTTCCTCTCTAATATTTTAACATGAATTGAACTAACCTTGATTTATTTAGCAGTCTATGCTGACATAGCATGACTATTGTTTCTAGTATATGAAAGAAAAACATATCCACACCAATGGTATTTAGACTGAAAAATAGCTTTGGTCTACAACAATTCTGGCTATTTAGTAGGTTTAAGTACCTAATTTCACATTTTTTTATTATATTTCATCACATGGCAAATGAATACAGGCCTTTCATCCCTTCAGTAGTTCTTTGGATTTGGGTTATTTGTTCAGGTGTGACTTTTGCTGATTTCCTTTCCTTAGTATAATGTTGGTATTTCTGTTAGAAGCTTTGGTTGAAATGTCAGATGGATGTTTTTTCTGCAAGCTGGTGTGTAGAGCTGGAACAATCACTGTGATATACTCCTATGAACTGCTGGCATTGGTAAAAATTATGTGAAGCCTGCTTACCAGTAAATACACAGGGATATTTTTCAGCTTACTGTGTATGTTGTGGTTTTTAAAAGTAAAGGAGGTTCTTGAAGACCATATAAAATTTGTGGCACAAAGAGGTCTTTGCAAGGTCAGAAACAGTAAATTATGGGCTTTCATCCTGAGGTTTGTGGCTACCTTCTGAGGAATCCACAAAAAAGTAATTTAAAAAGTATATCTACTATCAGCAGGCTTGTATTTGCTCCCCATGGTTGTGTTCTTCCATTGGAAAATTTTAATGTGTCTGAAATGATCATTTGAGAATCCCTGAACTAAAAATACGGGTTTACATAAGATACTGGCTAAGTGGAAATGAGCTTATCAAATTGAGGAAGGTTTTGGTTTTCTTCCTTCTGTTGTTGCTTGCCTAGATTGTCGAGCTTTGAACCTTTGCAGTGTACAAGTCTCTCTGTCTCTTCTGATGAATTTCCTATTCTTCCTGTAACTTCCTATTCTGCTATATGAGAGCAGTCTCGTGGTTTTGCACATTCCCATTGCATTCTATTAATTCTTTTCAGGTAATTATAATTTTTGGTTTAGGGTCTGCTTAAACATTAAAATTACATCTTCAAAACACCTGAAGAACTGCCACTGAAGCCTTTTTAGAAAGCATACAGAACCCGTGAAACTTCTTAATGCTGTAATGTCAGCAGCTGTCCATGCCAAAGATTTGTTTCCGAGAGGCAGAAATATGTGTTTCTCTAGCACATGCTCTTTTGATTTTTGAAATTTTTTTGAAAATGTAGGTGTCAGGAGAAGACACAAAAAAGGTTATCAGGAGGAGGACAGTGTGAGCTCTGTGAGACAACATGTGGGTGGTGAGTGATATAGCCAAAATCTGAGCCTTCTCTGTCCCCCAAGCCCTTAAGGTTTGATGCTGTCTTTTTTTTTATGTCCTCTGAATTTTGTGTAGCTCTTCTTGAAAGCCTCCCTCCCTCTCTTCCGACACTTCCTTCCGACATTTCCTTCCGACACTTCCTTCCTTCCTTTTTCAGTGTCTGTAAATCAAAGTAATTTATATGTCCAAATGTGTCATTCTCTAAATAGTGCACAGGAACCCTCATCATCTGTGTTCATGTATATTTTATTGATGCTTCCTTCATTTCAGTACACAGAAAAAAGGCTTCTACTCTTGAATGCCTTTATATCAATACATAAATGAGCTTTGTGGGTGCGATCAATACCAATTAACTTTATTTGCAATCACAGGTCTCACACAGAAGTAATTCTAAAAAGATTTGAGCAGGAATGGGACAAATAGTGGTCATCATGGGAAAATACTAGTGTTACTTAGAGACAGTGATGGTAGAGTCCTTTGCCATTTGTCTTTTGCCCATGAGTGGGCAGTCTGATATGTCAACCCAAGTCAGGGGATGAGGGGCTAGTAGCAAAACAGCACTATGTGGGATACTTTAAAAGAAATATATTTTAAAGCTGTCTTCAGAGGCAGCCTTCTGCCTTCATCTAAGTTGTTAAGTACAGTTGTTATTCTGATAAGGAGTATGTTGGTAGGAGAGTATTACTGGCTGAGCTAATATAGCTAGTGAGCATCTTGAAGTGTGTATTCTGCTAATAGATAAACAATTCAGATAATTTTTACCCTTTCCTCCACCCCACAAATAAAAAACCCCAAAAAACAACAACCATTTAGAGTGACAAATTTGCTGAATTAAAATAGAAGCCACCTTTATCATCCTTAGAAATTAAAGATAAGGAAACAGCTTTTCATGTGAAAAAAGGTTGTCAGCTTCAGCAGCTGGCTCTTATTTACCAGAGAGCGTCCAGAATGACTTAACAAATGGTTTAAGTTACTTAGAAAAAGTTACTGCTTCTTTCGAGTCTCCTGGAGATACACTCTGAATAACGTTGTTTGCTTATCCAAATAAAAACACTGATCAAATGCTGTGGCTCAGTCCTGGGGTCCCAGCTAGGCTAGCTCCAAACCCCAGAAGTAAGCCCAACAAGGATAAAAGTAAAAAGAGATGCTCTCTTTCCTCCGAGATTCAGACCCGGTGGGTTTACTGCAGAATCAATTCCAGGGAAGAAAAAGAGACCCCAGACACATGGCAGGGAGAATTTAAAACCTAGGATAAAGGGGCATAAGGTAAGGGGAAAATGCAGCCAATGGGAGACACTCAGAGGGGAGGGGTCAGTAGGGAAAGACCACACCCCAACAGTTAGGTAAGGGGGATATGGAATATACCATATGCAGTATAATAAAACAACTCATATGCTATATATATTAGTTGCGCAGTGTGAAATTATAACAAAACCAACTATTTAGTGCCATACAACAATCAAATAACACTCTTCTCAGGATTATTTGTCTACTACAGGAAAATTAAGTATTGTCTAAGTACTTTCCATGCACAAGAAACCTGCATGCTGGATCTGTCATGAAGTTTTATCTATAGCTCTTTTCCATGCTTTTCTGTACTTTGGGAGACTGAACATCAGATGATTGGAGTGAGGACATTTTCCCACTTGGGTCATACTTACATACTTGCATATGTAAGGACAAATTAGATGTTGAAGCATGCCTTTGATATATTTCAGAATATGTGATCAATAGTTATCCATTTTCTAGTGTTATTTTAGTCTGAATGGTAAAATTTTCATTAACTCAGACATAAAACCAGGTGTGCTTATCATGCATCTTTCTAGTCTGTCATATGCCTGAAGAATCTATGTTGGCAATCCAAGTATATTTCCATTTCTGTGCAAAATACCCAGGAGATGTTTTATTGTCCTTGAACACCTCTGTTCAAGGTGGTGGGACAGTGTTTCTGTCCTGGTGTTGGATATGCAGGTCATTCACTGTCTCAGCTTGTAAGTCCCAGTATTGTGAATGCTGCTGCTTTCTTGTTGGGGTGCTCCAAGCAGCACTGAACCCAGGATACTGGAGCTCCAGTTCCACAGCAGATAATCCAACAAAAGTATTGAACTTGCTTTGTACTTATTGTTGTTAGATCCTCCCTGGTCACTACACCCCGTTCCTCCCCCCCAGCTCCTCCCCAAATAAACAGCCCCCCACCCCAATCTCATCCATCAGAATGTGTTTATTTGCTGTTCAGCTGCTGGTACAAATGACCACATTCCTTTCCAGGTTTGTCTATGGGCCTACCAAGACCTGCTCAGTTTATGTTTTGACATAAATAGGCTTGGTTTTAGCTTCAGCTGTCTCAGTCAAGGGTCTGCCTAAGAAATCCTCAAAGTCTTTGATGGCACTGAAATGAGCGAGCTTAGGGTGCCAAAGATTTCCTGAATCTTGATGTCTTAGCATGATGGAACACAGCGCCAATATTTTTCATAGGCTTTTATAAATACTGCTTTAGCGCTGCTGAATTTTCTCTCTGCCCCCCGTTTAGGAACTCTGCTAAGCAAAGAATGAATTCACTCCTCTTTACTCTCTGACTAATAGTGGTAGTATATTGTTCTTTAATTTTACACTGCTGTTAGTTTCTGGCATATTCTATTTATGAACTTTCTTTCAGCAGAGGGAAAGATCTTGGAATCCTTCCTCTTCAGCACAAACTTAAGAGCAAGGTCTTGAGCTGAGGGGCTTCCCTTTCTCTTTGGAAAATCTCTTAGCAGCACAAAGATTCTGTACCAGTAGAGATGGGAAGGCTTTTTTTTTTTTTTTTTTTTTTTTTTTTTTTTTTTTTTTTAAATTCCTGTTGCTGATATAGATGCTTTTTGTTAGGACTACAATTAGGAACATCTTGATTTTCCAGCAAGACTTTGTATAATTCCCTACAGCTTAAGGTCAGTCCAAGGGGGTTGGTACTGGGTTTGGTACGGAGTCTTGGAGTAGCAGAACTTTGTCTGTTTGCCTTTTGGGGGAATGTTGAAAACCAAGTTTTGGTCCTCACAATAGTATTATTTATTTTATTTCAGTAAAAATATCATAATGTATTGCTATAATGAAAATATAAGAATTACCTTCTGATACTAATACTCTGGGAATAGAGTAAGCTAAATGCTACTCTATGGAGATTTCTAGGTTGGAGAAAGAAATGTCTAGGTTTCGCTTCAGTAAGTATGTGTTAAGCCTGTTAACTTTAGGGAATTTGTTTGCATATATTTAAAAGAAATAAAAGTAGATGTAGAAGATAGCAGTTGGAATGCTAGTTATTTGTTTGCATTCAGCCCTGAAGTAAAATGCAATGTTTATACAGCAGTATTCATTTTCAAACTGCTACTGAATAATAAATCTGGAAACACTCTTTTTAGGATTGGCTCATATTATCTTCACCCTTTACAACTGCAGAAATTGTAGCAAAGAGCTAAATTGTTCAAGACCACAAAAGTAGTTGCTGGCAATGCTGTGATTAAAATAAAGCCGGCAACTGCACGCCTGTGTCTGCAGCTGGAAGAGTGTATTTTTTAAGTTGCTGTTCCTGAGGGTGGAAGTACCTGTGCGCTTTCACAGCTGATGAAGCCGGAGAGGGCAGATGCTTACTTATGCCACATAGTGCCTACTGACTGTTTGCAACTGTAAGACACAGCACCTACAGTGGTTGTCCCTTTGAGATTCATGTTTGTGGTTTTGTTTCTTTGGTCTTGTCTTTTTAGTAGCTCTTACTAGATTTGATGTCTCATCAATTCTACTTTTAACTGCATATGGATTCTTCTGTCATTGTTTAGACATGCTACTTCACAGCTGAACTTATTTATATTGAAGTGTATGACTTTGTGTTTTGTACTACATCCTAGTCTATTTTTGTGCAAAACTTGATCTGGTTCTCTCTTTTGATAATTTGTATCTTTTGAGACAGAAAATTCCAGACTTAAATCTGTTGTTAATGAGAGTATTAAACATAAATTGTCTCCAATCTTGCATAGGTGTTGTGACTTTTGTATATTACTGTTTTACCTTATTACTGTTTTGCCTTATAATTTTTTTTAACCTTTGTGGGCTGTGTCTTAATTCCCTGAGGACACTTCACTATACATAAATGAAACTTGATTTTTATGAAGTCATTAGATCTGTCATGCGCTACATGTTCTTACTCCTCATTTTTGTTTCTATATTTGTTCATGGGTACAAATGAGATGATCTGAGAGAAGAACTATTTTCCTTAGGCCTTTAATAATTGTATCCTTTGTCAAAATGGCTTGTGAAATAGAATGTTTTGTGTTGGTGTGACTCATCAAGTGCTCTTTCTGCTATAACTTTCTGTCATGACAATCCCAAACTCATTTTTGCTTGACATAAACATCAGTTTTAAGTTCAGTTACTATCTTGATCTTCTGGTTCAGAAGTGATCAGCTTTACCATTGCAAAACCAGCACTTGAAAAACAGGCTGCTGACATCATGCTTGGAATCTGGCTAGATTATTTGCTTGGTCTGATTTTTCTAAAATAAGAGACAGCAATTTAACACAACTTCTAAATGTGAAAAAACTCATGACAAAAATCCTTCTTTACCATTCCCAGGAAAATATGTAGTGAGCAATGCATGGACAAATACACTACTTCTACCATGGCAATCAAATACCTTGTCTATTAGTTAAGTAAACATAGTCAGTTTGTTAGTGCAGAAACAATGCAGTAAACAGTATTGCTGGTTTCTGCATCTGATCACTGAATCACAAAAGCAATCACAGAATCAGATCAGTCATGCCAAATAAAAAAGGAATTCAGAATGGATATATAAAAAAGGCTGCTTGAGACTTTGTTTTCTACACAGTAACATGAGTTATTTGATTGGTTTTTTTCCCCCTAATTGAAAGTTTAAGCAAATCCAGAATGATTTAACAAAGACAGCTTAGACAACTCTTCCCCAGTCCTGACACTGAAAGACTTTCCTCTGCATCACCATATGCAGAAAACTACTTTTGTTCAGTATGTTGATAAATGTAATTAATACCACTAGAATGACAGTAAATAGGAAAAGTTACTGGGGAGAACAGTAATTACTGGCAATTAGGTGGTGTTATCCAGCCATAGTAACACTTCTGTCGTGCTACATTGGTACAGTCAGAGCCCTAAGATCGAATAAAAATCAATATGCTTTTTCAGCCAGGGCCAAAATGGAATGGGAAATGCAAAAAGGCCAACTGAATTGAGAAACATTAAATCTTTCCTGAAGAGCAAGAACCTTCTATGGTAGCTCCTTTTGAAATGTTTATTGAAAAGTGATAGAGAACAAATGTGTATCTACTTAAAGTGTTTTCTGTATTACAGAGTGTTACTCCATCTATTATACCTATATGCTTTAGAGGGTATCTTTTCTGAAGATTTCTTTTTCACATGGGCATCTGCCTCTTCTGGAAGGATCAAGTTCTTTTAACTTCTGTCTCCTTTTCTGTCTCCTGCTGTTTTCTGAAACAAGCTGTGTGTGTGTCAGCAGGCCAAATCCGTGTAAAAACCATGAGGTGTGGTTTCAAATACCACAAGACATGATGAGAAGGCTCAGCCTTCTCTAAAGTCCATGCAGCAGAATTGGCTGTCAATGTCACAGTGGGTTCAGAGTCTTTTTCTTGCTATTGGCAAGACACTTACAGTTGGCAATGTTCTTGTGGCTTACAAAGAAGAATTAGTTTTCTATCTCCTGAAATAAATCTAGGCGGAGGGAGTCAAGGTATTAATTAGCCTCTCCTACTGATAAATCTCCCTGAAGTGTCATTGATCTGAACCTACTACTCTTTCATATTTTCTGGCTTTTAGCTGATTGAACAGTTCCTTGTCCTTTGGACTATTGAAATTGAAGCTGATCTCAGTACCAAGGTTGAAGACAGCTGCTGTGCGTAGGGATTTACGTGGTCACATGAAGCTGTGCTGAATCCTACAGAGCTATAGTGAGGTCCTCAAATTACTCTGTTAGGATTCAATGAAACTAACAAATTTGGAATCCTACATCTCAATAACCAGTACTGAGACAAAGGACAGCTTTTACAGAAGCATCCTAACCAACGATGAAGCAATTTCTCTGCCACCAGAGGAGTAATCTTTCATCCCTCGTGTCCCCTATGTTCCCCATATTTTCAGCTCAGGACAGCTCAGGGCTGTCCATGCATTATCGTGGTATAGAAGGGATATGGAAATGTCTCCATCCTTGAGAGGCTTTGCTCCAGCATTTCCCAGCTGAGAAACTGCTCTGCTTATTGTCCTCCATCATCTTAAGGAAACTTCCCTGACCAATCATCCAGGAATTGTGCTGTCAGTCACTCTTGCACCATTGGACCGGGACTGAGGTCCCTTCTTCACTACACACCCACGCAAGCAGACCAGGTTTCCTTATCTGCTCAACCCCAGGTTTTCCTCAGCAGTCTCAGATGTCCAGATCCTTCAAATAGCTTAATCCAAGGGACCCAGAACACAGAGCCACCTCCACTACACTTATTCCTCAAGACTTCTCTCCCATGGTGGGTGAGGAATGCAGAAACAGGTCACTGCTAACGCTGGGCATGGTTGTCCTTGCTTTGTCCAGGTCTCAGGTTTTAATGATGCCGTTGGTGATGAGAACAATCCTCTTCCTGAGGCTATTTACGGAGATGCACAAGCCGCTTGTTCAGGCTGTGTGAGGACATTCACAGAATCACAGAATGTCCTGAGCTGGAAGAGACCCACAAGGATCATCAAGTCCAGCTCCCAACTATGGACTTGATGTATGGACTTGAATGGTCCATACAAGAATCAAACCCACAACCGTGGCATTATTAGTATCATGCTGTAACCAAGCCTGTTCGTTTTCTGCCTGTAAACACCTTAGGCAACACTAAGGCTTTATTTTCTGTCATTTAAGTGACAAACAAGGGATAGATAAATGTGTTGCTGTCCAGTAAAGTGTCACTTTGGATCATGCCCTAAATCCATATAACTCTGAGCACCAATTATGTGGTATGTTTAAACTGGAGAAGTTACCTTGCTCTCGTGATCTTATGGTATGAATAAAATAGTCAATATTAAAATATAGTCAATATGATATGTTTTATTTTACAGTCTCTTGCAATGCCTAACTCAGCAATGCATTCTATTGTAGCACAGTGAAACCTTGCTATACCATGTTCATATACTTATTGTAGTCCTCACTATTTTAAATATGTGGAAATTTTTTTTCCCTTTTGAAATATTTTATTTTTTTAATGTGTTTTGTGACGACAGACTAAAACCTGAGAAAACTTTAACTACTACAATGTTACAGATTAAAAGATTTTAATTTGTGGTAATTAACTGAAAAGTCTGTGTTAGTTCATCTTCACAATTATTAGCAATATTATCAAATATCTAACTAGTCTTTTTTAAGGCAAGAGAGTGACTAATTTTATTTGAGTATGCTTGATGAGTAGTAGATGGAACTTGGGTGCTTGTTTCTTATTTACACAAGTTTGCATCTTACATTCATACCATGAAGGTGAAAGAAGTATTTCATATTTCATGTAATTTACTTGAAAACTTTCAACAGATAGTTGTCAATTCCTTTCCACAAATTGAATTCAAAATCTGTGATTGAACGGCACTCAAAACCATGATGTTACTTTGTGAAGATGGATGTTATTTGAAAATTAATAAACCCTGATGCTAAAGAGAAGAGAGTTTGAGGTAAAAATTGAAAGAATGAGAAGTATGTTAAGATTTCAGATTGCAGTTATTATAGCAATGAAGTGACTCTGTGAAGCAAACAGTATTTCAGAGTGCAGTAAATGTGTTAGTCACATCAATTTAAATGATAAGAAAACAAAACCAGAATAATACCAAGAAGGTTATAATTTGAAAATAAATCTCGCATCTCAGCTTCTGTGTGCCGTAGTGCTTGCTTTTTCTTGTGAAGTACTCCTGTGTAAATCCATTTGTAGCATTACTATTTGCACTTAAATTGCTCATCCTGATAAAGACTTTCTTGTTGAGCATTTGCACATCATGAAAAAGCAATGAGGATTTGTTTACAGAGTCATAGTTTTTTGCTGTAATTATTGATAAAAGTCTGTAGTTGGAAGGTTTTCAAGCAGTTACAGTTTTTGGATTGTTTTTCTTTAAATGGAAAGTCAGTAGGTGTAAATGTATTTCTAAAATAGAAGTATTCGTATAGTCTATCACCTCATGTTTTAGTCTTCTGGTAAATAGCTTTTTCCAAAATGAAAGGTTGAGGAAACCTTTGCCTTAACAGCAATGATCTGAGGTTGTGTATACATATACTTGCAAAAAGTTGATTCAACCATTGCCTGCTCAGTTGCATTTTTTGTAGTTTATTTTCCATGAAATTGTGAAACCACATTGACATCAAACAATTTATTGCATTCAAACCTGAGACATAAGAAAGGGTCTCTATTTTGATGTTGGTGTAGGGAAACAAAGGATTGTTATTTCTGAAGAGCAATTTCAGCAAGGTGATTTTTCTGTCTAATATTAAGTTGTCCTGTAAGCACGACAGTTGGAGAGAATTGTTGATTTTCTCTCTGCAGAAAAATCTGTGGATGCAACTTAAAGAAGGTAAAGTTTAAATATCGGCTTCCACATGAGATTCCTTTAAATTTTTGTCAAGTTACTTTTTGTACTTTTTTGAAAAGCATGTTCAGTTCTAAAAAAGTGGATGGGCAATAACCATAAAAAAATAAGGATGACATTATAATGAGGATGAAAATAGAACTTTAAGGCTTTTTCCCTTGAATGATGGAAGCTTACCACAATATCTTCTAAATAATGCAAATTTTATAACTGCAGCTGTTGTGTTCTTAGTATGCTTCAGGATAATCTTTGATATAGCTAAAAATTAAAGTTTTTGGTTGTATTTTGGAGATACGAGCTTAGCCAGTGAGAGATATCATCTGTTTTTAACAAAATGGATGTCTGTTAGAAGACACTTGTGTCTGTGTTTATGCTCTATACTTTCATGCAATTATCATAATATTTGAAGCATGTTTAGTCTTTGAATGAAGAAATGCTTATAAGTAAATTAAGAGATAACTCTGTGAGGTTATTGGAAAGGTTTATAGAGGTCATCATCTGAACTCAGTAAACTGCCAATAAGGTGCATGAATATTGAGTTTGTGTTTATTTTATTAGTTTAGTTTATTTTTAAAAATGAAGATGGAGGATTACTTTTTTTACTGCAGGCAGGTGAATGCACTTCAAATAAACCATTAATAGCATTCAGATGATTACTGAGGTAGTGCTATGTCTTTCAATTTGTAGTTTGAGAGGATAGTAATTAGTAATTAATTAAAAAAATGTAATTACTCTTCATTTGTCTTGAATTTAATTATGTAAATATGGATAAAATTATACTGAAGTTCTTAGGTTCATTATTTTTAAAGGCCTAAATTTCAGCTGTGGGCAAATAACTCCAAAAAGCAGAACAGCAAATATTTAACAACTTGCATATGTTTTTCATTTATTTTAAACTTATCTTTGAAATAGTTCTATAAAAGTCCAGTGTTTTCCTTATGCACTCATGAATTTATTTTACTTGGACCTCTGTTAGGATAGTTGGCAGTTCTTTGGACATTGTAAACTGTGGTGGTACTTGCAGAAAAGAGAGGAGAACACAAAGGTTATTGAAAGTTAAGCATCCCCTTCAGGAGCCAGAAGCATTAAAGGAGATTTTACAGTAGCCGTAAACTCTACACAGTACCTTCCAACTGCTGTAAAAAATCTGGATAGCTCATATTCAACATGAATGACAGATATTTCTCTGACAACCATTGGTTGTGGTGCAAGTTCTGTCAGTCTCCTCTGGGAAAGCCTTTTGCTTTGGTCATTTAACAATCTGCTCTGAAGTTTCTTCTGCTCCCTCTTTGATACCATTGTGTTACCATGGGATATATGGGGAGCACACAAACTGTGACACACAGACTTCAAAACAGGAAAACTTTGGGACACTGGGATTAAGTGTAGGACTAAATGGTCTGACACTTATATTTAGACAAGTGTCTTCCCATGTTGATTATGATGTATGTT
Organism: Sitta carolinensis; assembly: GCA_032173965.1. Taxonomy (NCBI): domain Eukaryota; kingdom Metazoa; phylum Chordata; class Aves; order Passeriformes; family Sittidae; genus Sitta; species Sitta carolinensis. Next base: position 81,267,818 of record CM063284.1, read on the forward strand.
AAATGTTGTACTTGGCTTAATCCCACATGCCACCAGGAGCTTTTGTCAAGTACTTAGGCTGGGAGTAATCCTCTCCTTCTGTTGAGAGCTATGTATGAACTGCTTTGAAGGGGTGAGAGTGTCCCAGCTCCCACTGACATCAACTGAAACTGTGAAAATCAATACTCATTTTTAAATATAACATATTTTACAGATTTTGCATGCCAAACGGAACCAGGTTCAAGATTAATTTGAATAGTCAAGGGGAAGCACTGCCTTACCAAACAAATCTTCAATTAAAACATGGGAAAAAAAAGTAATTTGAGAAAGCAAAACCCATTGCCTCAACATAAGATTATTTCCTTAAATGTACAAAAGATAAATTCTGATCTGTTATCAGGATAATCTAATGGTAGACGTCTTTACATACTTCATGCTAAACATGAATGAAATGGTGCTAGATAATCCATCCATTTCTGGTAATAGGAATTTAACTACAAACTTTCTGCGCTTCTCTTATCATATGATTCTTTATCGTTCTCCTCACTTACTGAGTTTGCCATTTATTAAGGAGCCTCCAGCTCTTCCAGTCTGTAACCAAGTGTCTTGTGGCATTGCTGTGCATCTTGAGACAATGGGACAGCTAAAACCAGGCCAGGCCATGGCCATTTGCCATGACAAATAGATATATATATATATCTGTATTTGCTTGTTTTTTTGTAGTTATGTTAGTTGCTTGTATGTAGTCTTCTGTTAAGAGAAATGGTTCAGATTTTAGCAGAAGCTTTAGCCTAGCTCAGCTCCTTTTTTTTTTCTTCTGAAGATTATCATGGAAAGGAAGGGGAAAGGTTCTTGAAGTTCTTGGCAGCTGAAAGTGGTGCTGCTGAAATGTTAAGTGAGATTTTCCTCTTAAACTAAAAATGTTCTAATTGAGTTTTCCTTTCAAAGATCTCTAGAAAGATTTACTAGTGGTGGTTAGCATGAGACGGAGCAGATGCACTCAGTTCCTTGAACCACAGTTATCTGCCTAGGACCGGAGAATGACGAGACCTTGCTGGCATCACTGACTCTCATAGCATATCTATTTCATCGTAATTAATACAGCACTTTGCATTTAGTTTTCTGTCAGTGCAATGCTATTGCCTGAGGCCTCATTTGCCTTGTGGCTCAATGTTGAGAGCAGCTGCAGCCCAGCCTGCAGCTTTCTTGCTGCATTTTCCTGATCACTGTGGGACAGGAATGGGATTGCAGAAACCTCAGTATTCCTGACCTCTTGAGAAAGGGTAAATTTGTACTTGGAAAGCAAACTCATTTTCCTGATTTATCTTCCTTATTTCCCCTATTCTTATTTTGCTTGTAACCAGCATTCAGCTGGAATGAAGAGACTTGTCTCTTTGTACTTTGCCTTTCCTATAACCCTTTTTACTCCTGGGTTTTATAGTATATTTCTATGTTCCTGTAATTTCTATTCCTACTTGTTTTTGTGTTCTTTGCTTAGATTCTGAATCTTGGTCTTCCAAAACGCCTTGGTTTCTCCAAAACATTTACATTTTCATCTAAGAATCTCTCCTAAATACTTTTTGAATCTTCTGCTTTCTCTTACACCTGTGGGTCTGTGGAGACCATTAAATGCTTCCCTCAGGTGTTTGTAGAGCTCATTTCTTCATTGTCTTTGTTTGCTTCAAATAAGATAATGACACTGGTAGAAATTTGGCTCCTAAGTTCCTCTGCATTTCAAAAATCATGTCTGTGACACCCACACTTGCAAGGCAAACGAGGAGTTGCCATTGTCTGGCACCACAAACTAATTTCTGAGGAGCACAACACATTAGCATTGATGGTATAAATGAAAATGTTAGGTGAAGAGAATATCTCTTGTAATTCCAAAATGTCTAAATTCCACAAAAGGCTCTTCTTGGTCTGAGATTCATCACATGTGATTTCAGACTGGTGTCATGTTTCTTTTAAAATTTCCCCAAAACTGGTTAATCTTTCTTTTCTCTAACTAGTTGGATGAATATGGATTCATGGGAGGAGGTAGAGAAGACATACCTCAATTTTTTTGTGCTCAGGGTATTAAAAAACTGAATTGTTTAGAAAGATTAAAAGGTCTGTGATTTGAGCAGGGGAAGATTGTGTCATCACATTGTACTCTATGACAGCAGTGTCTTTTAGTAATGGCTAATTGCTCTTATGCAACAATATATTTTTTACATAAAACAAGGAAACATGCTTAGCTTTACAATTAGATTAATGCATAGAATCACAGCATATTTTTGCATTAAAAAATAATATTATTTGAACATTGCATTACCTTCCAGATTTCCCATAAGTCTTCCATTTCTAAAGAGACAGCTCTGATAGGTCATATAAATTTATCAGGCTGGTTGTGTGCTGAATAATTGTGTGCTCTGCCTATTTCAATAAGATGCTTCTTTGAACTGTCTTTCTGTTGTATGTCTCTATATTGGATTGAATTTAGTGTGTTTGAGGGTCAAGCCAAACAAGGCATATCCTTAATTACGTTTGCCTCAACAGTTTGGATGCAGGACATATCCTTTGTGTTGTGCAGCATGTTGTGCCAGCTGATGGATCAGAAGAATAAATATCAAACAATCATGCAGGTATCAGAATGCAAACCAGTAGCTGTGATGAATGTGCTTTCTAGCATTTGCTGATTAATTTAGCTTGTAGTAGTATTAGTATATTTGATTGGCTTGCAGTTCACAACTGTAGTTAACTTCATAAAAATAAATTTGTTGTATAAGAGAATCTGAAAGTGCTAAAGACTGAAGAAAATGTAATTTCTTTAAAATCCCATGAAGATTTTCCAAATCACAGTTGGACCCCATGGGCAGATACTGAACTTTTGATATTGTTCCTGTGGGGAAAGTGTGATGGATGGGATCATATCTTACACTATTATACCTTGAATTCCTTAGAAACTTCTGTTGTCCCAAATGTTGAAATTCAACAACAGCCCTGAAATAGGTAAAGTGCTTTCTGTAATAAATATGACCACATAAGCAAAGCTTTTTTAAGGAAAAAAACAAAAAGTAGTATCTTTCCGACCTAAAGTTTGTGTCGATTAAAGCTAAATTGCAATTCAAATATTTAGTTAATTATTAAGCATAAGCAATGCAGCTAGTACCAATACTAGTGGCATTTATATGGCTTTGTATTATGGGCTTTTTGTTTATTTGTCTAAAAATTTCCGCTTTCAACTTGTCATGGATATTTGTGTTTGTAGCTGATAATTACATTTTAGTAAGTGTAAGGGAAAGAAATGTAGGCTTCTGTAATTCCCAATATGGGATCTTGCATTCACAAGGTCAGTTAATGCTTTTGACATACTTTTCCTTTTCTCTCAGAAAAGAACATAAAGGTGTTTTATGACACCAGGGTACTCTGAATGCAATTTGCTATTCTGTAAAGTTTTAAGTGCACCCACTGGTCTGTTCTTCTATTGTCTAACATAACAAATGGATGTGTTAGTTCTTTGTGCTGAATTATTTGCCATAAATTTAACAGCACAGAATGGCACTGCTGGTGCTGTAAAATTAGCAGTGGAATACAAAGTTAACGTTAAATTCTGTGCTGAGCAGATCATGGCTATGTAAACTTTGCTCTGCCCTCACTCCCCAGTATCTTTTTAAGCTGAAGAAGTTACCATTATACTTTAAATATTCCATGTTGCATTTACAAGGTTGTTTGTGCAGCCATTAAACTCAGCATCCTGTGGAGTGCCATTTACAGTGGGACAAACACAAGACCAGGCTGCTACTAATTGGCATTGATGGTGGTTCTGTGTGTGTGCTGATTTATCTTCATAAAGCTGTTGCATAACTGCATAGTGACCAATATTTATTATTGTTGATCACTACTCAGTTGTGTTGAACCTAAAAATAATCTGGTGCACAGATAAATAGTCTCTCAGCTGAAATATTATTCCACTCTAATTATTGTCTTGAATACAAATTAGGAAGATATAGTACTTTATGCATTAAATGAACAGAAAGCCTGATGATGTTAGATGTGAATCTTTACAAATCCCAATGTTTCCCATAAAGAAAGACCTTGGACATTGTTAGTTTATTCAGTAAAATGCTTCTTTTTCTTTTGGGTTAACTCAAGCTTCTTCTGAGCTATCTGGAGGGACCATTACTCTGATGAGCAATCCAGGACACTTACTAACATGCTGATATGAAAAGGGGAGAATATTGTGGAAAGGGAAGGTCAAGGTCTATGTAAACACTCACAAGTTTTACTTCATGAACTGCTTCAATTTTTTTTCTAGTAGAGACAAACAAACAAAAGGCCCCAGTTTATATGTGGATGTGTTTTGTTGCAGCATTGGCCTTGTTTTCCAGGTTGTAGAGATAAATTCAATTCCATGCTGCAGGTAGAATACCCATGCATTAAGGCAGGCATAGCCAATTTTCCTGAGTCTGTACACTATAAAATAAAGTCTGTGAGTCCCTGAGAAAGTTAAAGAGTACTCAGCACATTGTTCGTGGGTAGGGAATAGGAATGATTTCTCCAGTTCTCCACTTCACTGTAATTGTAGTATTGGACATGCCGGAGCCAAACAGTTTATTTGTGTTTGATCATTGATTTCTTGTACAATGGGATATGCACTAAAAATTCCCTTTATTCCTTTTTCTTTCAACATTTCCTGTCATCTTTTCATGTAAGTGAAAAGCAACAGTTTTATATCAAAGTATTTTTCAACTGCATAATTAATTATTTTTCCTGAGGTATGAGTAGAAAATGGATGTAAGGTAAACTTTAATTCTTCATCTTTCTGTGCTGATGATGGCTAAGAATGTTCATTTAATCACATATTTTAAAATGTTATGATATTGTATAGAGCTTATATTGGTTGAGATCTATATTAAGAACTCTGTCACATGTTCTTGAACAAATTTCTATGCCTGACATTGTTTTCAGCAGGAGCTAGACATCTAAGGCGCTGAGATCCAAGTCCTGTTGAGTGAGTGACTTCTACTGGTACTCCTGTTGTTAATTATGTTATTAACTGTGCTTGTCCTTATCCAGATTTGTCAGTAAAAACATAGATATATGAAAAAAAAATTTTTGAAAAATACTAAAATATAAATTATAGTAATGAGGAAAGCTCTTTTTAGATGTTACACACTCATATTTTGGGAAATGTCATTTTTGCCTGTTTTCAGAAGTCTAATCATCTCTTTGGATAACATGTCAAATAAACTTGAGATTTAATTATTTTTTAAAACAGCACAATAAGTGTATTTTTATGTTACTTTTTTTTTTTTCTTGAAGACCTGGAAAAATGTATTTAAATTCATTACAAGATGACAGCAAATTATGACCTTTTCTGAAACATTAATTCTCCTGGACAAAACATCAGATTTATTTTGATGAAATTAATTTCTTCAAAATATGTAGGACATAATAAAAATAACATAGAGTAATATTTATATAAACTCACCTTTTGCTGGTTTGTATTTACTTGTATGTACATGTTTTTAAATATCCTGAGACACTGTTATCAGTGAATAAGTTACAAGGGATTGTTCATCTGTCTGCAGTTCAAGAATTTCTAGACTTAAAAAGAGGGGGTTTTTTTTGGTGTTTTTTTTTTTTTTTTTTTTTTTTTTTTTTGGCTATTCTAGGATATCCCATATGGTCTTTTAAAGGCTTGACTTACTTAAAGAACTGATGATTCGTTTTTCTACAAAGAACTTGGAAATGGCATTCATTCATTGATCCTTGACTGAAATCTCCGCTCTCCAAATGGTAAAACCCCTGGGTTTTTGTTACTTTAGGATTAAGGTCTCCTTATTATCTGAGGTCAAAACCTCAATCAAACCACACTCATATGAATGTAATTTATTAGCTTGTTGCATGTTTCCAGTGGGTTTCATGTTATCAGAAAGACCCTTTTGTTGATTGGGAAACAGACAAATCTTATATAATCTCAAGAGGAAAATGAGAGAGGAGAAACCTCTTTCTCTCCAAAACCAACATCAAATTCTTGAAGAAACTTCTAACAGGGAAAAGATTTAGAGTGTAATGTTGCATTTTTATCTGCTTGCTGAATTGAGTGTTTAGGGAAGGAACAATTCACTCTGTAGGAATTTTTTTGGACATTTCTGTTTCTCTTGGGTTCTGAGTTCCACGTACAATTTCTGGCTGCGGTTCTTCTTTTCCTCTGAGTCCAAATTTCTGCTTTGCTCAAAAAATGCTACAGTTTGGTTAATTCATGAATTGCTGCTGAGATGTAAGTTTGGGTTGAGATGTATTAGTCAAACCGCATGGGAAAAAAAAGCATTTTCCCTCCTCCTTCCTCTCTTCTGTTTTTTCATTAAGTTTTTAAAAGCTGAAACTTTTTGGCTCAGATGAGCCAAACTCCTCTGAGGCTGCAGGTAGTCACAGGCACTTCTTTTGCAAAAAGGAGATCCAAGCAAAGCATGCATCTTTTCTATCAGGCCACTCAGTCCAACTTTAAAGAGGTAATTTCGCATCTGAATAAGGTATAAGAATCTCCTGGAGGCTGCAGAATAAAGTTAGGAGAGGACTGGTAAAGAAAGATATATGTAGATCTAATCTATACTGACTTTACTAGTAAAGTCTACTGGCTGTAGATGTAGTTCATCTTTGCCAAGAGATTCTTTTCCCACATTGCTCAAATAACTCAGTTACTTGTCTAAATACACTATTGAACATTGTCTGTCTGGACTGCAAAGCAGGGCTTTGGGGTGCTGTTCTTCCTTTCCAACTTTGGATCCATGTGCTTGGTTTTCTTCATTTGTATCTTGGAGGGAACAGGAGAGAAGGGCCAGATAATTGTACTTGGGTCACAACTTAACATGGAATTAAGGACATGGTAATTGCATCCACAGAATAAGCCATAGTCTGTATTTGCCTTCAGGACTTTGGCACATAAATATTTGAGTACTTTCACACTGATGTTATGCCAAGAACTTTCACCAGTACAGTAAACATAGTTTTGAGTCCTGAGCATGGAAGTGGATACCTAATGCCTTACTGGCAGATGAAAAAAGACCAGTACTAGAAAAGTATATTTGGACCAATGACTAAATAATCTAACTCTGTCATATGTTATTTAACAAACAATAAATCCTCTCACCAGAAATAAATCCCAAAAACTTGATAAATGAGCACTTGCTATTTTTGGAGTTTGATACTCAGTCAGAACAATACCTTTCTTCATACAGTAATAGAGACAGTAACAAAGAGTAACTATTAAAATAGGCATTTTCTTAACCAGTTGTGGGAACTAAGATTAGTGTGTTTTTATTGTTGTGGGAAAAGGTAAAGCAACCAACCAAACAACCATGCAGAAAAGCACGCCTTTCTTTAAACAGCCTATGATCGTGACCCAATTACTAAAATGCCATGCGCTCCATTTAAAATCAGGAATTCCTAACTGGATGGTTTTCAGCTATCTTCCATAGCTATTATTGCCACATATCTTCCTAGTGTGCTGTTTCCACATGCTTACTTATGCAGGCAGAAACTTCAGAGAAGCCATGAGCAACTTTGCTAAGTATAGGAAACAGGGTGTGGGTCAGAAAATGTCTATTTGAATAATAAAAATATGCTTGAGATGTGCAATTTCTCGAATGATTTATTCCCTCCTGATACCTCTACAGTGAAAGAAAAAAATATAAGGCATTTTTCATTCAGGGCATTCATTTGCAAATATCTTGAGAGAGTTTTCCCTGAACAGGTTGTGTGAATTCTCCTAGTCTTATAGGACTTCATTTTATCCTGGATACTCTCTTGGAGAGTCACATGTAATTCTTCGATTTTTCCTCTTTGCATAAGTGTTCAGTCATTGCAGTTTGAGTTTTTGCCAAAGTGTATGAAAGGTGTATATTCTCTAAGATATGCTGCACAGCTGCTTAAGGCATGACCAGCTTAACCAAAAGAAGTAAGAGCTAGATTGCAAAGATTTTAGTCTTTCAAGCAAGAAGGAAGAGTAGTTCACAGTTGAGCAGTGAGTTTTCCGAAGCAAGTGAGCAAGCAGGTTTGGACTACTCTATCAGTATGATCACAGGAATGCTTACTCTTGCAGCACACTGTTTTGTTTCCCGTTGCATATTAGTTCCTTGCTCCCTGCCATGTGTTCCTGTAATTATTTCTCATGGAAATTCTGAACAAGAAGAAAACATTTCTTTGGAAAACTAAAAACAAACTGAGTATTCTTTTTCGTTTTTGGCTACTGGAATATTTAACATTTCTCATTTTAAACAGGTGCATTGTCTTTGTAGTTTCTTAACTCACAGGATTTGTGTTTAGCAAGCCAGGCTCTCATTTTTATAATTTTATTTTTATCAGAGCAAGTGCATCTGTCATGTTGGGAAATACTTTCATCTTGAGATTTAAAAACTTTGTTATATTTCAGCACATTATTTTCATGGCACTAGATCCAATTCTTCCTTCTTTTAAGTGCTTTTATCATAGTTGTCACTGGCAACAGAAACCATGGTCTTTAATCAGTCCTTCCAAGTGCTGTGTGGTAAGTAGCTGGAATGGGCATATGATTTAGAAATGAGTAACTCAAGCAAAATGTGATAAATGAACTGTTGATCTCAAAATCTTTATTGGCAAATGTACAAATTTTAACTGAGATGGGATGAGTGGGAACACATAAAATGTGAGATACTGTAAAAGCTCAATCTGAACTTGAAATTAAACTCAATAGTTTCTAATATTCAAAAAATATTTCTCATTTCTATGCCATTTTGTATCTCTTTTTTTTTCCTGTGATATAAAACTTGCTGAGCTCTAGGACAGCAGAGGGGCAGTGTAAGTATCAAAAAACTAGGAAATGTAGAAATGAGAATTAGTTCAGCATTAGGATAATGTTGAAGTACAAACCTTTAAATGTTGAGTAAACAGAAGTGAATTTTCTGCTCTGATGGTTACATTTGAATGGACAGAATTAAAAAAAAAATTAGCCAACCTCCATCTAGTTCCTTAATATTCTCCTGAAGAGACAATTTCTAAAACTAAGTTTCCTACTGTAGAATGAGTTTCAGAAGTATCACAGAGATGCAGTGAAAAGAATATGCTAAGAGAGGAAATAAACTGTCTTCATTTTGCAGAACATCAAGCAAGGTACAGAGATTTAAACCTAAAATTGTCACATTCTCTAATTCTGTATGTTCTTTTAAATGCCCAGAGTACTTTGAATTTTTTTTCTTATGAAAATGTTCTTCCTAGCGTCTTTGGATGTACCTTTTTGCATGATCAGCATTTCTGTAAATCTGTATCTCAGCAAATGGATGTCCAGTGATTAGCTGTGAGTTTAGTTTGCTGAAGAGAGCTCCAGGACAGAGGAGATAAAGACAGGATCAGATCAGTCAGGTCTTTGTGGAAGGTACTGAACTGCCTTGGGCATATGACCATCCTTCTGTCTCCTGCAGTCCTGCAACTCATTTGGTGCAAACATTCCTAAGTCCTGTAACCAAGGGTGTAGTTATCTTACAGACAGAAGACTACTGCAGTGGGTGACTCCCAGGGGACAAATCTTTCCATCTTGTGCATGGAAGAAGACAGGCTTCCTCTGGAATGAGGGAGAGGTGCAGAAAAATGGAATGATACCTTGATAGAGTTGAATGCAAGAATGGGAAGAGCAGAAGCTGTAGGAGATTGAAGGATGGAATTGATGAGATGCAGCATGGAATTAGTCAGAAGTTTGGTGATATTTTATATTGAAGTGAAAAGGGGTGTTTCAGCTAACAAAGTATAGCAACCCACTTACTGTTTAGCCTGTCATCTTCTAATCTTATCTCTCAAAAGTAGACAATTTTTAGTTTTATCCTACCTTAATGGGCCCAAGGTCAGGAGGTTAACCCAGGTGTCCTGAGTTTTAGACCAGAGTTCTGTCTGATGGAGAACAGTTGGGAGCCACATACAGATGATTAGTTGCCTATCTACTAAACAGTATTTGGGCTGGCAGCCCAGTAATGCTGTGCTGTGATTCCAGGCTTAATTATCAGTTTGACATAATACTAGTAAATGAGTGTAAACTTCTAAAAAATTAGAGATTTTGCTGCATAATGCAATTTACTTTCTCTGCTAGCTAATTCAAAGCGAATTATAAAATGGACACTTTGTGTACAGGGACAATTCCAGATCACAATTAATGTACTAGCTCATACATGCTTTTTGAGTAACAGTAAAGTTAAGAGCCTATAATCATTAAAGAGGTACACTTTGTTCAAAATTCAGATAAAGAGATAAATTAGCACTGTCACTTCATTGATTAGCGCACCCATTTGATTGACTTTCAACGCTGAAATGCAATAAATGAGATGATGCAAAGAGAATAGTGCCTTGTGGTTGTTGTGGTTGTGGTGTCTGACTTTATGCAGTTATACAGCAATGCTCTGATACCCAAGAAATTCTGCAGTGTAATTCAAATTTATTGTTTCTTCTATGGCCAGGCTTTTCAAAATGAATGCTAAAACATTTTGGCAAGAATTGCCCCAGTAATTGGTGTATTGTGTTTCTGTTTAAGTGCAGTTTACTAAAGTATTCATCTAAAGAAAACACTGTCAATCCCTTCTGATGTGTACATGAATTTATTGAAGTACACATTTGAGTGCCATGGTATGCTTTGAGTTTGCAATACATCTGTCTGTAAAAAAACAACTCCTCTTCATCCTGTATTTTCAGTGTACTCAATTCCACATGTAGCACCTATATGAACAGCCTTAAAATAATGCCTGAACTCTACTTTACAAAGCCATTGAGAGCATTATCTTCACCTCCCTGGGACCTTCATTATCCAAATGACATAACAATAACCAGAACAGCCCATCTGTTGAAACCAGCTCATCTGGGACGCTCTGCGGGCAGGTCCAGCCAGCTGACATTCCCAGATATCCTGTGAAGACAAATGAAAGAACGTGGCTGCTTTCAGTATTTTGTTTTACACATTTTGCACACAATTAATTGAATTTAATTGCTGTCAATACTGATGCAATCAAGAATTTTGCAGCTGCCCAGGCATCAGGTTTGAACCAAGGGATTACAATGTCTAGTGTGATGTCCTACAAAGATGTGCAGTGGAGGTATTGCTAGAAACCTTCTTGCTAGACCTCGTTCTCAGGGAAGAGCCTCAAATAGCACATTAGAACTGCTGCTTGCAGTCTTCATCCCAGATCTCTTTGAGAAAAGAGACCAATGATACCAGAATCCTTCTCTGGACTTCTGAGAGGAGCGGTGCCTGGCAGCCTGAATATCTGGGGTGGCTGCAGAGAAGGCTGCTCCAGGTCTGCTCTGATGTGTCCTCTGCTGGATGGTAGCCTGGATTCCCTACCCATCCTGGAGCTGCTGCTTCTGCTGGGCTGCCTGGCACCTGAGGGCTGCTCCCTCATGAAGAGTGGAAAGGCTTGATCGTTCATGCATTTCCAGGCTCTTCTTGTTTGCTTTTTCATTCAAGGAAATTCTTATGTAAGAGAGTAAACAAGTGTTTACGCACATAAAACTGATAGTTATAAATGGTTTGGGTTTTATAAAGGGTTTTTTTTTCTGTTCTTTGATAAATAATTCAAAGCAACAGAAATATTGCTGTCATTTTTCTGTACAAGTGTAGGTCTCCCTAATATGCAGGATCTCCATAAATTACTTGAGCTGTCTGGTTGGAAACACCAGACCTTTTCATGGTGCCACAGTGAAAATTTCTTCATTCCTGTGCAAGATTGAAATGTGTGACAAGAACTCATTTCAGCAAAAGGGTGTTACTGAAATTGTAAAAATCTGCCACCTTTTGCAATTGTATTTTCATCAGGACTTTCATCTGCAAGATCTTCTGGTTTTGTTTTGGGGTTGGAGGATTCTTATCTTCCCACTATTCTACAGCCCTTAATATTGCTCTAAAGCCTACAAAGCTAATAGAACATTTATCACAGAGCAGGACATGATTAATTTTAATTCCAGTCCCAATTGTTCTCTCTTGGATCTTCTCACTGGGAAAATTACTTGTATACTGGTTTAGTGTAACATTTTAATAGATTGCCTCCTTCTGCCTTTCCCATGCCTTCTTTATTTCCTTCCTGAATTTCTTTTATCTGCTCTTGTTTAGCTGGCTACTCTCCTCAGAAAAAGGGCTATTTTTAAATGAAAATCCATAAAATGCAGAAATAGTAGCTTGCAATTTGTAATTTAGGCAGAATTTATTCCATTCCCGTTAACTATGAAAGGCTCTATCATGCATGTGCAATTGAACATAACTTGATCAGAAGAGCACTATTAAGTTTGCATTCGTTTTAGGTTTTGGAAGATATCACAGCAGTATTAAAATCATAGTTTCAAAAGCTAAATAGAATAGCTATTAATCCATTTTGCATATTTTAATAAAGAGAAAAATTAAACACCCTTGGTCACGGTTTTGTTTTCATTTTCATTAACTGTTGTATGAGATTTCTTTCCTGTTAACAAATGTAAATTGTTTTTGTCCTGCTTGAAATAGCTCCTTGCAAGTCTTCTGTATTTGTGGCAGAGGTTATTTCTTGCTATTTTAATTTGCAGCTTTTTAAAATAACTAGTATGCAACATCTGCTATGTTGTTGAGTCTTCAAGTAGCACAATAAATTGAATTTTGTGTCTCACATAGTCATATATCTATTTTTAAGATTCATGCTGTTTCACAGACATTTGTGAAGTTCAGTTTGTTCTGAGGGGTCTTTTAATCAAAGCTAAACACTGATCCTTTTGTCCCCCATTTGCACACTTGTCTGTTAGCAGGACAGATTAAAACATTACAATGTTCATGGCATAAGGTGAAATCCATTTGCTATTTTCATTCTTCTCATTAATATATTGTGGTTTCATTCCTTCCTAAACAAATTCTTATTTTCCAGAACTACATATACTACCTGTATAATGACACAGAGGCCATTCTGTTAGAAAATGCAATCTTTGCGATGGTGGTTTCAGCAAAGGAATGAAATTTACTGGCCACCCAAACCTAATACATCTGTTGTGGTGTGTCTGTCTTTTATTTATCAAGGATCCCTGGAATGGTTCAGCATTTAGATGCAGGGTTTTTAGTCTCAGAACAATTTGTGTATGTGCATACAGTGATTAAGTCCAAAGGAGAGCAATGGCAGGGCACATTGAACAGCATAATCACTTAAGCATCAGAATTAATTGTGCTTGAGGGGGAAACAGATGTCATACTTTACTCAGAATGTTATTGAAAACATTTTTATTACAGCTGATTAAGAATTCCATCTTAAATTCACACACTGCAATCAGAACTCAGATCTCAGAGCCTTAATGTGCTGCTGCCCATGAGTTAGACCTCAGCCAGGTTGAGTCAGGGAGAGGAGATGCTCCAGGCACCAGAGTGGCGATTCTCCCACAGACCCTGGCGCAGAACGTGGTGAGGCAGCTGCCCCCCTGCAGACGGTGGAATTCCACAAGGGAGCAGAAATCCACCTGCAGCCCATGGAGGACTCCACACCAGAGCAGGTAGATGTTCAAAGGAGGCTGTGGCCCTGTAGGAAGCCCACCCATGCTGGAACAGGCTCATGGCAGGACCTGTGGGCCAGTGGAGAGAGAAGCTTGTGCAGTACAGGTTTGATGAGAGGATTTGTGACCCTGAAGGGGACCCACAGTAGAGCTGCCTGTTCCTGAAGGACTGCACTGCATGGAAAGAGTCCCCCACTGGAGGAGTTGCTGAAGAACTGCAGCCTGTTGGAAGAACCTGCACTGGAAAAGGTCATGGGGAACTGTGTTCCATGGGAGTGACCCCATGATGAGCAGGGAAAGAGTGTGGAGAGTCCTTCTGCTGAGGAAGATGGAGTGGTGGAGATAGCTTGTGATGAAGTGACTACAGTCCCCATTCCCTGTCCTCCTGCACTGTTGGGTGAGAGGTGGCAGAGAATTCCAGAGTGATATCGAGCCTGGGAAGAAGGGAGGAGTGGGCAGGAGAAAGGAGTTTTTAAGATTGGGGGTTTGTTCTTGTTTTCCTACTCTGATTTGATTAGTGATAAATTAAATCAATTTTACCAGGCTGCATCTGTTTTGCCTGTGGTGGTATCTGGTGCGTGATCTCTCCTTGCCTTTATCTAGACCCATGAGCCTTTTGTTATATATTCTTTCCCCTGTCCAGCTGAGGAGAGGATGACAGAGTGGCTTTTGGTGAGTAATCGTCATCCAGGCAGGGTCAGCCCACCAGAAATAGGAAGGTATTTACCATTCTTAGCAGCCAACAATTTCTCTCCATATTTCTACCAAGAAATTATCTTGAATTTATTCAGAGTACTCCTGTGCAATTCTATATTCTTTACTTCTGAATTACAAGAGTAAACACCAGTAAATTTAAAAGTGAAATGAAGCACATACTGTTGAAAATGGGCAGAATACTAGTATATTTTAGCAAAAGATCACAGTACAGAAGTGCAGCATTGTGACTAAAATGTAAATCTATCAATTCTAGTTTTATCTGAAATGTATGTTTACTTCACGTTTCAAATCCCCAGCTTTCTGATTGACTAACTGAAAGGAATGATGTATACAGCTTATCAATGTGCACTCTCTTACAAAAGTTATATTAGTTCTATTACTTGGCTAAGTTTAATTAAAACACTAGAAACTAATATTTTAGAAGTTTCAGAGTAAAGGTCTTAAAGATATCCACAAATGCAAAAGCTAGGTGATACAGATATTGAATCGAAGATAGCTTAGAAAAGTTTTAATGACCTATTTTTTACATAACATGGTATTAAATGGTGAACATTTTGCAGGGAAAGTTGAGTAATTCCCTGCGTGGGTTTTCTTTTTATTTTAAATTCTGTAAACTCTCCACAAGTTACCCTTTTAATTGATTTATTGGACTGCATTGTTGCTATCATTAACCAAAGACTTTTTTTTCTACACAGGCATTAGCAAGCTCAGTTTTTGTACAAAAATTCTTCAGTTCCTTGTTCTTTTAAAATTTCTCGTTCCTCCATTATTCCTCCCCCAACTTTTAGGTGCCATATTGAAATTTAATGTACATATTGTCTTCACAAACTCAAAGATACAAAAATATCTGATATGATGGAGCTCCACCCCCTTCCCTCTTACCCTTTTTGTTTTTAATGCCACATCTGACCTACCCATGCCTTACAGCTGAAAAATGGTATCTGCAGAAGCCATTATATGCCCCTTCTTGAAGATGACAGATAGCTGCCTTTTAGCACACAGGGGAGGAAACTGTCTAACCAATTTTCAGGGTACTGCTTCTACAGCGTTTATCACCAGGTGTCTTAGTTTTGCTCTGTTAAGTGGTTTGGGTTTTTTTTTTTTTGTTTTTTTTTCTTGAATGTTGTGCTATTTCTTTTATCGTCCTTTTCTACCTTAGGCAGGGGGGCCACTAAACAGCACAGCTCTGGATGAAAGCAGTTCTGTGTGGAAAGTGCTTCATGAAGTATTGCTTCTGGCTATGTTTTTGTGTCCCGCCATGAGCCTGCTTGCATCTGCTGAGAAGACCTAAATTTGACACTTGCTTCCTGAATATCTGTTTGAGGTGGGTAGCTTTTGAACTTTTTAAGTCTATGGGATGTTTATCAGAACAAGTAGCTTCAGTTTGTCTCTCAATTTTTGAAGCCAGTCTAGTTTAATTTTTTAAAAAAAAAAAATTATTAAAGTGCGTTCTGCTGCCTTGCTTGCTAACTTTTGGAGGCATAGGCACCAAATGAAGTCTGCAACAGAGGCATGGTGAACACATCCATCTTCTTTCCTCCCTGTCCTGTGCTCTTATCTGAAGCACAAGCAAGAAGAGCACAGTGGAACAATCTGGGGAGCCCACATAGCTGGCAAGTAATAAAGACAATTTCTCTCCTTCTTCAACATTTAGTAAAGGGAGTTAGAGGTTCTGCTAAGGCCTGCCATGACCTGGGAGAGCACAGTGAAGAGTCCTTAGTCAGAACTGATGGGTTAAAATCAGGGTTCAAAACCCTCAGAGAAGTTTGGGATAGGAGTCAAGCAGGTGTGCAAATTAAAGTTTAGAAGGGACTTATATCATGGTTATATCAAAAAACTTTTATATTACTTATATATGGAGAAAAGAAGGCCCTAATTTGGAGGTTTGGCAGTAAAATAAAATGATTAATAGGGAGCTGATAGTATTTTGACACTATTGGCAGTACTGCAGTTGTGTCAGGCAGCAACCTTGTGAAAAACAGTGCGTGTGCAAAGCTTTTTGATATATTTGGGCTGGCAGCAGGCCCTCCATGCCCTTGGCTGACATGAACTAAACCAAACAGAGCCCATATCCCTGTGTGTCTGCACCACCCAGCGCTGTTACTGTGGTGACCAGATAAATCTACTCCTTGCATCTTGGCCGTGGTGTGGTGGCCAGCCTGGTTACCTTACCTGTCGATTCACACCTGCTGGAGAGGTGCAAGAGAAGAGTTGGCCTCCAGTGGACAGCTCCAGCTGCACTGGGGCAGGATGCAAAGGTGGGTGAAAGGCAGCCCTCCCAAAGGTGGTGAACCGGCAGGGAACAGGCAGGCATCTGCACCCATGACAACCACCCTCACCCAGTGACAGGCTGAAGCACTCCTGGCCTTGGCAGTGCCCATACATCCCCACAGGCAGCTGCTCCCATGCTTCCAGAGCCTGCTGGAGCTGCAGGCAGTGAAAGGTTCAGCCCTCTTGTCCCTACCAGTGCTTAGCAGCCAAACCCTGTGTGGACTCCTGTGTGCTGCTTATGCTTCTCCACCGTGTTTTGTGACTTTTGCACATGACTGGGATGTCTCACTATTACATCCATGCAGCCACAAGGCCCTGGGTCTGGCCTGCCTCGCTGCAGTTGTCCATAGTTTACAATGCCCATGAAGTGTACAAATGCCCTCTACATCAGGTAGTGTGGGGAAAACTCCTAGGAGAGATGAAGAGATTTTAAAAATAAAGGAGGAATAACAAGATTTGGAGATTCCATTACTTAACAGACACTTCTGTGTCTTGAGTAGAAATGTTCTTTAAGACTGCAGAAAATGCTGTCCAAATAGATTGTGTTGATTGCTTCTCAGGCATTTAGTGTTTTTAACTCTGCAAGAGGTTAATAGACAAGGATTTTTTCTGAGCTTCATCAGAACTAAGAAATCCTATGGGCCTTAACATGTAAGAAGATTCATATCATAATTACTTTTATATGCCTCTGGGGCTTTATTTTTTTCAAACGTGTTTTTCTTTGTATCTTTACTCATACTTATTTGTAGGGACAAAAGGGAGACACATTTACAGAAAACCCAATATTTTTCCCCAACAGTGGTACCCATAATGATATTTCTGTTCGTATGCAATGTTTGTATGTGTATGCTGCTCTGAGGCACAGCAATGGCCTGACTTGTTGACGATGGATTTTGACTTCTGAAATGTGTCTTGTATTAGTCCTGCATAGATGTCTTACTTTAATGATTCTGAATTATATTAATTTTACTTGCTTGGGTGCTACAAATAAACTTGAATTTCAATTAGAGACTATTATTTGGCGTCTAGCATAATGTTCTCTTGTGGTTAAATTTGTAGAGAAAATCTTCATGTTAATTATGCTTATGATATTGTGTGATTCACAATTTTCCTAGATGTAATTCTGGTGAAACACCATAAAATATGGTAATTTTTATGATTTAGATTTAAATCTTGGGTTTTTTTACATTTAAGTCTCACCTTAAGATATTTTGTAATAATTTAATTGCAGCTATTAAAAGTGCATTTTGCTAAATATAATTCCTGTGCTTTTGTCATAATACATTACCTCTTTTATTTAGTTAGGATTCTCCTAAATTGCATTTTCTCTGTATTTTGTTCAAGAAGAACACTTACTCAATATGACTGTGTTTTCTGTACTGTGAATTCTTGAATCAGTCTTTTCTTTGAGAAGAACATCAAAAGCTCAGTCCTCACTTAACTGATTCCAAGTCTGTTTCTAAGGAAAAAGAATTCTGCTTCTGATTTTTATCATGTTGGTCTGAATAAGGATCTCTTTTATCCCAATCAGGGCTGCAATTAAAGGGAGGATATGCTAAGCCAAATGAAAATGCTATCGAACCATAGGTTTCCTGTCAAGTAGTTATTTTTACTGGGTAAATCTAAGGTTTTTGTCATGGAACAGTGTAATTTATTTTATTAATGGATTGGTTGGAGGTTGTATGAAAGATAAGATAAAGAAAAACTAGAATTAATGAGGTGAAATGAAAAATAGTTTGATTGTCAAAGGCTGAAAAAATTATTTACTAAAATTTCAGTAGTGTATTGTTAGAGATTTCTGTCATGTGCTGTCTTGGGGCAGTTAAGGTACAAGATAGAATTTGTGTGGGTTTTTGGCAGCACTTTATTGAGAAACAGGGTTCCTGTGCTCCAATGAGACTGTATCTGAGGATTTCCAGTGCTATCATCCAGCCACAGTGCTGACTCTCTTTCTTACAAAGACTCATCAGTCTTTGTACTCTCTGTTACTGTTTGCAGGATTCTGTTGCATCTGGTGGTGAACAAGGTTACATATTAACTTGTTTCTTTCTATTATCAAGAAAACAATTCTTAAAGTTATGCAGTGGAACAGGAATTTATTGTCAATAAATTTACAAGTCAAGATGCTATCAAAAGTAATTTAGCAGAGAGAAAGTGGCCTTTTTAGAAGGTGTTTATAATTTTTCTTAATAGCAGCTTCCCATCTATGATGCAGCTGGAGTAACAGTAAGTGGGGTTTATGGAGATCTACGGAGTAGAATGACAGTAGGGCAGAGATTTGCTAGATTAAGCAAGGGAAAGTATTCCTGTATGCAAGACAACATGGATATTACTCCCTAGAAAACTTGAAAACTTGCAGACTTAGAGGTATATCTTGGGAGATCCTGAGGATTCTCTCAGAAGTGCTGTCAAGCTCCTTTCTGTCCTATTAACTCTTCTTGGTTTGATCTTTGGCTGTGCTCTAAGCATAGTCAAAGCAAGTCTTAAACCTGGTGTGAGCATTTCTTTGTGCAATAGGAAATATTTGGTTGACATGGTGACTTTAGTAAGTCTATTGCCCTTTCCTTGAGATACCATCCAGGTTATGGGTACCCAGCAGGAACATTGATACATGAACTTTGTCCTGGCCATTTAGTTGATGACTGATGTTTCATGAAAGCAGTTTCCTCACATAAACAAAATCTGCTTTAAGATTTAATTTAAAACATTGGCTTCATACAGTTTCTTGTGTGTACATTGCAGTATGTCAGAGGTCAGAGAGTGCCTTCTGGATAATAAATGCAGAGTAGGATTCCTTTTATGCTTCTCTCTGTGCATTTTTTTCTTCTCTTGATCAGAGATGATCTCAGTGATTGGTTTTATGTCTTCTATTGGCGGCCACAGAGCAAATCTGAGTTGTATTTTCTAGGTAGTTATGGTCAGCTCAAAACCTGTCACTCTATGTCAAATCTCTTTTCTTTTTCCATATAAAAGACTTTACTTTTATCATTACTTTTATTTTTGGAAGTGAATGTTATTTGCTGTGTAACTCTCCAGTCTTGTAAAGCAGCTGTATGAAGACAAAAACAATGCTGAACTGCATGGCCTTTATAGGGCTTGTTTGTGGGGCATTTTTTCTTATGCAATCTTGCAAAGTTGTTTTTTAGTATTGCCCTTCCCCTTCAAGGTTCAAATGCAATTTATTTAAGAGACCCTCTGCCTCATCCCTCTTGACGCTCGCTCTCCAATTTCCTAACCTCAGTGTTAAATAATTAGTTTTGGAAGGCTGAGCAGAAAATAAAACTAAATTAATATATGCATTTGAATGGTAGCTTTGTGCAGTTCCTCTTCTGCAATTAGAAAATTGTCTCAAGTGCTGGTCTACCAAAGGTAATTATGAACAAAAGGTGGAGTTTGTTTTTTTTTTTTTTTTTTTTTTTAATGAGTTCTGCCTGATGCTGAGAAGAAAATCTAGTCTGGTGCAGAGTATATTCAATAGTGCTAATTAAACCATTCCTCCTGCTTACTCTAAGTCAAATTAGTTTGATTCAATTGAGAAACTAATGTTTCACTTAGGCAGCTCTTTAAGTCTTAACAAAATAGCTCCATGTCACCTTAAATGAGAGGGCTTTTTTTGTGAAAGGACTACCAATCTCCATTGAGTGAAATATAGCTTTTCTTATTTTCTTTTTCTTAGTGTTATAAGTGAAACACTTGAGTAGCCTCTGCTACTCAAGTGTGATGATGCCAATTGGAATTCTAGGTGTGTTCCTTTATTTTCCCCAATTTTGCATAGAATAACTGTTTTTTATTTTATTAGAAGGAAAACGAAAAAAATCAAGCAATTTTGGTGCTCATTCCTTACTCAGAGGCATTTCTTGTTTTAATCTACTTACAGGAAAGTAATAAAAAATTTATTATCAGAACTTCAGGAGATTACTTACTGAAGGCATCACCCTGAAAGCTCTTCAGGGTATTAAGGACCAGAAGTTAAAATGCAGTGTTGGATTTTTTTTTCAAGGCAGTTAAACCCAGTCGTGTACTGCTGACTGAATTTCACTGATGGGATTATGCAGCATGAAGTATTTTTCTGTTACGATTATAGACATGTTATCAGTAAGTGTATTGTTCATATCAGTATCACAGACAATATTTGCCTTTACTGCTACTCAGACCTGCTCAGGCATATTGGTTTCAGGTAGGGGTACTACACTACCTTTTGAGGTACACTGTGTTGATCTGGATGTTCTGCTTTGAGAGGACATGTAGAGCTTTTCCTGTTAAGTTGTACCATTGCATATACACATGGTTAAACCTACTTTCCCTCTGCCCAACATCACTGCAGAAAAACCCTCTGGATAGAGAGGGAATCTTGTACTTGCCTGTTTACTTGTGGGGCTGACCCCCTGGCTGTGCTCAGTATTTGGGTACAGTTTGAGCCTGAGGAAGTGCCACTGAGGATCTCTGTTAATTTTGTGGGGGCTTCACATCACCCCGTTTTCTCTTTCACTAAGGCAGGTTGTGAGCTGTTCTCTGTGTGTCCTGTGAGCTCCAACCAGTCTGGCTCCAGGGCTGGCCAGCAGCTGAGAGAAGCCTTTGAAGATCCCTGGATTTTGAAAACTGGACTTTGTGGTTCACCTGTGTTATAGCAGCTGCAATTGGGGTGAATGTGTTGAGTTAGCTCAAAGCTGCTGAGCTCAGGTAATGTCAATATTACTGCTGCAGCAGGGAAGCCACACAATGGAAACTGGTTAAAAACTTTACCCACTGAGGTTGGCTCTTTCTTGCTGTGGCTGCATTGTCAGCAGTACAGTACCCAGGCTCTGCATTTTTGACTTATCAGGAATGTTTTTGTGAGCTGTGGTTACAGCAGTGAATGCCAGACATACTGCTCCTTCAAGGAGCAGTGTAGTCTTGTAATGAATACATGCTGAAGAATAAAGAGCACAGAACTAATTCTGGAGTAAGGACAAACTGGTTGCATTGGTGCTACCTGATACCCCATCTGTGTTTTTGACATTCATTCTGATTCTGGGGCACAGGAGAGTGGTAATGCTGACTCTTGTTTTTAACAGCTTTCTTGAAGATTCGAGGGTTGTGCTCCTGGTAGAAAATAGAATGGACCACAGTGCATTTATGCATTCACACACTGTCCCTGACCTCTCTTATCCTGCAGACTGTATTTAATCTCCTGCTGTCTGGGAGAATATTAATTGCCAACTGTTGATGGAGTATACATGTTAGCAATTAAATGTTATGGATGAGTGTAGGCTGGTATTTGAGCTTTGCCTTTAATTTATTGATATAGTCACATGCAGCTAATTCAGTACCTTTTTATGAGTTCTGAGTATTCTATATGAGTTCCCAGGATTTTTCTATAAACCATTTAATAATTCTACCACAAGTGGGCTTTTTTATTCCTGTTTTCTCTCAATATGTTGCTTTATATACTACTGAAATCAGCATGACTGAATGGCTGCAGCAGCAGTACTAAGTAGCTCATTAGCTTTGTTAAAGATGAGTGCCTTGATTTAAGTGCAATGATTAAAAAGAAAACTGTTTTGCTGAAGTAGATAAGGAGGGTCCCACAAATTATGCAGTTTATATACCAATTTAATTTTTTTTTATTATTTGAAAACACTGACCAACAGCAGGAAAAAACACTGAAGCATTTGGCATAATACTGATACTGATTATATTATAATACTGACGGCATATGCAGATATTAAATAATGTGCATGGTAGGAGGCAGGCTTTTAGCTGAGAGCTTGCCAGGGCAGGCATCACATCCAGGGGTTTATGTTATAGTCAGGAAGAAGAAACCAAATACAATGATATGTGTTTACTTCTCGACAGTTGAAATGCAATGTTGTGCCACATTTTTATTGAAAGACCTAAGCAAGATTCGGTATCTTGTCACTTTCTTACAGATTTAGATGAACTCTTTTGATTTGCAGTTTATTTTTATTTGGTTTATTTTTATTTGGTAGCAGACCTTTTTCAGTCTCATTTTGAAAACTAAAAAAATTCTTGCAAGGGAGAGCTGCCTAAAATGTTGACAGAATAATGCTCATGATTCTTTTCTCTGAAAAATATTAGACACTTTTGGCACTCCTGTGTTGAAGGTGCCATGACTATAAAAACAAAAGAATTGTTTAATACATTATAGAAGGGAAATGGCATTCCATGCTGTTCTCTGATTAAAGTCTAGGCCACATTCTCCCTATGAAAAACTGCCTTTCTATGTTGATTTGTAATTCAGTAAATGCTTGCTGTTCCTGAATAATTGAAGAATTGTCCTCAACCACTTCCATTGTAGGTAATATGGAGATCTTACCATTTTGGATTAGTTCTTACCCTTCTTGGTTACATTTATTCAAGAAACTTCACGAGTAGTGGACATAGTCCATCACCCTTCTAAATATTACTCTAAAAAGCAAATTACTCTTGTCAGTGTGACTTTCTTCACAAATTTTCACAAAATCATTAACATTCTGTTTGGAAGTGACCCCTGGAGGCCATCAAGTCCATCCTTCTGCTTGAAGCAGGACTATTAACAAGTCTAGATCTGTTTTGTCTGACAACCTTGAAAACCTCTGAGGCTGGAGATTTCACCTATGTGAATAACGTATTATAGTTAAGATAGCTCAGCTATCTTCCTAGTGAAGAATTTTTTCTTAATGTCCTTCAATCTTCCTAAGTGCAACCACTCCCCATTGGCTCTTGTTTTGCCATTGGCCATATCTGATGAGAGCTGTCTCTGTGGTCACTGGAGCTACCTCTCAAGCAGCTGTAAGCTGTTGTTAGATCTCCCTCTTTGCCAGACTAAACGAGCCCAGCTCTCTCAATCGCTTCTAAGGGGCCAAGTGATGGCCATCCTTATAGCCTTCTACTGGACCGTAGAAGGCTCATTGTCCTTCATGGACAGCAGAGCCCTAAACAGAGCACAGCTTTCCAGACATGGGCTCTTCAGTGCAGGAGCTCCCTGGACCTGCTGGCTGCTCCTTCCTCAATGTGGCCCAGTATTGGCTTTCCAGCTTTAAGGGGAGACTGCACCAAAGCTCATTTTCACATCGACACTGCCATGGTCACTGGTACTTTCAGAAGGGCTGTCAGGCAGGCAGTCACTTTCCATTTGTACTTGTGTGTGAGGTTATTCTTCCCCAAGTGCAGAACATTGCAGTTCTGCTTATTAAGCTTTGGGAAATTCCTGTTGCTCTAGTTCACAGGTTTCTCAAACTGCAGCAGATTAAGACTCTACCACTCAATGTATCAACTTTCCCCCATTTGGTACTGTCCTTGCATTTTCTTATAAATGCATTCTTCCTTATGACCCAGGTTGCTGATGAAGGTGAGGAGTAATGTCAGACCCAGAACAAACTCCCTGATCCTCATTGTGTTGTTGACTGTCAGCTGGACTTTGAGCCATTGATTACTGTGAGCCCAGTGTCCAGGCAGTTTTCGATATATCTAACAGCTCAGTCAGCCCATAGTTTCTCAGCTTCCTGAGCTTCTGTGGAAAATTGTGTCAAAAGCCTTATGAAAGCCTAAGTGGATTATATCCAGTGCTCTGCCCTGGTCCATGCAGCTCATCATTTCATCAGAGAAGGCAATTGAGTTGGTCACAGATGATTTGCACTTGATAAATCTCTGCTGATTATTCCCGATTAAATTTTTGTCCTTCACATACTTGAAAATCTATTTCCTTTTATCTTAATATGAGTTAGTGGAAAAAGTATATAATTTCTTTGAGACAAAGGCACATGAATGCAATGTTCTACTGGCAGTAGCAGAGGTATTTGATGTCCAGAGGAGAGAAGCAGGAATAAGCTGCTTTATTGGTACAGATGACTTCTAGTTTAATGAGAAGAGAGATAACTGCATATATGCTAGAGATTAGTCATTGTTTGGCTAAGGTAAGATTTATCCAGGAATAAAATGACTCCTTAGGCAACTTAGCTACCTTTGAGGAGAGTCGTAGGAGCAATATAAACTCTGTATTTATAATTCACTTAGGAAACATTATACTACATGGTAGTTACAGAAGAATTTGTTGACTTCTCAATTATAATTATAGTCCTTGAGTTGTGAAAACAAAATTGTAAATCTCCAGATATTTAATAAGAACAATGGTAACTTTCTCTATTTTAGGTGAAATATTGGCCAGAGATCATGAAATTAAAAGTTAATCAGTTGCTAAATATATCATTTGGCACTTCAGGTGAGAAAGTGTAACCCTTTTTGAGGGAGAAATATACTGTCTCAATATATAGAAAGTTATAATTTTATTCTGTAGTATATTCAAAATTCACCTTCCCAAGTAACTTTAGAGAGACTCCTAAGTCCTCCCTCCATATTGTTTAATTAATTGCTTTTTTACGTTCTTCTATGCCCATATTAAGGTGAGCAGAAACTGTCATTCAGAATGCATGAAGACAAATGCACACATGGGTATCAAGTTCCAGGTAACATTTCAAATTCAAAAAAAGTCTCGATCTACTCTCCTATTACAGCATTTGACAATTCCAGCCTGGGGGTCCATAGCATTATTTCCAGTCGCCCTACTCAACACAGCTACATACGCTGCAGATATGTTTCAATGAGTTAAAAGAAAGTAAGCCACTGAAAGTTTGCCTGAGACAAGTTCCATTTTATTTTCATAGAATATATGTGTCTTTGCTTTAGTCATCTTCTGTCAGATTTTCACAGTCCTGGGACTTCACCAAGTTTGTTAGGAATTCTGCTCTTCAGATGAGATGATTGGAGGATTTCTGTGCTGGTATTTGCAGGTAAAGAAGTCACTGGATGCCCTGGCTTTTTGTTTTGTTTTGTTTTGTTTTGTTTGTCCAAAGCCATAATGCAAAGA
Source organism: Sitta carolinensis (assembly GCA_032173965.1). NCBI lineage: Eukaryota > Metazoa > Chordata > Aves > Passeriformes > Sittidae > Sitta > Sitta carolinensis. The sequence continues at coordinate 81,293,127 of CM063284.1, forward strand.
GATTTTGAGACCTTTGATACTGGACAGAGTATATATACTCTTCTATATGCTTTGTATACTTAAAAATCTCTAAGCAAGGAGACTGCACAACTTTTCTGGGTAACCTGTTCCTATAACTGTCTGCCCTTGTGGTGAAAAAAATTCCCTTCATTCAGACTCAGTCTCTCATTAGAAATGCTTGCTGTCTCCCTTCTTCCCATCATGCACCATTTTGAAGAACCTGTCTCCATCGTCTCTGTGACCTCCATGTAGATATTAGAAGGCTGCAGCTAGGTTCCTCTGAAGCCTTGTCTCCAGGCTGAACAAGCCAAATTAGCTCAGTTTCTAATAACAGGGTGAATTCTCCAGACCCCTGAGTGTCTTAGTAGCTCTCCTCTGAACTTTGCTGAACTTGCTCCAGTTCATCCATGTCTGTAGTGAGGGGACAAATTTGATGCAGTAATTGAGATGTGTTCTATGAAATGCTTTTGTCTACTAGCTATGATAATACAACCTAGGATGCTGTGACTTTATTTTTGCTGCCAGGGCATACTGCTGGCTGCCTGCCCAGGGTCCTTTCCAGTACAGCTGTTTCCCAGCCTATCACTCCCTTGCCTGCCTTTGTGCAAGGGCTCATTTCTTCCTGGGCGCAGGACTTTAAATTTTTCATTTTTGAAATTAACTAAGTTCCTGCTGGCCTATTCCTCTAGTCTGTCTAGATTCCTTTTAACAAAATCCTGCTCTTTATCATATCATCTCTTTCTCCTAATTTGATGCATATGCAAACTTGGTGAAAGCGTGTACAACCACTTACCTCCAAGTCACTGATAAGTATATTAGAAAGGACAGGTCCCAGGATAGACCTCTGTGGTGTTTCACTTGTTGTTAGCTTTCAGATACAGTAGGAAGTGCCATCTACTGTCTTCTGAGACTGAAAATACAAGGTTTTCTCATATCTAATTGCCTACCAATATATAACATCATAACATCATAAATTACATACAAGAATATTGTGAGAGTCAAGCATATCTCTGAAGATGAAACTAAATGACATTCACTGCTCTCCCATCATCCCCAAATCTAGTAATTTTATCCTAGATGACAATCTATGCTAAATAAATGGTCACCTTATCTACTTCAAGTGCCCAGAAACACTCTTGAAAAAGACTTGCTTTGTGATTTTTTTCCAGAAATCAAAGTGAGACTTCAAGTTCCCCGGGCCTACCTTTTGACTTTTTCAAAGATTGATACAGCATTTGCCCTCCTCCAGTCATGTGAGACCACTTGATCTCTATGAGTTTTCAAAGATGATAGAGAGCAGCCTTGCAACGATACAGCCTGTTGGATCCCATGAATCTGTGTGGGTTGATTTCTCTCAATTAATCCCTGAGTCCTAATGGACTGCTCGTAGATCTCCACGATCCCTTTCACTAATCACAGAGTTATGGTAGACCGTAGTGAAGACTGAGACAGATGACACGAAATACATTGAGGTTATTTGTGCCTGCTGTTGCTAAATCACCTGTCTTGTTCAGCACATATGCCTTGCTCAGTCTTACAGCTATTTTTCTACTTCTAGGCTCCAATGAGACCTTGCCTTTCATTGAAGCCACTGTAAATCGATGCACTTCTTACACTAGAAAAACAAATAAATGTAAGGACCTGTAACGAAATGTTACAGGGTTTACAAGCAGCAAGTAAAATTTTATTAGGTGGCTGTGAAACATAGAAAGTTTAAACCAAAAACTGCAATGCTCTCCTTGTTTATAGTTCTTGCTGATGGTGTTGTGCAAGTTGTGGTGGCCCTAGGGGTGCCAGCAGCCTTGGATGTCCCTGCCCAGCCCAGCCTCAGTAATGCCACAGCAGAGTCTGGTCTTCAGCTCAATGCAGCCCTGCCCTGCTGTGTCCAGTCATGGGTCCCACCAAGCTGGGCCCACATCCCAGCTCATTGTTGTCCCATCCCCAGGGAGGTGTCCAGAGCTGGGGGTTCCCTGCTGCCCTGTAGCTGCCCTGCTCATGGCTGCGGTGGTGGGATGGGCACCCACAGACCCACGGGCAGGCACTGTTCTTTTGCTGCGCACTGCCACAAGTTGTCTTTCTAGGGGGGGGGGGTCTTCTGGGGATCCACTCCTATTTTCCTCTAAAAAACAATGAATTAAAACTTTTATGAAAATAACTCTTACCAGGTTCTGCATCTTCTATCTCAATAGAGTATTTTGAGGACACTGCTGAAAATATCTTTCAATTTTGTTTGACAGGTACTTTCTACCACCTGAGGCATATGCTAGCTCTTTGTGTCATGTAGGGAATCTATCGCATTTGGTATTCTTGCTTCTCAGTTTAGCCCTGTGCTGGGAAAGGGATGGAATCCAATCCCAGGAGAACTTGCTGAAAAGCAGCATTTAATGCCTTCAGATTTTAGAACTCCCTCTTGACTCCATTTTCTTTGATGATGTCACATGTTTTGCAGTGTTAACTACAGTCCTTGTACTGTAAGCAAGGGCCTTTTCTTAAATAGGTCAGCTATCATATTGCCTTTTTACTACTCACCTCAATCATATAGAGACATCTCAGTCTCTGGCAGTAATGATGAAGGCAGATGGGCTGTACAGCCTGACCTTTTCAGCTTTCAAAATGCTTGTGACCCCTGTGCTATGACTACCATGCATCTCTCCTGCCCTTCTGATGGCAGTGCTTAACAGGAGATGGAATAAGGATGAGCCTTGTAGGATATCTCCATTGCACTGTCCTTGAATGCCAAACACTCCATCTTCATCCAAACTAGATAAAAGAAAGATTTTTCATTGGGAATCTCTGCTGGACCTGTTGATTTGCAGCGTTAAGTGATGTGCTGCTCATAGAATAACTTTGCCAACCGTGGATTTGCTGCCTTTGTGTGCAAATGGGTTCATGATTCTTCTGAACTCTACTCCTCTTGAGACAGAGGTTCCTCTCACCCTGCCCTAGGACTTGGCCTGTTTGGTGCAGCGTGCCTGATTCTGTCCTATGGAAATAAAACTGATGAAACTCACCGGTATGAAAATCTTTTTACACAGCTTTAGAATAAGGACTTCTACCTATGACTAGGCTTCTGTAGAAGGATAAGCTGTGTCTCAAAGTCACAATGTCCCTGCAGTTTCTATTGATTTCAGCAGTATTTGTGGGTGCTCAGCAGTTTTGTTCTGCTTGCTGAGTGTACATGCATGGGCTAAATTACACTCAGCTGCATAATGAGACAAGCTATAAAGACAAAAATCCCCAAACCTTTTTGCCTTCATATTCTCTTTCAAATGCAAGTGAAGAAAGGTCTGAATTAATTAGTGGAGAAGCTGCAGAACACCCAAGTCCATGTCTTGATTCATTTGTTTTAGAACAGTTAGATATAGTACAACTCATGGAAAATGACGCTGAAGTGGGTGGCTTCTAGGGAGCCAATTTTTCACTAAATGCTCAAAATTATGCACATTTGTAATATCTTTATTAACTGTATGCAGTGCAGTGGATCAGAACCAGACTTCAATATGAGGATTGCAAAAATATCTCCAGTGTTTTTTCTATTTTTCTTTTGTTATTATCTGTTAATCTTAGCAAACAATGCAACATTTTTTGAGACTCTTCCGTCTTCCTCTTCCTCTGTGCCTCACATGCCTTCTGGGCTCCTTCCCCCCCTTATAGATTTAGATATTGAAACTCTGAAGTTCAGAAGCCTGATAACTTCCTCATTATTGGGACAGAAGTAATTGTAAATATTTCTCTCTGCAAAATACTTACTTGAAGTAAGGTCTATTCTCTCACTGCACTATCCATTTTCTAGCTTAGATTTGAATAAAGATGTGTCTGAACATACGAAGCACATGCATCGGCTATGCACAAAGGCCTCAGCCTATGCATAAATACAAGTCATTGAGGTCTCCAGATTTGTTGCTTTGTTTTTTGGGAGTTCTTTTTGATAACAGTAAGCTGTGAGTAAATTGTTTCTGAGGTGCCAGTCTGATTTCTGCTGGCACCAGAGTGTTAAGTATCTTTCAACAGAGAGGAAAACTTTGACAGCAGAAGTAATAAATATACAGTGGGTGTCAGGGGTTTTTTTAAAAAATGTGTTTTGTTGTAGTTTCTGAACCTGACCTGACTTTGTCTCTGTCTCTGTGAAAGTTTCTGTTTCCTCTAGCCCAGTGTCTGAAGAACAGGTCAGGATTGTCTGTTCTCTTGTTCTTCCAAGGATTGTTTATTCTTGTTATCTTACATATTTGTGGCTCTGGCCTGCTGAGATCTTTGCAGGTCAGGTTGTGACAAACTCCCTCTGCCCTTGGGATGGTGTTATCTTTTATACTAAAAATTATGTATGCTTTGTTTACAAAACTCTCCAACACCTATCAACCATATTAAACAGTGTTCCTTTACTCTAAACCAATTAAAATGTGCTACCATCACAGCAGATGGAGAACAAGAGATGTAGGACAGGGACACACCCTATTTCCTCCAGCTTTGCCCCTTAAACTCACATTCTAAAATCCCAAAATTCTACTTTTTCACCCTGTGATATGTTAATTATCATTCTACCTAAATTCTTGTAACTCATGAATTTTCCAGGACAGTCAGAAGGATGTCCTGGATCCCACAAGTGGGTGTCTAGTATTAATCAATTGGGTGCTCATCTAATAAAATTTTCTTCCTAAGGCACTCCAGCTGTGGCCATCCCTTTTTTCTAAAAAAAGTTTTCTTCCAGACAGAAAGAGGAGAGATTTTAATAGAGAATTTTGCATGTTGTTCTTACACTGTTTCTTCCGAGTTTTCTTTTCTTCCTCATCATATGTTACTGTTCAGGGAAGGCTTTTTCCTTTTTTTGAATGTGTCCACCATGCTTTGCACTTAATTCTAGTTTTCTGCCTATTACTAATTAATTTTCTTAATGATTAGGTCTGCCTGGGAGCAGATATTGTCTTCTTAAGCCTTTATAGACCTGATGAATTTAATGAATGACTCTGAGAGTCTGTTTTTTCTTCCTACTTGGCTGAACAGGTTCTCTGCTATTTTCCATCTCAGATAGCTTGATCTAGTTCTAGTTTCCAATCTGAAACTGGAGTCTATAATCATGTATGCCTTGATATAAAATGAAGTCTATTAATTTGGTTTATTTTTCTTATGTGGTAGGTTGACCCCATCTGGAGACTAAGCCTCCATCAGTCACTCGCTCATTAAGCCCATCTGTGAGGGGGAGAGAATCAGAGGGGCAAAAGTGAGATAACTCAAGAAAAAGACAGTTTAATAGGTGAGACAAAACTGCAAGCTGAAGCAAACCAAAATAAGATGTTCACTCATTACTTCTCATCAAGAGGCAGAGGTTTAGTCCCTTCGCAGAAAGCAAGAGTGCATCATGCCTTACAATTCCTGGGGAAGATAAATGCTGTAGCCCCAAAGGTTCTCTCTTCCTCCTTTTGCTGAGCTTTTATTGGGGAGCACATGGTTCTATGGTTGGAAGTATTCCTCTGGTAAGTTTAGGTCTTGGCTGTGCTTGTGCCCAGTTTCTTTCACACTCCCAGCCTACTTGTCTGCCGGAGCAGAGTGAGAAGAAGAAAAGGAAAAAAACCCAAAAATCCCCCTCAATGCTGTAGAAGCAGTGCTCAGTGATAGCAAAAACACTGGTGTGTTATCAACACTGTTTTAGCGTTTAATCACAAATTCCAGCATACAGGCTGCTATGAAGACAATTAAATCCATCCCAGCCAGGCCCAGTAAAGCTTATTAAACTTTTGAGTGAAATAGTATGTGCAGATGGATTTAATTAAGGTATTTTTGGTCTGTTCCATAATCATGCGTAATTTCAATTAAAAGTCAGTTTTTCTTTTTTCTTTTTTTTTTTTTTAAAGCAAGTATATTTTATTTTGCACTAAATGGTTGAGAAATGGGATTTTTTCCGAGTTTCTTTTTTAGAATTCCTGGGTAAAAAACACTTAAATTTCAGTTTTCCCTTCTTCATTGACTGAGATCACTAATTCAAACATGTTCTAAATAGATGTGGATCAAGATTCATCTGCAATCATCATAGCTGAGGTCAGCTTTAGATTTTCAGGCCTTAAAAATGCAAAAAATATTTTTTGATGCCGGACTATAGGTACTCTACCAAACTGAAGTCTAGTTCTGGAAAGATCCTCATTTAGTATTTCCTTAATTCAAAAGTCCTCAGCAGGTGAAATAGAGGAAGAAAAGACAGAACAGGATTTGTCAAGGAAGAGAGAAAACCTGAGCTTTAGAAGAAAGTAAAATACCATAGTTTGAATTAGAATATTAACTCCAGTGTAATTTGCCCTGCATTTAATTCATGCATCATTCTGACTCTCTTGTATTCCCTTTAGGGAAACATGGTTTACTTTTATGGCTTTTAGATTTTGGGATTATAAATATCCATACCCTGAAGCAGGATTAATAGTAACTCTAAGGGAATGCCTGGCAGTGCTCTCTGTGAGCAGACGACTTTCAGATGTTTTGCTTTCTAGATGACTTTGTGGCTCACAAAGAAACAAAACTACAGAAACAAAAATGGACTCTAGTATGAACAGGTCACCAACAGGCTGGGGCACAGTTGCTTTTTTGATATCTGGAATATGCTGTAAAATCATTATGATTTTACATATCAATCAGAATGCATTACTATTGTGTCTCTGAAGTGAGACGAGAGAGAACTACCCATCTTTCAGACATATGCAGAAAGCCAAAGTGGTATCAGGGAGAAAAAGCACTGTTGCCTTCTCTTCTGCTTTATTTCCACAGGTCTTTTATTGTGGATATGAGCTACTGCATCAGCAGCTGAGACAAAAAACAGGTGTTGTGGAGAGAAGTAAACTGAGTCAGCTTACATCAGCTGTAAAGGTATTTAAGTCGTCTTAGTTCATCGAAGATTTGGCTTTTGTTTCTCAGCACTGCAGATAGTAGCTGCTTAAAATGTTAGAAGCTCTCCATTGAGGGGTCCATTGAAGAGCTATAAGCAGGATAGCCTTGACAATGGAGTGGGTATTTGTAAGTATTATGGACTTATTCGCTGGACCTCCACAAATGAGAATTCCTTTTTTTTTTCCTTTCTGCAAGATGATGAACACTTTGCAAATTTGTGTTTTGTTATCAGGAATATCCCATTAATATGATTTTAGTTTCAAAGATATTTAGCTGGGATGTTATTTGGTTTGATGTTGGTAATTTTTGTTGCTCTTTTTTGGAACTTTTTGTAAATACTTAAATCTGGGATTTTCTGATGCAATTTTTGTATAGTAATATTTCCTTAAAAGATTAGTTGCTTAATTTACTAGAATTAGTAGTATTTTGCATCTTCCTTTTTGCTAAGTTTTAATGACTAAATGGGAATTTGAATTCCTTATGTGTCCAAACTTTCATCTTTGAGGTCCTTTTATTGTTATAAAATGGAGCACACATTCTGAACCCAGGTCAGCAGGTGACACAATTATAAACCTTAACAGAAGTGAAAGTATACTAAGCTTTAATGCTATAGGGTTGTGTGTTTTGTGTTGGTGGTGACTTGTTACTCAGCAGTTCCTTAATAGGCAAAATCATGTTGCACATGAAGCACAAAGGTCAACAAGAAACTCTGAAATTATTTTTTTATATGGTAATGGATGTAGCAAATCTCTTGGAATCTCGTTATTTTAAACTGTCATGACAAATGTCCATCATTTTTCAGTGATACTTAACTAAATTACTGAACTGGTTATGGGGCTGTCTAAAAGTGGATAAGAAAAAAAAGTGTTAATTGATTTGCTTTCAGCCTTCTAGCTGTGGTTTACAGGAATTTTGGAAGAGTATTTTTGGTAGGGTATTGTATAACCTACACAAAATTGTGTTTATACTACTATGCTCTGGAGTGTCACAGTTTTCCTAATGGTTGATTCCATGCCCCCTAGATATGTTGCTTTTAGATACTGGATATACCTTGCCATTCATTCAAGTATTTGTGGCATAAGGTACTTTTCAACCTGCAAAGTAATGCAGAGCATTTCCCTAAACTCATAAGTGGACATTGTTCTTTACAGCTTTACATTTACCAGTACAGGTAAGATAACATGAACATTGTATCTTGAGGCAAATGACCAAAACAGAAATAATTTATAAGGTTGGTTTTGGTTTGGTTTTTTTGTTTTGTTTGATTTTTGGTTGTTTGGTTTTTGTTTTTTTTAATAGAAAAAAATCTCATCATTTAGGGATTTATCATCCTGTATGTTTCCCTATCTTCTCTCCATTTTTGCTGTACTTACAAAGCAGCCTTTTTTTCACAAATAGAAGCCATCATGACACAGGTGTCAACTGTCATATTGATGACTGCTAAAATAAAGAGTTTAGTACCTCTCTACTTTAAATAATATGGATTAAATGAAAGCCAGCCCTTCACTTTGAGCATTGTCACAATTATTTAGACCCTTAGAAATATGCAGCGTGAGTGGACATTAGGGTAAGAAATGACAGATTAGAACAGTGACTCTTGAATTTTGAAACATTCAGATGCAGACCACAAATCCTTTCACACATGTTACCATAGATCCTGAGTGTAGAGCAAAATCAGCATTTGTGGTCTCTGATTCATCTTTTCTTTCCATAACAGAGATTCCTCTCCTCAGGGGGAGGATCTTAATACGCCATAGGTGACATTAAACCAGCTTTCTTCACAAGGACAAGAGCATGTGTCTCTGGGCTTACAATCCATGTTGAAAAAAACCCACACAAATAAAGAAGGGAGAAGGGAACAGCTTATGACTGTATAGAATTTACATGTCTTTAACCTTTAAATTTCAAGACATATGCTAGTTACTTCACCTTCCATTGAAAGCCAATGACCATTAGTGAATAATGAGCACAGAAACCAGTTTTGGGGCAGGAGTTGGAAGGAAGCTGTATTTTTCCTCTTTCATTCTTCATAAACACACCACTGGACACACCATTTTCTTCTGTGTTATGTCTTTGCTTTAACAATTTCTTTGCTACCAATAGCCTTTGTCTCACAAAGAAAATGTCTGGCCTTGCTTTTCAAGTTGCTTTATGCTTAATGATAGCTGGCTCTCTTTTGTATAGAGGACAGAGAGGAGGCTCTAGTGTAACTCAGGACGCAATCATCTTTTCTTTTTTAGGACAGGTGGAGTATTTTACGTATTCCAAGTCCACCAGTGCCCATTGCATAATCTCTCATAAACAAGTTTCTTGTAAGTGATATGGAAATCCTAAAATGAACTGTTTGGAAAAAGGAGCAAGTGTATGATGTTGCAGTGACACATATAAAGCTTTGCAGTGGGATGCTCTTGCTTGTCACAAGCTTAAGGGATGGGGCTGCCCAGTTTGTAAACTCTCCTGTGGGACAGAGACTGAGCTTTAAGAAAGAAAGGAATGAGCTTGAGGAGCTGTGAGAAATGGACTGCAAACTCTTATCTAGAAGGCTGTAGTGCATCAATATTTTGTTCAAGCTGGCTGCTGAAGCAGGGTTTAGGACCCAGTGCAGTGAAGCAAAATGGAAAAAACAAGAGCAGGAAAAAATAAATAAAAGTTGAATGAGAAATCAAGAAAATGCTTTGGTGATTAAAAGGATTTTTTGCAACCTGAAACAGGCTGTTTATTTTGTTTACTTGTAATAAAAGCAAGGGTAATGTAGTATTCCATGCCAGAAACTGGAGGTCAAGGAGAGGTCAGTGGCCTGTGGAGAAAAGCATTAACAGATGTCTGAAACACAGAGTGCCAGTTTGGCCCTCTGACCAATAGATTGGTACCCATGCCTCTAGGGCTAGGACATTCTGTAATGCTCTCTGCAGTATACCAGCAATGCATTACAACCAGTAATGCAGTACCTCAGGTGCTGCTGGAGGTCACTTTTTCACTGGCCCCCTTAAACAGCCATCACATATGAGTGGGAAAGGCTTAGACCATTGCTTAGGGTTCTCCTGGAGGAATGAGGGATGTAGCAGGCTCCTCTTCAGGGGGTAGAGAAAAGAATCCACATACCTCCTATTGAAGATGGAGCTAATGGGAATGCTTGTACTCCTCAACAATAACTTTGAATCTTGCTGTGGATTTGGCTTGTGTGACTTTTATTAGTCTTTTCCCAAATAAAATATTTTGAAAAATTCAGATATTCAAAGCATAAAAAAAAAAAAAAAAAAAGCCTAAACCCTAATTGGAGATGGAAAAACCCATTTAGGTCACCTAATGTTGCTTCTGCCTCTGGGAAGGTTTTTTTGGGGTTTTTTTGAAGGGGTGTCAGTTCCTTTTTGTATTTGTATGGGAAGATTTTTGTTTTGGACAGGAATGTTTTCTTTTATGTAGCCACACATCTTACTTGAAAGAATGTTCAAACATGATATGTAGAATGTTTTCAGTGAGATAAAATTTTGATGTATTCTGCTGTTTTCTCAAAAACTGTGTCCATATCTTAGCAAAAATTTTTACCCTTTCTACTAAGGTTATTGTTTTGCTGCTAGCTTCTGATCAGAAATCCAGATAGCTGAAATAGAAATAATGCTTTGTGAAACATTTGGAGTTTTTTATGTTTCAACAAGAAGGAAAAAATTGGTGTTTAAATGTTGATAAGAAATGGAGTGCTCCTGCTGGAATATGTGTTACTTAGTTTGTGGACCAAATGATGATTGACATTGTTAATATGTTTTTGAAGTAGAGGCTAAAACTCTGTGGCAGCTCTTTTGTGATAGCATTTCTTAATAAATAAGTTTTGGCTTTTTTGCCCACCCTCCAGCATTGTTGATCTCTATTCTGGCTGGGGACTTCAAATAAGAAATAAAAAAATACCTTGAGGGAACCATTCTCGTGGTGTTAGTTAACTTGGCTAAATTAACTCACCAACACAAAATGCGCTTGAAAAAGGGAGAAATTAAATATTGTTTGACTGCTGCATGCTGAAAACTCCACAATTAGTATTTGGAGGATTTGTAATGTTCAATAAAGAAGTAACCTATTGTAGTTATAATTGTGCATGGCACAGTGAATTATGGTGAAGTGATTGCTCATCTAAGGCTGAAATTGCCATTGGTGCATTTCTTGGGGCAGCCCTACTAGGAGGATAGTTTTTATAGGCACATAAAAGATACCAGGTATGGGAGTAGCCACAAAGCAACAACACTGAGAGTGGTGTGCTGTCATAAAATGTATGAAGGAGCAAAGGGAGTGGAACAGAGGCAGAAAAGGACCATTAGTTTTGCTGTACTGTTGGCAGAAGGACTATACTGATGGATGCATATGGCTCTCCTTCGCTCCAATTTGAGGAGCAATCAGCAGAATGCACTTTCTGGAAGTGTGCTTCTGTGGTGATAAGTCTGTTAACTTCAGAAAAAACACCCAAAAGAGAGCTGTGATTCAAAATGCTTGTGGATGATGTCCCTTCTCTCCCAGAAGCACCATTTTCAACACCTCTGCCTCTTTGTTCATGAGGCTATTAAGCAGAGGAAAAAATCAATACATAATTTATCTTTCCACATGTGGCAGAGTTCAACAAAGAGAAAGAAACTGATAGTAACTGAAGAAAAAAACAGTAGCATTGGTATTATGGTGGGAAGGAAAAGCAGTTTTTATAGAAGCCGTTTTAATGTGCTTTTGTATCTGTTGCATATGTCAATGTCACATGTGAAAGTGAGTGTTGCATGCTTACATTTGATAGCTGGCTTTGTGCAAAGGTTTCAGGAAAAAAATTAGGACTGATGTGCACTTAGTAGGAATGGGAGGTGATAACAGTGACATTATTCTAATCAAGAGTACAAATCCCTGTTCCAGAACACAAAAAGCTCAGACTCAAGTCTTTATCTGTCTAATGAGGCTTTAAAACTCATGTTTTGCCTTCAAGGAAAAAAAAAATTAAATCTCCAGAGAGACAGGTTGCATTTTTTTGGTCTTCTATCTTTATTCTCCTAAATTCACCTCTGTGAGTATGATGTGGTGGTTGAGGAACAAGATATAGTTCCATGGGAATTCTGTATGCAGGAGTGTGTCTCTGGGAAAGGAAATAAATTGGAGTATCTCCAGGTGGCTTCCTCAGAGGCTTGTTTTTGGACTCATGAGCTTCAAATTTTGTGGAGCTCCTGATCAACCTATGGAAAGAGGAGGGTTGTCAGCTCTCCAGACTTTTAAAAATCTCTACTGCTGCTAAGAGAAGGGCTTCCTCATAAATGTCTGACAATGGCTGTGCCTAATGGATGAGTAGTCCTGTAATTGTGGCTATTGCAAATGATCATTTCACTGCCAGCTGCAAAGCATTAGGAACTGTAGCTTGTGCACAGTGTGTGCTCTGAAGCTCGCTGGCTAGAGTCAAAATTAAAACAATTTGTATTTTATTCAGTTCATTGTACTTTATGCAGCAGAAATTTTTTAACAGCATTTGGCTATTTTGAAAAATGCTACTGTGTTTATTCATGCTTGCACATCTCTGACTGTTCAGGGGCACGGGAGACATATGCCTGGTGTATCTTGGAGTTTCTCTTCAGCTGGGCAGCTGGTGCTGCAAAAGTCAGGTCAGTTTTTCTGGCACTCAGCTTCTATGACAGTGTCACTTTACCTCCAGGATTTCCTCTTTTAGATGTATTGTTTATTGCTATGTTAGATCTTGAGAGCTGGCTGTAATTGTTGCTCTCTAACACACATACCCTGACTATGAATCTTCATCCTTTTCTTGCAAACGCAATATAAAAGCTGAAGTTTGATAGTTCTTTATATGATATTATCTAATTCCCTTCATTGGTGTTTTGAATCCAGGTAAACAAACTCAATTAGACTGGCAAATTCATGTTCTGAAATAGGTCAGGAGTGTGGTGTTTGTTAGACGTTCACTCTAAGCCCTGGCTATGACTATGTTTAAATTTTGCAATTGGAGTTTACTGGTTTGGGCTTTCCGAGTATCTGAAGATATTCTGAGGACAAGATATTCAGACTTGGAAATTCTTGAAAAATGAACCACTGCCTATGCTTTATGATACAGCCTTAAATGCTTGAAGGAAGAATTTCCTACATTTCTCATACTTGCATTTAAGGATTTTTCAGATTGAGTAACTTGGTGCCGCCATCCAACTCATATTTATAGCTCTGCTTTAACAATAGCATGATCTCGGCTCAGTGAGTGTGGAGTTTTTTATTCTGCGTGCTTAAGTGATTTTCAGCCTCACTACTGAAGTAATTTAGACCTTCCAAATAGGCTTCAAATGTTTCCTGAGATAATACCTATATTTACATAATTTAGGATTGTTGTGTTTAGTCCACTTAACTGACTTATAAAGAGAGATTTTCCTGTATCCAGCCATGATTAGAAGACTAGAGCACTTTCTTTTACAGTTAAGAAACTTAATACCATGAAATTATCAAATTTGGGTTAATTGTTTGTTATTGGGGAACACATCAATATGTGCCCCTCTAAACATTTATATTGGTTTGCCTCTGTGTTTACATGTCAGCATTTTAAACAGACAATAGATGAACACTGATCTTGCTCTCTGAGGCTGTGTGTACATAGACAGTCAGTTATCAAGCAGGAAAATACATTTCTGAAGCAGCCTTCCTGCCTGTCTCCATTCACAGTGATCTTAGTTTTCAGTTCTAGTTCATGATGCATATGAACTAGATATCTTTCAGAGGAAAATAATCCAGAATAACACCTCAGACACTGGGGGCCACTTGGAACAGCCATAATGGTCTAAACAAGCAATATGCCAGCTCACCATGAAGTACGTAACATAGAGCATGAGGTTCTTGAACCACTGTTGTTGTTTCCTTCAACATGTTGATGTTCTTGCAAGGACTAAATACTATCTGTATCTATCCTTCACCTGCTGTCAGTTTTTCTTTTGACTGATGCTCCTTCCTCATCCACCTATGCTTTTCCTGTGTATAACTGTCTCTCCTTTTGCCTGTTTTACCTTCTGGTCCCCTGGTCCTTTGCAAAATCCCTTTTTAATACTTTCACAATTTTAATTTTTTTTTTCTCCCCACCACTTTTCTGTGTCAAAGTTATGAGTAGAGTCTTTTAGTTGAGACTCTATGTTCAAAAGATATGTCGCAGCCAGGCCCTATGAGCTGTTTAATGCAGCAGTTGAAAACATACTGTGCTAGCATCTTCCACTGGTATGCCTAACCTGGTTAAGATGGCTATTTTATCTGTTGTCTGATGCAGAATATCTCTTTTTAAAAAATATTTTTCTCCCCAATAAGGTTGGAATGATTATATCACTGAAATGTGTTACTCACACAATGTAATTCACATTGTTAAGTGGATAAGCTTGAACCAGGTGTGTGTCCATATATGCAAAAAATAGAGAGGCTAGGTGCCCCCTGCCCTTTGTTTTATTCCAGGAAATCATGAGTAGCCTTTTCGTTTGGCTGAATAATTACTGAAACTCTGAAGTTTATACTAATCATGGTCTTAGAGAAATGCAGAAGCCATGTGCTCCATTGTAAAGAAAATCCCAACCAGGAAATACTGGCAATTGAATCTCTATTACATAAAACATTTCTTCTGTTTTTTTTTTAATCTTCTTGGGCCTATCAATGAAACCTAAATAAGACATTAATGATGCTATTTGTCTGTAGCTTCTGTGTCTGACACGGTTAAGGTAAAAACCTTAATGTCTATTTCCCACGCAAAGGGAAAAAATTGGTTTGTGAAGGCTTTCTCTTGCAACAGAATAGCACAGCCTACTTTAAAAGCAAAGTTGCTTGCTTTGAGATATTTTGTATGCCATCTTTGTAGCCCTTTGATTTTATACAATAGCCTGCATCACTCACAGGGGATAACAGAAACTGAGAGAGACTGGGGAGAGCCAGAGCACAGGCAAAGTTTAATCAGCTCTGCCAAGCCTGTCAAATGTTGTTTGTAGGTGTGCGCCAGTTTAGTACATGTAAATGAGTTTTGAAACTTTTTGTGTCTCAGTCATCTCAATTTAAGGCATGTATTTCATGATGGTGCTGCTGTCCCAAACTGTCTTAAAATATTGTAGGGAAGGATAAATGTGGTCAGTAGAACAATTTCAATGCACTTACATATAGCAAATTGCAGTTTTTTTTTTTTTTCATAAGAAAGCTAAACTCATTAGAAAATATTAAGTTGCTTGCTATGCTGCTGAATTGAAGTGGGAAAAATGAAGAGGAATGTAAATTGCTTGTGCGTTATATCTGTGGCAGTGGGGTTGTGATCAAGAATGACTTAAACCACTAGTAAATTCTGCTGTGCCAAGCTTTGACATTAAAACACAGGAAAGGCAAAAAAGTTGTGATTTTACATAAATAAAGCAAGGCAATACTCATTAATTGTATGATTGTGAGAAAAATAAATAACCCCCTCAGTGAACATTCAGGTATTGGAGATTGCAAGCTATTATAAAAGATAGTGGTTCTGGAGGCTCTTATAGGTTGTTGAACCTTGTTTTTCCATCAATCTCCAGGTTATTCAAGTATGTTGCTAAATTTTCTATTTATTCATTGATGTTAAGATACGTTGAGGGACAAACTAACAAAATGGTTTAGGTGCTCTTTCAGGCACACAGAGGCAGTTTGTGTGGATTGTGGTTATCGTGTTCAAGAAAACTTCAGAATGTCACTGGTCTGGCTTGCCTAAACAGAGACCCTGGCATCATCATTGACAGCAGTGCTCCAGCTTTGACTGGTATTGGATGTACTGTACTGCAGTGTATTCAAAGAAAACCAGATTGTCTGCTTAGTGCTTGGAGAGATTTAGAAGCTTTTCATGTTACTTCATTCTTAACAGTCTTCTCCACCCAAAATATAGCTGTAGGAAATCGGAGATTTTGAACTGCACACTTGCTGCTCTGATAGCTGTCAATTTGTACTGATTTTTTTTTTTTGACAGTGCCTGCCAGTTGCTGACAGTTGTTAGAAGGTGTGATTTGCCAAGTGTTAATAAGATTCTAAGCAATCACTATGTGAAAATATGTGATGCTACTCTGAGTAGTAGGGCATGGTGCCTCATTTATAATCTTACGTTTTTCTCCTGAATTGTATTTTTAGGTGCATTTGGACTCTTTATGGAAAATTATATTAATAAGAAAAATGGACAAAACCATTTTTATATGTAAGCATTAAAATGTTTATAGAATATTGATTTAATAAAAAAAGACAAAAGTTTTATGGCCTTTCTTTTGAAAAACAAAAATTGTTTAATTGATTAGTAATTAGAAATAATTAGCACTTGAACATGCAAAACTCATTTATCTATTTAATCCCAATCACACTGCCACAGATCATGGGATTATATTTTGCAACTTCTTACTTAATTATATGGATCCCGAATATAAAATTACAATGCATTAACCAGTGTAAATTAGAAGTGCTCATGTAACTGCCTTTGATATTTTGACTGCCTATAAGATACAATAATGTTTGGAACTAGAAAGGTTCAATGGTTTGTTCTTATTTATATTCTTTTCTAGCAAATGAAGAAGGTTTTGATGATTGCGATGAAAGTCGTATTGGTCTACTTTGTTAATATTTAAACTTATAAAAACCTGCAAACTGATATAAAAATGTTGCATCATCTTGTCTTTATTAAGTAGACTAATATCTTAAAAAATCTTACCAAGATTTTCTTGCTAAGTTTGAGCTGCTTCATGGTTTTTCTTCCTATATTTTCACTTAATTTTGCAGTCAGTTCTCTAGTTATTTTACTTTTGCAGATCAAGTGCTGGTCTACTCTGTCTCACTTTTTAAAGTATTATTCACATTTTTTTTTTTACTTATTGGATAAAACAATGCAAAGCTATTAAGGAAATTCTCATAATTACCTTGATTTCATTTTCTCAGTATGGCATTATTAATTATGAATGGATTCTACTGCTGAAGCAATGGCCAATAAAACTTGTGTCTAAATTAGCAAGTTGAAAATATTCCAACATGTTTTTAGTTTCTATTTGGTTGTTTTACCAGTAAGTGAATCAAGAAATGTACCATGCTTATCCTGTTTGCTATCTAATCTTATATGATTTTTGTATTTTTGTATATTCCAGTGAGTGTCATTGTTGGGCTTAAGTTCAACTTGAAGAGTGAATGTATATGCAAATCCTGGTTGTTTATGCATAAATGCCATGAACAGTTTTAATAAGCAATTAATTAGATTTTGTTCTAACCCTGCAGCAGGTCACAGGCAATTTTGCTTACCACTTCTCCAAGTCCTATTTGAACATGTATCGTTACTGTTGTATTGCATTTCATTATAAAGTATAAGCTGTGACAGTAAATAAAATGGACTTGAGCTGGGTGTGGTAGTACTTATCCTTATGGATATTTATTCTTACCTTGGATACAACATGGAGGCAAGGAATTAATTTTTCTTATTCTGTGCGTAAGACTGGAGTAAGAGAAAGCTTCAGACGCCTTACAGATGTTGTTGATTCATTATTTAATCATATCTTTCCTTCATTTTGCTTCTAAATATTATAAAAACCATAAGGAGTTAAGGACTTGAAAACTCTCCCCATAAAGAGACAAGCTATATTAGAAACAGGGAAATCTAATTCCCACTGTACTAGATTAGTTAGAAAAGCAGTAAGCATAAATGGCTATTGAGAACTAGGTTTTGCTAGTTACCAAAAATACAACTGAAGGAAAAGAACAACAGTTAGGTTGTGAAAAGAAGTTAACTTTGGGAAAATGGATAGTTACTTGTCCATTAGGTCTGATAAATGGAGCTGAGAAGAGGTTTTTACAATCAGGATATGACCTATGAAAATTAAAGAAAAAACAAAGCGGGAAAACAGATTCTTCAATGAATTTCCCCTTTAAAATATAGTATCTTGATTTGTCCAAGGGGATAAAGTGAATTGTTTTCAAATAAGGCTTACTATAAAATCTGGGTCTAAGGGCACTTTGTGTTCATCAGCATAATTAATCCTTTATCCACGCAGGAGGAAGCTCAAACAGATTAGACATGGCACTCATTTTCATGGCCCTGAATTGGGACCTGTCATTTTGCTCCTGGAGGAAAGACCTGTCCAGAGGCTGGAATTCAGCAAAACTTCCTCATGAGCGCACAGAGAAAAGTGATGCAATCTGCATTAGACTAAGGTGGGTCTCTCTTCTTCCAGCTAAAGCAGAAACTTGTATAAAATAACTTTCTTTGAGTAGGTGTTTGAAATTATCTATAAATGATCTCTGTCAGACTTCAACAGAAGAGACAATTTTAGATTGCGTGTGTTTAGGGCAGTCAAATCTCTGATTAATAGAAGGGGTATATTTCTGCAAATATGAATTGCACTTTTTTGCTCTATGATATGAAGAATATCAACATTGCTTTTTAAAACTATATCTAATAATGTTAGAATGGTTTATCCTTTGTGCCTAGTTGAAGACACTTAAAATATATCCCGAAAGCAAATGGTGATTTCAGGGACAAATAAATTTCCCATGCTGGGGCTGAAAAACTGATTATGATAAATGTGACTAGATTAGATCTGTCAGTGCATACATCATCCAGGAGACTTTCCCTGGGGTACATTTCAAAATAGAGACACCTAGCCCTGTGAGAATGGACATTTATTTGGTAACTTTTGTATGGTGGCGTTAGGGAGGATTCTATGGCTTAGCCAATGATCTTTTGGTGTTTTACCTGCTTGAGCTGTAGAGACTAGGGAATTACATTACATGCTATGCCAAAATTCCATGCAGACATAGGAAGACTTGGCCACTGTTTGTGGACACACATTTGTGTTTAAGGCAATCTGAGCACTTGACTAGGTTTTTCCAGGTCTTCCTGCAAGTTTTGTGTACATTTGACAAATTGTCACAAGAAGAGGTCTCCAAGTTAGATAAACCAACATTTTTCATTCATACGAACTCACCTCTGAAGTTTACCACTGCGTGAAAGCATACCCTACTGAGCTAGGAATTAGTCACATAAACAAAGTGTTCCTAATATTTCTCGTAGCAAGACTCTCCTTCAACATCGTGTTTCCTTCATCAATAAAAAGATAGAGCTAGAACACATCTCAGGAGGCCAAATAATTCACCCTTCTTCCATAACAGATTTTTTCCCCCATCTAGGTAGATTTCAGCTGTATGTTTTAAGCTAAGAGATGAGCAGCTGATCTATTCTAGGTTGCCTCCTATACTAGTGATTCTACCACAGATTTTCATCCCTGAATATTCTTATTGTTTTTCTAATACCCAGACTGACTCTTCCTTGCTGTGATTACTTTACTGTCTGCTGTGGGCATAGAGGGAAGTTTGTTCTGAGTGGTGTTCATACTGAGATTGTCTTTGCTGCATTTATTTTTCCCTAGCATATAAGGAAACATGAACATGCATGCACACATACACACATATGTGTACATATGTAAATGAGCATACACAATTTAGGTTTTTGTCTAATCAGTCTTTGGGTTTTTTTTCAGGAAGTCACTTTTTAGTTAAAAAAAGATAATCAATACTAGACATACTGCTGTCTTCTTTCCAGTTCTGGACGGCACACAAAATTTTGTTTTTCTTTGTAAATATGTCCACACTGGGACTGTAACTATATATAAGCATTGCTGAAGATCTTTTCCTGGGAATATTTGTGGGAGGGGTCCCAAGCCCATCTCTTTCTCTGCATGCATAATCCATGAGTCATGTTTGAGAGGGACAAAATAGAGATCCACTTAGATATAGGTGCTCTGAATGTGATTTAGATAAAAAACTATCCTTGCTGTCCAAGCTTCCAGGTGGCTTTTTGACTTCCTCCCCACCCCTCTCATTTTTGAAGAGTACATCCAGGATAAAGTTTTTCAGATACAAGTTCCAAATAGAAGCATGTACTTCCTTGTAGCCTTGACTTTGGTGCTTAGCCCAGGGTGCCAGCACTTCTCTGAATTTCAATATGGGCATGTTTGTTCTCCCTGTGAGATTTTTTTGTGATGTGTCTACTGCATTTCTGAGGTCACTGGGACCCAGCACTTCTCTGGTTAATCCCTTCATAGATCTGAGCATTAAGCTCAGTGTGGGCACCCTCCATCTCACAGTGTAAGTATCTACAAGGATAACTGCATCTAACTTGTGGCTGTAATAAACTTGTTTATTACTTGTGTGTTATAAAAGCCATTTCAAATACATAGGTTTTTCATCCATTTCATTTATTTGCAGCGAATCTTCTCATGCCTTCCAGAAAGCCCTTTAAAAATGGATAATCATCAACTTTGACATTTCTGATACCGTATTAGTCCAAAAAGCATATATTTTCTTACATGTGCTCATGATCTTCATTTCATATCTGAAAGCAGGAGAACAGGAACCTCAAATCAAAAATAGATTTGGTTTTTTACATGCTGTCTTTTAAATTGGGTGGGCAAAAAAATCTATAGGTCCTCTAGTTCCTGAGAGCTTCATTCTGCAAGTTCACTTCTACTCATCAGAAACCAATGCTGGTTGCTATTTAAGGATAAAAACATGTGCATCACTGGTACAAGTGGACTTTTTATCAGAATATTGATAAAATATCCCTGACCTGCATAACTGTTAAGACAAGCAGCCTAGTTTTAAGGAGTAGTATTCAAAGAATAGGAGACAAATCCAAATGGAAGGGTAAGGGGTAGCCTTTACAGAAAAGGACAAATGATGGGGGCATCTTGACAGCCTATGTTGAAATACTGTTTTCCCATCTAAGCAAAAGTCTCTCCTGTCTAAATGTGTATTAAAGATAGTATTGAATCAGGACCGGTCTTCACAGCTCCATCTCCTCTTTTTTATTAATTTTTAAATCCCGATTTGTGTTCTTGAATGTGTGTTTAATCAAATTTTTGCATTTTACCGTGTCATTTGCCTTCCTTAAAGAAGTCATATCGGTTTTAGACTGCAGAATAAACAGTACATAATCATAATCTTATTTGATTATCTACCTCCCAGTGTTGTAGAGTGGCTTCAAAGACTCCCTTTATCTACAGAAATTTTAGTCAACTCCCTGATTGAACTGTTTAATAAAAATATTCCTGAATAAAGTCTGTAAGTATGTAAGATACAGTGAGTTTCTGTTTTTAACTGCAATATATGACATAGTCTGGAAATTGTTCTTCATATTCTCAGTTGCACCTTAGCAAAACCATAAGACACCATCATGAATACCTTTATTTGCTTTTATGGCTTGGAAATCTAAAATTTTGGGATGGCTTCTGCTGTTTGACTTCAGAGATCACCAATACTGCAAACACATGTGCTCCACTGTGTTTTATGACTTGTTGCTGTTTATTTCCTGCCATAAGGCATTCACTCTGAGATGAAGGTTTAATTTTGTCCCATTTCTATCATACCTGCCAGAGTGGGGGAGGGGTGTGGGTGTCATGGTACGATTAATTATTTTTAATCATGAAGAACACCCATCAAATAATTGATGGCAATACCAGATTCCTACAGTGGGGGCTGTTTGTGGTTGGCAAGGGGGGGTTGCAAAGTCGTTGCATTTCAGCTCTTGCATTTCACATCCGTATGATCACTGCTGGTTTCTGACCCTCCAGCCTGCCTCACTCCTCAGCATGGCTGCTTCAGCTGTGTTGCATGTGCCACCTTTGGGCTATCTACTTCTTGTCATAAGGGTAGGATTGTGTAGGGTGAATCTCTTCTTGGTTTGATGTTGTCTTTTCTTCAAATGTCAAATTACTTGAGGATTTCCACTTGTTAAGAGTGATTTATGTTGTTCGAACTTCACCATTTCTTGAAATATCTTGGATAGTTCCTCTGTGTTAGCCTTTCCCCAGGTTGAAGTCATCAAAATGATGTCTAAAAGAAACTACAAATGGAGACAATACTGAAAACTTCCAGATGAATGGGTGATATCACCTAATTCTTCATCACAAAACAGGCCATCCTGCAGAAACCTGTCAGATGATAAACTGCACATCTGTGATAACACCATTTGTTCTTGGGAGTACTTCTGAACATGGTAATGTGAAGACCATGTCCTTTATCCTCCTGTAAGTGAGTATCAGAGAAAATGTAGACGCATGAAGGGAAAAGGAGGATGTTTTGTGTGTATATTTTATTGAATTCACTGACAGGATGTTAAGGATTGTAGCAGTTCAGAAATGTTCTAGGACTCCCTTGCTGCTTTGAAAGAAAAAGGCAAAAAAAGGTCAGATAACAGCTCTAGGTGATGTGGGTATATGAGTAACTAGTTCAAAACATTAAACTTCCGACCTGCAGTTATGGCACAGACCACAATGTGACATTCTGTTGCATCTCTCTGCAGAACAGATGTAGACAGTATTTCTACCTTTTGTGTTTCACAACACAAAGTGTACAAATTGTAATCAAACCCTCATGTTTGGAGAAAGAATTATTGAAATTAATGAAGTGTCAACAGGATCACAGTCATCCAAATGAAAATGATAGTAAACTATTCAAAGAAATAATTTGTATTACCATGTACACTATATTTGCATTCAGGTGGCAGATGTGACAGGTTGCAGTGCAGAAAAAGTCATCTCAGATATTTCATATTTGTACTCACTTGCAGACTGAAATATTTGGATGACTATGTGAGAAGTGCATTTGTCAGACCTGCCTGTTAAGCAGGTGTCATGTCCCATGATTAGAATGGCATTTCCAGACCTTCAGTGGACTCTCTTCCTTTCACCTCTTCCACATTTTTGACTAATGTGTTTCCTGTGATGCCTGCTTGGTTAAAAAATGTCATATTGCTTCTTGACTCTTCTTTCAGGGTCCCTGTTTATTTAGATTTAGTATTTTTTTGAGGTCATTCCCATAGTCTCTCTTCAAAAGAGGTAGCTGAAAAATCCAATCCTCAGGTATAGGTATTTTGGTTTTTTTTTAATGTGCTTTCCTCCAAGTTAATGGAGAATGTCATTCTCCAAGTTAAATTATTCCTCATACATCTGAATGTGCAGATTTTTTGGAAGTAATCATGGTTGCAATGATTCATATAAATCAGCATCTTTATAGAGCCACTGTTTACATTTCTGGTTTTGCATTTGAAATACAGCATTTAACGTGGCATTTGAAGTCAAGCTCTGATGAAGTTCATAAGTAACTATAGAGTAAATGGCTGCTTAGATGCATGCATTGAAATACCTAGCTATCAGAACACTGCTTTCATCAATTAGTGTTTGTAGATTGATGAGCAGCCTGAATAAATTCCCTCCTTTCACATTTTTTTTCTCTGATGTTTAGCTTGCCTCTTTCATAGTAGTTAAAGAATGATAATTTTAAGCTGTAGTTGGGGGCTTCTTTATCTTGGTAGTTTTGTATTACTTACAAATTTAATATTGGCTTATCTTTGGTGTATGAAAACTTTCCTTTCTTTAAGGTCTGATGTTGTGAAGGGGAAAAGGGACATGAGAGTAATTTGAAATATTATTTTTATATTTTAGGACAATTTGTTGGGATTTTTTTAAAAGTCTTATGTCTTAATACTCATGTTTTGATGTTTATTTCTTGAATTTTTCGTCTGTGTTAAGAGGGAAACAACTTTGTTCGTAAGTCTTTCCCAATGGCACTGAATTCTATTTATGTGCTATTCATTCTAATAGGTGGACATTCTGAAGGAAAGTAGTTTTGATAGCAAGACTTAGAGCAGACATCTATGCATTCCTGTCTCCGCTTCAGTATACTTGAAAGCAAATCAATATGTTTCTGCCCTACTGAAATTTTATAACAGCTATCAATTTACTGTGTATAAATTGCAAAATTTATTTTCTAAAACAAGAAGAAAAGCAATTTGAGACACCAAATTCTGTAGAAAAAAAAAAAAAAAGGTGCGGTTATGTTACTGATTTAATAGTACTACTCTAGTATGCTGTGTCATATGAACAAATTGAATTACAGATTCAAATTTATCAATAGGCAACTTTTACAGTAACTATATATTTTTCTTTATTTTTTTAGTAGATATATACTTTTAGAAACTCTGAACTTCTCTTTCTTTCCTCAATTGTTTTAAATGTACATTCAGTATTTCTAAGACATTCAGGGAAAAGATGATGTAATGAAGAGTTCCTCTCTGCAATGTAAGAAATAGTAGTCTCTATCAAACTCTTAAGACAACTTATCACAAGGGCACTGTTTGACAGAAGTGACAGCAGGAGCTCCTGAACCAAGTCTCTTTTGGACTTGCAAGTTGATCCTTTCTGGACCATCTGGAAATAAACCTGAGCAATATGTCATC
Organism: Sitta carolinensis; assembly: GCA_032173965.1. Lineage (NCBI taxonomy): Eukaryota > Metazoa > Chordata > Aves > Passeriformes > Sittidae > Sitta > Sitta carolinensis. The sequence continues at coordinate 81,317,242 of CM063284.1, forward strand.
TCTGTGAGCCTGGATTTTTTTTTTGTTTTTTGAAGCTTTTGTTTTTTAATAAGTCTTGCTAAGAACTTCCAGAATTATGCTAGTGCTCCCAAAAGATTTATTTGCTCTACCTTTAAAATCCTGATCATATGAAGTGGTAGTTTAGGTGTTGAGTAATGAAACAGCAACAAGCTGGCCTGTCAGTAGAAGGGTACTTCTGGATAATCACAATTGGAATTGGCATACATGTTTTAAATAGTCCATTTTTCTCCACCTTTTTTGTTCTCTGGACACCTGAATATCAGGAATCAGAAATAGGAGCAAAAATTTACTTTGGAAAATAGGATTTCTGGCATCTTTTCCTTGGCTGAGTTCTGTACATCCAGATTTTCACCAAAGCTGCCATGTGAATCTGGAGTAAACTTGGCATAATTTCAATAAATTGGCAGAATTACTGCTGATAAACAGAGTGTTCATTTGGTTTGAATTTTTCCCTCCTCTGACTGCATCCCTTGTGGTTCTTCAGAAAGAAAAGGTGACTTGTTGGGTGTTGTAGTGATATTTTTTTAAGGGGACTGTGATTGACAGGGTTTTACCCACAGAAACATAGCTGATACATATGCCTTGCCCAAAGCAGTGCATTTATGAAGCACCCAGCTTCAAAGCATTCTGGGTCTGAGCATTTCCAACCCATCCCTCAAACTGTGTTTTCATACAGCGTGCATGTCTTTGCCATTGGATAGTTATTTGTGAGCATTGTTACGCTGTGCATACAGCCTGCTGTCTTCAAGTTGTTCTGCAAATTGTGCTGATGACCTACATTGGAAGGCAACATTTGATTCCAGATTTTTAAATGAGGCATGCAATTTATAAAATTTTTGAATAGAATTACATTCTGGATCAATGTGAGCAAGGAGATCAGTAAAGCTTCCATTTATCTCTTCCAACACGTCCAAAAAAGAGTGAGAATTAAAGGTTCAAAAGCCTGGTATTTATTATTTTCTGTGCCAATTGAAGGCTGTCTTCACGAGCAGTGTACAAAAGGCCTTTTGGTTGTTACTGAAATTGCTGACTAAAATGCCCACAGCTGACACATTTGTCAGAAGACTGACAAGCATCTGATTCAATGAAGTTTTCCATCCTTTTGTTTGACATTTTGGTGATTGGCTATCATTGTGAAGGGGATTGTTAATGAATTATTTCCATTTTGTAGTACATACAGATATAACTTATTTTATAGCTCTGCCATTGCTATAAAAACCGAAATGCAACACTTTGTTCTTCCCTACATGCACTTAGGTGAACTTTGTTTTTAGCACTACCACTGTTTTGAAAGAAAATATTTCTTTACAATCTCTAAGTTCTCAGTGCTGCAGGCTACCATCATTACTGTGGGCAGATGATAGCTAAATCTGTGAGTCATTGCCCAAAAATTAATTTAATACCTCCATTATGACAGGTCGAGTACTTCATGACTCCCAAAGAATGTCCATGACAACTAAAATGAAGTGTAAGCCTCATGCAAATGTTATACCTCTTGTGGTAGAAAGCTAATGTTTGAGGTTCAACAGGTATTGACAGATGTTAATATATTAGCTAAGTAAGCATTTGTAAAGTGGTTTAATCCTTGATGTAGTACAGTATGCTGGGGATTGTAATGAGCTTTCTTTGTCTTCTCCTAACAGAACATCAGATCTGGGTGAAAATATTAATACAAGTGATGTTATTCTGTTTTAAATGAAGCCAGAAAGAAAAGAAAACTGTCTTCCTAGGTACTTGCACTTGATATATCTGTTCTTCGATATATTATTTGTAAGCAATCTTTTATTGTATGAAGAATGCAGAAAAGGTAGCTTTGGAGGGCATAGGAAGCATCTCTTTCCAATTGTACAGCATTCTGTGTGTATAACCTAAATGACAAAAAACACTCTTCTGCCTTTGAGTGTTAGTGTGGCTCCAGTTTTGACTTTGAACTACAACCTTAAAGGATTGTGTTACCAGTTCTGTCTGTGTCACTGGAGATGATGGAGTCATAGTCATAGACTTGTTAGTATTGGAAAAGGCCTCTAAAATCATTGAGTCTAATGGCTAACCCAGCACTGTTTTGTTCAACGCTTAACCTTCTCCCCAAGAGCCAAGTCCACATTGTTTTTGAATATTTAAGTTTCATTAAAATAATTCTACAAGGTGGTTTATAATTTAGTCGCTGCTCTATCCTCGCTATGTTTCGAGATAGGATGTACCTTTATGATGTCTCAGGGTTACTATTCCTTCAGATTCTTTGATGAATTTGGCTAAGAACCACCCATTCATCAGACAGGCATCATCTCTTTCAAACAGATCAGTTCTCATAATGCTGCACTCTGGATTTTTGAATAGCTCAAGCCAGCATCTGTAAGCATCAGTGCCCTTTTCAGCATCTCCCACAGTCCTGATTTGATGTGCCAGACCCCCACAGACCTTCTGTTTCTGTGATCTGTTTCAGCAGCCAGAAGGATGACACTGGTTCTGAGGGAATGAAAACCCAACATGAATATGCAATTTCAGAGCCTGTAGAACACTTTGGATCTGCTTCTGAGGTTGTCATGTTTTGTAGTGACAATACCATTATGTTCAACGCTAAGAAACTGGTGCAGGATTTTCCCGCTTTTCTTTAGGTGCAGAACATCCTTTGGCAAAATCTGAATCTTCCCATTCTTTGGGAATCTGAAATGAGTAACCTGGGACAGGGTACCCATCTGATAAATACAAAGAAGAAACGGTTAGACTTTCAGATTCTTGGATGAGATGGTGTCAAGAGTAATCTCAGATGTATTTCTGATGCCAAGCTTGTGTCTTTGCTTCCCCTTTGCCTGCTGCCACCTCAAGACAATATTCAAGGCTAAATTTTATTCCTCTGAGAGTGAAGTCACACCTTAAAACTTTGGTTTTAAGAGAACTTTTTCTTATTAATTTTAGAGACCTCACTCCTAGATTTGGGAAGTTCTGCTTGTATTAATACCTTCAGATCTGAAGGAAAATCCACTTTCACACAGCCAAAGAATTTTGTACCTTGACAAAATGCTGCATTAGAGCCCTAGCTGTGTCTGGGACCTCACTGAAAAATAAGCATTTACTTAATACAGCTCTGGGGCTGAATCCCAGTCTTCTAAGATTTGTGTTTCTGCAGAGATATTCACTATGGATACGACTTGGTAGGATGATCCTTCAGTTACTATCTCAATGAAGGATGTCAAGATCCTGATAGCTGAGCCTGGAGATCTTTCAAAGCATCATTTGTGTGGACATGGATGTGGGCAGTCACTGGAAGAAAGCTGTAAATTGCATCCTAGGAACTGCAGTTTGCTCATAAATGGAGCATGTATATGTAAATGTTTTGAAGAATTCCAGTTGCTGATAAGTGACTTATTTTATGAAATATGGACTGGGTGAAGTAACTTGAACAACATAATACATATATATCTTGATTTTTTTTTTTTCCAGAGCCTGAAAAAATCCTGGGCCTACAAATTCTGGATAGTGTTCAGGTGAAATGTTTTGCAATTTTGTCTTTGCTTAAATACATTCATTCACAGTTGCAGGAGTGAGGAGAAGGCAGATATGGGCCTCTGATGCTTTCTGATAAGGCACTGATTATATTTTTTTTTTTCTCTTGTGTTGCTTCTGTATTACTAAAAGATTGAGAGAAGTACATTTCCTCCTTCCAGTCTCCATCACAGACTGGTAGTTTCTCTGCTGGTGCTGTCTTCCTGGATGGGTGTCTGGGATGCTTTCTCCATTTCTTCAATAGCCCCATTAGTAGTGATTGGAAAGTTTGAAAAAAGTTTGAAAGAAAGGCTGAAAAATCAAAGTTGTTTTATGGTTAGGAAATAATTTAATTAGGATCGAACTGCATTATAAAGCTTAAATTAATGTAAGTCTGTTTTTTCTATAATTTGCAAAGATTTCTGCTTTTCAGGACTTTTCTGATATTTTTTTTTGATTCCTAATCAGTGTCTTACATCATTAAAATGTCATAAAATTTTTATGATTACATATAGACATTGAAAAAATGTCTAGTGGCTATAATTTGTGATAGAGTTAGAACTGTTTTATTGTATTCCAGCTTTGCTTTAGTTTTTCCCCTACTGACTGGACTACAAAATTAAAGCTGTGACAAGGATTTGTTTTGAATTAAATCTGTATGGTGACCACTTGAGTCAGAGATGGCTGAAACCCTTTGTACTTTTTGAGATAAGAATGTGTGGGGAAAATGTGTCCTTAGGAAGCTGTCAGCAAGAATGTTACTACTCATTCAGGTTCCTCAGGAGCTGTAACAGGTTCCCCAAAACCAGGAAATGATGAGAAAGTAAAGATTTGAATAAAAGACTGACGTTAATATGGACCTTTCCTGCTTTAAGGAAGTCTGGCAGGTGTAGTCTTGTCTGATTTTAAGCTACCATAAACTGATTGCTGTCAAGAGCTATCTCAACATAGCTACACTTAGCCCTATCAGTACTGACCTAGAGCTTGTCGAGCCTGTAACTTGAGAGAGAATCCAAAGAGTGCTATTTACATGAAACTCCAACTGAATTTGAAACAGTGGTCTGGCTTTGTGATGTAATTAATTTTATACCTGCAGCACCAAAGGAGTCACTTAGCTTTGTCTACCCTCTGTTTGTTGTTTTTGTATACAACATTCACATTCATTTTTGCTTTTGGAATGTCTGTGTTAAAATCTATTTAAAAAATAAGTCTGAGGCAAACAGTCCTTGCCTTATGCCCATCTAGTCAGCTGACCCGATGCCCTCTTAGAAGCATGACTTACTTCACTGTGTGTTTCAGAAAGGCTCGTTTCCTAGCCAAGACTGATTTCAGAGAAGTCTGCAAAATACAAGCAATAAAAGCTTCCAGGAGAACCTTTTGTGTGACAACAGCACCAGACTGGGGCCATGACACAGAGAATTGCATCTGCCAATGGGCTAATGCTGTGTCAAAGATAGTCTTTTGGATGTCTCCTTTCTATGGTCTTCTCTCTGAGCTTAGGGTGGAGCTCATGATGGCCCCAAGATGGAGAAAACAATGAAGACATGGCAGACTTGCTTTGCAAACAGTGAAAGTTCTGCTAACAACCATTCCTGTTCTTGGAGTTCAGAATGTAGTTTTGCAGCATGCTCTGTTGCACTGAAATGAGCTTCTCTTTCCTGTTGCTTCTCCTTGATAGGAAGAAAGTTGCTTTTGTCTTGGAAATGGTTAGCATCTACCTTAAGCATCTAAGCCTCAAACCAATTTCTTCTTCCATCACCTCTGACTTGTTATTTTTTGTCCATTTAAAGCTGATGGAGTTACATTCATGTCAAGTGTGTTCTTTTGTTATCGTTTCTTTCTATTTCTGATATAGTCCCTTCTCAGGATGTGTTTTTGGAGCTTTTTCTATGGCAAATAACTTGGGCTCTTGTGACATCTGACTCTTTGGTGCTGAAACATTGACAAGTGGTGTTTTTCTGTCTTGAATTAACTTGGATTCTAGTTCCTTCAATTAAGTCTCTATTGAGAATTTTTTAGTGTCTACCACTGATTTAGTCTCTTGTCTCTTTGTGGTTTTGTCAACCAATAAGGAAAAAAAATCCAAACAAGTTAACAAAAAAACCTCCAAACCTGTAGGCTTGAATCCCATCCTCATATTTCAAGGAATAATCTGCAAAGTTTTAGAAGCTTTGATTTTTCCAGAACCATGGAAACAGTTGGAAGGTTTTATTGATTTGAGTCAAAAATACAAATTTATTCATATTAACATACTTACAGAAAGGTCTAACCTGAAGTTAAATCCTCTCTCCAATGAAGAAATGCAACAGAAGTAGAAGCACTGTGGTCATATGGTAGAATGCCTAGTCTTGTTTTCTCACTGCAATTTCAGTCTGCTGACTTGAGTGCTAAGCAACCAACTAAATGGTGTCAATCACAATGTTGCCATCCTGCAGTTAGACAAAATGAATTTCTTCCATTTGCTCTGTTATGTGCTTCATGGTTGGCATCACTTATTTTCCTTCCTTTCTCCATCATTTTCTGGCTTTCTGTGCTGTTACAAAAGGCAAATTTGCATAGCTAGTGAACAAAAACAGATTTGTGGATCTGCTTGTGCTCTGCATTATTAGCAAGAAAATTACTTTTGTACTTATTCTGGAATGTCTTGCACAGAAAATGGTAAACTGTTGGAATTATATATGAATGAATAATAGCTGAGACATATGTTTACACTGACTGTTTCTCTCAGCCCTGCTTTCTGTTGTACTTCAGGTAGTAACACGACTCCTGCTGCTATTCTGTTCTGCTAGCTGAACAATTCTTGTAGTGCTATCTTAGAATGATTGCACTTTTAATGATTCCTAGCTAAGAATAAATATTGCTGCACCTTTTGAATACAAAAATATAAACGACAGGATTCTATTGATATTTTAACTTCAATTTCTATGTCAAATTGCTGTGTGATAATAGTAACATAATTTCTCTTATTTAGGCATTATTTTAAAGTCATGTTTACATGTAAGTGTTAAAGGATTGTTTTCCTCATAGTAATCAATCTTGAAAGCGATGATAGACATTAATTTTCTTGATCTAATAATTTTAAAAAATAGCTTCAATATGATTTTTTGACTTCTTTTTCCATGTTATGCTAATCATAGTGCACCTGATTTTGGCGAGAATGTGGGGATTTAATGGATTTTGTGTTATGCTTGTGTTAATTCACTGAGTGGGTGCATCATAACATCTTGAAGATTTTGTTAGTAGGTCCTTTGAACTTAATTTCTTTTATTTTATTTGCAACACTAGTGGGTCACAGGTATTTTCTATGGAAGAAATGTAATTTTATATTGTGGTTTCACATGTTTTTTTACAGATTTATACCTTTGTCCTGTCTCTTTGTAAAATCAAGGATTTATGGCTTGAGATTGAGTTTTACCTGGACTACCATAATATATAAAATAGTGTAATAAGCAATCACTAATGAGTATAAAACTATTGACATTGACATGGAGTTTCATTTAGAAATATTCATATTCGCCGTTTCTACAGCTACAACTCTGTGGGCAAAATGATTTCAAGTGGGATTTTGTGTAATGATGTACTGTGAGTACAAGATTCCTCATTTAGACATCCTATGTAGATAGGCATATTATGAAGTTAAATATTTAAGTGTTAATACTGAGTATGCCTCCAGATGATTGCAGGTACCTATAACATACGAGTGCAAAAGTCAAGTGGAAGATTAAAAAAATCTATGTTTCTTTTATCTCATAGAAAAGCTGGAAACCAGTATACTCTCTTATTTATTCTTCTTTTTCCAAAATACGTTCTTTATAGATGAATTTAAATTCCAAGAAACACCTCTCACCATATGAAGATGTAGGCTAATGCTTCAGCAAAATTGATATAGATTTTTTTTTTCCTGTAATAGTGATAACATTTGTAGAGATGAAATTGTCAGGATAGCTATTAATACCCCAAATTAAGCCTTACTCATAATCTTCAACATGCTGAATATATTTCTTGATATATCCTTTGGGAAATCCATACAAAATACTTTGCATTGTTTATGTCTGGTGAGCTGTAGCAAAGCTGTGCACTTTTTACTCTCCCTCCTATTAACTGAGTTTTGTCTGTTGGAAGTTTTTGTAGCCCTGTGGAAAAAAAAAGGTATATTTAAATCTATGCAAGATATTCCATATTTGGGGTTTTTATTAACATGTGTTAATTAGGCTCAATTCAGTCCATTTATTTGGGAGCTGCTGAAAAGGAGAAGTGGCAGCAATTGGCAAGTTTAATGTGGGAAAAAGAGAAAGGGATGTACTGGGTTTATGGGTAGATTAATTTGGGACAGGAAAATATGAGTTTTGTTTATTTCCCCAGTCAGAGTACAGGTTTAAAGATTAGCAAACTGAAGCCATTTGTGAACATAACCAGCAGCACTCATTACCAGCTGCTAACTGATCTGAATTTTAACTGATAGAGGCATATGTGTATAGAGGTTTAGATGTCAGCGACGCTCACATAAAAAAGGATCTATCTAAGATATTTTCAGCATCTAGTGTTTTTACTGAGAAACCTAGTTCCCCTCTGCATATCTAGGTTGCAAATTCCTGTGGAAAATTTTAACCATCAGCTGCCTTCTTCTTGACACAAACAAATAAGAAGCTTTAATTTTCAATAGCTGTTATCATCTGTCTGTGTCTCACTGTTATGTATTAGAGATGGTCTGGATGGTTCTGATGATATAAGATATAGTTTAAATCTTCACTTGAAGTTCAAGTCAAATGTTAATTGGTGCTTGGATACTTTTGATTTACTTATTTGGTCTGCCATATCTCTTTCAAAACAGGTGTATGCTAAGCAATGCTGTTATTTTCTGTTGTTTATCTGGTCACATGATATATTTGAATTTTTAAAGTAAAATCTCCCTTTCTAAGTCTGAGTTTTATACACTTCTGAAAAAGTATGAAAACCAGGCAAATACTTGAGTTTGTGATTTTTCTCTAATGTAGTATGGAAGAATAAATGTGTTTTGAAGGGAACAATATAAATATAATGCAATTCAAATAGTGTTAACATTCAGCACTAGTTTATATTTTCAGTACTGAATGTCCTGAGTTCTAGAAGGGTGTATGTGTGCATTTAGTGGCTTGTCTATGCAGGAGAAATTGCAGAACTAGATCTTTAAACATTTCAACTATCTCAATATATGAGTTAGATAAAATTGTACGTTTCCAGAGAACGTTAATGAAATTGTTAAATAATTCACGCAAATCATTGCATAGAAAATACTTGGAATAGGTTTTGTGAAATTTATTTTCAGTTTTGCAATATACCCACTCCCATTTTTTGAAAATTGTAATTTAAAATGCATAATTCAGTAATGCTTATAGGAGTTATTATCCTGAATTAATACTTCAGCAGTTTAGAATGTTCAGTATAAAACTTTGATGTCTTTGTTTTTATTAAAGTGGTTTCAGAAAAAAACCCACATAATTTCCTTCTATTTGAGAGATCTTTGTCTACTATTCTTAAAGAAATAAATTGGTATGATGCCTTTTCCTGTGAAAAAGTAAGCCATTATTTAAGCCATGATCTGGCAATGCCCTACTAACTTGAAAAGTATCACTAGTTCAAAAAGCCTTTGCACTTTGACAACAAGGTTTATCGTATGGGTCCATTGTGGTGTGGGGTTACTACCAGAGTGCACTGCATTTATTGCTGTCAACATGATTTCTACTTGGCACCTCTTGAAACTTAACTTGCATTTGCCCTATGGTATATAAGGTGTCATTCTACTGGCAGTGGTTTGAAAATATCTTCAGTTTAATTGCTGAACTCCTCTTAAGCTGGTTTGTGTCCGCAGAATAAAAGGTAAAATCATGATGATAAAATTAGCACTACTCTTTGTTATAAACAAAGATTCAGGTGTAGGTATGTGCAGAAATGGAACCAACTCCTCCTGGTTGTATTTAAAACTCTGACAATCCCTGTGCAGGGTGTTATTTTAGTTTTGAATGTCTTATTTTATGTTCTAGTGAACTAAAGATTTAGAAATAGAGTTGAAATATAATCAGAATAGAAATAATCCTGATTAAAAAAAAGGCAAATCAAGTAAAGCACCAAAGACCAGCGACTTCCTGGGTTGTATCAGCATGAATATATCCAGCAGTTCCAGGGAAGTGATCTTTTTACCTCTGTGACACTTGTGAGGCCATATCTGGAATAGATATTAGTTCTTCGGGTTCCCTAACATAAGGGATTGACATATGGAAATGAGTCCACTGAAGGGCCATCAAGATTGCCAGGGAAGTGGAGCACATGAAATATGACTAGGAGATGACTAGGTAAGAGAAGGTTTGGGAGAGATCTTCCTGTTCCTTCAACTGACTAACTGGAAAATATAGAGAAGGTGGGGCCAGAGCCATCTTTGTGGTGTGCAGTAGTAGGATGATATGCAAAGGACAAAAGCTGAAAAATGGGAGGCTCTTATCAGGTATAGTTTTTATCCATAGGTGTTGTTACGCACAGGAACAGGTTGCCTGTGAGACTCAAGAATCTCCACTGTTTTCAGGGTTTGATGGGTCACAGCCTAAGCAACCTCCTCTAATGTGACCTGCTTTGAGAAAATGTTTGGACTAGATAACTCAAGCCTATGTTATTCTGTGTTTCTCTGAAAACATGCTACTTGGAAACTGAATAAGCATCCATGCTGTGCTCTGCTTTGGCTTCACAGAATCATCTTAATAACATTGCAATTTTTTATGTTTGCATCTCCACTAACTCTTGTTTTTCCCCCATTTGTCAAGTTGGAATATAATAAGAAAGTACTTGTAGGTTACTGGGCAATAATGGGAAGTTGGAGTGCTTTCTGTCCACATTACACTCCAATAGTGTTCTTCATTCAGTGGCTGAGATTGCATGAATTTCCCAAACAGACCACAGCAAACAGGGATGTGTGCAGTGGGAAGGTAATTGAGAAAAAAATGTGGAGTGTGAAACTTCCTAATTTTATTAACACAGCATATGTGATTCTTATGAAAAGCTGATTAGGTCCTCGAGACAAATGGTAAATTGCAGGCATGAGAACTTGCCTTATGTATGACCTAAACAATGTTGTATAAATGTCAAAAATACTTGGCCTCCTCGCAGATGGTGTCAATCTGGAAGAATTGTAAGCAGTAAGAACAGGGACATAAATTTAAGCAGCCAGCAAAAGGTAGTGTCCCACCTGCTGCATCTGCATTTTATGTCTAGGATTCCAATCCTAGGATCAAGGTGATTAAAGAATATTTAATAAGTGGTTTTGTGTCACTGAAGATAGACTTCTAAAACTGTTCAATGACCCAGGGAGCATTTCAGCCTGTCTGGGATCTACAGGAAATCATAGGATTCAGACTCTGACTTCTGCTTCCCCACGTTCTGTGGCTTCAGGCTGCCAGGAGAAGATTACCATACCTGGGGAAATCCTGTTCCTCTCTCTGTTTCTGGTGCTGCCAAGAGTGACCCTGACCAGAGCAGTTCCATCAACGCTGGCTGAACCTGCTCCAGGTCTGTCTTTCAGTGGTCCTTGCTAAGGTGGCGTTGTCTTTTTGTTCCGCAGTATGGGATCTCAGACTGTCAGGGAAGATATCACCTCTCCTCCAGTCTGTTATCTGAGTAGTTGGTCCTCCTGTTCTGCTTCACACTTTGCCCCCAGTCGTTTGATATAGATTTGCCTTGGTAGTATTTACATCATTGCCTGTGTCTGGTATGATGCTGTTTACTGAAATGTGTTTTCAGCCTTCACCCAGCTCTAGACCATCCTGGAGTTTCACTATCATGACAAATTATTCTCCCTCTCTCTCTGTCAGTCTCTCTCTCTCTCTTTTTTTTTTTTTTTTTTTTTTTTTTTTTTTTTTTTTGGTTTTCGGTTTTTTTTGTTTTGTTTTTTCCTTTTTACTTTTGGCCTTGTTTGAAGGAGAAATCCTCCACTGAAAACAGGGAATAATTTGCACGTCCTACATACTGCAAGTTAGTTGCAGTACTGCTGTCACCTTTATACAGACACTCTACCCTGGTCCTGCCCTCAAGACTCTAGTCAAATTCCATGACCTTTGGACTTCTCTCCAAGCATGCACAGAAACTGTTAGTTTATATTCCTTTGTTGGATGAAAAAACACTTGTTTGAAGACTTGTGTTCTGAGGGTTTTTAGAGCACGAAAGAAGGTGCCTCAACCTCATCTTGTGGAAGGAAATACATAGACAGACATAGCATTTGTTATTCTGGAATCCCTTCTCCATCAATGAGGAATCACTGATCATGCCCAGAGGAAGTTCCTTCATTCAGTTTTCTGAGGTAGACATGAACAAGCATTTTCTCATTTAAACTGTTAACTGTACACAGATGTACATTAAATGCCATTTCAATTGGTCGCTTCTGCAGAGGTGGGTTGTACTGACATTATTGTGATAAATATGTCACATAAAAGCATGAAAAAACTTTGAAAAGACTGGCATTTCACTTAATAGCTCAATATATTTGATAATCAACTTTTTGGACAATATTTTATGCTGGGTTTGTTCTTTTTTCCTTAATATTTTCCTGAGATCCAGGGCCAACTTTGTTTGAAGTAAGATGACATTAAAATATTATCTGTGAGCTTTTTCACTCTTCCATACTTTTCTGCGAGTGTTTTCCTGTTTGTTTTCATATCAGGACTGATGTAAGGATTTCTGCTCTAACAAGAAGGAAGACAGTATAAACAAGTAAAAAAATAAAAATAAATGGGTGGCAATAGAATATGTTTGAGCTTGCCTATGGTGTAAGTTCAACCTTATTATTGCTGACCTTTATCTCACTGTAATAAAGGCAGAAAGAAGCGGGTACCGTATGACTCTTTTCACCTCCCAGAGCTTAACTGTGTTTCTCACCATGCTGCCTTGCAGAAGGGAAGAGGAAGCACGAACCCATTACAGCACAAACGTTCTGCCCCTGATGCTGAAGCATGTGTAGGAAAGACAGGCTCTGTCTTGCAACAAATGTCACTTCACACTGGTCATGTTAATTGCATTGTTTATGTGACTAACTGGTGTGGTTTAGGAGTGGCATTCCCCAATTTAGTGCTCCCACTGAGACACTCTAAATCACCATCACTCACTCCCTGAGGTGGGATAGAGAGGAGAATTGGAGGCACAAAAGGCAAAGATTACGGGCTGAGATAAGAGCAATTTACTGGAAACAGCAATGAGATAAGAAAACAAACACTAAGAGCAAAACTATGAATAACAAAAGTGTACAAGAGAGACGTGAGTGATTCACATTCAAAATGCTCAGGATTGGGTTTACCCCCCTTCTCCCTCCATCATGTTTACTTGATCAGAAGCAACCACTTCTCCCCAGAAGAGACTCTCTTCCCCATGCCCTAGACCGTGACCATGATGTAGTATAAAATAATCTGAAGGTCCTGGTTCTGGCCACTCCTGCCTACTGCAAGAATTAAACGTGTCCTGGCCAGAGCCAGGACCCTAGTTTAATGTGGTAAGAGCAGGAAAAAGTGCTGCTGGCAGCAATGAGCTTGAAAGACCACAGGCAATTTCCCCATGAGTTTCTTCCTGTACCCAAGATTTGAGCAGCAGAAAAGAGATGCTTAGTCATATGTCAGAGGAGGCTGTATTTTAAAATCAGTCCCTGATTGCTCCTTTCTTTTTTCTTTTTTTCCTTTTGTTGCAGAAATCCATAGTAATGAAGGAAATGTTAGAATTTATCTTTCTTTAATCAGCATATTTATTCATGTACTCCTGAAATAGGCTTTAAGTTTTCTTCAAGCTTAGGTTTGAATTATTTCGCTAGTAGTGTGTCAAAGCATCACCAGTAAGGGGTGTGAAGCTAAAAACCTAAGGCAGTGAAAGCTTAAAGGAAGAAAAGGAAATGTCAGTAATTGTGTTGGTAATGTCTGGAAATTTCTACTTTCCCTTTCCTCTGCAAAATGTACTCGGAGAAGTGCTCCTGAAACTGAGTGCTTCACACAATGTGTCCAACTGATGTTGGAAGAGATTTGCATTTTTTAACTGACCAGAACAACCTCGGTCACTATATTACATGCATTTGTCAGCAATTTTTCAACTTAAATAATAAAAGAGTCAAACTTCCTTTTGTCAGTTTTAGCCCAATATTATTTTTTCTTTGTTTGTTCCCTACAGGTTTTTCCCCCCTAAAGAATATGAGATCTTTTGTTTGTCTATTTGCTTGCTTTTTTTTTTTTTTTTTTTTTTTTTTTTTTTTTTTTTTTATTATTTTTTTCTTGGAAGATGAAGATAACCAGTGAGTTAGGAATATAGATTCTACGAAATTTTGACTACCGAGTCAAAGGTTGCTTCTTGCAGGCTTTAGACTAATGCCCAGCCATAATCTAATCATAGCCCAGTTCTTGAATCAGGTTATTGAACCTGGCTCTGTGACGTTGTCATGTTTAAGCTGATCAATCCAGGGCTGTCGCTGCATCAAGATCTATATTCCTGCAATATAGATGAAGTTTATTATTCCAGTACCTAATATAAAAAGTGCTTGAGGTTTAAATAAATAATGAGCTACCCTCATTTTGTTTTTGAGAAAAAGGACAAAATACTTTCTTAAAAGTTTCTAAGCATTCAAGATTTAAACAAATTTGATGTTAGGCATGTGTTAGGGTATGTATTGAAGCTGTAATTGCGCTTAAGTTGCAGCATCTCATTATTGTTGACGTTTTTGTTTTTCTTTCTTAAAATTTCCCCTCAAGCATTTTTACCAAAATATTTAATTAATTTATGTTTACTTTGTATTACACTGTTTCCCTAAGCAGTGAGGAAAGCAGAAAATATTTCCCAGTTTAGGAATTCCATGAAGCAATACAGCTTTTAAAGGTCCATCTGGACCTCTAAAGTTATGGAAGAATGCTTCTCTCCCCTTCCCAACATAAAGTTACTTTACTGTGGAGGTACAAATGCCTGTATTACAAAGGGAAACTGGAAAAGTGTCAGAGATAGAATCTCTGTGTGAAAATACCTGTGATTTTCTCCCTTGTATTCTCAAAACATTTCATGATGAAGGAAATTACTGAATGTGAAAATCGGAAGGGTTGCTGTAATGGATCTCGGCTTCAGAGGCAAATAATATTATTTTATCCTATTTCTTAATCTCTAATGGTTTATTTCCATTATGGATAAGTTTAGTTACTTGAATTGAGTTCTCCTAACTTTGATGTGTACCAAAAAGAGAAAAACCACTTATGCCTGTATATGTTCAAAAGTGGAACCAAATTAATGCTATATAATTATAATTGAAAGTGTATATGTTGATTAGGTGGTACTGGTATGGTATAATTATTTATCTAATATTTATCTGCATTTGCTTTCTTCTACTTTTGTTTTGCTTACTCATTATTAAAGTAGAGCACCTTTAGGAAAGCAATAACCTCCATGGTACATATCAAAAGGTCTAGTTACTTCAGGAGGGTATTTTGTATTACAGCATGTATGGAAAGCTAAATTAAAAAGAATTGGGCAAATGTGGAATAGCTTTTTCTTTTAGATATTGGTCATTAGGTCCAGAAGCCTAGTTTTCAATTTCCATTTTGTGCTTTGAAAGAGGGGACAATTGGTGCTAAAGCGTTTTTGACTGTACACGTAGGCAAATTTTTTTTCTCTTCTGTCTGACTAGTATTTGGAGAACTGCTATGTGACCTCCATTTTCTTGGGAGTCTTGGAATCTTTCCTTGACACTCTTTTGAGAAGACTGAATTTTGTGTGTGGAGCAAATTCAGGATTACTTCAAGTTCCATTAATATGTTCTTTGAAAACTAGATGTGATAATTACTCCAAGGTGAAAAAGCAATACCATATTGGTCAGAATTTAAAAATAAACCAATTCTTCATGTGGGTATATGTTGTGCTTCAGGGTTTTTTTGGATGGTATTAATGGCATGACACTAAACCTCAAATATTTAACCTACAGCAGAGCTCTTTATTTCTGTCACTGTGTCAGGGACATCAGTGATAATGCCTTGGGAAATTAGCAGCCCAGTACCTATGCTTTCCAGGGATCATAAGTTGTAATCATGTGTCTCTATTTATCTTCAGAGAAGAGGGGAATAAACCACTTATTTGTCTTTTGGGACCGTTTTCTCCAGGCCCTCAAAATCATGCCTTTTTCATGTGTTCTGCTGACATAGCACATTAGCAGTATCTGGTAACATGATTAGATTTTTCTTTCCTGAAGTGAAGAAAGTATTGATATGGGGCTTTTATCTGATTTTCAGAAATTCATGCCTCTGAGAAGAATGGGCCACCATGAGGAAAAAAATCTAAGGTTGAAATGTTCATAAATAGTATATATTTTTAGAAAAATGAGGGAAAATATTAAATCAAAGAGAAATCATCTAAAAGTAAAGTCTCCCATGGAGGTCAAAACCTCTACTGCCAAAGATATATGGTAGTCAGAACTGGAACTGTGGCCCCAGTATTGCACAGTCCTGTCTTCTCATTCTCAGAAACTCACTCCTGGATATCTCAAGGGCTCCTGCTCTGTATTCTGCTTGCTGTCATATAACTTACTATGCTGTTGTATGTATGGTCTGTAATGTTAAATTCCTAATCCTTTACAAGGTCACTCAGTTTACCTTTAAAATCAGGCAAAAATTTGTGAATAATTTGTAGCCCTGTATTTCACAGAGGTTTCAATAATCCTTTATATCAAAGGATAATGTTTCATGTGTTACATTTACAGCCACAGCTGTCCTCACTTCTTCAGCAAGTGAATGAAATAAGAGAAAAGATGATGTGGCATGTTTAATTTTGTCTTTTAAATAACTGTTGTGGATTTTTGAGGTATTGAAGTCATGGAAGTAGCTTTTGTATGGAATTAAGGGGATGTATATAAAACTACCCTTGAAATACAGTGTTGTCTTGTCTCACCTATATATCAGGAGTATTGGTGAAAAGCAACCACTGATGTTCCCCTAAGTTCCCACTTGGAAGTACTAGCTCAGTTTACCTCTGGGTGCACAACATTGAGCAGTATTTGAAAGCTGCACTTGAAAGTGGGGTTCAGTAACAAACAGGCATAGCATAAGAAGGTACCTTTCTGAAGAGCAGGTGGCAGCTGCTTTATTCTGATCACCCTAAGGTGCTGTTGAATGATTTTATTACCCATTTTAGTGGGTAAATACAAATTTTTGTAAGTTTGTGACAATAATCATCCAGCAGTTTGTCTTTACTGAAAATGTATATTAGAGAGGAATTTGGGAAGAAGACTCCCTTTTTGGAGTTCTCTGTCTCTGTACAATGCTGAACATCACACACGATGTTCATCCATGCCCAAAATCTGTATGAGTGAAATTTCAGTGCTACTGAAATCAAAGGCAAGACTAGTCTTGGTGGGAGAGTTTGAGCAGTCCTAACCATGTTACAAAGAGCCGTGAGAATGTTGCCCTCTCCCAAACCATCTGATAGACAAGTGAACTGTGGCAGAAGGGGACCAAACAGGGAATTTAATCCAAAAGTAGCGCAGAAATCAATAGCTGTAATTGCAGAAACCACAGAAAGCTTAGAAGGCCAGGATGTAAGCTGTGTACTTTGTGAAAAAATGAGCTCAGAGTTATTAAGGCACATTTAGAGCTCTGCATCACTTTCTTGCACCAGCTTCAGCCTAACTGGCAATAGAAACACAGACTGAAAACAGCAGCCTGAGGTCTTCATTGGTTTTGCAGTAACCTAGATTTAAACAACAAAAAAACAGAACTGTGTCATCACTCTGACTGATGTTCTTATGACAACATGGATGATTCAGAGCTTCTGCCTAAATACTGAGGACAAGACAATGCTTTAACTTTAGGTGCCTGGGTAGAGCTAGTTGTGCAGTCGCTGTTATGATTCATGGAGAGAAGGGTCCAGCACTAGGGTATGACTCATGGTCAGGTGTGTATCCTAGGATGAGATAAACTCTACTTTGATGTGCCTGTGTCTGCTTATTGGCTATAAAGGTGCCCTAGGCAGCTATCTCAGATATAATCTTGTGTTCAGTAGACTTCTAAAGGTGAATGAGAATGAGTTGTATCTTTAGCCTGACTTAAATCCAGTTCTAAGTCCTTGCTGTGACCTTGTATTTCTGTTTTATCCTCATTTTTGTTGATTAGACCAGTATATTATATCAGAGCCTGAGAGCTTTACTCAGTAACTTTGGAAACAGCCTGAAATGCAACATAAATCTTGTGTGTTTTTGTATTGCTGTACTTTCTTCCTGCCAGAGCAGTTTGTATGAAACAGAAACAAACATGACTTGGAATATTTCAGTTTGCACTTTACACTCTTGTAATACTCTAAATACTTCTAAGATTAGCATAGTAAGGATGCTTATACTGAGGCTTACCATCCCAGGAATTGCACTGGATATTAATCACTACTGAATAGACGTATCTTAAGATCCTTCCGAATCCATTCATTGCTACAGCCCAGCTTGCTGACGTCTTTGAATTTAGTAACAATAGACATTCTCTTGCATTATTTAGATGATTAATGAAAGTCTCCAACAATACTGAGCAGACTAATGTGGAGTCTTGTTAACCATGTAGCAGAACTGTGACTATCAGTTTCACACCCTTTGCAGATTTTGATCTTGGTTGTTTCATATCCTTGTGAAAATTCAACATGAGATCCTGCCAAAATCTTTATAATTTATAAATTCCATTGCCTTTCCACTATTCACATGGCATAAAATTCTGCTAAAGATGCACATTACTTTGATTTC
The DNA here is from genome assembly GCA_032173965.1 of Sitta carolinensis. Classification (NCBI taxonomy): domain Eukaryota; kingdom Metazoa; phylum Chordata; class Aves; order Passeriformes; family Sittidae; genus Sitta; species Sitta carolinensis. The sequence goes on from CM063284.1 coordinate 81,335,489, forward strand.
ATGTGACTTATTCGTAGAAGGAACCTGTCCTAGCTATGATTTATATTTTGTGCTATCTTTGCTGTTATGATATTTTTCATTCTAACATTTCTCTGGGAATTTATCTTAATCAAAAGTTCCCCAAATCTTTCCTTACACCCTTTGTAAAGATATGTGCTGTGGGGTTTTTTTCCTAGATATTTTGTTTTTCCATGAGCTCCTAGAGATAGTAATTTAATTGTCATACTTCAGCCAGGTTTTTAAGTATTTTTGCATGAAATTTGTCCAAACTGAACAGCCGGAGAATATTTAATTTAGCTGAGCTATTTCATCTCTCTTTAATGCTGAATTTCTATGCTACTAATATAGCCTCCTCTAAAACTGAGTGATTATCATGGATAATATCTTTTTTTCTTTGTTTTATTAAAAATTTCTCCTTTCTGGTACCGTATGTCAGTTATTTCCTGTCTTGAGAAATGAACTCATGGTATAATTGTTTTTTTTTTTTTTCTTGGTTATTTATAATGAAGAAGGGAATAAACTGTTTACTGTCTGTAAAAGGTACAAATGGGCCTAAATTTCAGTAAGGAAAATTCAGATTTAATGTTGGTAATTTTTTTTAATGATAAGGGCACTGAAGACATGGAAAAGACTATCTAGTAGGGCTCTGTAGCTACCTCTCACTGAGTATCTTTGGAAACAGGCTGGTCAAATTCTCTTCTGGCTTTTTCTTGCTGGTTTGTTTGGTTGTTTGTTTTTTTTTTTTTTTTTTTATTGTAATGGCAGAGGAATGGACTATTTACTTAAGTTATTTTCTGTGGTTCTATGAGAGCTAATTTAATTTTTCTGGTGAAAAATCAGGCTGTAGATATTGTGAATACAAACTGGGAGCTGAAGGTTGTATTTGCTGCTTTGTATTCTTCAGCCAACACTGTGCAAAAATCAGCCAGTTTGTCCATCTGCCTATTGTATGACACTCCTCTGGTCGCTGAAGGCAATGTCAGGTTACATAACATAGAGACTTCTGCTGGGGTGACCTGTATATCCTAGAACAGGTAGTCAGAATCTACAGAGGAGTTGAGATCTGAGGAAGGACAGGAGAGCGATGCTCACAAGAAAAGTACAGACTTGTAAAATGTTTATACCTGTGACCTTGACAGATTTGTTTCAGTTCCCACAAACCTTTTACATGAGACCTTCTTTTCAAGATCTCATGAGGCAATGAAAAGGTCACGTTAGTCCTCTTTCAGCCTTCCTTGTGCTATAGGCTAATAATGAAATTATATTTTCCAGATATCTTAATGCAAATCTGCATGTTATCTGCAACAATTTTAATCTCAGCAAAGACTTCTGCAGTTACTGCTACATAAAGTATTTGATTTTGGTAAAACCTTAATTATTCTACACCTTGATTATGTATAGAGATACATACCAACTCCCTGGTTCTGCCATGTTTGTGTTGACATGGCTGTAGAGAAGAAAACTGCTTTTTTTGGTTTTACTCCATATTTTTGTCATGGTGTGTGAGACTGAAACAGAGCTCTACTAGAGGGATACCCACAGGGAAAGGAGGATGGAGGGAACTTCTACTTCATTTCACTCTCTCAGAGCTTAGACTTAATTACAGCCTTTCCACTAGTTAGGACACAGGGAGAAGAGCAGTCAGGGCTGTGGCTTTGCTGTGCTGAGCTGGCCAGTAGAGCACACTGTTCACTTGAAAGCAAGGCAACAGTGTTCTTTCCCGTTCCACCTGTGCCATGGAACTCGGCATCTTGATTTCAGGTTCAGCAGAGAACTGGCTCAACCTGCCTGCATTCACTTTCCTGAAGTTCAGGTTATCACATTAATCAGGTTTGATCAATCCTGAATGATTTGGGATTCATTCTGAAATATCTTCTATGCTTTCAGTGTCTGAAACTGTTGCAGTAGGAACTAGCCTGATAGATCTTCAATTATCATTTAAAAATCCAGCATGCTTTCGTGTGTTTCAAATAGCAGAACTCTATAAGGAAAATGAAAACAAAGGAAAAAACTGGCATATGGGTGGCCTGTCTGTCCTGTGAAACACTGAATTGTCAGGAAAAGACAACTAATTATGTGCTATTTTGTATGATGACTCATCATCTCTTGGAATATTTTTTAACAGACTTTAATCTTTTAGAAATTCAAATTAATTCCTCTCATAATTAACTGTCAATCAATCACAAAGTATCACAGAATTTATTTTTTATGTTAAACCTCTTTTTAAAAAAGTGAGTATTTGGATGCATGAGGGCATTATAACTTAAATATATACTATGTTATGGTACTTATTGCATTTAAATATTATCATAATACATATTTAAAAGATCTGCATGGACTTACATAATGCATTTAAGTAAAGTCTGGATTGGGTAGAAGATTGGCTAAGTAAACATGTATCAGCTTAAAGCCTGTTCTTACAGTACAAATTTCACTGATTTCAGAGGTATCCATTATTCTAACAATTGCTCACCATTCTGTGCTCTTAAATATGGTGTGATTATTTACTGTTCGAGTATTCAGAAACTATACACTCATTCTGCCTTTGAACAGACATTCATATCTTTATACCTTTCTGGGTCAGAGGGAAGAAGGGCAGAAGGAAGAGTGAATAGAAGTATTTATTTTATGCAAGTCACCTTGCACATATAAGGACTCTTGAATCTTTTGAAGGGTTATTTCAGTGGCTTAATGGTGGTAGGATATGCCAACAATTTTGAAATTTTTTCAATGTGCATAGTGTCTGTTTTGCCTAATGTTTGTTTATTTTTCATTTATTTTTGATCTAAGACTGTTATTGTAATGCTGCTTTGTATTTCTGTTTTTATTCCTGTAAACACACTGTGCATTTTTCCATAGCAAAAGCATGTTTGTTAATTAAGATTATTGTCAATTAAGACTATCTTAACACCATATAGTTTGTAGTCTAAATACATCTGGTTCATTCTGACAACCAACTCAGATTCGTTGATTTTCCTCAGTTCTCCAAGAGCTCAGTCCAGACTGTATATGTGTGCCACATGCACTGGTGAAATACTAGTTGTACAAGAAGATAAATGCAGTTTATAAGATAAAAGAGTTAAGAAGCTGAAGGGGAGGGTGTCTCCAAGTGTTGTGGTCAGTCTCTTAGAGCCAAGCAAAAAACGATTGAGCCACAGCCCAGAAACATTATTTTTATGTGGACTGCTGAGAGTTTCAGGTTACATTTGTCTGCTCCCCTGTACACCTGGCATGTGGCAGCCCCACACTGGGGGCTCCAATGGGCCACTGACCAGTGCTGCTCTGTGCCTGAGCTGTGTTGCACGTGTCTGTGCAGAATTCTGTCTTCTGCTATTCCCAGTTTGTCACTTGGATTTCCCAGATTGACACCAGACCTGATTTGCTGCCTTGCCCTTGTCTGGTGACTGCTGGTCTGTTGGTGAATCGTGCAGTTTTCATCCACCTTGCTCTGCTCGCCCACCGTGGCTGTGTGCTAGAGCGAGGGCAGACCCTGCCTGTGCTGTTATCCTCCTGGCTCCTGGCTGGTTGTCCCTCATGGATCAGCTGCACAGCCCTCTCACCACTCCTGCGTGACCCCGAAATCCTGCAGGGGTCCCTGGCAACAGTTCAGGGGCAGCTTGCAGCCTGTCAGCCCTCTTTAGTACCCTCTTCACCCTGCTCATTTGGGTGAGATCATGGGGACTTTTAAGTTGCCTGCAGCAACCTTTGCTGCCTTCCCAATGCCCAATCCACTGGGTATTAGCTGCTCAGCAGAAATGGTTTAACAGCCCTTATTGACAGTTCCAGACTGGGCCCCCCTCTGCAATGCAGCTGCTCAGCTGCATGCTCCTGGAGTCTGATGTCCTGCTCAGTCCTTTAGAGCAGCTTTCTGGGGACTCTATTCATGCAACTCTGTCTAAGGCTGTCTTCCTGGAGCACTGACATGGGAGTCACTTGGCTGCTGACAGCATTAATGAAGCTGGATGTGGAACCTGCATCTCTGTAATTGCTGGAAATTGTTGCTTTGCACCACAGGCCCATATTTTTCACTTTGATGCAGACTTCCTTGCTCAGCTTGAGAATATCATTATACATATGAAGGTAATTTCTTGTTTCCCAAAAGTGGCCTGTTTCTTTTTCAATGATGGGACATTTGCTTTAAAGGTTAAGCTGCAAAGCAGAAAGATAATTGTCTTTACATCTCTTCACTCATGGTTGATTTTATTCATAAACCGTTGTGACTTCTGTTCTTAATGTGCTCATTCCTGGCATGAAATAAAACTGTTTACTTTAGAAATTGCATAGTATGGATGAAGCTGTCCAACCATTAAGTTTGTTCAGATAAATCTGGCTTTAAACACAGCAAACAAAGATTGTGGAACTGTTATTATTTAATCAGATAGGAATATCTTAATTTTTGAGGTATCCATTAAGTTGAAATAGCATTTGTTAAATGTCTTTCCATCCTTAAGAAAACCCAAAAATCTTTACAGTTCATGTCTTGACTAATTTATGGATTCATTTCACCAATGCTGTCTCTGTTTCTTTGAACTTTCTAAAAAGAGATTTGCCTAAATGAGGAAAAGTATATTCCTTCTAGTACTATACAGAATTTGAAAAAAAATGGCCAAACTAGAATTTATTTACTTTGGGAGCACGTGGTAGTGCTTTGCAAGCTATTTTGATGTACCAGGCAGGCTTCCTTGACATTTCCAAGAAATTAATAGCTTAAGGCTGTAAGCTAGGATCAGCTTCTATTGTGTTGTCATGGGACATTTTTTATTTATTTTAGCTCAATGTGGAAATATGAACATCTATTATGCAGCTGAGCCTGTGAGGGCCACTGAATGTGACATTGCATTGTTCATGAAGCTGATCAGTAATTATGGTTCACAATGAAGTGTTTCAAATTAAAAAGATACTGGTTCATCATTTTTATACTGCAGTTCTGTGTAGTGATAAAGATTATTAATACTTGGAAGAGCTAGATTTAGACTGTGATTTTTACCTATAAAAATCAAAGTTAACATTCTTTCACAAGTTCATCCTGGCCCAGTAAATGGATATGTGGGAGAATTCTTCATCACATGCTGTGCAAACTGCATAGTGTGGCATATTCTTAGATAATAAGTGCATACTACAAAGGAATAACATTACATAAAAATCTGTGTTATATTTTGATAATGTTAATATGTTTAACTTAGTCTGTGTTTCAGACTTGCAGTCCAGTAACTGATTTTAAAATGTCAAGTAGTGCATTCTGTGACCAATGCTGACTGTTGGTAGGGTTGGCTTTGCTTGTTTGTTTCTATTCTAGCAAATAACTCCTTATTTCTCCTGCAGGACTCTTCTTTCTCTGTTTTTCTCTCTGAAAAGGAATTTGCTACCTCTAGTCCAGGACAGAGACCGAACAACTGCAATGAGGAGGAATGAATTTACTGAATGTACATTAATGTTCTGCATATGAAATGTCAGAAATCACCAAAAAATATGTACTAGAAAGTTATGGAAAACATTGTTTATAGGTGACAGGACTGGAGTCTGGTTTGTCGTGCTAACCAATACACTCTATTCTTCTGTTTTGATGATGGCCATTAATGACATTCCTTTAAGTCTTGGTAGCCCCTCCCTCAAATCACCCTCTGTTGCACAGCAAATGTTATACACGTGTGGTATTCTATGTTTGTAGTATCAGGGTAAAGACACGCTTTGTTTGGTTTTTTTTTTAATCTAAAACATTCTGGTTTGAAGATATGAATCACTGCATTTCTATAACAAAGTTGGGCTAAGAAAGGCCAAAAAAGCCTTCTCATTTGCTGTCTGTCCTATTTTTATTTTTCACTAGGATTTAAGGGCAATGCATAAAATCTAAAAGGTAACAATATTGTCTGTAAGAAGGTTGATGACTTTGTCCATTAATAGCAACAGGTGAAGCAGGAACTTCCCATCTGAGTTGCAAAATAGATTGCAGTTGTGTGCCATGATGATTCTGCATTGGGCTCTCACTTTCCATAGAATGTTGATTGCCTGGTAGAAAGTGCTTTTACCTTTGCCCATGTTAACAGGCACTGGTAAAGATTCTGGGAATCTCCAGAAGCGGGAACTATTTGTGGACTAAATTATCTTATGCTAGTACTGGAATATGCTGAAGATCTCTAGGTGGGTATCATGCCCTCTTGCCAGCTCACCTCGGATAGATTGTTCCTTGGCATCTTTTAACTCTTGCAGCCTTACACCATAAATTCTCTGTCGGTTTGTCTCTTTCCTTTCCTCCCAGCACCTTGTCAAACTGTTCTATAAAAGGTTGTGGACTTTTACTAATGGTCTGGCAATTTTTTCTGTAAGTCATTGTCTTCTCAGTCAGCAGTTTTTAAATGCCAGCTTGTGGTTGCAGTGGACTCTCTGGCTTCTCATCCTCCAAGCAATTATCTCCTTCCCCTCACCTTTCCTGCAAGCTCTTTCTACAGCTGGTTGATGACAGATCATTCATGTCTACCAATCTGGATTACTCTCTCAGTTTTCCAGACAATATGTTTCTCCCATAATGCATCCAGCAAATTGTTGCTATTAACCAATAATACCTACGTGACTGGCTCATTCTGAAACTTTTGACACCTTTTATTGTTGAAAATTCCAGGACAGAAGAACTGTTTTTTTATTTTATACAGAAAAAAGTCAATAGTTATAATACATACTATATAAAGACATAAATAGCTAAAAGCCTTATCTGTCCCTTAGCTCTATCATCTTCATTCAAAATAACTTGTACAGCTCCTCCAAAGTCAGCATTCTCTCTGAACTGTGAGAGTCCTGTACAGACATGGGATCAACTGTGTTGTCATCTTGCTTACCTTAGAAATAATCATGGAACCACTTTATGCTTTTTTTGTGGGAAGACTACATAGAAGTTTGTGAAACAGCTACTCCCAGAACTGTTTTTACTCAGTGCTACTGTCTTTACTCTTAGTTAACCTTTCCTCAGAACCAAATTTGGGCATGTGTCAGGATTTTATTTTTCAGATCGAAGCAAAAGCTGATTCAGGTACAGCTGCCACTTTTAAGCACATAACATCTAGATCTGTTCATGCTGGTTAAGTACAGTGTACTTCTAAACCATTCTGTCAGTGAATTCAGGAACAGAATGCCGAGGATTTCAGTTTTGTCTTCATCCTTGAAATAACTTAAACAATGATGTGTCTTTTCTTAAAAAGAATGGGGATACTTTTTCAGAATAGGGAAAACTTTTGATGCTTCCAATTGCTCGTTGAAAGAGATCATAACTTTATTTCTTGTCTGATAAGGTGTACTTGTTGCCACATGTCTTGGAAAAGAAACTTCGTCCCTCCAGTTGCATCTCTACCAGTGTACAACAAGGAAGGTGGCCTTTTCTGGATGTGAGTCAGTGAACCAAGGGGCAATTTACAGTAGATTACCTAGTAAAGGTAGGACTTTAGTCCAGCAAGTGGGTGTTAATTCTAGGCTGGTGTTGAAACTCTGCCACAGTAGCGTTGGAGTGAGCTAGTCAGCAGTGATTCATTTGACCGACATGTCTGCTCTAGGATGAGTTTATGTCTGGAACCCTCTGGCTGTGCAGCTTGGCCCCTTCCTGACTACAGGGGAAACCCAGACACCTGCATTAAGGGATGAATTCCATGCTTGGAGTTCATCTGGGAATGCATGGTCTTTATGTCCTTGCTTCCATGTCGTTTTCCGTATTTTCTCTGAGGCCTGTTGAACACAAAATTCAATATTAAAATCCTCCAGCCAGGCAGAGAGCTACAGTTGCATTCCCAGAGCTGTGGTTTTTTTAGCATACTCAGAGGCTGCAATCACACTACTGCTTAGCGAACTGGGTGGTGTAGAATTCCCACTATCTGAATCTCATTCAAGCTGTGGCATGAATGATGTACCAACAAGAGAGCTGGTACAGAAAAAGCTGTTGTACAGACCTGAGACACTTCTGGACATGAAGTTACTCTTGCTGGATTTGAGATCAGAGATTGAAGTGCACAAAGTATTTGGATGCCTTGGAAATTAGGTGTTAACTGAGTGGAAAACAGAGAAGGCACAATTCTGGAGTCTAGTTGCATTCAGTTTTGCTTTATTCCCATTTTATGTACCTACATTTTTTTTTTTATTTACATCCAGAAGTACAAATCTGCAGTAAGTAAGTAGATTTGTTATTAAGAATTTCAGTAACAACACCTTTCTGAAATGTGTTCTTCAATTTTTTTCCACTGTGAATAGCTTTATAATTTTTTTAAAGTTATGTTATATGGTTACTTCAGAAAGTATTTCTTCAGCCTGTGTTAAAAAAATAGTGATAACCAAAGGATCTTTAAATTGTCTTTTTTCATCTCAATTTTATAGAGGCTAGTGCAATTTTTCTTTCAATTCTCCTGTTCTCACTACTGCCCTTCATGGGCTTTTTCTCTCCTTGTGATGCTCTCACGCATCATGTTCTCTACTTATTTATTTATTTATATATTTAAAAAATTGTTATTTGGCTAATATTTGCCTTTGAACCTTTTAATTAAAGTTTCACTTTTGTGCTGCTCTTACAACCTTTTTTCCTCTTTTTTTTTTTTTTTTTTTTTTTTTTTTTTTGCCTGGAGGGAACTATAGCTCATTTACTGTCATTTTCTTACTAATTTTTTTTAAAAAGGTTTTTTTCTCCATAAAAACAGATGTGTTTGCATATATTACTATTTACATTATTCAGTATAGTAGGCATTATTATCGTGAAGTATTGATTAAATCCTCTTTGTAAATAGTTCTTCTGGGTATATTTGACATGATGAGGTGTACTGTGTAATTGTGATGGAGGTTTTCATCCTTAATACTGCTTGCTCTATTCACATGACTTAGACCATCATAATTTTTTAAGTGGTTAATTGAATTAAATAATTTACATTTGTATGCCATCAGCGATTTTTTTTATGCCTTGCTGTTTGGCCTCTTTTTTGCTGTGTATTATAGCTGTAATCACCAAAACACCTACTGAGATGATAGATGGACACAAGATCTGAGTCACCCTAGGGGAAAAAATTGTTGGATATTATTTTCTTCTGGATTCTTTTTCTTTGGACATTTTGTTTTCTTTTTTGTCCTGGTGGCCATAGCTAGTTATGCAGTGTGGACAGTATCTTGCCCAAGGCTGATTTTTTGGTTTGGGAACGATATTATTGTGTTTTCTCTGGGCAGAAGGACTTCTGCTTGACAATAGCTGACGTCCTGGTAGCAAATTCCAGCTCCCTTCTACAGACAACCTTTATGTGGAAAAGTGGCCATGGTAGTTTTGAGTGTATGACTTCTCTGATAAACACACATTTAGTTTAGCTTTACTAAAATACACTTGGATATGTAAATTAAGGCTGCTTGGAGCCAAGTCTAAGCTGCTTTCTGGATGTTATGCAAGGTTTACACAGTGATTACTGAGCATTTCCACAGAAGGATAGCAATTACCACCGCAACCCTTACATTAGATGACACACACACAAACAGTGAAATACTGGAAGAGAAAAATAAACCTAGTCTGAACAATACCCACAGATTAAAACTCCTATGAGCAATGCATAATGAGAGGATCAGTGAAAATGAAGTGCTAAATCTTTAACCTCAAGGATGAGTAGAGAACATCTGTGGAAAGGGGACAGATATCTGCAAGTTTAGGGTGCAAAAGCAAAACGCACCTCACCTGATGGCAGACCATTCCTGCTGGGCACTCCTCTGTGCAGTCTGTGTGCATTCCCTTTCCTCTGGCTGTGCTCCTCTTGTAGGAGAAATATGCTTCTGATCAGATTTACAGATGAAAAATGACAGGATGGATAGGATTGGGAGCTGCAGGAAACAGTCTGCATCCATGTGTTTCCCTGAAAATTCCTAATCTTAATTGAAGAAGACTGAGAAGGAGGGCAATGGGGCACAAAAGGACATCACAAACTAAGCTGGGTTAGCTAGATCTGGAACCCACCTTGAGAAATGTGAAGGTATCTATTGGTTTGTGCTATCAGACTTCCAAGGAAGGGCTGAGGAAATGTCTGAGCTGGAAACAAGATTCTTTGATCCAAGTGAGTAAGCTGGGTGCAAAACCAGCTTCTTCCCTTCATGAGTACCTAAGATGAGTTTTTATTACTGTGTCTTAAGTACTAGCTGTACTTTTGTTCAGTGCATGGAACAACATGTTTTACTCCTCTAAGTGGTTGTTATTTGATTTCTTTCCAGATGTCTCCTTGAACTTCACTGCTCTTCCTTTTCAGACTTGTAAATACGCTTCAAGGAAGCTACTATTTTCTGGTGATGTTTGGGACAGGAAGGCAGAGGAAAATGTGAATATCCCCAGTTAAAACTTGCTCCTCCTTTTTTAGTGTCTTTTTTATTTAAAGCTATAATTTAATGACAAACAGGTTTTGATCTGGGAGCAGATGCAGACCTTTCAGCTTTCAGTAGCACTGGGCACAAAATTGTGTGTGCAAGGGAAGAAGGGAAAAGGGAAACAAAGAGGGTAGGACTGGAAAGACACTCTGCAGCTGAGAGATACTGGTACAACTAAACCAATCTAAAGATTTCACCCCTTCCACTATTGCTTTTGCTGAGTGTTCATGTCATGAAAGACACAGAGAAAGAAGGGAATTACAAGGCGTGTTGAATTCTTCTTTGATTCCAAGATGTGTTTTACTTCAAATATATGGTCTATCCATTTCATCACTCCTTTTTTTTTTTTTTTTTCACTTTTCTTTGTAGCTGCATCAATGCAGAATAGTTTACCTTCTTAAAGCTATAATTTTCATATCTACTGTTCCTTGGGAGAATAGGGAAAAATCTTTACCTATCTTGTGCCTGTTAAATTGAATGAAATCCACATAGCTTATAGAAACCTACATAGTGTATTTTATCAATCATTTTGTGTGCTATTAACATTATTAACTATAAGATTTTGTGCATCTTAAATGAAATATTATTTTATTGAATGCACTAGTAGCAGTCATTCAGGATACTACTCAGATTTTGACAGTTCAGCATCATAGAGGAATTATTAAAAACTAAGGAGATTAGTTAGGACTGAGCAGGACTGACAGCAGAATGAGGTTTTAAATTTAGTTTTCTTCCTCTTAGAGAAAATTGGCTAAAACTGCTTTTTATCTACATCCGACAAGTTATATTGAGGAAGAATGAACTGCCATGGAGCTTGCTAACACCTTTTACATTTTAATTTGAATTTTCCAACTAATTTATTTTTTAGCTCAATGGATATTTTCAGGTGAAAATAAGTTTTGATTTCTGACGAAGATAACACATTCAATATCTCTGCTTTTAAAATAATCCCATGCATAAGTATAGATATGAAAAATGCATATCAAACAAATTTATCTTCTGAATTTCCTCAGATATTTTTTAAACAGAATTCTCTATTTAGTGACTGAATTTGAAAGCGAGCAAAATTTTTCTCTGTTAACTACCGATTTTCTTTACAGTTTTTCTGGGGACGTTTACATGAAATTAGGGAGAAATTAATCAGAAAGTGTTAGATTAGGCCTGAAATATTCTTCCTTCAGTCATAACATGCACTAAGAAGTTATGAAAAATGGAGGAACTCTAAATGTGACAGTAGGAAACAGGATATAGAAATTTAAGCAGTAAGTCATTTTCTGGTTTACTTCTCAGGAAAATCTAATTCTGAACTACTTATGATGACTAATATATATATATATATATATATACATACACACACACACTTATTTAATAGTCTTATATCAACCACCGAAAGCCTTGGGAGATCTGACTTGTGCTTAGCCTTTTGCAGAAGATACAAACCAGTCCAGTGAGCCAGCTGAAATAAAGGGATGAACAGAAGATGTGGTCTGTTAGGAAACTGGACAATGGAAGTGTCGCCAGCTCATCTCAGAAGTGTTCCCATCTGGCTGAGGGGTCATGCTTTCCTTTGCTGAGTGGATAAAGCTGCTGCTGGATCTAGTTTGCCATCCAGCACTTGACATCACCTCTTCAGACTTGGTAAAACGTGTGCACAACAATTTTAGGTTCAGTTCACGGTCTGATGTTTTAGTACAAACCACACCTTCATTAGTGCTTTAAGCTGACATTCTTCACTCTGAACTGGAATAATTGAGTCATGCATTTCTGTCTGTTACAGTGTGCTAACCTCTATAGAAGAATGACATGGGGAGTTAGGATTGGTGATAGATTAAAATTGCTAGGTTTATCAAAGTTCATCAGAACCCCAATTCATGAGTCTAAATTGCTCTACTCTTAAACCCCTCTCCCCAACAATGAAAAAAACTACCAACAAACAAAAAACTCACAAAGCATCACCCACCCTCCCCTATGTGTCTGTTCATTTAATTAATTAAAATGTTTTTAAATGGAGCTTGATATTACATATTTATATGATATGCCGTCAGGAAAAAGCAGAGTGCAGCCTGGAGAAGAAAAAGTTCCGTGGTTGCCTTATACCACCTTTCAGTACCTAAAGAGGACCTGCATGAAAGCTGGAGAGAGACTTTTTCCAAGGGTATGTAGTGATAGAGAGAATGGCTTCAAACTGAATTAGAGTAGATATTGGGAAGAAATTCTTTACTGTGAGGGTGGTGAGGTACTGGCACAAGTTACCCAAAGGAGCTGTGGCTGCCCTGTCCCTGAAAGTGTTCAAGGTCAGGTTGGATGGGGCTCTGATCAGTCTGTTAGGGGAGAGTGACCCTGCCCATGGCAGGGGCTTGGAACAGGATGATCTTCATGGTCCCTTCCTACCCAGGCCTTTTTATGATTTTTTGATTCTCTGACTTTATGATTAGACCTGATGACCTGAAAATGCTCCTAAGGATGGTTTGAAGAGTCAATGACACTTGTGTAATCAGTTTTTCTGTTTCATTTATACATTCTGGTTACTTGCTTGAATGTTTATTTTTGGGCCTTATGAATGGCTCCCTTTCAAGTGTCATGTTGTTACAATTAACACCATACACAATTTTCACTTCTGTTTTATAAGAACTGTTTTCCAGATGCTTTTTAAGGTTCCTGATCTACTCCAAACTTTGCCACTTGCTCAGGTGTACCCCAGATTTGCTTTCACGTGTCACAAAACTTTCTTTAGCAGGTCCTTTTCACTTCTACTGACAAGTGTAGTCAGAAAAATTAGATGGTCCCCAGATGACTTTTACAGCACTGCAAAAGCAAACCCCCTAACTATGGTAGGTCCAGAAAGACTGCATCAGGAAACTTGTATTTGCAGCCCTGCACCAGAGAGGGAGAGAGAGAGAAATTTGAAGTGTGCTGTTTTGGTAGCCAGGCTTCCTATCACCCTGGGTGCAGCCAGACCAGCTACTTATTTATATTTCTCCAAGAGTAGCCCTCCCCCTGGCTATTTAGCACAAAGCAGCATCTTGTGCCTTTCATGAGAAATGTAAGCCACATCCTGGGTGGAACAGAAAAAGCATCCATGAATTTCTGCAATGGCTGAGTTGATGCCCCACTCTCTTCCTCTGGCCCAAGAGGAATGCCTGAGCGTTCATCTGCTTTCATGTTCTGCTGAAACACTCAAACTGAAGCTGCCAGATGCTGCCAGGAGAAAATACTTGGGAAAGTGGATGCTCAGCTGCATGGGAATCTGTGCAACAGGTAGAGAAAGAAAGCAAAGATAGGTGGAAGGCAGGAGGAACAAAATGTAAGTCATGTTTCAAACAGTTCTTTTGGGAAGCTGATGATTTTCCTAGTTTCCAAAAGCATTTAGAGTAGTAAAGTGCTTTGCAGTTTATTTCAAGATATGAACTCAGCTAAATGACCAACCTATTCATGGGGACTCTCTTTTACCACATCTAACTGATATTTTCCAGAGATCACTTCTGCATTCTTTCTGTAGAAAGATTTTAAATTGATTTATTTTCAACAGTACTCCCTTGTAATGACAAAGATGTCTGTTCTTCCTGTTTCATAAATCAAAACCTATTATTTCTTTCTCACTTGTGCCTGTGAATCTAATATTTAAAATTGTCTAATTCTCCTCACAGTGAGACAAATAGGCTCCAGGAAATGGATAAAAATGACTAAACCTCGTAATCTTGCAAAGTAGTCCTATTTTTCTTCAAAAACTTCTGCCAACAAAAGCTAAACCCAAAATGTCTATACTGACTTCCCCGTTTCTTAAAATTGGAACCATAACTGGAACTTTGTATGAATAGTGATTAATTCATACGATGTAGTGTATGGTTTGAAGCACAGGTGTCATGGGTTAAAAAAGGCTGGAAACTATTCTTTATTGCAGGATACTCCGAAAAGGTCTTCATGAATAAATTTACTGTAGATATCAAAGTATCTTGGCTAGAAAAAAAGTCTTTACAGCTGTGTTTAGATAGAGTTAAAATAATACTGCCCATCTGTGTTGTACTTTAGTGCAATTTGACCAGTTTGTAAAACTGAAGGTGCGTTATTAGAAACATATCACTTCTACTGTACAACTTTTCCAGAAATAGCCAGTACTGTTTATGCTGATAAGATATTGCATTAACTTTTCTTTTTAAAACTAAGAAAGCAATCCCCCTCATTCATAGAATATGATAGGACTGTAACTTTTAGTTGGATGTGGATGCCTCTTTCCTTTTTTTTTTTTTTTTTTTTTTTAATTATTTTAATTTAGTTTTCCTCTTACTTGCTGATAAACTTGGTGGATAAGCCTGAAAATATTTAGCTTCCCCTCTCAAAAACTTCCTTTCCTATCTCATATTAAATAATGCAGAATTGTTTTAAACAAGTTCCTTACAGAGTACCTTTCTTTTATGGTCCTTTTGTAGCTCTGTGAGGTGTGCATCAAAATCAAGCAGGAATGACACTTTTTCCTTCTCAGCTACATTGTTCTGAGAGAGTAAAGCTATTGTGCTCTTGTCAGGCTTTGAGAAAATGGTTGAATGACTAGTTGAGACTTATGAAAGGTAAGTCTGAAAATATGTGGAAAATAAGTATGTATGTATGCATGCAGTGTTTATGTGGGGTGGATTTCTGTTAGGATATTTTGTTGTTGGTCTGGTTCATTTGTTTTTTCCATTTGACTCCATCAGTTTGGCCTTGTAGGTAGTTCATTTATCTGCAGACTTAGAAAGCAAGTCATATTTTGGGGAAGTGCAATTTTTATGTCGTGGCATGTAAGGTCTAACAAAATTAAAAAGTACAAATTAGGATTCATTAAGGAAAGATTTACATATGTTTGTGGCAGTTTTGCAGATTAAGGAGAGCTTGATGTGTTTTTTGTTAGTTATTGGCATGAAGGCATTCATTAGTCAGCTTGGATGTCAGGGTGGCAAAATACTCTTGTGTAAAAGAAAGGTAGTTGGGTGAAGGTTATTTGATTCTCAAGGCAGGAGAGTGCAGATACAAATTATACCTCTTGACTGTGCTGCTAATGTGAAGATTTTGCAAGATCTGTTGCTGTGTGTATAACCAATGCACAGCCATAGGTAAATAGGTATGTAGTGAGCATTTTAAACAGTTTTGAGCTGAGTGTATTCATAACAATCCATATAAGAAGGGAAGACAAAGAAAATAGTGCTTCTGACTTCATCAACTAAAGCAGAATAGTAAATTCAATTAGTACTGCAGTGCATGAGAATATTAAGGGTCAGCATTGATCAGCTTTTCTTATAATACAAGTTTGGTCTTTTTAAGACCTCCATTTAAACTAGAAATTGATAAAAGTCCCCTTGATTATTCTTACTGAAACTCAGAATCAAGCCTCAAACTTAAGAACTACTGCCACAGAGGTCATTGGGGAAGATACTGCTTGAGGCATACTTGCCAAAAGCCTACATTAAAAAAAAAAAAAAATCCAGGAATTTCACAAAAGCAGTAAGAACATGTAGTAAACTTAAAAGTTGATATTCTTTTATTCTTTTCTGTCTACTGTGACTGGAGAATCACAATCAATCATGCTCTTATTTTTAGCTCTGATACAGTTGCTGTTCTTACAATTGTTGTGACTTACTGTAATGCTATTTTATGTAACTGGACAAACAAGGTAACAAAAAGGTGTCTCTTCATGATCTCACAGATGTCCTCAGGTTGCCCCTGTTGTCTTAGGAAATATTTTCTTTCTGCAAAAACTTTCTGCTCTTTTTGTTTTTCTTCCTTGATTTGTCACTTGCAGCTTATCTCTTTTCAAAGACGCATTCTGTAACAGAATAAAGCCAATTTCTGATGATCTTTTAGGAAATGGAAAAATAAAGGTAGATCAGGCTGAAATGCAGAGAGCTTTGAGAAGTGATATAAAAACACACAAAAGTCACAAGTATCAGAAATGCTGTTTCCCTCTCTTCCCCATGAGAATCTTGCCTAAAACAAAATAAGAAAAATCTTACATTTATATTGCTTTTTAACTTGATCTAAGCCAAGAAGAACGATTCTATTTTCAGTTTACCATTAGAGAACAAAGATATTAATCTGTTTAGATCCATGGTTTGAATTCATGCTACTTTACAATTCTGGAATAGGCTCACAGGATAACACCCTTTTGAGCTGACATCCAGACGTGAGATCTTGGCAGGTATCAGGACAACAAGACCAGATTTTCTGGCTTCCTCCAATTCTTATGATTTTTTTGCTTCAAAATAACTTACATTCCATTATTATATCCTGTGTAAGGCTGTAGCAAGTGTAGTATGGGGTCAGGAGCCTGCAATACCCTGCCTGTGTTATTCCATGTGTATTTCTTATCCTCAGGTGTCTCCAAGTGAGAATTAACTTGACATGACTGCAGGGAAAGATTTTTTTCAGTACCAGGGTTATTCCTAAGTATGCTGATAGCTTTTGTAATCTCTTTACTGTGGAACATACCCTCTGTGTCCCTGAGCTGCTCTTCTGTGTTTGGTGAATTCGCCCAAGGATTGTGATAAATTTTAATAGAGTTGTTGCTTTTAATGAATGTTCAAGTATATGAGTAAGGATTGCATTTTCAGGGCTTTAGATTTGTGCAATTTCTATCAGTAAAGATCCACTTTGGCCGGGTTGCTCCTGACACAATATGAACAATTTGAAAAAGTGAAGGATGTAAAAATCTGGAGATTATTAACAGGAAAGATGTTTTAAACACAAACAAAAAAGTCACACATTTCCACTAGCACTAATTACTAGTAAAATATTGTTAGAGATAAAGTCTCATTTTAAATTCTGGGTGCAGAATAATTATCTTGTTGTTTTAGGGAAAAAGAGACAAAGTGCATCTATAAAATCCAACTGCAAATGTTTTCCTGTGCTGCCTCATTGATTCACAATGTCTTGCTGTGCATCCTTTATGATTAGGGATTTTCCAACTGCGTGGGTCACAGCGTTATTCTCAGCTTTGGTTAATTCCTCTCTGCTGAGGGCACCGGTGTGTTGTACAGCAAATATCCTTGGGCTCTTCAACTCTGAGATTTCTACAACAGCTTTGTATGTCTGCATTATTATCGTTAGCAAAACATAATCAGTATGTCTGCTGGGGAATTAAGTTTTACTTTTTGTGCTTTCACTATGTCTTGAAACTTTTGACTGAACCGTAAAAAATATTAGGTTAACAGTGGCTGAAGACATTGGCAGCTGTTGTGTTTCTGTTGGATCCTTCCTCTCAGACAAGTGTGTTAGAGGGAATTAACTTTGGACTGTGTAGTGAGCTCACTGGTGGAACGCTACTGCTAAAATCATCAGCAATAAAGAGTCCAAATTCACAAACCCCATATTGTTAACAGGCCATTAAAGCTGACAGGAGCCATATTTATCTTTTTTGCCTCTGCTGTTTCAGACTCTCTACAAGTGAATGACATCCTGAGTTGATTTAGGCTGCTGTTGTACAAATCTAATTTGATCTTAGCCTTTCACTTTCCATGTCTCTTTCTCTTCCCATTCCTGTTGCTACCTAGACTATTGCCACTACAATGGAATACTGTTGCTCTGTTAATTATATAATTGTTTGAGTTTGGGTCTTTTTAAATTTTTTTTTTTTATGACACCTGTCTGAACTGTTCCATGAAAATTGTGTTTAAAAAATAACCAATTAACTACTCTCCCTTCTTTGGGACAGACTATGCATTCTGTACTGCTTTTTTCCTGAAGCCATAATAGCAGTTCCTTCCTTTTCTGTGTTTTTGAATGTAAAAGATTCTTGCTAAGGCATGATGCAGATCTGGATAGTAAAATGTAACTTGTTCTGTTACGTGCAACAATTCTCTTGTCATAGGGCACACATACACTCAAGGTCCAAGCTGTTCTCCATCAGGGATTTATGTAGTACTGAGAATTATAATTACGGATTCTATGGTATTCAAGTTAGGTTTCCTAAAGGCAGAAGGTAATTGCCAATTTATCATTTAGCTTGAAGTATCAGATCATGTTGGTGCAGCGTTAGTACAGTATCACTAACACAGATCATCCCAGTTATTGTTTTCCAAAAAGAAGAGGAAAGCTGCTGTAGTTTGGTAACTTCTCTCTTTTCCCACTTGCATTGTGTCATCTGGTGCCAGTCACCTCTCCTCACATGGGGCTTCTGCCTACATACATAAAGATCTAATTTAGTAGTCTTGTTGAAATTATCAGGGGTGATAGAATTTGAAAATATAAATCTAAGTCAACTAAATGTTTTGATAGTAACTGTACAGGAAAATGAGTTCCTTCACTGAAAAAAAAGCCCTGATTTTTGTTGAGACTGTGGAAGATTACTGTACTTTATTATGTGTAAGGTGTTTAGAAACAATGTGTTTTGATCAGACAGAGGAGAAACACAAAGATATCAACAAAAAGAAAACAAGGACATCAATAGCAACAACAAAAAAAAAAAGATAAAAAACCCCCAAACAAACCCAAAAAACCTCCTCTTTATACTTACAACAAACCTTGCAGTCAATAGCAAAGAATTGTTCTTCTCAAGGAAAAGTTATGACAGTTCATGTTGTCACAGCCTATCAAAATGTGCTTATCAGCAGGCTTCTTTTTTGAGCTGTTTTTGACTTTAACACTGGAGATAATTCTCTTATTAATTAGTGTTCTATCATCTGTTGGCTAAATGATTACTTTGCTTTTTATGCTAGTTAATCTGTATGCCCAGTGTTTCTCTTCCTTTGAGTCACTGGGTTTCTTGGGTCAGTGGTCCATGACTTGGTGGTTGCCATCTGCCCCTGCCAGAATTACCTTTTACCCAGACAGAGATGATTTCAGCACAGTGGTTGAGCTGGCTTTGTTTCTTTCTTCATTTTCTTGAGAGTTATGCCAAATGACCTTGTGGTCTGTGAACTCTAAATTATGTGTGTCCACTATCAGTGGTACATCCTTATCCCCAAGTTTTTTCAGCCTCCCCCTGGGTCTGAGGTCTCTGAAGCATGTCAAGCCCTAAACCTTAACAAGAGAATTCTACTGATATATTTTTTATGTTTCTAACACCTGGACATTCAACCTCTGCTGAGACTGGGACAGAGTGGGAAGGGAGGGATGCTGCCTCTCTGGAAGGTCTTCCAGCACAGCCACATCACTCACCATTGGCAGGGTTCTGCTGTTACTGGAGATGAGTTCTGACCAGTTTGCTGCCAATGTTCCCAATGCAAGGCTGCTCAGAGGGAAACGTGGGACAATGCCCCTCTTTGTTCCTACTCTTAATACTGTCTTCCAAAGGGGATTGCCCATGACTGTTCTACAAATTGATGCAATTGTATTTGACAAGCTTGGATTTTGGTGAAGTAAATAGAAATTGTTATCCTATGCTTTTCTTTGTTTTCTTCTGCTGCACTGGTCTGTGGGGTACTAGTCTCTCTATTAACTAGAAAATTTTATCCTAGAGCATCTTCAAACTAGAACAGAGGGGCTGTTGGCAACTCCAGCTGAGGTTGCATCTGGTCCAGGCTTCTCTCCTGCCATGAAGCAATTTAAGTGGCTTCCTGTGAGTCATTACCTGAGGTGAATCAATATGTACTTCTGTGAGTGTTAGAATTAATGAAGATTGGTCTCTGAAGGATTTGTGTCTTATGACTGCATCCTCTGATATCTACTGGAGTAAAAACACCAAATGAAACTTCTTGTGCAATTGAGGACCTGGAAACCTTTTACTGTGCAGATTTTTTTCTAAGGATCACTGCATGTTTTAGCTTGTCCTTTAGTAGAGGCCTCTTTTTCTTTCAAGTTTTCTAGTTCCTTTAAATTTAAGGATATAATGGCATTGGAGATTTTTATCCTCCTGTTTAATGTGTTTGAAATTGGCTAGTAGGTTGAAAGATAATTGGGGAACGGAATGGCAAATTCTCACATGCAGACATAGTATAATTGAATGAGATTTGCTTCTTCAAGAAGCCAGGTTACAAAGAGGTGAGACAGGTTTTCTGCAGGAATATTGCCTAGACTGTGAGGACCAGAGGGCTGGGGTTACAAGGCTGTTTGTGAATAGAAGCTATGCTCAAGTAAACAAGTATGCCTTTAACTCTGTGCAGCCCAAGATTTCACTGACAGGGCAGATTTGGGAAGGCAGGGGCTTATTACTAAAGCTTTATTGATGAGGTTGGGACACTCTGAACATGATATTTAATTTAATGTACTCATAACTGGCAGTTGCAGCTCAGTAAGGAGCACTTGGAGTTGTCATGACTCCTTTCACAGTTCTCTGAAATCCATTAGCTCATTTTGAAGCAGAGACGAAAACAAGGTTTTTTAAAAATATGAAAATCTTGGCCATCATCAAGAAGGATTTTAGAGATAGAATGGACTGAATTATTTTGCTGTTGTGTAAGATCTTCATGCACTTGCATCTTGAGTACTATGTGCAGTTTGGGCCTCTGACCCAAAGGAAGATAAAGTACTGTTCAGAAGGAACAGAGGGAAGGGCAACTAAAATGATAAAGTGGATGAAACAGACTGAAGAGAGACTTACAAAGAACCAGGTTTCTTCAGTTTGGAGCGAAGGTTGAGGTGTGAGGTCACCAAACAATACACAGTCACAAAGGCAACACATAAGACTTATTGGAAGCGTCACTCATCAGCTTCAAATTGCAAGAATTGAAGACAGTAGAAAAAAATAGCAGTAGATAAATTTCTAGCACTCAAAAGAAAGTATTTTGCAATGAAGGTTTCAAACTTTCAGCATAGTAGAGGGAACAGTTGAGATAGCACCAACAAGTTCAAGGAAGTTGCTTGAATTTATGATCAACAGCTCCATAGATGGATAGCAGCACAGTGGAGGTTGGTCCTGTCCACTGTTTCTAATTCTTGGAGGCTGGAGGAAGGAATAGATTGTAAAAAAAAGCATTCTCTTACTGCTCTGTTGCAGAGATAACAGAGGGCTTGATTAACCATTGTTCTGGACTGTTGGAACATTCCTTAAGTTCTCGTAGTGTCCTGAGCTCAAGTGTAAGGCAAAAACTAGACTGTAGATTTGAAGTGATGCTGTGTGAAATAACAATTCAATTCCCTGGTTTTATCTGGTTCTGTGCCAAAGACAATAATCTGTTGACCCTAAATGTCAATCTGGGATGATCATAAAGCCAAGAGACAACAAGTGAAAATGTGTTGGAATTATTGCTTGAAGAATATGTTAAAGATTTTTCTTAGTCTGCTTTTGCATATTTTTCAGAGCTGCATGTTGATCTGTGATTGATGATGGAACTAAGTGCAGAAGACAATCGTTGGTGACAATTTTCTTTTACAGTGAAATCTGTGAGTTTGCTTAAACAGACACTGTTAACTAGATTTTCTTCTTTGACAATGAAACACCCCGTTTCATCACTCTGATGTAGGATTGTTTAGCTAAATGATGAAGTATTTAGAATAAAGTGACTAATTTGAGGGAGACAAGATCATTAGTGCAATGCATTTTGTATGTGTAATCATAACACTTTCACCTCAAAGTAAAAACGCCTGATAATTTGGGGGTGGCAACTATTTGTGAAACAACCCTTGAAGAATTTCCTAAGTGGTATAACAAGAAGTAGCAACAAAATAAGAATTAATTTCTAATCTGAGTGGTAAAGTAAAATAACAAAATAAATTTAAAATAATCTCTTTTCTTACATTATGGCTCTCAGGGTGGTTTTATTTTCTCAAAGACAAGAAGAATAACAACAGAAAAAACTTTCTTTGTGTATGTTGTACATTGTAAGGTATTGCTTTGACTGTCTTACATCATGCTAATTATTCTTTTTTTTTAATCAAAATGAATTTTTCATCATCTTCAATGGCCATAGCAAAGTGCATTTAAAATAACACAGAAGAATAAGACTAAAATATTTTGGAAATGTCAGTGGGTACAAGTCTGTAAGTATTTATTGGCTGATACTTTGATCAGTCTTTAGGCTCAAGAAAGTCTTTTGCCTTCTTACATAAGAAAGTACTTTACATGGGTTGAGCATTTTTTGTCCTACTCAGTGAGACTTTAGATGGAGTAAATTAAGTCTTGGAGAAACATTTTCTTTCACAAACAGCTGTTCTCTCTGCAAATGTTAGTCCTCCGGCAGTTTTCACCATCTATCAGTCCATTTTAGTGCCAAACTAGGCTGGCTTTACACTGACTGGCTCCTAATACTATGAGTCATTCATTATAATGGAGTGTAGATAAGGTAAATAAGGATACAGATCAGAAAGGAAGCATATGGTTATTGTTCTATTTTAATTTTCTTTAATGTATGTGTCTCCTTGAAGAACTAAAGAATATGAACGAAAAAGAGAAACTGAGAGATGTAAATAAAACAAAAATCTGCAAAAAAGATGCTTCAGAAAATAATTGGAAGGAGGCAAGGGGAGATGAATAATTTCATTATAACAAGGGATTTTAAATTATTTCTTGTGACAGAACCTGCAAATCTAGTGGTACCATGAAGAGTAGTAAGTAGTTAAACTTGTGTCTGAGATGACATACTACAAAATAGGACAAAAAGAGAGTCCTAACAGGCAGAAGGCTAAGAAGACTGAGGACTGAGATCAAAGAGGATTTCAGCTATGGAGGGGACAGTGCCAAGCACTAGTGCTTACTCTTATACCGGCCTGAAACTCTGCAAAGAGCAGCAAGTTCTTTACTTTCCTTGAGATACCAGGCATGCCTGTTGCTGTCATGATTTTCCATAAATTCAGGTGTTTTGCATCAGATATAGCCTGCAGATCTGGTCCAAAACGTGCAGAGATGATTGGTACAGTGGTAGAGGCTGGACAGTCTGCTCCTGGCATGGGGGTAGTCTTGATAATGGAAGTTGAGCTGCCCCACCAGGGCAGCAAGGCAGGAAAAAAGGATTAGTTAAATATATTTTTTTTTTCCAAAAGAAACATGTTTACTGTCAATGACAAACTTCTTTTACTCCTGATATTTTCATTAGCAGTGAGAATCAATCTTCTCTACTGAGTCCTTGTGTGACTAGTACAGGGGCTGTCCCTCTGTCCCTCTCCTGTTGTGGGTATAGCAGTGTTCGTGGGCAAGCACAGCAGGGGACTTGAACGGTCCATCTTAAATGTGACCAAAGGCTTTTAGAAGTCTGTCCTTGCACTGATGGGTGTGGGGAATTGTGGCCAGGCCTGGGGATGTTGATGATGCTGATTTTGATGAGAAGCGTGTGTACTCCAGGCTGGTTCTGTGGGGCTGTTGCGCTGTGTCGTGAGGGCCTGGGAGGGATCCTTTATGGGACACCAAATCCCAAAGGTTTCCTCCTCTTGGTGAGTTATTCACAAATGTGCTCTGCTTTTGCCAGTCTGGCAAGCTCTGCTGCATGGAGGACAGGATAGATCTTGATTGAATAAGGATTGCAGCAGGGAAAGAAAATAATGTTCTCTGCCTGTGGATGACTTTTTGTAGAGTTAATGGTCTTGCAGAAACTACTGCTGGCAGGCAGAAAGCAGAACTTTAGTTTGGGTCCCTTAGGATGTGATGAGTGGGGAGCAGGGAAAACAACTGCAGAAATGGCAGGCAGCAAAGTAAATGAAGAGCCATGCTGGGACATTGCTCTTGCAGTTTATGGAAAATAGCAGGAAAATACGTACAGTCAGTAACCACAAAAAGATGTGAAATAGATGACGACTGAACACAGATAAGGAGGCTTAAAACCAATTTTGGTTGAGTGACACAACTGTACTGCATTTTAGATTACTCATCTGATAACTAATAAGAAGCAGAGAAACAGATTTTGAAAGTATATAAGCTCTGCCTAGTGGTGAAAGGAAGCAGAGGCACAGAGACATGGATAGAGGTGGGGTTATTAGGCTAAATTAGAAACAGTAGAGCATGCTCCCAAAATGAGTAAAAAATAGAATTGGTAGGGGATAAGACAGTAACAGTGAGAGTGAGAAGATGAGCAATAATTTAGTAGCTTGATGCTAAAAAGCAGATTGAAGATATGAACTGGATTAGAATTAGCAGGGTTATTGATGAAGCTTTGTTCAGTAAGTAAAGCTTCTAATTCAAACTTCCAGTAACAGCATTAACAATTTATTTTCCTATCATGGTATTTTTAGTAAGTATTTAGTTTATATTTACTGCACCATTAATGTAGGGCAAGTGTCAGAAAAAGCAAGACACTATCTGTCTGGAAGTTAGAGATTTTTGTGTTTCTCCTTTGATTGTTGTTTGCCTTCTCTCTTCAGTCTTAAAAGCCTTAAAACATCTGATTAGATGTATCCTTCATGGCTTGAAGGTTTGCAAGCTGCTATATGTATTTGTTACAGAGAATAGTCCTCTGTCTCTATATGTTCCTGTGTTCCTGTCAAAAGGGAAATTTCAGGCATGCTAAGTATGACTTTATAGTTTCCCATGGGGGCATAGTATTTCTAGTTAAGAAAGGATTTTATCATAGAAGCAATAGAAATTATGACCTGGGGTGGTTTTACATGTAGTGTAAACCAGTTGAATTATTTATTCATTTACTTGTACTGATCAAGATAAAAGGCAAAGTTATTTTTTCCTCTACTCTATTCACAGTAAGAATAAATTTCTCTGTGAATCAGTGCATCCAGAAGAACTGAAGTTATAATCCACACCCCATATAATCTACAGGTTCCTGAATCCTATTGAATTCAGTTGGTTTTATATAAAGGCAAAGAAGGAAGGATAAAGTTTTAAAATTGTTCCTCTTCATGAAAAATTTGCTGCTGGATGTCAATCATAGTGTTGATTTGCTCAAACATTGCATTGGCTGTATGCATGTTGTGGGGCAGACATGAAAAATTTTATAATTTTTTGTTTGAATTGGTTTGTGGCTACCACCAAAACTTATCCAGATTATTAATTTTTCTGTCATAATTTTTTAAGGCTGCGAAGCCAACATGAGTCCTGATGTTTTGTGTGGTATGAATCTGCATTTTGCAGAACTCTGGCACATCTGATATGTATGTGTCTGTTCACTTACACAGTTACCTCGGCATTGTAATGTGATGAAGGTTTTGTGTACATGAAAATGCATACAGATGAAATTTTTGTTCCAAAGAGCAGTGATGGGTGTTAGGTAGGCTAGTGAAACGGTACTGTTGCCAGAACATGTTCCCATGTGAGTCTTTAAGCAACTGATGTGGACAATATCTGTTATTGTGTCCCAGGTAGCATGAACACATTGCTGATATTTACCAAAGATGTATCTGAATAAAATTATAATTTTTGCTTCCACTTTTGGGTGAAATTCAAATGTAGAACACTAAAAATGATGAAATCATAGCTGTTATTCAGACTCTAAAAGTTTGAAGAATGTCTAGTGCTTTGGATATTTGAGAAAAATTATATCTGAGTTTTCTTTGCTCATATAAGCAATTCAGGATTGGAGGAGAGGAGGAGAAATAGAAAAGTATGAGAAAGTGAAAGATGATGTGTATGTCCAAGTTAATACTGACTGTTGAAATGCTCTTTACCTATGTTATTCTTTTGGGGCTTGAACTTTGGTTTCAAAGTATAATCAGCATGTATTTCAGTCTTAAAATTTGCTGAGAACATGGAATGTAAATCACAGAAAGAAGACCATGAGCTGTATGCACTTTTCTGTGGAAGAAGCCACTAAGGAGAAAAACCAAATAGAGAATTCACAGAATGGACAAGCAATAACCCTGATCCAGTGCGTTGCAGGTGTCTTCCCCATTCACTTCCCTGTCGAGTGATAGGGGAAAGAAACACTTCCATGAATTCTGCTGCCACTGTTCAGCTGTAGCCATCAGGGAAAGTGTTAGGAACAGGACTCTGGGGACTGCTATATGTGTTATTTCACCTCCTCTTTCTCCAGTCTTTGCTCAGCCAACTGGAGAATTTTCAAGATGCTGTGAATTGAGTTCCCAGCAGCCAGCAGGCCACTTACTGTGCTGCAAAACAGAGCTTCAGGAAGGGAAGGGTACTGCCAGTAGACATGACCAAAATGAAAGCTAAGAGATATAAAGTCCAGGAAAGATGATGGTGTATTTCTAGAGTTGCATATAAAACAGGTAGTACATTTATCTAACTATGAGATACATCCAATGGATCCTGTTTTAGGGGCTGATTAATGAAGCACATAACGTTGGTAGGAGTGTTATGGATCTCTTGTCACTGTAGTGCTGTGACATGTTGTATTGGCTTTCCGTAAGTGGCGATAAAAATAGGAAAAAAGTACCCTCTGTAAAGGAAGGAGATGTCTTGCAGTAATGCTCACTGCTTTTGAAATGGTGTTTGCTAAGCTTAGGTAGTCAGAAGCATACCTAAATAGTGTCTCAGAAGAAACAAGCTTGGATAAAATTTCTTAAGAGTCTTCATAGAGTATGTAATTTATATTCCTTTATATCCCTATATATTTTCAGCTGAGAAACAAAAGATAGTATTATTATGGTTTAAACTTAAGACGAAATGTTTTTCTTAAGATGTCTGGGTTCAGGTGACCCCAAGAATAAGAAAACATGCTATGATGTAATTAAACTACTGCTTTTAAATTCTTACTGTCTGAATTCTCTAGGTCGGAAGCAGGGTGTATTTTGTGTCTCTGGAACAGTACTTTTATTTATATTAATAATTATTTTCTAGAAATACAATTTAGTTCAACCAGAACTACTTAAAATTCTATCTGAAATAAAAAATAATTTAAATGGAAAGCCTGGGAGCCTTCCCAATAGCAAAACCTGAAAGGAATTATTGTATTCCTCTATCCTCCTTTTACTCAGTGATTAGCTCAATCACCTGGGGTATGGAATGACTGCCTGAGGTGATCTGCAGTTATATTAAAGTGCAGCAGTTGGTGGTTTCAGCAATTTCCCTTGGTTAAATAAGCTAAAATCGATGCTTTAAGTGCATCTGTTGAAGATCCAGGAGTATATTTTGGAGCTCAGCCGAAGTAAGGAGCCCAAGGTGTAGGCTATAAGGTACATAAAGGCACTCTGAAATCTATGCTTAGTGGAGACTAGGAAACAGCAGTCCCATTCCTCATTTGGAGTCTTCTGGTCAGAGTCTGTGGCACCTACCTGGTGGATCCAGTGCCCTTAGAGCTGAGTCTGATTTAATTTACAGATCACTCTGAGTGAAAAAAACCCAGTTCCTTGTTATTATTGTCAGGGTTTGTTAAGGAAATAGTTTAGATTTACAGTCTGGATGTAACTGAATGGAGGTGTGTCTAACTTCTGTGCAGGCTGACGCTTGCTGACGCACCCGTAGCATCAGGTCAGTCACCAAATCCCACAGGTAAGTGTTGTGTCTCTGGCTTCAAGCTGGTTTTTGGTGCTTGCTGGTGAGTCACCCCTGGCAGCCCTGCACTGCCAGGATCAACATCCAGCTCTCCTTCCTTGACTTCATAGTCCATTTTCCCACATCTTTGGGAACTGAGCTGGCTTATGCAGGGTTAACTTGAATGTGACCATACTAACTTTTGAGGTGAATTCTTGTAATGCAGGAGTGGTATGAAGATTTTGCCTTCCTGTGGGGGAAAAAAAAAAAAAAAAAAGGTTGTATAGGTATTGAAGCAATTTATAAACAAAGAACTTCTTAGTCCTAGTCACTCTTTTGGTATCTGATTTACAATATATTTTATCAGTACACTTATGCCTGCTGACTATTTAGAATAACAAAATAATATTAACATTGCCTCATGTTTTTGTAGTCAGATTCAGGTTTTATGGTATTACAGAAAGAATGTAAACAAAGCCCTACCTTACACTTGTAACTTTCCTGTTTGGGTGTGAGTGAGAGGAACCTTGAAAAAATTAGTATTGGCACAGATATCTTAATTTAGAAGTATAAAGCCTGCAAAGTATGACAACAGATGCAGTTTTTCTCTGATTAATTTTGGTCCAAAACCTGTGAATTTTCACATTAAAACTCCAAAAATAACTGACCCAAGTAATATGTAAAATGGAGTAAGTTCATTTCTCCATGATGACATTGATTTTAGCAGCTTTTTGATATTAAGAAGCTGTATGAATTAAAACTAAAGGGCCTTGCACTCAATTTTCTCCACTTTCTTGCCAAATTTTTGTGTGGTTTTTTAAGAGAAACAAACTCCTTACTTGCTTGTACAATATACAAAAAATATATGTGATTTGAGAAGAAATGTTAAAAAAAATATAATTCTCTGTTTTGGAGCAATAATACATAACATGATTAAAAGCCTTTGGACTTTAAAGGAAAGATTTACACAGACTTTCAGGCTTTTGGTGAGACCCTTGTGTTCATGGTTAATCTGTACAGAAATGCAAAGGGTAGAATGATTCTTTCCTCAACAAGCACAAAATGAGGAATGTATATTAAGATGCATGGTGTAGCCTCAGTAAGTCTGCTCTCAAGTGTCACGTACACTTCCTTGTCAATAAGGAGATGTGACACACAACACAATGTTTAAATGGTGCTATGAAACCTTAAACAGGACTAGAACTGCATTTCCTGTTTCTCATTATATTTTAATTAAATATTGATAGACAGTTTGTTTACATCAGGATTTTATCCTGTTAAAAGTAATGCCAATTTATGATTATTATTAGTGAAATAGATGGAGCAGTAAGTTGGTGATTAGTGTCAATTTCTCTGTTGACCCAAGAAACCTGATATAAATTGTACTTGTCAGTTGAACTGCTTTGCTGGGCTAGAATAGATTTAGATTAGCTAAATCTAGATTTAGTTGAATAACCCTGAAACATTTTGCTGTATGTACCTTACATACGTATGAACCTTATGTGTGTTGTAATGACTTGTGTGAACTGTGCTATGTAGACAGTGCATAATAAAAAAAAAAATCTGCAAATTATGCAGTGCATAGTTTTAGGTACAAGTCTGAGCTCAGGAACACTGCTTTTGATGTTTTTAATTGCACTCCTGTCTACTGGTTACACTGCATGTTTTAGTTTTTCTCTGACCACCTAATGCATTCCTAACTTTTGTGAGATTTGTATCTCGGTTCTTAAATTACTGAATGAAATAGGAATAAAAAACACCTAAAATTTATTACAGAAAATACAACTCTACTAGCAGTTGGAACTGTTTATCCTATATTTTTTCTAATATCTATCTATTTTTCCAATATCATATCGAATTCTCATCATAATTTTGCAGGAAATAAATCCTGATCTCAATATATTGATTTAAGTAGAAGCCCAGAAGAACTTGAAACACATGATAAAGAGGGAAATCCAAAGCAAACCAGAAAAAACTCTATGAACACAAAATTTCTAATAGAAAAAAACATTTGTCCTTGGCAGATGAAAGTAGTGCTATAACTGAGAGTAGTTTATAATACAGAATATCATTCAACTTCCTCTATGATTGTAGAAACTGTAAAACACAGAAATATTTGTATTGATTGTGTGCTGCACTAATTAAACATCTTGTTCCATGTTACAAAGTGCACAGTAAATAACGATGAAGGAAAGATGAAGTTTTTAACAGAAACCCCACTTTGTTTGTCTCAGCTGGCAAGGGAAACACTATACATCAACCATAATTCTCATAATCCTCAATGAAGTTACTTATGGAAAAATTGCCTGTCCTTCTTAAAATAGCTTCTAAGCTATAGAAGAATAGCTTTTGACAAGCTAAGTCACCTTTACAGTTTAGTCTTTGCTCTTTAGTAATGTAATCCTATTGAGCTGGCTAGATGCTAATGAATTCCTTAGATGTCAGAGATGTGCTGTTAGTTGTCATTTCAGGGTGCACAATCAAGAAGATTGCAAAGAAATTCTCTGATACAAGAAAGTGCTTTGATACATCATGTAAGAAGCAAAAGAAAAAAATGAGAATTTGGGAGAGATTTTGTGGGGTTTTGGTTTTTTTAGAGTTTTGGTGGTGGTGGTGCTTTGTTGTGTTTTGGGGTTATTTTAAGCAAATAAAGTAAACAGAATTTAAAAAAAGCATTTATTTTAAAAGAAGGGTATATTCTAGAGAATTTGAAAGAAGGGTATTAATAAATTGCTGTTATTATCATACACTGATTGGTTGGAAAGGATATATGAAGGTCTTATTTGAGAGTCCAATCCTCAAACAAAGAAGGGAAAACTAAGGTGAGGTAGCTTTTAATGGCTTTGTCTAGCTGAGGTTTCAGTATCTCTAGGGATGGATAGACTGTGTGACTGCCAGTGTGTAACTAACTTGCTTAATGCTTGATGACTTGTGTCTGGCTCTTCTTGGATGCCATGTGTTCCAGCTGCCCACTCATCTTGGTGACCATCTATCAGGCTGGCTTCAATATGTTAATGACTTTCTTGTCCTGGGGATGCCAAAACTGTACATGGGACTCCTAGTGAAGTCTCAGGGGTGTTCTTTAGAAGAGAATAATCCCTTCTCTTGCCCTTTGGTTGCTAATGCAGTCTTGTCCATATTTTTCCCTCTTCAGCACAAGGGCATATTGCTAACTCAGCTTCAACTTGTGAACTTGACTTTCCTGCAGAGCACTCCCTTAGCCAACGGGTGCCCAGGCTGAGCATTTTTCTCTCTTGGCTGCAGGATTTTTGCTTTCCCATTGGTATATTGCTGCTGAGCTTTTTAAGGCTTTTTAATGTCAACCTATATCCAGCCTTAAGATGTGACAAAAGAGCAGCACTGCCCTCAAGGCTGTTGATTATTCCCCTGAGCTTAGTATCTTTTGATGGATAAACCCATTGGCACATATGGTTCATGACTCATGCTTACCTGGATGCTTAATTATTTCTCCTGTCTTAGCCTTAGAGCTGTGTATTAAAAAGGTCTCATTCTTTTACTCTGTGTGATGAACCAAAAAAAAATCTCTAGCAAACCGCAAGACCCCACCACTTTGTTCTTAATGTTCTTCATTAAGCTTCATCTGTGAAAATCTACAGTGACTTTCTTTAGGTGTCTCCTTTCCTGCCCAACAGGGCAGAGATGCAGGGCTTAGGAGAAATAATAGTTATTTAGATAACTAGGCTGGTTTTCAAATGACGGCAAGACAAGCATGATGTGCCCATGAACCATCACTTGGAATAAATCTTGCGAAATAAGTTCAGTCATGGTTTGTTTGGGTTTGCTTTCTTCTGTTGTCAGTGAGCTTTCAATAAATACATAGGGCTATTTTCACCCTTTCTAATTGAAGTATTGTGTTTGTTTTGGTGGGCATACACAGTATGCTGCCCTTAGGGGACTGGCAGTGGGACTCACTGGCTGTGGTGGCCTCTGCCAGATTCTTTGGTTTGTTTAGGAGAGAAGAAACAAGAGTCATTTGTTTGTAGGGAAATGTACAGTTTTTATTATCTGACACTGGCTTTCCTTCCCTTTTCTGACAACCACTTGCTTCAAGCAAACTAAACTAGGTTATCTCCCACCTCTTGTTCAAACTGCTCATGCTAATATGCCTGGCTGCCTACAGCTGGTTAGAGGATGCCTACAGGAGCCTTGCTGCTGGCAGTGGCATGGTGTGGCTGACACAAATGCTTCTGTCATAGCCAAAATGGGTCTCTGCTGCTCAGCCACCAGCAAGTTCTCGTTTCCCTCTTAGGTCCATCACTGCATTTGCTGCAGTCCTTAAACTTGTGGTAACTACACCTCTCTGGCTGAAGCTGTTGGGGTGTGAGCTAGCGAAATTAAATCAGATGTGGCAGCATGGGCTTCACTGTTGGTTTTTACTGCACTACAGGTGCTCCTTCTGGGCAGTGTGCATGCACCTTCTGAATTATGCCCAAAATTACCTGATTTGTAGATGAGAACTTTCTCCCAACTTGATAGGAAGAGGTTTCAACCAACATTCTCACTGTCCCTTTTGAACCATATAGCAACTGCTGCCCCCAACGGGACTGCTGTAGATTTGTATATACTGAGCATGATGTCAAATGATCTGGAATATCCCTTTGGTCAGTTGAGGTCACCTGTCCTGCCTGTGTCACCTCCCAAACTCCAAGCACCCCCAGCTTCTCACCATCATGACAATGTGAAAAGCAGAAAAGGCTATGGCTCTGAGCAAGCTCTTCTCAGCTATAACAAAACCAGCTCCATATTTTCAAACCTGTGTTCAGCACAAATCCAAAACAGCCCCATACCAGCCACTGTGAAGAAAATTAACTCTACCCCAGCCAAAATCAGTACACACCTTTACTGCTCTTGCTAATGTTTTAACATTTTCAAAGTATTTAAATGCATTGACTTTTATGGGGAATGCGTTTGTTACCTGCATTATCATTTACCATGCACCTCCTGTTTGTTCTCGCTCAAACCTGTAGATTAGTAAACTGTGTTCATTCCGGGGTCATTCAGGTTTTTGTGCCCTTTTTTCTGAACAGCACATTTGTAACAATAATCTGTAGGACTACTAGGAGAGCAAAAGAACGAGATATTAAGTATTCTATGCAAATATGTTTAAAATCTATAATTAATTTTTCTAATTAACATTTAACTTATGCTTTTAGAATAATATGAAACTTGGTCATGCTTCTCAAGATGAGTTCTAAAAGATCATCCTCAAAAACATTAGTGAGTATAATTGAAAATTATATGTAAATTGCCTAAAATTTCTTGGAGCAAAAATAAGAGAGAACTGTGGCCAGATGGTGTTTAAAAAGAAAAAGATGCTTAAATTAAGGCCCTCAAAAAACACAAATAAAAGTTAAGAATCTGTCAAAGGTTTGACGTTGGCACAAGGCCAGTGCCCCTATGACGATATACTGTCCCTGGTATCTGCTGTGAGATGTGACCAAAAACAGAGCAAAACAGTTTCTAATTTAGAAAGCAAAAGAAAAAAACTTTATTACTTATAATAGGCAAAGAAGACACATATAGAAGAACATGGAAACTTTAAAAAAAAACACTCTTCCCCCCCCCCCCCCACCAGTTCTCAACCTAACAAAACAAACTGAAAATTCCCCATCACGTTACCACCTTTTAGATAATTAATCTTTAGTCTATTACCACCCTTCTGATAATCAGTACTCAGTTCATTGAGGAGAGATAGGAGTCCTTCTTGCACCACATCGTGGCCTCTTCCTCCATGTCCAGTGCTCTCACCACTGTGCATGGACCAGAGCTGCTTCTAGGGTTTTTCTTTTTAAAGATGCTTTGGTTAGTTCCAAGAAATGACAGCTTCTCAAATTTTGGGACACCAGTCCCCCCCAATATTACCCCCTGGGGCTGAGGGGCCTTGAGAACAGAGCTCTTCCTCTCATCTCTGTTCACACTACTGTTCACTCTTGGCTCCAAGCCAATGCCTCTCTCCAGATACAGCTTCTATGTTACAGGAAAAAAATGAGTCTGTCCATGGCTATACAAAAGAGTCCAGCCAAAGGCCACTCCATCATCTCCTCCCACCTAGGATTCTTTTCAGCATTCTCTGACAATCTTCTACTTGCACAAACTTTCATCATCTTTGTTTAATTCTTTCTATCTTTCTTCTTCAAATTCAGGAGGATTAGCATTTATAAGTTTCCATCATTTACGAAAAGGGTTAAAATCTTGGGCTTTGTTTCCCCAGAACTCTCACGTATCTTTTCTGCTGGGCACTCTTCTCACGCCACCCCCCCCATACTCCTTCGGCCGTGCTGTCTAGTGGTTGATATCAAATTTCAAGGTGACGGAGATCACAGACACGGTTTCTCAGTGTCTCTCTCTCTCCGGGGGGGGGGGGGGGGGGGGGGAAGGGAAAAGAAGGCTGTCTGATGCCTCTCAAGGTTCTTGTACTCTCTCCACCCTTCCATCCTGCAGGATTTTCCTCTCCCCCTCTGTGCCCGAGGTTCCAGGCCTACCTCACCCAGGCCGCATGGCTTCCCCTCCCCCGCCCAGCCAGCCGCTGGGCAGGGGAGATCCCTCCGTCCTCAGGGACTGGAACCAAGAGAGAGCTTTCCGGGGAGCCCTCTGCTTTAACCCCTTGTGTTCTCAGAGGCGGATCCTTGTCCTCAGTGGCCACACCAGGTGCCAGTCTTTAAACCTGAGCACTCATTGGTTTGACCACTGAAGTTCAAAAAAACTCATTTTTTCCAAACTACGACAGAATCTTAAAGCAGACCTCTTAGGTTTGCTTTAGGTTTTCATAATCTTTTTCCTGAAATGTGTTTTTGCTTTTTGTCATTTGACCTGGGAGAGGTTATATGTACTGATGCATATGCTTTTAACCTAAAAAAATTGGAAAAACAGATTAGAAATTCAGTGTTGGCCTTTTATTGTCTTTACATTTGAGTTACCTTAATAAAGTCATACCAAGCTGATGTGCAGCATTGAGTGCTTTCAGCATTATTGAAAAAAGCTCCACATTGAAGACTGAAGTGGACCTAGCAAGCAATATTTTTCTTAAAACTACTGCTCCATTTTCCAATAACGATGAAATCTTAAGGTAAATAAATTTTGATTTGAACGTCTAGCTTAGATTCAAGGCAACTGAGTCTATGCACTGCTAGTATGGATATCCGGGGATGATGGTTGTTATTTTGTTTTAGAATTAGCTCCCTTCCTTTCACATTTTCCTCCTCCTTAGTGCTCTTCACGACACAATTGCCAGTTTCAAATGAGCCCTTGTCATGTGGAGCTGAACTCCCACCACATCATTGCATGCAGTAACAACTACAGTGAAACTTTAATTCAGTCTTTGGCATTCAACCTATCATTCTTTGTAAGGTAAATTTGTTTCTTTTTGTGGGCAATC
The DNA here is from genome assembly GCA_032173965.1 of Sitta carolinensis. NCBI lineage: Eukaryota > Metazoa > Chordata > Aves > Passeriformes > Sittidae > Sitta > Sitta carolinensis. The sequence goes on from CM063284.1 coordinate 81,370,453, forward strand.
TGGAGTGTTTATTCCACATATACAGTTGCAGAGATCTGTCATTAATTTGAATTTACTGTTCAAATTGACTCTGTATTTTCATTTCCCAATGAAAGCATGTTACATTCTCTGCCATATAAATATAAACATAAATTCTCTACCACACAGGTATTGTCCTGACATAGCAAATTAACATTTTATATTTTCTACTTGTGAGACAAATGGAATGAGAGACAGCTTAAGAAATATGAGGACACTTGTTTTAATCATATTTGAACTATGGCAAGTAGACTATTTCATACCGGTATATTTCTATATCTAAAAAGTAGTCATCCTGATAGGTGTGTATATCAGGACTTTGATATATTTTGTTCTATCCTTATACCTAAGGTTACATAAAACAATCCTGGATATGGTGCATTTTTTCAAAATACATGTCTCTTTCTGATTTTATATTTTAATGAAGGTTTGAGCAATGAGCCTCGAGGCTCATGTGACTCTAATCTGGATTTTGTAACGTGTTTGTTTCATTGTCACATGATTCTCCCAGCGTCCTGCAGGTTAAAAGTACGCACATCCCAGGGATCTGTGGGTAAATATGTGATTCAGAATCAAATATACTCAACTGAAAACAGCCCCCAACAGGTCCCAACAAAGTAAGGGTGCATGACCTAGCTGGTTAAGTGTGTTATAGTACGGGAAAAGAATGACTTATCTCTTAGAAAGCTTAAGTCATGCTATATGAGAATAAATAAAGGCAGTATTAACTCTGATTTATGTATACGGGAAATAGACAAACCCAACCATAGTTGGGGTTTAATCCCTGACAATGACTAAGCCCCAGACAGCTGCTCCTTCACTCCTCACATCCACTCCCGGAGGGATAGGGGAGAGAACTGGAACGGTAAAAGTGAGAAAGCCCATGGGTTGAGGTAAAGACAGTTTAACAGGTAAGCATGCAAGCAAAGCAAGACGAGGAACTCATTCACCTCTTCCCACAGGCAGGCAGGTGTTCAGGCTTTCCCAGGAAAGCAGGGCTCCATTCCTTGTAACAGTGACTTGGGAAGAAAATGTTTTTGCTCCATTTACCTTCTTCTTCCTACAGCTTTATATACTGAACAAGATGCCATATGGCATGTAATGTCCCTTGGATCAGTTGGGGTCAGCTGTTCTTGCTGTGTTCCCTCTCAACTCCTTGTGCATCCCCAGCCTCCTCTCTTGTGGGCTGAGGAGAGGAGCAGAAAAAGCCTTGGCTCTGTGTAAAAACTGCTCAGCAATAGCTAAAACATTCCCAAGTTATCAGACCTATTTCCAGCACAAATCCCAGACAAAGCCCCATATTAGCTGTTAAGAAATTTAACTTTTTTTTTTCCAGCTAAAATCAGCAAAAATGTCAGCCCAGCAACAGGAGGGCAACCCTGTTCTCCACCAGCAGTGTCACATTGTTCAACCAAAATTAGAACTATAGAGTCTTAATAAGATCTCTATTGACAGAAAAGCAGACTAAATTTTTTAAACTAGGGGACAAAAACTATCAAAAGTATATTGTTGCATACAAATGGACCTAAAATATTGTGTTTAGTAGCTAATAAAATTTTCCTTAAATTGACTAGTTGCTTGGTGAAGGACAAAACCCTATTATTATTATTAGGAAGTTAAATCTTGGCATGTATTCTTACTTGAATAAACAAGATATTGCTTATGTAGCATTAAAGTACCTAATACTGGAAAAGTACTCCAAGCAAGTTGCCATCATCCTAAGAAAACATGGGCAATAAGACATCTGATGGAAATGAGATGCAAATATAATCAGACTGACAACAGAAACCAGTCCCTTTCCTCTATTTACTTTCCATTTTTCAGAAAAAAAGAGAACATGAATATTGAGCTAAATGTCATTAAAAGCTCAGAGAATAATCATCTAGAAATTTGTTAAGAGGGTCATCAGGAAAACACAGAGAGACTTCTGTAAAAGCCACATTTTAGAGCTGTTCTAATAATTCTTACTTCTTCAAGCTTACTCATTGGTGGACAAATTAGTCCATCATTGTCTCAAAATAGGGTTGCTGTCAGGTGCATTTTATAGGCTGATGATCAGTAAAGAAATATTTAATTGATAGATCTCAGTAAGGTCTCTGTTTTTTGGAAAATATTTTAACTCTCTTTTGTAGGTGAGATAATTAAAGCATGAAGGAAGCAAGGGAGTTTTGCAGTAAGTCAGCAGGAGAGTTGAAAAAGGGAAGATGAAGTTTTTTTGATTTTCAAATTAATGCCCTGGCTACTGTGCTATGAATTAATTTCTACTGAAACTGTGTCCCATGCAAAATTTCTACGAAGTATAAAGTGAAAGCCTTTTATAATAGCCCAGAATTTCCTTCTGATTCCCTTTCAAATTGTCTCACCTTTGCTCTGTGGGAGTTGTTGTCCTGATGAGATTTTTCAAATCCCCTGCTGTTTATTTCAGTTGTGGAGCAAAAGTAATGTAATTTTAATTATAAGACCAGTTCTACACTTTGATTTCAAATTCCAAATATCATGTGCTTCTAGATATAATTCTGTTGGATTCCTGCAATTTACAAAGTTAAGTTGTTTGCAGTAGATTTGACTAGTCCTTCACAGTAGTTCCACTTTATAGTTTCCTTCAAGCTTCTGTAAGGATTTCTTGAGCCAGTGTCAGTATCACTTTATGTTTTGCTGTTCAAGATTAAATTCTCTTCTATTGGTTTGCCTAATTCTCGTTTTTTGAAATTTTTTTTAAATATTCTAGAAAATCCTAATGCAACCAGGATGTTTGATTGTGCTCTGTGAAAAGAATAGTTAGTCATATTTGGTTTGAGCTCAGTGACTGACATTTTTTGTCATGTGACACAGCACTTAAATTACCATCAGTGAATAGCTACTCCCTATTCATCCACTGCATGCTGCTCTTCATTTTACAGATTTCTCTTGTATCCCTTTTATCATTCCTTCTCCTCTCTGCAGCATCTAATTATGTTCCTTTGTGGGGTTTTTTTTTGTTTTTTTTTACACAGAGGTGTTGTTATAATTTTTTTTCTTTTTATAGTAATAGTCTATTTGTTGAATGCAGAGGAACAGATAATTCTGGATTTGAGCACAATAATGATATATACTATGGCCTACATAATAAGGGTCTCTGTTTTGTGCTCTACTTATTTCCCAAGGTTCTTTTGTCTTTCTGGTCACCAGTGAGTATTTTGCCATTTGTTTCCACAGAGCTATCTGCAGGGAATATAAGACCTCCACCCTGAGAACAGCAAGCTCAATTGTTACTGCGTGTGCAGGCAGGCTTTCCCATTACATCTCTCTATTGACAGTGAATTTCAGCTGATCTTCTATTGCCCAGTTGCTCATCATCACAAGATCCTTCTGCAACAGCTGACAAACTCATGAACTTTTAGAGCACCAAGGAAATGTTAGATGCAGGTAAACTTAACTACTTGTTTAAATGCAAGGATTATACAAACAGTAATGTGTGTCCTTTCATGTCAGTTTCCCATAGAACTTCCTGGATGTGGATGGACTTCTTTAGCTCCCACTGCTGCTGAAGAAGGTGCTAATTTTTATTTAGTTCTACTCTGTTGTAAGCACAGCATTGTCTGAACTTCTCTGTCCATCACAGAGTGCCTTGAGTGTATGATGGGAGAAACTTTGATAAACATAGTGTATGTATTGGCCAGGAGGCTGGATATTTTGTAGCCTCTGAGGAGCTTTGGGAAGTATTAGGTCAATGTGCAAATTGCTGTAGTCAGGGCTGTGCACCTCACTTGCTCCTTCCTGCCTCAATAATGGAGCCTATTTTCAGTCAGGCACTGAAATTGAAGGTGAACTGCATCATGATAGCGAGGGAAAAAGCAGAAAGTGGTGCATGGAGTACATTTCAGTAAGCTGAAGGGTTACAATGATGTGTCCATCATTGCTTTGGGGGGCTGATGATCAAATACTGCCAAGCAAGTGTCGTGTCTCACAAGCTCTCTTTACTAAGACTGTACATCAACCATATTATTGACTAGACAAATGGCAGATTTTAGGGAATAGGAGTAAGAGATTCTTTCAGGATAGTCCTGTGTTTTATCATGAAGCCTGTGCATGTAATGTAATTCCAGTAGCTGCTCTGTGGGAATCCTATCACGTGCCTAGGCTTAGGTGTTTTGGGCAATTTTAAGTGTCTTCTGAGCTCCTACTTCCAGCTGCTAGACCACAAAGGTTTCCTGGAGAGCCTGTATTATTTTTGCCTCCCTCCTTTCTGAAACAATGATTCCTTCAGAACAATATGAATTACTGTGGAGACTGAATAGTTACAGCCAATTCAGTTGCACAGAATACTTATAGAGAAAAAAAGCTTGATGATGATTCTATAGTAACAGAAAAACACAATTCAGGGAACACCCTTAATGCAGGAAAACACTTGTGCATTAAAGTGGATATTTAATTTATATGAAGCAGAATATTTTTCATAAGAATGATGAGATTTAGTTACTGTGATAATTTTCCTCAAAAGACATCTATGACATTTACTTGAGTAATTTTCCTCCCTGCACTCCCCAAATCTTCAGTTCCAGTGAGCAGCTTTTCCTCTTTAATGTGAAGAAGGAAAATAATCCCCTTATTCTGGACAGGAACTGACTGGGAATTCATTCAATAACTGGAAATTCATGTATAATTCTTCCGAATTTTCATAGTGAGTGTTCTCCTCTGAGCATCATACCACATTTTTCTGCAACAGTTGTAACAAAAGAATCCCTTCAGATTTATTTTCAACTTTGTGTAAGTTCATTAAAAACATAGCTTTGAAGATTGCAATGTCCTGTTGTTCAGAACAGTGGGAAAAAGACTCCATTTATGATTTATGATGACTCCATTTCCAGTCAGAGAAAAAAAAATCTTCATTTTCCCATATAAGATTTCAAAGGGCAGGGTTGTTTTTTTTTTTTTTTTTTGTTTTGTTTTGTTTTGTTTTTTGTTTTTTGGGGGTTTTTTTAATTATTATTTGGATGCTTTTCTTTCCTTTTTTGTTGTGTTTTTTGGGTTCTTGGTTTTGTTTGTTTTTTGGGGTTTTTTTGTTTGTTTTTTTTGTTTGTTTGTTTGTTTTTTTGGGGGGTGGTTGGAGTTTTTTTGTATTTTCACAGATTTTAGAAAGATTATACCTCTGATTAATAAATTTCAGTGGTTGGTCAAAAGGCTTCACTTCTAAAATTTTTAGCTACACCAGACACAAAACCAATTCTGTGTTGCAATTTATTGGATGCAATCTGTTACATTGCTTACTGCTAAAAACCAAAAAAGATATTGCTAGGAAAAGATATTATGACTGAATTTACCTTCACAACTCTTCAGCAACTTCAGCTGTGGCAGAGTATGTTTTGCAAACACAAAAGCTTTCACACCACCATCTTGTTTGTTTGTTTGTTTGTTTGCTTTACTTGGTCTCTGCACAGCACAAATCATGTCATGGTTTCTATAAAATCAAGCAACAAAAAGAACTTGGGTTGTATCTGCCCAAATACTTGAGATAATTTAGCTTCTCTGGCTAAGAGTGGGGAAAGAAGGTATTACAAAAAGAAAACAGTTCCATTGCTCTGTGACAGAAACTGGTTGTAAGGTAGGTAGCTGGGCTCCATTTAAGTTTATTCCTTGTCCAAGTGTTTATGCAGATCTCCTGTACGCAGCATTAGTTGCCTTTTACAAAGACTTCCTTCAAGAAAATTGAGAATTTTAGTAAATGGTTTGTGGCTGGTCAAAAGTTAAGTTTCAAATCTTACCTTCTTGCCCCACCCTGGGAGCTCAGGGAATTAGGCACGTGTTACCAGATAGATTCTACGGAAAAGAAAGCTGGAGTACTGAGAGGTTTAAGTTCCCAGCAAATCAGTCACAAATTTAAAATGAGAGCCTGTTATTCCAAACTTGTTTGTTCAATCTATGATAAGTTTGGTATTAAGAGCAGAGAATAACAACATTTAACCCTGGGCCTTCATTTGCTCTTGTTGATAAATATCTTCGAAAATATCATTCCAGGATGTTCAGTTGTTCTGTCCTTGTGCCTTTTAACTCTGAAGCTTCTCAACACAGAGACAGAAGAAGAGAAATGGTTTTACCTCTGTCTCAGGAAGCAAGTTCTGACAGGTGTCTGTCTCTATATCAGTAACTTATTAGCAGAGGCAAGCTGAAGTCAGGAGCTATTCCTAAGTAAGAGTTGCAACCATCATAAATTTATGTCAGCAATGAAGTTAATGAGTATATTCTTTCAATAGCCCATGGAGAGAACATTATGTACAATTACTTGCCTTTGCAACTAACAACAAAATATGACAGGGAAAACATTATAATGGAATCACATAAAATTCTGTTCCAAAAACCTCTGACATCTTTGCTGTAAGGATTTTTTTTTTCTCAAAGTATTTAGAAATTGCTACTGAGAAGAATTATAAGATGGGTTTGAATACCTAGAAATAAACTTTGGACAAATGGATAGCTTTTGATCTCTCTTACCAGCTAATGACTTCCCTGCATTTATTCTATGAAAAACATTATAGCTAATTATATTTGTTAAATAATGTAATAAATTTATTTTATATCAGGATTATTTTTGGAAGAAATTTTGGTTTGGCAAGTCAAAGAAGAATATTTTACTTTAGTCTTCACCTGTAGACCAAGCTTAAAAATAACTATTAGGCTGTATAGTATACAAAATAGCTGAAATTAATGAAAAAATTTATAAATTTGTGTATACTCCTTCTGAGATATTATCTTAGAGGTTTTTCCAAACTGAATGTTTCTTTTTTTCTCACTCAGCCTGTTTGAGGAGTAGAAGATAAACATCCTTAAGCAGACAGAGGGCAGTTTGCAAAACTGGATGATATACCCACTGTCTAGGTGGAACATCATGCTTTAAAACTGTGCCCTCTCCGCAGAAGAGTCATCTGTCACCAGCCTCTGAACTGTTGCCTGGATGAAGACCTTTTTATTCTTATTGTGCCCAGGTCCAAAGCCTTACAGATATTCCAAGCTGAATCATTAATAACGCAATCACTAGGAAAAGGAAATTTAATTTTACCTCAAAGTGCTGACATATCAGGTTCCTCAAATCATAACTCTGAAAACATTGCATCCTGTATAATCTCTTCTGAGTGCCATTGCATCAAAGGCACTGCACTGAGTTACAAGCCCTTTCTTATACCTTCTGGAAGTCATCTCTCTTCTTCCTTGATATTTTTGCTTTGACTTTTGTACTTTTGAGGCACTACTTCCTTGCCAAACACTTTATAGCTGTATTATGTTGGGGTTTGTCGTGTGCCATTCAGCTTGGAAGAGGAGATTAATGTGTTGTTCCTAAATTCCTTCTCCTTGGAGGAAAGGCTCTCAGTCCTTCTGCTCGCAGTGAGAAAACGGACCAGAATCCTTCAAACTGGACATGTCAGCATGAAGGCAAAGCTTCTGATACTATGGCAGGCCATTCCAGTTCATATATTTATTCTCCCCATTTCTACAAAGCAAAATAAGATGTGATTCCAGAACAAAGGAAACATGGAAAGAGTAGAGAGCTGTAGTCCCTGGAGCCCTTAAGCCACCCATCCTATGTGATGCTCTTTGACAGGTCTAATATTCTAAATCTCCAGTGCCATGAAGTTGGTCTTTATTCATCCCTGGATAGAAAAGTTTAGAGCAGCCTTCTCTTGTTCTCAGAAAAGTGGCCAGAGTGTGGCATCAGACTTAAGAGGTTTATAACTTGACTTTCTTCAGACAAAAAATTACAACAGTACCAGGGTAGATAAAAGAGGGTGGAGTGAGTTGTGGGACACAAGATGGTCTGCACTGGGAATGGTTTTGCTTTATGATGGGCTAATGCACTTTTGATGTTTCTGCCTTTCCGTCTCTGTGTGATCCTTAAGATTTTCTCATAGATCCTGGCATTAGACAGCACATCTGCAGAACGATGTAGATAGTTGGTTCTTGCATTTTTTATCACATTTTGTTGTTTTTTGGTTTGTGTGTGGGCTTTTTTATACGTGTTGCTATTCCTTTCTGTTTTTAAAAGCTGATGAATACCACCTCTACTTCCCAGCTGTCTGAGTTCATACAGCTATGCTTGACATTTTCAAATATGACATAGAATGTTGGTCTCAAATCTAGATGACAAGTGTAAAACAACTTCTATTTGTGTCATGGACCAGGTACAGATGCCACCCAACTACCTATTCTATGAATGCACACCAGTAAACATAAACTATGAATGCAAAATTTTGCACGCTGTGAAGTTCTACTGATGCTGGCCTGATGAACATCAAGGCCCATCTTCACAGAATGCAGTGAGGAATAAACTGGCTCACCAGTCTTTATTGTATTTTCTCCTTGAGAAAGAGCTTGGAGTTGGAAGAGACACTTAGACTGAAAATTCTATGAAAAATTTCTTCAGAAAGGAGATTCCTGTCTGGAACTCTATTGACCCCTTTTATTGACAATTTGGAGAACTTGGTGTTGGTGTAGGCTGGGGATTCAAGTAAGCTGTTCAATTAAGGGCGAGAGTTTGGGCTCCAGCTGCAGAATGGTTTAGACTAGTCTTTTAAAAAACCCAAGATAATAACAAAAAAATTCCAACTGCAAGTGAGTAGTATTATAAATCACCATTTGCTGTTCACTCCAGTTTTGTGGTTGTTTCCATAAAAAGACAGCACTGTCAAAAGCTACAATTTTCAACAAAATTTGAAGAGAACCCAGTATTTTCCAGACTTGAGAGTTAATATTAAATGCTATTAGTTGGTAGCTTTAGTCAACTGCAATAACTTGAACTATTCCATTTTGAACTGCAAATAAGTATTTTGCTGTGGCAACTTAAATATTTTAGTGATTACATCCCTTGTTGCCATATCAGTTACTGGAAGATCATTAGATGTTTTGTGTCCTGTTGGTTTGTGAGTGATTAATAACACCAAATTGGGAAGTCCCAAGGCATTCTCTGGCATCAGTTGAATGTTCGCACTTTCTCACAGTCAGGAAATCCTGGTGCTCTGTCAGTACTTCTATTAAAGTACTTTTCTTTCCTTGTTTTTTGGTGGTGGAAAATATATCCTAAATTTTTCTTCCTTTAAAACAGCATTTCACTTAAGTATTTCCCTGGTGAACATCTGGTCTGCAGTCCTGTTGCTCATGTTCTCTCATTCTTCTGAGTGTTGACAAATCAGCTTTGACACCACTTCCATAAGTAGCTAAATCTTGCATGCAGGTGATTCCCTTAGCTTCAGTGTACTTATTTATTTAGTCAAAATTAGATATTTGCTGAGGCCTATATAGGTTTTTTTGTTGGGTTTTCGCTGTAAAAGTTGTAAAATGAGCAGTTGAAGTCAATCATCAAAAAATTATGTCAAATAAGGAGCATGGGTTTGGGCTTTAAAAACTCAATGACTTTCTCTCCTAAATTTTATGGAAGTTATATTGTGAAATAAATCTTCATTAAAATATAGAGCTACTTAGTAACACCATATAATTTTGTTGTTTCCTATTAAAGAATTTAAAACTTTTGATGAAGTTTTTTTTTTTCTTTTTTTCTATGGGTTATAAAAGCAATTGCATTCTCATGAAAACACTGAATTATTGTTATTTCTTGGGATCAGCAGCAGAAAAATAATAAATGCCAAATAAAATCCAGAGATTTTTCTAAAATTTCAATTTAGGAAGAAAAATAATACTTCTCTTATTAAAATAATACTTCTCTTACTAAATTTTCCTGTGGGTCCTAGCTCTAGAGCTGTGTCCTTGAAGTCAGATCTTGAAGTCTGCATGCAGTTCAGTTCCCTGTCTCTCCAAAGGAGTTCTCTGGCTGTGTATCCATCAGGGCAGGCTTTCCCACATGCATTGTTTTCCACTTCACATCAGGGGTGCTTCTGCCTTTCTGCCATGATCTCCTTTGTGCACTGCACAGTCTGCCTACCCAGCTTTTTTGGCAATCTGCACTCTGCTTTGCCCTAAGGCAGCTCTGGTCTGAAAGTGCTGTGCAGGGGTGTATATCATCAGCACTTTTTGAATTGGAGCTGCTTTTGTCCACCTTGGCATGATTGCCAAAAATTCTTTCAGACAGCCCAGCTGTTTATTAGTGTGCAAGGCCTGAGTCTCAACTTTAGCTTTTCAGGGCTCTGTTGGAGGGGATTAGAATTCAAAATTTGGGATGTGAACATTATTCATGTTTAGTTTTAATCACATTTACACTGCTCTTTTCATAACTCATCTAGATTAATTGCAATGAGGTCAGTCAGCAGCAGGGAATATGTTCTGAACAAGGTAAAACTTCACACCTTCCTGCTTGGAAAAGGGCAGAGTATCACAGAGAGCCATAAAATCAGGACTGGCATGAAAAATGGGAGTGTGAAATAATTTAATCACTGTTTTTCAAAACAGAGGGACTCAAGTCAGTCAATGGAACTATTTGATTTAAAAATAAATTAAGTACTTTTTTCACACAATGTACCATTATGTAGTGAATTAATTCCCAGTGTAATCTTGAGAGGTCTAAAAGCATAAATGGGTTTCTAAAGCAATTCCATGAATTTAAAAAGAATAACTCAATTGGTGACTAGAAGAAAATCTGTTCTGGGTGCAGATTCAGAAGGCACATGTCTGGCTACTGTATAGATATACATAGACCTTTTTTATAGCAATCTGCAGACATTTTCAGCTGGCCACTTTCAGAGGAGAGGATCCAGGCTCAGCAGACCAGTGTCTCACTAATGTAGTTTTTGTGCTTCCTGAGATGCATGGGGGTATATTGGGAGACATGTGGACTCAGAATTGTTTGCTTTAAGGCTTCTGGGGAGGAAATGTGATTGCTCTAAAATGTTAACATAATCAAGAAAAAGTCATTACTTGCCGCCAGCTTTCTCATCTTTCCCAACTTACACTGCTAGGGTTAAAAATTGGTAATGCTGAATAACTTACCAATACCAGTTATCATTTCTATATTCAAGGTATATATATTCAAAAACTAGTGTATTCAAAACATAATTCACCTTGATTTTCAAAGTGTGCTTAGGCACCCTTGAAATCTTCAGTAGCACATTCAACTAGGAAAAAATGAGGCCATGACACAATGGAAAGTGAAGGTTTCTTCGTGGGAGTTTATTTTCTTTACTGTGCATTATTACTTTTCTATTGTATAATTCTAAAGTGTCTAGAATTATCCTCTGTACATTATGAAACAAAATGCTAGCTCTGTGAGGTTATTTGTCTGTTAATAGGAAAGACTTCCAAGAAGGATCTAGGCGAGCCAGGGATGTTGGAGTGCAGTTCATCACTGTGATCTGAAAAACTCTGCTTGTGGTAAGGCAATCCCAGAGCTGCCTCAGATAACTGCCTCTGAGGCAGTGGCCCCTTCTGCTGACGGGAGCAATCAGTGTCAGTCTCGTCTCCAGAAGTGCCTCGCTGACTTGGCTGGCCTGGAACACTGAACAGAGCGGTGTCTCTCCCGGTGTAATCCCTGACCTTGCCAATTGCTCAGACAGGCTTCTCTCCTTGTTTGTGCCAGTGCCTAACCCCTGCCTCAGAGCTTACTGCTTGCTGGGGCTTTCCCGTAAGTTACTGGTTACAACACCTAACCAGGAAAGAGAGGCCATGGGCTCTGCTTTTCTCCTTGTCCTGAGGGCATTCCCCCACTCTCAGGGCTTGCCTGGATGTTAGGCTGCCACCTGCACTGAATGCAAGCATTTCCCACTTCTCCTGACAAGCTAGGACACTGGAGAAGGAAGGAATAAAAAAATTCTTCTAACCATACCAGAAAGCATGGGGGGACATAGTGCAATATTTCAGGTAGTTGACTGAACAATCTGGATCTTTGGACTCCAACCACCATTCACAAGATCCTCAGTTTTCTATTCGTGGACTCTTTATGTATTTTGTTTTAAAATAGTCACTGGATAAAATCCTTTCAATGTTCTTTAAACATTTGCCTTTCATGAAAGCATGAAAGAGAAATTTGTAAATATATGTAAAAATAATTAGGGTTATTCTCTGTAATGACCAGTACTTAAAAAAATATATTAAGTACATAGTCTCACTATCAGAAATAAAGTTTACCGCAAAGAAATATGTTTCTAATTGATCTTCTCTTTTATTAATACTTAACTAGCTGTTAAGTTGTGGTGTGTAGTGCTTACAATAAAGAGTAGAGCTATATTTCTTCTGATACAAATTCTACAGCCCTCAGTTTACTGTGTGTGTCCTGGTTCAGCAATGTATGCTAGTTAGAGAGAGTGATGGCAGAAACATACAGAAAATCTGCTGTCTTGATGCATGTATTTCTAGCGATGGCTAGGGCAATAAAGTAGTGCCAAGGCTCCATGAAATGAAGATAAATTCATCCCTCTGCTTTTCAGGAAAACTAGAGTTTATCTTCATTCTGGCCTCAGCCTTTCCAGTTGTTGACCATCTGGATGTAAAACCACATGATTGTGTCCGATATTGTATATACTTATATATTGGTGTAAGAACATCTTAGCATATATAAAGATGTGCTAGATCTAGTCTAGTCTATGATCAGTTATCTGGAATATTTATTTATCTTTTCCAGAAAAAATGAGGGTGTAACTCAAACACACAAAATGAAGCTTTTAAAGATTTTTTCGCTTGTAATAACAGGGGCTTGGACATTTGTTGGTTGAATAGTTCTGAAAGGAGAATGAAAGGTATACTTAGAGTGGAAAGGTCTGAGACATCAAACGACACTTGTAAGCAATAGAGGATACTGTAAAAGGGAAAATTTTATTACATTCAGAAAGATCAGGCACCTTTGTGAGAAATAAAAAGTGAATACTATGGAAGACAATGAACAAAAAATATTAGAAGAAAATTAAAGGGAAAGGTATACCTACTAAAGGCAGCAAAGAAAATACTTATTGAACATCTTTTACTTTTTTTCCCTTTAACACTATTTAGACAAATAAAAGGAGTTCAGACACCAAAGCTAAGTTTCATGCTATTCTTTTTGAAAAAGGAGGTGGGAGTCAAGATGAGTTTGAAGACCAAAGAAAATCAGGGCACTAAGAGAGACTAACATAGAAAAGAGCATACATAAAATGGAATAATAATAAAAGGGTAGGGTTTTTCTTTCCTTTGATACTTGAGAAGAGTACTTAGGATTTTTAAATAGTCTGTATAACTAGCAGTGAGAGCAGTAGTGAGCCTTAGTAATTGAGCTTCTCCATTTTCTTGTTTTGAAAGGACATTAGAAGCAACCCAGTTCCCTGACTTGCTTCAGTACTTTATAAATCTCTACACAGAAATATATGCAAGGCCTATGGAAGACTGCTTGTTCATCAAATGGGGACAAAAAAAAGAGTGGTTCATGGTTCAGGTTATGGTATCAAAGCACATATCAGCTCTCCCTGAGAGAGCAGTGGCTTTATGGGCCCTCTGTGTTGCCTTGTTACAGAAAGTTGAAGCATAGGGACTGGAGATGTTTTTCAGAAGGTTTTCATGAAAATAGAAATGGTGAAAAGCTGAACCAGCACCATTCACTGTTTAAAGACTTCCTGTCAGGATGTTCTTGAGTGAATGCTTAATTTTAAGTATGCTTAGAACTTAGATATAGCATAGAAAATTTAGAAAATAAAGCAAGAGATTACTGGGAAAGCAGACAGACCACAGGACAGGAAGGAGAAGTAAGCTGTCATGTGCCATTTTAGGGAGTTGTTTGAACTGAAGGACAAATGCAAAATATATTGTAGCCTTAAATAATTGTTCATCAAAACATACAAGAAGATAAGAAGATTTTATTCCTTGACTTTTTCTTCCTTTACAAAGGAATTTTCATATCTTGGAAAAGTTTGTGTGTTTTTTTTTTTTTTTTTTTACTGAGGTCTATGCTGTAAGAACTGGAGGCAGTACTTATTAAATGAAATGGGATTGTCTGGCTGGATATAAGGTTGGTTTGTGTTTTGTTTTCTTTTGTGGAGATTGCCAGATACTGGAACAGGTTGTCCAGAGGGGCTGTGGAGTCTGTGACCCTGGAGGTTTTGGAAACCCTGAGATACTTATGTGAATTCAATGTTAATTTTGATTTGTGGAGGAAGCTGGATCTTCTGAGGTTTCTTCCAAACTCAGTTATTCTGTGAGTCTGTTTATTACATCTCTGTTCTCTATCATGCAGGAAAAAAGTAGGAGGGGGACTTCGTGGTTGTGTCTGCACTTGTATCTTAATGGACTTTACATGCTTTTAAAAACAAAACAACAAAAAAAAAAGTTAAAAAAAAGCAACTGTTACTGTGACGCAGATAGAAACACAGCAACACACACAACAGGTGTTCAGGCAGAGAAGAAGAAAGGAAGTCTCTAGTTTATTGTTGATCTCGTATCTATAAGTTTCTGGACAGTGATCAGAGATGGACAGAGAAGTTCCCACCTCTCCATCTTCACTGGTCACTTGAGAAGTCCATCAGGTGATATCTTTTCACAAAGGAATGCAAACATGATTCTTGTTTATCTTACAATTCATGAGAACCGACTCCACTATACTAAAACAAATCAGAAGGCTTATTTTCAGAGACAACAAGCAACATTCATTTTCCCATAATTTATGATTATCCTTGGTTCTCATACGTAAAATAAAGGCAGAATTAGAGACTATTTATTGCTTAGGGTTGATTTATCCTTATCCTAAACCCACTGCAGACCTCAGAAGTCTTTCTTTGAAGAGTTTCTCTGTAAAGGCCTGTTACAGCAGCCTAGAAAATCAAAGGATAACAATTATGGAAAACTTTAATGGCACATTTGTGGTAGTGTTGGTTACACATCTGGCTGACAATGCCACTGCTGGTGAAAGTGGTCCCATGTGCCCTCTTTGCTTGCATGAGATTATCAACAATGCTATTTTGTAGAAGAGAACCTGGCAGGCAAAAATGAAACTGAAAAGACGTTAAAGGCTGATAATAGAGTAGATTATCTTATCAGAGCTATCTGATTATGTAGAATATCACAGATCTAGTGACCCCGACTTAAGAAGATACTCTGATAGTGCATATCCTTGATAAGCATTTCCTGTGGCATGTTTATGAAGCAACAAACAGAAGAAAATATTAAAATTTCCTGAAAAAAACCCCTCAAAACCCTTAGAAAAGAGATTATTGGAAAAATACTGTATGTGTTCCTTGCTGTGTAATTTATAAGGACTTAGACTGGATAAGGAGTTGGAGACTGTCACATGTGAAATGTCTCAGCTGGTAAAACCTGAAGCCGATCTTGCTAAAGAGCTGAGTAAGTCACTAAGTGCTTTTCTTTTCAGAATGTGGGTTAGTGAAATCACACACTCTTTGGCATTAGTTCCCAGTGCATAAAAAGCTTCTATTTATGGCACATTAACATAGATGAACAACTGGGTTGAGAAAGAGGATTAAGTGTAGGGTTTTGTAAATTTTATTACAAATATGGCATACCTAAGCACTTAGCACTAGGAGTCCTGCATAATTGCATGATAGGTTTTGTCAAGGACTGGTCCAGAAATACCCCTATATTTTTCCTAGGAAAGTTTCAAAAGTTTTTCCTTCCCCTTTTCATCTCTTTTTCTCTGAAAAAGTATCTCCACAGTTTGAAGTTGCTCTTTTGTTGAATTACCTTTCCCTCAATAAAGCTACCACTTCGTATTTACTGTTAGTGAAACCATTGCTGTATTTTTCAGTTGAAACCTAGAGGATGTCTTACCAAAGATCCTATTTTTCTGGTAGAATATTTTTTGATGAAAAATCATTGATCAACTTTAGTTTTTATGTCTTTCTTTAAAGCAGCAGTATTGACTAGCTACTCGTGCTCGGCTCTGTAGAAAAATAACTATAGCAAAAACCTATGTTCCTTCATAATGGAAAGGCTGGCTGTATACCAATCAAATTTCAGATTAAAATTTTAAATTTTTTTGTAAATAAGAGTTTGATTATGGATCAGAGGCAAAAAGCAAGAATGGCAGGCCCAAACAACAGTTGTCTTATCAAGGAAGAGGGTAAGTCACCCTCAGTCTTACTAGAACTACAGTAATTTCTTCGTCAAATATTGCTATTTAATCCAGGATCACTGTACAGCTGTGAAAAACTACAGCCACTGTATAGAAGATCTTTTACCAGTGGTGCTTTCTGATTTGGAAAGGCTGAAATTACTTAGAGATGAGAGAATAGAGGGTACGATTATCAAAAAGGAAATCTGCAAGCAGTTCAGCATTTCTCATTATACCTTTTTTTCACTCTTCTAGGAAATACAGTTGTAGCAACAGATATTGATCTAGCTTTTGACACAACTTCTAGTTTGCTGCTAGACTGAATGTTGTGGGTTTCTTAATATGTGGTGGTGTTGATCTTTTCACAATAAGGTTCAGTTTCATTTGGCAAAAGGTAGCACTTCAACTAGACTGAACTTTGGGATGTGTCAAAATGTAAAGCCTGAGGGGCCTTTTGCATGTTTATGTTGCTTTTGCAAACATGCACAATGCCAGTTGTGCAAAATGTCCCTTCTGCCTGAGGCTGGACAGGAAACTGCACCCTGTCTTCCTACGCTTGGCTGTTCTAATCCACATTTGTGATTGCCAAGTGTGATTACTGCAACATGTTGCACTGAAAAATCAAACTGCTAGCCAAGTGAATAGATCTAAAGGGAGAAATGGAAGTTTACAGACTTATCCTGGTGTTACCGAAATACTAACTAGGAGTCCTAGGTCGAGTGTTAACAAGAGACATGCCTATCCCATAGCAACCTCCTGGCTTCTGCATGAGCAGTCTGTCACAAATCTTAAAAACTTGCTAAAACCAAAATCAAACCAAAGACTCCGGTTCTGTTACATAGATTTCTATATCACAAATTAGCAGATAATTCATAGGTGTTTTCATGCTCTATAAAACCCTGAATGGAAATGTGGCCTTCTCTGCAGCTGCTTACAGTTCTGTTACTCATGGAAGCCTGTAAATATTCTTTCTGCACTGATAAAGTTGGCTGGAACTCTGTAAAGCTAAACCTTGTTTCTTGTTTGGTGGACTCAGCAGCTGAACAATGTAGGTGAAACCAGAGGTACTAATCTATTTTTACTCCCTTACACTTCATGCATGATGTGTTTTCTTTTTGACGCATCCTGGCAGACTGGTGCAGCCCCAGCCCTTCTTGTGTTCTATGACAGACAAGAGTAAGACATGTCCTTCTCATAGCACTGCTTTTAGAGCCATGAGTTTCTATGTGCAATCTTTTTAGCTATCTGAAGTTTTCTTTATTAACAGAGTAATATATATCCTGGACTGTCTTGTTACTGTTGGCGAATAGATTAATTATTTTTACATACATCTATTATAGAATCTTCTTTCTCTAAAAATTTTTGAGACAAAAGAAATGCAAATAATCTTCCCACTGTGAAATAAAATGCCATGAAAGAACACTGACAAACAGTTGAAATGTTCTCTTGACCATCTGAAATTTTGCATGTCACCATTGAATTTGTGACCTTTGCTCTTCTTTTTCTTTTATGTTCTGTGAATGATTCATATTTTTCTTGTTGCTGCCAAAAACTCAGTTCTCAGTGCCAGTTCCTAAGCTGTCATCCAGTTTCAACTTACTTTTGCTCGTATATAAAATAAGCTTGAACTTTTGAATATCCCTGTTTAATTTCTCACCCTAGGATGTGGCTTAAAAATAGCTAACAGGTCTCATGCAGCTTCTAAGGAAGCAGATTGGGACGTTGATACTGTAATCAGTTTAAATTGTTACTTTTTCATATTTTAACTTCTACTTACTCCCTGCTTTTCTTTGCCTCCTATTTTTCTCTAGAATACTTTAATTCTTTAATTCTTTTCAAGAGTTCACTTTCCTTCACAGTCAGCTATGGGAAGGGAGCATGCATAGATACTGACAAGATGTGTTTGTGACACATGATATAAAATGTGCCGTCTGCTTTTTAATATCCTATTTTTGTGAAAGTAGTGTTTCAGGAACAACCAGTGAAAAATGGCCCTGGCTGGCTGAGAACCAGGATTGTATTATGTAATAATTAGGCAGTAATTTCTCCTGGAAGTTATTAATTTTGCCTCTTTATATAGAAAGTTAAGGGTTTTTAACCCTTAAGTAATATCTTAGAATCTGAACTAAAATAGAAGGGCAGATATTTAAAAACAAATATGAAAATCAAGTATGAAGAAGTTTAGTTAAAACATCAAAGTACAATGCATTTTCTGTTTGATTCCTCTCCAGCAATTTTTTTTTGTTTTTTTTGGTAGACAACATAGAAGATAATCATGGTCTTTCTGCCTAAAATTTAGGAGTAATACCTGTCAAAGAATTGCTATGGAAGTATGTCTCAAGAAATGTTTATTTCCACTAGAACTGCAAAATAAACTGAATCTCAATGTTACTCTCCTTTGTCTAGGGGCTATCCTTCAAGTACTGTCTGTTTTGACTCTTTTTTTTCCCCTGTGAATACTCATGGCAGATGGCT
Organism: Sitta carolinensis; assembly: GCA_032173965.1. Lineage (NCBI taxonomy): Eukaryota > Metazoa > Chordata > Aves > Passeriformes > Sittidae > Sitta > Sitta carolinensis. The sequence goes on from CM063284.1 coordinate 81,388,886, forward strand.
GGAAATGTGTATTTTGTTTAATCCAAGTATTACTAATAGCTACTATCAAACCTTTTGAACATTCAGTTGAAAGTCTTGTGCCATGTCTACAGTTTGCATGTGTACACAATTCCAGATTCCTGTGTTGTGTGATTGATGTCTGGGGTATGGTACTTTAAGAAGTTAAACACAGAAGTATGACAGAACAGAAACACCAAGATGTGAATTATTTACAGTTTTTCTTACTTAGGGGTTTTGGGTTTTTTTTGGTTTTTTTTTTTTTTTTTTTTTTTTTTTTTAGTTTTGGTTTGGTTTCGTTTGGTTTGGGGTTTTGTTTGTTTGTTTGTTGTTTTTTTTCCCAGTCTAATAAAACCACTGTTTAACTCCTTTATGTCATATTTCTTCTTAAAAAAAAAAAAAAGTTTGTATTTTAAATATTCTAGTTATCTTGCTTTGAAATGAGCCACAAGAACTCTTATTTTCCATATTCAAACAAAACCATGCAAAATGAATACAAATCCTGAAGCTGTATGTGAATGTCAATGCTACGGAATGCCGGAAGTCTGTTGGCAATTTGTGTGAAAATATCCCAGCTTTGAGCTTGCTGGCTCAGGTGCTTCCAGCTGTGCTGCTGCTGCCATGGCATGAAGTGCAGTGCAAGCTGCAAGCTCTCCAAATTTGTGTAAATACTTAAAGCTGCATTGTGCCTTGGTGCTGTGTCTGCATGGCTACCCCCCATGCAGACAGTGCAGAGCTGGTTTTCCAGTTTCTACATTAGTTGTAGTCATACTTTTTATTACTGCATAGATATATTACTGTAAGACTTTGTACCCTACATGTAGTCAGTACAAGCTAAAACAGGGAACATCAATTATTGCTCATTATATCTGATGGTTTGGGTTTGCTTTTACTTGTGTTTTCCATTTAAAATAAGATGCTGTGGTAGGTTGTCTCTGTTTTACAAGGTTAGAGTTAAAAATAGTCATAACGAGATCTTTCAAACATAAAAAAAATTAAAAAATGTGTTTATTAAGGTCCACTTATTTCTCTGAAATTGTGGTGCCTTGGTACCACTTTCCTACTACTCTCTCCCCATCTGTGGTGAAGGATCAGTTCATCACAGTGAGAAAGGATGAACTATTTCTGTAACATACTTTTATTTTCTACGTTTGATCACTTAGTTCTTTCTGTTATTAAAGCAAAAACCTGTTGTTAAAACAAAAATCTAGGAAAGATCGAGATGATTCAGTTACTGTGCATTCCTGCTAAACCTTACTTGGTGGAGATGACTGTCTTTTACTGGGTTCTGTGAAGCACTGATTTTCAAATGGCACTGATAAAATGACCAATTTCTGTTATGTCAAAACTTTTGCTGTTTTCAGACCTGCTTAAGAGTGTTTTGGTTTTGGTTTTTATTTCCTCTTTGGCCTTCAGTATAGAGATTGCTGAGAATGCAGGTAAAAGGAAAGACCCCTTCTATCTCTATCCATCCTGCATCTTTCTTTAAGGAAAGAAAACATGTTCATTGCAATTGTTATGCTTTTGTTTTTGTTACCTCTCATAAAGTCCAGTAAGCAGGCTGTGCTTATTCATTTTCTGCAAAAGAAATAAGTTTACTTGATTGATCTCTTCATCTGGCTGTGAGGTACAGAAGAATGTATTTCAGTTAACATTTACCTAACCATTGCAATTTAGATTTGGAGTGTTCATTACATTTTGGAAATATATTATTCACCAGCTCATCTTAAAATAACAGTGCACATGCTGTGTTACCAAACACTCTGTTTTGTAAAATTTTCATGGTTCTGATGGTGCTTTTTCTCCACATTTGGCATATTCTCAGCGAACAGCTTTTCTGTGATATTCTTTCCTATGTCATCTTTCATGTTCATTTTCTAGTTCTGTGTAGATATTGTTAAATACACTCTGTAAACTTTGTATGGGATTTAGTGGGATCTCATATAAAATAATGTTTCTAGATATGCTAAAATTACCTAATATTTCTGTAGCAGCACAAAATAAGATGCAATGTGTACAAGGTGGGTTTTGCTAATGATTTCTCATGCTCTTACTCTCCTTACTGTGTTTTTTCTGTCTCCCTTGGTGCTCTCTGGTGCCTTCTGTTTTGGCTTACTAAAATATATAAAATATACCTAGAGGTGTTATGTTACTAACAGCTCCCTAATATAATCTACTTTTGGTTTTATAGAAATTTTTTCATTACATGTTTTTCAGCTCTTGCTCCCTAACTTTTCATAATGTCTTTCTGTGAACTTTCTTTGTGTCCTCTACTTTTTTTTCAGTTTTTAGTAAAACAGTTGTTGATTGTCATTACATAATTGTTAAGAGAGTATCTTTTGTTTTAATCCAGCACAGATCTTTCTCTTGACTAATTGAAGGCTGTTCCCCTGAAAAATCTTCTGCAGTGAGGAGACTCCAGGTGCCCCTTTTCTAATTCTGAAATTGAGATAGTGGATTGAGTGAGTGTAGTGTCTTCACCCATGAATTACAAACCTAATTTCAGAATTATAAACTGTTTATGTTGGGTCAGAAGATGTTTATCTGGAGTGTCTGTGTGTACTTTTCTCTTAGTTAAAACAGAGACTGCATGCCCCTAAGAACAGACCTCAGGAAACTCTTAGTAGGAAAAAAAAGTCAAAATAATATTAATGCATGGAAACTCCATTTAGATGGTAATTAAATGTACTCATGGATTCTTCTTTGCACAGCCTTAGTCTGGCAGCAGAAGAAAGGGACAAATGAAGGAGAGAAGCAGTACCTCACACATACGAGGCTCTGAAGGTAGCTGGGCATGACAGTAAGAGGCGACTTCGTACGAGGCTGCACCCCATGCAAAATAAAAACCATTTATTTTGCTTTCCTAAATGTGCTTCTCTGTACTCATCAGCCTGACAAATTTAAAATTGAGATTCCTGGTTCTGAATTGTTGAGGAGTACACCAGGGATTGGTGCCAGCAGAAAGCATGAACATGGTGCAGAATGCAGTCCAAGGCCAGTAATGTCCACTTGGATACTCCTAAAGGCAGTAGCTGAAGATGAAGTATTAGCAGCCCACTGGAGACTGAGGACACAATAGTCTCAATTCAGGGAAAGCAAGGGAAGAGAAGTGACAAAGTTGAGGTTGAAAAAGCAGTATATCCTTCCCACTAAAGGTTTGTGGGAATAATTAAGACATTTTTCAGTGCCAGAACTTGTTTTGAAAACAGCCTTAATGAAGCTGCTTAATAACAAGAACCATATATAAACAAAAAGAAATGACATGAAAACAACTACTGAAGTCTCATAACTCACATAGCTGGAATTCTGTCAAAGAGATTTCCCTGGATGTGACAATGTAGCTCTTACTAACATGCCTACCCAGTCTGACATCTGAATTTTGCTGAATTAATATTGATGCACACCAGGATAATGAGTGAGACGGACGCCTGCCTGAGGCTTCTCCAGGGCAACCTTTGCTGTGTTCAGGGAGTATTACAGCCATGAATGTTTTTCAGGTGGAGGATTTGGAGGAGGAGCCATTTTTTATTTTGAAACATATCTGTGGGGCTTTTTGATTTTTCCTAGTCATCCAGGACAAGGTGAATGAGAAGACAGATGATACCTCCCTGGTGTTTTTTTCTGTTGTGATCACTATATTAGCCATCAGTCACTGCTGTTTGCCCTCTGTTCTTCAGGTTTCCATTTGACTTCCACATTGTTAATTCTGATCTGGCGGCCTTTGGTCAGCTCCTTTTCTTTCTTTTCTTTCTTTTCTTTTTCCTTTTCTTTCTGCACTGATACCTTCCATCCTGTGTTGAAAAATGGCAGTGACACTGTCATGAGACACTTTCTTTCTGCAGACTTTGGCCCATCCTCTTTGAAAAAAAAAAAAAAAAATGTTGGCTCATCATAAGTCCCCAGTGAACCTTCTCTGGGTTCCACAAATATCCTGTCTTTTTGCACAACCAGAATAAAACCCCTCCTCATGCAATTTATTGTTATGTTTTTTCTTACAAAGTTCAAATGGAAAGACTCTTCAGGATATGGTGGATCAGTCTCTTAAAGGTTTTTAGTCCTTTAGTCTATGTAATTCTACTCCACCAGTGCATTTTCATCACCCTGGGTTATTTTCTCCATCACAACAATTATGTCCTTCCTATTTGCTTCCTTCAAACTGACAGAAGGTTTTCCAAGTCTATGAACTTGAAGGTGGGACCAACATTTCCAATTCAATTCTGCCTGTTCTTTCAAAATATCTCTGTAAATGATTCCATCACAACGAACAAATGGAATTTCTTGTAAACATGCATGTCTTCATCATATGTGGTCTGATTTTAAACACAGTGAATCACACTAAAGCATCCTTAAACTTGGTTCAGTGTTTTCAGTCATTAATTTTGACAGCCTGCTGTAGCGAGTTGGGTTTTAAAACTCAAACTCTCAATTGTTTTTCTTTGACTATGCTTAGTAGCCTGTATTTAGAGATTTTTAGCAACCTTTTTGGCAGCCAAGGAAATGAGACTGTAGAGATTCTGAAGAACAGTGTGGAGCTGTCACTAAGGGAGGTGATTAGGTCTTCTGATCTGTGGCTACTCTTCAGGGGAGCTCTGTGAGTTGTTCTGAGCATCTGTTTCAGTATTGATTTCTATTGAGTGTTTTTTCTCTAACCTGTTATTACTTCTTCATTAAGCGTATTAACAAAACTCCCAGTTATACAGTGAGAGCAAAGTTGAATCCTAAATTAAATAATTAAATTATTGAATTCAGTTTGATGTTGTTCAGGATATTGTCTTGAAAGCTTTGGTTGAAATATCTTTTTCCTCTCCAGGAAGATATATTACTGTTACCACCAGAGTAATATAATTATCTATTTAATAGTTATGAGAGAAAAATGTCTCTTCAGACAATTGGTCATTCACATCTGTGAACACCAGTGAAATGGACTAGCGAATGTCAACCTTCTCTAATTATGTGCTGCTGGTAGTGAAACACATAATTATTTAGTTTGATGTAGAAAATTAGAAACCCAAAGTAGAAAAAAATTACAAAGATAGTTATGAATTATTTCATTCAGAGAGTTTCTTTCTAATCTTATTTCCCAGCTTTTGGGAAAAAAAATTGCATAAAAACCCTCCAACAAAAACACAAAACCCCTCACACCTTGAGACCTGCAGAATTTGAAAATATTAAAAAGGACATACTTTGAATGTGTCTCAAATTTTTGTAATGGAGAGAATGTAGATCCATAAAAAAGCCTTTGCATTTACACCTCACTACAATAATTATCAAAAGTGGTTATATATCTGTTCTTAATTATATTTGAATAGCCACACGTATGTATGTTAACAGTGCTAAACAGATTTTTAAGACCTAGCAGTGTCTGTGGGGACACGTTGTTCCGAGAGCCTAATCCAATAGGTTCTTAGAAAACATACTTGGATCATTGTGTAAAATGCTGCTGGCAAAGGGGAGGATGGAGGAAGTATCCTCTATTTTAAATAAGGCAGCATTATTTGGAGGGATCACCTGCTGTGTTGGAAACTCTGGCTCTTTTGCCTCTTCATCCTTTGTAGAGGTTTAAAGCCACATGTCCCATAAATGCTCTAGTGATTGCAGTTGTCCTAACTAGGCTTTGCAAGGAGCAGTGGTTCCTTCAGACGCTGTTTCCTCCTCCTGTGCTTTATGGGAAATGGTTAGGCACTTTGCTCTTGAAAAAATAAGGACTCTTCAGTAAAAGCAGGTGCTTTCTTTTTTTAAAGAATTAGACACCAAAGACTCTGAAAGAGGGCATGCTAAGTCATAAGCTTCATGCTTGCTAATTTCAAAGTCTCTGCACACCCTACTTTCTCTGTACTGTTTTCTGTTCAATCCCCTTTTTGAAGCCTGGCTGCAGCTTCCACCAAACAGAACAGGCCTGGGCCCCTGATAGTATAATGCTTAGTATAAATGCAATTTTCTGTCTAAACTTCAGTCTTTGTCATTGATTCCTCATGACAATTCTTCCCTTTTTAGAAGGGACACCTGTGAAAGTTCATTTTTGAAAATGCCTACCACTTCTGACCTCTTGAATCAATTTTAAATATGCCCATTGTATGACATATTTGACTATTTAAGAGAGATATATTGAAGAATTTGTAATAGGATTTAGAAAGCCCTCAGGCTCACCAGCACTTACATCTGGAAAACACACGGCAATTTTCAGGCCCTGGGGTATAAACTGCCGTGATACCTCAAGGGTTTAGAATAGTCCCTGACAGTATAGACTACAGTATTTGTACTGAAGAAGATTAGATCATTCTGTCTGACAAGAGTTTGGGCACTGTAACCAACCCCAACAGTGCTATTCACTAGTGGCAGACAACTGAAATGCGTTAAAATATTGCTGAAATAAAAATGTGCCAGAAATGAACACTGAAATGAATAATTAAGGCACAGTAAATGTGAATTCTGGTAAATTTCTTCCTGATGGGTCATTCAGGTACAACTTTTAATTGCTCTTTGCAGAAAGTTCATTTTGCCCTTAAGTCATATTTCTGCTCCTTTTATGTGCCCTTTTTTTGCATTTTCCTTCTGAAAATTAGTGCCTGTAGTTTGTCTGTTGGTCATTCTCTTGTTGCAGTTCATATGTAGCATCTCTAAGTAAGTAAGTCTTTGAGTTTTTCAGGTGCTCTCCTAATTCAGCAGACAAATAAATAGTGCAATTTCTCAGTTTCTTCCAACTCTGGATGCACTCAGAAGACAAGGATGGAAAGCAGCAGTTTTCCTGGTGTGAAAGCATGTTCATTAAATTACATTACACTTCTAAGTTATATTATCACTTTCAGTTGTACTGCATGAATGATTCTGATTGTGGGATCAAAGGCTCAAAGCTTTATGCATTTGGAAACCATGATTATTATTTCTGTCCCAGAACACCATAAAAATCTAAACATAAGATTCAGTGGCTGATGAATAAACGATTGTATGGATTTAATATGAATTGATCTTAAAAACAGGCAGAGATTTTATTTATTTTCTGTGTAAGAATCTGGGTCGATGTCTAAGTGACATTGATCATAGCATTCAAGAGAAACATAATTTCCCATAGAGCGTTAAGGGAAAGTGACTTATTTTGTGTTTCATATACAGTGAAAATCTTTTACATGAGACACCAAAAGGCACAAAGAGGAATAAAACATTACTACCAAGATTTGTTTAGCTTAACTGGAGTAGGAAACTTTATTAACATTCTTTGATTCTCTTTGAGGCAATCATATTTCTGCATAGAAGAAAGCATAAGTGAACAGTTACTTGCCCAAATCAAGAAACCTGAACTAGGAAACTCAACCATTCAACCTAGCATATAAAAAATATTGGAACAAATAATATATATTACGGAACAAGCAGCATAAACTAGCAACTGAGTACATTTAATGGGGTAAGGCCCTGGAGCACTGCATGATGACAAAACTGACTCTATTCCCTGGTATGCCCAAGCGAATTATGTTTTGATTTAAAAGGCTTGATTAAGGAGTTAAACCTGAGTAACATTTCAAATATTTGAGTTGTGATTGCCCTACCCTAAATAGGTTCATAAATCTCAACTGTGGCAATAAAAAATTTGCCATTGTTTAGGCTTTATTTCTCAGGGATCCATAGGATTTCATGACAGAGGAAGCACTGGGTCACACTGGCTGATGTCCAGTATACCTCATTACCCAGATCTGTGAGTCTGCGTTGCGTATGGTGTAGATGCTTTTGCATGCACAATAAATCCACTGGTCTCACCTTCTGCTTGAGAATCAGGGGTATATCTTGTGCAAGCGACAGTTTTGTCAGACTTACTGCAATCGAGTGCTGGAGCACTTTTGCAGCACAGTCCTCATGAGCCCATGCTGTAAAATGATCCTATGGTGCACCTCATTCTGTTTTCTCTGAGGAAATTTACACGTGACTGACTACACTTGACTGTGGTTTTCCAAAAAGGACACATTAAGCAAAAGCTGAGTCTAATTTCTACTTTTAATTTTTCTGATATCAGGTTCTGAACACTAGTATAGATTTTTTTCTTTCTTTTTAGTGTCAGATCTTCATTAGTATTCACTAATTTTTCCACAATATAGACAGTTGTACTGCATGCAAGTTGCCTTTCATTTCTCACCTGTGATAAAGTGACAGTTTGATTTATTTAAAACCCTTTTTTTCCCAAACTACATACTGATTTTGTGGCTCTTGATCATTTTCAATTCTCAAAGTTCTTTTAAAAACAAAAATATTGACAGTGGTTGGGTAATCTGAATTAGTTTGTTGCGAGTTTCGCTCAAGTCACAGTCAGGTGTAATTTCAGCTTGCTTCTACTGATCACAGCTTTCCTCTTTATCCGTCCTTTTGGCATAGCATGACACTGGGAGTTACTGCTGGGCATTTTGTGCTCTCCCACAAGGGCTGTCTGATGTTTCTTGTTAGTCAGATGACTTAGTGTGAAAATGTGTCTTGTTTGAGTGGACTGTTCTGATGTGGGACTCTTTGCTCTGTGTGGTGGACCCCTCTTCATTTTGTGTTCCCACACATGAGAAGATCAGCTTCCCCAGCCAGCGTTACAAGCCAGCTCCCATCCAGCCAACACTCCCTGCGCTGCACTGACCTGATAAGGTGAAGCATGGGCAAAGGGAACCCCATGTGCTAGCACCTATGCCCTCACCTACCTGCCCTATACCACACAAACATATCTGTTGTCATTTGTCCTTTTGCTGTTTTTTTTTCCCCTCTGAATTTATTACAGCACTCCAGGTCCTCAGTAAAAATTTAATAGTGTGAAGCAAGGTCATTTTGAAGTCTTTTCCTGTCAATTCTCTTAAGGAAAGAAAGTTCCCTAGTGTTCTATGAGATTTCTATAAATCTCTGTCTCTTGTTAGGTATTTCTCAGTTAGCTCTTTCTTTTTCTTCCCGATAAAGTGTGCATAAAATTATACTGTGTAGCACTGGCCATTTGATTAGTATGTCACAGGATACTAAATATAATGCCTTGCAGAGTTCTGTGTTTATGAGCTCTCCACTCCCCAAATTGTTATCTCCTAAAAGTACGAAATGAGACCTGAGAAAGACTATATTCCATTAAAAAACTCCTGTAACTTATTTTTCAAGACTCAACAGTGTCCTCTCCTTTCTTGCTCTGGCATCAATGTCATATTCAATGGCCCATTGAAGTGTATCTCATTCTGTCTTTTTTGACTTTGACTATGCAAAGGGCAAATTTATGTTTCCTCTGTACAGTGTGGAATGATGGATTTGCCCTTTTGCATTAATATTTTCTGATAATTTCTTTTATTTTGCTGGGAAATTAATAAAAGCAATACAGAGATAGGAGATGGGATAAAGAATGTAACCTCCTGCCAGGAAGCTTGAACTCCTTTTGTACATGTTACTCAAGAATTGCTGCAGCTGATTTGCTGTGGGTGAGCGGTGTAGCAAGTGCCATAATGTTTCAGAAATATCCTGTGCTCATTTCTGCTGCTTGATGTGCAATGGGCAGCTTTTAGGAGAATCAGTGCAGAAACTATTTGCAGGTGCATGAGAGGGCAATGTTTGTCTCATGCTGCTGTGAAATATTATGATGTAAAATCAATGTAGCTTGACATTGAACAGTCCCATAACAATTATTGGCTTCATAACACCCTTTGCTCTGCAGTGTCTGAGACATATGTTACATTACAGGCAAGTGGCCATTTCCATATGCAGATAAGTATCTAATCAGAGCAAAAGGTACCCTCCTTGAAGCAGACAAGTAGCTTGTTCCCATAGAAAGGTCGGCAGGAAACAGCTTCACAATCTGCAGCTGTTGAGAGTATCAGCAGTAGAATGTTCAAATGACAAAAGGGCACACGATGATCTTTACCTCAGTAAGATCCTCTGTAGTTCTTACTGCACACGTGTTTGATCATGTGATCTATGCCACCTTTGGATGGCGCATGAAAAGCTGGATGAGTACATGGATTACTTTTTGTCTATTTTTCTAGTCAGGAGAAGCTGAATAAATTCGAATGTAGTTGAGAATCTTTATAGAAAATCCCCTCTGTGAAGGACAATTCTGCACCAATATCTCAGTTAAAGATCTCTGTCAGCTAATTCTTAATCAATAGTGTGTGCATAAAGTGGGTTTTGGCCTTTACAAAAACACATTAAATTTGCATTTGAAGTAAGTGCAATACATCAAGCATCTTCTTATGCCACCATTTCCCACTTGGATTGTGGTATTGTACTTTGTAGTGAAAGGAGATAAAACATTTCTTTTGAACACTGGTTGGAAGGAGCCCTTGTGTTTGAGCTCCAGATTAATATGCAGCCTGTCCTGTTAAAAAGTATGGGAGTTGTAAAGCGACTGTGGCAAGATCAGCATCAGGGAAGAGTCAGAACAGGACTGAAACAGAGATATGGCTCATTATCCTAGCACAGAAAAAAATCCCCTCTCCAGCCTTGCTGAGGCAGAAAAGGAAGGGGAAGGGATGATCCCTCTGGAATCTGGCTATTAACACCTCTCTGGACTGTATGAGCTCCTCTAAAGAGAAGAACTTGCCTCAGAGGAACTTGCTCCCCAGGAGTGAGATGATGATGAAATGCACTGAAGCTCTTTGGAAAATTCTTTTTGTATAAGGTCTCATTTACACAACAGACAGAATCTGTAGCTGATTGAAGGTCAGCAACACGCTGGCAAGCCATGCTGGAGGCTGTCTGGCTGCATGTGGAGGCACAAGCAATCTCCCACCAGAGCTGCATCAGAATAGACACCTGAGACTCATTACTGAAAGGTGACAACCAGGTGATGGCCACGATTTGGGCTTTTCAGTCTCCATCTAATACACACTGCTGTTGGCGTAAGTTGCTGGCCATGTGTTATGCTTTTGTAAGGATTATTAAGAAGGAAAATATTTTTTAATGAACTTACAGGCCTGATTCCATTGTGCATGGACAGGTGAAAGGACAAAAAATACTTACATGAAGGAATAAATGTATTTTCCCTTGGTATAGAAAAGGCATGAAGCCTTTTCCACTGTCTGTAGGAATGAAATATGCAATATATTTACAGCAAAAAAACCAGTCCTATGATCTTGAATCAAAGAAACATAATTCAATAGTTTAATGTGAGTTGATTTTGTGATATTTACATCGATAAAACATGAGCCTTGCTAATTTTGCAATCTTATGAAAAATTCCTTTCTGATATAAGGCAATCATAGAGTATGAAATTCCTCTGTTGTCTGTGTACATGGTTGCTATTGCTTGTTTTGGCAAGAGAGATGGAGGTGGTCCAAGGACTGGGATATATGCTCTGGATCATTGACTACTTTTCAGAGAAGTTTGCCATTACTAAATATCGTGGTTGACTTCCTTACTTAGAGAAAAATAAGAAATGTTGCTCCTCCAGGAACAACTCCCTCCACTCACTCAAATGTGGCTTTGTTAGAGATAATGGTCTTATGGGTTGGGCATGAAATAGGGTAGCACAAGAGTATCTGCTGCTCAGTCCTCATCCACAGGCAAATGGAAATGGTGGAGTGGTACAAAGAATGAGGAGCTTGTGCTCTGGTCATACCAAGCACTGTTTTTTAGTTGGAGGACTAGACATTAGGAAACATATTTTTCAGGTATATGAAAGTTTTTGTGATAATCACGATGCCTTCCTTTTCCTAATGTGGTGTAATTCTGATGTAAATAGTTAAAATTGTCCAAGGCAACCTGCCCAGTTCTACATCATTTGTGCAACCTATGCCACCAACAGAGGATGGCCAAAACTTTTGAAGGTGATGGTGATAAGAGATTTAGAGAGAAGAACCTCTTCTACAAGCATCATTGTTTGGAAGAGGAGACTATCCACTAAGATTGAGCTTGTGTCACAGACTCAGCTTTTCCTTTCTCAGGAATTTTTCCTTTCTTATACCCTGGTTCTTCTACCACATAGCTTATGATGGTGTTTAATTGTCCCTTCTGTGTAATTTGAAATAAAAATTTTGTAAGTAGGACATGCATAATCACTAGAAAGTGCATTCTCTGTGCTATGCTGCACCAGATCATTTGTATGTTACAGTTACCTTCCAAGACTACTTCTTGTCATGATTTAGGAATAGTATTCCCTGATTCCATGCCCTCACTGGGACTCTCCCAAACCAGATGTTGCTTATTTGCTCTCTGCCCCTTCCTCTCCCCCTTCCTGCTCTGGGGATGGAGTTGAGAGTTGGATACACAAGATATAAAATCATGGGTTGAGATAAAAACAATTTACTGGAAACAGCAATGGGATAAGAAATTAACAGTAAGAGCAACAATTTTAATAACAAAAGGTATTACAATAATTATTTACACTGAAAGTAAAAGAGTACGGGACCATTTTGCCTACCACACCTTTTCCCCCCAGCAAGAAACAAGAGAGAGACTCCCTTACTTCTCTCCCTGGCAAGTTACCTGAGAACATACTGAATAACATTAGAGTCTGGCCATGTTCCCCTCCTGGCTAGTTGTGAAATCTGAGCTCATCAGAAATATAATTCAACTCTCCTTTATCTTATCCATGGAATATTCTCTAGGACATACATGCCACAAATCAGACTCTTTACAAACTTTCTATATAATTCTGAAAAAATTTACAAGAAAATATCTTTGATTTATGTAATGAAGGCGTTTCAGATTTTTATTTGGAACAACAAGCATTAATATATATTAAAATAAATCAGCAAAGCAAACCCAAAAAACAACCCAAACCAAAGCCCAGCAATCTGTATACAAAGTCAATATCAGAAGAAAAATTGGCTCAATTTTTCCATTGGCTTTTTTCAAGTTTTCAATTGGCTCAGCTGTCACTGTCACTGTCAGTGCTGAACTCAGTGATACAGTAAAAGTATCTATTTAAATTTCCTGCTCTCTGAACAGATGCTATTTATTTTGCAGAAGGACCTTTTTCAACCATTGTTTTAAAGTCTCAGACTCTTTGGTTCTTTAATAAGAGCTCATCTATTTAGAAACCACTCTAGCTGTACTTCAGTGTATATTTCACTGAAGCCTTCAAACAGTACTACTGTTGTTTAGCCCAAAGTATGATCAGTAATTCTTTCAGCCCTTCATCCAGTGAGGTCATAAAAGAAAGAATGACAGCAGTTCCAGAACTCCCTCATACTGCCCCTGAATGTCTGCTCATCTGTCATTCATTCTGCAACCTGTCTTTTCCAAGCCAACAAGCATTAATTCCTTGTAAAATCTGCCAATTTTAATTCTGATTTTTATATTTTTTTTTTAAATAATATTTTCCAGGATATTTGGCATCACGGTGATTTTAAAGTTTTATTCAAAATGTGAGGGACTCATGCTTCTCCCAGAGAGGCAGAGCTTCTGTCTACATTATTTTAAGAAAAAACACTCATCTGCTTCATCTGTCAGTGATTCTCTTCCAGGAGAAGAAAATACAGGCACTAACAACAAAATGAGATTGCCCTCTGAAAGCAAAAAGTAAAACCTTGAAGCTTTTTTATCTCTTCCTGTGATCTTCCATGATCTGCCTCTTGCTGTCAGTAACGATATAGTTCTAAAAGCAGGGAATTGGATGAGCTTGGTTTTTGTGCTAAAATTCCACTGCTGACATAGAGAAAGTACAGAGGTATAAAAACAAAAAGGGGGAAAAAAAAACAAAAGAAAGGAGGATCGTATGTGCATATATTTCCTCATTGAGAACAAAGCTCGATGTACCATTTTGGTAGCAACACCACTGAGGATTTTTCCCCAACCAGCTCAGCTTCTAAGGCTACTCTAGTCCCTATGTTTAATACAACTTTTTTATTCCCAAATATAACAATTGCAACAGTGAAACAGGCTCTACATTATTATCCTAAACTTAAATCATCATTCTAAAAATGACTATAGCAATTCATTGCTGGTGCAAATTATTTCCTCTTCAGTACTATCCATAGTAAATATATTGCTGATTTTATTAAAGTGTAGAAGTAAATTTTCTTCCCATTTATTTTCAGTGTATTGGTAATTAAAATGGCCTCATACTCGTGTGGCCTCAGGTTTCAAGTACTCTCAGATAAGTTTTTAGCGACAGAGGTGATAAACACCCCATAAGCAAAGAAGACACATATTTTGAATCATGAGGACATACCCTGCAGCTTCTCCCAAGAACCCTTCATCTTCATCATCATGACACAAGTACACACTGTTCTGCTCTTACATTGCTCTCAATTGATCTCAAAGCTTTGCAAGAGGTGCCATCCATAGCTGGTACTACCCTGAAGACTGGAAAATCAATGATCAGAGGAAAAGGGCCATCAATTACAAACCCATTTAGGTCCTGGAGACAAGTTAGTGATGTTTTTTAGAGAAGACATTTTGAAGTCATTTTAAAATGACACCAGGTACTCTCATTCCAGATGCTAAGAAAACTAAACAGCTTTCTCTAATGACAGCTGTTCCCAGGGACAAACAACTCCAAAGGCCAGACTAAAATAAGTAATGTACTCCTCTATTTCAGTCCAACTGTGCCTAGCAAACTAACATTATGTAAATACTGCTTACTGACAGAACAAAGCATCTGCCTCTGTGAACAGATGTCAGTCTTAAGCTAAATAATACCAGGCTTCATTTTCTGAAGGATATTTACATTTCCATGAGTAACACTGGAAGTTTAGTCCTTGTTTTTCCATATAATTTGCCATAATGATTGTAATGATAAAGGGTTCTTCAAAAATTCTGAAGAGAACTCAGTGCAGTTTTTCTCCTTTGAAGGCAGAAGTCTTTTAAGCAGCTTAACATATAGAATGCAAGGTCCTAAGAAAAATCTCTGCCTGAATATATCTTGGTCTTTTGGTGGAGGCCCTTCAAATATCAGAGCCAGACAACTACATGTTTGCAGTGAAAATCAACTGCTTATGTTTTAAGAAAATAGTTTTCTTTTTAAAAAGCTGACATCATTTACAAATGCAACCAATTTATGAGATAACCAAGATAGCCCAAGGTGATATGCAGAAAAACAGTGTTTTTTTTCAAACAGTGTCTTCAAATTTCATCTTTACTTTTGTTTTAGGTTTGAGATAGAATAATCTTTAGCCAGGCCCTAGAATTCATCTCTTTTGGATATCCTTATAAATTAGAGATTCTTTCTGTGGCTTTTTTCATCATTTTCATGGATGTCTTTCATGAAGAGCATGTGAAAAAAATATACCCTTGATTTTTTGGATACCTGATTGGTAGGTAATGCGTTTTGTAAATCAAAGGGAAAAGTTTACTTGTGACAGTTAATTTCCCCAAAATAGAAATACAAATATTTATTTCTGTCTTTGGCTTGAGAAAACTGGGCTACCTCAGTCTCAAGATGGTTTCCTTTTTCCTCTTTTCATAATGGTAAGGACATTTTTTGGCTCCATTCCAGATACATGCTTCCATACTATGAGCTCTTTCTTTCCCATAAAATATCTGTGATTCACAGCAAAGTAATAGACTTGGTGCTAAGGATGTTTACAGAAAGTGTTCATCAACTACTTGTGCATATGGAGTTAATGCAGTTAAGTCTGTTCAATTCTTTCTCAAAGCCATAGATTTCTGGGCAGCACTACAATCCTTGAACTTCAGTTTTGTTGCAAACAGCTGAGTCGGATGAGAAACTGAAGCAAATTGTCACTCATTGGAGTTCAAATGGACTACAAATAGCAATTGCATACCTTCCAGAGGAGAGATTTCCAGTCCATCTGGACGGTCATCTGTAACCTCAAGATAAATCTGTCAGAGACAGATTTCAGACTGTTTCAGACTGTTACACCACATGTCATCTTGCACTCATGCAATGCCTGAAGCCAGACCTCACCCTTCCTCCTCTGCAGAGCTGGCAGAGGTTGGTATATCAAGCTGTGGAATGTGAAACAGCGATATATGTCTCCTGTCTCAGCTTAAACTGACAATAAAGATGCATCTTTCTCACAAAACCTCTGTTGCTGGCTTGCATGAAGGGCTGCTCACTGGGACCATTGGATGATCCCTGCTGCATGATCCCTTCTATGTGAACCCAGATGGAGACAATACATGAACATTGAAGGCAAGGAAATGCATGGAAGACATTCAGTCTTCTTTTAGAGATTTCCATAGACCAGATTTTCCCAGAAAATACATCACTAAGTCATTGTATGCACAAGTATGAAAGAAAGAGTCAGTTAGGGGTGTTTTTTCCCAAAGCAATGGCTGGCAACTATTTATATTTTGTTTTCCTTCCAGGAAACGATCTCTTGTCAGTTTATGCTCTCTTTCATGATTTGTCCTTGGATCAATGTCTCAGCCATAAGTCCAGTTAAAGACCTATTCACTATCAAAAATACCTCAAGTGTTTTTTTCATTTTGTTTTGTTTCTGCAGAAAGACACTGATCTCAGAACTCTTGCAAATACAAGGAATAAGGCATTATGCACAAGTTTCCTTACCAGAGTATAAGAAAAAGGAGAAGGAAGGAATTTGACTATGTTTATCCTAATAGCTTCTAAGTATCTGGGACAGTTGTACCTAATGGATTTCTTGCAATTCACCCCAGCCTCTATAAACAAAGGAGAGGAATATTTTCTATGTAGGTTGAGATGAAATAGGCATAACCCTGAGCCTTCATTACCTGAGAAAGCTTAATTAGTGCAATGTGAATCAGGCTACAACACTGACTACTTAGTCAGGAATTAGCTATCAGAAGAAACAGTCCCAAGGTGTATAATAGGAGTGGGTTTTACCTTGCTCCTTACAACTGGATTCTTTCTTAATGCCCTACTAGTAAATTTTCTGGAGATGTGTATTTATTTAAGTTATGACACTTCCTGGAAAACCCATGCTTCCTAACTCCAGCTTATTTTTACTGTATTTTTTTCCTAATTACTAGTATTCCTCTTTGAGATGCAGAATACCCAATATGTGTTTACTTTTATCAGCAAAGGATATGTTTGCTTCTAGGAAATACTGCCCTTAGAAAAACAGGTTTCAGGATTACATCACTATATGAAGTTAAGTCACCATATATAAGGGGATCTTCAAGTGTATAGAAGTAAGTATTGCAGTCTGAGGAACAATAAAAAAAGCATAGGTAATGGAAGTTATATGAGATGGGGAACAGAAAATCTGGATTTCATGGCAGAGATCATGAGTAAGATACAGAGAGATGATGCAAAAACCTGAACCTGCAATATGTGCCCACTAGATCCTGGCTACTGCAGTTCCTCCAAAAGAAAGCCTATGGAGAGCATGGACAACCGGGAGTACTAAGATAAAAAAACCCCAAACCCATGCAAATAGAAATAGGCTGCTATTCAGTAGCACAGGCTTTTTTAATCACTTCTTGTATGAGACACATCACACTCACACGTGTGCTGGAATGAAAGCTGTGGAAGTAGAATTAGGCTCTTAAGTTTTGGAAACAGGAATGAAATGATAAATGAGTTAAAATATTAATAAATTCAAGGATTAAAGAAATATGTAGCTTCTGATGCAGATCAGCTGAATTGCCTAGAAAGCCTGAGTGATTGGAAACTTAACTGGTAACTTATGTACTATCTCTGTTCAATATTAGAAGATGGTCTTTTCAGGAAAAAGAGAGAAACACACTTCACTAAAAAGACCTTCAATTTTATTTGAAAATTGATGGCATAAAACCTACTGAGAATATGCAGAACAGGAAACATCTGGTTCTGTCCTTCTGACACATTTTGTGAAGTCTGCCAACATCATTTTTACATAATTATACTAGTTTTAGCAGGACTACTGCCTCTGCAACTCTAATGAGAACAAATATTTTGCAATGTTGGCAGACGTTTGTGCTTTTCTAAACTTTCTGAACTACAATGCTTGTGCAAGATCCTAGCTTAGGAATTTATCTGGTGGGCCACATCATTCAATTTCTGTGTGATACAATATAAGTACTAATTTTGACATCATTATTTTTCTTAGGACACCCAAACCCAGATCAAACACTCACTACATAACAGAGCATATTATTGTCCATCCAAAATAAAGGGTAAAAAACTGAGAACAAACTAATGTTCCAGGAGAATAGGGGACAATGTCAAATAAATGTGCTTGTTATCGACACAATAGCAGATTAATAATTATCAGTTTTTTGGGGGGGAGGATTCTTAGGCAGTACAGCAAAGATATATGTATGAAGGGACCGGGGAAGTGAAAACCCTGAAATCATGTATATTTATGGGGAGCTCCAATATAAGCTTTTTAAACAAACTAAGTGAATGAGGCAACAGGTGGACTGATTAAAGTTTGAACCTCTTTCCCTGGATAATAAATGAAAAATTAGTCATAGAATGCAAATAGCTGTCGATTTCTTTAAAATCAACTTTTTTTTCTTTTTTTTTTTTTTTTTTTTGGTGTTTTTTGTGTTTTTTGTTTGTTTGCTGTGATGGCTACTGTTGACTTTGCAAAGAGCCGTATGGGAAAATCAAACCAGTGGGTTTTGAAGACAGTCTTGGTAAAGTAGTATAATTAGATGTGCCCATGACAAAAATGCCTTTTCTGGGGCCAAGATGTTGTAGTAAGTGAGCTGTAAAATAACTGTGACCTTAATGAGAACTTTAATAGCATGAGCAGATGAAAAAGGCCAAGTTTTAGAGATGGTTCTGTGGGCCATAGCAAAGAGTCTAATTTAAACCAGGTATCCAAGTTATGGGTGTTTGAAACTATCAGGACAGGAAAGTCCTTTCAGAATCTGGAGAAGAGGCAGGGAAGAGATGGCTTGAAGAAAAGAGACAGTATCTGTTTTAGCTGTACTGAACTTGAGATGACAGCCAAGGACATAACAGCAAGGCATGCTTGATCTTACCCTATGAAGAGAAGTCTGGAATGAAGCAGTATCTGAGATATTCAGGTAAAGATCATAATGGAGTTTGTAGGTGAGATAAAACAAGGAGGGAATCAGAAAGAAAGGGACAAGAACTTTTGGAAGTGCAGAAAATATGACCTATGAGGAAATGATGAAAGAATAAAGATATTTTTTACCTTAAAAAGAAAAATTAAAATTTTGTTATTGTCTGCATAAGCATTAAGGGTAACTGGAAAATGGAGAAAATAAATTGCTCTCCATCACAACTGGGAAAAGAACACATCAGTTTTAGGTAAAGAAGCATAAAAAACTTTTGCAATAATATGGGTAGAATTCCATGAAGACTGTGATTGTCTTCTTAGCTGGATGCTTTTAGAAACAAATACATACTGGCCAAGAAAAGCAGGTACCAAAACTAGCTACAGCTGAATTTACCAAGGTAAGATGATTCTAATGGTTTCTTGCAGTCTCTTCCAAGTTTGACAAAATTGAAGGCACATGAAAAGTCTAAAAATGGGCCACCTCTCATGTATTCTTCACCCTTTGAAATGTTCATATGCATCCAATATTACATGTGTGGGTTTCACTGATATTTAGGTCTTTTCCCATCTAATATGATTTGAAAAGTTAGGTGATACTTACGAACTTCTGTAGTCATTAAGCAGTAAATATAATTTTTGCCATCAATAGCAGAAAGTCACAGGCTCAGTGGGCACCTGGCAATGTGGGGGCTTGTGATGTGTCTGGCTCTACCTTGGTGGGAGCTGTTTGAGCTGTGGTGGAAATTGCTTGGTGAACACATGCCTGATGCTTACCTACATTAGCTTCACTTTGGGAATGCCTGGACTGGGGGTGTAGTCATTTAGATTTTTCTGTATATTTTCTGATTTCTATTGTTATCGTTATCATCATTGTTACTATTACAATTGTTAGCAATACTTTTACTGGATGATTTAGATAACAGGCTTATCATAAATGACTAGTTACATGTATGTGGTATATTGCCCCTTGCCTGTAAACATAATCTTTTCATATGTCTGATGAAGTCTGATGCCTTGCTCTGTTTCAGAATTGCTCAATTTATTCAATGCATCATTGTTTTAATTTTGATCAGACACTTGACGGGTAAGAGTCAGTTTTAGTGCCATATTTCTTAGATGGGATATAAAAATTTGAACATTGAAGAATGGGGACCTGGATATGTGTGGGTATTTTCTGTGGCACTCCTATTTATTCATAAAAAACTTTGAAGCCTAAAATAGTGGTGTTAGAAGCCTGTTACATCATGAGTGATGTAGAAATTGTTGGAACCTTTAGAGTATGAAGAGCCACAACTCTTCTACAGAGGCCACAATGAATTAAACTGATAAAAGGGAGCAACATCTTTTAAAAGCCCAGCCTTGTCCTCTGGCTACTTGTTAAACATAGAATTTGACTCCCAAGTAACTACCTGTACAGATGTTTTCTTAAATCTATGAATAATGGGGAAGAAAATGCAGACAGTGGTGAACCCACTGTGTCTACTGGAAACAATGACGCAGTCACACTTTCATACTCATTAACTGAATCCCTGAAAACAGGAATTATCAGAAGATAATCCAGTGCCTTGAAGGCATATTAATCCTGTTTTTCTGATTATTTTCATCGATATTCTCTTTTCTTTTAATTTTTACAATTTTTTAGGTTTCTGCTTTTGTTGGTAAAGATTTATGCTGAAGTTTTTCAGTGTGTTCAAAAGCCAGAGAGGTTTATTTCACAAAGAATTTAATTAAGCTTTTCCACAAAAACAATTATTTTTTCATCCATTTATTTTTTCATCATGACCTCTTCAATTAGTTTTCCTCATTTATCTCAGATAGTACAGAGGGGACTTTGGAAATTGTATTTTTATACAAATTAACTTATTTTATCTGCTTTGTTAAAATGAATTAAAAAATGGGGTGTCATAGGTTTGACGTTGGTACAAGGCCAGTGCCTCCATGAGGATATACTGTCCCTGGTATTTGCTGTGAGATGTGACCAAAAACAGAGCAAAACAGTTTCTAATTTAGAAAGCTATAGAAAAGAACTTTATTACTTATAATATGCAAAGAAGACACATACAGAAGAACATGAAAACTTTAAAAAAACACTCTTCCTCCCCCCCCCACCAGTTCTCAACACAATAAAACAAACTGAAAATTCCCCATCACGTTACCACCTTTTAGATAATTAATCCTTAGTCTATTACCACCCTTTCGATAATCAGTACTCAGTTCATCGAGGAAAGATAGGAGTCCTTCCTTGCACCACATCGTGGCCTCTTCCTCCATGTCCAGTGCTCTCACTACTGTGCATGGACCAGAGCTGCTTCTAGGTTTCTCTTTTTAAAGATGCTTTGGTTACTTCCAGGGAACGACAGCTTCTCAAATTTTGGGACACCAGTCCCCCCCAATATTACCCCCTGAAGCCGAGGGGCCTTGAGAACAGAGCTCTTCCTCTCATCTCTGTTCACACTACTGTCCACTCTTGGCTCCAAGCCAATGCCTCTCCCCAGATGCAGTCTCTGTGTTACAGAAAAGAAATGAGTCCATTCAGGCTATACAAAAAAGTCCAGCCAAAGGCCACTCCATCATCTCCTCCCACCTAGGATTCTTTTCAGCATTCTCTAACAATCTTCCACTTGCACAAACTTTCATCATCTCTGCTTAGTTCTCTCTGTCTTTCTTCTTCAAATTCAGGAGGATTAGCATTTATAAAGTTTCCATCATCTACGAAAAGGGTTAAAATCTTGGGCTTTGTTTCCCCAGAACTCTCACAGTATCTTTGTTGTTGGGCACTCTTCTCATGCCACCCCCCCATACTCCTTCGGCCGTGCTGTCTAGTTGTTGATATCAAATTCCAAGGTGACGGAGATCACGGACACGTTTTCTCAGTCTCTCTCTCCGGGGGGAGGGGGGGGGGGGGAAAGGGAAAAGAAGGCTGTTTGATGCCTCTCAAGGTTCTTGTACTCTCTCCACCCTTCCATCCTGCAGGATTTTTCCTCTCCCCCTCTGTGCCCGAGGTTCCAGGCCTACCTCAGCCCAGGCCGCATGGCTTCCCCTCCCCCGCCCAGCCAGCCGCTGGGCAGGGGAGATCCCTCCGTCCTCAGGGACCGGAACCAAGAGAGAGCTTTCCGGGAGCCCTCTGCTTTGAACCCCTTGTGTTCTCAGAGGCGGATCCTTGTCCTCAGTGGCCACACTAAGTGCCAGTCTTTAAACCTGAGCACTCATTGGTTTGACCACTGAAGTTCAAAAAACTCATTTTTTTTCAAACTACGACATGGGGAAGTGCCAACCTATTATCTATGCAGTAAAGGTGTCTGAAATTTTATTATTTAGCAGCCATTGACCAAAAAACATTATATTATGTCTTCCTTACTTGTTTTAAATTGTGGCCAGTTATAGCTATAACCAGAAGCTGAAATGAGCTGCAAGGTGCGAGCTGGTCTGGCATTGTGCATTCACACTTAATTGTTTTCACTGGCACAGTTCTGTCATTGTACTACTTCCAGCTCCACAGTAACCTCAGCAGAGCTCTAGAAATAACCAGATTCACTGACTGACCGTTGTTGAAAACACTTGAATGTCAGTTGTACTTCTGGTTTGTATTTCTTTGTCAAAACATCGAACTCAAAAAGGTCTTTGTCAGTATTCATCATCAGATCTCAAACTTATGGCTCAAAATGGCCACTTCAAACTGAATAAGCAATAGTCTCCTCCATTCTGATGCTGCTGATCAAAAAAATAATCCAAGATGTAAAAATTGTTTGGAAACCAAATCTCTCTGTGTAAAGGTGGCAATCATGACAAGTTTTATAGGTTTTTTTTCAACTCCACCAAAGATCAGTGGAATGCTGTTTTCATTTGTAGGCATAGCATTTTGTTGCATTTTTCTCAAGAGCTTGTAAAACTAATTTTAGCTTTTCTGTTTAATACAATCTGATGAAAATTCATCTGTTATTCTTCATATACTGCAAGAGGTACTTAAGCACATGCAGATGATGTGGAGTTATTTTGGGATAAGCAAAGATGAAGAGCAACTACAAATTCTGCAGAAAGATCTCAGAATATGGAGAAGGGACGATAAGAGAGGAGGTGAAATTCCATGCATGCTACCAGCATGGGATACACAGAGAAGAAGCAATCCTAACTTCACAAGAGTGATGGATTCTGAACTTGCTGTTGTCACTCAGGAAAAAGATACTGGAATTGCAATAGCTACTACTGTGAAAACATCATCTCAACTCTCAGTGGTGGTCAAAATAAGTACTGAATGTTAGGAATTAGTAGAAAAGGGTAGAGAACAACAAGGATAGCCTTCTATTGCTTCTATCTGTGGTTCAGTACTATGCAAATCCATATCATGTCTAAACCAAAAGGGCTGCTTACACTTTTGATTTCTCCTGTTTTGGGACAGACAGAAAATTGAGATTCAGAGAAGTGTATGTGGTCTGGAGAGGGTAAATAAGAGGTAATGACTAATCACTTTGCCTTATGATACAATGATGAGGGAAACTAGGTGGGAAGCTATTCAAAACAAAAGGGAGGGCATCCTTTCAAAGCACACCTCAGCCTAAAAGGCTGTAGATGCACCAGTGATGGAAGAAATTTTGGAAACATAGGCCTATGAAGGAGTGTATAAATGTACTGAGATCCTGCAATACTGGATTTCTGCAAGCCATTGATTACTGATGGACAGCTGAATTGTTGCCTTGCTTAACTCCTTCTTAAGAATCTCATATGGGTGACCATCAGAGACAGATTAATTAGGCTAGATGGACCACTGACCTATTCCATCTCTTACACTGAAGAATTTGAGAGCTCTGGGTTGAGGGACTATCTGAATATTGTTTGGCAAAGGGTGGGTGGATTTCAGGCATAGTACTGAGGAAACATTTTATTATTTGCTTTACACAATGAAAGGCAACACAATTTTGCCTTTTCCTTTCTTCCTTACCCTTTTTTTTTTTTTTTTTAATCCTTCTGCTTTTCCTCATATGCTTGCTTTTAATCTCTTCTCTTTAAATTATTTTTCCTTTGTACCAAACGATCCTCCACTCCTAAAGAAAAACAGGGCTAAAAAAAGTAAGCACCCACACTGGTGAATAAACTCTGTGAAACATTTCCAGCTTATCTCCTTTGTTCTTGGTTCTCTCCTGTGGAGCTGAGCTCAGAGTCTGTTCTCCCAGCTATCAGACAAAATCAGGAGATGCCATAGGGTAAGACTTGAAGGGAGCTATGATCCTTGCTTAATGTTATTCTCTCTTATTATTTTCTACTGAAGAACTTCCAATTTGTTGTATGCTTGTTTATCTGTTGTTTAGAGATCAGGTTAAAAAGTGATTCCAGAATAACAGCGCCGTCTGAGCTCCTGTTCAAGCATTGGTGGGATGCTGGTGGAGCCTGCCTTGTTTGTGCTGGATCTGTTGTGCTTTCACTGTATTTTCAGTGTTAAGATAGCAATAACAAACATTTGAAGGGATAAAAGTTTTTCTGTTTCAATCCAGACAGTGGTGCAAGCCTGCTGTGTTTTTCCAAGGTGAAAGTTGTCTAATCAGGTCGCCTTGAATTGAACTAACATAAACAAGTGAGGTATTGATGAATTTTCAGAAGTGCTGTACTGCTTTCTTTTAAGTGGGTGGAATTTTGAAGTTGTCCCATGACAAGCTCCATTGAAAATCCAGTATTTCTTGTTATGCTCTTACCAGTCTTTTCATATAGTGCTTTAAGTGATATATACATAGCACAACATTTCCCCCTTTCTCTATTCTACAATAATCAAAAGGACTTTGGTAAAATGCAGGGAATGTGTTTGAAATGAGATATGAGACACTAATTTGGCCTCCACTCCTCTGCCTTGGCATTGGAATAGCAATTCATTGGCAAGTTAAAACATTCCCTTTTAGCTCCTGATGACCCAAACTAGTTTGAACCCTGAAGCCATCAGTCTTTCTTCATTTACCCTTCCTTCCTTGAGGCCATTGCTACTGGTTTCATAACAAGCAGGGTCTGGTATCATCAAACCCAGCTGTACACATGCTGAGTGATTGCTGTGACATAACAAATTACATTTTCCACAGGCTTCAGTAAAATACGTTTTCATTTATAATGTTCCCAGAAAAAACAAAACCAAACCAAACCTCAAAACAATCAGCAAGACTTGTTATTCAGCACTTCCAGTTACAAGGAAGGGAGTTATAAGAAAAGCAGAAAATAAGTACCAAGGAAAGATGCATGTTAGGTAATGAATTTCTGAGAAACTGAATATACCCTTAAGGATATTTTAATCAGATATAGTTAGACACTCCATTCCCAGGTCTTGGCAGCGTTAAGGGATTCTCAGACCTCTATATCTGATTATAGTATCTGAACACCTTTGGCTATTTTTTCCCATCAGATTTGTAGAGTTTATCTGTAGCAGCCTCCACAGAAAATCAGTGTGTAACTTTCTATCAAACAGAAGGACTGTCATTGATTTTTTTTTGCTATAACATTAATGCCATTGGTAGATCCAAATGAAACCAGACTCCTGTTGTGCTAACCACTGAGTAAATACACAGAGTTATAAACTCATCTGTGGTTTCCTCAGGTATGGTATTTGTAGACGACAACACATTATCAGCAGTAACTGGTATTGTTGTGCTCTTAAATAGATAAAAACCCCCAGTCCTCTTGATGTTGAACAGTTAGGCAACATACGATATATGTTAGTTATCTGTAATTTTGGATGAGTGATCTGAATTTGAGAATGGAAATGAAAGCTATCATTTAAATGAAAATACTCAATTTTGGTTTTCTTTCATGATCTCAACTAACAAATCCAAGGATTATTTTGGCATGCTCTAAGTTCTTTCCTGCTGATTTTTCAGTTGTATTTGCTATACAGAATATGCATTTGAATTTTGTTTTGTGTGATTCTTCATGGGGAGTTCCAAGCAGAATGTAATTGATTTAAGTTTAAAGGATACTTTTCATGCTGTGTCACTTTTAAGACTTGCAGTATACTGCAAGATGCCACTAAATACAGCAGGAACTTTGAGCTTTATTTATTTATAATATCTATTAGTTTTCCTCTAATTGCAAATCCCACTGATGTGCAAGAAAATTGCAGGCGCTTTATTTCCTTGAAAGGCTTTTGGTTGTTTCAACTCAGAAATGCTACAACCCATTCTTGCTCCCACTCAAGTCAGAAAAAAATAAACTTTCCAAAGTATTTGCTGTTGAACAAAATGCTTACAGGTGTTATTACTGCATCTAGTGAAGAACAATCATGTCTAATCAGCCAAGTGGGAGGCTTTGCCTGACAATCTGCTGTAAGGAATATCTAGGGAATTCTTGCTGGCAGGTCCATATCTGCTGACCCTGGGAACATCAACCATTAAATGTCAAGTAGAAGTGTTTGGAAATTAATTTCCTCAAACATTGCAAAATAAAATTATAAAACACCAATATTGTCGATTCACATTGCTTTTGATCACAGCAGCAGAATGAAAGTGTTTATGACCATACAGAATTTTTCCAGTTTATAGAATTTCCCCCTCAAATAATAGAACATCTCTCCAGTTCCCTCCCTAAAACAAAAGAAATAACAATGCTAATAGCCTAGCAAACTTTAGACCAGAGGTCCTTTACAGAACAACCTGAGCAAATAAAAAGGCAATAAAATCTATTATACCATATGTCTAGGGGAGCTGATCTGTGCTTATTTTCTCCAAAGATGCCAGAGGACATGGTGGAAGCAGCAAGATCATGAGGGATGGAGGAACATAACTCACACCTCTTCCAGGGTATGGAAAGCAGGAAGAGTTGATGGTGTCACCATTCAGACATAGGAGACAGCCTAGGGAAAACAGTCTTCATTTATCTTTCCACAGAGCTTCTTGCTTCCGTGTGCAGCTGCTGTGTCATTGCATTTGCTTTTGTTTCATGGACAAATTACTATTTAAAACTCTCCCAGAAGCTGTTGCTAATGAATATGTGTCAGAATAATTTTTTGGGGTTTTGTTTTGTTTTGTTTTGTTTTTTGTTACATGATTTATCATACTATAGAAACTGCAATTGTCTACCATGTTGAGCGACTGCTTGCTATTGTCCCATGCATATACACTTTGGAATGAACATGCCTCTTCCTTTGTGCTAGTTATCCACTTTTACTCAAAACGAAGAGCTTTGGGGAGCTGTTTTTTTCTCTCAGCAAAGTCCTTAACTTTTGAATTAGTTTTTGTCTTCTGGTCCAAGTTGCTGTGTCTTTGGGACATAATACATAGCCTATTTTTGTTAAAAGTCAAGGATGTGGGCAGGCATGGAGGCTTTGGGTTGCAGTTGGATGAATGTTATTTTTTTCCCTGGGATAATTCAAGTACTTTTTTCCATTTTTCAACTAAGTCCTGTTATTAATGCCTTCATTTTGATAGTACGAGGAAGTGATTATTACAATAAAGAAGACAGCATTACACATGTAGCTCCTGTGTATTTCTTCCTTTACTCACTCGTCTTTTTAATTAGCCTCTATCCCCCACTGACAAACCTGATTGAAACCTGACAAACTATTTTATTAACAGTTTTGTTGTGCTACAACTATTTTTTAAAATTTTAGCCTTTGAATTGTTTGTAAACGTAAGGTGGATGGAAGAACAAACAATGAATGGCTTTATTCTGTTTATGTGCACACACTAGTCCTCCTGACAGCCCTCAGCTTCTGTTCTCGATTGAGAATGTCCACTAGAGACAAAGGGCACTTCATTAGCCCTTGGTCTCCTTTTGTTATCAACTGGTATTATTTAAAGTATCACAGTGGACTTAAAAAGCTAAAATGGGTTTTGGTCCTCTCAACTTGTGTCTTTAATGAACACCCAAGTCTGGATAAGTAGTAAAACCACTTAGTAATTGAATTGGACCTTAACCTAACTGCAAAAAATAGTGGGTTTTTTCTCTTCAATAGCATGTCTGCACATCCCTCCTCCTGTTTGAGTGTGCTGCAATGAGGCTTATTTATGAAACTTCATGTTTCAAAAGTCAAATTCTGGTTTCCTAGAGCAGACTCAGGCTAGGTGTTCCTTTCTGAAGCAAGATCTTTTACAAGTTTTCAGTGTGTCCAACCAAATAATTATTATGCAATATTTTTAACAAAGCAGTTTTTATTATGCAAAATACAAAGAAAAAATAAAACAATTTTGAACATGATACTTCTGATTTAAATAATTTTAATAACTACAATGTTTTCAGGCTATGGAAAGGAATAAGAGTGCTACATATTTAATAACCGAACTTCTACTACACGGAATACTAATTATTCCTGAGGGCAATAAGTCAAGCACTCAAATGTTAAGTAGTAATAGTGTGTGATTTGACACTAGCTAGACACTGGGTATGCACCAAAGCTACTCTTTCACTCCCCTCCTCAGGTGGGCAGGGGAGAAAAAATATAATGAAGGGCTTGTGGGTTGAGATAAGGACAGGGAGAGATCACTCACTCACTGCTGTCACAGGCAAAACGCAGGCGACACAACTTTGGGAAATTAACTGAACTCATTATTTATTTCTATTACTAATTGTTGCCAAGCGAAGTAAGAGTAGGGTAACAAGAAGAAAAATAAACACTAAGAACACCTTCCAGCCATTTCTTCCTCCTCCTTCCTGGGCTTAACTTTATTCCCGATTTTATCCCGCAGCCCCAGCAGCGCAGGAAGATGGGGAAAGGGGGTGACACACAATTCATGGTCTTGTTTATCCTGCCACTTGCTCCTCAGGGAGACGAGTTCTTCCCCTGCTCCAGTGTGGGGAGACAGTCCTCCATGGACTTATCAAGCATGAATCCTTTCCACAGGCTGCAGCCCTCCACAAACTGCTCCAGTGTCAGTCCCTTCCATGCAATGCAGCCCTGCAGGAGCAGGCTGCTCCAGTGTGACCCCAGCCACAATTGCTTTTGTGCAATAACATTTTTCCTTTCTTAAATATTACATCCCAGAGGTGCTACCAGGCAGCAGGCCTGGCCAGCAGTGTGTGTCTATCTTAGAGCCAGCTGGCATTTGCTCTGTTGGACATGAGGGAAGCTTCTAGTAGCTTCTTAGAGAAGCCACACCTGTAGCCTCTCCACTACCAGAATCTTGCCATGAAAACCAAATACAACTGAAATTAGTATCACCAAGTGATCCCATTTCCATTTTCCTTCAGTGCTACTACTTCCAATTTTTGTTCATTATGGAATATAACCACACCGTGAACTGATAATGTCATAATGCAGGTTGATATATATATATATATATATAAGAATGAAAAAACCAACTCATATTAGAAAATAGCTGCACACTTCTAAATGGTCTGCCTGCAAGAAATGGATGTGCTTTACTTTGCCTCCAAAGTTGGCAGCTGTTTGGGAAATGCTGGGATCTCTTTAGTTTGGGGACCACTATGAGACAGAGCACAAAATGAAGGTTTGAAGTTTGACAGCAGAGAATTCAGCTCAATACAGATTCTTAACAGATTTTTGGTAGTTGCCTATAAGCAACTTTTGAAACACATTAAAAAAAAAGAATGACACTTGCTAAATTCCCAAGTGATACCAAGATGCACAAAAACTTTGTAGAACCGTGGGCTGGGCTTCCTTTCAAGAGGAGAAAGACATAGTCTTGTCTCTTATTCTCTCATCTCACAGTCTTATACTCTCATTGCTATAGTCTGGCCTGAGCTAACTAGCAACAAAGCAGAAGACCAGACTGTGAGGAAGGTGCTTTAGTGTCTGAGTAAAATCATCAAAGTAACTAAATTCAGTAGGGTTTACAGAGTGTGTTTTTGTGTATGTTCTAGTTTTTTTTTTAACAGGCAACTGCATACAATGTAGGAATAACTGAGGAAAGTATCACTTGAACTGGACTTGTAACTTTTATTGCTGCTATCAAATGATCTGACAGGAAGTGCATGGCTGGAAAAATACAGTATGTCATACGGCTTGTTAAGACGCTGATGCCCTTCCTACAAAACCTCTCTTGACAAGTACATCTACCTTATTGTGTTCACTGTCAGTCTTAGAGAGTGAAAAGGCAGAGAGCAAGTGAGATCTTGGTCACATAAATATGCTGTCTGTGCCTAACTAAAGGGGTAAATGAACTCTCAAGACAGTCAAACTCTTTATAAGAAAACCCATTACTGACTAGTCCTCTTTTTTGTTAATGTCTATTTAATTTACATGCATTTTTAGTAGATTTAAGATATGCTTAAAGCAAAA
This sequence comes from Sitta carolinensis, assembly GCA_032173965.1. Classification (NCBI taxonomy): domain Eukaryota; kingdom Metazoa; phylum Chordata; class Aves; order Passeriformes; family Sittidae; genus Sitta; species Sitta carolinensis. The sequence continues at coordinate 81,418,922 of CM063284.1, forward strand.
CAAAAAGGCTCATACAGGAGTTTATACTAATTTAGATAAATCGCTTTTTAAAAGTGACTTAGATATTGGCCTACTTCAAGAATTTACTATTAAATTAAATGAAATAGCATGGACAATTCCACCACCACTTGATAAGCTTGTAATAGGGCTCCTAGTGCTAGATCAGTGCCACAGAAATGTCGTCTGAGTTATGAGGACTTCACAGCTGGTTAAAATTCCTTTTAGAAATTGTGAAGGTCTAATTCTATGGAAGAAGGAGTTAGGCCAAGTATCCCCTCTATCCACTCATCCCCAAAAAGGCCAGCACAAAACGGAAGTCTAGAAGCACTCTATATCCTGTGTTTTAGACCTCCTGGCAGTGATACAGTAAAATATATATATATATATATATATATTATATATATATATATATATATATATATATATATATATATATTATATATATATATATATATATATATATTATATTTATATTTATATAAATATAAATATAAATATAAATATATTTATATTATACTTATATGTGTGTGTGTTCTCTCTATCCAAATTCCACTTGTATTGCTGGGTGATGCAGTAACACAGGAATTCAGTATTAATGATTAGGGACAAGCAGACAGAGAAGAGCAACTAGTGGATTGCTAATATATAACCTGGCTTAGTTTGAAGAGATATCTTGGGGCTAATATAAAAAAAAGAAAGAAAACAGTCTATATAAGAAAGTTATGTAAGGCAGCAGAATATATCCACAGCAGAGGGAAAAAAGCAAATAGTTTTTATTATGCATTAATTTAAAAATCTGTGAATCTTGATTCAAATTTAGTAGCCCTTATGTCTCAGATTTGTAACTATACATCGTTTCAGTCTAAATTTTGACCTGTGTAAGAGACCAGAGTTATTAATATTTCCTATTATTTCTTCTCCTCAAACTTTACGACTGGATATCTCCAAGGCATTCTTCATTCCCACTCCTATCTTCCTCTTCATTTTGAAAGTATCAGTTCAGGGAATTGGCTGAAAGATAGAAAAAAGACACATAAAAATTGTTTGACTGATGGTATTCATTGTAAAATATTATTTTTTTTCCTGGAGGAGATATGAAGGTGAATCAGGAAATGGATGGCATTTTCAGATCACATGAATCAGTACCCAAGAATTCATCATTTTCACCAAATATCTAACTACTTTTAGGGATCTGAAGTTAGATGGCACTTAATTAGAATTCATATAATAACTTCTTTAACTGCCTTATCTGTCAGAGACTTTAATAGAAAGAAAACAGCAATTACTAAAAATCAGGTCACATATTTCTAAATGTAAGTGCACATTTATTTATATAGCTGTGTTAAAAATATCTTATGCATTTATAAAAATAAAGCATTTTGTTTATAAAGAGTCTTAATAACAGAAATGCCATGAGAAATATTACTTTATTATCTTTTTATAACAAATGGTAAATACAAATGCATCAGAAGAACGTATAGTTCTCAAAAGCCAACTTTTAGACTCTCACCTAGCTTTTCCTAATTCATAGATATTATGGAGACCAGTCAGCTTAACCTTTAAATACATAACATAATGTGAGACGGTAACTTACTGGAAAACAATGAAGTTTGTAACTATTGACATTTACTTTCCTATTATTTAAATGAAGAATTGCAATGGTGCCTTTTGCTAAGATGATTAAAATGATGCTCAGTCTGACCTTGCCCTGTGTCTGCTACTGTACATTCACAGCTACAGCCCTTCCTGACCTGCTTTTTAACAGTGCACTTCCCTGCCAGACCCATCTGAGGATGGCAAACATAAATCCTTTGGTTCATCTTCTTTCCTGGGATGAAGGTGTCATTCCTATTTGTACATATAACAACAACACAAATCCCTGGTATTTAAATATGGCAGACTCGTGATGATCCAGCCTTGCAAGATGATGTTGGTCAATGCAGATGGGAATACTAAGGACTCGATCAACTCAAACACAGCAGGGCAAATACTTTCCTGAATCTTAGTGGGAAAGAAGAAAGAAACAGTAATGTAGATCTGATGATTAGGTATTTCGACAGTGTTGCGTAAGTCAGGTAAATTCAAGATACCAGACTGCACAAACTCTCTGTTCTTGAGCATTGATTCAGGAAAGGGTACACCATTCTCCTGCCTGGTCTGCTCTGGAAGGGCTCTGGTCACCAGTAGGGTTTCTTCTCAGTAGTAAGTGATGTGGTTAGAAAACACAAAAGTAGGCAGCTAACTTGAGACTTCAAAGTTTTCCTCTGCCTGTTTCTCATGAATTAAACAAAAATGACTAATGTTTTCAATGGTCTGGAAAAAGCAACATGCAGTGGTAATAAAGGCTTTGAACTCTGTGATCATGAAGCAAGCAAAGTCCTTTTCTTATGATGAAAGCATAACTCAAGGTTTTGCTGAAGCTAACACCTTTTCTATTTTTTATTTTAAACCCAACTTAAATTTTCAATTTACTGTATCTGACTTTGTTTTTCTAAATGGTGAAAGAGATGCTTACTATACAAGATGCTTTTGATGGGTGATGTGAAGAGAGGCCTTCCCTTACACTGTGACTTTCCCACCTAAACAGATGGAAATCCACCCCCTTCCCTGCATTCTAACACTCCTTATATCCTGCCACCACAGGAATGAGCTGAAATCTGGCTTCCCACCAAACTGGCCAAAAGCCTGAAGGTGCTGTGCAGCCTTTCTTCTTCCAACTGCAGTACCTTTACTGCTTCCACATGCTGCCATCCGTTAATATGCTGGGCTCTAGTTTGTTGGAAGGAGAGATCAAAAATTACGAACATTGAGAGATATAATGTCAGGAAAATAAAGGCAGAGGAGGAAGATGAGCTCCATACTGGAAGAAAAGATGGATGCAATAGACTTGGTCTTCTGAGAGGTTTCTTTTTTTCCCCTTCCTTAAATGGGATAGCAGAGCTTCTCCTGCTGCTTTCTCCTTAGCCTTCAGTATAATATTCCCAGATTATATTAGAATATCCTTACTTATTTTGGATACAGTAATACACTGAGGCTTAGCCTAGTTTTGAGACACCACTGTGCAACTTGTGAAGAAACAAAAAACATCAGCACCTATTTGCAAAGGTACATCTGGGGATTGTATCACCTAAAATTGCTAGGCTCACTCACTCAACTCATCTGGTTTAAGTCCATAACTTCAACGTAGCACAGAATTACATATAACATTAAAAATGTTACATTTTGTACCTTAATTTCAAACATGGTTAATCTCATGGGCAGTTCCAGTTATTTTTGCCCTTGAGCTTTTAAAATAAAATTAAGCATTGACATCATGACTCCTCTTCCATGAAACTGGCACAGAACCATTAAGAGCATGACTTAAGTGCTCTGTGGGTGATATAGAGTCAATATGATTCCAGTTAACATGATTTTTTCTTAGACTGTACTGTATGTCATTAAAACAGTATGCTATAAAGATATAAATGTGGTGAGTTTTGGGGTTGTGTTTATTTTTTACTTATATGCCTATTGTTTCACAGCCAAACTGCAGTGGAATTTTTAGAGGCTAAAATGTACATCATCACTCAAGGGGATAGAATTTTGATAGTTTTTTTTTTTTGCTGGCAGTTGGTTTTGGATACACAGTGCTTACTTTTCACAGATAAAGTAGGGATGTTTTATTTTTTTTACACAGCAATTGGAGAAAAAAATACATTTGCTCTTTAAAAAGAAAGTCTAAATGTATTGCAATCTAGGTGGAGGCACATAAAAATGTGTAGGACTTGTTGATCTGAAGAGATATGTCTTAATAACACTCCAAAGAAGTTAACAGTGTAGATATGTGGATCTTCTTATAGCTGCACTTACTTTGACAGCAACTTTTAGATGTAAAATGAATTCTTATATTTTCTGTACAAGTCTTTTCTGGATCAGAAGGAAATCACACAAGAAAGTGACCCCAGGCACTACAGTAATTACAGCAGTGGCTTCTCAAACTCTATTGTTATAAAAAATGAAACATCCTTGACTGTCAAGGTTACACGACTTTATGGAAAAAAAAAAAAAAAAGTTTGGTTTGGCCTTTAGTATTTGGGTTGCTTTTCTAATCCAACAAATAATCAGAAAGAATGTTCCAAATTCCAGGACTTCATTTTAATGGTAATTTCAAACTTCTGTTAATGTTTCTACTTGAATAAGTTTCTTTTATATCCTAGCCAAAGTAAAAATTTCCCTTAAGCTGGAAGTTTAAGACAATTTGGATTTGCAACATTTGGCTTGCTGATAAGTTTTGATGCTAGTTGTTTTAATTAGCTAATTCTTATAGGATTACTCTAGCATAGATGAATTCCATGGTTTTGTTTGTTTTAATAAACTCTTACTGCTTTCAGTCTTCTAAATGGAGGTCTTGCTGTGAACAACAAAAGTCAGTTTCTGCTGCAGTTTGTAGTAGAAATGCGCAAATGCTGTCATAAAAATACCCCAATAACTCTGATGGAATTAATTACAATGCTCACATGAACAACCTCCTGCTTTAATACAGGTGAGCTGACAAAACACAAAGGCATGTGCCGGAAACCCGGTGAGCGCGAAAATGCGAACGCACGTACCTGGGGGAGATGCCTGCGCGCCCCCGCTGCAGCCCCGCAGTGCCACGTCTCACTGTCCCACGCACGCCCCGGGACCTTTATAGGGGACTCTCCCAGGGCCTGGAAATGAACTTTTGGAGCTGACACGTCGATCGTGCCATGTGGGGGGGGGGGGGGGGGGGGGGGAGGGAGGGGACTGGAGGGGGCGGAGAGGGAGTCGCCGGAGGCTCTTACGTGGCGGCAGAAATGTCAGTACCGCGCTCCCCGCGCAGCGGGGCTGGGGCCGCTGGTGCGGGGCTCCTGTTGCGTACGCGGTTCCCCGCCGGACCCCGGAGGCGTGGGGCCGGGGCCCTGGGGCTGGCTGGCCGGCTGCGGCATGGCGTGAGAAGGGTGCGGAGAGCCGGTGGGCTCGCAGCTCGGGAGATCCCCGGGCGCTCCCGTGCCCTTTCCGTGCCGGGGCAGCCGCTGGCGCCCAGCTCTCTTTCGCCTCTACTATCTGCTGCTCCCCCGTTTTGGTACATCGCCGCGGCCCGGAGTCCCGGGCAGCGGTCGGGAGGCCCTACAGACCCGGCACCGGCGGAGCTGCCCGTGTCCCACCGCCTCCCCTCCCTCCTGCTGCCGCTTGCTGCAGCTCGCCAGGATTTGTTGTGCTTAGTTGTACCGGCGCTGAGGCGCCCCTGCTCAGACCTAATGGTAAAGGGCAGCCTCGGGTCATGTTTTCGTGAGCTTCGGTAATTAAGGAATAAAAGGAAATCAAAATAAAAACCCCAAACCCCAAAGACAAATATCTCAACCAGTTGCGACTTCTCAGCTGGCCCGGAGGGGGGAGCGCTGGGGAGGGCAGGGAGTAATGCGAGATCGCCCCAGCCCGGGGCAGCGCCGGCTGCGGGACGAGCCGAGCCGCGCACCGCATCGCCGGGGCCGGGCGGCCGTGGCTGCTCCGCCCCCGCGGCGGGGCGCTGGGTCCGGCCGCCGGGCGAGGCGCGCAGCTGCCGCGCCGCAAACTTGGTGGGAGCGAGCGGAGCGCGGGCGGCTCGGCGGGGCTGCGGCCATGGCGGCGTGAGGCGGGGAGCGGGCATCAGTGCGGCGGCGGAGCCCCCGCCCGCCCGCTCGCCCGCCCGCGGCGCCTCCAGGTAACCCCTGCCGCCCTCTCCCCTGCGTGCTGGGCTCGGGCTGCCGGCGGCGGCGCTTTCGGAGCGCCGCGGGCATTGCGCGTTCGCGGCCGCCCTGTCCGTGACCGGGGCCGCCTGGCTGGGCTCCGCGGGGCTTCGCCCCGGTGTCCGCCGGGGCTCGGAGGCCGCGCGGGCTGGGGTCCCGGCGGGAGCGGCGCAGGGTGCCGGCAGGGGGAGCCGGCAGCGAGGCGGAGCGCCGCTGACGCCGGGCTCCGGTGCCGGGGAGCGCTGCCGGCGCTCGCTGCCCGCCTCGGGCATTGCCCGGCCCCACCCCCGAAAGTCCACCGAGCCTTTCAGAACGGGCGGCCGTTCTCCCCGAAGACGGTGCTGTCTGCTCGGGACCAGAAAAAACAGACGGACAGCCAGCCGCATCTCCAGAGCGGCCGGATCCCGGATTGCGGGTGCTCCGCGCAGCGGGACCTCCCCGCCGCTCTTCCCTTCGGGTTCGCGCCCGTGGGAGCGCGTTCTCTCCCAGGAGCGTGAGGTGCGTTGCTGTTGCTGAACCCTGGCTGCGGAGAGGCAGCCGCTGGCTTCGGAGCGTTTCGGAGGATTTTGTTACACTTCAGCAAGTGAAGTTTGCTCAGGCTCATCTTCTGGTGAGAGTAGAGGTGGCGTGAAAGGCACCGGCAGTTGTCTGAGAAGCGTGGGTTTTCAGTGGGATGTTCGCGTAGTATGATTTGAAACTCCGGTGTGTTTTTATTCTCGCTGTTTTATTCAACTGGACTGTCTTCGGTCTGTGGCGTGAATGTATTTCGGCACTTTCTGAATTGGGGAGTTAGAGTTTGCCATTCCGCAACGATGCAGCTGGAAACACCTCAGTCAGTTGTATACATCTACCATTATGTGAGAATTGCGTACCAGATAAATGACAACTATTAGGGTTTGTTGTATCATTCCAGATGCTGAGTGTGCATTGTAGATTGACACAACGATAATCTGCCCAGGATTATTCCTGTGGGGCAGCTGGAGTGGGGAAAGCTGTCACAGCGTCTGCTCCTTGAGCAAACCGGACTATTGGCAGGAGAGGTCTGTGTATGCAGGCACACGTAGCCTTGTGAAGACGGTTGCAATTTGCAACATTATAGCTGTGAAGAACGTCCTTAAACTAAAACATGTTGTTCAAGTTATAGTGATAGCATGTTCTGGGAGCCCTGAGGTAGTGCATCTGCAGGTCTTACTTTCTGAAAGCTGACTAACCACTCTTGGTTTGAATTTTTGTGTAAAAGCCTGATGTGATGCTAGCCCAACTAGAGTGATGTAAAGCAGATTCTTTTTCATAGTTGAAATTGCACTCAAATCTTATTTCTAGGAGTTTAAGCATCTCCTGGTTGTTATATAAGGCTGACTCAGTTCAGTGAAGTTTGAGTTACAATTGTTGAACTTGCTGATGTCATATACATAACACATAGTCAATCAAAAGTGTATTGCTGCCTTGAAAGGCTGAGGTATGGCCTACGGTACTTTGCTTAGTATAGTGGAAGATGTTGGTAGATGTCTGGATTTTGTGCTGTGTTCCCACCTTCCTTTCCAGCAGATACCAATAATATAACTTTATTGCATTTACTAATGAATTCATCTTATTTTCTCATTTTAATGCTGAACAGCTGTGAGGAGTCCCGCTGAGACCTAAGGTTTTGCTCTGGAGTGTGGCAGTTTACTTCTCTGTTTGAGAGGTTGTTTTGAACTACGTAGTATAAACACTGATTTCTGAGTTGTACTGCTTATTCCTTTGGATGTTGTAACAGATTTGTTTTGGTTGACAAAGCTGAAGGCATTAATATCTGAAGTGTCTCATTTCTTTTAATCTTTAACTAGTGCTGTTTTCATAAAATACTTAGAGGTAGTAGGAGTGCCTGTGCACTTTGTAATGATCCATAAACATGGTTGTAGTAGGTTTGTTGTACTCATTTCCTGCTGGGCAGAGATGCAGAGGGTGGTAACTGTATTGCTGCTGTTTTCAGAAGAAAGAGTTGTGTGGTCGTTTGTTTTTCTTTTCCCCCAGCTACTTAGGGAAACCACGTGGATTCTGACTTCTGTTGATACAGTCTTGTACAAATACAGGATTTTCAATGAATGAAGTTCATTAATTTTCAGGGAGTAACTGTACACTACAATCTATGAACTGCAGAAATACAACATAATTCTCCTGCAAGTTTTGGCTTTTGTGTTAGAGGTTGCATGCGGAATTCAGCCAAGGGAGCAGCTGAGCTCCTGGAGTGAGCAGGAGCAGAGACCTGTTTCTGCTCTCTGGTCTGCAACAGCTTTATCAGCAGTGTTGGCTGGGTCTGATTTCTGTGCTGTGGGACACGTAAGTAGATTGCTGATACTACTATCAGTTGATAGTAGGTGTGTACTACCAGTACTATCTGTTGATAGCGGGGAGGGGAGGGTGTGAAACCTGATGCTGTGCTACTTCATACAAAGCAGTATCTAGTAATTGGTTAGTATGTTGTGATGACAGACTTCTGAAAAGAAGTAAAATACCATTTAGCTTTAGATTTAACATCTGGTTTATAAAATTTTGATATGCTCTTGATGTTTGTAATGTATGTTCTGAAGTTACTATGGCTCCTGAAATGAAGTGCTATTGCTATGGCCGTAATTATAGGAAGCAGCACTGAGAAGCTTCTCCTTTTCTGTAACATAATTTTATGGAAACGTTTAATAGGCATTCTTGTCAATGCAGAGTTCTCCAAATTATTGTTAATCGGTCTGTTCCTCTTTATTGTCATCCTTTTATCCTCTCTGGCATGTGTATGCATTCCTTCCCGTCAGAAACAGTGTTAATTTACAGCCTATATGTTCGTTCTCTCCTAATGTGTTTTGCAAAGCTGTAGCTGCTTCAAAAGAAGGAGTTCTTGGGGTTTTTTTGTTTTGTTATTTTGTTCTGTTTTTGACAAGCACTATAAACATTTTTCAAACTGACCCTTTTGACGTATGCTTGCCAACTATTTGCGATAGGCTGGATTTAATTTCAGGCTGCAGCATTGCAGCTGTGACCCGTGAAAGGCAGGTGGCACTCTGCTATCTGCAGTTCTTACAGACACCTGGGGAATGCCACAGCCTGAGCTGTGCACTTCAGGTATGGTTTGCTGTTAAATCTGTTGTTGCTAAAACGGCTAGTTTTCCCAAAAAAAAGAGAAAAGGTTGCAGCTTTTATTTTAGTTTTCTTTATAAATATGTCCTGTGACTTATTTAAGAAATTTGCCGGTTTGCATCTAACTATAACACATTTGCTTAACATTTGTCAGGAGGGTAGCAAATGTAAACCAAGTTAATGATCCCCAAACTGCAGTCTCATTAGTGTCCTCTTGATTTTTTTTCTAGAATATATATTCCAAAGTACAAAGCACACAAATCTTTTGTCATTTAGTGGATTTGTTCTTGCATCTGTTCTTAAATTTGTGTTTTCCCTGGGCAACTTCGATGAAATCCAATTGTCTGCTGTGTAGTATCAACTCTTTATCTCCATACATAAATATATTAATAAAATTAATCTCTCTTTGGGGAGATTGATTTTGGAAGAAATTTCCTAGTGTCCCAGTACATATTAGAAAGTCAGGCAACTCACAAAAAGCTGATGTTTGTCAGTGATAGTAACAGTTGATATATAGTCTGCACTGAGGCCTTTACAGTGAAACTCTTGAGTTTAACTCAACTGTTGAAACTTATCTTTTCAAATATTATCTTTTCTTTGCCAACAGTTTAAATTACTTGTTCAGAAAATTTAAATGCTGTGCAGCATGTTAGCTGTGCTCTCATTTCCAGACTTATCTACAATTAGTTTATCTGTGTTATGAAATTTCTTGCATGATAATACTGCTTTTCATTCCTTTTCCATTTTTTCTTTTTAAAATCAGGATATATCCCTGAGCTCCAGTGTACCTTAGAATTGTTGGATTTTAATTTCTGACAGAACTGGTCAATCTTTTCATGGTCACCAACCTTAGTAATGGAGATTAGTTTCATTTAGGGGATGTTGATTGAGCCATTCTGGATCTTTGTCATATAGTAATCTGATTTTTTAATCTCTTGCTAGATGAATTGCAAAACACAGTTTGCAGTATTTTTTTGGTTTAGGAGAAGCTTAGTGAAATTATAACTTTGAAAATACTGAAATGCAGTCTTTTTCTCATTCTCTGTAATACTGGGGTACATTCTTAGGCATTACTAAATACATGTGATAAACCAGTTAGAAAACATTTGATGGCTGCAGGATTGGCTTATAATGTGAATTGGGTGGGCTGGAGAAATGGGCTGTTCTGTGAATTGTATTGATTTTTCTCAGTTCTTTTCTCCACCTCTCTTCAAATTTCAAAATTGAGCTGCTGTCTTTGGTGCTGTTGTCTTTCTCTGAATTGCTAGTCTAGTTGGAAACCCAGAATGCTATTGAAATGCGCTTTCTTGTTAGACTTAGGTTTCACTGGGAATCAGGAATGCTTAATATAAAGTTAACTATAAGGCCTCTGTAGCTAGGGAGAGAGTATTTTAATAATTTTGGGCCCTGTTATTTTGACCCACAGTATTGCTGAATCAGTCGTTTCTGTTATTGTGTCCTCTATGGACAAAGGCAAGAGGATAAGTGTTTGTAGTTCTAAAATTATTAGGCACTTGTACTTCACTGTGTTTTCTTCAGCATACAGTCTCTTCAGAAATTCCTGTTGCCTTTTTCTTATGCTGTTTGTACCTGTTTTTTAACCAACTGTGTCATTTCAGTGACCTGCTTTCACTGGAAACCCACTAACATTTGCATTAGCAGGCACCCTGGAAGAATGGCTGAAATGCCCTTGTTGTGGGAGAAAATGTATGGGATGGAACCATTTCTGTTGACCTTGTCCAACAGTGAAATAGCCAAGTACTTGAGGAAAAGCTCCTGGCCTTTCCAATTATGGGAAGATGGGTCGGTCATGTGTATTGCTTTGAGTCTCTCAATGTCTGGCAGAGTTTTAGGGTTTCTTTGCTAAGTTAGACTCAAAGCTGAAGACTGAGAAGAAATTATTCACAGTCATTGGGCTGTTGCATTACTTAACATGATTCAGTTGCTGATAGTCTCTTCTCTTGATGGTCTTGCTTTCTTATTCTGAACTTCCAATAGGGATATATGGTTGTTTTCTTGGTTTTTGTCACATAAACTGTGTGTGTAGTCCAATTTTGAACTGCTTCTCATGCTCCAGTGTGTGCTTTTCATTGTTGCTTTTTGAACCTAAGCAATGATACTGAAGCATCTAGTATGTACAGTACTAGACAGTATGTACACAAAATTTTTACTCAGTCAGATGTTGTATTACCCAGTGCTGCAAAATGGGACTACTAGATTAGCCAAAAGATGGGATTTCAGCTTTGGCTAGTTTTCTGATAGTGCTCTTCAAGGTGTGTCAGGCTGGGGTAGGCCGAAGTTGCTGAAGATGATGTTGGCACTGCTGTTGCCAATTGTGCTTGTTTTCTGACCTTGTAAATCCATGTCCTGGCTCTCACTTGATAAAATACTTCAGAAAACCCCAACCAACCAGAAAACCCCCTTAATTCCCGCCCGCTGTTAACAGCTTCTCTTTGTGACCTGAAGACCATGGTATGCCGTGATTCCCCAAGGCAGGCAGATGTAGATGGAGAATGCTGTGCTGTCAGAGAGTGGTGTTGTAGTTTGTTGTCCGCTTTGAAAATTCTGGGTCTGTGTCAGTCCATTGTCTACTTGGTCCTTTTAGTTGTGTCACTGTAGCTATTCAGGTGAAATCACAATTTCAGTGAAATTCAGGTGAACAGTGTTAGGGAACCGATCATCTTAACACTTTGCCTTTGAAGTGCCCATAGCTGCCAATCCCAGTAAGGCCCCCAGTATAGGCACTGGTCTCAGTGTAACTGCAGCTATGCAATGACTCTTGTCAGGTGAAGAAGGAGGGGAGAGGAGGATTGTGTATGCAGAACAAAATTCTGGTTAGTCCCTCAAATAACAATGAAATGTGGAGGATTTTGCCTCGGCGTTTCAGAGTGTATCCAGTGTAACAGCTTTTTGCTATGTCAGCTTTGTAACAGGGAGCAAGCTCTCTTGTGGAGGCTGCAAATGGACTGAGGCACAGCTGTACACCTGTCTCCACCATCAGTCTAAACTCACCTCCTGAGGAGTGAGGTACCTGAGAGGCAATGCCTCATTGCACTGCCCTTGAGTGTGTCAGAAGTGGGGAAATTCAGGGTAATAACCTGTTAAATACTGAAGTTCAGTCTTCCAGAGCTTGTCTGCCAGACCTTACTCTACTGAAAAATGATAATGGATACTGATACATGCTGTTGGAATTGACAGTAGAAAGCCACAAAACCCTTCTACATTGATGTGCCAGGAGTGTGAGTTCATGTGTACAGTCCTGGAGACATGCAAGAGGGGAAGCTGGTGTTTGTGGGAAGAAAACTTCTCTTGGTGCATATGGGTAGAAGTCTGAAAATGCTGCTACCCTGGGCTCTGGAGACTTGTCTAACTGATGAAATTGTGTTGTAAGTCTTGGTCAGAGTTTACAGATTTACTTGAATTTTCCGAGAAAGTTGCTGGATTTTCCAGATTATCTTCTCTTGCTTTCCTAAGTGCATAGTGTCAGACTCTTTACCTAAGCATTAGTTAAATCTTTAATATAGAAGGCAACTCAGTGAAGCCTGGGCGTGATCCTTTAATGGTTGGTTCCAAAAAAAGAAGAAGTGTAACTATCAACAACAGCAAAAAGAGATCTGGTATATGTAGCAGAATTGCTTTTCTTTTTGACATTGTTGTCTATTGGTTTAAATTAAATTAATGGTCTGGGTGGAGGAACTTTATTTTTTCTTCCAGTATTCTTTCTTTGAGTGAGTTTGCAAGTAGTTTTGATTAGAAAATTCCATTTTTGCTCAGTTATCTATAACTGTCAGGGGAGATTGTTTTGCAACAAATTTATTTAATCTGAAGGCCAACAAGATTAGTAGTGAATGTTGAAAAAAAAAATAATCTTGAACTAGAGGTAAACACTTAATTCTGATATTTAACCTGAGTCTTTATATTTTTCTCTCAAACCCATAATCATAAAGTGCTCTTAAAATAACTTGAGCAAACATTATTTTTCTTAGAGTACCCCTATGAACTCACTGCTGGCAGTGGCCTCTGCCTCTTGGGAAAAGGGCACATTAGTCTTTTTATAGGATGGCTGTTGATAAAGCTTGTCCTTCAGCCTCACTTGTAGAGCTGCTGTGTTGTAATTGTTTCTTTTTACCAGAAGGCTAAAAAAAGAACTAGTTTGCTTTGGAGGCATATCACTAATATTTTAATAAGACAAAATATAAGACTTGTTTAACTGGAAATATAGGGAGCTACAGTTGTTTGTGAGGAACAATTCACGTGCTTAACTTACCTTTCAGATTTACTGTGAATTCTGTATAAACTAGACCTGATTTATAATTGCATGTGTTTGTTTATTTTTGGGATTTAGCATTTTCTTAAAAAAGTAATTTAAATAAGAGGTTTGGATTTTTTTTTCCTGTCACTCTCATCAACCTTGATCTTTTTTATAAGCCCCAAATTTCTAACAATGCCAACACTGAAAATTTTGAAAATGGCATTTGAAATAAGTGTAGCAGGTGACATCAGGCCTGTTTTCAGCTTTGTGCACACACTGACACCTTCAAAGATTTATCTGTAGCTGTAGGTCTAGTCTAGAGAACCTGATTACAGAAAAACTTGAGGATCTAGAGATTTCTGGTTTTAACTGGCAGCTTTAGTTTACTTCTTGCCAAGTTGGCCTCTTGTCTTCTCTTACCCCTTTCTACATTGTGAAAAGTGTTTCTTTATGGTGTTTGAGTACCTTGTCTCCTTTTTGAGTATCTTATAAGAAGTTTTGCAAGAGTTGAATGTTCTTGCTTCCATGTAAAAACTACTTTTCTACAAATCAGTCTTCACTTGAAGAATAGTGTTTCTGTGTTTGTATTAATATCTGTAGATAGTTGATAATTGGAATGATCAGTCTTTGACAAAACTCTGTCTGTTCCTGAATATTGTTGGTATTGGCTTTTAGGTACTTTAATGCCACGTTTCATCCCAAAACATTAAGAGAAAAACCCCACCACCTTCAGCTTCAGATAGCATCTGGTTTTGCTTCCATAATTGTGTTACTTGTCCTAAAATCATTAGGGTTGTGTGAACTGGAGTGCTCACTGGAGCCTTACTTTTGTGACTGAGTGTTAAGAATTTGAGTTAATGAGACTTAATATTATATTGTTCAGGTTTCTGTGTCATATTGTAACTGAAAGGAGTTTGGAATTGCTCTGTCAGGCAGCTGATTAGGGAGAAAGTGATGAGCAGAAGATAATATTTTCAATTTTAGCAATGGCAACTGCTGTATAAACTAGTAGTTTCTTCTGAAATGTTTCATTTGGCTTCTTTTTCCAACAGTAGTTCCCAAGATTCACCATTTATTCAGCATTTGGGCTTATAACTGTAGTCTTCATATTGCAACATGTGGAAAATGTAAAATTTTTTTAAGAATATGCACTGATGTTTCATCTTTGTATACTTTTAAGCATAATCTCAATAAGAAGGGAGATTTAATCCATGAAACAGAGAACAGCTAACAAACAAGCTCTGAGTGATGTCCAGGAGTTGGAAGAACAAATTACTTGTTGGTAGAATTGCCTTGTTAAGGTTCAGGGCTTGACATGCTTCAGTAATCTCAGACCTAGGGGGAAGTTAACAAAGCTTAGGAAGAAGGATGTCCACCATTGATAGTGAACACAGAATGCAGAATTTAAGGGCCACGAAGGCATCTGGAAAAACTCCCAAGATAATGAAGAAAGAAACAAAGCCAGCTCAGCGACTGTGCTGAAATCAGCTCTGTCTGGGTAAAATGTAATTCTGGCAGGGGCAGATGGCAACCACCAACTCATGGACCACTGACCCAAGAAACCCAGTGACTCAAAGGAAGAGAAACACTGAGCATGGGAAGCAAGAGAATCATTTACCAATAGACGATAGAATTCTAATTAATCAGAGAACTATGTAACTTTTAGCCAAAGAACACTAATTCCTCTGTTTGCTACAATGTATAAATAGTAAAAAGTTTTGATAGTTGGCATGCTTGATTGTGTAGTATCACTGACCACCCAGGCTTGTGCAACTCGGAAATAAATAAGCAATATCTCTCTTGAATGTGTAATCATTGTTCTCTTGCATGCTGGGTAATGAATCCAGTTTTTCTGGACAACATTTACATGTTGGTCCCAGGAGCTCATCAACAGAAAAAACTGTTGCATCAATTTTCCATTATCCAGTTTTTCTGGGGGTATACCTAGCTGTTCAGAAATGAATAGAAATATAGCATCCTTGCCCCAAGGCATCTATGGATGGAATCAGTTTTGTCTGGTAAGACCACTCCCAGTGCATTCCACTGTAGCTCAGCACGGGAAGTGAAGGATGCAAGTCAACATGGAGAATCATTAAAATGAAAAGATACTTCTTATACTTCTGGCAGTAATATTTTAATACTTGCAGTCCTATAGAAAAGATTTTGTAGACTCTGTAGTTTGTATTTAAATATAATCTCTGAACTGTTTTCTTTAAGCCTTCCTTACTCTAAGTTCTACTTCAGTAAGTCTTGAAAGATTTACTGCTAACTCTTGCCAAGTTTCTAATGTTTCCAGACCTGTTGGAATGAGTCCAGAGGAGAGCAGGGCTGGAGCACCTCTCCTGTGAGGACTAAGAGAGTTGGAGCTTTTAGCCCAAAGAAGAGAAGGCTCTGGGGAGACCTTGTGGCACCTCACAATACCTGAAAGGGGCCTACAAGAAAGCTGAAGAGGGACTCTTCACAAGGGCATGTAGTGACTGGACAAGGGGGAATGGCCGTAAACTAAAGGAGAGCAGATTTAGATTAGGTATTTGGAAGAAATTCTCTGCTGTGAGTGAGGGTGGTGAGGCACTGGAACAGATTGCCCAGAGAGGTTGTGAACTCCCAATCTGTGGAGGTGTTCAAGACCAGTCTGGATGAGGCTCTGAGTATCCTGGCCTACTGGAAGGTTCTATGGCCATGTCAGGGGGTTTGGGACTAGATGATCTACCTGAAGGGAGGTTGTAGTAAGGTTGAACTTGGCCTTTTGTCTCAGGCAACTAGCAGCATTACAAGAGGAAATGGCCTCAAGATGGGCCAGGGAGTTTCAGGCTGGACATCAAGGAAAGGGTGGCTAAGCATTGGAATAGGCTGTCCAGGGAGGTGTCAGACTCAGTTTCTGAAAGTGTTCAAGATGTGGCTGAATGTGGCACTTAGTGCTGTAGTTCAGTAGACAAAGGGGTGTTCCATCAAAGGTTGGAGTCAATCTTAATGATTCTATGATCTTTAAAGTCCCTTCCAAACCTAATCATTCTACGATTTAATGATTCTTGTATCTTATGCAGTGTGGCGTAAAGCAAGCTGCAGACACAAGCCAATTGCCTTCCTCTGGCATTTCTGTCACAGACAGCTGCCTGTAGCCTCTAGGTGACATGTTCCATTTGCTCAAAGTTCTGACCTGTCGAAGGAAAATGAAGTATGACACATCTCTGTAGTAAAACTACAGTGTTGATAGATACTTTAGTAATGTGTAACAAATGTATGTGAGTTAAATGAATGCTAGAACTCATTTGATACAATAATTTCTATGTAGAAATTGTTCTGCAGGGCTTAGTGACTAAAATTATTCTAGCTAGATAACTGGTTCATAGTAATGTTCCCTCCTGACAGTAAAACTTCTATTAATATGAATCTTTTAAATTTTGTATTAAAATGTATCTGTGACAGTTGTAATTTCCTAAAGAACTAATTGCAAACAGAATTTATAAATGCTTCCTTGTTGATTCTATTAACTCAAAATTAACCTCACCTTACAGTTCTTACACGTATTTGTAGGAGTGCTTGCTTGGGGGTAGGTGTTTTTTCCCCCCTCTCTACACACATGCATTCATCACATATTTACATCCATTCCAGTTTGTCAAGCAGTGGCACAGGCTAGATAATAGATAATAATCTCTTGATTTGTGTGGTCAAATTGCCACTGTAGTATCCCACAAAGTAATAGTGGAAGGACAGAGAGGCCTTTCCACCTGGAAGAACTTACCAGCTTCAGTCCAGTTAGTGCACAGGATTGTTCCAAAGACAAAGTGAATTGAAACAGAGGTCAGGGCACTGTTCTGATAGTTGATAGTTCTATTTTGACCTCTGAAGAGCTCTTCTCTTTGAAGAACAAAGAAATATTGGTGTCAAATATTGATTGTGTAATATCCAAAATTCATAAACTTCTTAACTTTATTCTGGCAAGCTGGACTGAAGGGATAAATGCAGCAACCTTTGCTGGAGAGTGAAAAAAAGTTAATAAAAGAAATGTAATTTGAATTAATCTTTCATGATTAGTGGGATCTTTTAAAGGTAGATGTGATTAAGTGATTTAACTGCATTCAGAAAATACAATTGAATCAGAAGAATTTTTGTAAATTACGAAGTTATCTTGATTTAGATGAACAAGAACTGTGGACAGGCTAATTGGACTACACTAATATACAGACACAGTTGAGGTTTTAATATAGTTTTCTGAAAGCTGATGAACTCTTTAAGTGCAAATTTTTCTTCATAGTATGCCTCTCATTTGAATGTATATCTTGCCATGGACTCTTACTGCAGGCTGTGATTAAGTCTCTGTGTTCTGTAAGATTTAAGTGCAGTTGATATGTTTCACAGAGGAGCAGTGTGCCTCAAACTGCAGCTGTAGTTCTGAAAGTGGCATCAATAGGTTCCTGTATGGTATTTCAGATAATGTGCAGTAATATGTTGCTTTTGTAGGGCTCTTAATCAAAGGTTAGGTTGCTTAATGTTAATGAAGAGGGGTTGAATATTGGGGGTTGACATTTAGCACTACTTCATTAAAAAAATGGAAATAGAAGTTCTATACTTTATCTACATTTTAGATTAGCAATGCTAATAAAATGAGCTCTTATGCTCTGTTGAGTTCCTTTTTGCTGTGTGTACATTTTAAGGCAAAGCCAAATCAGAATATCCCTTGCTTTACTGTTTAGTAATTTGGCTCAGTTCTGCTAGATTTGTTCTGTGCAGGGTGTGCCTAAGGTGTAAGGCAGGCTGGGGCACTTCTGCATTCTGCTTCTGCATTAAATGTGTGTAAATGTATTAATGAACAAATGATTCTCTAGTAGTGCTGGTGTAGCTAGCTGATCCCTCTCTGCCTCATCCATCAACCATAAGAACCTGTTGTGAATTTTGTAGCTAGGTGGAATTACTCTTCTCTGCTTTCACTCCGCAGTGAGTCAGCCAAGATGGTGTCCCAGCTGGGGAAACCGTGTCTGTGAGCAAGCCGAAGGTCGCCATCGGGAGGTTGCCAAATGTCCTGTTAGCGCTCTCACATCTATGCAGGTCACCTTTCCTGCGTTCCCATCACGCAGGCTGAGTGTACTGCTGTCACTGAACTCTGAGCAAGCAGGGGGCTTGGGCTGGCAGGAGCCTGCTGGCACTGGTAGAGCTGTCAGTTTTCTTCCTGCTGCTTTGTGTCCCTGAAGCTCAGGACAGAGAAGGGCAGCTGCTGTTGTGTAGGTGGGTGGGCAAGAGCAGAGAAACAGCGGGTAGAAATAACAGGTGGGATAGGATGTTTTGGGGTGAGTGGGAATAGGAGGCTTCAGAGGAAACCAGAGCCTGTGTGCCATAGGAGAACAATGTAGTGGGAGCTAGTAGATGGGCAGCTGCAAAACTGTGAAGGCGTTCCTCCCTTCTCTCCAGCGCTGCACACCTGGCACCCCACTGGGGGCACAGTGTTACCCTCTTAGTCTCATCCTGACTGCTACAGCATCAGACTCCTTTTGGACTGGATCAAAAAACAAAGTTCCAGCTAACCATGTCCACTGCTGCTGCACTGCTTTTCTTAAGTGCTTAGAGGTATACAATTAGCTAATGAGTGCTTAACACAGAGTTTCTCACACACATAACTGCGTGAAACTTTATGGCTCTGTTAATGTAAATAATTGGCAGGCAGGAGGAGTTGCTATATAATAGGAACTACAGAAACTGAATTCCAAGTTGGAAAACTGGGTCAGGCTAATTGAAGTAATGTCACCGGCTCTGAGGGTGGACACTGTTCTCATTTGCATGTCGATGGTCTGTGGATCTATAGGGCTTTCAGCTGTTCTTCAGGTATGCACTTCCATGTACCTCGTTTTTTATCTGTTTTGTGTAGTCTGGTTTCAGACTTCAAGTCTTTGGCTTTTTAAAGTTCTGGTTTTCTGATGTTTTAGTTTTCTAAAATTTTCTTCCCAGAAAAAATGGGAAAAACCTCATGACTGTTTTTGTTACAATATCTGTGTATACATTCTTTTTGAGGATGTGGGTGAAAAAGTTTTGTCTTTCTCTCACCAATCACACTGATCTGTAGAAAATGGTATATAAGGAGAAACGAATTTTAATAAAGAGATCTTTACACAACCTTGACAAAAATCACAAGAGTTCACATCATGTGTTATCCTACAGAAACAGTTTCATGTTTCTTTTGTGATTTATTATATGCTTTGCAGTAGAAGCCTAACGTGGATGATATGATCCTATAGATTTGTTATGGAAATAAACAATTTTTCAAACTTATAAAATGCATCCTGGTTTCTAGAACCCAAAAGAGATCAGCAAAGCCATCCCATAAATTAAAGCATGCACTCAGTGTGAAATGATAACAACTTTGTTTTGTATCTTGGACAGAGGTCTTTGGTTTAGTGTGGTTACTTCATAACCCAGATTCTTTACTCTCCACCTTTTATTTCTGTAAAAAGGTAATGTTTTTTGCCAAAGCAATCAAAAAAGCAAAGAGTTTCATTTGTCTGAGAACTTACAATCATCAGAAGACCTATGAAATATTAATGCTTAGTTTGGTGTGGGAACACAGTTGAAATAGATTGGAAAATCATGGTGGACTTATGCCTGAGGTCTGTTTATTATGGTGAATATGGAACACAAAATATTTGCTTAAATTATCTGTAATACAAAATGTACTCTGAGATAATAGTAAAAAATTCAGTACAGCTTCTTTATTCCACCGTCAGCACATCCAGACTTTCCTTTTTTCCCTTGTGTCTTTAAATATCTTCTTGGAAACCTTTCAAAGGTAGTTTTATTAACCTAACATAGCGCAGATGTTGCTAGCTTGAGAAATAAGTCACAATGACTTGTAGTATTGTGTCAAAAATATCATTTAGAGGCTTAGAATAAGGGGAGCAATTAATGAACAGTCCTCACTATGAACAAATGTCAGAGACTCCTCCAGGGCTAAGCTGCTTCTGTGCCATATTCATTAATTACTCTTTTGAACAAAGTTGGTGTTGATGAGTGGGTTTAATTAAGCATACCTGAGAAAATCCACAAAACCAGATCAGAAGTATTAGAATGAAAGATTTGCGTTTGATTTAATAAATAAGGTTTTTTCATTCTCAGGGGTTTTTATGCTTCATGTAACAGTTTCTGGGTGACATTTCTCCCTAACTACTCTGTCATCCTCACTGGACAGTGGCAGAAAACATGTCTTATGGTTTACTTCAGGATGCATGCCAAATACCATGGCCATATTTAAGTCTCTATTATTAAATATGTATTAAATCTGTCATAATGGACGACATCTCTCAGAACACTCTCAGCCTACCTGTTGAAAAATGGCAGGAGAGGGAAGAAGCACATGTGAGTAGAAAGATAGAAATCTTAAACTGCTATAGCTCATTCCACACTTGCTGAACCTACAATCTTGTTAAAAATACCTCCTTGGGAAAAAGCTCTGTATTCATATGTAAAAAAAAAAAAAATCATACGTAAATCTGGATTGTTTAATGTACTTTGTGGCTTACAGGACTAAATTGAAACTTGATGAGCAGTGGCCCTCAAAATCCATGTTATTTTTTGATATTAAGTAATACATGTGTCAGCATGGGTTTTTTGTTACATTTTCAATTCTATTTTGACACTTGGGAGAGTCTGCCTAGAAGGAGAACACTATTTCTGCATCTTTTTTCTGTGCATTGAAATGAAAATTGCAATAATATTTATAAAGAAATAGTATTATTTTGTGTTTTGATGAGAGGGCTCAGGGGAAGAGGGGCCTTTTTCAGTTATACTGCTTTTAGGTATCTGTTTTGGTTTTATTTGTAAGTTCTATTGTGTAAAGTCTATTAGAATGTGAAGAATAGTTTGGGGAAAGTGCTCAGAGTTTGCAGTTTTGAGCCAAGTGGTAACTGGAAGCTTTAATAGCCTTTCAGTACCACTTCAGAAATGGAGATGTGCCATTGGACAGACATGTCAGAACTTAGTAAAAATAGCATATCCTACAGTGGGCATTCATCCAGAAATCTAAAATTAGCATTGTATCCTGGATATAGTACTGCAGGTGGTCACAAGCACTAAATTGTATTCAGCACCCTCTGTTATTCAAGCGGGCCTCAACTTATTTTAAACATTTTATGGTTTTATGCAAGGCTACCTTACTGTTATTACTGTTGTTCTTTATATGGCATCAAAATGTGAAACGTGTTTCATAGGAATTAAAACAAAACTTTAGCCAGAGATGTTTAGTGTCATGGTTCTTCGTGAATGGAAGTCAGTGGCACAATTCCAGCTGACTTCAGCTGGGAGTATTAGTAGATCCTGACTTCTTTCTGATAACATACATAAACACGCAGCCAGTTGGCAGGTTTGAGTGTGATTTATTTCACATTATTCTGTTTTGCTTGTAGCATTCCAATAGACTTTGGTCAAATAAGCTTGAAGAAAAGTTCTATCCTGCATTAGGGGAATGTAAAGCTTGAGGAGAAACAGAGCTCGGATATTATGATTTGATTAATTACTTGAATATTTATGCAAATTACGGTAGGTTCTGATGAGTGTTACATGGGGAAAGTCTGTACTGACCTTTTCTTTCCATTATTCTGCCCTTTCTGTCCTGTTTCTGGAACAATAGCAGGACATAGGATTTTTAATGGCTGTGGGCAGCCGGTTTCTTCAAAGCCTACAGAAATGACCTGTAGAAATAAGATAGAATTTTCTTATGTCATAATTACTGAGTATAGGTGTTAGTTACTGTGTTTGTTTTCAGACAGGGTAACAAGAGCATATGTTTCTCACTCTCTCTATAAATGTCTGTATGTGTGTGGGCAGGGTGTGGGAGAGAGACGACAGAATTCTGTGTGTATGCAAATATTCACCTAGAGGACAAACACCTAGGGAAAAGATAGTTTCCTGTATTTTTTTTTTTTTTTTTTTTGCATTCTAACTGTATGTGATCATAATTTTTTTTTAATTCAGAGTGTATTACTTAATATTTTGGAGGTTATAAATAGACTTCTGACTTTTTAATCTGCTCTTTAAGTAAGGTGAGAAACTGCTGCTCAGATTCATCTGCAGATCTTTATTGCTTTGGTCACAGGTTATTTTAATGGCAATCTCTTGTCATATTGAATACTTGTGAGTATTCCAACAGCTTCTTGAGTGCTAAAATAAATTCATTCTTAATTCAGATAATGTCTGATATTTTCATTTCTTTCACTTGTAAGAGTTTAGGTAATGCTGGATTTTAGGAAAACTTGTAAAGAGTTTAGGAAGAGACTGGATTTTTTGGATGTAATGTTCATGACTAAAGAGAAAGCCATTCATGTGTACTGAAGAGGGTACAACAAGTGCAGTAGGTAAGACAGAAGTAGGTATAATTTCTCCAAAGATTCATAGCGGAGTCTTATTCTGTTTATTTGCCATAGTAGACTAGTGGCAGCCTTTAAAACAGTGATAAGATTGAGCAATACTTGTGCTTTGAAAGCTGATGGGAAACCCCCCACACATATCAAATGTTTAATAGAGGTAATTTTAAGTGACTGCAAATGCATCACTTACATGTAAATAGAAATGCTCAGTAAACCTAAACCCAGTGGCCTAAGCAAGTTTGGGTTTTTTAATTATAAATATTTGCTACTGTAGGAACAATAAGTTTAAAAAAATAATTAGAAAGAAAAATAAGCTTTTGTCTGTAGTCTGAGGCTCCTGGGCCTGAAGTTTCTGAGTTTTTTACTCAGTTTCTTCCTGGTGTTTTAGTTCAGGAAGACCTTGTGTTCTCACAGGTTTAGCACAAACATCACAAGTGTTATTGTAACAAGAGTGATGTTTTGGATTCCTCTCTATGGGATGGACTTCTCTTTGTCTTTCAGTTTTGGGCCAATGGGATGAAGAGTTCTGGCACTCTTCTGACCAGTGAGATGGCCTGCTCTAGAAGATATATAAAGGGGGTCAGTCTTTGAATAAAGAGGAGTCAGATACAGTTTTTATAACGAGGTCTCCTGCCGTCTGTTCGTCGCCCGCAGCGACATTTGTCCACCAAAATAAACCTGGCATTAACGGGCCTCTAGTGTGGTGTGGTGTCACAAGGACCTCTGCTTCTTATTTGTGTATTGGAGGAGCAAGTGTTACAAAAGTAGCAGCCACAATGAAACTTGGTGAATTAGCTAGAAGCAGAAATCAGTTCTGTGGGTCTGGTTTACTTTCCAAGTGAAATTGATGCATGTGTGTAAATGCAAGCACCAAAAAGAAACTTCTAAGAAAATATTCAGTTCAGGATGAATTTTGGGAAAGCTGAATGCTGTGTCATGAAATCTAATG
The DNA here is from genome assembly GCA_032173965.1 of Sitta carolinensis. Classification (NCBI taxonomy): domain Eukaryota; kingdom Metazoa; phylum Chordata; class Aves; order Passeriformes; family Sittidae; genus Sitta; species Sitta carolinensis. Next base: position 81,442,307 of record CM063284.1, read on the forward strand.
AAGTTGTAGCTATTTTCTTAGCATGATACCTATTATAAAGGAATTTAAATAACAGATTAAAAAAAACCCCAACAAAATGTGCCTATGCCTTTCTCCTATCTAGGGGAGAAATTAATTTGTACAACTTGCTTGTAAAAGCTTTTGTAAAGGAGTTCAGACTGCTTCAGAGGAAGATGCTGTATGGGTAAATAGGTGAATTATATCCAAGTTCAGTGAACTTATTTATAAATAATTTTTAAAAATAAGCACTGATGAGCTTCTAATAATCTGATAGAGAAAAAAAATCCCATGCTGTTCTGATGTTAACCTGAACAGTAACATAAACTGTTGGAAAACACATTTAAGATAGAAGAATTCAGAATGGTTTTGGTTTCTCCAGTCTTTCTTTTAATAAAATTCTGGTTATGTTCTAAGATTTAGGAAAAAAATAAAGACAACAGCACCTTCACCCCTTTCCTGAAAATGACCATTTTGCTTATTTCATGCTTATATCATGCTTATTTCATCTACAGCAGTTGTGCTGGCCTGGACAGGGGCTAGTGAAAAGAAAACTCGTGAAGGCTGAGCTTGTGCATGGACTCCACTTCCCCCTCAGCTTCTGTGCTTCTCAGTAAATGCACCCTGTGGGGGCAAAGTATTCTTGATTCATCTCTATGAACAACCACATCTGTGGCTTAGATGGTTCATCTCTTTTTATAAAAAGGATTTAAGCTTCACAGAAATAAACTATTCCCATATTGTTGTTAGTTTTTACACTAATTTTAAACAAAAATACTTTAGATGTGGGGAAGAAAGTTCTCCATCTTGTTTAGGTGACAACTGGAAACTCGCTTGAGGAGTAGAAAAATGTGACTAGTTCTTTATGAAATGACATTTTAGGACAGATTGACAAACAGCTTGAATGACATTTGAAATGCGAGATGTTGTAAGAACTCACTGCCTTTGCTGTATGTAAACACTGCTGGGAGAAAAACAAGCTTTTATTTAAAAAAGAAAAAAGATGAGGGAGAGAAGAGCAAGTTATGCCTTAAGCGATTTCCTTGTGTGATTAACACCTGGTCTGTCTTCAAAAAATGGCATGTCTTTCTGTTTTTGTAATTTCAGAGTGGTTATTGACTGAGCAGTAGGGGGCTTTTTTTTTAATCTGGTGCCTTACTGAGTTCTTTGCAGCCTCCTGACTCTGTTAGGAAGCTAAAATTGCAATTTTTGCTATCAGACATAGAAATCATTAACAGCATTTATTGACTTCTAAACACTCTTCCGTTATCTCGATGCTGTCAGATCACCCTTGCCCACTTTCTACAGAATATAATTGAAAACAATGACATTTCTCAACTTTTGTGGACAGGTTACAGTCTGGAGAAGATTTTTATCTGAGAAAACATCATTCAAGATGAAGCTATAAGAAGCTGCATCTGCTAGCGGTAAGAACAGCTTTAACAGAGAAATCTAGACAAAAAAACTCCCGTGTTCCTTTTCTGCTTTGTCGTTTGCATTAAACTAAGGGGTGTTTTGCAGAGGTCAAGTAAGAATGTTGTAGTGGAAGTGACACAAAAATCCATTCATACTAACTTCAGATTTCTGGATTTCAGTATCTGTAGCTTCCTTGCATAGCCCAGTTCAGTTTTACAGTAACAATTAATGCCCTGATCTCAATTCTTTAGGTTTGATTTATGTATGAAGCTCCTTCGAAAGAATAGGATAGATAGCATTGCAACTGCTTCAGGTGAGGAAATGAGTGAGAATAATTAAATTCATCTTTAAAGTAGTCTTATTTATCAAAGAGCATTCTCCATGAGAAGTAATAATATTCTGTCAACTAAGAAATGAAGAAAGGGTAAAGACAAGATAATTTAAATTAAAAAGCAAAGGAATCTTTTAATAGTCCAGAAAGTAGGACACAAAACTTAAAAGCTAAAAAGCAAGCATACTGTCAAAATGTAAACTCTTTTTTAATATTTCAACATATTAGCAAGTCAACATATTTCTCTTATATTTTACTTTGTATTTGGAACCAGAGATACATCTTGCTGGTAATATATGATTATTTTTAATTAGAACCTTCAAGTTTCTTTGCGTATGAAATACAACAGAGGAGTTAGTAAATTCATGTATTAGAATGTTAGAAATAAGGTAAAATGCAGCCTGGATGGTTACAGTTGTTAAATACTGACTTTGATGGTATTTTAAGTTCTCCCGTGTTTTAGAGTACATGGGGAAATTTGGAATGGTGACAAAAATCTGCTTTCTAATGCTGTATAATAATATCAGTTGGAGCAAGCCTTTGGGCTTCTTGATATGGATTATATCTGTTCTGAGGGTGACATGGCTGGAACCTTCTTTCCTCCCCTTCCCCTTAAATTACATGTTGATAAAGAAAATAAAATACTACCCTGTGTGCTAAGCTTTGTTTCTTTATGTCACTTTTGTATGCTTTTCATATTGTACAAGTCTTGTACCATGAGACGCTGGGAGCTTAAAATGCTCATCAGATATATGTATGTGAACTGTATTATTTGTCCTGATCTGGAATCTGTCTTTATTATTATACATTTTTAATGCTCTGTGTCGTACTGCCAAAGGAAAATAATTCTTCCTGCCATCCATTGCATTTTGTTCAATTTAAGCAGGTTTTACCAAGTTTCATCAGGTTGTGGTGCTGTGGCTGTGTGTAGATCAGATACTAAAAATTGTGTATAAAGTATAAAGAAGTATAAAAGAAAGGTTGAGAGAAGTGGTCAGGAAGCAGCAGGGTGTTAGGAGATGGGTTTGGAGTGAGTTCAGAGTGAAGAGGCTGATCAGGATGCGTGGGAAACGGATATGTTGTTCTCAGACATAAGATGCGGAAGGCTGGTATCAATTTGTTGGGAGGAATGTGATGAAAAATGAGACTCTGATAACTGAAGGTTTCAAAGCAATCTTTGATGTACTGTGTAATATGTGTCCAGTGACATTTTCTAAAACCAAGGATGGCAATGGTGTCAATTCCACTTTTTTATGAGGTCTTGTAATTTTTTAATGTTGCTACTCTGTGAATAACAGAAAGTAACACTTCTGATGAGCAGTAGAAGTGTTAAGGCTGTGGGGCGCATGGGGAAGGTGCTTGAGCCGTGCTGTAGAATGGCACCTGAGGGTGTGGTGTGGCACAGGAAGCTGTCTCACATCCCCTGCTGCAGCCGGCTTCCCAGCTGTCAGGGGCCAGGACTGCTGTGGGACCTCACACAGAGCTGCTGGTGGTAGCACCCTCAGTAGCGATGAGGCACTGTCCTGTTGCATCACTTCAAAAAGAATTGAGCATCAGGCCGTGTCCACAGAGGGTACTCCCTCCAGTGCTCCTCGGGCAGAGGTTTTCCCTCAGCTTTGCTGAAGTGCCTGGCTTCTCGCAGTGATTTCTGAGGTAGTCGTCGCTGTCACTGAATGTGCGTGGAGTATAAAGGTAGCCACACACTCACAGGGAGGGAAGGAAAACTTGCCCTGACATGAAGTGCCAAGGCAGCCGGACACCAAACTGCAGCAGGTGTTCTTGAGGGATGACGGCCCTGCAATTTGCAAGAAGCCTACTTGGGAGGAGTAGGGGGCTGTCTGCTTTTGAACAGCAAATTTGCAGTTACTTGCTGAAACTTCTACCCGGTGACTGTAGTTGCTGTTGGCCTCTTTGAAACATTACAGAAGCTTGCTTGCTGTATCGTGGTGATTAGAAAATATTAATTTTGTTACACACGAAAATCCCTAATGAAAGTCCTTAATGAAAGGTTGACCATTTTCTGCCACTGTTAATTTCTAAACTTTTTTTTTTTTTTTTTTTTTTTTTTTTCAGATGTAATTGCTGCTATGATTACAGAATGCTAAATTGAGTTTGGGGACCTATGCAATATTCTTTTACCACTAGTCTAGTCAAATAATTTTTAATGAGACAAAGAGCTCGTTGAACACCCAAATTGGTTTGTTTACTTCAGTAGCTTAACTGCATTAGAATCAAAGAGCTTTCATGGGCAGGGGGTAATCTGTGTCATTGCTGGACACCATTAATCACCCCCTCGACTGAGTGCAACACTTTTGAAAAGTGACTTATAGATGATTGAATAACTTTATGCTCTAAACCATTAATGGTTCCCAGCGGGCTGCTAGCTTGCAATCACAAACATCTGTGCATTTGAAAGTTTCCACTTCTTCAAACAGAAACATATTTTACAAAGAAAAAAAGAAAAGGGGAAAAAAAGGAGAATTTGTTTTTGTGTAAGTGGTCTTTTGCAAAAAGGGCTAATGGAAAATTTTCATGCTTTAATTCTTGTATGTTATAGAATCATCTGAGTTTACCTTGAGACCTTTATGCTCTTAATGGCATCAGAAGAATTTTTTTTGTTTTAATTTGTTTTTGTTGTTTTTGCTCCATAGGATCTTTCTGACATTTGATATCCAGTAGTGAAAGAAAATGTATCCTGCTTACCTAGTAACTCATGGATGTTTTTGTTTTAACTGTGTTTAAAGTAAATGTAGCCACTTACCCCTAGACACTACAGAATATGCTTTACTTATTCAAAGCTGATGATCCAAGCTTTTCTGGAAACCAGCTGAACAGAACAGAGAACAAAAATTGTTTCTCCAGGCAGTCTGTTACTTCTAAAGTGGTGTTTTAGATAAGCATTTAATTACTCAGGGAAAGAGTGCTGGGCACTGACTGTGTTTCCTCTCTACACTGTGTCACTGTGGTTCCTCACCACACCTGTCCCAGGTGGATGCTTCATAGCTGTTGTGACCATCACAGAATCACTGAGTGAAGGCTACTTGGGAGTGGAACAGATTGTCCCATCAACCACCCATGTTCAAACCCCATTTATTTTCATTTAGCCTCTTCTAGCACATTTTACAGACTTTCTCAACTTTTTACTTTTGAGGACTTCCAGTACTTGACCTACATATCCTGTAGAGTATTAATCCAAGACTAACATTTTAAAAGCATGAGATTGATAGTGCTGTTTCACAAATCACTTTTTACTATTCTTGCAGTGAGAAGTCCTCACCTAAGAGGACTTGATAGGTAGAAAAAAAAGGAAAAGAAAAGGATGACCCAGAGGAAATAAGAAGAAGGAAGGATGCCTCCTTTATCGGTCAAAGATAATTGGTTCTGTACTGAATATGCGTTTTAAGTTATCTATGGGTGAGGATATGACAGGATTAATCAGTTTCATGAAGCAGTGAAAATTTACTGTGTAATTGAAAGGTGAAAGGTTTGCATCTGTTAATCAGATGGGTACTGGGGTAAGATAAAGATAGCCTTGAGTTAGAAGTTTAACAATTAATAATGAAAAGGAAAGTGAGATGAATTGTCTGTGTTCCCTAACAGCTATGCAGAATGGGACTCCTAGGTAAGTATCTGTTACTCCAGAGTATATTATAACCAAAAGTTGATGTAGAGCGGGAGAATAGGACACCTGAAGTTTCTGTTAAGTACCTCTTTGACAAAGCTAACTATGATTTTAGAAGACTGGGCATCTTTACCTATTCCAGCATTGCTACTGGGAGTGAGAAATGTTAGATGGGCTCAGAGTTCCCACTTCGCTCTCAAGTGGGAAGGCAGATTTTTCATGCTGCCTCAAATAACTTGTCCAGCTACTTAGATGAGACACTCTGTAAGTTGCCACCTAATGGGTCTTGTGTCCCTGGGAATTCTTCATATCATATTTTTTTTTTCTGTGAACTTCTAATCTGCTTAACTTCTGTGGCCTGTGGTTTAAATGTACTGATCACTGGTGTCCTGGACTGAGCACCCAAAGGGTGATGTCCAATTCTGAGCAGAATGTATGAGTTTTGAACTTCCTGAATGTATTCTGGCTTGTCATTTGAGCTGGTAATTCCTATTGATGGTAAGAAAATGGTAGGAAAAAAAGCCTGGCTGACAGAGAGATCATTTTGTGCATTTTTTTTTTTTTGCCCACTACACTCGCATGTTTTATCTGTACATGTGTTGCACTACCTGTTTCCTTTTTTTTTTTTAGCTTCAGAAAATTACCTGATTATTAAAAACAAATACAGTAAGACAGAACTTCCCATGTACAAATACTTCCATGCTGAATTTCTGTAGCCAGAGGAATCTAAGCAGCTACAGTAATAGTGAAGTAGGCAAGGATTGGTTGCAAAACTTCCTTGCCGAAAGGTGATTTTGTTTGGCCTTATGTCTGGCCATACCGATGGTCCTGATCTTACAACTCAAATTATTTTATATGTATATATTTGTAATATGCAAGAGAGGGGCTTTTAGTGTCAAGACCAGGAAAATGAGTTTTCATCCATCAAGGCGGAATCAATAAGAGCAGGATCATTAGCTACTGGCACTTGTCCTGGAACATAAACTACAATTGCTATTAAAAGAATGTGGCTGCAGATTAAACCTGTCTTCAGCATGAGCATACGGTACAACATCATGAGGAGAGCACATAAATCATATTTAAGTTTTAGAATCCTTTTCCTTTATAAATTAAAGGAAATTAAGAAATCTTATTCGTTCTGTGTTATTTTTTTTCTCCCCCCCCACCACCCTAGTGCTTGTAGGTAGTGTTGGATTATTCAGCTGCAAGTAGTTTGTTGTGAATTTATCCCTAATATTCAGACTTTCATTTATTCTTTTTTTTGTTTTCACTGTTAGTGACTGAAACTTGGTTACTTAAGTGCTCTTTGTATTCTCTGCCAGCGCGCAATTCTGCTGATGGATGTAGTGATCCAAAGCTGGGCTCCAATAACCAGTGTTTTCTGTAGGAAGAGGGCAAATGGTGATATCCAGGAACCACAAGGAGCTGAGGCTAAATCCGTGCAGACACTGGTAGGCACTGGCTGTGGGAACCATTTTCACTCTTCACTTGTGAGCTGCTGGTTTGTGTCAGCTCTGAGCTTGTCCAGTGAGGGGAGGTCTTGCTGTGTCAGCCCCAGCGCTCTGGCTGTGCCTCCTGCCCTGTCTCCGTACAAGCGACACCTCGTGGCTTAGCTGCAGGAAACCACTGGGACTGTGGCAGAAAAGGGAGACTGCAGTAAGTGAAATGTGCTCTACATGGATCTACAGGTCCTCTGATTTGGAGCTTGTGTGTTTAAAGACCATGACAACTGAAGCTAAACAAAGCCAAGCAGCCTTTAAGAGTTGTAATAAAAACAAACAAGCATGTACATCTCTTCCTGGATGCCTTCATTATGGCAATGTCTTGGAAGTGAGGCTGTAACTAATCCTCTAAAGTGTCAGCCTCCTTTGTTTATAACCTTCTTTCTCGTCTGAATGATGGAGTTCCACACTTTCTCATGCTTGCAGCGAAGTTGATATGGCTTTTTTCCCCCTGTCTTCTAAGTTGGTGATAAAAAAGTACAATCATATGTTGTGCTCTTGACTAAGTTTCTTCTGCGTCTCTCTTTGTTGACATCAAGCATTTATAACAATTTTTTTCCCCTGTTTTTGTAGAGAATTGTTGAGTTGAAAACTGAACTGTATAGGAGCATGGGGAAAAATAGCATGTATGAGCAAAATCAAGCCTGGATATTTAAAAAAAAATTCCAAAACTTATTAGTAATTAACTAATTGCTAATCAATCTGAACTACATATAGAAGAAGGAGGTTTTGTATTTTGTGACAACATGCGTATAGTCTTCTGAATCCTTTGTCTTTGCTTGTTGTCCAGCTTAGGTGTGGCAGCAGAAGTTGTTTGCAATCTTGCACCATGGCATGGAAGTGGCCAGACTTCAACAGGTTTTATGTATCTCTGCTGAATTCCACACTACAGGGTTATTTTTAATACAGTAGGTTCGTGTAGGTACGTGAGTCAGCTTCTGGTAAAGCAAGGTCCTGGAAGAAACATTTTTTTTCTGAAACGTTAGTTGTAAAGGACTGATTGAGGAGTAAGGTACTAGTTAGGGCTTTTTAAGAATAAGGAGTTAGTAAGAGTTGCCTTTTAATAAGATAAGATCCACTGTGTAAGACACATTTACAATATAGCTCCGAAGAATGTATATATACCTAAATCATTACTGACTATTTTAAGCTTTTCATTCTCGGATGTGAATTTTAAGTAAAAAGATGTGTATTTAATACTCAGCACTAAAAGTAAAGTGTATGTTTGGTCAATAAATTAAGAAATTATGAAAGGAGTTTTGGATCGTCCAAGTTCATGTGTCTTACAAAGATGACATGATCAATTTTATATGAAAATGATTGATCTTTTTGTCTACCAGAGGAAATAGAGTAACTTCTAATCAAAACTACAATGGAATAGTAAAAATAAATAAATTGGGAAGACTTATTTTGCTATGGGTCAGTTATGCCACATTAAAAAGAAAAGTTCCACTTTCCTAGGTGTCTTAATATAATACAGCACTTGGGGTTGTCACCAATGTTCACTTGACACTTATTGACTTTCAGTTTTGCCTGAAAACTATTCTGTAATCACAGAATCAGAGACTGTCCTGAGCTGGAAGGGGCACACAGGCATCCTCAAGTCCAACTTCTAATAATGGTATCCACTTTTTTTTTTTTTTTTGGTGGTACTGTTGACCAAAAAAAAAAAACAAAAAACAAAGCTGATTTTCAAAAACAAAGATTATTCAACAGGGGCAGTAAAATTGTTCTGGAGCCTCAATACCCTGGTACAGAAAATGCAACACTTTTCACATTGTGATAAGTGCAGGGAGGTCCTCACAGTGTGGGTAAGAGTCCAGGGAAGTCTGGCCTGCCTGCAATGTGACCGAGCGATGCAGAGTGATCTGCACTTGTGATGTAAACTCTTGTGCACATCAGCCCAGTGTTGCAACCACCATGGGTTGTGTGTAGCAAAGGAGCTGGGAGCCCTTTTCCAGTGGCAGCTAGAGCCCTGGCTCTTGGGCTTATGCATGGAGATGTTAGTGAGAGTTTCCTGGCACAGAAGTTTCTTTCTGGCAACACTTTAAGCACTTTTTGTTTTCAGTCATGTAAATTGTGTGTGAGCTGCAGAACAAGATCAACTGTGGTATAAAAATGGAATAAGAGATTAGCATTTTCTGCTTTGCTAAAGAACAGGTGGGGGAAATGACACACCTAGCTATTTTGTGCTATTTAGAATTGGGCTGTTATCATCTGGTTTGCATTAGAAACTGTGAATGAGACTGGTAAAAGAAGTTAATAGAAGAAAATAGCATCAAAGCTAACTACTCTCCCATATCTTAAGGTAGAAATTAAAAACTGGCTTTTTTTTTTTTTGTGCTTGCAAATGTAATTACAACTTGACTAGTATCCTTATAGAAAACAGATTTTTGGCCTTGGGGTACTTTGGATTGTGGGAGATAGGCTTCCAGAATAAAAACGACATGCTCAGGCATTTAAAAAATATTTTTTCTTTTTTGAAGACTATGCAATAATGATTTCTTAGCGGCAAGACTTTAGGATATAAATAGATAAAACAATCAGTTGAAAAAGTCTTTTCTGCCCTGGCCAATGGGTTTTGTCTGCTCTATATATTTAGCTGTATACAAACAAAGATACGGAGATAAGCCTTCCCCCTTTGTCCCCCCCAAAAAAAAACTTTGAAGGGTGGTGTTCTTTGTTTTTGAGTGGCTAGGAAAAAAAGTATTGCTCGGCTTCAGGCCTTGGCTGTCACCTCTTTTAGCACGTATGGAAATATCCCCAGCTTCCAGGAACAGACCTGTGAAATCTGTGAGATGAAGATTGTTTTTTAACAAATGTAGTCATGGTATTGGTTTGTGTACTTATTAAGTTACATTTTGAGTATAAGTTCTTTGTTTGCAAAATGCAGAACATAATTTGTTGCTAAACAAATTATAAGCTAATGTAGGCTCTTCTTTTATTTGCAACAATTCATCTATGATGCTCTTATTTATTTATTTTTATATCAAATACCATCTGCGTTCTTTATTATAATGCTGTAGTTTTAGCAATTAGTGCTACATTGCTAGAGCTGTACCACATATGTTAATAATTGCTTTACTAGATGGCATTGATCTTTTGTTCCATGCTGTTAGTTCTGAAATCTGGAACTCTGTTGCTTACCTCTACTGATCCTTGAGCCATGAGATATGTTTCAGGTTGTTTTGATATTACATAGATTAAACTTAGAATACTTTAAACCCTATAGTGCTGTATATGTGTTGATTTATTTATTGTTTAAATACAACAACTTACCTGAGGTAGTGCAATTTTTTCAAATCCAGAAGACATTTGCAGTGTCTCCTGCACTTTTTTCGGGAGTTACTGCTCCATGGATAATTACTGTGGATTCATTCATTGTAATCCTTATTCAAGTAACTTCTGGATGAATTGGTGTGTTTTGTAGTCAGAGTTCTTTGTTTGCTGGATCTACCTGAGAGAGAGGTTATTTTGCATTTTGAACAGGAGGATGTCTCATGAATTATCCACCAATGGCTTCCTCTGACCAAGGAAGAAGTGATACTGAATATGAAGAGGGAATTACCATCATCTCAGTTCTACTCTGATTTGACTATAAAGTCAATATGAGCTAACTCTATTAGTGTAATTCATTGCTCTTGCAAATGAATCTGAACTGGTCAGAAGAATAAAAAAGATGACTGCAGGAAAGTATTTAATTTCCTCATTTCCACTTGTGTAATACTGAAGATGATGGCGAGTTAAGGGCACTTCCAGAACATGGAAATAGCATTTCCATGTTGTTAACCTGTCTGCATTGAACGCGTCCTGGTATTAAACAACAAAACAAAACAGCTTTGTATGATCAGAAGCACAGAGGTACGGTTTTTTTCTTGGTGTCCTGTTATGCCTCTCATTATCATGTTCTGAATGTGCCCACACAACACTTAAAGGCAGAAGGATGCTCGTTCTGTTTATGGTTCAAGCTGGCTGGCAGGGAGCCAGCTCCCATCTGAAGGCAGTGCAAACTTTTCAGTTCAATGCAGTGTCAGACTTAAGTCAACACAATTCTGCTGTGTCTACAAGTCTTATTTTTTCCCCTGGGTTTGTTGGGCAGCTTGGAGCTCCTGAGGTATGACCTTTTCTGCAATACATGACATAACTGTATTCTTTATCACATATGCCATTTTTTTTCTTTGGCAAGCGATGAATTGAGATTCTGCTTAGAAACTTTAAGGCTCTTCACTTTTTCTGCTCTACCTACATGCCCAAACCCAAATGCTGTTTTGAACTTTTAACAAAAACAGTTAATGGTTTTGGCTTTTTTTGTGTTCAGTTGCTCTGTTACTGCAGCACTTGAAAAACGGGATATGTAAGAAAACCACAGTAAAGAATTTGCAATTTAGAAAATTTTTAGCTAACTTTAAAATTGGAAAATGTAACCCAGAGATTTTATCCTGATTTGTGTTGGGACCGTTTAATTCACGTTCCTCCTTGCAAGCTAGGAACCCAGAAGGCAAGGGAGGTGCCAGTTATGTGTGTGACTTGCTAATCATAATGGAGTGAAGGGGTAGTACTGCTCCCACACTTTGGCTGGAAACCCCAGCTCCATTATTCTCTCCTCTATAACCCTCAGTGTTACTAAAGTGAGAACCTACCTATAGATGGCCTCTCTCTCCTCCAGCCTCTCCAGCTATAATAAGTGTGCAATAAAAGTGCAGCACTGAACATGAGATGTTGGAAAAGGACAGAGCGTCTACAGCAGTCTGTGAAACTCAAGCAGTTTCCAGCACTGGCTAATAAGCTTGTGCACATAATGCAACCGAGTCCAAGCATCAAGTGACAGACCAGTAGTGGCTGAGAAACAGGGAGTGGAAGCAGGAATTTTAAGTACCTGTGGTTAGCTTAAGTTCTGCAAGGGCCATCATTCAAATATGTTTTTCTGCTCTGCATAAAAATTTTGGGTCAGTGGATTGGATGCACTCTTTCCATATTTATCAGAAAGGATAACTAGTTGTATGAACTGAGTTGGTGGCAGGTCACCTAATTTCTTGGACCCTTCAACTGGAATAGCAAAAGAAGCCAAAGTCACATTTTGCTTACTTTTTTTTTTTTATTACCGCTCTCTAAAGCAGTTGTGATATTCTTGAGACTACAAACAGAATTCATTTTTATCATCAACACTAACTTTATGCTGGTTTCAGAAGCTTGGAAGTGATCTTTATGAGAAACTGGAGGCTGATCCTTTTGAAAGAAGGTGTGCTGAAGTCACAAGGGTACAGGCATTAATCAGATCTGCTTGCTGTCAAGCAGGTTCTGTGTTCCCAGATAATCAGAAACCTTGGCTGCTGCTTTTTCTCTTTGCAAGGCTAGCTATGCTTTTACAACTAGAAAAGAGAGAAACTACCTTTTTCTTTTCTCAGGGTTCGTCTAGATAGCTCTGGTAATTTCTACGCATCTGTTAGCTGGGGCTGAAAATCATTCATTAATTGGCAATATTCTCTGTAGCAAGGAAATATGATCCCAGCTGTAAGATTAAAGTGTGACCTGCTCCTTTTTAGCACCAGACCTATATTTCAATATTTGTAGTAATTTGTTTGAAGGGCTTGGCCTGGACACCCATTAAAATGCTTTTTTTTAAACGCTTGCTCCAAAACCTTATAACAGTTTCTTTTTTAAAATGTGCAAGGCTGTGATTTACAGCCCCTGCTCTCCAGCTCTGGTGGCACTGTCAAGACCTATGGCTGCTTCAGTACGTGGGTGGGTTGGCAGGTGTGATAGCAGTGCCTGAACTGTGTCTTTTGATTCCACAAACAGTTCCAACAGTTTCTTGACAATCAAAGATGGTGTGACCATGAGTTTCATTATCAAAAAAAATTTTTGGTATGTGTGTTGGGTCAATTTTAACACTTTTAACTTTGGATTCTGAAAGGTGTGTTGTTGTTACTTATTTTAAGGAAATCTACTTGAGATGAGAGGTTGCTAAGTAGCCATTCTTTTAATTGGTTGCTTTTCTTAGTTACTTTTTTGTTGTTATGGTTGGAGGAATAGAGCTGATGTGTGTGCAGGATCAGCCTCTTGCTTGTCTTTGGTTGCTGTGTGCATAGGAACTCAGGAGAGTTGCAGATTTAGTGGTCTGTTCTGCCTAGTGGAAAGATCTGATGTTAACCATGATAGTTATACATATAACTTCTGCCTGCTCTCCACATGAAGGAGGAAAATGGGCTATGGATTTTGGTTCTTTGTCTTCAACTGGGGCTGGATTAGAGGACATGGAAATCGAAGATTACCTTGTTCTTCACTATTGTTTTTCTCTCACTTGCCTTTGTGATTGTTTCAAACCTATATGTGTGGAAATCCCAAGATCAAGTCTTCAGTGGTCTTGGCTTTGCAGCTGTTTTATGACTGAAGTTTAAAAGTTTTTGATTCAAACTTCTTTAAAGGTTCTTGTCGGTGAAGGAGGTATTAATCATATATTTCAGAATTTGATATTTGGTTTTGTAGCTTAATTGTAATGAGTGTTGCCATCTCTTGCAGAATTTAGTTTGTCTCTTCAATTGGAGATTATGGAATGCATTTTATCGTTGGGGAAGAGGAAGCCTCAGGGGAGTACTTTCATTTTTTCTGCCACCAAGTCAGAGGACCTCATTTCCCAGACACAGAGCTCTATTACCTTTCTCCATCTCCTGATTTTAATAATTGCAGGCTACCACCTCGGTTTGATTTGGAAGAGTTCACCAGAAATTGGCAGTTACAGGAGGGATGCTCCTTCCTGTCTATCTGCCAAGGGCTTGTCCTCACATGTACCCCCGGCATACCTTTGCCAGGTTTGATGCTGGATTGGAAAGGGCCTTGCTACTGCAACCTGGATGTGCTCTGTTGGGCTGTGGCATTTCAAATGTGTATTCACTTTCCAAAGCACCCAGTCACTGCCAGATTTTGATCAAAAATCAATCTGAATTCCTTTTCAAGACGGGTAGCTTACATTTATGCAGCCTTTAGTATCCTCTCTAAACATTACAAGAAGCTTAAAAATGTAGAAATTTCCTTAGATGATGATGATATTATTAATACTATTGCTATTGTTATTAGTTGTTGGTGGTGTGTTGTACTAAATTATAAGCCCTGCAAAGAGTAAAGGGCAATATAGATGTGTCAGAATATGTAAGAGGTACAATCAGACAAAATACATGCAGCTGATGATTATGTGACTGCTTAATGAAAACAGAGGGAAACGTGAAAAGAAAGAGTAGGTAAATAAGGATTGTTTTATAAAACACTGACAGGAACGTAATTTATCAGGTTGGAAAATCACACATGACTTTACAGAGTGTTTCAAGAAGGTTTTTTGAGTATCTGTAGAATGAACACAAAAACATATTCTGTGCCAGAGGAATGTTTTCCTGGTGCCAGGTAATTTTTTTGTTGTCCTGACTGATTTTTCTTTTTAATCCTTCTAATCTAAATGAGATTATAAAAAGCCACAAACCCCTCTTGACTACATTGTTTTCAATATTTTTTGTTCGAACTCTGTCTATTGACATCCTTATCTTATTTTGGTTTTGAAACTCTGGTGTTGTCTAGTCATGTCATTGAACTAAACAATATATTTAGGCTTACTGTAACATTTAGGATCAAAGGAGATATTTACAAGAGGCCAGTTTTTCAGTGTTGTAGGTGACTCATGCTTGTGAAATTATTATTTTCTCTCATTTGTCTTTGTCTCTCTTCTCTGCAATAAAATATATAAATCCCACCTTTATTACATCTTTTTTTTCCTTTTTAATCCAGCATGTCTGCTGTGCACATCAGGAGAAAGGCATCGTGTGTTTGTGGGAAAAGTGCATGATATGGATCATTATCAGTGACAAAATCTGTCATTCAGGCCACCATTAAGTGAGTTATTATTGGAGGATATTATAAGAAACTAATTTGCTGCTCTGTGAATCAGCTTTGGGATAGACCAGAACACAGCACTGAATTTCAGGACTGTTTACTGAGGGGACAAAGGAGTGGAGGTTGGAAGTTGTAGAGTCATAAGTGGTAGAGTTAGAAGGAACCTTTAAGGATCATCTAGTCCAATCCCAGTGCTATGAACAGGAGCATCTTTCAATGGACCAGGTTGCTCAAACCCATCCAGCCTGACATTGATAATTTCCAGCAATGGAGCACCCAGAACTCTGGGCAACCTGTCCCAGTGTTTCACTGCCCTCATGACAAGAAATTTGTTTCTTATTTCAAGTCTAAATATTTTGATTTAAAACCATTGCCTTCTGCCCTGTCACTGGAGATCTTGGTAAGACTCTCTAGCTCTTTTTATTTCAGCCCTCTTTATATACTAGAAGGAAAAAAATTTGGTTTCCAGTGCAGTTTCTCTATGGATCTTGATGTCTGGGTCACCAATTATGGTTTTGTTTATTGCCAACATAGCCCTGTAAATAAATTATATCTCTACTGTTTCTTCAGCTTGTCCCCACTTTTGTATTGTTTCTGCTCCCCTAACCATCTGGTCTTGCCTCTGCAGGCCTTTCTGTGCATGTCTGCTCTGTGCTATTCAGTCCCAATCTGGTCTCCTGAAGCCTTGCTGTCCTGTCTCCTCACAGTCCTTCCTTCCCTTCTGTTCCAGCTAATCCTAAATTCATTAACCTTGATAATCTGATTTTTTTTTTTTCATTCAGTAATGCAGTGTCCTTAAGTTGTTTTTTCACTGGCCAACCTTTGCATTTCTTTTCTGTTTAACTTCTGGTTTCTTGTCAAAATTGTTTTCCTTCTCCTTCCCTCCCTTTTATCTCAGGTCTAATGGACTAGCAGATCTGATTACACTGTTTCCTCTCTTTCTTTTTTTTCCTGAGCCTTATGAGGCTGTGATGGTCTCTTTAACCAGACAGAAGAACCTGATTTTCAAATGAACCCATCTTGTGGGGATATGTACTTCTCTGCTTATGGCTTTTTTTTTTGTCCCAAGAGAGACTGCCTCAGCTGAACCATTTTTGTCCTTCTATATTGCTTCCTATTCCTCTTCTACTTTTTCCCCAAGCAGCTTCTTTCTCTTCTTGGGTGCCTCAAGAGAGAGTTTTCTCCTAATACAGTAAAGCCCCTGCCTCTCATTCTCAGTGCTTTCTTGTTTTCAACCTTGGTGCAGCTGGATCTACGGGCTGACTTCGCCAGTTATCGCCTGAGGGAGTGTGCTCTGCAACGTCCACATGTCAGAGAGCTGGCCAACTGTTGCTGTTGAAAGATGTGATTTATAATAGATATATATTTTTCTCATTGCATTTGACTTTGGCCTGAAGAGTGAGCTAAGTGGAGGAAGGATAGACCTTAGCTGAAATACAATGTGCAGCTGTTCTCCAAACATACTGTGTTTATGACCCAGGATAATTCAGCTAAAACGATCTGGAAACCTTCAGAGATAAAATGCGTCATTTAATGGTTATACTTCTTATTTTCTGAAGCAGTAGTAAGCTTGCACTCTTTCACTTTTTGATAGGTGAACCAGCTGGAGCTTGGAGTCTTGGAAGAGCTGGTTTGTTTGAACAAAAGATCTCAGTTAATTTGGACAGGCTATATTTCTCCAAGAGCTGGGCTATACACCTGGTAGATGACAACTTTTCCAAAGGAGCCAGAGTACAGCTGGAAAGCTCTTTGTTCCACCCTGTTGAGTAATAGTGTTGTACTGACAGGGGAAAAAATCAGTGTGATAGATACCTCTCAAGATCACTCTGGACATTTTTGTTTTCACCAGTATATGATGAGGGATCAGCTCATAGTGCTAGGACTGGAATGTGGCCAGGACCATGGAGATGGCTAGACAAGTTACTCATGCCTGCGACACTTGGCCTGAGCCTGATGTTGCCTTTTTTTTTCTCTGTAACCTCTACAGAGTGGAACTGACCTGCTTCTTATTAACAGTGCACTGTAACAGTAATATGTAAAGGAGGTAAATAAGATTTGTTCTCCCATCCCTTAACTCACATACTCAATACAAAATGCCAAAATATGTCACTAATAAATGGTGCAGAGTTTCTGTGAAGAATGCCAATAGGTTTTCTGTGTTCTCATTTCCACTTGAAAATTATTTCTAATACTCCAAACATAAAGCACTGTATATGGCAGTAATTTTCTGTGTGCTTACTAGAAAACTGCAGTACAGTATCTGTTTATAACCACTCTGTCAGCTTCAATCAGAGGTGCTGAATTTTAACCCTAGAACACTTCGACTAATATGGAAGATTATGATCTCTGGCCTGTGCTCAAGAACAGAGGGAAATTGAAATGGTGGACTTGTAAAAATAGTGCCAGTCAATATTTGTCTTTACACAAATATATTGATATTGGAAAGTGTTGTAGGTGTTCAGCTCTAGGAGGTGTCTAGAATTACTATGTGGCAATAGATTTTTTTTTCCTTCTCCAGTTTAGCTCAAGATGCTTCCTAACAAGATTATCTGTGTGCTTGCTGCTAATAGAAGGGCAATCCTAGTTCTGTGTGCTGAGTGCTATTTATTGAAGGTGACTTGGTTCACCCCAAAATGAGAACAGTTTTTTGTTGCTCACAGGGGTGAACTGGATTGACAAGCATCCCAGTGAACTCCAAGGAGTGGACAAAGAAGGGTGAAGGTGGAGTGGATCCATCTATTCCAGCAGCAGTATACTCTGCTTAGCTCAGCCTCCTTGGTTGACATAGCACATTTAGCTGGAATTCAGAGCAACAATAGGAAGATGCTTGGTGCCCTACCCTTCCCTGTTGTCAGAGGCAATGGTGTCCTTCAAAAAACAGTCTAGAGTAGTCTTCACAGTGGTACACTATGAGCCTGTATTCGCCACGACCTTGGTCCAGGCAGTGACTGAACTGTTCATCTGCAAGTTCCCTGAACTGTTCAGTCTGCACTTGCTGTAGTAGGCTTCATTTCAAGTGTGTGAAAACAGAACCTGATTGTGTGAGGTGTCAGAGAGCCCTAATAGTTGGTGGGGCCATCCCACCAGCTCCAGTAGCTCTGCTGGTGCACAGCTCAGGCAGGAAGGAGTTGGACACTAGGGGAATGGAAGGAGAAGTGAGGAAAGGATAGAGAGAAACGTGGCAGGGAAAGAAGTAAAAACAAATGGTGAAAAAGAGAAATGGAGTAGAAGAAAGCCCTTGCATGACTTTTATGTTGCCTTATCATTTTGTAAGGACAATGTAGTAAAAAAAATTGTAAGAAAAGGTAATTACTCAAATTCCTAAAGCTCTGGTCTGATTGCCCTGCGCTGCAGGGCTTGATGAATTCTCCTTCATATTTCACTGAAATGTTTTGAATGGTCAACTGTAGATTTGGTTTTGGTGTGAGGTGGTAGGGAGGGTCACAGTCTGTGTGACAGCTGCAAGAGCACCCCCACTGTCACTCCTCCAGCCCAGCCTTAGGTAGGAGACAATACTAGAGTTACGCCTGGCCTTTTTGCTTGCTTGTTCTATGGGCCACCATGGGAGCTGGGCACTTGGGATGTATTTTCTTTCTCCTTCTGGGGTTGGTTTGTTTGTCCACTGGCTGTAGCAGGGATCAAGGAGAAGGGTGCATCTTTTTAAACATGGTAGAACAGGATGTGAGGTGAGAGGATTTTTTTATGTACCAGTCTTACTTGAACAAAGGTTTGAGGTCCAGCAGTTGGCTTTGGGGGAGCCATTTTTCATGGAAGTCTTCTGAGAGGGCTTGCATCTAGGTTGCTGGTCTAGTCCTTGGCTGCTTAGCTGAAGCAAACCTCTTACTACAGTTTTAATTTGCATTTTTAATCACAGACCTTGAATCACAGACACTGGATTCCTCACCAATAAAACTAAACAAAAAGTGCTCCTAATGGATGTTCATACATGAGACCAGACTAGAAATAGAATGAAGGGAAACAACCTAAAATGTATATGGTATACTAATGGACATTGTGTTTTTATTGTAGGAGAAAAGTTTTGATAGAGAAAAATAGCCTCTGTATATTTCTTGTTCACTAATTCTCAGTGGCTTGATGTCCTTGTCATTTCAAGAACATCTGACTGTAGTTACAGGGTGGTGAAACTTAGACTGGGGAACGGTCTGTGGAAGAAGGACTGGTGGTAGAGGAGGTCAATTTCTGTGTGAAATGCTGATTCCAAGTGGATCCACAGTGACTGGCAGATTTCTACAGCCAGAACTGGGTGCTATGTGATCCCTGTGCCAGACAGTGAGAGTGTTGTCATGTTAGCATGTGTTTATACCAGCACTCCAGTTTTTACTTCGTTATTTATGAGTTGACTGGATTGCTATAATTATTACGCACTCTTAGGCCAACAGCTATTGCACCAGGTGGCAAAAGTGATCATGCTGTCTCTCTGCTTTGCCTTGTTTAAGAGTTCTCGGCATCTAACTGTTCCTGCAGAAAAATGTAATCGACTTACTAGTGAGAATTTCTGGAGGTTTGACTGCTTCATTGACTGCTTTATTCTTATTTGATAAGAAAAAAGTTAAAAAAAATCTGATTAGATTTTTAATATCTGAATGTTCTATTCCATATGAACTTGCAATGCAGCTAAACTTGATCTGTGTTGATGCATTATGGAAACTTGTGTCAGTTATTCTGAGCGTACGCACTCTCACACAGGATCTGGCCTTAGTTTCATTAACATATGAAAACAGAAGAAATTTTGTTCCTGGTGTGGAAATGGATGAATTGCAAAAAAGGTAATTTGATTCCAGTGCCTGGGAATATTTATTTGTACTGTTTAATCAGCTTGTGCAGATAGAGTGTTGGCGGCTTCTATTAGATCACATACAACTAGATAAAAATGTTGGAAGAAATGATACTTGTGTTCCAATGGCAATAAAATTGCAAGTGGGCACTGATGGTGCTTTAGTGTAATGGTGTAATAAGGTACAACTTGTATATTAATTAATTTGGGCTTCATGCCAATCAGCTGTCTGATTTTAGGTCCATTCTTAATAGATTGGTGTGTGCAAAAGGTTGGTTTGGAGTGTGCGTATGTGGCATTTGTGCTCTGCAAAATCTTCTAATGGAAATGGGTTCAAGATGTGACTGAATTCTCTGTCTAAGGTTAGAGTTGTCTCTAAACAAAACCAGGCTGAATCCCATAATTAGATCCTCATAATTCTAAATAACCAGCCAGGGAATATACACCAGGTAGTTAGACAAGCTAAATCTTCTGGATATATTTCACAGGATTAATCTATTTGTGTGAAAATTAAACTTCATGTTATTTTTATTCTTTTTTGATGTACATGAAAATTCATGATCAAATTTAAGTGTATCTTGGTTGTGGTAGGAGGACCTTTGTGTACAATATGTTATTTAGAGCTGTCCCATTTGAAGCTGCAGGGAGGCAGTCTGGATTATAAATTTGTGCATGGACACTCTGCTAGGCTTTCCCTTAACCTGGCAAGAAGGGTGTGAAGAAGTGTTGTGTGTCAGCATCTTATGGGGACAGAGCTCATTGTAGATTTTGGAGGGAGATGCTGGATATGTCCCCTTAGCAGGAGGGTTGATGTATAAGGAAGAATGGGGTGAAGGAGAACACTTCTGTACAGCAGCAGGAAAAGATGTCAGGACAGGTGAAGTCTTGCTGTATTTAGGTGAGTACAGCTTTTGCCAAACTGGCTATGCCCTCTGCTATCTGTATGTGTTGTTTTTGTTGAAAAAATGGAGAAGAAATTACAATGCTCTTAGTTGTACTCTGAGACTGTGATTGTCTTTTCCAACTGTTTTCAGAGCTGCTTTGAAGCAGTTTCCAAAACAGTATTTAAAGATAAAATTGTTTAAGGTTTCTATTAAAAAAGTATAACAAATTTCTCTGCTTAATTGAATAAAATCCAAGCAGCTATGCATTTGAACCAGTAAAATATTGTAATGAATTTTTATATCTGTGCTGAGTCTGTCTGAAGGGCATACATGGGAACAGAATACTGTCACTAAGCTCTGCCTTCAGGGACTGCAGTTACACATTTCAGAGCTGTCTCCAGGCCACCATTGCAATCAATATTTACTGTAATCACAAATTAAAAGAGGGAGTTTTAAAGTGGTGGGTGCATTTAATAAGATGTTATAATAACATAGCAATGAATTGAGGATCAATTGAAACTTTTTAAACTGGTGCTGAATTGATTTAGTGATTTGCATTTGGCTTAGTACTGTATGACTGTTGACAATAATTTATTAAAAGAATTGCATTGCAATTTCCTCTTAATTGCACATGGTATGCTTCAGGGTGGCAGGGAAGATATTAAACTATGAGTAACAGATGTGATGTTTGCTAATGGAGCATCACATCCTGTATATTTTCCTCATCCTGTTATTTATTTATCTTTTACAAAGACAAAATCCACTTCTTCCTATGTAGTATCTGTTTTGTTGGGTTTTTTTTCCAGAGGGCTGAACTAGTCATCTTTCCTCATAAATCAGTAAGTGGAGAACAGCCAAGAATAGTGGTTATGTACCATAACATTATTATTACTGTGGGGTTATTAAGTCTCAATTTGGCCTTCAGAATTTTAGATGTACACGACTGTTTGGGATCTGAGCTAAAGATGCCTGGAGAGAATAAAAACTTCTGCATTCATGTCTGTGAACTCTGTAAGAAGTCCTTTGTAGCTGTATTCTGCCAGATATGTTCTGTTCCAGATGTGGCCAGGTAAAGTTGCTCTTGTCCTAGGGTAAATATAGGGAAATTCTGTTTTCAAGGGCACTATTCTAATATTGACCAGCTTTGACAATAGGTGCAGGTCTGTATGTTCTATGTCCTGTTGCTGCTGATACTCTTGCTCTTCCTTCTCAGTGCAGACACGGTCTCTCTTTTGTGCCATGGCATGATGCAGCCAAAATTCTTGTTTGTTTGTTTGTTTGTTTTGTGTTTTTTGTTTGTTTGTTTGTTTTGTTTTGTGTTTTTGTTGTTGGTGGTGGTGTTTTTTTTTTTTTTTTTTGTTTTTTTTTTTTTTTTTGGTTTTTTTTAAACAGTTTTGGAGATCTGGTGATGGGAAGGTACTTCCCAGGCACTTCTGCAGCCTCTTAACCTTTCCTTTGAGGAGAGTGGTGTCTTGGTTAAAGACTTGAAAGAAATTCTTACTTCAAGTCATTGTTAATTCAACTTGGATTAGTTTTCTTCTAAGATAAATTGCATGTCTTTGCCTAAAAGTATGACAAACTAGAGATTTTTGAAGGTTCCCCCCTCCCTTATTTAAGAGAAAGAAGGAAAAAACCCAACCCTCAGCATGCCTCCCAACCAACCATTAGTAATTATTGATTATTACCAGTAACTGTTGTCTGTGCATTTACTTCTTTGCTCAAATGTCAGAAAGCTTGAAAAAACCTGTTTAATAAGACTTTGATATGAGAGAAAATGACTTTGCTGAAAGCATAGGAACTTTTAGCTATTTTGTTTTTGGTTTCTCTTGGTTTTCTCTCTAGATCTCTGGAGAAGTAAAATGCCATCTAAGACATAGAGCTAGTCTTGTTGTGATGAAATAATATCCTTTAAAGTCTTTTTCATATTTTAAAGTAAGAGTTGTCTTTACTACCTCTGCTGATACTTTGAACTGTAGCCCAGTGTCTTCAGTTGGTGAGAGCCTGGTATTCCTATTTTGTGAAAAGTAATCTCAGTCTGTTGCAGATAATCTTCATGGTCCATGTAACTTCTCGCTAAGAACACATATTTTAAATCCTTTTAATAGTTTCACTTAACTATTCCCATGTGTTTCCATGGAGACAAAATGGAGCTTTTGAAATAGTATTTTTCATGAAGAAATGCTGCAAAGTTTTGTGCTCTCTTTTGTTAATAATTTTGATTAATTCCTGTTAATTTGTATGACATTATAGGTGTGCTGTGTTACCAATAGATTTTTTGCTAGGAACAGCCTTTAGAGCATTAAAGGTAAACCTAAACTGGCTTTCTGTGGTTTGCATTACAGCTTTGCTGTATTGATACAGAGTGTAACATAAAGTATAACATCCCAGGTGAGGCTGTGAAGTCTCCATCCTTGGAGTTACTCAAGAGCTGCTTGGACACTGTCTTGGACCAGCTTAAACAGGATTTTGGACCAGATCACCTCAGAGGTCCCTGCCAAACTCAGCCTTTCAGTGGTATCTTTGCCAGTGCAGTTGCCTCTTAAATGAAAGGAGTAAAGTTGCTATATCGGTAAGGTACTCCTAACGTAGACCTGACCTGTAATCATTTTGTGCAGGGTTTGCTATACTGTATCCTTTTTGCCCGTATGGCATTGCAGTAACTGCTTTGTCCTGAAAAGAATTTAGGCACAGAATGAGGGGTACTGTATAGTAAACTGCATTTTGGTTGTCTGCGCACTCACTCGTCTGAAATTTAACAGACCTTGTTCTGACATCTGGAAATTTTGTGACCACCGAAATCCAAGAGAGCTTAAAAACTGAAAAATATAAAAGCCCCTCTAGGTGAAAAATACAGAGGAATTTTTATTCTGTATTGTACTTTTGGTGGTGAAAAGAGTATTTCTGGAAATTTTTTATGGCAGGTGTGTGACAAGACAAATCCGTCAATGTGAAAACCAGTAGCATTTCTATATAGCTGATAACAGCATTCCAAATCCAAGATTGCTAACTTCTGATAAAATAAAATTACAGAAATACCTGTTTACCACTTTCCATTTTTACAAATGGACAAATTTGACTTAATTTAAGTGCTTCTCAACCCTCCCCTCCTGCATTGATAAACTTCAGTAGTTGAACCTTGCCAAGGTGAAATTTTGTAGTGTTCTTAAGGTAAGGTTCTAACTAAAGTTGTTCCTAAACTGACCATCAGTTTTTGACCAGGAAATGAACAATGAAAATAAAGATATACAGGTTAGTAAGATGAGACCTTAAAATAGGTTTTATTGTGACAGCAAACAGTCCTTGATAGTCCAGCTGCTTTTCTCATAAAAAACTTCTGCAGCCTTTTCTGGATGTGGACAGTGAACCAGTTGTGAATCGTTGATGTTTGTGGCCTTGATGCTTGGCTGGGTGTAATGCTGTCTGGAAGAGTAATGAGAGAGGATACAGTTCTCCTACCCAGATCCTGACCCCTCTTTAGCCTGCCAGCGGGGGGACTCTCCACATCTGCAAGTTGCCTCCGACTGGTAAACAACTCCAGGGTAGATGGCAAATAGGTTCAAAGAAGGGACATGTCTGCAGGCACTTCCTAGGCATATTTTTTCCTTGATTGTGATGCCTGTCACTTTGTTATTAAAATCAGTCAATTTTGTGCTGCATAAAACATTGTTGTGTGCTGTTTTATGGAGTGCTGTGTTCGGTGCAATGTCGCGTATAATAAGCACAGAGCTCTTTGCTGAGCAAGGCACTTGTGTAGCTCTTCAAAAACAGCCTGTGCAAGACACACAGAGACAGGAGAAAAGTATATTTTGTCTTAGGACATCCAGGAATTGCTTGTCCAGCTGACTTCAAGGAAAATAGTTTTCTGCTGGAAATGTTCAGTTCAAGTTACAGTGGCTTTCTGAGTTTCATAGGCAATTTGTGGGTTTTTTGAAATTCATCTGAGGTGAAACTGGACTCTGAACTGCATCACTCACTTAAGTGCTAATGTGAGTAGCACGTGCTGCGTTTTTATATTCACAAAGTAAGACATCTAAATTAACTGTTAACGCCTGATCTGGGACAAGTCTTGGTTACTGAATGCTGGGTGAACCACCAGTCACTTCAGCCTCCCAAGAGCAATACTGGTTGTCTTTTGCTAGAATATTTCTCTTTGTACTTGCATAACTATTTATTTTTTGTGTTTTTATCATACAAAACCCAAAAATTTAAGCAATTGTTCTGCAACTGAATAGTCAAAATAGGACTTTATTTAGACATTTTCAAATAGAAGTTTTCAAATATGTCTTTGACACTTTTTAAAATCAAACAAAAGTATGTTGAAACGAATGAAGTGATTTTTGAGGGAGAATAGGGTAAAAGTTTTCAGCCCCAAATCTGTTTATATAACAATCATTTTCATTAACTCTTTTGTAATGTCATGTGTCAAAAATAGCCATTTAGCACAAAAGTAATCTGATTTTATAGCCTTCAAAGAGAAAGCTATTTGTAATTGTGAAATATTAAAAAAATTAGAAGAGCTTGGGAATATGCATGTGATGATATAATAGTGTATTGGGGTAAAATTATGTTGAAGCAATGAATGAATAAATACTTGATTAGATAATGGCTGATTAACATGTTGGATCTGGCATATCAAGAAGCGTTACTTGAACCAGAAGAATTGTAAGGGTTTCCTCCTCTTTGTATTTCATAGAGAAAGTATTTTAACCCATCAAATGTGCAAAATATCCCCAAGTGAGCATTATGTCATTTTAATTTCAAAGTGGCAACTTGAACATTCTTCCTGAATTTATAGGGCTAAAAAGTAGAAAAGGTTGTGATTAAGATTTTCGTGAAGCTTTTTAATGAAACAGGAGAGGATCAGTAATTTTGGAAACAACCAAAATAACTGTCCTAGTATAAAGGCTTGGAGTTTTCTTCTGCACACATATATATTACTCACTATTAATCATTAACTTAAAAGTCTGCCTGTGCTTTCAAAGTATGTCTTGAAGGTTTGTGCATGAAAGAATACAAACACAGGTTTTCCAAAATGAAAAATAATTAAGATAAATGTTCAGTGAGCAGCCAAGTATTCGAATTTGGCTTTGGTTGTATTACTACTGTCTCAGGACTCGTGGCATAGTTCCTTTGTATAATAAATTATTCTGCCTAATGTGTTTAATTTTTATAGAATCATATAATATTCTGAGTTTGAAAGGACCCACTAATCATAATATTTGAGAACTAGTGTTTAAGCACACATTAATAAAATGAAAATAGATGTAAAGATGGTCCTCAGTAATAGTTTAAGTAACAGTCCATTAAAAGTGGGTCATGTTAAGTTGCCAAATTCGACTTGTCCAGGTACTGAGTTGTGGGTAGGACCATGCTGTATTGGGCAAGTGTGGCTGACATGCACACACATATTCCCAGGCTGGTTTTTCCATATCTATTTCAGGGACTGATGGGTTGGAAACATTGGTGACTTGAGCTTCACCCCTAATTTAGATTTGCTAGGATGTGATCAGATTCATGCCTGTCCTGCTATTGATACCTGTGCTAACCAACATAAAACTCAATTGGTATGTCTGCAGCATAGATAAACTCTGAAAAGAAAGTTTGGTGAAATGCTGCCCTAACCAAATTGACCAAGGGTTTCCACTGGCAAATAGTTTGCAGCAGCAAGTGAGGAAAAAGGAGCATTTTTTTTCTGACCTATTTGCAAGAAGTTCCACACCATAGCCACAGAACTGTGTGGGCATTTCCTTCTGTAAACAAGCCCTGCCCTGTTTGAAGCCCTGTTTGAAGAGGAATCAGTGCAGTCTTCTGCTATGTAAGTGAGACTTTGGCCATAGAATGTTGCAGATAAGGAACTATGTTTACCCTATATCTTAGATTTGCCTTGAATTTTGAGTCACAGCTCGGTTTATGGGTTTAGGGAGCGAGGAATAGCAACATTTGGTTTATAATTCAAACCGAAATGATTTCTTTAGTGCTTGTTAATTGTGTGTGTTCATGTAAAGAGACTGGAAAAGTGATGTTGACAGGACCTTGGAAGCAGCTCACCTTAAAAAAATATTAAAAAATTAAGGCGATTCTTTTATAGAATGAGGGTAAACATTTTGATTTCTAGTTGATGACATTTTTGGGTCTAAACTTCCATTCTGTTTCACAGAACATAAATGTTTATTATCTCTCTGGTGCACAAAACACCTCTGTGCCCACCCTGTGGTTCATGCAAAAATGATTTGAGCAGGAACTTATTTGGCCGATACTTATCTGTACAAAATAGAGCATCTTGCAACATTACTCATGTTGAGGAAATTTAGTGAGAAAACTAGGAAAATATATTTCTAAAATTTTGTATTTAAAGTGACATGGAATTTCCTTTATTAAAAAAATAATTCTACTGTAGACTTGGCACACATTGACGTGAGTATTCTTTGTTTCTTATTCTACTTCAAGTGCACTTCCCAACTGCCAAAGTACTTTTTGCTTTCCAGTTTCCTTTAAGGGCATGAGTGTTCTTTTAATCACGAGCTGGCTGCTCACAGCATTCTTTAAAACACTTGCTCAGCTGCTTCCTAACTCAGGATCAATAACTTCATAGATAATTAAACTAACCATCTCTTAAAAATAGATGCCATCTTCTATATCCCTTATATTCCCAACCTCCTGCTTATCCTATTTGACAGTCTCTGCTTATGCTGGTTTGCCAAGCCGAATATTAATACTCCAGTGTCAGAACGCCTCGCCCGAGCCAGTGAGCGATCCTGAGCAGACAGCTGCACTACAGGCATGGTAACTTCATAGCTTGAAATGCAGGGACTTATTTATTTATCCTAAATATAACTAACAGCAATAGAAATGCATTTTTTTTTAAAAAAATTCACTTAATTATCAGCCCAGCTGCTGCTGTTATGAACATTTTCTAGGAAATCCTGTTTCAGAAGTTCTGTTTTAGTTTTTTTTTTTTACTTTAAAAGTAAAGTTAGCATGCACTAACAATATTTTTGAACCTTTAGACAATATTGAACTTGTGATTTCTATTAAAACACAACTAGATGACTGTCACAAATGTATAACCTTGAACAGATAAACTGAACTGAAATTTATAATTCTTATATTCTTATAATTCTGCAACAAAAGACATTAAGGCTGTAATAAATGTAGTCTTCATTTATTGTTTTTACTGAGTTACATTATCAGCTTTCCTGGAATAAGTCATGCCTTCTCTATTGATATTTTCAATTGGAAGACAAAGCAAGTATATTCCTTAAGGTACTTCCTGTGTTCTTAGAACTTTTGTTTTTGTCAACTTATATTGCTTTAAAGAAGTATGGAATTGAAATCCAGACTTTGTTAAAGATTGAACTATGTTGATAATGGGGATTAGAAAAAATCTCTAAAGGGGTTGTGTATAAAGTGCAGATTATAAGCCTATTGGTCATGTTTTATAAGTGTATAGATATTAACCTTTTTATCTGTGAAATGTTAGAAAAAAACTTTTGCAAGATCAAAGAAAGTTTGAGGTGCAAAAACAGAGTGATGTAAATTTGTAGGGGGATAAAAACATTTCTGTGCCTCAGTTTCAAAACTGTTCTTTCAGTCGGTGATTATTGATCAGTGCCATTTTACTTTTGTATGACTTGCTGTGATGCCTAAAATTTTTTTGGAAAATACTGCATAAGAGCGAGATTATTCTTAAAAGGCATTTACATACTTAAAATTTTGCATTCTGACATAGAGAAAACTCTGCTTCTAAAGTATCCTGAAACATAGAGGTTTTTATCAGTGAATCTCTAAGTTTGCATCATGAAATTGAAAGGCTTTTTTACTGTTTGTAAAATTTGGATGAATAGTAGAATAGTATGTTCGAAAGTCAGTATCACACTTACAGGAAATCCTACTTGGTTTCTCTGTAAAAACTCTGGTAAAACAAATTAGAGTGGTTCATATGTGGGCCATGATGAAAGACCTGGTAGCATTTGAATTGTTGTCTTGGTACTTAAAATTATCAAAGATACTGAGTAAAAATGAATGAGAAATTATAACTTAGAGAATAGTAGGAACATAGGTTTTATAAAGTCACTGTGTGTTTTGATATGTGTAGACAAGTGATTTTTTTTTGTTGTTGTTTTTTTTTGTTGTTTGTTTTTTTTGTTTTTTTTTTGTTTATATACAGTTGTCTCAAAAAGCATTCAGGAACAAATTGCCAAATGTAAAGGAAATATATGTTTAATATGTTGAATAACTGCATTCCCATTCCTGTATTGCATCTTTTTTAGTAGTGGAACCCTTTTTAATGTTCAAAAAAACTGAAGCTGATACAAAATTAATTTGTATAAATTGTTTTATGAATACATATGAGTAAATGCAAATATGAAAATTCAGATGTAATTTGAATATTCTTATAATTGCATGGTTGGGGTGAACTCTTTTATTTTACTCAATTGAATTTAAATCTTAATATGGTCATTTGGACCTAAGCTCAGGAAGGAAGGGGGGTGAAGGGAATCAGTTTTCTCTGTAACAAAATGAGCTTGTTTTTCTGCCCCTCTCAGCTTCCTTGCAGATTAAATTTTAATGAAATGTTAGTAACATAGGAACTTGTTAGACATTTTCTTTTTTAATTTACTTAACTATTAGCACTATTCCAATTGACTTTAAAGAAACAGTTGAAGAATTTCTAATTAGTAAGTAACTTTAACTCAAGTGCTGACAGGTTTTTAATAAACTTTTAAATAATATGCAATAAAATGCTTTTTATTCCTAATATAAAATGTATTAAAGGAAAACTTTATTAAATAAAAATTAAATTTATGCCTTAAAAATCTTATCTATTGGACTAATAAAGTTAATGAATATCTACTGATGGCTTATGTTATAATTCTGATATGACTGCCAATACCCACTTGCTGCAGATGATGGAGTTATTTTCTGAGACGGTTGTGTTTGTAAATGATAGTGCAGCATTCTCCAAACTGCATTGGCAGTTACTCAATACATTTCTCCATGAAGTCTCTTTAACTAATTGAAGTACTTGGGAACAGGAAGGATAAATTATTGTTTGCTCAGATGTTTAGGGTTCAGGCTAGTAAAAGTCAAATTAGTTTAAAAAGCAGTGGAAATGCCCGGCCTGGGATACGCATAGGACTAAACCCAACTGTTTTTCTCGTGGGAGAAATTTTTCTTACCCTCTTGTGTCAGAAGTGTTTGATGGGTCTCAGCATTTCCAGTTTCCTCCCTCCCTGCACTGGGCGGCAGATGTTCCTGCATTGAAGAGACCCAACAGCATGTAAACAATTCCCAAAATATTTCTGGCAGCCAAGTACTATCCTACAGGGTGACTTGAGGAGGATTCTAGAAGCATTGTAGGAGTAGCTTACTAGTTTGGCTGGGAATTTTTTTGGGATAGCAGATTTGTTGAAGGGCACAAATAAACTTCAAGAGAAGATTACTCTCATTGGCATTGCAGGTGTAATATCAAAATCAAAGCCTTATTTAATTTGACATTAATGATGGTTATGATGCTGGATGATAGACTTTGGTAGTGGTAGGCTATGAGCTCTTAAAAATAAATAGGGAGGGGAAGAAGGAAAAAGTCAGGTTGTTATTTTCAGAAACCCCACAAATCAACAAAGTACTTTTCAATAAACGATATTTGGGAGAATGTGGAAGGTGGGCTGCAAACAAAGGCCTTATGTGTTCGAGATCAAATGAATTTGATATAGTTGCAAATGTTTTATGTGGCCTTGAGTTTCTGATTAACTTTTGTACTTTTATAGCCACACTATTTCTAATGAGAACAAGGAATTTTAATTAATCTCTAAATTTGAAAAATTGGGATATGTCCTTTAAAAGCCAGCACTATTTGCCACACCATTTGCCAAAACTCTGACGGCTTAACACAGAAACCCAAAATTATCTTCTTGTTTTATAATACTCAGGTTGTACTTGCCAAGCAGCAGTGGCCTGCATCATAGATGCTGTCCCTAGTGTGTTTTGTTCATCTCTAGTAACGGGGAAGAAAAGGAACAGAAATAGACTGGTTTTCAGCTTAGTACCCGGTCTCCCTGATTTCATGGCTTTGTCAGTGATGGTGCCTGCCCTGCCCTGGCTGGCGGTAGCTCTGGATCAGAAGATTGCTGTCAGTTTCAAGGGCTTCTTTTGGCAAGCCTTGCCCAGGGCAGAAGGTTGCTGGCCTCCCAGAGGCCGTCTGAGATGTCTCTGCATGTAAAGATGACCCTTCTCCAGTTAGAACCTTTTACATATCAAGGACCTAAGGGGTTAAGTTTTGAGTCTTGTTCTACCTGCTTTGCTAGATTTTTGTACAATGTTTGTCTGGTGTGGTGAAACTGAGCAGCTTCTTAAGGTATTGCATGCAAAAATAGAATTATTCCCCACTAAATCCTGATTTTGAATTTCTAAGTACACGTTCTGGAAGACTGAAGACTTCACAAATGCAGTTAAAAGAGATGATCCTGTTTTTCTTGCAGAGATAATGCCGAATTAGGACTTCAAAGAATGCTTGTCACTATCAGGCTGTGTAGATGCAATCTTTTGTTTGCATGTGTTTGGCCTGAAAGCATATCCAGTTGTCACTGTGATGTGTTACTCTGTTACGAGCACGTAATTATTTTAGAACTGAATACAAAATTCTCATAGCAGTTTAGTCAAAGGGACATGCAAATATTTCCTCATGCCAGCAGTGTGAAATATTCTCAGCACCCATATAGATGCTTTCCCTCTTTCTACGTCCATTGATCCATGTTGCCAGTAACATGAACAGAAGCTCAGCTCAGATCTGCTTTGGAGTGTTCTCAGTTTTGGAAGGAGAGCGCAAAGTGGCAGTGCTTTTCTTTCTTTTCCCACTGGCCAGGTTGTTTTTATCTTTCCTCACTGGATCATGGTGTCAGGGACATAAAAATTGCCTGGAGAGAGAATTACTGTTCTTATTTTATATAAAATTATATATGGGTGTTGAAATTGTGGAGTAGTAGTTCTGGCAGTACAGACCTCTGAAAATTATTTGGTTTTAATGTACTCAAAGAATGCTGTATGTTTAAATGGTTAGACTCTAGTTTAAGAAAAATAACAGAAAAATAGTACTTACTTTTTAAAAAACAGTATTTGCAGTCTGATGGTGTTTTTTTATGTCAACACTTTTGAGATCAAAATTATGGTTTATTTGAAGTTTATTGGTCAGTGTGAAAATTTACTGTGAAAGTTGTCTGTGTTTGTCAAGTTAATTTTTCAGGGGTATGAAATTCCAACTTCGTGAGTTTAAATATTTAGCCTAGAGACTGGAAGCTAGTGTACTTCTTATCAAAAATGTTGTAACTCAAATCGTAAGCATAGTGAATTATTCCAGCATTCATATGGGTAATTTTTATTCTGTTTATTTGATTAATTAATGCTTGTTGTGTTCCAGTGAACTTCAGGATGCTAAAATGAAGAAAACGTATTATATGTATTGATTTAAGCTGATTATTTAAATGTATTCAGTTAATTGAATTAAGAAATTACTTGGATGTATCGAAAGCAATACAGTTTAGTCCATCACATTTTTTATGTTAGTCTTCAGAATATGTTTGCATGTTTGTTAAATTGTTAATGACTTGTTCAGATGTCCCCATGCTTTGACATTCTTTGAAATACTGAAATTGCTGCATGTTGAAGTGGGATAACAAAGCTCTCCAGAGCTTGTCAAATGTGAGTGGAGAGTTCTAAATTGGAACTGCTTAATGATTTATGCATACATAGCTCACCAGAAATTTTGTGAAAAAGTTTAAAATTTACAGATTCTTGTGAATGATTACTTAAAAATTAATTTGAAAATACTTCTGCAGCTGAGAAATCTGACTCTGACTGGAACTGCAAGGTGCTACAGTCACAGAAAGTGATAATACGGTAACTTGGCTTAGTTTTTCCAATTTGTGGTCAACAAGATCCTAGTACTGTAAAACTGGAAAAATCAGTTTCGGAGTGTCTTTTGATTTGTGTAAAGTTTTTTATTTATTTGTTATACTCTACCTTTGTATTTTGGTTAGCTTTTGTATTCAAATAACTCTTTCTAAACTAAATGTGTTCTTTGTTCTCTTAGCTGGCCTGTTTTTCATATATGAAATAGATTTCATTAAATAGTTTGTAGTTGTAGTTCAGGGTATCAGTTCTGCATTTGGGAGTATCTGGATGAATATATAGATCAGCGTCATTGTGAGGACAAAAATCATAATGCAACTAAGATGACTTAGAGTTAATTGATCCCGGGGTGGGTTGACAGAAGTCCAAACAAAGCCAGCTGTGCACCCTGACAATGTTCGAGATTACATCAATGGGAGTAGAGCCAGTAGGTGAAGTGATTATTCCCCATTATTTGACACTTATTAGACCATGTGTAGAATCCTGTGTCAGGTTTTGGCTCTCCTGATACAAGAATGCTGATAAGCTTGAGTGAATCCATAGATAAGGTAGTAAGACAGTCAGAGGACTGGAGCATGGAAGGGAGAGAAGAGACTGGTTCAGTTGTGCTTGTTCAGACTGCAGAAGAGGTGGTGTGAGGAGCCTAGAACATGCAGACATACATGAAAAAATGAGAGATAAGTCCTAACTGAAGCATGGAACTTCCAGTTCTGAGTAGGGAAAAAAAAATCCCTGTGAAGATATTTAAGGACTGGAACCTGTTGCTCAGAGACAGTGTGAGCTCTCTCACTTGGAGGCTGTCAAGACCATGCTGGATGAAGCTCTGAGCAGCATGGTCTAAATTCACTGTTGTCCCTGCCTTGAGCAGCACAGTGAACGAGGTCATCCTGATGAGGGCCCTTCCAAGCTGAAAGGTATTGTGATTCTATGGAATGCTGAGTGATGAGTGCAGGGCTGGACACCCTGTAGCTACTGTGCAAGTGCTGTAAACTGCTGAGAAGAGTTTGGCATAGAGCTGCAAAAACTTGTTAGAGCAAATTTGCAGGCAGAATTCTTGTTGTGAGGCTTTGCATTATGCAATTGTAGAAATTCAAATGAAAAGTTCACATAGTTCAGAACAGATTTTGCATCTAATAGATAAACCTATGTGATTACTGCAAGGTTTTATATTCACATTTGTGCCCTTTCTAGCTTTCTCTTCCACTTCTGGTTCTTAACCATCTTCCATCTTGAAAGAAAGTAGCTCCCTGTGTGCCTGACTGCTTCTTATTTTGGGCTGCTTCACTTTTTTTGCTCCCACTTGACTTGAGATAGATGGTGGTTTTTTTTGTTTTCCACTCACCATTTTCTTCCACTTAAGTATTTGTGTTTGTCTTGATAGATTGGTTGCTAAAACTCTTTGCTGTCAAACCAGTGACTTCATGGGCTAATTCTCTCAGAATTCTGGCGTGCAAGCTACCATGTTTCTTCAGCTAAACTGATTTTGTTGTTTAAGGTTTGTTTTCTGCATGGACAGTTACTGCTTGCTTGAAATAATTATTTTTTTGGTGATAATAAGAAAAATAAACATCTCCAAATCCCATCCAGATTAATCAGTGCTACTACAAGTAATTATTATTATTATATATTTCATTGTTTCCTTTCTATTAATGGCTAAAGGAGAGAAGGAAGAAAACTCTGTATGTCTGTTCCACTTACAATATGTAAAAGGATCCCTGCAGAATAGGAGGTATTGGGTAGTGAGGAGAAACAGGGGAAAAACAGGAATGGGAAGGGAGGTATTTTTGATGTGGAAAGAGGGAAAATCTGCTGGCTGACACACGGTGTTGGTGGCTTGAAGGCTTCACTTATTTGTTCACAGAAGGTATGGGTGCTTAATTTGGGCATCACTGAGAAACAGGACAGAATGAATCATCGTTTAGCAGAATAGATGCTGTAGATCAGTTCTGGAATCAGCACCACATTGACTTCATCATGAGAGTTGAAGAGAACAGTTTGAAAAGCCAAAGGTATCTCCTAAAACACCTGTGTGCTTTGGTGGCTTGAAAGACTATACAAGTTATATTGTCACCATGGTGCTGTTTATTCAGTTCCTTGCTTTTTGTATTTTGCTTTTTGTCATAGTTCAGAGTTACTGTCTTCTGTTGTGGTCGTGGGTTTTGTATTGGAACCATGTAACATACTTTCTAGATGCCTGAACAATAAGTAAAATAGGGATATTATTTTTGTGACCTCTTAAATGTTTGCTACATTTCAGGCCTTTGCTGACATGTTAGGGTTGTGGAATAGCAGGTGTGTTGTGCTCCTGCTCTGTTTATACTGATATGAATCTGTTCATTGTTTTCATATTCCTTGCTCAGAACTCACACACTGTATATCTTCTAAAATCCTTATTAGTGAAGAGAAATTTTGGGTGTAGAATATGTATGGGTCTCTTGTTCTGAGATGCTAGGAATTACTATGCAGTTTCAAAAAGTGCCAAGTCCTTCCTTTATACCTTTGAGATCTGAAGCATATCCTGCTTCTTCTTGCACAGGGGATTAATTAAAAAAAACCCCAACCAACCAAACAAAAAAACAACCAAAGCTTACAACTGTTAGTTGTCTGAAGTAATAATTTTTAACTGAGGGCTGATTGAATACTTAATGAAACAAGCAGATTAATTTTAAATAGGAATAATTTTTTTTTTTTAAATGAGGTGTTCATTAATTTGGGGAAGCATTTCTTTCACTACAGTTGTTTCCCTCTGCATATGGGAGTAAATGTCTAGAAGTTTGAGTGTTTTTAGTTGCAGAGACCAAAAAGTCCCCTGTTTATGCTAGTTGCTCAGATGTTTCCCCTCAGAAAATTGGGATATGTGGATAGGTGATTAGATATGCCTGTGATATAAGCATACCTTCTTGAAAATGCTGATTTAGAAGGTGACAATGTTGAAATACTTAACGTTTACTTAAAAAGGAAAAAAGTCTTTCCTAAAAAGTCTTTCCTAAAACTGTTAAGACCCCAAACTCCTACAAAGAAGTGAGATATTGACAATTAAAATGAACTTAATGCCCCATTTCCTGAACCAGAATTAGGAATCTTATTGGATTAAAATAATATTGAATAGTTTTGTGGTCTAACTTTAGTTTAATCTTTTAAAAACTGGGGGGAAAGAATATAGATGTCTTCAGTGGTTTTTGTTGTGGGTTTCTTTTTTCTTTCATTTAGTTTACTCTTGTTTTTCAAGTCTATATATAGGATCTGCATTGAGTTAGCATTCATTGATTTCTCTCAAAAGCAAGTTTGACACATCTTAGTCTGTTTAATGAAGGTGAAATTTTCTTTTGAAAATAATAAAGATTGTTTTTCAACTTGTGAAGCATTACTTCTGGGATGACTAATATTAAAAGTAAATAAACATCACCTCTGCTTTTTTGTATGAAATCCCAGTTTAAATGTCAGAAGACTTAATTATAAGAATACAACATCATTATGAGTTGTGGAAGTAATGGACGTCTTTTCTTTTCTCTTTCATCCATTTGCTAAAGCATTAGTTATCAGATAGAAGCAGATTGTTAGATTTGTAATAGCTCATTTTGGTTTTTTGTTGGAATAAGAGTCAATCTGAATCTCAATATCTATCTGATATTATATATGGAAGATATGAAAACCTTCAGCTTGTAACTCCAGTTGAGGGTGCACCTCCAGAGAGTTTGGCTTGGTGAAAAAG
Source organism: Sitta carolinensis (assembly GCA_032173965.1). NCBI lineage: Eukaryota > Metazoa > Chordata > Aves > Passeriformes > Sittidae > Sitta > Sitta carolinensis. Next base: position 81,478,351 of record CM063284.1, read on the forward strand.
AGACTCAAAACAGGGATTTTGAACTGGACAGTATTTTAAGGAATTTAGAATTTATAGTGGAGAATTAAGCATTTATATGGACTGAGAGACATGCACTGATTCCCTGTAGAAACAGCAAAACTGAAGCCATTCAAAACACTGAAACCCCCTCACCCTTGACTTTAGACTGCCAGGGTGGTAATGGTTTGTCACGGTGAGGTTTTGGAATAAAATAAAGCTGTTAATAAATGACATGCATGGTAATTCAATATAGTGTTCTAGTTAAACATTTGCATCTTTCTGCCACTCTCATAGATTAGAGGGGACTGTTGAACATTAGTGGTAACAAGATGCACCTCATATGCATGCTAATGGATTATAACTTTTTATAGGTGCAATTTGTACCTGTCTCTCGGTGGATTGGGAACGTGGTGCATGAGAACAGATCGTTAAACATCAGTAGCCAAGCTTTGCTAATTAGCACATCTTCCAGTGCCAACTCTCTTTGTCCACAGAGAATGTAAATTATTCTTATTTTCTCCCTCAATCTTTTGGGCTTCTTAAGCAATGTATCTCTTCAACTGGGAGATAGAGACTGCAGATTTGTAGTTTTCAATTCTCATGATTAATTGAAGAACATGCATGGTTTATTCAAAAGCAGAGATGCTGCCAAAAATGATCTAATTGGATAAATAAATAACCCTAAGCTTTTATTACTCAATGTGTTTTTTACTGAATTATTAATGCTATATCACCCTCCAAATCAGTAAGAGTTAATGACTGATTTGCCTGAGGCTATTAATATTTTTCCAATCAGTGGTAAACTGCTGTGATGACTTCTTTTGCTGACTTGTATCTCACTGTATTTGTTCACTTGGTAAAATGGTGTTGATGGTAAGAAAGCACTGAAAATAGCATCCGAATTTCAGATTGTTTTAGTTGGTTTTTTTTGTGCCTGATGAAATACATAATTCTGTTCATAAAATAGATTATGAAGTGTGTTTTGGGATAGGGGAAACAAAAAACAGGAAATATTTTTTGAGAACCATTTGTTGTAAGTGGGATTCAAAGAAAGAGAAGCATAATGCATTTATTTAACACCTTTGCTGTGAAAAAGGAGGAGGATTTTGAACTTTGTATGATTTTGTAGTGTTAAGTAATATTCCCATATATGAACAGAGGTGTGCACAAAGTGCTGCAGTGCAGTAAGGAATGGTTCTGAGAAAGTGCTCTGAAAAAAAAATTAAATAGGCTCTGACTTATGCAAGGCACAAAAGATCTTAAAAATTAAGTTTGAATCCTGTTTCTTTGTATCTGTTTAATTCTGGGAAGAGCAGAAAACCATCACTAACTGCTTCTAAGTTCAGGAATAAAATAGGTAATCATCTAGTTAACTGTATCAGATGGCCATCATGAATGTGTATGAAAATGTGGGTGTATTTCTGAAAGTAATTAAATAAAAATTCTTTTAAATCCAGAAAAATGTTTCATGTTATTGAATACTAGTGGATGATGTTACTGTGTGTGTATCCAAGCTAGTGTTGCTTAGACCTTTTTGTTTCAAATGTTAGCTCTTGTCCATGATGTCATGTGTAAGTCAGGTGGGTGAGAAATGCACTTTTTTTTCTTACCAGATGTTACATTTTTTTTTTTTCCTTTTGAAACTTTTCCAAGTGGGTTACACTGCAGCAAATAAGTGACCCTTTTCCCTTTTCTCAACCCTTTGTTTGAGATGAATAGTCACTCAGAGATGGACATATACAGTAAGAGGAAGGAATAAGGCCATGCTGTCTTCATGATGGAGAGGAACAGACTGTGTGTGTGGGAAGACAGCTGAGTTTTAGGAAATCACAGTATGGAATTTGGGGAACTGTCATTTGTTAATTCCTGCGATACAAGAACAAACACAAACTTAAATCTCAATGATATCCAGACAGCAGTGAACTCTTGGCACTTGCTGCTGTGTGAGGTGATGGAGGCTAATGGTGACAGATGGGGTCAGAAGGGGGAGTCTGTCTAATTCACAGGCAGCAGCTCTGTAAGGAGATGTTAGAAATATTGTCTTCCAGCATCTCTAGTTCAAGAGCTATAGAAACTGGCCAACCTCTGGTATCCCTGAGACTCATCTCTAATTACTGCTTGAGATGCAGCACTGGACTAGACACACCTTTGGCCTGACCCTGTTGGGCATTTCCCAGCTACTAAGGGACAGTAGTATTATTGATGTGTGGAACCCATTTGTGCAAAGAGAATTTGGAATTCCCTCAGCTGCTGGCCATTGAAATTTCGTATGCCACTGTAGCTTCTAGCCTGAATTTGGGATTGTCTTTGAGAGGAAAGGATGTAACAGTGCTTCAGCATTCTAGTAGACTGTCAGCTTCCAATGAAGCTTCTTGTGGTCATTGAAAAAGTGGCTATACCATAGAGCAGCTTTGAGCATGTGGAGTCAGAAAATACCCAAAGGCTGGGAGGGGAAAGTCACTTTGTCACCTTTGTCCTTTTCCATTCTTCTCTTTTGTGTGTATATGCGATAATACTGTTGCCGTGAGAGAGTATTGGAGTCTGAATAAATACTTTGAGATTAAAGTAGAAGCAGTGAGTTAGAGTTCCTATGGCAGTTTTTGTTCATTTTCACTTTTCATGCAGTCCCTATAAACTATTACTTTTTTTTTTTTTCTATTTCTTGTTGCTAGGTGAAAGACCCAGGGGAAAAAAAATACATGGTGCCTGCCCTCCCAAATTATTATACTCAAGAAACAGTAGTTTGGTGTGTGGAGGGAAAACTGGGACTGATCTCTAATAATTTTTTTTTTTTTTTTAGCAGTAGCCTAAGTTTATTTATAATAATAATAACTAAGCAGTATTTTTAGAAATAAATACTTTAAAATACTTACTGTTTTAAACTCTGTTTCCGTAATAAGAAAGTATTGCATACCAGTGGTATAAGAAATCTGTTGTTTACATTAAGAAGCAGGTATGGTTTTGTCACAGAGATCTAGTCAGGTTATAAAATAAACAGTATTTTATTCAGTGCAACGAAGGCAGTTGTTTTCTTGGCTTTTATGAGGATAGTTACCTTTTGCACACACTTTTATGAAGTTCACTTGCATACGCCAATCTAATCAGAAATGTTCCACATTATAAAAATATTGCAGTGGCTCTCAGAGAACGAGGTGAGATTTGATGAGTTGATATGTCTTTTGCATTTTCAGGTTAATATTTATGGTTTTGTGATGTAGTTTTGCCACTGGGAGAAATTGAAAAGTGTGTGTACAGAGAAGGAAACCAAGGTACATCATGCTGTATTTTTTTTAAAATACTAGTTCTTTGCTAAATATATTCTTTTGATTGCTACCTGGCTTTTAGTTATTTTTTCTAATAGTGCAAAGGTAAGTGGTTTTTTGCATATTCAGTTTCCTGTATTATGGGGTCTTAAAGCCTTTTTATCTTATCAAGAAACTTAGTGAATGAAACTAATGTTTCTTTAAAATAAAGGGGTTGGATTTTGAGTTAGAAGACCACTGTCATCATAGCAGGTGATCTGCCTGTGCCTTTGGAATGGAGCCACTTAGAATGCAGAATTCTACAACTGTTTTAAACTCTTTGAACTGATATAATTACAATGGTTTTAATTTTAAGATTTTGGTTATTACAATATTACATCTACCTAAAAAAGTAATTTCTAGGTTGCAATCAGGAATTTGAGTTTTCTGCAGTTCTGCTCAAAGATATGCCCATCCTGACATTAAAGGTAAGAAAAAAACTTCAAACAGAAATGCTATGATGTGGTCATGTCTGTGAACTGATTTTTTTTCAAGTCACATCCTGCTGGTCCATGTGTAGAAATTCTTCTGTTTAACTCCCCACAGAACAGACTTTATCATCATGAGGGGTTGGATTGTGTATCAAACCTGTACAGAGACAGGAGTGTATACCAGTATTTAAATTGCTGTGCTTTTACATCAAGGTTATTGTCTGAAGGGACATATCTCTCCTGAGGAGCAACAAAATATTCAGCATCTGTGCTAAGTTCTGGCCAGCTGGCACCTAGAATAGGAAAAAACCCCCGATAAAACAAAAAACAAACAAAAAAAACCCCACACCACCCCAAAACCCTGTGAAAAACAAACAACCCAAACCTTGTTGCAACATGTTTCTTTTAAAGAAGATAGTGTGAACTTTCTTGAAAACAAATAATGAGAATGAACTAATTGCCATGATGGATTAGTCATAGCAACAATACCACTGAGACTTATGAATCTTAAAGCCTTGAATTTAAACAATGGAAAATGGCATGCTGCCTGTCCATATTTGCCCTGTAAACATCATGATCTGTCATCTTTGTATATGGCTCTGCAGCTAATAAGGATTTAAATCTCCATTTGTCTAACATTTGGCCTTACATTTTGGGGAATAATCCTAATAAACATATTTATTATCAGACAAAAAATTTGGCTATCTATTTTATTATATTATCTCTATTTTTACTTCATGGTGTTTATTTGCCCACCATTAAACACATAGCATAATTTTTTCCCCATATAATAATATACCAGAATGTTCTAATATTATTAGCCACATGTTTGTGCAGGAAGAGAAGTTTCACAAAACCAGTAAGTTATTTTGCACTGAATTTTGTTCAGTATTTTAAAATGAGTTTTTTATAGCTATATCAAAATTCTAGTAATAGCTGGTCAGGTCAGTTGAGCTATTTCTGTGTAGCCCTTTGAACAGTCAGAGTCAGAACTGAAAGTCAAGATTTCCTTTCTGTGACCAGTGACTTGCCACAGAACCACTGGGTTCATCACGCAGTTGATTTTCAAGTGTACTTGATCAGCTGACACTTGGCCATGCCCTCTTAGCTGCTCCTGTGAGACAGTCCAGGTAGGACACCTTAGAGTATGTTTTGCTATGGGATTTATTTGTTTTCTGACAAAATGGAAAAAGGCTTTTGTATCCCTTGCTCGCCTCCCTCCTCTCAATAACAAATCACATTTATGCTATTGACCTATGCTTTAAAGAGCAGTTTTTCAGTGCTTGAAGGCTGATTGTTTTCATGCATATGAAATGGCGGTAATGTAACAATCTGCCTCATGTGCCTCGTTTGAATGAGTTTATGTGAGGGTAGGCACTTTTCCACTCACTGTTTTACTGACTATATGAAGGGATATGCCACAGAAAGTTTTTAATATTTCATTCTCAGTTAGTAGGAAATAATGAAAGAAATTTGTCCCAGACTGTAGTTGCTGTCTAAGGTAAGGGCCTCTTTGCTTACCTGGAAAATTCGCTTTTCTTCCTTTTCTCTGCAGGTGTCCTTGCAGCATCTGCTGCTGAGGACCCTCAAGAGAGACCATATCTGGTATATACAGACATAACAGTGTCCGTGAAATTAATTTGTATTTTTTTCTGGCATTTTTAACAAAAGCAAGCCATATCTCACTTTTAATCTTTCCCTCTGATTTCTTCTTGTTATTTTTGGACTTTGTTTTTTCTGTACATATACGTGCCCCTTTCTGATTAGGGTACTGCTGACTAAGTTGCAAGCTGAGTGTACTGAATGCAAAACAAATCTACTAACTTAGATCAGTGATGTGCAAATGCTTTTGCTGTTACTCTGCTGGACACAAGCTATCTGTCAGTATAACCACTGGGAGTGTACTTGCTAAAGTAAGAAATCATAAGAAATTAATTGGATTGGCTCTGATACCAAGCCAGTGTAATTTTTTTTCTTTATTTTGAGAGCATTTGGATTTTTGCTGGAACTGTCAAGATCTCTAAAAACTTCTGTGTTTAAGAATACTGGGAAATCTGAAAAGAGAAACCTGGAGATTAGATATACCTGCCAGTTAAGAGCCAAAATCTGATTTGAAACTTCAAATACTAACTTGGATTAAGTGGTTTTAAAATAGTACTTTTTAAAAAAAACAAGTGAGGATGTTTGCTTAGACTTCCAAAACCAGTGTGGTTGCTGAGTTCTACTCTGGTCAAAACTGGATGAGGTATTTAGTCAGAAGTGCTATTTCAGTATACTGGCAGTAGTTCAGGTGTTGGCATGTACTCTACTGTCCCTGCTTGAACTGTGACCCTACCAGGAATTTCATCTCATCATGGACTACATCAAACTTTGTGCCTTCCTGTGAGTTGCTGGTCCGGCTAGTCTAAATATAAAAGTGAAACCTGTATTTATAACTTCCCTAATTCATTGTAGGTAGGTGAAAGCTGTTTTGAGTAAATCCATTTAGTGGTGTTTTTTTCTCTTTTTAAAATTTTTTCCCGTGGTGATGTTATATTTGCATACTTTTTTTTTATGAGTAAATAAACTTCCTAAATGCAAAAAGTGAAAAGATGGGTATCTATATTTAATAATTGGATGATTAACTTATTTTTTTTAGATTTTCATCATAGTTTTAAAACACATAGTGACTATCACATTATTTTTTTTAAGGTACAGAAAGGAGTTTGGGAATGGTGACTTTTAACCATGTTATTTTACGAACAAGCAACCCCTTCCATTGTTGGAGGTGTATTTTGGATATTCTGACACCAGCTCCAGGAGCAAATATGCAGTTGAATGTGTTTAAAACAGGGTGTTGTTAGTACATCCTGAATGCTTTGGCACTTTCCCAAATTTATCAGCTGGAAATCATGAGACAATTGAAAATGGTTCATTACTACTCTGTCCTAATTGCCCCTTCCATCCCTCCTTCTTGATTTCCAGCTTCAAAAGAATGCAGTTGATGTACATGCATCTTTTGGGTTGTACTTTCTTCTTCTTCAATCACAGGCATTGGTTATACTACTTATATCTATATTTTACTGAAATATCTGCTTGAAAGAGAGATGTCTGCTCTGATATAGAGGGGATAAGATAGTAGAGTCAAATTACAGAGACTTGTGGCTTGTATGTTTTAGGCTAATTATGTAGTGGTTTCATGGCAATAAACCAGTTGACTCCAGAGGAATAAGTCTGTAAAGCTGATTATCATTAGAACATGGAGTTAATAAAGAATTTTGGAAGATAAGAAATGATGGAACCAATGTAATTTCTTTTCCTTTGATTTTTATCCTTGCTTTTCAATGTAAAGTCGGAAGTGGCAAATGTTATGTTTACAGTGAATTTTTGAGCAGCTTGAACTGACTGGATTTTATTTCCTTATATATAAGACCTTGCTCCCTTCTAGACTAAAAGGAGGCACAAGGCACTGTATGTATACTCAGAAGGGTACACACTGCCCACTGTGTGTGTGTGTGGGCTTGGTGTGTAAAACCAATGGCTGCACTGCAGGGATGTCAGGAGATGTGAACACAAGCTGAGCCACCTTTGTCTAGAGTCTGCTGTGATGTTTTAGAAGTTCAAGATGTTGGAGGAGAAGGGAATGCAAGATGACAGAAATCTTATGACTGAGGAATTAGAACTTAACACAAAAAAGTGAAGCCTTTTAGATTCCTAAAGTATTCGTGATCTGTTCAATATATGAAGCTGGAGAAAAATTAAACAAGAAATGGTTTTATGAGCTTTAGTCTCAATAAAAATAATTTTAAAAACCCAAAAATAATTAAAAAAGGGGAAGAGGATATGGGGAAAAAGCTATGAAATAACCAAGGTAGTCAGTTGGAATAATTTGTGTGTGAGTCTAGAATAAGTAAGGTGCATCACAGTTCAATTTAAATTGCATCACAGATCAATTTAAATTGCAAATAAATGTTAGTTCCCAAGGCACTCTTGAGAAGATTTAATCTGAAGTTAGATTTGTGTTGTCTGAGGTGAAATTTCTGTGGTCATAATAAATGACAATTCCTTTTTGTTTTGCTAATGTAAAGAATCATAACACTCCCCCCTCCTAACCACCCTATCCCACCCTCCACCCCAATTAACCTCCAAAAAAGAAAATGTACTTTGGTTATTATTATTATTTGGGAAGTCAAGATATAAATATCAGTTATATCCATATTGCTGGAAATGGAAATGATAGGGTGTCATTTGCTATATGAGGAATAACTGATCTTGTCCTTTCCATGAACTGTATGTGGGCTTTGGAAGTTGCCTTTTTGCAGGGCTAGTTCTTTCCCTGGTATTACTCACACCACAGGATCACAGTTTTCTAGAAACTGGTGTTATGTTGATGCGGTGTGCTATTGCAAACTTAAATTTGTGTTCTGAAGATGGTTGTATTATTTCACAGCTCTTTGCATTTCTCAAGTCTCCTATTACTGTTAGAAGAACTGGAATTTCTGTTGTTTTGACTGGCAGGTAGTTGTATTAATTGATACTGTTACAGATATTTAATGAGGAATGAATTAATGGTTGATAAAGCTACAGTGAATGCTTTGCATTTTATAAGCATTAAGTAAATATTCAGTGTTTAGTGCTAAAAGCTAAGGCAAAACTAGTGAAGTCTTGGGTTTTAAAAAACTCAACGAGGAGAAAATTTCTGTGGGTACTCTTTCAATTGATAATAAATGCTAAACAACACTTCTTTTTACCCCCAGTATCAGTTGCTTTACTCATATTTTTTAAAAAATACCTCTGTGTAGGACATTAAGAGTACATTGTACTTGCCCTGAGTTAGCTATGGAATGCTCTTTGTATTAGAAATCATTAGATGCTGATATAGTTTCATGCAATCAAATACTGTAGGTATGTAGTTACTTATGGTGAGACAGATTTTCAAAAATGGAAACAGAAATAAAAGTTTAGTTTTCATATTACATGCATCTCAGCAAATTTTTGTTTTCTGTAATTATATAAATTGTTAGGTATTACTCATTTTTGGCTGTGTGCATCATAAAAGCATGCCTGTTCCTTTTTTTTCATAATGCAAGCCAAGATGAGCAGTTTAGCAGGCAATCTCTAAGCTGAGAGAATGCCAGCTTTATGGAGAAAAACACTTCAGATGCATAAGTGAAGAGCAGAACACTTTTTAATTGAAGCTGGGTAAGTTCAATGCATAGAAAATGCAAGTTAGAGATAACTGAGTAATACCTTCTTTGTAACCTTTAAAGCAGCCATCACACTGAAAACTGTGCAGAGAAACAGCCCTGATGTGGCATTTGTTTTCACCTGCTGTACACTAAGAGTAGCAAGCCATCTGTGACTTTATGGTAGATGGTTGCACTGTCTTAGAAGATATAGGGGGAATTTGTGCAGCTCTATCTCAGCTTAAAAGCACAAACATGGTAAGTCATGAAGTTAAGTTGCTGTCTTTTCAAATAGAAAAATTACATTGAAATTGAAAACATTGTGAGCTGTATTCTCCTACATGCTCTTCTAATAAATACATAACATTTACGTTTTTTTGAGTTGCTTAATGGCAGAGAAGAACATTTATTTTGATAAGTTTACAAGGTTTATTTTATTTTAATGATTTTGGTTGGGTTTTTATTTTTGTTTAGCTGTCACTGTTAGGTTTTGTGTACACAAAATATGTTATATGTTTTTAACATATAACCCATATATAGTAAGTGAGTAGACACTGTTTTTTGTAGGACAAAAGTACTATAGAATCAGATTATAAGATAAATGCTAGTGAAAGGGTGAGCTGGTTAGACTTTTACATTGCATACTTGGTTCTTGAGGAGCAAGATAAAGAGGAAGAAAATATGAAAATCCTTTGTTTCTGCTTTAGCAAACAAACAACAAAAAAAAAAGGTAGCGTTGTACAGAGATATGAGTTCATATTTTTATGTAAAAAGTTATTTCCTGGAGACATACTTATAAATCTCAAAGCCTTGTAGTATTGTCTTGTTTCTTTGCTCTGAGGTATGCAGAAAGTTGTGTTGTGTGGCTTTGTCCTCCTGGATGTGACTGCTTGCTCCATTGTTAAAGCTGGGGACCTGAGTGTCCAGAGCAGCTGCCATCTGTCCAGTCTTGCTTGGTAACATTCCTTCCACAGCAGCCAGGTCTCAGCCTCTCTGTCCTGTCTTTTTAACTTAAGGGTGATCCTCTGTGACCCACCCAGACACATAATTTATTAGTTTATGAACTATAAAATTGTCTGTGCTTTATAGGAGGTCATCCTCTCTGAAGTATTGCTTATTTCTGAACTGTAGCTGGTCATTTCTAATTGCACAGGCCTGTTGTACTGATCTGTGTGACTCCAGTTCCATGGGATGACCAGCTCTTTTCCTAGTATAAATCAGCTACATTAAATAGAATATTTTACTAAGCTTCTTGAAATCAGTAAAATGACTGAAATGCTTAGCACGGAATACAGAGTTGCTTTTCTTTCTGATGTTCTTGTGATGTTTTAAAATGCTTTTTATTGAGATAGGGGTGAAGCTGTTTCTCTCTAATGAGTACTTAATATGAAACCACTTCATCTTCATTGTTGTTGAGACTTTCTTTAATCGTTGTGATATAACAGTAGAATAAAGAGGAAATGATAAGACTTGTTTCTTGCTTAAAGGGATTTTGGATTTAAATTGAAAAAAATGATTCTATCCTTTATATGAAGAATCTCTCGCTTGTTGTTGTTTTTTCTCTATTAAGGATTTGGACTAATTTACTAGGAATTTTAATGTAGGAGGGTAGGGTCTGGCAAGTGTGTAAAGCATGATACTTCTTTTTATTCTGATAATTTTATTGCTGTGTTTTCTTGCCATGTGCAACTTAAATTTTATTTAGATGATAGATCTTTTCATCCACAATCCAACCATATATTTATGGTATTCTGCTTTCAAGAAAAGTGAACCTTTTCATCTTTTATGACTCTATCTCTTTAAAGATTGTATTTTTTTAACATAAAATATCAAATAGATCACCAGTATTTCCTGGGCTCCACACTTATGATAGTAATTGAAGTCAGTCTGCTGTTTTCCTGCGACTTCCCTTCTGAAATATATGCTTACATTGGGTCACTTACACTTATTGGATTTCTTACCTCACACTCAATTGCATTGACATATAGCCATGGAAACTATTTATTTTCTGAATGGGCTTGCTCACTATAAATATTGTATGTAGATTTTTATGAAGGATATTTTATTATTTAGTATTTTATTTTGAAAAGGTAATTATCATAAGAATTGGTCCCTGTCACTTTTGTGCCCTCAAGCAGAGATAAAAAGGGAGGTGTTTAATAATGAAGAGCAGTAATGGGAACTGCTCTGTTAACCATAGAGGAAGCCTGGGACAAGGCAAAATGTTTCCACCTTAAAACAAAACAACGGATGATGAATTAAAGGGAGTACCCAGGAACAGTGAAACAAGTCTGTCTTGTGTTGTAAACAAATGTGCTCTTGCCAGTTTGTTATAAGGCATCAGCAAATTAGAGTAGGGAGGGACAAAAGAACAGGGAAGAGATTTGCAGGTGCTGATGTGCAGCTTCTCTGAAGAGAGATGGAGTGGAAGGAAGGCCTGGTGATAAATTAGCAGCAGTGGCTGGTTGAAAAGGCAGGTTGGAGATGAAACTGGCAGTAGCTTTGGGGAAAAAGATGTGCTAGGAAAATGCTTGTTTTACAGTCATGTACCTGAATTTGTACGAACAGGCCACAACTGCATTTCCCAGTTGTGAAAGATGTTGCAACAATTACACTTTGCATTTCACCTCTCCAGCATATTTGGCATGGATATCAAGGATCAGGCTTTAGAAAATGTGTGTACATTAGATAAAAGGGCTTCAGCTGCTTTGAGTATTTCAGCATGAGAGAATTGCCTGCATGCAATGTTGCTGACCCTGGTGTCTGTCATGACTGCAATCTGCGAAAGTCTTCAGCTCATCAGAATATCAAGTGGCTTTGGCAACTGCCCTATTTGTGAAAAGCACGTTGCACTTTTTTTCTCACCTGCTGTGTAAAGGTAGTAGAGATGATAGGGGAGAGAGTTCTTTAGAAAAGAGGCTGCTGAGATAAGAAGTTACTCACAACTGCATTCTGAAAGAGGAATATCCTTACCCCTTGAAAAAAACCCCAGATTACAAAATATTTTGAATGTTTAAAGAATTCTAGTGCATTTAGACAATTATGCCTTCAGCAATTAGAGTCCTCTGGTAAATTGTTTTATTTCTTAGAGAATTTTCCAATGAGATACTATGGTAATTGTTTCACAAAGTACATTTGGGTAAACTTTTCAATGTCTTCAGTGTGGATTCAGCTATAGGCTTTTGTGATTTTAGAGTATTCATATTTATGCACTTTTTTCTCTTTGCTTTTAAATGTGTTTTCTATTGTTGTATGTAAGAAACAAACAAACAAACAAAAAAACAAAACAAAACAAAAAAAAGAATTGTGTAAGCAAGAAATTCTGTTTATATAATCTGCACAAAGAAAATGATAAAGCTTTTTTAAACCAGTGGGGTTTTTTTTGAGTAAAAAATTATTGAGTTGTAATGTGCTGTTGTTATTACAGCTGGGTCAGTTTAAGCTTGTTTCTGACCTTAGGTTCCCTTCTTCCCTCTAACCTTTTTGAGGCCTCAGAGCTCCCTCAGTTCATGGGAAGTCTGGCAGAGAGGAGGACACTGGCAATGTTTGGACAAGCGCTGAGTATTTCTAGATACTCAGCTGTCACAGATTGTTCTTCATATACTTAGGAGGAGACAAGCTCCAGTAATTTTTGCTAAATGTTTTTGTCATAGGTTTGACGTTGGCACAAGGCTAGTGCCTTTATGAGGATATATTGTCTCTGGTATTTGTTGTGAGATGTGACTAAAAACAGAGCAAAACAGTTTCTAATTTAGAAAGTTAAAGAAAAGAACTTTATTACTTATAATATGTAAAGAAGACACATACAGAAGAACATGAAAACTTTAAAAAAACCCACTCTTCCTCCCCCCCCCCCAGTTTTCAACACAACAAAACAAACTGAAAATTCCCCATCACGTTACCACCTTTTAGATAATTAATCCTTAGTCTATTACCATCTTTTCGATAATCAGTACTCAGTTCATTGAGGAGAGATAGGAGTCTTCCTTGCATCACATCATGGCCTCTTCTTCTATGTCTAGTGCTCTCACCACTGTGCATGGACCAGAGCTGTTTTTAGGGTTTCTTTTTTTTAAAGATGTTTTGGTTAGTTCTAGGAAACGACAGTTTCTCAAATTTTGAGACACCAGTCCCCCCAATATTACCCCCTGGGGCCGAGGGGCCTTGAGAACAGAGCTCTTCTTCTCATCTCTGTTCACACTACTGTCTACTCTTGGCTCCAAGCCAATGCCTCTCCTTAGATGCAGTCTCTGTGTTATAGAAAAGAAATGAGTCCATTTAGGCTATACAAAAAAGTCCAGCCAAAGGCCACTCCATCATCTCCTCCCACCTAGGATTCTTTTCAGCATTCTCTGACAATCTTCTACTTGCACAAACTTTCATCATCTTTGCTTAGTTCTTTCTATCTTTCTTCTTCAAATTCAGGAGGATTAGCATTTATAAAGTTTCTATCATCTACGAAAAGGGTTAAAATCTTGGGCTTTGTTTCCTCAGAACTCTCACGGTATCTTTGCTGTTGGGCACTCTTCTCGCGCCAGCTCCCATACTCCTTCGGCCGTGCTGCCCGCTGCTGATATCAAATTTCAAGGTGACACAGATCACAGACACGGTTTCTCAGTCTCTTTCTCTCTCTTGGGGGGGGGGGGGGGGGGGAGGGGGGGGAAAGAAGGCTGCCTGATGCCTCTCAAGGTTCTTATACTCTCTCCACCCTTCCATCTGCAGGATTTTTCTCTCCCCCTCTGTGCCCAAGGCTCCAGCCTCCCTCGCCCAGGCCGCATGGCTTCCCCTCCCTGCCCAGCTGGGCAGGGGAGATCCGCCCGTCCTCAGGGACCGGAACCAAGAGAGAGCTTTCCGGGGAGCCCTCTGCTTTTAACCCCTTGTGTTCTCAGAGACGGATCCTTGTCCTCAGTGGCCACACTAAGTGCCAGTCTTTAAACCTGAGCACTCATTAGTTTGACCACTGAAGTTCAAAAAACTCATTTTTTTTCAAACTACGACAGTTTTATTTCCCCCTCCTTTTTTCTCCAGTTTTACTTTTTCAAGAGGAAGTTCTAAAGTTGTGTTTTGCTTCAAGTACCCTTCTGCTGGTCCTGCATCGTCTGGTGAAGTGCTGGACAGTTGATGATTTTGACCAGTGCTTAGAAAAAAAATTTAAACCATTAAGCAGTTTCTATTTCCAACCATTTTTATGGGGAGTTTAATTTCTTTAAAGTCCATCTAGCAAAGCTTGTGTGCAGTTGGGAAAAGAGCAGCTTCTTTTACAACTTCTGTGTAATATGCCAGGAGCTGCAACTGATATAAAACAAGGGTTCATAAAGTCCAACAAGGTCTATTGTAAATAGGCTCTGTGTGTAAGTAAAGCAATTTGGGCACATGAGAGGTGAAGATTCTGTCCCATAATCTTGTATCTAGAAGCTGAAGGAGTTGCAACTAGTGATCAGGCCTTCTGTAAAAGAGAGTGCAAAGGAATCACTGCTGGTGTTTTTCCTTGTGTTCAGGATGGCATTTTTGCACTGCATTTACAGTCTGAGGACTACTAGCTAGGAAAGTAACTGTTGTGGGTGGAAACACCAATTTTTGCTTTGGTTTAATTTTGCCAATTTCAAAGGTTCTAATCAAGAGCAAAGCAGGCTTAAGCTTAAAAGTAATAAGACTTTATTAACTAACACTAAAAGATAGAAAAACTACAAGAATGAGGATGGAACCTTCAAAACACTCTTCCTCTCTCTCCACAACCCTTGTTTTCCTCTTAACCAACAATGTAAAGACAACACTTAGAAATCTTAGTCAGTTTTTTACTTCTACAAGTAGTCTTTTTTGTGGTTTATTTAGAGAGAAAAGCATTCTCTCTAATGCTATGGACTGCTTCTTACAAGAAAAGAACTTCCGTGGCTTCATTTTGCCTTTGTGAAGTCTTTCCTATCTTTCACAATTTTTCCTTAGAACTGTGCTTTCAGTCTATATCAGCTTATTGGGGTGCATTTTTTAAGGATGAGCTGTTCCAGCATCCTTTCACTCATTTTTGGGAACAGAGATCTTTTCTTTTTATCTTTGGGGCCGAGGTTTCTCATCAAACTTCTAACACTGGTGCCTTTGTTCGTGATTGTGGCTAGAACGCTACCACCCCACCAAAGGATTATATGAACTTATTGGGGAAAACCCAAAGTTTGATATATTAAGTATATTTGTACTATAGCTTTACAAAAGAATTTTATAGCCTAAGCTTAAGACAAACTTTTCAAAATCCCTTCAATCTAAAATCTAACTCTTTTCTTACCGATTTCATTTTCATGTGGTTGTTCTTACAAAGTTTTACTTCCCTTTTTTTTTTTCTTTAGCCTAAAGAAAATTAGTGTTTTCTTGGGGGCTGTTTTGGTCAGGACGACCTTGAGATATATAAATCTTGTTGCCTCTAAACCTTGTTGCTCAAAGAATGAGTCGAAAGTCTTCGGCTGATGCTCTTAAGGTTGTTTTATTGTTTCTTATCTAAGATATTTTTTGTCTGGGCTGCCGAGGTCTGTTTAGTAGGGCAGCCTGAGGTACACATCTTGTCTCAGGGGCAGGCATTAACTTTTATACTACAAACTACGTATTAGTTATTTACAATTATGATCTAATGCCTATCACTTATGTTAGATAGTTACATTCTACTCTAATCTAATCTCTAAGTGCCAACATCACTAAAAGATGGGGGTTAGGAAGAAGAAGGAAGGAGGACAGGATAATGCCTAAGTCTTTCTATCTTACTCTTTAAGTCCTTATGGTAAGATCTCTTAAAAACTTTCTTTTTTACTCTATAACTACTACTGTCATGTTATCTAGAATTTTGTGACTTTTAGTTCTTCATTCACAAGTAGTAATTTGTTCCATAGATCAAACTTAAAACCACAGGAGTCCCTGGCTGCCTGCCAGGGTCTCCAACTCCCTACCAAGGCTTAAAAGTTTCTTAGTTGAAGCTCAGATCATCCAGGACTGTCATAGAGACATCCTGGGTTCTGACAGTGTTTTACCAGTACAAAGTTTTGTAACTGCTGAAAGAAAAAAAAGTCAATTTCGTCTAAGTCTTGTATCAGAAACAATCTTTGTGTCTTTCTGCTGGCCACGTGCTCTTTTGCCGACTCCATGTGAGCTGTGCCAGCTGCTCTCAGTCTGGAACGGGGCTCAGGGCTGCTCGTGGCTTCAAGGCTGCCTTTAGCACGAACCACAGGGGCCACTGGTGCTGGTGCCCATGCTCAGCTCCTTTGGTGCCCATCCAGGTGCTGTCCCCATGCACAGCTCCTTTGTGGTGCCCATGCCAGTGCTGTCCCCATGCTCAGCTCCTTTGGTGCCCATCAGGTGCTGTCCCCATGCTCAGCTCCTTTGGTGCCCGTCAGGTGCTGTCCCATGCTCAGCTCCTTTGGTGCCCATCCAGGTGCTGTCCCCATGCTCAGCTCCTTTGGTGCCCATCCAGGTGCTGTCCCCATGCTCAGCTCCTCTGGTGCCCGTACAGGTGCTGTCCCCATGCTCAGCTCCTTTGGTGCCCATCCAGGTGCTGTCCCCATGCTCAGCCGCTCCCGATGCCGACACAGCCTCAGGCCAGCGTGGTTTGGTGTTCCACTGGCACAAAAGCTCTGCAGGCTCTGCCGGCTCCTTTGCCCCTCCCGGCCGGGCCCGGTGGGTTCCTCGGGGAGGGCTCGGCAGCCGCTCCCGCCCCTCCAGGAGCGGAGAATCCCGGCCGGGCCGAGCGGGCCCAGCCCGGTTCCGCCCACACGGGCCGAGCGGGCCCGGCCGCCCCCGGCCCGCCGCCGCCTCCGCACCCTGGGCAGGGCCGGGAGAGGGCAGAGGGGTGTGCTGGGACAGCCGGGAGCAAAGAGACCTGCCCGGGCTGCGCTCAAAGGGAATAAGAACGAGAAAATGCTTTCCCATTGCTCCAATAAAATGCCAGTCTCAAACCCAGACAGCTCACGTCCCTGGGCTGGTCAAACTAGGGCAGTAACAGATCAAACGCAGAGCATACTGTGGTCCTTGTTATTAGGCCATTATTTTTTCATGGGTCTCGTGGCACCAGTGTTTTTGTAATCAGATCGTAGTCAATTGTGATTTGTGACTAGTAGTTTGCAAGTGAAGTACTTTAAACATATTGATGGTGATGTGATTGTCATTCTTAACAGGCTTAATTTTGGGGATTTTTTTGAGCAGATTTTTTGTTTTGGTTGCTTTTTTTGTTGCTTGGCACAGAGATTGTGGTCCTTTCTGTGGCCTCTTTTTGCAGTATTTGCTTCTTGCAATTAAAAGAAACTGTTCTTTATTCTAGCTAACACCTTGAACACTGTCCTATTTTGTTGGTTATTGTTTCTGTTGTCCCTCCATTCTTATCTTTGGTTTCCAGATTGTTCTGAAACATGGCTGTGACTTTCATATTTTTCCACTTTTCTCCAGTGTGTTCTTTATTGACAGCAGTTTTAATTGTAGGATCCATAATGTTCAGTTCTTCATAAGGAAGGGACTTTAATTTTCCTGATACAGGAACAGAAAGCAATTGTCCTGTCAAGTGACTTTTTACCTTGACTCTAAATGCATCTCAGAATCTGAGTTTCAGTATCCTGGTATCATCCTAGACCAGGATGAAGTAGTGTCTCCTGAGATACCTTCTATGTTAGAAGCTAGAAAGACACTGCAGTGTGTGCATGCTTGCATATTAGAAATCTGAGGTTCTCTAAATTCTTGTCTTGGGACTTCTGCTGTTGCCTTTTTTTAATACATCTACTGGATAATTTTATTTTTAAATGAAAAATGTTTCTTGGTGCGAGTTCTCAACTAAACTATATGTGATGCTCATGGCTAGGGATGAAAGATTTAAAGCAATTTTCTAGCAGCTGATTTTCCCTGCTGTTTTATGATAAAATATTTAAAGATTTGTAATAGTTTGGATGACCATGATAAGTGATTCTGTTATTGTTCTGTATTTTATATATGTACATGTGTATATGTGTGTTAAAAGACTTGAATTTTAAGGGTGATGGGCAATGAAGTTGGAAATAGTACTTACAGATTTCTTCTTTTGTTTAAGTGAAAATTACCTATTCAAGCTCACGAAATAAAGTACAATTAACTGGGTTGTCTCTTGTGTTTGGGATTGGTGGTGATGGTTTTACTTGTGATTTCTTTTGCTTACCTACTTCTTAATATTAAAATTGGTGTTCTAGGAGAGGGAAAAACAGTGCAACAAAAAAGGATGATGGTGTCCATAGAAATAATTGTAAATATTTTCTCCTTGTGTAACTCGATGTGATCAGATTTTCTTAAGACTTCAGTGAGAGTTTAGTTCAAATAAATGCTGGATGGGATTAAGGGATGACTTTCATCAAGTGTCAGATTTGTGTTGTATTTTAAACATATTTCTCGTTTTGGTTCAATTTAATAATCCATGATGTAGAAGTTCTTAGAGCTGTTTTGCAGGACTAAGTTATGGTGTTTCTTTTAATGAAAAACCAAGAGGGAACTCAAAGCTTGTCATCTGCAGGATGAGGTACTAGCATTTTAAATTAGGTTTTGATTTGAGTGTGTGCTGGAGAAATCTCTTTCAAAATATGGCAGATGATGTATTTAAAAAGAATTTTAGAAGAGTTGCAGTGCTGTTTGAAGTCTAATTTGACCAATGTTGCTATTCAGAAAAGTGTTTGAGTCCTCCATGAAACAACTTTTCTTTGTTTTTGTTGCTCTTTGAAATAAGAATCTAATAGGATAATCCAAGGTAAGTAATGGAGAATTACATTGTAAAATTAGATAATTAGGAGGGCAATAATACTCTGAAAAACCTTGAAGTATGGGCCACTTGCTACTTTTACCATATGTCTGAAGTTCTAGTAGGTCAGTACCTACAGTTAATATCAAAACAGAATCAATGCTGCAGTGTGTCTTTGAGCAGAAGTATTAGTTCTTCTGTGGAAGTGGAAGGACATTCAGTATTCAGTAAATATAAAGAATTTTACATCTTGATCAGTTTTCTTGAGGATCAGTTATAACTATTACCTTGCAAACAAGAGTTTAGCCATATCTTCATGTCAGCCCATCTTGTATGAGTCTGGAAGCCATTTTGAGGGGCAGAGAAGCCATTGAAATGATGTAAATTGTCTGAACTGAGCAAGCTCTCAAATCCATCCAGAGGTGTGACAGTTCTCCCTTCTTCATGTCTCAAGTCTAATTTGTTTCAGAAGACCGTGATATATAAATAGAACCATTTGGTGATACAGTTGATTTTAAAATAGGACTGTCTGCGAAGAAAGGCAGAGCAGATGAATGCTCTTCTGCTGTAGGATGAAATTATTGGAAATGTTGGATCCATTAAAAATTTAGTTCCCTCACTAGGTCTCCCAGTATTTTAAGGGTGAGCTTCATCCTGCACTGTCAGTGTTTCTTATGAGATGGACTACTTCTCATTTGTCCTTTGGAAATATTTATAGATATACAAAGGCTGAAATTGGAATTGAATCACTTCCAGTCCTGTTTATTTGGTGTTTTGTGGAGGCCAGTGGAAATACTTATAGTAATCTGAATGAAATTTTTACCATGGTTGTTACTCTCCAAGATTCCCTGTTCCTTTGCCATAAAGGGGACTTCTCTGGCATCTTTAACCAATCTTTTTTTCTCTAAGGAGGTGGATCACACATCACAAGTATGTCTGTTAAAACAAATTGAAAGAAAGTAAAAACTGCTCCCCTTGGTTATGGTGTTGCAAATGAAAGTGATTCTTCTGAGGCAATTTTTTTAGAGCACATTCTGAAAAAAGGAGTGGTAAACTTACGTTATTTTTCTGATTTTTTCTGTCTTTTTACTCCTTTGACTCTCTGATATACAGAGGCAAGTAAAAGAGCAAAATATGCTTGACAGAAAACAGGCTATCACAGAATGGGAGAAAATACTGAAAAAATTACACACACAGTTGGCAGGACTAGGTAGGCAAATAACTTGGGGTTTTATACAGGTTTTCCCAGAAGATTTCCACTATGCAGTTTGGGGACTCAGAACTGAGGTGCTCTTGAGCAGATTTTATTGACTTTACATCCCATTGAAAATGAACTTTGCTAATTTTGCCATACTGCTGTCAAAAGTCAGTTTGACATTTCTAAAGGTATCACTAAATAGGATATAGGGAAGGTACTGTGATGACTGTAACTTCCTTCTTGAGCTCCCCTTATTAATTTTAGCTTTTATTTAGAAAACTGATTTTAACTTGCAAGCTACAAGCCTAGCTTGGAATCTGAAAAAAACCCAACAGATGACTTAAATCCCAGTCATATATTCTCTGTTAAAAATTGAAGTAAATTCTACTGTATCTAAAAATCCCCAGGAAAATCATATTGCATATAGCCTACCCATCCATAGGTATTGTCTTTAGTGGCTTTTCTGACTTGCAGATGTTCCAAGACATTCAGAAATGGGACATCAAGACATTCATGAATTGGGGTGTCAGGAAAAGGCAAATAGCATTGCCTCCTGTAGTGGTTTTAAGCATGTAAGAATGTCTAAAGAAGAATAAGATTCTTGATGCTATGCTGAGTTTATTACCCTCCCACTTGATGACTTGTCTTATCCTTTCCATTTCAGTATTATTTTTGATTTCCTTCAGTTACTGAATCGTGATTTCCTCCTCTTCTCTGCCTTAAATCCTGCCTCTCAAGTGGGCTCTGCTTTTGTGTTTACAGACTATGCAGTACTTTCCCACTAATGTTCTGTATGAAAATGAGGTGTTTTCTTGACTACCTGATAAAAAAGTAGATGATCCTTATACTTTGTGAAAAAGGAAGGTGGCCTGTATACCTAAAACTGGTGTATCAAGAAGTGTTTATTGGAGTCTTTCATTCTTAGTATTTTTCTGAGCTGCCCTTCAGTGGATAGGACACAGAATTACTGAGCTACAAGAGGGTAGGTTCTGCTTTGTGTTTTGTGCCTATACTCTGCATTCTAACAGCTGCATATCACCAGCCTGCCATAATAAAATGTGCAAAATAAAGTAACAACAGAGTGCTCATCTTTTTTTTCCCTGATGTTTGGTCTCTGCCTTGAGAGCTGCCCTGTGCTGCATCCCAAACCACTTTGATTGTCTATTTGCTCTACAAATTTTGAGACTTTAGACATGACGTACAAGGCCCACAGGTGTTCTGGGGAACAGCATGTTCCAACAAGGAAATAGAAAAACCTTTCCCATTTTTTCCTAGTATTTCCCAGTAGTAGTACACAAAGCAGTGCGAAAGTTCTATTTCTGGGTAGAGAAGATTTTCTTCAAATGCTGCATCTGAACCGTGACCTCAAGAGGATTTTTCCAGGAATGAGGAGGGATTGTAACATAGATTAAAATTGTATAAAGAAGGATGTTTTTCTGAATTTGGAGCCTGATTTTGGGCAACTGGGTAGGTGTATGGGGATCTTCAAAGACCGGGTTCTCCAGATATAACACAGTTAAGACTATGACTTGAATCTTACTAGAGGAAATATCTGAAGATAACTTTTTGCGTAGAAATGTGTGGACACAAACAAAAGCAAAAAGCATCTTTTAGCTTGATTTTGACAGGCAGTGGAGGGTAACCATAAACTGGTTTTGGTTTCTTTTCCACCACTAAGAAAGGAGAGGGGGTACAAGAAATTAATAGAAGTGAAGGCAGGGGTATTGATTTTTTTTTTTAACAGATTGATTTTGGTGAAGAAAAGACTTCTATTAACAGTAGTCCTCAGACTAATTCAAACAGTTGCATAATTTAAGATTAATTAAGACAGAGCAGAGCAAAGAAGCTTCTACCAGAGTATCTGTTGAGTGCCCTGCTAGGATGCTCATGTCAGTAAATCAAGGTTGCATATTTGAAAGTAGACCTTGCCTTTTCATTAAGTCCTTCTTCCTGTGACTTAAAGGAAGAAGAAATTTAACTTAGAATTCTGTTTAACTGGGGCTTTCACTATTGCTCAGAGTTTCTGAGAGAGAGCGCCACAGGGCCCTCCTGGATGTGCAAAATGATGTGCACTTCTGGGCAAGCACTGACTGTGTGGTGCCACGATGGCAGAATGTCTCCCACATGCTTATGTGATTTTGTTCAGGTTTGTCTCATCTGTGATGATGGTAAAGTAAACCATTTTTTTTTTTTCAAAATGTCATGTATTTTTTAAAAATCCTATTACTTTAATGTTATATTGTTTAAATCCCATGTTAATATTATGTTTATATGGGAAAATTTAGTATACCCTTCTGTGTGGTCTGATTTTCATTTGTGATCTCTGTGTATCAATACTGCCTCAAGCACGAAGTAATGTGAGAGCCAAATTAATTTGTTTTGAAGAAATTCAGACCTTGGGGTAGAAAGCGAGAGAATAAGTTGTGTGGTGAGTAAAAGTCATGACAATTGCACTATGGGCACCAGCTATATATATTTAGTCTGTGGTAGAGTTTGAAGCTTATCTTAGACATAGTGATTATCTCATAAATTTATCTATGGTGCAGCTTCTCTTTGCTTTGTTGCATTGTTTCAAGCTATCTTACCTTTGAAAGATGATGAGAACTTTGGAACATGGCAGCTTTTCCAGCAGTATTGTTTGTACTTCTGAAGACAGTACCCATCTTAAAATCAGGATTTCCATATGAAGTTTGGGGGTGTCTTTGATGTTTCTTCTTCTTGTTTGTACAATTTATTTCCTGCAGTTGTTCTAGGAAAATTTTAGTGGCTTGCTCTGATGCAGGTGTTATAAATCAAATACCTCTTTCTTCATATACAGTTACAAGAGATCAGAAATAACAGAATCATACAAATCCTTGGAGATAAATTTAAACAGGACATGCATCCTACTATTCTGTCCTAGTAAGCAAAATCTTTGTTTCACAATTCAAATTCTTAGACATTCCTAGTGGTATTTAATAGGAGTTTCCTGTTAATTGGTGAGTTTACTGCAGGTAGTTGTGTTTGTATTGCTGATTCATACTATTAAGTTGTGAATTAACATTGAAATTGTAACTGTTGCTTGGTGAATTGCAAAAGATAATGAGAGCAAATACCTGATATTGAAGTTAACACTGCACTTTAATAAATGCGCCTCAGGACAATGTGCCTGTGCCTCTGCATACTTTCCTGCATAAGTTCTCCCAAAGCTTGAGTACCAAAACTCCAGATCAACCTCAGCACCAGCTACCAAAATATCCTGCTCTCTTTTGTGTTATTTTGTGTATGAAAATGGAATCTCAAACAAACTTGAAATACAGGAATCAAAATCATATCCAGGTATTCTTTTTCAGCTGCCTGAGGTGAATGCAGAATCCAGTACTTCATGCTTCTTAGTGTGAATGCAATATGTTAATTGAAAATAAGTATAGATTCTGTGGATTGGAGATACAGGAAGGAGAGCTGTGCAAGGAAGTTCACTGTGGGCACAGTGCTGGGCAATTCTTTTGTCTGTTGCCTACTTTTTTAAGCCTAGTGCAGAGCAGAGCATAGAAGGTGTTTGTTTTCAGTGATAGCTTATGATGAACTAGGCATTGTAATCAAAGTATTGACAGGGATCCTACTCATGTATTAAAACTCCTTTTCCTTAATCTTGTTAGTACTGAACACAAGGAAAAAAAATTCTCTTGAGGAGCTTGGAAATTATTATGTGTGTCCTCCCTGGGATGGTGCCCAGGACTGAAGTGTTTGCCTCTCTCTATTTGCTTAGCCTGAGGCATTTGTGATTGCTTCAGCACAGTGAGCAGACAGGGAGATGGGAGTTTTCATGCCTTTTGGGTGGCAAAGGGAGGGACAGGCTGCTAGGAGAATGCCAAAGCATTGCATGCCTTCATTGCTGATGGGGAAAACATTTGGCCCTGGGTAAGAGTATTTCAGATGAGGCTTGGAATATGTCCACATCACAACAACAATATTCTTGCTATCTCTTTAGTGACCTAAAAAAATGAACCCTAAACTCCACAGCATTCAACTTCATGCTGAAGAGAGAGTAGAAGAGCTAAGAATCTTGCTGGGGGAAGCAGGGAGTATCTATCACTTTGGGATTTATGGTACCAGATGGACTGTGCTGTGTGTTCTGGCTCCAGTGATGGATATGTTAAGTTTTGTCTTCTCTCATGCATGCTGAGATGGAAGAAGGGAAAGCATCCATCACTGGAGAACAATCAAAACTAGAAAAAAAAATGACACAGAATATGAAAGTGCCGTAGACAAAGAAGCTGTTCTTATTTCTCTCTCTATCTCATATCACCAATGATTTCAGTACATTTGGGCTGGGAATCTAAACTGTATAAATTTTGTTGATGAGTTGTACCAGCCAATGTGTACACACACTCTCCTCCCCACCCCAACCCCCCTTCCCCAGAAGACTCCCCCCATTTGGAAAAGCAGATTACAAGTCAGGGTTTTTTCCTGATACATAACAAATAAAATGTATAGACTTAGCTAGGATTTAATACAATCTCCTGTATTTAAAGTGGAATGGATATGATTTCTTTAAATCACTTTGGGACACTTAGACTAACAAAGTGAATAAGCCAGCTTTTGGAATAAACCGACGTGTAAAAACTGGCAGAGTTTTTAAACATTGTACATTGTAATTGCATTTTGTTGGGGTATTATTACTTCAGCTGCACAATTATGGGAGTCTGCTGCATATTAGTAGACACTTTTCCAATAACCTCAGGCTATATGCACTGAGTTGAATTTTCCTCTTCAGACTCATCTTGGATTCTCCCAGATTACATACCACTGTTTTTTTTTTCTTTCTCTGTAGCAGTCCGTGCTGTAAGCAATAGTGAGTGTAATACTTTCTGTATTGTTAGGCAGTGAACATTATCAGCATCTGCAATATTCAGGAGTAGCCTTTTTGTTATTATTTGCCATCTGCAGTACCTACATGAATCTGTTCAGTCCTGTTTCTCCAGAAGGCAGCTGGGCTCTCTGTCTGAGAGAACACAACCATAAAGGTTTCCTGAAATTGTCACTATCATCAGGAGTTCAGTCTTAATTAGAACTGTGTTGTTTCCAATACAGTTCACTGAGATATTTGAAAACTTGCATTTTCTTTCAAGAACACAGGTTATATTAAAAGACGTCTTCACATTTTGTAACAGTGAAATGGGGTCAGATCAAGGTTCTCAAACATACACCACAAATCAAATAGTTCCTGAGTGAGAACTATAATCCAGGTCTCATAACCCCAAGCTTCATCCTTGGTTCACTAGCAAGCAGATGTCTCTGAATTAATTATGCTACCGAAAATGTATCAGCTGGTATCCTGCAGTACAGCAAATGTATTTCAGAATGGTAAATAAAATCTAGGACTTCCCTGGGGCTTGTGGACATTTTTTTTTCTCTAGGAGGAGTCTGTTGTCCACGCTTCATTTGAATTTTTTAAAACTGAAATGAAAAGGTTCACTGGCTTTTGCCAAAGGTCAGAGAAAACAATATTTTTAAGGTTACATATTTAAAGATGCATTTGCTAAGGACTGATCTTCCATGATACCTATAGTGTTGATTTTACATTTCTTAGCTTACTTGCTACCTTTCTAAAGGTTAATGAAAGAAAGGAAGCAACTGTTTCGTGCAGACTGAATTTCATGGTATTCAGATTTGCTTGTTTTTCCCAAATTTTCATAGATTTTGGAAAATATGATGATCAATGAAATTTAAGTTTTACATATTAGCATCAGCTACCAGCATGTCATTTAAATCAAAGAATCAGTTAAGACATGAAATTACTTGGAAAAATTCCAGAGGAGGAATGATGTTTTATTCCAAGAATAGTTGTGCTCCTGTCAGGGTGGGTAGAGTGATGTTGAGACTATTTATCTTACAGGTGAAAATGGTAGAAGATGTAGAAGCAGTACAGTGTTGCATACTGGGGAAGAAAGGAGATTTCTTAAGAAGACTGGATGCTTATGGTATCCTTCTGCAATATTAATATGCATATGCACACAAAGACACACACAAAACCAAACAAAATGAATAAAAAATCCCCAAACCAAACATCATACATCTATTGAGTTTCATCATAAGGACACACCCAAAAATGGTAGAAACATTTATTTTTATCTAAGTCTTGTAGAGATACACACAAAAACAAATCTTGTGTACATATGCTGCAGTGTTCCATAATTCTTTTATTAGACTTGCATTATGAAATTGATTTCTCTGGTCATGACACTCTTTGCCTTTTGTGTTCTCAGTACTAATACCATCTGGCTGAAAGATACTA
Organism: Sitta carolinensis; assembly: GCA_032173965.1. Taxonomy (NCBI): domain Eukaryota; kingdom Metazoa; phylum Chordata; class Aves; order Passeriformes; family Sittidae; genus Sitta; species Sitta carolinensis. Next base: position 81,504,448 of record CM063284.1, read on the forward strand.
AAAGGTGTTATTCTTGTCAGTATCCTGGAACTGGAAAAGTCTGCCTGGATCATCAAACCAGTGAAATTCAGGTTCAGAAAACCATGTGCAAGTTTGCAGACATGTAGGCAGCAAATACCAGTGACAACAGAGCACTATAGACTTCAGTAAAAGACCAGACAAGCCCGAGGATAAATGGTGTCACACTTAAAAATAAAGATTTTCAGAAGTTTTGCTGGCAAACTCAAGGAGATCAGAGTTATATCAGAAGTAATTTATTTTAAATAAAATTACTCAGTTGTGTAATTTGCAGAAAGTTGGATAAAGGCCATGTTTTCCCTGCTCTTTGAAGTCTTCATGAAAAACATGACTTCAGTGGGAGCAAGACCACAATAATTTCTCTTTTATTACTGTTTTTCTCCATCTCTACCATTTTAAACAAGGTAATACTGTTTTTTTCTGTCAGCAGTCTTAATAATGTATTATACTTTAAAAATTACTATTTTGGGATTATGGTGGGGTTTTTGGAAGAGCTAAGTGCTCCTGTTCTTGGACTATAAATCTTGGTGGTTAGTTAAAAGGCTAAATGAACATTAACATCTTGTCACTTTGACCTGAATGGACTCAAGAAAGTAGCAGGGCAAGTTCAGTGGCTTTAAATGAGTTATTATTAGTTAAATCCCTGCAAAGCCAGATAAATGTTATGTCATTCTGTTTTGTAATTTTTATACAGAGAACTCTGGCTGACTGGTGACTTCACATATTCTGGTCTGTGCTTTCCTGCTAGCAATGTGTTTCCTATCCTGGCACTCTGGCCTCTGCATTTCTTCTATTTTGGCCTAAAGGAGTCTGTTCTGATTATTTTGACTGCACCATGCCTATGGAGTCAGAGTGACAAACTCAAGATGAGTCAGATCTACAGCTTATGTGATTTGCGTGCGCCTGTGTACGCATGTCCACAGTTGTTCACACTCACTCAGTACTCGGCAAGGCGAGAACGGAGCTGGAACTTAAGAGAGTCCTGGTACTGCTCCTGTTTTGGCTGGATGTAATTTCTGAGTTGAACCAGAAGACACATGTCAAGACCTGGAAGTTTCTCAGCCCTGCACATGAAGCAGGAGTGGGTGTAGCACTCTGTACATTGAGCTTCATCTCTGAAGTGTGTGTCTGCAGGTGTCTGTCTGTTTGGGATGCATTTGTATGGGCTGGTTCTGTGGTCTAGAGCAGTGGTGGCTGGGACATGTTCAAGGATGTTATTGATTTTTCATTTGTTTTGCTTTTCTCCCCTAAAAATCCCTACCTTTATTTTATTTTGGATTTATTCTGCCTGATATAGTGATTTGGAAAGCATATAAACAAAATGCAGATTTATAAGAAGGCTATTCCTATTTCTTTCATGTTTCTTATGCCTATATTCTGCTCAATAATGGCCATCTTTCCATGTGCATTCTTTAGTTAAAAAAATAAGCTGGATTTAAGGAGATATTTCCTTATTCGAGGACCTCTTTAGCATGAAGAAAGAAAGATAAGCAGTAATAATTGCTAGCATATGTCATAAGGAAAAATGTTAGTATTTGTAGAAGGAACACAAGGTAGTAGATTGTAACCATTCATCCGTGATTGATTCTTGAAAGTAAGATATATTTGCATAATGCAGGCATGTTTTGGAGGAGGTGAAGAGGCAGGAAAATATCTTTTTATTCTTATTCTTGTTTTCCTCTCCCTTTCTCAGTTTTGATACATTTTCAGTCTTGAAGAGATTTTCTCTCTTGCCAGATATCAACAAAAGCAAAGAATGTGTTCAGTAGTATTTTAAGCAGTATGTGAAGTTTGCTTATATTTGTTCATTTCTCCTGTGCAGAGATGGTGAGAACACTGAAGTGTGGAAAAGCCCCGTATACCTGGTGTCCCTAGCACTTTGACTTTAGCTCCACTGACATCATCCACAGTCCCTTGGAGTGGCTTCCTCAACTGAGGTTGTTAACTTTGTCGAGTAAAAGCCAAGGCTGGCTGGTGAAATGGTGTGGAGCTGGCATGTTCTTATCCCACTCGGTGTCCCTTTTTGTCTTGCAAGGTGAGCAGGGGTTGTCATTAGGTGTTTTGTGAAGATCCCGAGTGCCTGGACAAGCTCCCAGCTGACTGAGTGAGGTGAGGTTCTGCTGTGGCACACTCCCTGAGCAGCTCTGTGCGGCTTCAGCACAGAAGTAGGAAACCTTGGTGCAGACAAGCCATGGTGTCTAGATGCACTGTGATTGTTTCTTTGCTCACTTCAGCATGTAGCCAAATATCTTTTCTGGTACAGTAGACAGATGTGAGCACAGTGCCTGCACCCGTGTAACAACGAAGGTGGTGTGAAAAACAAAGTTCACTTTCCTGGTAAAGTTTAAAAAAAATGTTTACTAAAGACAATAAGAGACAGATAAAGCAAAGAAATATGGCCAGCCGGCTGTCTTAGCATGCTGCCAAGAGCACACTGGTGTCTTGGAACCACCCCTTTTTATACTGTTCTTCATTCATGGACTTATGCACATTCACTTTTCTAGGAATTGTTCTGCATGGTCACTCCTTGGTTCTGTCAAGCACAATCTTACTTTTATTTGGTTATCATCTTTTGATTTGGGCTTTGGTCCTTTTTTTTCACAAGTGGTGAATGCTGATAGTCACTTGGGTCTCTTTCAGAAGTTATCTATTCAGACAGCTGAAACACACTACACCTAAATTCCAAACTACAGTAAAGAAAAACCTTATACATCTATTCAGGCAGTTAAAACACACTAAAATCTACAGAAATAAACATCATATTTATAACATTAATTCTAACGTTTGTGAAAAACCAATATTAAAAAATGCATTTATAACAGTGGTAACTGCAGATGTACTCTCTGAGGTGCCCCTGCCAGATTGAATCACACTGCTTGGTCGTGCCAGTGGCTGTAGTACCATATCCTATCAGCAGCCAGGAGTCAGCACCCCCACGTGTTTAGCTCTAAATCTTGTGATGATTTCTTGAAGCCTTCCGCTAGTATACACCTATGTCTATTTTTATCCATTTACAGAAGTCCTCTTGCTACTCCACTCTTTTAAATTAGTGGGCTTCTGGGAAATAAAATGTACCATGGCTGAATTCCCCTCTTGTGTACCTGTGTTTGTCATTGAGAGTAGGTACAAACAGCTGTTTGGAAACTGAGTTTGTTGTTTTTCCTGACCATTTTCATAGAAGTTTTTGTGTTAGACTGAAACTGATCATCTGTTCCAGATGTCATTTTGAAAGGAAAGAGTGGGAGATGGAGGCATGAAGCCTTTTTACTTTAGCAACTGATGCTAAACCAAAGCAAAAGGAAAGTAAAACATAATTACATACCTTTCAGTAAAATAATTGATGTGTATGGGGTTTTTTTTACAGTTTAACTTCTAATTTTGGTGGTTTTATTTACAGTTTCTGTAAGACTGGTTTGGTGTGGGCTGTGTAGACTGAGTTAGCCTAATTTTAGCTTAAAATAGTGAATACTCAGGGTAGTTTCTGGTGTTATCCTACCCACAACGTGTACTGTATTTTGCTTGATCAGACTGCCACCACAATCATAGGAGCAGCAGAGCTGCCATATGAAGTGTAAGGGAAGCAAGATATGAATCTGTACAAATCTAACTTTTACGTATTAGTTTTTGTGTGCATGCATGTTTTCCCTGATTCAGTAAGATGGATTCATAATTTGCTTTCCAGTTTTGTTTAGGTAATTTTTAAGATTAGAATAAAAGTAAACTTGCTGAAGTTTTTATTTTGATCGAATACATTCTGATATGTTTATGTAGAAATAAGAATCGTGAAGTGAGTGGTGGAGGGACAGTGGGCAGGTTCAAGTCCTTATTGAAAGCACTAGTAGTGTTAGGCTTGTTTAGGAAAATTGAGGTATACAGCCTTCTTTGTAATGTTTCAAAGTCTAATAATTCAGCTGCTCATTCTGGTGTAGTGAGTGCATCCATAAATCACTAGCATAGTGAATCTTGGAGATGGGTTGCTTGTAGCTGTCTGTAGAACTTACTGCATGGTAACAGTTATAATTAATTACTTGACAGACTGAATGTCTCGGAGTAGTTTGTCATCAACATGCACTGGTGACGGGTAGTTTGAGTGCTGAGGTGTTTGAGTATACTCTGGTACATAGTAGTATAAAAAGCAGAATTTGGTCTTCTTCCAAGTTTTAAATTTGTCCTTGCCTTTCTGAAAAGTGGGTGGCAAAGAAAAGGTGATGCAATGTCTTGTCAAAAATATAAACTTCTACTACCATGAAAGTACTTTCTATCCTTTAGCTTCAATTGATCCCTGTGCCTTGTAGAGCACCATCTAAATCTGCTTTTGGCAACTTCTACAGCAGAGTTTGACATCACTGAATTTCACAGAGGGGTGTGAATATGTGCACATATGATATAAATGATATAATATAAATTCTTAATTTAGGAGAAAATATGTAATTATAATTTGAAGTTCTTGATGATAGGGAGAATGGGATTCCTGAGAAATTTCGATGTGGTAGACACAAATCTGAGTCTCTGTTGGCCAACCTGAAGAGTTCTTGTTCATATGATGTTTCCAAACATTTCTATGGTTATGCATTTGCCAGATTTCCTGAGACTTTCATAGGTCAGGAAAACACTGGAAAAAAAAATCACAAACACTTCCAGTCATCTAGTACAGTCATTTCATATAAGTGACTAAACAGAGTGGAACAATGACTCCTTTTTTGTCTCATGTCTCTGTTTAGGTTCAAGGGTGAGCAGTTGATTGCTGGTGTATTTGTTCTGTTCTGTAGACGTTCTCAATCTAGGAAATGAGTGCTTAAATTAGAGAGTGTACTACTGTTTTTTTCTTGTGAAGTGCTTTTTTCTTGAGGTTTTCAGAGCAGGAAACTGCTGTGTGATTCCTGTCTTGCTGTTTCAAGTAGAGAGCACTTTATTGATTATCAGTACTTTCTTTGTTTCAATAAATAAAAAAGCAAGGTAATATTTTGGAATATTTATATTGTATTTGTCATTCCTACAAGATGGGTAAATGTTTTGTAATGTGCTTAATGATGCATCTCTTTCTTGAAAATGCCTTTTGTAATGTTTTGAGATATTAGAGAGTAACTACATTTTTCTCTTGAACTTTGTTTTATGGAAAGATGGAACAATACTGAAGTTTTACCCATCTGAATTTTGTAATGGATTGTGCTCCAGGTATTAGGCATGTTTAATTTTAGTGGTGTTAAGGCACCAAGGCAAAATTTTATAGTAAGGATTTTTCTGAAATTCATGTCTCATGGATTTTGATAATTCTGTAGCAGGTATTCCTCTTCTGATTCTCTCTCAAGCTGCCAGGTATTTTAAAGAATGATTTTTTTTTCTATCTCTTTCCATTTGGTTCTTGTTCATACTGTGTAGTTAAAGTGCCTTGCATTTCTAATTTATTGACTTGAGAGAGAAGTTTTATGTCTGCAATAAAAGTCTGAGAACTGCTGATGAGCTGTCTCCTCAATACCTATTATATCTCTTCTGTGTTCCTTTAACTCCTAGGAGCCTCCAAGGTAGACCCAGGACCCCACTTTGGCTCTGCACAAACACTGAATAGAGGCAGTACATGATTACAGAGGGATGGTGACTAAAAGGTAGGTAAGAGACGGTATTTAGTAAAGTTAGTAGAAGATGATGTCATGGAGAGATTGTAAGATGCTATTCGGAAAAAAGACTAGTGATGTAATGTTGTAGACCATTACAGTTGTTCTGCCTTTGTCTTTTCTCTAAGCTAAGGAAATTCAACAAATGGAAATGGGAGGAAAGAAAAAGAACCTGCAATTCTCCTCTCTTCTTACCTCTCTTAAATTATGCTCAACTTCAAAAAGGGAAACTTTGTAAATATAGATGTTTGTTTAAAGTGACACTGAAAGGGTAACGGTAAAAGCAACATGTTTCTAGGTGGCTATTGCAGGATGCTGTTTTGGAGGCTCCACACAAATGCTTACCATCAGTCTAAAAATGTCCTAGGAAAAGGAAGCCCGTATAGCTAAATGACCAGGTAGAGGAAACTATTAAAAGCAAGAGGACATCTTAAAAAAAGCTGTGCCTGTGTTTGAAGAAGGAAATAAGACCAAAACATTCCTCTATCAGGCTAAACAGAAAGTTAATAAGTGCTTTTTTTAACCACACCAAGAGCAGAAGGCCAGCTGGAGACTCTGTGTGGCCTCTGTATTAATGACACTATGATGGGAACAATTCGAGATCAAGCCATGGCAGAAAACTGAGTAATTCTTGTGTGTATGTGCTCACCACTGAAAAGTGTAGGGTGGTTCCTGTTTTGGAAACTTTCTTATGGGAGTTTAGGAGATTGCCTTTCTGGAATAAATTTCATGTTCTCAGTTTAACAGGTCCAGATGTAGTTTATCCAGTGGTTTTAGGAATGGTAGAGTGAAATAGACGAGCTACTGACTACGGCATGCAGCCCTTTGCTTTTACATGTCTCACCACCTGGTACTTGAAGATGCCTAGTTTCATACCATATTTCAGAAAGCATTCATGTGGACTCAGGGAGTCCAAAAACCAATGTAAGTGTTTTTTTTAAATTGAGTGGATTCATTAAAAAATTAGATTAGTATCTATGTTTTAAAAATAACATAAAGTATTACAGTGGAGATACTGAGAAAGGATTGATTTCTGTGAATAAAAGCCTGATTAAGAGGATATTTAAGACCTGGTGAACTGGTTAATATTAGCCTTCTACTACTTGAAAGATGTTTACAAAGATGATGGAGCCAATGTTCCTAGTTTTGGAAAACCAATAGCAGGAGATTAACTTACACAGATTGCAAATTGAAATGTTCTGATTGGACATTGTAGGTAAATCTTTTTCTGTAGGAGTGTAGTGCAGCACTGAATAAAACATGGGTTTGTGGTAGGGGTGGCACCTCCCAGTGGAGCCTTCAATCTTAGGTGGATAGTGCTATGGGTGATCTGATCTTCTGTGGCTTTTAATGGCTAGCCAGACTGGCTGACTGGAAGACTCACAGAGATCTTATCTAGCCTGCATTATTTTTTTTTTTTTTTTTTTTTTGAGTTCAAATCATGAAAATGGCCTGTGGTCTTTGAAGTAGACAAGTGGCATGCAGGTGAAAGACATAATTGGACATATTGTTCTACTTAATTATGAAAACTTATTTTGTATTCAAAGTTCTCTTGAAACTTTTTAAAAGGGATTAAACAGGCACAAGTTAAGGAGGAGGCCTGACAACTGTGTAAAAAATTGTTTAGATGGTAATGAAAAGCTTCAGGAGAAAAGTGTGTTGGAAATCACCAGTGGATTTCCGTAGATATCTCTGTGAGTGCCTGGGGGTATTTTCATATTCATAAGTGACTTGGTACAAAAGTATGGTGACAAGGTTTGTTTCTGAAACTAAGTTTTTCAGGACAAAAGAAGGTAAACAAAAAGGGGGTAGATGGAAACAAATGCAAAAGAACTGTGTAAAACCAAGTGGCCATTAAAATGATGGAAGAAATTCAGGATTCGTAATGTTGAAGTATTTTGAGTTAGCTTGAGGTCTTGGGACTATAAGCAGCAATTTATTGAAAAAAATCAGCTCTGTACTTTAGTAACAATCAGGAAGCAAATTTATATCAGGGATTGCTCTGAAAGGAGAGAAGTCAAAATATTAGACCACTTTCTGAATGTGTGAAGTGTTTGTGTCTTAAGAATGGTGTGCTGTCCTGGTCTCCTCGTCTCAGAACAAGTGGAGTAGAACAGGAAAAGTTTAGAGAAGGGCAACAAAAATTAAGAAGAGCAACAGGATGCAGAAGACATCCATGGAGCAGCATCCATACAAGAACAACTAACTAGATGAGAGTTTCCAGACTGGAAAAGAGAGAATGGCCAGATGCTAATGCTAGGTGTTTATAAAATATTAGGAGCTGCAAGGTGTGTGGATAGGAAATGAATACTCAGTGCCACCTAATTTTGTATTTGAAGAGAGATGAGGTGAAACAGGCAGGGAACAATTTTAAAGCTATGAAAAGAAATGTTTTGTTATGTTTTTTTTTGTCTTTTGTGCATAGCGTGTCAGTCAGTTCTGAAATTCTTTACCACAGCATGCTGTGTGTGCTGCATGGGTATAAAGAGCTTTTGAACAAATATAGAAAAGGAGGTAGAAGAAAAAAAAAAAAGACTTGATAAACAAATGTGCTACCTCTGGGTAAGAAAGTTACTGAGCTGTAAATTATGGAAAATACAAAGTATTTTGGGAAGAGTGGAAGAGAATTTTTGTATGTGGCTGCTCTAAACATCTGCTCTTAGCTGCTTCTGAAGACAGAGTAGTAGGTCAGGCTGGATGCTTTGTCTGAGTTGGTTTTGTCATTTCAGTTGGGCTAAACAGCCAGCCTGACCCACTGTGGTTGTTCTTCAATGCTATTTTATAAACAGGAAGGTTGCAGGGTGCAGTCCCAGACGAGAACTCTGTTACTAACACTATTTTAAAAAATGCTAAGCTGTTATGTAATTTGAGGTCTCCCACTGAGCTTGGAGCCTTTTCCCTCATTGTAAAATAAATGCTTTTAATCTTATTTTGGCACTTGATAAATTGCAATTAAATTTGTTTTAATATGTTCAAGCTGTTTCTTTGAGAGTTCAACTCTTGGTCCAAAATTCTCAGTTTTCTGTTTACCCTGTTCTCTGTACAGACTGTAGTGCCTGTCAGGGATCGAGGAATTACCATAACACCTTTTTTCAATCTGAGAGATCTAGGGACACCCATTTTGGAATAGAGACAGTAGACTTCAAGGGGAGAGATAAGCAAGATGAAATGGCAAAGCCTGAAGGAAGTACAAAGAGAATGCGAAAATGCTGATAAATGTGGAGATAGTTTTGTGCTTGCGAATTAGCTTGAGAAGCAAAGTGTTGGAGTTATATTATCATGATCAAAGGGGAAAGACTAAAAGTGACAGCGTTTCCTAACGGTAGCAGTTTAAATGGCTGGAACAGATAAGCTTACTGCAAGGAAGGTTGTCATGGGAGAAGGTTAGAGGAAAATAGGTAAATTGATCATAAGGAATTGAATGAAAAGATGTAAACAAGTTTGAAGAACTACTGAATGAAGTTTTGAAGAATTAACAGAATTTTAGGAGCTTAGAGAGAAGAAGATACTAGGAATGAAAGCAACAGTGTGTTTGGTTTTCTATCAGTGGTTTATGGATGTGAGATTGACGGATCCATGCAAGTATTAAAGAGTATTCCGACTTCCTGTACCAGTATGTGTACTTCCTCTGGGAAGTTTTTCAAGGGCACTTGAAATAAAAAAAATTCTGAATGGGAGGGGTTTTTTTCATTAGGTCAGAGAGATTAGTTACTCTTGGCAAAAATTAATTTTGTTGAAACAGTAGCAAAAATGAATCTAAAGAAGCTAAATGAAGACTGAGAATTTATAAGTAACATGGTCAAGACTTGCAAAGACAAAATATGAACATTTCAAATAGTGATGTACAGTCCTGAGGAAAAAGTTTTTTTTTTTTTATTTTGCAGGATGGGGGCATACAAGGGTGTGATTTTAGACAAATGGGTGAGAATAACAGAATAAGAGCAGGTAAAAGTGAAAGAAGAAGAATTATATAACATAAGTCATTACTGATTTAAGGTAATGCTTAGGTCAGCCATTTCTCCACCCACCTAATTCTTTGACCTCAGCCATTTGTGAAGAAAAGTTCTTTTTCCTGGGCTTCTGACTCTTCTGGCATCTTCCTTGTGGCACTGTGTGTGTAGTGATGAGGGTTTCCCTTTGTGCAGGACCTGTGGAATTTTAACAAATGAAACATAACAATTAAAAGCTAATTAGTTGTAGTTGTTCTTTGTTACAAGGAACCTGCATTGCTTCAAAGCAGCAATAGCAATTTCAGAGACCACGGAGCTTCATTCTCTTTCAGGAAGTTTGTGCCTGGTTTGTAATGTAACTGCAAATCACTGAGCTGCAAACAGCTTTGTACTGAAGTGATGAATTGTGCTGTGCTTCAATCTGCATATGAGGTGCAGAAGGATCAGGGAGGGCTGGATGAGGTCATTGTGCCTAATGGAAGACTCTTTGTTTCTTGCTAGAGAGAATGAGACTCTTCCCATTAAAGCCAGTTAAATCTCTGAGATTAATGGCATGTAGAAGCAGGGTTTAAACACCTGGTGTGAAACTAAATGGTCTTTGATTTATAATTTTAATCTCTCTGGCTTTTTCTTATGCTTAAAATTCTAGTTAGGGGTAAGATTCTGCTTCCCCCCTGCTGGCACAACTGTCCTCCTTCAGTTCACACTCCTTGCAATAGAGATGCTACTTTTAATTATTCCAAGTATCTTTCATTTGTCTAAAGCCTCATGGGATGCTTTCTCTTGTCATGATGATTGAAAATGTCAGAAGAATTTGTGGAAAAGGGCACTGTTTTGAGACCTTTCAAGCTGACTCTGTTAATCCAAGTTTAGTGCATTTATATGTATATACATACATTTTCACATGACAGAGATTTTTATACTTGCAGTGTGTGCATTAAAATATGTATAATCTGTTTGCTCTGGAAGCCATTTTGGCAACACCACTGAAGCAGTTTGAATTATTTTTCATTCAGATTCAGATTGTATCTTTATAAAATGTGGTGAAATCCGGTTCTGGAAAACATGCAAGATTGACAGCCCTGGAAATTGAAATCTCTGTTAATCCGTGTACTAGCTAGCACAGCCTAGCTGGAGCAGACTTGCTATCTTGGCAGCATGGCTCATAGTTAACCTGATGAGATGACCTCTGTTAAAGTTATTTATTGTTTACAGAGCACAGAAGGTTTACAAAGATTTTTCACAGTGAGGGCAATGTGTTTCAATTTCTGTTTTCAACATCTTTCTATATGATGTGTTTATTACAGTATAAATACAGGTTTGTATCTTTTAAAAAAGCAGAGCTATGAACTCTGCCCGGAATTTCTTCTGTAAAAGAAGTGTTTGTGTACAGCTGTGTAGAAATTGGTAGGGCTGTAGTGGAAGAAACAGAATGCATCATGGTGACATTAGCAATTTAGGATTTCTGCTAGATTGCTCTGCAACTGTCCCATCTGTATCATGGTGAAAGTGACGTAACAGGAGAAAGAGTTGGCCACGTATGAAAGGATGGGAGGAACTGGCTTCTGTATCCAAGGTGTGTGCCTCAGAGAGAGTCCCATCCTCTCTCTGGGGTGAAGCAGGCTGAGGTAGAACATAGCAACCATATCATGCTTGGAAATTTGTTATTACTCTTTGGTATTAAATGTCTGTCTTCTCAAGTAACACATTTCCTACCACTGCCAGAAATTGCCAATTTTTTATTTGGCCAGATGCATACAATATATGCAAGTTTCTTTGTTTCTTTGTTTGGGGTGGTTTTGGTTTTTTTTTGTTGTTGTTGTTGTTTTTGTTTGTTTTTTTTTTTTTTTTTTTTGTCTCCAGTCTCTTCTATTTTTGCCCCTCTCTAGGTCAAATCCTGTAATTTTTTATTGCACAAAGTACTGAGCACAAAGGCATTTCATTCTCAGCATTTTCCTTCTGGGCTCCTTATTTTGAATTAGAACAATAGATTCCATAGACCCTTCTCATACCTGTGATACTTGTATCTATTTGCACCCCTGCTGCATAAAGTGACACTTTTCTGCCCTGTCTTTTCAACACCACACCCCCTGCAAAAGGGAGAGCTTTATTTGTAAAATATTTTATTGTACTTTTGTTTTACCTTGTAGGTAAAGGATTTTTTGTTTGTTTGTTTGTTTAGCTTCTTGTTTAATGGCTATTTTCCATGGTATTCCTTCTAGAGCTTTGAAGCCGTTGTCCTGGAAGTAGATTTAACAACATGTCTTTCTGTAGAAATATGCAAATGACATCAATGCAGAGACTTAGTAAATAAAGGAGAAAGAATATAGCTACAAAAAGCTTACAGAAGAAGAGAAGAGATGGAGACTGTGAGATTTTAATATTGTAAGAGCATTTTTAGTGCCACTGTAAGAAATAAAAGCAAAGTGTTTTAGCATTTTGTTTGTGTTTAAATTAATACCCTCTTCTGCTGATGACTTCATGTTTGGATTATCTCGAAAAGGAGAGGAACTGTGGACTACAGACTGGAAAGTTGAGGGTGGATGGACACAGAGGAGCACAAAAATGGGTGCAGGCCTTACTGTATGGATTTTGGGGGTATGTATATATAATATATATTTTCGTAGTCTCGGACAGCACTAAGGATATTTGAGACTGCATGTCATCCAGACTTGGCCTAAAATGAGGGGATGGTCAGGTAGTTTCCCTTTAAGCAACTGTGGAGGTTCTAGAAAAATTTGATACAAAATAACTAGCCCAAGAAAGCTGAATCTGTGCCTTTACTGTTAGAAAAATCTAAGCAAAAATGCAATCCTGTGTGTTTCTGTTTAGGAGCTGAAGGTGACCTTGGCACATTTGGTCTCTGAAGTGTAGATTCCTCAAAAGGAGCAGTTGGAGCTATGTTTCAATGTATACAATCTGTGCATACATACTGTATGCTTATAAGATTCCAAAGTGATAAATGAAAAATGATGGCTGCAAAGTTACCAAAGTGATTTTGGATATGATGAAGACCTCAGTGACACTTCACGTAATTTAGTCATTGACTGATGAAAGCTGTCAGCCACTGAGAAACCATTGGGATAGATGTCACTAAAGAAATTGAATTTTCACGATATTGTTAGTTTGTGAAATAACTTTACTGAATAGATTTTTTTCCTGAAAGCTTGTAAATAGAAATCATTAAAAAGAGCATCATCATTAAGAATTAGATAAACCAAAGTAGATCAGATCAAAGTAATCTAAATAAAATAAGACAATATTTCAGACTGGGAAAAAAACCCAGAGTATATACATTTTATTATTTTTGAGACACAAATACACAGAGCAGCACAGTGTATGCACTGAAGAAAACCCACAAGAGGATTTCCTTTATTGAAACAAGTATGTCAAGAGCCATTCATTACTCATTTGACTTTAGGCTTTTTGACATCTCCTTATTTGTTGTTTGACAGCTTCATTGAGAGCATTACACCAGATAGTATGTGATTTCTGTTGTGTAAAGTTTTACTACTTTTAAACAGGCTTAAAAATAGAACTTAAATTTTTAACCCTTGTGTTGGAGGAAGAAAATAAAAGTATGATTTATTCTCTTTTCTCTTTAGATGGACTTTTCCTTTTTTTTTTTTTTTTTTTTTTTTTTTTTTTTTTTTTTAATTTGTATTGACAAGGTTCAGGCATCTGCAGGGGTATTCCTCATATGTGTAAAACCTCTGTACGTGAATACATGGGTTCTTGAGTATAAGCATTGTAGTAATAAAGAATTTGGTCTTTTATTTTTTCTCTGTTGCATTGACCTCCTCCCAGTCCTGAACTTGAACTTTTAAAAAGTTCAATCAAGCTATGTTTCTGAATGTGTTTTTTTTGTGGTTTGTTTTTATTTTTTTGAAAGCTTTCAGAACACAAGCTTTTGTAATTTAAGAGTATTTTATATATAATGAAGTTTCAGTACATTATTAATGCAAATTAAGTCACAGCTTTACTTGTACTTGTGGCCCTCCTGGTCCCACATAGATTCCATTGGTGAAATTTCAAAATTCACTTTTTCTGTGACTGAAAAGCTTGCAGTATGAGACTCGGACCTTAGCAGAAAATGGAAAGCTGACAGTTTTCTGAGAGCTGACAGCTCTGACAGTTGTGCTTGGTCAGAGGATCATCCAGTCCAGCATCTGGTCTTAGGAGCAGACAGCACATGGCTCAGGGAAGAGGACACAGCAAGCAGCTAATGGGATTTTTCCAAAATATTGTTGCAGTTTCAGGCTCAGGAAGTTCCCGAATTTCATACTGCAAAATGAGAGTTCCTAGATATTTTATATCTATCAATGGGTCCATTTTCTGAAGGTCTTCTTGACCCATTTTGAAACTAATCTTTTAAAAATCAACAGGGCCCTGTTATATGGACTCTGTTCTGAACTGCTGTTTCTGTCAGCACTTGAAACTGTATATCTACTACAGAACAGCTTGTGTTCTGTTGTTGATGGTGTTGACAGTCTGTTGGACCTTAAGAAAATGTGTTTGGTTTGCCAATAATAGTACCAACTGGAAAAGGAGCAGGCAAGTTTGTGTAGAGAGAAAAGAAAAGATGAAATGCAGGGCTATGTGTGTTGATCCCTTATTTGCTACAGTCCTTCCTTCTCCACTCCTTTTTCCTGCCCTAGCTGACACTTCTGTTCTTTCCTGGATCATTTTCTTTCACTTCATGCCTTTCCCTTGTTAAACCTCTTCTGTTTTTTCTTTCACTTTTCCGACTTTTCTTTTGCAAACAATCATTACTATTTCATTTTTCCATTAATTTTTTTTTTTTTACAAGAAAAGCTTTTCTGGTTTTGCAGTTTGTCTGAGGTGGAGAATCCTTCCTTTCATTGCCTCATTTCTGATGGCCAGCCTAAAGATGAGAGTTCAGTGGACGTCCCATGGGCTGCATGGGGAAAGACTCTCTCAGTGATTGGAACAAGGCACTAGATATGAGAGGAAACTTTAAGTAGCAATCTGTGTCTTAGGAGGTATCAAAATTGCTGAGGAGCTAATGCATAGCTAAGAAAAAAAAAGGGATTTGAAAAAAGTGCTGATATTTTATTGGAATTTGGACCTAGTTTGTGCTTGTTTCACTTTATTCTTATCCCTAAGTTGCCTGTGGTTCTCCTCTGTGTGGTCCTGCTGAGTTGGCTTGTGTTTGCTCAGGGAGTATCTGAAGTCCACTGGCCCTGCACCCCACTGATGAGGCAGAGAAGCCCACAATGTGACAATTGAGTTCCGAGATGTTATTGCAAAATCCTGGCTTCACTCAGACCAGTGTTCTTGAAGCAGTGCTTCCTTTGCTGAAATCACTAACATCAGCTCCATAAGAAGTGCTGGAGAACTAGCTTTGATGACAGATTCTTGTTTTATGAGTTGTCACCCTTAGCTACAGAATTAGCTCTCCTTTGGTAGAATGTCACTATGAATTTAAGGACTGATTTTTGTCTGTGCTACTCAATGACAGCTGATGGCTCTCTGCCTCTTGCAGAACTTAAAATTCATGCCACTGCAGAAATGAATAACAGTATTAAAAAAAAGTTGAAGGAACTCAGTAATCATTTTTTTAATTGAAACTGACTCTCACTTTATGCAAATACAAATTATAATATGCTACTGTATTGCATAGTAAACAGTGTCTGCATTGCTGGGTCCTGTGATAGGCTTGATGGCGTACGACTGGATTATTTCACTGAAGATCAGTGGCCTCCAGTCTCATCTCAATATTTAGTGAGGTGATCTTTGAGCTATTTCTCTAATCTAATTGTGTATCTGATGGATATGAAAATTGTTTTTCTAAAGGTATACTGAGTAAGGAATGTATTTTGGGGTTTTTGGATTTGACAAGAAACAGGATGCGCTACAGTAAAAACAACTGCTTGGGGAGGTTTTGTTTTTTTTTTTGAAAAAGCCCTCTTGATGCCTGCTTCGAACCCTCTTGATGCCTGCTTCTAGCTTTCATTCCTTTTTCCTTCTGAGCTCCAGGGTTTGTCACTCTGATGAATTGAGAGCATACACATTGCCTTAGTATTTATCTAAATTTTTGGTAGGTGTGACAGAGTTTTTATGTATCGTTTTCTCCAACAATCTATCTCTCAAATGTTTTGTATAAGTTTGAGGAGTTTGGTTTTAACAAGTCAAGAAAAATTACAGCAAGAGGCATTGAACAGCATTATAGGGGTATGCATGATACCCTTTTCCTTGGTTTCTCGACATGCTTACCAGTGATACACAACAGTGTGGCCTTTTTTTGGTGAAGAGGAAACAACAGTTCTCCCTGTTTTCTTGTCACTTGCAGCAGCAAATGTTCTCTTTCTTTTAATAAATTGTAGAAAAGGTACCTCTAGCAATACAGTAGACAAACTAGATACTTTTCATAAAATTTTCATGACCAAAGATGAAATAATTATTACTATTTTAAAGTGTGTCGATAGCTATTTGGGACAACATCTTTCTTTGTACTCATAATTCTGTTCTAATGATCCCATAGAATATGCAGTTTATTTCATTAGTTAAATACATTTTTTCCTCCAGGTTTGTGCTAGTGCAAAAAGGTCATCTGGAGTCACTACTTCACATGAGCAATTTTTTTTTCCCAAATCTTTACTGTTTTGCAAAGGTATGGAGCAAAGTGTCCAGGGAAAGTGAAATGAGTCTCCTGCAACAAATTACATGAGCAGCATCTGCAAGAGTAAACACTGGTTTGCATGTAAAGAAACCCCAGACCTGCTCATGAATTGCCTGTACCCAGAGCCAGTCCTGAAATTGGTGTATTTTAAACATGCCAAACCCTGCTGTTTGTACACTTATTTTGACATAAGCTCACTTCATCTTTCACTAGAAGTGTAGTGTACTTTTAAACTATCACTTATAGAATCAGAAAAGATAATTATTGGAAAGCATCTTTGCTTTAGAACAGCTGCAGCTAGTGTGGCAGCTTTTGTATGCAGTGGCTTATTTTGATTGAACAAAGGAAAATGTAGTTTATAATTCAGAATTAAATTGTACTTCCAACATGCCACACTTTAACTGATCTAGAAATATTGACATCCTGATTATTTGACTTTAAATATATGACTTCAGGGTCTGGAGGGAATAGTCTCTAAATGAATCTGCTTGGACCTAGCAGTAGTAGTTACCTGCCTTGCATGCTTAGCCACTTTTTCTCTTTAGCAATAGATGTCTTTTTTTGGTTCAGCTGAAACAGAAAATCTTGAATTGCTGACTTTTTCTTTATCAAATACTGTTGTTGGAGAAATGAAAAGCTACATTTGTAAAATATAATACCTTTGCCTAATGACCCTCATTCATCCTTGTATTTCTTCTAGGCAAGCTGGATCAAAACAAAGGGAATGAGGGATAGAATAAGTGCACAAGACCCTTTACATACGGGAATAAAATAATATATTGAAATTAATTGCATCTTATAGCACTGCTTATTCTGCTTTCTTTTCATTTTGAATCTTCAGATTGTTTTAAAAACTTGTAAAGTGCAATTTGTTATTAAGTCTGAATGAAGATCTCTGCTAGGAAAGTTATGCAAATAACAGGCCAATGTGCAGTCTCCCAAAATATTTAGTAATAATTAAAAAGCTGATCAGTGTCACTATTTGGATATACATTTTGAAGAGTTTTGACCTGGCCATTAGTGACATTGTTGAGAGAGATTTACATATGGAAATTATACAGAAATCAAGGTAACCACCTTAATCTTTTCATGTTTAGGGTTCTCTTGGCTTTGTCTTGTCTTGTCTTATTGCTTCAGGCTAGCTATCACTTCTTGGCACGACAGCTGCACTTTCAGTAAGGAGAAGAGGTCATTTCAGGAAAGATTGCTTTGTCTGCTTCAAGCTTTCTGACCTGTTGCAGTGTTTCAGGGCAGTGTAGCATGCTTCCACAGGCTCACTCTTAGAGCTGCTGTCTTGGGCAGCAATGGGACTTGGGCAGCAGTCCTTACCAAAGGATCTACAGCAGGGAGCAGTCTAGCCCGTGCAAGTTCTGTGGATAAAGATTTGTTTTTGAAGTCTTTTCTAAGGTGTCTGTTCATCACTTCATGCTGTGGGTATATGTTGAAGATGTGTGTTTCTTTGGAGGGGGTTTAATTGTATTTTTTGTGGGGGTTGGGGATGTATGGGTTTTTTGGTTCTCAGGGAAAAGTTTTGTTTGGTTGGTTTTCCTTGTTTTGTTTGCGAATCTTTAAAAATTGCATTTTTTATTTTTACTCTATCAGTGTGTTAGTTGCCATCTCCAGACTCCTTTCTCCTTCCATGCATACAGTAGTGTACTGGAAACTTAAAGAACTTGTGATGAGGTTTCTATCTACTGCCTTGATTTACAGTTCTTTTGTCAGTTAGGGCCTCTGAAGATTCTCCGCTGAGTTGTTGCAAGTGAGCTTCTCCTCACAGTTCCCTACAATAATATATTTAAATTAAAAAGTCCAAAATCATTAATGGCCTTAAATTAATAAAATAGTGCAATACATATAAACAGCTAGAGGTCAAGGTAGAGAGAAATTTAGACTGTTACTGTTTTTTTCTGAGATATATGGTCAGAAGTGTATTCACACCTTTCTTTATTTCTCCTTTCTTCTTGTCTTTGGATATTCTAAATGAGAGGTGTTTCTTGCCTCAGTTTTTGCCATGTGAAATACATGCAGTGAGAGGAAGAGTTCAGCTAGGAAGGAAAAAAGTCCTTGGCCCAAAATTCTTCCACAGCATGACTATAACATGCAAACAACTGTGTCAGACACCATCTATGGCATGTAAGAAGTCTGCCATGAAAGAGGGTGCTGATTGGATTTAGAGGCCGAGGAAAAGTGGTGTTGTGAAGGAATCTTTGTTTCTGCTACTGAGTTCTGTTCAAGGGATACAGGTGGGAGAAGTCCTCTTGATACCTGCAGGGTACAAGAGGTACCTGTTAATATTTATTGTTAGTCCTTATTAATACCACTGTTAGTCTAATGAAATTATGTATCATTTTTGTAATGGAAACCAAGGCATTCATACTATGTGCATATTCAATATTTGGATGAACAGTAGTGGTTCTTTTATTTCTTTCTGGAGAAACAGGATTATCTTTTTGTTGTGTTTTCTGAGTACAGCTGGGTTTTTTTTGAAACTTGGCTGGGACAAGGAATCCTGGTTACATAAAGACCACGGGCTTCATTTACAGCCGGAGAGACAGAAAGCTGTAATTTCAGTACAAATGCTTTATTTTAATCTTGTTTAATTCCTTTCCATTATATTCACATATATTTTTCATTATATTCTCATCTATTTGTGAGATTTTCAAAATTAAAAGAAATAAAGTTTTGGTGCAAACTTTTTTTGTTTGTTTGTTCTTTTCATGTGGAAATACCATACTCCTAAGTCATGGGTTACTTGCTGATGTACTGTGTGCAACAAAAACATTTTTTTAATACTTTCATGAAGGTATTAGACCGTCATTTTGCTTCCTAAATGTACAAGCGTAATCTTACAGAAATATGAATTAGAAGTAGCTATTAGTAGTGTATTTGTATGATCTGTAAATTAGGAATAGGAACACTGCATCCCACATAAAGTACTTGAATTTGTGTAAGAACAGTGCATCAATCTTGCTGTAAATGGACTATTAAACTTTGGAACAAGTGCTTTATGTACTACATGCATTAGTATCCAGAATTTCTATGAACAGATACTGCCTGTTATGAGCCACAAGCAAATTTGTAGGGCCAGATTCATATTGGTACATGATATCATAAGACACTACTTAGGAAGGAAAGAATATGAATCTAACTGCCTTGAAGCTTCTCCTCATTTTTTCAGTAACTTAAGAAAATTTAGGAAAGAAGCTAAAATTGACTATTAAATTTACTTCCCAGATGTATTATGTCTTTGCTCTATTTATTTTAGTTTAAATTAATGAGGATTAGAAGTGTCCATGTCTAAGCTGGAAGGCAACTAAAGGCAGCAAAATAAGGTGGTAAGAGAAGAGCAATATGTCTTATGAAGGCTGGTGCTAGTAATGTTAGGGACCAATGTTTACTATCTGAGTAGTGTTTAGAACACACTGCTGTTATCGTGGAGTGTCTTTTCATTAACAGCCCTGTGTTTTATGCATTTAGGATGTTATTTTACACAAATAGAAAGTTTCCACCTTATTAAACAGCACATTACAATTCAGTGAGATCAAACATATTAGAAGTCAAAATTGCTGATTTTCTTTTCATGAATTTCTCCATTAATTAGCAGAATTTTATGTAGTTTTAAATCTCTGATCTTCCCCAATGAAAGGCAGTGATGTGTCACATCTTTGTGTTGTCAGCACACAAGCCTATGTGACTCACTAAAGCTGCTAGAGGTGAAAGTTTCTTTTGGGTTGTATGATTAGTATGTTATGTATGTAACGTTATGGCATGTTTTTAGAGATGAAACTAAAGGAACTGGGTTGGATCTAAAATTATATTGACACTGTACATAATCTATTACTTATATAAGGGTCTGGTTATTGGATGTTTCAAAAAATCATGGAGTTGAACTTCAGCTTTTTTCTGATTCTGAATGAAAACCATTGCACTGTTGATTGGTATCTAAATTTTACTAGAAAGAGGTCTTCATCATTTAAGTCTGCAATTCACGGCCTTGTCATGAGTCAGGAAATGGATGGGGACTAAGCCAGTGTCAGAACCAGTGATCCTCATTGTTGTAGAGCAGAAGTGTGTGCCAGAGCATTGAAGCGAATCTTGTCCTACCCCTTTCTGTGCTGTTCCATACAAACTGTACAGATAGGCAAAAAAGGCGTGCTCTAGGGCTCTTGTTCTCTCAAAGCAGTAATTCACATGAGGGAGCTACCTTTTCTACCTTGTACTTGCAAGAAGTCAAAGCGCTCTTTCGTCTCTGAGGAAAGCAGGACAAGAAGCAGTGGATCCAAGTGAACAGGGAAGATAGATTTAAATATGCTTGCTTTATTTAAGAGGATAAAATAAAAACATGTTGGAGAATATTCTTTTTTCCACATGTTACAAAATAAAAGAGAGAAGGTATGAATATCAGGTTTTTAATCTTGCTGGGTGATAGATCAATTTTCCTATATTGGGTAACTGATGATATGTTTGTGAAGGAATTAGAGGAGCAGCTGACAGCATATTTTTGAGTAGTCAAATGCTAAACAGAAAGAGACCAATGTTGTTTTGTTTTAAACTCCAAGAATTGTCTAATTTTTTCTGTGGTTTGCTCTTGTTCTTAAATAAATTTCTTTGAATTCTCCAGGTGCTTTTCCCACATGAGTGCAAGAAGACTAGACAGTTAAAAGAAGTGACTGGTTTGGAGGACAGCATGACCACCATGAAAGGAAGCTGCTTCCTCACACTGCTCTTGGCAGGACTTGGGGTGTTAGGAATATTGGAGTCAACAACAATGGAAGATACTCATTGCCACAGAGCTGAGCACCCAGTTATTGCATACAAAGGTAAGTTGTAAATGCCAAAAATCTTTTTTAGAAGTAGGCTAAGTATTGTTAATCACTTCATGGAAACCTCTGCTTTTAATGTGTAATGACATGGAAAAAAGGTTCATTTAGTTCTTTATATAAAAATCTGCAAATTCTATACAAATTAGGTACAACTAGACTTTCAAATTTTGTTCAGCATTTGTAGCTGAATGTATCACTTAAAGGTGGGTGACTCATTTTCCTTTGTGATTAAAACCAGCCTGTACTGTTGCATGGAATTATTCCTTTCCAAGTGCACAATTATACAAGTGTGCACTTGGAAATATAATTCCAATAATATATAATTATTATTGTGCACAATAATGTAAATGCACAAGTGTGCACTTAATTTCATGAAGTCGCTCTTGTCTCCTTCCTTCATCCCAACTAGGCTTCTGTGGGTGACAGCCCCACCCTCAAGCTTATCAGCTGGTTCTCTGAATGTGGTGTTTTCTGCAAACTTTACAGACTGTGTTCTATTGCCTCCCCTTCTTGATTAAGGTGTTAAACATGATGGATTCCAGGATCAACCCTTGTGATTCCACTTGTTGCTGGCTCAGGTAGCGTTAAGGGCCGTTAAACATTTACTCTCCAAATGGTTCTTCTTGAACTCCTGCTAAACAACAAATACCTTTGATACCTTAGTGGTGGTATTGAGTCCCTCAGCATCTTCCATTTCTGCCGCCACTAGGTCATTTGCACAAGTCATCAGTAGGCCGATATTTTCCCTGTTCAACATTCCATTACTATTGGAGCAGTAGAAGCTGTTCCTGTTGCCCTTGACATTCCACACAAATCGTTACTCCCGCTGAACTTTGTTTAACCTGATGTAATCCCTTCATGCCCATATGGTTTTTCTTAATTCCTCCTTGTCCCTACTTGATACAGCCCTTTTTGCATTGGAACTGTACACGAGTTCCTTCCTTTACCAGGACAGTGTCTTCATACATGTGGTTGTCATCTTGAGTATTGGGGTGGAATGCTGAGGAATAGTTGGAACAAAGTAAAGAATACTTGGAGGAAGTTTTCTGTAAAAACCTGAGGCAGTTAATAACTTATCTGACTTTTTTCGTTTATTTGAATTGAGATTTTTCCATTAGTGTCACAATGTAGAATGAGTTCCAAATAGTTTCTAGTTATGAGGATGTAGGGATTAAGATGTATTCTATTACACACTGCATTCCTCCTGTTTCTCTAAGAAAGCACATGTGTAAGTTTTTTATTCCAATGAATTAGAATTTATTGAATTTTAATTGAAAAAAGATTTGTTTCCATTCTTTTCATAAACTTAGAGAAAATAATGTTGTGTTTTTACAGAAAGTATTTTGTTCTGGCACTTTAATGTTTTAATAATAGCAACGGTACCAGCTGTCCTGTTCTTCAATACACTGGAGAATGAACTCTGTACCTCAGAACACCAAACCACCAGTGATTGTGGATGAAGGACCTTTATCACTCACTTATTGATGAGCCAAATAGTATGAGTTATTCAGATGAAATACCTGGTTTTCTTAGCATTCATATTGTGTGTCTAATTTAGTTTAAAAGGTTTTTTTTTTTTCAGAACGCGCGTACACAATATTCTAAATTAAAGTAATTAAAGTAGCATGGTTAAAATTCTGCTACTTAGCTACTTAATTACACAAACTAAGAGATCACTGCATGTACTTTTTGGTTTTGTATATGCAACTGTAAAAGAAAATAATTGAGACTCATTAGCAGTGTTACATTCTAGGAGTTGATTGAAAATGTGTTGTTTTATGAATCTAATCAGACAATATTTAGGAAGGTTTCTTGAATTTAGACCGAATCTGCCAAATCTTGAATCTGCCTTCTAGACCTCTCTTGTTCTCCGTCATATTCAATTTCTAGTGATGTCCTTCCAGTTCTAAGTCACTGTACTAAGACTTTTTGAGGATAGAGGCCATATTGTTCCAGTTGTATCTTTTGATCTAGCCAAAGATAGTGTCATGTTTAGAGTTTACCAAAAAAAAGAGCCCAATTTATTTTTACTATAAATATACATGGGAAATATAATTATAGAGAAACATTTATGGTCCGATCTTTAATATGAGATCTAGCAAGATTTTGAATGCCAGATGCCCTCTTGACCTTCATGGTAAAAATACATTAATTAGTACATATCCATAACATACCTTAGCCTTTATGAACTGACATCTCTTGAAAAACATTCTGACAAGCTGTAGTTCCTACGTCACACAATAATCTGTTGGGAGTCCTTAATAACTATTAGAAAGTACACATAGATACACACTTGCAATGCAGTATACAGCATGTGATAGCTGGGTAACCTAGTTGTGGGCACACAGCATTTGGCTTGTAGTTGCAGGACTGCCAGTTAATGGAAAACAGGAGTTTTGAGACCCCAGGAAAAAGCACATGAGAGATTTGTCTTTGAATCTGTATGTTAGGAATGGCTTAATTGGGGTATCAGAATATAAGAAGAGATGTGTGTGAGAAGCCACTCTCTGGATGAGTCTTGCAATAGGAGTTGGCAGGTTGCAACCAGCCACCTTACTAGTATCCATATTCTTCCTGCTACATTTGCTGACTTCATGAATGCCCATAGGAAAATTCTCTCTGTATCTTTTGATGGTCTTAGTGCTGCTAGACCAGCATCAAGTTGAGAAATCGGTTTGTAGCAGTTAAAATCCCTTTGAGTGCTGCATTAGCGCCCTAGTCTGTAAAGTCATCTTGTAACAGTATGAGATCCACCAGAGCTTAATACTGGGTGTGATGCTGAACATCACCCAAGGCTGAGTGCCATTGATTGGTCGGTGCTTTAAAGCTTGTAAACTCAGTGCTAACTTTACAAAGATATCAACACTTGAATTTTATTTATACTTGATCAAAGTCCTTTTTTTTTTGTAGTTTCTGGTATGCTAAAGTAGCAATGTACTTATTTGATTTGTCTTCCTTTGAGAGGTATGGTAGATGAAGTATAAACTATTAAATAAAACTAATGGAGTGAGAGTCTGGTGTAGTGTAGGGATGAACAGCTGCAAAAAAACTAATAAAAAGACAAAATAGTCCCCAGGAGTTGTCACAGTGAAATATGGAAGGGGAGTATATCTCCTGAAAGAGCTTGCTTTCTTTTCCACTGCCCATCAAAAATTGCTCACTTAGGTGATGATTCTGTCAAGCTACCTTGTGTAGAGATGCATATACTATTTCTAGCACTGATTTTTCCAGGTAAATAGTTTTAGTTGAAGACTGCGATATCTCTTCTGATAGCAAATAGCAAGAATTTCATCCACCATTTGAGAACTTCTGCTCAACTACTTTGTTTGCTGGTGGAAGAAGAAAAGAAGATGCAGTAGCAGAAGATAAGCACACACTTTGAAAGTATTTTTGACATCATCTCAAAGATTTCATTTTATATCTCTCATATACAGTATTACTAATCATGTTATAATTTGTTTACCTGAATATTTAATATTAGGACTGTATAATGCACCTTTTTACTCTCCCAGAATCTATAAAGAAGAAATAGAAATAAGAATATAAATAATAAATATGGATCAGAAAATGTTGGGAGCTGTAAAATTTGTCATAGAGCTTCCTTAAACTAGAAAAACTTGTTTTGTGTCTTCCTAAGAATCTGAAAATTCCCTTTTCTCATTATTTAAAGTTGTTAGGAATTATCACAGTAAACAGATTTATACAAAATAGACCTCCAACTATTGGAGGGATAGACATCCAGGTATTGGAGGGATTGACAGGATCAGCCCAGGAGCTTGCAGTTCAGTGTTTCATGTGGTGAAACTAACTGATTGTGTGTGGTACGTCTTTGAAGTTCCTTTCTCTTTCTCTAAGGAGGAGTCTGTATCTAGAAGTGCAAAAATGTGCTAATCTGTTGAAATGCAGGGTTAATAACAAAAAAATTAAAAATATAAAAATAATCTGTATGCATATGCTAAGAATTTATCAGCTGTATTAATTCCAATTAGTATAGCTGATTAATTATTATAATAATAATAATAATTATTATTTAGTAAAAATAATTCTTAATTATAAATAAAGTATAACTTAGAACTGGGTGAAGGAAAGAAGGTGCAGATTACATAACGAATACACAAAATCTCAGGGTGAGATCCTTAATCTTTACACACATTTTCAAATGTTTACAATGTTAAAATAAGGAAATTATGCTTGAAGTAGTTTAAGATGTAAGACAGAAAAAGGGCTTAAGTAAGTTACTCATTAAAGATATCTTACAAATTTTATTTCTATTACATTTTATTTTATTTGGATATAATTATGATACATGCAGTCTTTGCATGCAGATTCGAAATGTTGGCTCTGTAAGTGTATTAGGGTTTACTGATGGTCAGCTACTCAGAAAGAAATATTCTCTTACTGTAGTAAAGGAATTATAGTATAATGTTTAACCAGAACAGTTCGAAAAGGCTGTAAAGATCATATTTGCTCTATGAGAAACAATGATGTTTTATAAAGCTTGAACTATTCTTAAGCAAAAAAACCCAAAGCAAAACAATTGAGTGGTGTATTGTTTGTCTAAATATTTCCAGCATTTCATACTCCACCTGCTCTACAGAACCTTTGTGGTAGCTCTTTGTGGACCTGACCTTTTATTAGATTATTAAAAAATCCCAAACAAACGAAAGGTAGTTACAGTGGCTGCTTGTTTTCCCCAGAGACACACATTTGCTGAATTTTGAAACACCAGACCTTTCAAAACTCAGCTGAAGACTCTGTCCTGTAGACAGACCTTATCCATAAGGTAGAACTGAAGGGGCCATCATAACTGCTTAGAGGCAGGTAAGTGAGTTAGAAAAAAAAATGGACCCAAATCCACTTTCACGTGTGAAATTTTAAGTATTGACTGTCCTGCAGTTTACCTGCATAAAGTTGAATTTCTTAGGCTTTTCTGTAAGAAATAAAGTGCAGTTGTGAACTTAATTGATACTGGGAGAACAGCAGAGATTATTTGCTCTGGGACAAGTCTCATTCTTCTAGGCTCCCTTAAAATAATCAGAATTTAAAGTTGTGCTGTCTCAACAAAAACATCAATTTACATAATTTTAGAAGCTATATTTAGCAATAATTTAAATACATACTGTGCTGTAACAAAGTTATCTGTTGAATAAACATGCTCAAAAATAGCATGTCTCAATCCATAGAAGAAATGAACTTAAACCCTTCATTTCAACTTGAGGTTAACCAGAAAAGAAAAATAGCATAGTTATTTTTGATTCCTTGGTTAGAGAATCCTAAGAAATATATTTTCTTAACCTTTTTGTCTGACCACCACAGAATTCCCTTACTTGATGTTTGTCTAAGTAATATAGACTCAGTATATTTCTTTGCTCATTTTATCCTGTGGTTTGTCTACAGAGTGCATGCACTTAACATGTGCCAAGAGGAAATAATATGTGGGCTGAATGAAGAAGGATAAATGGCACATGAACTTGTTTTTGTTTGTACTCTTTCTCCTAATCTTGTTGCAAGATTTCTTTTAAGCTAATAGTATTCTACTAAGGTGTTTAGTTTTTATTACTTTTCCCATTTCTTTCCAATTTTTCATAAATACATTTTAAAGATCTGCCAGTATCTGCAGTGGGATTAAGGTGTATTGCTTTCCATTCACTATCATCTTTAGGGTTTTTCTTTAAATGAAGATGATTCATCAGTGAAGAAATGTTGATTGCTAGATGTTGCAACTTTGGTTTGTCTAGATGACAGGACTATGAGATTGTTTGTGCTACCTTGCCAAGAACCAGCTCCTCTTAAGGAGGAAAATAATTCCTTTACCAGTTCTATATATTTTTTTTTAATTTTGAATCTGGCTTGCATTTAGTTTTGTATAGGAGATTAGGCTTCTGATGGGGAAGAGCAACCTTCAACTCTTTACTGTGAATTAAAAAAAATATCTTTGGAGACTGAATGTTACTATCCTCATCCTCCCATATTTCCCTGAATCACCCATTGTCATTAGTGCCCATTCCCATAAAAATGAGGGAATGGCAGGGGCTGAATTCTCTAAGCAAAGGACTTGCATATCAGCTACTTTTTTTCCCCTGAAAGTGATCATGTTTCAAAGCAAGCATCAATTCACAATTATTTTGGCATCCCGGTCAAGTGCTGGACCTTCATGAAATGCTAATAATTTTCATAAATTTGGTAATATAAAATTATCAGTAGCTACAGTGGCTGCTGAGCTGTGCAGACATATCCTATGAGCCTTTACATGGCTGATTTGTTCGTTATTGTCCTAATGTGGCTCTTTAGAGCATGTGCAGTTCTCTGGTTGTTAACAAAGCAGCAAAATGAGTGAGAGTCTCCTGCCACATTCTACTATCTGTACAAAGTGGGCAGATGGACTCAAAATCTGGATTTTTTGTTCTTTTTCTTTTTTTTTTTTTTTTATGCTTCTTCAGAGCTGTATTTTTGCTACAAGGTTGTAAACCATCCAAACTGGGATATGTTAAAGAAACAG
The DNA here is from genome assembly GCA_032173965.1 of Sitta carolinensis. Classification (NCBI taxonomy): domain Eukaryota; kingdom Metazoa; phylum Chordata; class Aves; order Passeriformes; family Sittidae; genus Sitta; species Sitta carolinensis. The sequence continues at coordinate 81,531,993 of CM063284.1, forward strand.
ACCAGCAATCAAGAAATAGAGGTCCTATGCAGATGAAGTTCTGTCATTGTTTTTTTATGTGCTTAAAGCAAGAAGGAGAACAATATTGCTCTGATTTTTTTCCTATTTCATTTTTTTCCCTACCAGATAGAATTTCAATTCTTTTAATAAGAAAAGACTGGAGAAAAGGGTGCTCATGTGTGACCTTATCATGTTCTACAACTGCCTTAGAGGAGGCTGCAGCAAGGCCTAGGTTGGTCTCTTCTCCAAGTAAAATGTGGTGGGACAAGAGGAAATGGCCTCAAATTGTGCCAGGGAAGGCTTACATTGGATATTAGGCAAAACTTTCACTGAAAGCATTGTTGAGCATTGGGCCAGGCTGCCCAGGGAGGTAGTGGAGTCACCATTTCTGGATATATGCAAGACGCATGGAGACGTGGCGCCTGGGGAGTTGGTTAGTGGTGAACTTGGCAGTGCTGGGTTAACAGATGGACAACCCAAACCATTCCATAATTCTAAGTAACTTAGACTGCTAGCTCAGAAAAGATGTCAACAATTGACATCTGGCCGTCTGATTCTGGGCAACTTTGTTTTCATACTTGGTAGTGACACAGTTACTGGAAAGACTCTTCCAGCGGTCTTCCCTTCCAGATCCTGTGCAGTGTTTATAGGGCCTGTATTGCTGTCACTTGATGGCACCTGCTGCTCTTACTTCCCGTCCCTGAATGTCACCTCTCTGCTGCATATTACTTTGGCTGAGAGACTGGGGAAACCCTGGCCCATCCTTTGGCCTTGCTCCAAGCTCTAAAGTTTCAAGAATCTTAAGAGGTGGGGCGGAAAAACATTACTTAAAGTTTTGGTTTTCTTCCTCATTTCTTAGATAACCATATCAAGATACATTCTGTTTATTAGATAGATTGTATAGAAATAGAGAACCACCACAGTCAGTGCTTCTTCAAGTGGCTTTTTTTTTTTTGTTTTGGTTTTTTTTTTTTTTTTTTTTTCACATGCTTTCTTCCCCATCTTCCTTCTGTGGCAGTGCTTGTCTGCTGTTGGCAAGTCTTTAGGACACTTGGTACCAGCTGATTTTGTGTGGCTGAATGTGGTAGATACTTACTTGTTACATGACAATTTGTCATATTCAGGTTGGACCAAACTTTGATTTGTCACAGACTTGTCTTCCCATTTCCAGTGTTCTCTTCAGATTTTGTTTTGGTGGGTTTATGGCTCTTTTTTTACCATTTCTAAGAATTAGGACCTGACCATTTTACAACCAGCTCTACAGTAAATATAATAAAGTAGTTGTTAATAGTGACAAAACGCTGGAGTTTAGAACAAAAGTAAGTTCTACAAAGAGAAGTGTTGATTGTAGTATTGTGGTTCTTTCTCTTTTTTTTCCCCTTGCTTGTTGCTTTCTTATTTTTTGGCTTTGGGGCATCTTTTGTTTTTGTGGTGGGGGAATGGAGGAGGTGGGGAATATGTTCCTCTTTGAAGTCCTGTCTCCAAACTCTTACAAAGATTAGTGTCAGGCTTTGTTCTCTATTCCCTCTGTCTTTACAATATGTCTTATTTTGTTAGGTATTGTGTTTCTTCAAGAAATATCGTCAGACCTGTATTTTGTGAGCTACAGTCTTGGGCAGAATTGATAGGATCAAGAAGTTTTATTTTGCTGAAACAATGTAAATGAAAAAGTTTATTACGTTCATGCCAATGTAAGTAAGGATGCATCATTGAGGGATGGTCAGTTCTAGCACAAAAGGTCTTGCTAATTGAAGCATAGATATTTCTAGCAAAAATAACAGTGCATAACTGTCTATGGGCAGTCTGCATTCTGTTTCTGCTCCCTACAATACATGTATTAAAATTGAGCAGATTTCTTTACAAAACTCTGAATTGAGACTAAATAATGATTTCCCATAACTAAACAACATGATTTCCTGCAAAAGAATTCTTTGGCTGGCTGCCAAAGCCAGCATGTAAGTGTTAAAATGCAAAAGATTAAACCCCTCTGAAGAGAGTGCATGACTGAGGATGTCAAATTTTTTCGTGGTCTGTCCCTCCATCACATTCAGGAAGATTGGCAGCAGCAGCACAGGGACCAGAGATGGTAACTGTAAGGAGTAGCTGCTCTGCCTGGGAAGAGCATTAGGGCTTTTGTGCTGGATGAAGTGTGAAGTTAGTGGGTTTTGACTGTGCTGGTAGTGCTGAAACCACTTTCATCTAGGTGGGGTTCAGTCTTTTTTCCCTTACATTTCTTATATTTGTATGCAATATGTGTGTTTGAACAATGAAGCATAAACAATTCCAAACCCTTGTTCAGAAAAATAAGAAATAAGTAGCATTGCAGCAGATGTTCCTCTCTCTTCCCTGAGGGCACAGACAGTCAGAACCCAAATTCCCTTTAATTATCCCAGTAATAGACATATGTACACACATAAGTATGCAGCAATATGTACTTCTGGCTGGGGGAGCTCTGGCAGGGCAGAGAAAACAGAAATGCAGTCTAGATTTTAAACCTCGAAGGTTAGAGTGGATTGTAAAAGCAGGTGAGGGAACTGGGGCAGGGAAACTGTCGTGACTGCATCTGCCCTGCCTGGAGAGCAGTAGACAGGTGGCCAGAGCAGCCACTTTGTGCCTACTGAGAGAATCAATGAAAGATGAGAGTAGCTGGGTAGAAGGAAGTAAGTTTACCAAAGGCTTAAGAAAGACGTTCAAATTTTCATGCATTTAAAATAAAGAAACATATACTGTGGGAAGTATGCTTCATTTTTTCTTTTCCCCATTAATAATAAATTATTTACAGCCCTGCCTCGTTACCTTCAAAATTGTTCTGAAACTGTAATAGCTGTCCATAAAATGAATGTGCAGTAAACAGGTGGTGAACTTTCTGGAGAATATCATAAACCAAGAGGTTTATGATCTTGGGATTTGTTTTATTACAAATGATTTAAAATGGAGAGGAGCACGAGAACCTGCAGAGCTTCTAGATAAGGCTAGATATAGATGTTTATTTCTTGACTTCTGCAGTTCTCTTTGTGTGGAAAAGTAAACTTCAGGACTGTATTAAGTTTTACTGGATAGTAGAATGAAGGCAGCGGGCTTGTTTATGAGATCTAGAGACCTCCAGAATACTGCATCTTGAAAGGGATCTGTAGTTTTGAGGTTGCTTTGTCTTTCCTGGTTCTTTTTTTCTTTCGTTTTTTCTTCCCTCCTCCCTATAAGCAAAGATGGTCTCTGAACTGCAGATGGAGATCTGACATGTTTTCATGTTTCCAAAGAGGAACCAAATGCACTGTGGTAAGACTTAAAAGAGGAACCTTTTAGTTTGTGGTTGCTGATTTAATCATTCTGGGCAACTTTGTAACTTCATCTTTTCCTTTATAGAGGCCTGGATTGCATTAAATAACCCTGCCTAGACAAAATTTTTATTTTTCTTCCTTAGCGGGAAGAAGTGATGTTTTTTTTTCTTATATCTTCCTGGACACCTTTTTTTGAAAACTGTAGAGTTCCCACTGTATAATCACTAATTACCACAATGTCTATATTTTTCAATGTTATCCAGATTAAAACGTATTCATCATTTCTATAAAAAATATTTTGAATTTTCAATTTTATTAAAAATAAGGGTTTGGCTAAATATATAAACATATATTCTCTCATGTCCCAGTTATAATGTCCATCTACACACTCTTAATTCTGTACACAGCCTTGGTATAAAATTCTGTATTGCAAATGAAATGTCTTTTTCATTAAAATGCATTTCTGATTACTGTAACAGATCTATCTGTCCTAATCCTTTCATTTTGCAAAAAAGCATTATATAATGTCGGGTGTTGCTGTCTTTTTGTTGTTGAACTAGTGCCCATCTCCTCATTTTGTGCTCAGCCTGCTTCTAGTATACTCCATTTAGATTGTTAGAGCTTTCTGGTAGCATGGACCATTAGATCTGTTTACATCCATGGCCCTACTGAGGTCTGACATATGGATGTTTATACCTTGTCTATGAAAAAGTGGACATGCCAACTTCATTCTAGTAACAGGTGGACCAGGAATTTCACTGGAGCATTGAGCTGGGATTGTCTTTTCAATTTGTATCTTTTCTTCTAGAAAATATTTGTCTCTTTCTGTGAGGCTTAAATGTTAGAGACTTGCTTACTCCTTTTTTGTTTATTTGACTAAGGTTCTCAATGCTGTAGTTTGTCCTTCTTGTGTATGAAAAATTGCAGAAAAAGCACCTTCCTGATGCCTTCTAATTCATCCTGGTGGTATATATTTGTGCCTACTACTTAATGCTGTGTTACTTTGGCAATTTCTTTCTCCTTCTACATTACTTCTACTGTGACCAAAATGAAGTGTTGGTCCTACCTTTGAGCTCTACTATTGTAAGATGCATTAATAATTATTTTGTCTGCCCCCACAATACATGCAAAAGGAGGACAGCAATAGGAGTGTGTAGAAAGGGTTAATGAATACCCAGACTGTTGACCCAGGGCTATAATTGTATTGGGTGTGCCTGGCTTTGCATCCCACAGCACCTCTGCATGTACAGCCTAGGCAAGGGGCACTTGATGGAATTTCCCTGTGGGGTTTTCTCCAGACCTGTGGAATTAAGCTCTGCAGCATGGACAGGGCAGTCACCCTGGGGATACAATTCTGCTGTAAGTATGAGGAGCCAGTCATAAAGCTGAGGAGGTATATGGTCCTGGAAGCAGATCTACCAACATAACACTACATATAAAAAGCATATGTCTGGAATTGAAGGAAAAGCAGCCTGTAATGGGCAGGCCTTTTCTGCTTTGCAGTGAGCTGCTGTCTTCCAAGTGCTTGCTTCTACCATGGGCCTTATGGAAGAAGAGCAGGGCAGATGTTTATACTTAGATTTTGAAATTAATATAGTTTAGCATATTGTTTTTGCTGGAATATTCTAACACATATAATGAATCTTTTCTGTAAGGGAAAGTGAAAAATATTTGCTGTGTTAATTATAGTTGTTTGATGAGTTTTGGTTTGTTTTTTTTTTTTTTTTTTTGGTTTATGATTATTTTGTTGTATCTTTGATTTTCTTTCTCAAAAGAAATGGCACTTACAATGATTTCCTGGTTAATGCATCCAACAGACATAAACCAATTGGGAAAAGTCTGCTCTGGCCTGTTTTGCAACAGAGCTAAGCTAAGGTTAGAGTAGGAATTTGGTTCTTACCAAAGTAAGAAGTAAGTACTTACTTCAAAGAAAGTAAAATAAAGCATGACTTTACAAATATATAAAGAATAAGTTGCATTTGTATGAATTTAAACACTTTGTCCTAGAAATAGGACTGCCACAGTTGTGGTGGAGCTTCATGGTACTGCAGCCTAAGGAGTGCGCAAAGTAGTTTGTTCAGGTGCAGTATAGGTTTCTTTCCATTACAATGACAACCAGACAAGCTCTGATGCCTAATCCAAAAGTTTATTTGCAGCTGTGTTTTTGGAAACTCACCCCTGTAAAAAAAGAATAAAGCCCCTGTATATTATATCTTAATATGTCAGTTACATGTTTGTGACTATAGCTGCTTTTTACCCAGTATTTCCTTTTTTTTTTTTTTTTTTTACTTATTGATCAAAATTATTTAAAACATTGGAGCATTGCATGTAAATTCTGAGCAATACAGCAACATATGCCTTGAATAATTTCTAGAAAAATAAGTTACATTTTTGACAAACTATGCCTTAGCCCCTTTCTGGTAAGCAGGGATATGAATTGCGATTGGTTTCAGAATGAATACAGCTGTTCTTTTGCTGAACTCTCTTGATGGAGTCTTCATTTTAAGTTGGAACCTGTGGAATAGTGCTGGAATGTATTTCCTTTCTTTACTTGAGCTGTGGTGCCTTTTTTCCTTTTGTCTGCAGTGTGTCAATGACTTACCAGCAAGGTTTTATTTAATACATTTCTGTGAGGAGAGAATACAGTGTGAAAGAGGTAGGAAAACTGGTGATTGGAAGTGTAAGAAAAAAGTATAGACAAAAGTCTAATAAAAGATTCTGCAACAGGCTCTGTCATGCCATTTTCCCTGCCTATTTTCCCAACGCAGAGCAATACTTGTTAACCTGAAGTTCTTCTGAGTGAATTTATTATTCATATATATATGTATAATATAACATAATTTTAAAATGAGAAGTCACACTGAATCTATACCGACGATACACAGAAATTGAAGAAAATCTTGTTTTCCTCAGTTCTAGTTTTACAATAATTAGAGACTGTGGAGTCCTGAAGTGTCACAGCAGAGCATTTACAAGTGCTCCTGACTGTGTCCTTCAAGTGCAAATGTTGCAAATAAATCCCCAGACAGAACATGATGAATGAGCAAACAGGTGGATCTCCTCTTGCCAGCCCTGACACCTTGCTTAATAGATTCCCCTGGGGTTAATGGGACTGTCACCAGGGCACCGGGGGTGATGCAGTGGAGTCAGCGTGGCACATCCCTGGGGAGACTTCTGACATGTCTTGCTGCCTTTGAAGAGGATAGTAGTGTAACTTGAGTATCACAGGAAGAGATCTTAGGCTCAAATTATTACACAGCTTCAGGAAGATGGAGTTATTGTATCATCCTTAGATACATTTAATTATAAAATAGCTTTAGCATGCAGAAATATATTTTAATTCTCTTCTGATAAGATTAGTGAGTTTGTCGTACTGATGCCACCCAGAGACTTCTGTTAATATTGCAAATCTGCTAGTTTTCAACTATGGTGGTGGTGTTGGTGGTGTTGCTGTTATTGTGGTGGTATTGTTGTTGAGGTATTATTATTATTGCTATTGTTATTTTACTAACAGAGTTTCTTCAAGGAGGTGCTGCTGTGCATGTTTTACTTTGTGTTCACTATTTTCAAAAAGGAGACCGTGGCACGAGGTGTCACATACATACACCATATACACTATTGAAACTTCTAATATCTATGTTAATTTTAAAATGAAATCAGGAGGTCTTTATTGCCTTTTGACTTTATTTTCCAAGCTGTATTATTATTAAAGATGACTTCTGAATTTGGTTCTAAACATAACCATTCCATTCCTTGTAAAAAATTTCTCAATTTATTTTACTATTTGCTGTAGCTCTACTTTGAAGTACTGAATAATGAAACTTAGGTTAGAGGAAACTTTACAATTTAATTTGCAAAGAACTGTAGAGCTCAACCCTTGGTGAGTCCTTAGACAGTGTAAACCAAAAAAGTCATGGCCTATTGGGTGGATACTAAATTTAAAGTAAAACAGAGACAGGTTTCTGGTCTTTAGTTTTTTTGCTTAATATGAGTATCTAATGTTCTTCTGCCCAGCTTTGATTGTTAACCTCCTTTGTCTTTAAACCTCTTCAAGAGAATTCCTTGACCTTTTCTAGGAGCTGAGTGGAATCCGGTGTGTTTGCTTTGCTGTAGATTTATGAACCACGACAAACTTTGTTTTATATTAAATCTAAGCTATTAACCTTCCCTCTCAAAACCTGAACCCCCCCAGGAAAATTCATAACATTCAATTCCCAGTGTGTGAAAGAGAGCTGTAGCTTTCTCAGAAAGATTTTTTTCAACATCGATCTTTTAATTCCATGAGAAGGTGTTTTTTTGGGGGAATATTTTTGAGTTATAAGGCCTTCGGATTTCAGTACAATAATAGCAATGAAAATTTTTTGTGTTTGTTTTTGCTAAGCATAAGTATGTCTTGAATGCACCAAAAGGATGCAGTGTGTGATGACAATCACTTGCTCTCATGACTGTATGTACACCATGATAGTTTTCCCTGGACAGCTTTGAGTCCTGGACGAATGTCTGTAGAATGGCAAACATGCCTGCTTAGTTTTAAAGGAAAAAAACAATCCAGGCTTAAGGTGTGTTCCAATAAATGTTCTCAGTATCAGGAGTGACAGGAGACAAATCAATAAATGAGTTGGTGTTTTACGGTAATTCAAATGAAGTGAGGGCAGAAGAAAAGGAGGGGAATGCCAGGGATGGGAGAGTCAGTATTGGAAAGGGTAGGGATGTTGCTGTTTGTCACCTGTGACCAGCAAGCAATTCTATTAGCTTATGTGTTGGCAGGGCAGCTTAATTGACTTACACATTTATTTATGGTACTGTTGTAGTACACAAAATGTACAGCTATGTTATTGTGTAAAGCTTGTCATGTTGCATCTGCATGAAAACCATTAATACATTTAAATTATTACTTCTTAATACTTCTTAGTTACTTTAGTTTTAATTGGAAGAAAAATAATTTATAGGTCTTGAGTAGCTAATTATGAATTTCTGACTCTAAGGAGATAATTCATAGCAAAACTAAAAAGTCTTGTTTCACTTACGGGTTTTCAGCTAGATTTCATTGTTATTGATGAAAAGAAATTTAATTATTCTGTTAATTAATTACCTAAGGTTTTACTTTTGCAGTGTACATGGGATGGATTGCTGTGGATTGCCTTTTTTTTTTTTTTTTGCAGGCACTGTTTTTTTGTTCATTTTCCCTTACAAAAGTGTCATGAAGTTGTAGCTTTATCTCATAAATTCTTATTTCTGCGTGACACATGCTGCCACTGTGGCACAGAAGAGATACAATTTCAGAGTGGTTTCTGAAAAACAGGAAGATCTCTAGCAGCCGTTTGCGCTTCCTGACCTTATTCCCTCAAGCGAGAGCACTACAGAATGCAACAAAGACAGAATAAAATAATTTATATTTTGGAGGGGAATCAGATTTCTTAGCAAGTCTTCATTCTTGTTCTCTAGTCTGAGCTTGCCTTGCCCTGCCTGGCCCCTGCTCCCTTGCTCCAAACCTGGAAGTGGTCTCAATCACCTGCTTGATGTACCTTGAAGCTTTATTGTGTCTTGCTGAGACAGCAGGACAAGTGGAAGAGAATTGAGTCTTTGAATCTCAGTCTTCCCTGTAGCCTTATGGCACTGCAATACTTCTGTGTACTGAACTGCCCCTGGCTTCCCATGCTGTGGGGAATCACTCCTCCTCTTTCAGAAGACCGAGAGTCTCACTTGTCCTGCCAATGTAGAGCTGAGGTAATTCCATTCTCAGCTGCTTACCTTGTCTCTTTTTTAAGAAACTGTTGTTTCCACAGTGGGTCAGGCTTTATTTTTATTTTATTTTATTTTATTTTATTTTTTAATTTTTTTTTCCTTTTGCCACTGAGATTCTTCATGATTTGCCTCTGGATTTTCTCATCTTCATCTCCTACCTAATTTCTTAAATTTTTAGCACTTTGGAATTGATTGTTTCGTATGAAATGCATGATTGAAAAGTAAAGGCTGCAAAATCAAGTATGAAAAATTTAAGAAACACCTCTTTTATTCTGTCCTGTGTAGCCTTATATATATATATATATATATATATATATATATATATATATAAAAATACGTAAGGAATTATGTATAAGATTATACAGGACTGTAATGTGTTTTTCCTCCCTCAGAATCCTGCTGGGTTCTCTGTACAGCATCTGCAGTAATGGCTGATGGCAGCTGTAATCACAGTTATCTAATATGTGGCCACATCCCCTTTCCACCCCAGTGTTTGAATCCTGGTTTGAGCACCCATCCAATGCAGATGGAAATCAACAGTGATTTAGCTACAAGTACTACAGAACATGTACAAACTGGCATTGCAAGCCTGAAATTGCCCAGATGCATACAGGCTGACATTAAAAATGCAGAAGTTACTTTCCTGACACCCAAGTGATTCTATTTCACAGTTCCATCTGTTTTTCCAAAGTATATGATGATACAGCTACTGCACACTGCATTTAATTGTTGTCTGCAATGGCTGAACACATTTTGACACAGAATAACATTTTTCTCCTGGGCCCGTTCCTTAGGAATGGATAGCTCACTTGTGCTAAAACTTTAAATTAGGAACAAATCATCCTGAAACAGGCACCAGACATGGGTTATTTCAACTGAGACATTTGCAAAGGCAAAAATATGCTCATGAGAAAAGAAGAGAGCTTAGAATGAACGCTATTAACCTGAACTGAAACTAATGATACCAGTATCAAAAGTTGCGCTTCTGCAGCAACTTCAGGAGGGTTGGTTTTGACTCTGTGTTTGAAATGTTCATAATCATGTGCTTGCCTTTGGTCTTTCAATTGACTGTTTCACACCTGCAATCTTCAAATTGACAGTCCCACAGCCTGTTGTGCCCTCTTCACCTTTCACTTAAGTTCCAGACCATTGCTTTGTGACTACATTCGAAAAAAAAAAAAAAAAGAAAAAAAAGCTTCAATCAATGTCCTGAGAATTGTGTGATTCTATGAGGTTTCTGTACAACTGGACTTTATTTTTAGAGAGCCATTTCTACCATTTCTATTGTTACAGCAATTTTATATATTCTATGTGTCTATTTAAAAAAGTAAAAATAATAAAAAAAAATGCTCTGTTCCCACAATATTGTGTTTATTTCATCAAACTGTTGAGTGTCCAGTTAGTGATATGAATGAAAAAAAGAACTACTAGTAATGAAAATATTTAAGGATTTACTTGAAACTATTTATGTGTGCTTAAATTTGAAACTAGGAACAAGTTTATATTCTGAATAAAAGTAATGCCCCTTGCTGATTTTCGGCAACTCACATGCTTGTCTGCCCTGCTTAATGTAGCACTAAATTGGTATAAGAAAGGAAGGCAAAAAAAAAGTTCAATGAATGTCAAGCATTTTTCCTTTTTCATCTCTCATTTCTCAACCTTTTTATTGTGAAAATGTTGAAAAGTCAAATTTGCTTGTTTTCCTCATTGCTTTTCACTTAATCAGATCCTTTTGTAGAGAAAATAAATAACTAAACAGCTAACTAAAAAAACCCCTCTGGTCCTCAGCTGCTTTTGATGTGTGGAAATTTAATCTAACTTTGTTTGAGTATGTGCCAGTGAATTGCAGTTGTACTGTGGTGTTTTCTGCTTTACCCAAGGAGGAAAAACAATTCAGAACAAAATATGGATACTTGATTCAAGTGTGTATCAGGTGGCTGCCATATATATTTTACAGGCCTGCATTATGAATTAAATGGTATAGTGGTGAAAGTCTCCTATGTTTCCTTAGAGGACCATAAGGCGAAAACTTGTAGACCCACACAAAATATCTGCAGATTTAATGGTGGCTACCTGATGTACTACACCTATAACATTTATAGTAAAAGTTGTATTTCTTGCTTGTTTTTAGAAATTGCCCCTTGGCTACACGTGTTCAAAGCAGAAGATGCTGTGGACTTCTCACAGTTAACATTTGACCCAGGACAAAAAGAGCTTATTGCTGGAGCAAGGTGAGAAATCTGTTTTCTCTTTTGTATTGCACCACACTGGATTTTGTTCTCTGTTGATAAGCAATATTTAGCCAAACTCCAATATCAGTGTGCTCTTATGTGACTCCCCTTCCTTCTAGACTCACTAAGCTGAATGTTATGTATGTTTATTTCTCTTATCCCTGATAGGTGGTGCCTGCCTGGTGTCAAGGTTTATAATAGCTTACACTATTCTAATCTTTAAGAAGCCCGTCATGGAGTACACAATCTTGGTGTGCATGTGGTAGAACAAGCAGGTGCCTTATGGCATTGCGACAAAAGTTGCCATTGCATGAAGCTTAGGATGATCCCAAATTTGGCTACACAACGTGGCTCTTTGTGTTGGGATGTTTCTAATAATTATTCACTACAATGCCAGGAGCATCTGTTAAAGACTGCAGTTAGTGGTAAAGTTGTTGATAGTCACTGATGAACAGTAGGAGCGCACTCTGCAAGTTGTGATCAACAGTGACACTGTCAAAGATGTACACGTTGAAGCAGTGACAGTCCTTGAGCACTATTTTTTTTTCCTCTTAGCATATGAGGTGTAGTAAAAATATCTTTGTTGGCCCAAAAAAATGTAACCATCTAAACATGTTTTTCACACCTGCCTTGTAAATATATTGTATTTTTGAATTAACGAAGTTCTACTCACTTCGTTTATCTGTTAGGTTTAGCATTAGAAAATATTTCTGTTTCCCAGTTTGATTTTTAGCTGAAAATGAGGTTCAAAATACGAAGTCATAAAATGCTCAGCAAGGAAACTTTTTTCCATGGGCCAGTGGTAGTTGCTTATCTACTTTCTGATAGGGAAAACTTTCTGAGTGTGGAAATAGGTATGTATGTGCATATATATTTATATATTTTTGGCCCATTTAAAGTGGGGCATTCTGTGCCTTGATGTTGATTTTTCACATCTGTAAGCTACCCAGTGAAACAAGGTGTGAGATTATCAACTGATGCTTCTCTGTAAGGACTGTCACCATAAATTGTCTGAGCCTCTTCCCAGGACCAGACCCATGGAAATTTGTGTTGGATCAGTGCACTCTGTACAGATATCCCAATAGCTGTTAAAAAAACCCACAAAAAACAAAAAAAAAAAACTTTTCCCTCTTTCCTCTCTTATTTTATTCTCCATACTTTTAATCTGGAGTCCAAATCTGAGCAAAAGGTAAACTCATTTAAACCTGTGCTCTAGATGAAGCCTTTGGAATCACTGTGGGATAAGCTTTGGATGATTTTGTTGAATAAAAAGTGACTACAAAAAAAAATCATCTGTAATTCTACTTTTGCAAAAGATCCTATACATCAAAAGATTTCTTTTTCCAATAAGCTAATGTTGCTTCAGAGCTTTCCATCTCTTGTTCTGACTAAAATTAAGAAAATAAAAATATTCAGTGTTATTAAAATAACAACAACAATTATGTTTTACACTGTTCAGTATAGTTGGCTGTAATTCATAGAATGTATTGATTTTCCCTTTCCTTATTCTGCATTTTCTTTCTAAATTTTAACCTTTCCAGTGTTGTTGTGTTTGGCCATGGAGATCTTCCTTTAGAATAACTAAACTTGCCAGCAGTTTTCTCTAATTGTAGGTATTACTGATATCAGTACATCATTTTCGCTGCACGTCTTTCCATTCTTTAGGCATTGTGCCCCACAGGTCTTGTACATCACGGGCTCTCCTGGATTTAGATACCAGCAACCGATTGTCAGGGTGCTGTATTCCCAAAACTGAAAGTGTCAATCATACCGAAAATCTTACTGATTACACACCTTCTGCATGTAGTCCCCACTGCAGGTAGAATGAATCCATTCACTGTGCATATTGTGTCAAGTTTTCTCCTTATTTGCAGGAATGGTTTTTGCAGCCTTTCATAGTCTCAACTGGCCATGTTGATGCTTTTTTCACCTTAATGCACTGTTTTTAGTTACCTTTCACTGACAACCATCTGAACAGAGCATTTTCACTATTGGAAACTTTTAAATCCCTTTTCCATTATTGATATTCATGGTAGGTGACTCTTTTTCATTTATGAAGTTCTGCAGCCTCTAAAGATATTTATGATTTGTCTTATTGAGAATGGTAAAAGAGATCCCAGCTGGGATCCAGACTGCATTCCTGTTGGGAGTTGCCAGTGTCATGCAGCTATGTGGAAAGACATGTGATCCTATGGTACCCCAAAAGGTGTCCCCCAGAGTGATAGAGAAATTTTGGTCTCTTTGCACAAGGTTCTTTGGAGACTTTAAGTTGTGCCAGTGTGTACTATTCTGTTTGTATATGCTTGAACAAGGTTTAATGACATTAGTTAGAAATGTAGGGACGGACTGCTAAAAGGCAGATGAGAAGAGGGTTGGAATTGTAGTGCAGGATAACAAGGGCTGAGCGTGTGCACAGCACCTGCCCATACATCCATCATCAAGTACACCTGGAAAAGGACATAGCAATATATATATAGAACAGCAGTGTTGACGGAAAACCAGATAGTTTAAATTGGCCATGAGTAATTTAGTCAAGAAACAATGACTTTTGTCACATTTTGCTGAGGCAAACAAAATAAGAACAGAAATAATTTTGATATAGAGGTCTCTAAAAATATGCAAGGGACTTTATTCTACACTATTCGCCATAGCAGGCAATAACTGGGGAGTTTGCCCTATATTGCTAAGATTCGTCTTGCTTGTCCAGTTTAAGAAATAAAGGTGCTCTTCTGAAGTCTGTGGGCATTCTGTTGCTGTGGAAAAATAGATGGTTTACAATTGTATCTGTCCCCCTATCCCCACCTTCAGCTTCCACAGGTCATCTTCCACTCCTTGTGAGAAGGTTATAACTGGTTGATAATATTTTTTTGTTCTGAAAAACATCAGTTCTCCTATAGGTATTGAGTTGATTAAGCTGGAGTCTTGTAGCCTGTTTCAGTTTCCTTATGCCATCAACAGCAATCTGTGAATGGTACCACTCCAACACTAGTTTGTGCCTCCACATTAATCATGCAATCCATGCTCCCATGAAACTGTTTCTTTAAAATTTGCCCCAGGCATTGTTCTTAATATTGTATGTGACCTGGCAGATAAAAATAAATGAGTTCCATTGCAATCTGAAACCTTCTTGGGAATTCATTTGGTTTTTTAGAAAAAAGCCAACCCATATGGCAGGACAGAATTTACTTTTATAATTAAGTAGCACCAGTGAAGGATTACTCTCAGGGCATTAGCTCCTCAGTAAGCTCAAGGAAATGAGAGACTGCTTGTTTATCTTATTCTGATAAATTCTAATAAAATATTCAGACAAAATATTTCTCTGTGTGTTACTTGGTGGGCTTATTTAGCATATAATAAAATATTATGTTGATTTTTGTATTTTGAAATGCCAGTAGGCATAAAGATTCATGGATTTCTCCAAGAACAACCTTGTCTTCTTTGCTGTGTGAAAGTGCTTTGCCATATGTTTCTTTGGAAAGGTCAGCTGAAGGGGGAGAAAACCAGATTTGGGGAAGGATACAATAGTCTGTGAATTGCCCAGGAAAATTGTTCATTGCCTTTTTCTCCTCATCATCTCCTGACAATATACATAACATGCAGCACCTCTAGTTTCGATAAATCAAAAATTGCTAAAAGTGTTTCATCTATTTTGGCTAAATGGGAGCTGACAAAAAGCATGACTGAAACCCAGTAGTTTAGGGCAGATTTTTTATTTTTCTTTTTTTGTGACTTTTAATTTTATTTCTTTACTTAGTGGTTTTATTCAAACCATGCAAGAAGAATTGTGTCTATTTTTAAAAGGAAAATGAAGTTATTCTCTTTTCCCTAGCCTCTTGTGCTTGAAATTTTGAACTGGTAGCAGCCAGGATTGAGTTCATTCTTAAAATGCGGAATTTATTTTTTTTTAAAATTCAAGTTCGGCTAGCTCAGCTCTACTTTTAAATCACATAGTTAATATCAGAAATAAGTCTCAAAACTATTCGACTTTCTTTTTAATTGGCTAATATATATTTAGACATACCTTTTTTTTTTTTTTTTTTTTCACATAGAGTGTCCTAATAGTGGTTGCTTTCTCCTATATGTTCTTCTGCAAGTTAATTAAACTTGCTTTTTAGGATTATAACTTGCTTTGAGGTGGCTTATTGCCTCAGTCACTCCTTATCTCACTGATGAAGGACTGCAACTGTACAGCTTCTCCCTTAATTAGATGTGTGTTTGGGAACGTTAATTTGAACCATTACCACTACTTGCCATAATAACAGAAAGGCAAATTAAAGGATTCATTAACAGTGGCTTAAGGATGTCTAATAAAGGAATAAATAACTATACAGGTTTGCTTCTTGCTGTTGTCTGCTCCCAGCAGGAAAATCTGAGAGCTTCTTGTTAACAAGGTGCTCTGAGGGCTGCATATGCAGGGAGAATATACAGGCAGAGAGAATTGTTGCTCTGTTCTTTGAACATCCATCTGGGTATCTGCTCATTTAACACTTGGCTCAGAGTAATCAGTGTCTGTTCTTTCACTGATTGATCTGGGCTAACTTAATCTAATGTATGGATTAATGCTAAATCTGTGAGAAATTACTGTTTTAATGCTGCAGAAAGAGGGTGGTGTTTTTCCCCCACTGCTTGTCTTTCCTACCTTGCTAACAAGGTCCTGAATATTTTTTAAAGCTTCATACCTCTCCTGCTCATGCCTGGTTCCTCACTGCAGTTTTCTCCTTCTTTGCATCAATGCTGGTAATAGTTTGACTGCAGAGTGATAGTAGCCAATTCACTAACTCCAAAAAAATCCTTCCTTTTCTTGTGTCGATTTAATGTTTTGGCATTTTAATTAGAGTAAGCTGACATGGTGCATCATCACAGGAGCCCTGGAGTTGACTCAGAGTAAGAACAAAAGAGAAACAACCCCTTTATTAGGGGTAAATGGAACTTTTGTCATTGACATTGCAGTTTATTTCCTTAATTAAAAAAAAAAAAAAAATCCAAACTTTGGATACTTTAGACTCTTTACCTTCTCTCCCTGATCTTTCTTGCAGTCCACCTCCAACAACTCAAGCAAACTTTATGTGTCCAAGGTGATTACTTGATTGAGGCCACAAAACGTTTGAGCTACTTAAATTTTCTGGTTTTAAGCCCATTTCCATTTTCTTTTTTTTTTTTTTTTTTTTTTTCCTTTGAGGAGATGTAACAGCAACATTTAAATTTAATTTCAAATTACTCTTGAAAAGAAACAGAAAATTAATATATTGAACAATGAAATGGTAACAAGACCACACAGAATTTTCATGGCTCTTAATGTGAGTGATTATTATAGTATAAGTAATATCTAGCAAAATATAAAAACTGGGGGCGTGTACTTTGACATATGTGTTGCAGCAATAAAAAAAGTATTAAAGATTTGGTTAGCCACAGTTAGGGATTAACGTACAGGATTAACATTTTGGTTGATCTGATAATTCAGGATAAAGTTGTATCCAACTACAGCTTGCTAAATAAATAGCTCAATAACCTCACAAACTCATCTGGGCTAAAACATAATATTCAGAAACATCCTTGACCAGCATGCATCTGAGATAGATGGGTGTCAAATATTACGAAGCCATTGCCAGCTGGGGGGAGCTTGAGTGCTGTGTGTGAGAGGTCAAGGCCAACAGAGGAAGATGTTAATGGAAGTTTGAGATGACATAGCATGGCTTCAGGAGGGGGGTGACCTCCAGAGCTGCAGGGGCCCCTGCTACTTTGCTGCTTTTTCTGGAGAAGCCCATATCAAGAAATATGTGTAAGTGACATCTGTCTGTTGTTGAACATCTGTGCAGGAGTTCTGTGTTCTAGGATCTCCAGCATTGCTGAGGCTGTATGAGGAGCCACAGGGAAGCAAAGTAAGATTTACTAATCTTGCTTTGAGGAGAAAGCATCAGAGAAGGAAATCAGATTTCACAGGACCCTTGAGTGGATTAATTCAATTTTTATTTGGATTATATCATAATTGATAGAATCCCATAGCATTTTTCTTTGTTTGACAAGCTCATTGTCTCACTGGCCAGCTTATGATTACATGAGTCTTCCCTTTGCCACTTTGATAATAAAATGTGGTTAGTCTTCATTCCTTGGGAAAACGCATAATTCTAGAAACTATTTTAAAAAACCGCAATAAGAACAACAAAAATCACTTCTCTAAAATTTTTAGAATGGATCAACATGACCTAGTCAGAAAATATTTATCTCGGTGCATATGCTGCTTTCACATCTTTAGCATTTATCAGTAAGCCTCTCGTTTAATTATTCTCATTTACTGTGGCTTCCATTTCATGAAAAATGAAGATAATATATAGCTTTTGTCCATTCTGATTTTTGTTATTGTAATTTTCATAAATGGTTCAACTAGAACACTTGGATTAGGTTTCTTTTATTTCCAGTGTATCATCCTTGGCTTTTTGAGATATTTTTTGTATAGATTCATATTTAACCAAATAAATTTTGTACATAATACTTTTATTTATATTGATTATCTCCTTTTGCCCTTAACAGGTTTTTTTAAATTTTCTTTCCACTTGCTGACTTTACTATACAGCAAAACTAGAATTGTTTTTCACCCAGAACTTTACCATCTTAATTGTAGAATTGTGTAATTTTGCTTAGTAGTTGACTATTACTCCTGCAGAGTTTATACTTTATTTTTTCAGTCTTACTATTTTTTTCTCCCAGTGAATTGAATAAAATTTTCTTCTTTCATGTAAACTAGTTTTTTGAAAGAAGTGAACAGGATGGAATGTTTTGTTAGCTTATTTCCAGGAGATTTGGCAGCATGTCTGGTCATACCTTGAGTGTCTGAGTTTGCTGCAACCCCTATTTATTGACTCAGACTTTCAATTTCAAATGCATGTGGGGGCTTAGGATGAGTTATGGAGATTTTATGCTATATTATGGTATTTATTTTATTGTCTTTTTTAAGAAAGCTTAATCCCAAATCCATGTTTTCCTGAATTGTGTGTGCCATCTTAAAGTTCTAATTAATGTCTGTATCTAATGCAAGAGTATTTACTGTTGTTCGATTCAGCTTTCATAGCTTGCCGTTTCACAAAGAAAAGGGTAAAATGCTGGATTTAACAACCATTACTAACATGATATACTTTTGAATCTTTATGCATTTTCAATTGTTTTTTGACTTGGAATTTTTCAGGAATATAGAGAAGATTAGTTTTATTCTTTAGCTGTAGTCATACTGAATGTATTAACTGCAATAGATTGAAATATATTGTTGTGAAGGACTGGAGCATGCTTTTTGTGTGCTTTCATTCAGTTCCCCCTGATACCAGTGGAAGTGTTTACCCTTGGGTTTGAGCAGGCTCTTGACTAACGGGTTTTAATTAAAACAGCTGAGCTAGAAGAGTTGTTCAGCTCTGTGAATGTAAAGCAAAATGCTTACTGCCTGCTGGACCTTTGAAGGAGTAAAGGATGCTGCTTTATCTCAGTGTTAGTTGTGTTTCCTTCTCATTAAGTGTCCTTCTGTTTGCAGATTTATGTAACATATTTGCTTTCCTCATTCATTAAGCACCAAATGGAAACAAATTTGCCAATTACCGACAATGTCAAATCAGTTTAGCTCCAGTGTGCAAAGTTGTATTTGTCTTGCTTATTGCCACCATAACTGGAAAAAGAGGCTGTGTGCTAACAGGTTGTACCTGTGCTTCAAAAATGTAATTTCGTTTTTCTTTCTCGTTCTTTTTTGCCTTCAAAGCATAAATGCACTGGAACAAAGCTGAACAGAGGTTGAAAAATGGCAGTCCAGGGCATAATCTCAATAACACTTTAAAAAAATGTTGTTGCCTGTCTTGTGAGGAACATAATGGCTCTGCACGTCATGAAAATTGGCAATGACCTTTTCTTTGGACTGCCAGATTTATTAATACTACATTTCCTATGTATTTTTTTTTTGCTAGCATGCTCATTTCTTTAATATTTTTCAGATTTTTTTTCTCATGTATGTGCTTTCTGAACGAGTTCTCACATGCTAGTGATGCATGCTTTAGAATGTTAAACTGTTGGATTTGTAAAGCTAAATGTAGTCCTGTAAGTTTTACTGAAGTGGGCACATCTAGGTAGGAATAGCTCTGATTGCTCTCTGAGTGCTAGTTTGATACTTAGCCAGGATTATTTATGTAGTCACAGTCAATCTGTGCTGTCCATTTGCCCAGTTTATGTTGCTAAGGTGTTTTTACTGTCTCTTGCACATTGCTTTTCTTGTTAAATTTTCTTTCTGCTGGCTTTAGAAAGCTAAAAGTATTTTAATTGGTTATTGGCAGCCACAGGAAATTAAAAAATGTACACTAATTAGCTCTGTCTCTTGATCATTCACATAAATATAGACATTTTAGTCTCGCTAACACTTATAGGGTCAATTTTTCTAATTTCACACTGAATATTTTAATGTGTAGAAGTGTTGTGCTCTACTGAATAGGATAAAAATCTCATTTTCTAGGAAGAAAAAGGCAAGAAAAATGTTGAGTGTCTGTTTTTCTTTGGGCTGGCACTGTGTTTGTGCATTTATTAGTTTAGAATCTTTACAGTTTGGGACAATAGCTTACTTTTTAATAGGCTAAAATGATGTCAGCATAGAAAGAGATAAAAAGACATTATTAATTGTATAATCTGTCCTAGAAAGGCCTCATCAGGCATAAATTTTCAGCAGATATCTGAAGTACACATAGCAATTGAAATCTGTATGAAGTACTGACCTGAAAACTAAATATGTGAGACCAGACTGCGCTCACATATTCTGCAACAGAGACTGCATTTGTTTGTAGAGTGAGATGGGGCATTTTTGTGCTGTTCCTGTAAGTCTGTGCCACTGAGTTAAGAAAGCAGTTTATACCTGCTGAGGATGTAGTTCAGTTTCTCTTGAAGAAAAAAAAAGTTGTTTTGCAATAGCAGTGAAGTCAGTTTCTTTGATATGGGAGTGGAAGAAGTACCATGATGGCTGATGGAAATTTAAATGCACTGAGATGAGGAGCAGACCAAGTGTATATGATCCCTGCTGCATACTTCTGGGCAAGACATTCTGCAGAAGTGAATGTATTTTATGTCCTTAAAGAGGGAGTGTAGAAGTGTTAGAAATATGTAATTATAATACATTGCTTCCTGGTGTTTTGCTGAAGTCTTTCCACTTGCATGTAACTTGTTGGTGGAGCTTTGTGTACACATTGTTCTGCAAAGTACTGTTTTCCTTATTTATCAACTTCAGGCCTCTTCATGACTCAAACCCAAGTATTTTAGCTATTTCTTTGTGGTGATTTAGCTGTATAATAATAAATATTCTGCCTTTATTTTACTTTCACATGAATTCTTGCCCTTAATAACCTGCCTCTTGCATTTTGAGTAATTCTCTTTAGCAATACTCCTAGGAAAGACTAGTGACATGGTTCCTGTATAGCTACAATTTAAGTAGACCGTATACTTACCAGAGTCAATAAACAAATACTCATAGCTGTTTCTGAGAATCCATAAATAAAGATAGCCATGATGGCCACAGTGGTTGTCTTTCTGAGTTAGACGCAATTTCTTCTCCCCTTTCCTGCTATCTCATTTAAAAAAAAAAAAAAAAAAAAAAAAAAAAAAAAAAAAAAAAAAGTGTAACCTATAAACTATTAGAGAGGTATGACCACCTATACCCACTAAAAATATCTCATACCTCTTTGGAAAGAATTGGAATTATTATCTCAATAATTTGGCTTAATTTTAACTTTGATTACACACCTTTAAGTTACACGGATGTAATATTGCAGTTAATTCATTAATATTGCAAATATTTAAAGGTCAGGCTTAAATTTATTCATCTCTTTATCATCTAGAGTGTTTTGTTACTTTAAGTGAATTTTAAAAAACTTACAAATTGGTGTTACATATTTGTTATGAATAAATTAAAATTGAAGTAATTTATATTAATATTTAAAAATCCTTTTTATTTTTATCTCTAAAACATAATCAATCCATATATTTTAAATAAGGTAAAACCAGGCAGAAGTGGACTGAGGGGGATTATTTCTGTGAAGATGCAATAGAAAAAATAAATAATGAAAAGAAGAAAAAGAGGTGTGATAACTAAGAAAGAAAACAATGGTGGAGGAGTATTATTTCTTGCTTGTGGTTTGCCTGGACTCCTCCCAGGGTCTCTAGGTGCAGAGATGCTGCTGTAGAGAAAGGTAGAATGAGAAATATTTTTGCAATAAGTGCACAGGCTTTTGAAAACTCTGGTTGGTTGGTTTGCTCCTACTGTGTGTGGGAAAAAAATTCTCAGGCTTCAAAGAAATAAGACCACATAGGGCAAGATTGCACAAAATTGGGAAAAATCTGGGGCTTGTACTGATTCACCACAGTACTGGGATCCTGTGCTTCAAACTTTACAGATATGTGGCTGAGCTAGTTGCATGAGGTTCCCATCTTTGTGAGGAGAAATGGAGAGCTTTGATCTGGCTGTCCACATACTCTGATGTAGACATCCAGAATTGAGTATTTCTTCCTATTGATTCTAGAGGAAGACTGGAACAATGAAGCAGATTTATATGCATGCAGTATAAATAGCTACTTTTTTAATGGTCAGCCAGTCCTTCAGACTTCTGTTTTAGAAATTAGCTTAGTTCTTATCCCAAAGGTCTGTATATTAAGACAGCCTCTGAAAGAATTTGAAATACTGAATACCTGTCACTTTTAATTTTTTTCTGTCTTTATAGTCATTAATTATGTTTTTATTTAAACAGTGGTAACATCTGGGTTTTTCACTGAAACATTAGTAACTATTAATTTTTATCTGCTTTTTTTTAACCCCAGAAACTACCTCTTCAGATTGAAGCTTGAGGATCTCTCTCTAATACAGGTACATTTTATTTCTGTTTCCTTAGTTCCTCTGCAAGATGTAGGTAACCAGATGTTTTAAAGCAGATAATAAAGATATTCATAAGCTTCATAGCTACACGTAAATATACATCTGTTTTTGTCCTTTTTCTGGCCCCTTATTATATAAGTCATATTATCCCTTTTAATTCCAGATTAGCCTTTGTCCCAGGCCATACAGATCTGGTGCTGCCTTAGTCTGTTGTGATTTTGTTAGAGTGGATTTTCATAGTCTTCATTAATGCAATTTTAAATTAACTACCTTTAGATTCAGTACTGTCCCTATTAATTCATGAATACTATAGCGCACAATACAGAAAAGTAAAATGCTTTCAGGTATGGCTATCCTTGTGATTTGTAAAACAACTTGTTTATGCTTTAATTAGGCTTTGAGATTTTATTTGCCTTCATAGACTACTAGAAACAAGATCTGATATTAGCTTATATTTAACTAAAATTGCAATATTAATTAATATTCAATTTTGTTGCGGGTGTTTAAAGCTGTGACACACCAAACACTTTTAATATACAGAATTTGGGCTGTCTCCTTTCATCTTCTGTGTCAAATTCAATATCCTGACAAATACTTTAAGTCCTAAAGGTTCTTGAGAGGCTGCACTCAGGGGTCTCTGATGGTGCTGTTGTAGTTTAGGCAGCTAATTCATAAATTGAAGTTCATGACTTTGTTAGGATATTTAGGCTGCATTCACTAATGAGGAAGAAATATATAGATGAAGAGGTTTGTAATTGTGCTGTCTGATTCAACCAGACCCCTTCTGGTTGAATTAAAAAAAACCAAAAACAAACTGGGCACAGAAATCATACTGTTGATCTTATAGTAGGTTACTGGGTTTCTGTCTTATGCCTTTAGTCTTCTCAAGTTGACTTTTGGTGAAGTTTCTTTTTTTGTCTCCAATGTTGTAGCACCACTGGTTTGCCTGTGTATCTTCTCATGTTCAACAAATCTTTAGAGAATTTCTGTTTCTAAATAAAAAGTGGGGCTTTTTTCTTTCACCAGCATATTTTTACTATCCTACTCCTAGTATTCATTTTTTCCCCCTTATTTTCAAGCCTACCATTATGACTCCTTCATATTTTTCATTCCCAGATATTCTCTTTTCTTCTTTCCCTCTACTTGACTTACAGTTCTATTAGAGTGTCTCAGGACAGCCATTATCCAAAAGATGTGTTTCCTTGGATATGCCAGTTTTGGCAGCTCCAAATCAGCTGTGAGGTGACTGAAGCCTTTGTTTTAATTTGTAGGGTGAATTGTTTAGGATTTCCAAACTAACTAAACAGTACATTGAGGTCTTGTAATCGGGTATTATGGTTGAAAGAGCCAGGAACAAAAGTGGGAAGCAAAGCAAAAGCTGTATGAAATCCTGCAAAAAAGACTGATGGAATTTCAGGGGAGAAATAAAGCATGCTGTGTTTTAACTCATTGATAGTCTATGTGCTAGTTAGAATTAGTTTGCTGAGGAGCTGAGCACTTCAACATTTCATGTATAGACAGAAGACATTTTCTTTTAACATTTCTTCTTCTTCTTTGCACAGTTTTTGTCATAGTAATAATGTAAAAAACCCTCATTTAATTCTTCTGCTTATGTTGTTTGATTTGATTTTTCTGT
This sequence comes from Sitta carolinensis, assembly GCA_032173965.1. NCBI lineage: Eukaryota > Metazoa > Chordata > Aves > Passeriformes > Sittidae > Sitta > Sitta carolinensis. Next base: position 81,555,762 of record CM063284.1, read on the forward strand.
TTTTTTTTTTTTTTTTTTTTTTTTTTTTTTTTTCATGACCCAGCTTTAATAAAAACGTGCAGCTATTTCACGATAATAAACCATGTTTTCACAGTGATGTGCTAGCTATGAGAAGCTTTCAGCATAGCTCAATAAGAAGACAAAAAAGGCTAGAAACAAGACAATCCATATACCTGTTGTTTAATTGCTCAAGCTCTAGTTTTGCTATTGTGTGTGTGAGAAATTACTGACTTTTTCTCTTTCACAGCAAATACTTCCAGCATGGAAGCAAATTGGAACAATTTGCATCCTACTTTTCTACAGTTTTCAATTAAACTTTTATAACTTTATTTCCTTTGCATTGACACTTTGATTTTTTTTTTTTTTTTTTTAATGACTGATTCATCAGTTGAATGTTATTGTACTTTTCTCTCTGGAAAACAAAGGGAATGCCTCAAACTTAATTTTGACCATTGACGCACTTCAGTTATTTTTGTCTAAGTTCATTTCCTCATCTGTCATGCCTAATTGTCTGTTGGAATATATTAGTTTGTGCACACACTGCCACTGGGAAGACAATAGGCTTCATGTTACATGTAATAAACTGCAACAGTAATAATCTCATATATATAGCAAAAGCATATTTATAAGTATTTTGTTTAAAAATATCTACATATTTTTGGGAAGATAGACATTTTATAAACAAAGTGTTCTTTTGCAGTATTATCAGACTTGCAAGATTACCAGATATTGTTTTGTAATAGGAAAGCTTTCTAAAAAGGAATACTTTAAATAATGACTGCTTGTTTTCAAACTTTTCAAAAAAAAAATATTTTGGGCCAAAATATGTGTATGTCCTGTCTTTTACAAATGTATGCCTGGAAAATAGTTTGTAAACACAAAAAAAATCTTCCTTGGAAAAAAACAAAAACCCAAACCAGACATCCATTTGAAATTCAAGTTCTCACAAAAGAAATGCAGAACATGAATTAAAAGGGTCCTGTTTCCACCAGTTTAGTGGAAGTTAATCCCTTGTAAAAGTGGGGTTAGAGTGCTTCCAGAGTGCATCAGACAGGATGTGAGTTTAAACATGAGCTGGGGCTGTACGCTGAGACATCGTCACCCATTGTGGCTACATCAAAGTTGTCATCCCACATGTCACGGTTCTGTGCTCTGTGCTTTATAGGAAGAGCATATTGTTTGAATAAGCAAGTTTCATACGATGATATCTTTAGCAAACCAGTATTTGATGTGTCTCAGCAATTTTCTTTGTGTAGCAGAATAAAGAAGAATAGAGCAAGGGAAAGCCTTTTAAGCTCTTGACGGAGAAGCCTTAGAGTCAAATTGTTCAAAGCTGCCTGTTGGAACAATGCATGCATAATGATTATGGATTAGGGAAGAAGCACTCATTGAGGTTGTAAAGGGCAAATATTTTATCACTCTCTCTGCAGCAATAGTAGACTCACAGACAGAGAAGGCCTGACTCTGCATGGATTTGTTTTGTGAGTTTTGCTTTGTTATTGCTCACCTCAAGTAACAGTAGAATGATCCATAAAAACATTGGCCTAGATGAAAGCTAGATTTCCTGAAAACTCTCTTATATTTCTTAAAATAAAAAAGCAGAAATATAAATAATTGTTTTTAAAAGAGTAAATTTATTTTCAAAAATGTATTTTAGAAACCATGACAAATCAGTGGTCAGCATTAATAGTGGGACTTTGATATTATGTGGCGGGTGGCTGTCACAAGTATCTGTTCTCACCTTTTCTTTTTTCTATTTTTTTTTTTGAAATGAGGGCTTCTAAATTCAGACATTTATTTGTGTCTACCTACAAGACAAATTTACCGATGTGTCTGTAAAGAGCGAAAAGCTAACACATGCTGGTTATAAAAGTCTTTATGCTACAGTTGCCATAAACAGTAAACCAGTCTGCATAATCTGTTTACAAACCTGATAGAAAGTGTGCATCTTTTCTTTTTCCCTAAGGTAAACTTCTTTATCAACTCAGGTTGTTAAGGCATCTACAGGGCACATGCCTGAGTCTGCCTTTCTCATGTAAATGTTCCATCTATGAAGTCTACTTGCTATTTGAGATGCCCAGAAGGTTGAATATGAGCCTGTTCCACCTGCTTCTGTATTTACATAGTTCACAGGTTTTATTCTCATTCAGAACCTGCACATCTTTCAGTTAGAACAATACATATCTTAGAGTTAATTTTTAAAGGCATTTTTAGCCCATTTTTACTGGAAGATTTAAATTACATTCTTTATACAGGCTAAGAAGATCATAGTTTCATTTTTATGTGTGTTATTCAACTTTAAATTCTGGAATCTTGAGGATTTTGGTTTATGGATGTGTTTGCATATATATATTTATACATGCACATTTATTAACAAGGCATTCAAAGAATTAAAGGTAAGATTGGAACTGTGAATTTTCTGGAAAGGAACTATTTTGGATAATTAATTTTACCTAAGAGAATTCTTGCTATTGTTTGCATGTGTCAAGAGTGTGTGAAATACATGTTACATATGATAGTTCACTTTGATGTGAGACATTAGTGTCTAGATGGGTAGGCTAAATAATGAGTTAAGTAAATTTTACTATTCTTTGAGTATATATTTTGTGTGTACCTATGTGAAACAAAAGAGGGAATTTGATTCCATGATTGAGGTTTTTTTAAAAATTCATATATATAACCTGAAATGCTTTTCTAAACTTTACCTGAATTTTAATATAGAGTATAATTATTAACATTAATTTTTTTTATTTTTTTTAATAAATCAAATCCTCACCAGGGTTCGAATTCTATTTTGAAAATAACAATTGTTTTCTATTTCTATAACTTTTGTGAGGACCCTTCATAACCTTAGTTTGCCTTTGGTTATAGTGGTACTTGGCCAAGTTTATAAAAAATGGAGACACGAATCACTCGAACTCTCCTTACACTTAATTTTTGAGTCAGTGCTCTCAAGTTCCCTTTGCTATGAATAAAATGAAAAGTTGTAAGTTGTTATGTAGGATCAAATCTTTAATTTATGATAATGTTAAATAGCTGATGTAATATAAGTTGTAGTTATAGTTAACAAATACAGAGATAAAGAGAATGAATGAATCTTTAATCTTTTAACCTCAAGGTTTTGAGTCTCTAAATAAATAGAATCCTTCAAAGGTTGCCTAATTATTTTTCTAAAACTTTTATTCATTGCATTTCAATCCATTTATTTTCTGTGTTTTGTGTTACATACAGTCACTATTTGTGCAACAGATGCCTGATTTGTGAAATACAAATCAGGAAGGAAACCTGATGAATCATCATTTTATTTTGGGTTGGAGCAACTGTGCTGAAAAGGAAATGCAAGAAATATTTTCTCTGATATCACACTTGAAGGCATAAGGGACCTCATAAGGAATAAATAATAAATAAGGATGTCCTCAACTGATGACAGTCATGGTTTGGAAATATTGAAATGCCAAGAATATTGAGATTTAACATTCTATTTGAGTGTCTAAGCAGGGGGAAAAAAGACAAAACTAATGAAAAAACTCTCTTGGGTTCTCCTGTGCCTGGTATCTATTTAAGGGTGAGGGGAATACAGAGTATTCCTCCCTTTTACAGGTACTTCTCTCCATTTTTTTTATGTGAAGGTAGCACCATCCACCAAAATATTGTTTCTTTTTGGGCCCTTCATGTTTGTGTCTAGGACACACAATGGATAAGCAGAGTGCATATATTAGTGTTACTTTTGATGCTGTTCCAAGTTCCTCAAAAGGTTGGAAATGAAGGGAGCAACTTATAAAACTTTTCCAAAGAAGACTGAGGGGACCAAAGAGTAACAGAGCTGGTTCAAAGGTCTGTTTTGGTGCTAGGGATGAGCAAAATGTGCAGAGGTATTTGGACTGTTAGCTTTTGTCTAAATTGGTGCTGTGAGCAGAGTTTAAAAAGAAAAAAATTAAGAAAAGGCTACAGGTTGTACATCTGCATATCACAATGCCACGTCTGTCAAGTACCTCTTCCTCTCTCTTATTAATACCTTCCTGGTAGCAGATTCTTGGATTTGATTATACAATAATTGCGCATATAATTAAATTAGAGTATTGGAAATTTAAAGAAGATTTAAAAGTATCTATGAAGCCAGAGCTAGTCCTTTGTAGAAGGTATAGATGGAGTTGTGGCTAGTGTATTGAAGTTCTTTTTCTGTTATCCCATTAGTATTTTCATTATTGTTTTTTGCTTGTATAACAATAGTTTCTGACCAAGCATAAAACTTTATTGGAACCAGAAAAGGGTGAATTCAGCTAGCAGTGCATAATTTCGCTTAGTCTTTACCCAAATGACCTCTTTTACATGCAGCTAAAAGCTAGATAAAGCTTGTTGGATCCTAAATCTAGATAAAACATGTTAGATCACACAAATCCTCATATTCCCTTTACAACATATTTGTGCAGAAATCAGTTACCAGCAGGCAGTGCTTCGTTTCTGCTAAAAAAAAAATTGTTATTGAAACAGCTGGTGCTCTTAGCTTCACCTATATTTTATCAGAGGATAGCTACTGTTCTAAGACCATTTAGGTCATATTTGGCCAGGTACTGATTCACTCTGCATTCTGAGTTTTCTTTCCATGGGTGGCATTTTTCATCTGTAGAGGTGTGGTTACACATATCAGCTGATTGTTTAAGATTTTTTTTCTGTGTGTGTTTTAAGTTCGTATGCAGACCCCCACTAAAAAATTATATAGATGGCATGTGAGGAAGCCAACTGGATGTGTTACTGTTCTGCTCATTTCTAGTTGTTATTCATTTACACTTGGCTTCTACAAAATTGGAAGGTTTTAGTCTCCAGAATTTGTAATTTCCTACCCTTCAGTACAGTTGAAATTTGTTATGTAAATTTGAAAGGCATCTAACTGAAGAAAAAGAGTGCTGGCAAATTGGCAGGGCTTTGCTGCTGCTTTGGCTTATATGTATGTGTTAGTATTTTCAGAGATGGAGTAGAAAAAGAAAACCAGGCAGAGATGTATTTCTTAATTTATTTGCTGTATCTGTCATTGTTTTGTGCCAGTACTAAAATACATGTGCAAGTGTATTCCTGGACAAATGAGTCCATGTAGCCAAGATGCTTAGCTTTTTTTTTTTTTTTTTTTTTCCTCTGCTTGTGGATTTGTTTTTGTTTTTATTTCATCTGTTTAGGTTTTTTTAAGAGAAAGGGGAAGCCTTGATCACCTGACTATGTAATATGAGGGCATTTGTTCTCATGACAAATAGTGGTGATATCAAAAAGTATGTGTACACATTTTACAGCTGATACTCCTGAATCAGCTGATTTGGATTTTCCTTCCAAAAAGATACTTTTCCCTAGTATTATGTATGATGGTCAGCCACACTGCATTACGTGCACAGAAGGTAGTTCTGGAAACGTCTTTTCCTTAGAGGGTGACACTCGTTCGTGTTTTCACAAAAATGATAAATCATTACAGTTACACAAGTGTAATCACCAAGTAGAATCTGTTTGAAAATAAATCAGGCCGCTCCTTTCCAAATCTCTGGACTTAGAGAACCCATGTGTACTACAGCTAATTCTGGACTCAAGCAGCAACCTGAGATGACAGAGGGATATTTATGGAGGGACACACGCTTTCTTTGACTATCAGCCTCTTTCAGTGTCACCTCTGTACTGAGAAAGTTCAGAAATGTTAGGAAACTTTAGAAATTGAGAGCGGAAAAACTAATACAGAGACTGAAAGCAGATTGTCTTAATTCATATGTTGTCTTGATCAGGTGAAGAATTTCCCACAAGAGCTGCTGAGAGAGAGTTCCAACTCTTTGGCAACTTGATGCTGCAGTGCTGAGTAATTTAGAAAAGCAACGGAATATGCAGTATGCTCTGGAAGACACGATATCTGTAACAGAGAGTCTGCAAACATGTTTATTGATTTTTGCTTACAGACCCTAATATGGAACTGCATTGTGCGTTCTGGCCTGTAACAGTTAATTAGAGTTCCAACCAAAGTTTGTATGCCATGCATGTTCAAAGAGCAGGTTTAAAGACATATTTTTTTAGCCACAGAGGGAATTGTCTTTTGTACTACTGCAGAGATCCATTCAGCAGTTCTCCGAGGTTATGTGGGATAGGGCATAGGTGCTTTTGGGTAATGCTACAGAGACCAGCATGAGTTCAGCTTGCCCCTGCGTGTTAGTGGTCATCAGTACCTGGCATGAAGGCATTGATTGGTCTGTAGTATCCCCTGCAATTGGTTGTTGAAGTTAAAAAAAACCCCATGAAATTAAGACCAACATTTAAATCTTGAGTAAAAAAAAAAATGGTGGAGCCAACCTCATGTTCCCTCACCACAGGGCAAAAATAATTTAAGATACATCTTGACACTCAGCTCAAAGGAGCCTTTGACTTTAAAGGATGCACCCAACTGCTGAACTATGAGAAGAACTGGCTGTTTCCATAAGGCAAAAGGTTCTTTTCCCTGCTTTCCTTGGGAGGAGATGTCAGTATTTTCAAGGTTAGATTAGTTTTTTGCTGCTACAATTAAGGAAAACTCAGGATTTTTAAACTTTTAAGGAAACAAAGCAGCCATACTGAGGCTGAGAGATATGGACACTTGTTGCTGGAACCTTAGCAGAAGGAAGGATTTGAGGAATTTGCGACAAGAGTGTTGGTTGGTGAGGATTCCACGCAGGAATGGGTGCGAGGGAGGGTTCTACTCTCCTGAATGGTTCAGGGCACAAAGAGATGGTTGCTTCCAGTGTGTTACTTGCCTGGTCAACACTCTCAGCCCAATTTATGAGGTGGATTATTGTTCCTAAATGTTTGAGAGAGACACTGCTCAGTCATAACATAGGTCTCTAGTCCTGTTCTGAATTGAGAATAGAGGACTAAAGTTGTTTTACTCTGATAGGCTCTTTAAGAAAAAAATAATAAATTAATATTTTGGCATACCTTTTGCCTTCATTTTGCCTTATCCTTATTTTTCTGCTGCCTTTTCCTAACCCTGTTTTTAGTTCTCTTCTCTTTTGGCATGTATTGTTTTACCCATCCCAGATGGTACCTCAATATGATGCTTCAGCTGTCAAGTCTGGAGTGATAAATCATGTCAAACTATGGAAATCAATCAATTTATTAAAAATGAAAGCTAAATGTCCTTTGAAATATCTGAGTTTAGACACATATATGAAATTTTTGTATTACATTTTTTGTTTAGCTGCTATTTTGGATTTATTTGAAGCCAGGCAAATCTAGACACCCACAGACCACGATCAATTCCCAAATGCTCAGTGGAACAAATTGCCCTCTAAAGGACATAATCTTACTGATAAAACAATTAAGAGAAATAGTGTCTCTGTTTATGATGTCAGTATTTTACTCAAAGTTTACCTGCTTTCAAATTACAGTATTTTTATGTGTTTGTCCTCAAAATGGAACTTGGATTCTGAGCTTAGGTGTTTAGGCTCTTTGTCTGGTGAATGAGGATAGCTCTATACCCAAGCGTGGGATCCACTGATATCTGAGTTCTGAACTTTCAGATCCCCCTGAGGAAGAATGTTGAGTGCACAGGGAAGAATAAATGAATAAATGCTACTTTTTTTTTTTAGTTAAGCATCTCTATTGAATTTGACAAGTTGGTTTTTTTTGGTTTTTTTTTTTTTTTTACATCGCCCATATGCAGCAGGCTTCCATTGTGAGTAAATTGTATGTAAAATGCGTGTCAAGCTCTTTATGTCATGGTTTCTAAACTCTACAAGGAGTATGAATTTGAAGACTACGTGACCACTATTGTGCATTCTTAAACAAGGCTGAATTGAATATGGGCTGATCTATTACAGAGTTAGTTTATGTGCTATATGTTTGTTCTTCTTCCTTTTTTTCTTTTTCTTTCCTGATTTTAATTCTATATTCTTCAGTTAGTACTTCTGAATTTTATGCATTTGCTCTAGTGCCCGGGAAAAACTTATTTGCTTCTCCAAATGAGGGATGTAATGGTGGTTGGAATACTGATTTTCCAAACAAATAACCAAAATACCTAAAGAAAAGTACAGATCATTACAAAGTTATGGGAAATGAGAAATTACAGGGTCTGTACTTGGGCCTGTTCATATATATTGAGATATTTATAGCAATTCAGATTGATATAAGTAATGAAAACTAAATAGTTCAAAGCAAACAAATTAATAAAAATAGAGTTTTACTAGAGGTTAATACCTCTAGTTTACTAGAGGTTTATACCTCCAGTTATGTCTATATTCAATTTTGAAAATTATGTCCTTGATGAAAACATACGGTTCTTTTTCCCAGGGTGTAGCTACCATTTTAGTAGTCAGAAATAGTCAGCCAAAAAATTGTTTGTGTTTTGGTTTAGGTTTTAAACTGTCTGATTCAGTTAGGTTTATTAAAAATCAAATGAAACACCTGACAATCTCAAAATTTCGTATTTATATGTGTACACAGGATAAAGCAACCAATGTATGAAAATCACTTCTAGGAGAAACCAGTAACTACATCAGAAGCAAAACAAATTTCTCTTAATTATTAGTTAAATAATATAAATATAATAATAAAATATAAATAACTTCATTGTGGTATTGACCATTTTTATGTGCTATTATGATTCAGTTTCTTAATACTTCAGTTTCTAAGGTGGGCATGAGTTTTAAGAATTTTGAAATCATCTTGGAGATAATTTCTTTAAATAGTAAATAATTCTAGAGGTAGGATGGGGATTAAGTTGAATGTTTTCCACTGTTTTGGAAAAAAACCCACCAGATTTATGCTGTTATATTTTTATGACTTTCTGAGCTTTGAAAAGAGCATTTTAAATTAAATACTGTGTCTGGTATGCATAAGTTACATTTGTTTCTGTTAATTGCATTTAAATATGAATGACTGAATGAATTAATTCTGAAGCCACATTGAGTGGAAAATGCAGAAGCTGCCCAGTATTTGTACATAGCACTGCTCGTAGGGTATTTGTGGGAGTCCTGCTTGTAAGGGTAATATCTCATAAGCTCCAAGTTTTTGCCTAGATATTTGGGCAATTCTGGGAGTGATTCTGTGCCTCCTCCCACTCACCTCAGAGACCTGAAATGATGAAAGGTTAAACTGTTCTTCACTTTTCTCTCCACTTTGTTACTCCAAGAGCTATGAAATCTGGCAAGAAGAGAGACTTTGAGGGAGGTGGAACTGTGGGAGCTCATCTGCATGAATGTTCAGACTTTTGCACATGTTTTACTTTCCATTCATGAGATGAGACCTTTCTCAGTGAAGCTTTTTCTGACTCCCAGGTGCCTGGTTATTTTTGTTACGCTGTAGAATTATGCATACTCCTTTTTTCTGAATAAAAATTTCCTGGGCAATAAAAATATCTAAATTACGTTTTATACAGTCAAGTGCACAAAAAACACACAGTGGCATTTTTTCTTACTTTAATTAGGCTAGGATTTATTAATGAAGCTTTTACAATATGTCAAGGCAGGTCTGAAGAAACAGTAATTCTGTATGTTCATAGAAGATCAAAAATGTGCCATCATATATTTATGAAGACTGCTCTAGGCATGATTCCACAGTCTTTTCTCACACATCTGTCAGTGGTGTTACTTATAGAATATTGTGCTATTCAGCATGAGAAAATAAAGCTGAATGAGTTGTACTCAACCAAACTCTGCATATGCATTGACAAATTAAAGCTGAGTGGAGAATTTCACATGCTAATATATATGTAGACAAAATTTTTTGTAAACTGATTTTTTTTAATGTGAAATGGTCTATACTGAAAACACCAAAAGCTTTAGGAGACCTGCATGGATAAACAATGAGTTTCTAACTAAGTTCAAGCAAAATAAAGAAATATTCTAGTGGTGGAAGCAAGGGCAGGTGACTAGGAATGAATACAGAAATTCCTTTCCAAGCAGCCTTGGTTGGGATCAGGAAATCCAAAGCACATGTGCAGTTGAATCCCATGAGGGATGGGAAGAGCAAGAACTTTATTTTAAAAGAAACAAATCAGATAAGAATCATCTGCTTTTGTGTTTCCTCTTGAAGTTGTATTTCCATTATTATGCTCTAGCTATCCCATAAAGGAGGCTGAGAAATAAATTTGAAACTTGGGAACTGGTGCATGGAAAATCATGTGCAAATAATCTACAAAGGCAGGCTTGCTGTGTAAACCAAGTATATATTTTCCACTAAAATTTGTAGTTTCATTGATTTTTCTGCTACATGCCCAGCTATGACACACAAAAGGAAGAATTGCTTTCATTTTCAATTGTAGAGGAAGAAAAAAGTCCAGTCATTCTTATTTCTAGAAAATTACATATAAAACATAAGAAGGTGTTATTCATTGTGCAATTGCACTTAAAAGGAGGGAATAACGAATGATGCATCTACCCAGGAGAATGTTGAAGAAATATTTGTATTTCCCTCACCAAACTTGCCAAAACCTCTGTGATGAAATAACAAGTAACATGATGGAATTCTGGTTTCTAGTAGTTACATTCTCACAGGGACTTGCTGGTTGCAGAGAACAGTAGCTGGACAGGCTGGAGCACAGGTAAAACTATATTCCTGTGGATGAATCCAATCAGACTGAAGCTCTGTAAATGCATTTGGAGTTGGTGCAACATACAAAGCTCACTGATAACGCTATGGAAGGCCTATGTCTGCTAATCACCCACATGAACTGGAAAGAAAATGTATCTTGGAGCCTGAGAAATCATGCTAGGATGAACAAATCTTGCAGATGGAGTTAGGGAGTTTCCAAAAGGGAAAGTTCAATGTTTACTGCAAGAAGTAGGTAAAAATATGTTATTTGTTTTCATCTGTAAAGAATAAGTAATATTTTCCAGGCATTTTCAGAACAGCAGGTATATGGGCAATGCAGAACGTAATAGAAAGGATCATGAAGTCCTTGCTGGGAGAATCAGCCATGCATAAACTCCCTGCTGATTCTAAAGCAGCCAGTTGAAGAAAAAGTGCCAGGAAACTGGAGATTACCTCTTAAAAAAAAAACCAAAAAACAAAAAACAAGCAAAACAAAACCCAAAAAACTACAACACAGATTGAATCTGGTTTGTGTAGAAAATCAGAGCCAAATAGATGAAATAGCTTTAGTCAGTGTAGCACAGAAAATGGAGTCCTGAAAGATAAAATCTGAGGAGAAAAGAGGATTAAAACTAGTAATTTCTTCAAGAAGAACATCTGGTCTGGCTAAATACACTGCACGAAAAGCAGCTCTTTTAAAAGGGCCACAAAATGGTCACAAATGTAGAGTATCTCTGGAATCCAGTCAAAAAGAAAAAAAAAATCAACAGAAAAACCCACGTGATCACCATGGCAGAGAAGACCCACTGAGCTCTGGAGCAAGGTGGAGGCAGTGCAAATGTATGGTTAACAGATTGAAGGAGGAAGGGCAATACTGTTTATCAGGCTGTAACACACAATTTTTAATCAGCATTTTTACAGAACAGGTGATCGAGACTCTCCAGATGCACATCTCTGTGAAGATCTGCAAATGGCTTTGTGGGTCCTGGGTGTATTCATTCAAGCTTCTTGGCTGAAGCATAGTCTGCTAAGAATTGATTAAGGCCCAGGGAGTATCTGAAGTCATTCAAACTCCTAGATCTTCCGTCAGGGCAGCATGTTGATACTGTGCATCTGGGATCACACAGCTCAACACAGCCACTCTGCTGCCTGTATCTGGCCTCTTAAATGATACTGATGCAGACCGTGAAATGGAGTGGCTAAATTAAAAATATTTTCTGTCTCAAAAGTAGGAAAGGGAAAAATTAAACAAAGAGCATCTAAATCAAGTGTTTCTCAAATTGCTCCTCCTGTAGGAAAACCCTCATTTTCTTATATGTAATGGACTTAGTACAGTGGTAAGCTGATGTGCTCTTGTTATGCAGGGCAGGGAGTAGCACACAGATATCAAACTCCATTTTTTAGAAGTCTTAAATCTATCTGGATTGGAACCTATTTTTGGACCACCACAGCCCCAACCAAAATGTAACTAGAATAAAAATAAGATAATTTAATTGGAAGACTGCACTTATTAGTCAATCCCATTCCCAGAGATTCCCTTGATTCTGGATAAGATAGAATGGAGGTCTTCTAGGGAGATAATAAAAACTGATGTGATCCTGCACACCCTGCTGTAGGAGAATCTGCTTCAACAGGGAAGGTGGACTAGATGATCTCCAGAGTCCCTTCCAACCATTCTTAAAAGAGATGGGCACTGAAAACATGCTATGGATTGGAAGAATAGAATAGGATAGGATAGGATAGGATAGGATAGGATAGGATAGGATAGGATAGGATAGGATAGGATAGGATAGGATAGGATAGGATAGAATAATTGACTACTTTTCTGTCACATTCAGAGGAAGTTTTTCATATTCCTTAAATAAACATTTTGGATTTTCTGAGTGAAGTAGAAAATCTCAAAGAGGCAAGTGGGAGCTGGAAAGTGAAATAGAATTAACAGTACAACAGCTAGCCTACTGCCTTTGAGTGTAAGATTTATTCGTGTCTTTGTCATCTGAGTCACAGCATGGATTTGGAACTCTCTCTTCTGCAGCTTGAGTTTCCTAAATAGAAGTACTCAGAAGACTCTGGTTTTTCTCATTTTGCAGATGTTTAATTCAAATTCTGAGGAGCTTTTTTAGTAAATTTGTAATGAAACTTGGAAAAGCTTTTGGGTATGGTTCAGTGCTTTCCATAGGCATTATTGTTACCATTGTTGAAAAGTCCAGTCCAGATTTGATGCCTTTGTGTAATACAGGCTTATGGTTTTGAGAGAAAGGAAGCCCACAGGACTTCTCAAATGTGTCTGTGGCATGCTTCTGGGGCGACAGGACGATGTGCTGTTAGAGCTGGCTAGTGTTGCTTTCACTGACATTCATGTGGTATAGCTGAATTTCTGAAACTCTTCAGGTCTGTCATTTTGGATCATTGATAGATGAATGAGTGGGTGGATTTGGATAGTGCTGCTCTGCTACCCTTACAGCCCAATGTAGACCTTGCAGGAAGTGCTGTAGTGGCTGTGCATATGTGTGGCATGCTGGAGGTGCATTAATCTGGCTAGCTCAAGGATTGATTGCAGAATTAGCTGTAGGAGCATGGACTTTTATGCAGACTGTGCACCAGACTTCCCAATATCATGGGACTGGAGGAGCAGATGTTTGTGTTAATTGAAGCATGTTGAGTTATCCTTTACTTGTCTGTGGTATGTATAGGCATCACTTTAAAATGCCTGTTGAACAGTCAGTGTAATTGCTGTGTTGGAGTTTATAAATACTGATGCTACTGATTCTGATGTTAATACACTGTTATAAGAGCCGCTGGAATATTGGTTGAGCCCCTTTTCCTACTGGAGTTCATTTTTCCTCCTACTTTGTTTTCAGAAGAGGAACACAAAAGCAAATTCTTCAAGTTTTCAGAGCAGTTGGAGCATATTTGGTGTAAGTCGCAACAAAAAGGGTTATCTAAATCTACATTTTCTTGTCTTGAAAGTGAATAGACTGTAACAAGTACCTACAGCAATTTTTAGAGAAGTGGAATGACTTTTGTATTTGTCACCTGTTTGATTAGTAGATATATCCATAATGTGCTTGAGGCTGTGAAGAGTGTTTTATTCTTCTGGACAGTGGAAAGCAAGGTCCTCACAGGGAGAATGTTTGGTTTCTTATATAAGTTCTGCTGTTGCTGCTGTCATGAACACTAGGACAGCAGGACTGCTAAAGTAGCCTTCTTCTTGAAGAAATGACTTGAAGAGTGGAAATGTGTCCCGTTTGTCATCCGAGTATGCATTATGCAGTGCAACCTCCCTGCAAAGCTCTTGTAAAGGAAAGCAAACAAAAATGCCACCCTTATAGACTCTGCCTAGGATATATTCTTCCCTTCTCGTGACTTATTACTATACCAACAATCTATCAGATTGAATTATATGTTTGGTAATACTAAAAGAATGTTGAAAATAGCTTATAAAAATGAGCTGACTGGTGGGAAATCTGATGAATAATCCTGTTGGTAGACAAAGCATATCTGAGGTTGCTCTTTCATTGAAGAACAGATGGAGATCTTGTTACAAATATTGATTTATAAACTGATTAATGCTGGGAGTAGGTTTCTGCTTTTAATGGGCATAGCTATTTATGTCTTGATATGCATTAGTATCTACCTAATGACAAGAAATTTTTCAGCACTTTTTCTTCTTTCAAGAGGCTCTTAGCATTGTTTTGCAGGACCTGATGATCAATACTTCTATGAACAGAAGCTTTTCAGCTTCAGTCCCCATGGATAGTGATTACCTTTTAGAAAAGAAGTCACATAACATTGCATGTTCATATGGATGCATCCTCCTCACATAAGTCAGTGGCAAGCCTATATGCTTATTGTCTCTACAAATTTTGTCTGTTTTAAGTCCTTACTTTTTCCAGGTGTAAAGTATGAATCCTCTAATGCCATTTCTGGAATGCTTATCACTCTTGCTAGTACAGGCCTTTTTATCACAGTCAATTTTAGTCAATTAAGTCTTATACAAGGAATGCTAACAGTATTTCTTTCTCACTCTCACAAAACCAATAATGATAAACATAATAGTGACGATGATAATAATTACTATTGCTTAAAAAAAAAAAACAAAAACAACAACCTCTTTTCATGAATCTCTGCAGAATGATTCTTGACTTCCATGTCTTCTAGTGACTGAACTACTCATCTAGGTCTAGTTCTGCCATTTGAAATTCTGAGACCATAGTCAGGACTTCGATCATGCACAGAGGGCATTTTTTCAGGGCTTAGGAAACAAACAGAGGTCTCAGAGCTCTTAAATAGATGAAGGAAAATGTAATACTGAGAATATGATAGTGTTACTTTCTGTACTGGTTCTAGATGAGATTCTGTTATAAGAGTTATTTTTTGACAAACTGAGACCCATGTTGTTGTGAACAGATGTCATAATATGGAGCAGAGCAGAATATCAAATGCATTTTAAGCAGAAAAGAGGAGACAACCTTTAAAATATTAGGAGAGCAGACAGTTTGCATTAAAAATTAGGTGGCCAGACACTGCTAAAAAAGTACTGTGTCAAATGTCAGCTGGACTGTAGCTTTTTACCAAATTAGTTATGTTAAAAACAAGTTGTGAAAATAAAGAGTTGCTTTGTGTACAGAGCTTCCCAGCATGCACATTTAAAACCCCTTATTAGTATTATTTAATGAGAAGCTGCGTAGTATCCTTAGGGTTTGTATTTGTGTGGAAGAAAATGCAAGCACAAAAAGTATGGAGAAGAGAGTTAATCAGAGTAATTGTACCAACAAGGTAATAGTGTCAGAAATTCATACAGCACGTACCAGAAACTGTGTAAAATCTGTGACCCTTTGTTACTTTTTGCTTGTAGGGGAAACAGAGAATTAGAAATATGAAACTTCTATACCATACATATGCCTTGATTTAGATTCAAATTTATTAATTCAAAATTCAAACTTGACATTTAAAACCTATTTAAAAAAAAAAAAAGTGACATCAGATGCTGAAAGTAATCTTGCATGTTTCTCAACACGCATTTACATGTAAACAATAATGAAGCGACATAGCTGATATTTATCTATTTCTAACATTCTTTGTATGGTTCAAGGCTTATTATTTCTGTTCAAATAGTAAACATTTCTAACGTTTAAAATTAGAAAATTTTATTAGAGAAACCCTGTTTCACTGATTTAATGTTATCCAGTGTCTACATATATCTGGGCTGAATGTTTCTCTTCTTACATTGCAGTAAGATCTTTCCAGTGTTTGAAAGTGTGGCAAAGTTGAAACCATTGCTGAGATTTCACATAGCACTGAGTCCAAACCTTAACAAGAATTGCAAAATCAGTATGAGTGTCCCGCAGTGTATACTAAGAGGAGCAAACTTTCCATGGAAATCTGTAAATTTATTTGTTAGTGTTTTTGCTATAGGTCTGTCCTTCTTGCTTGTTCAACTTCACTTGTGTGCTGTACAGGGGCACCCAGCATTGTTTCAAGGTTGCTAATGAAATCTTCCTGCTCAGGTTCTAGACCATTTATTTAATGGAGTGATGGCATACAGGTACATCAAGCTGAATTATCAGCTGCACTTCTTATAACAAGGTCCTTATGATACAGTGTTCAGACAGCTTGGTTCCAAGTTTAAATTCTGAAGGTTTGAATCAAAAAATGTGATGTCCCATACACCTTTTTAATGTCAATAAATGGAGAATTTGTGGCTCCCTAGATATTATAGTCCAGAGACAATTTCTCTGTTCTCCTATCTGAAAACTATAATAGCCTGACAGTGTGCATGTCAAAGATTAGAAGAATGGTGATGATAGTGCTCAAATGTTAGACTTTTTATTCAACAGCTGGATAGCCTTTCAGGAGCTGCCACATGCCACTGCCTTCTCTCCTTTCCACTGTTAACTCAAAAAACTTGCAATATATGAAAGGTTAACTTGAGGATAAAAAAGTGTACTGATCTTTTTCACAAACTTCAGTCTTTCATGATATACTAAAGGTTTGAGCATGGAATACTGACTTGGGCAAAATTCACATTTGTGTCAAAAGAGGCTTTATAGCTGCAGGATCAAGAAGTCTGGATATTCTGCTGCTGGAGTGGCATATCAAGAACAGCCTTATGTTGGATTCCTTTTACTTATCATTTGTCATTTTCAGATTCAAAGAAAAAAAATCCCAAATCTGTTGCTAGATAGTGTACAAGTAGTGCTCCAAATGCTGAGTTCTTTTCTTTTTTGTTGAGGCTGCATCTATCCAAACATCATTTTCCTAATTTTGAGTGCCTGAGCCTCATATTTTCCTCAGGTCTAGGAATTTCGTGTAAAAGATCACTGAATATTTTCCAAAGAATTAGGAAATAAAACTTCTCATGGGAGGAGGGTGATGGTGGTGTTACTCTGACAGATCCCCAAGGGACCAAGCTGCTCATATTGGCAACATGATCTGGTTTAATTTGGCATGTCAGCATTCCTACATATACTCATTCTCCATTTGTGGCTGAACATCACCTTCCTCTCCCACTCACCACTCTTACCTTTCTGGTCTATAAGGAAAAAGTGAGTCCTTTTAGGCCATTTTAAGTGATGTAAGCATTTTCCTGTAGTACCATACAAATGTGATGGCACAGAGGAGGAGCCAAGAATTTGTGGGTAAAGCAAGAACATTTTGGGCTTAAGGGGAGCACTGAAGGGCAGAACTGGGAATAGAGAGGGGAACCCACTTTTCAGCTTACACCTTATTACTAGACATGAACTCAGCCTCTTAAACCAGAACAAATAAAACCACCAGAACAAATAAAACCACCTGTTTTGACTAATCTTCCTAAATGGTAAAAAAAAAAAAAAAAGTAAACGTGAGAAGGTAAAGAAAGTAAAGGTTAAACCCCCCCCCCCCCCAAAACAGTCTGTTTCTATTTATTGAAAAGAGAAAGGGGAAAGAGCTGTGATTTATTTATAAGTAGTAGGTAAAATGCACATGCTGGTAAAGAAAACCAATCAACAAAAACCTCAGAAAAATCTAAAGGCTCTTAAGAACACTTATTCTTTTGAAATGAAATTTAGGAAGAGAATCTGAATTTCTGAGCTGCAACTAGTAGGGAAGGGGATGTCTTGATAAGTGGTAGTACGGCAGAACTCCTGTGCCTTTCAGCTGCCCTTTTACAGTGCTTTTGCTAGAGATCACAGCACAGCCTGAAAGGCCAAAGGCTATGACAGTTTAGAGCTTGGGGGAAAATTAGTAGCATTGTTTTTTATTTTGCTTATAAGATTCCAAACCCATGCTATCACTTTTCTTCTTAAATCTGTCTCCTTGAAGGCATTTTTGCCTCTGCCAATATGTCTAGTCTATGTCACTGAATATGGCTGGAGTGAAAACTGGTATTAAAATACCTAGTTTCTTTTCAGAGTTACTTCAATTGAAAATCTATTCTCCCAGTTGATAAATCTGTTCTCTCTACATCTTTGTTCAAACTGAGGTTGGTAAACTACCCTTGGAAGCTTCAGCATTTAAACTTGGAGGTTTACGTTCTCAAGAATGTTGAAGAGGGGTTAGGAAATAAAAAAAATAATCAGAAAGTAAACACAACTCCTGTCCTGGGTTACTGCTGAATTGTATCCCCATCCGTCTGTTTAAATCAAAAATGAGTTCTGCACCTTTAAGACTGGATCTAAGAGTGAAGAAGAAGCAGTGGAATGTCTGAGGCGGGTGTTTTCAAAACATCAAGATAAGAGTTTACAGTTTTGGAGGACACACAGGGAGTGTTGGCTGCAGTGCAGACGGCGGGAGAGAGCTCTCCTTTGCTTTCTGTTAGTTCGTGGCTAGCTGAAGCAGAGAAGTTTTCCGGACTGTGAGTTTCTTTTCCTTTTTTTTTCCTTGGAACTGTTCAAACCTACTCTGGACTAACCCCCAGCAGAGCACCAAGAGCTCATCCCTGTGACCCACCGGGCCTGGCTTGGGCCTGGCATTTCCCAGTGCCAGGGACTGACACAGACTGAGCGAGCCGAGCTGCACCCACGGCACAGACTGACTGGATTGGGCATCTCTGCGGAGAAGCGGGAGGTTTTGTTCCTTAGTGTTCATTTGTTGTACTTGGCCTATTAAATAAACACATTTTTTCCACTTTCCTCTAAGGAATTTTTTTTTGTTTTGTTTTGTTTTTTTCCTCTTTTCCTTTCCTGAACCAGTTGGGGGAAGGGGCCATTGGATTGGTTTTCTGGAAGGACCTATTCAGAGGTTCCTTCCCAAATTTGCCTTAAACCAAGACAACTCCAAATAAAGCTTCTGAGCACAATAGAGGAAAATAATCTCTTAAGAGAGAGACTGACAATGCTGAGTGATTTTGCAGTGGAATGCTGATATTGACACAGGCCTGTTATTCAACTTCCCCAAATCTCACTGTTAAATTAAGAAATGTTCTATGGATGACACTTTTCATCATATGAATTGTATTCTGTGGACTTGCATGAACTTGGAGATTCTCAAAATACCATGCACCCATTAGAACTATTATGCTCTTGGTAGTGAGAGGTTTTATAAATATACACCTGTGGAAAGATGAAATCATGATTTTGAATGTGCTAAAGAAAAATAAATCAGGAAAGTCACTTCATTTACACTTATTTACATTTATTTCACACTGTATCATACTTATTTTCAAAAGAGGCCTGTAATTTCCACCTGGTCTCCTGCATTTTTTGGATTAATTCCCATCTGCTCCTCATGCTGCAGTGTTTAAGCAGTGTCTTTCAAGCTGTTCAACTTGTATTTTCAGACATTAGCTATCAGATAAGGTGCTGTTTTATGTCTGAAGTTACACCATGCCTCAATATTTTGCGTCGAACACCTATCACAGAGGCTGGATAGACTCATAGGAATATAGTTTTATACTTAAAAAAAAAAAAAAAAAAAAAAAAAAAAAAAAAAAAAAAGTTGCAGCTGATTCTTGGCAAGCTCCTCTGTCATTTCTGTTCTCAGAACTTGAAGCTATATGTGTCTTTTTGCTGTGTCTAGAAGTTTGAGTGGAGCTCTGTCTGCCACTAACCTCATTTAAGCCCTACCACTTTTATTTCAAGGATCTACCTGGCAGACTTCTGTCCAATAATAAACTAATCCAGGGTGATCTTATGAGAAACACTAGCTTGATCATAGCAGCACGTTCCTCTCTTTAAATCTGTGTCCTGGCTTTCAGTATTACAAGATCTCAAATGGAAAGCAAATAGTAATTTAGCTTATGCCAAAAAGCCAGCATTAAAAAAAAAAAAAAATAAATCAAGAAATAGATAAAAGATTCAGGACCGAAATGCCATGTTACATAGCTTTCGACTAAATTTTTATAACTTGGCTATATTTTAGAATTTCCCTGCTTCATGAGCATCTCAGCTAGAAGCCTGAAACTATTGCAATATAAAACAGTACTCATGTGAGACAGAGTATTTCAATAATGTATCACTGTATCGGATATACTGAGCTACTGTTGAGCAGAATAAGAAAGGAATTTTATTTACATGTATGCTTATTCATTTGGGAAAAACTAATCAAGTGTAGTTTTTCCAGCTGAGATACTTAGCCACGCAGTGTTTTTTTTTTTTTGCATTTACTTCAGCAAGTAGTTATTTGTCCAATTTTAGGTAAATTTTGTTGTCCTATTTATACTGACATTATTAACAATGACAAACAATGTGATTTGGGTTAATGTTGTAAAAGGAAGAAAACAGGAAAGACCCACCCATGTTATAAAACCAGTAAGCTTGTTCCAGTAAGCTTGTTCCAACCAGTCTAATAAGCACAGGACAAAATTGTGATTTCTATCTCTTTCAGTCTCCTTCAGGGTTTCTCTCCCTCAGCTTTCCCTCAGCAACAGTTACAGCATTTCTTCCTGGAATCCCAGTGACCAAGTACTGATGTTTGCTCTTTGGACCAAAGAGAAATCCTATCTCTGTTTGGTATTATGTAATCTTTATTGGGAATGAAAGACTACAAGATGGTTGAATCTATTCTGAAGCAGCATCTCCAAAATGAAATTCTTGTTTAACCCTATTCCTAAACATACAAGGCTTAAAGCAGTAACAAGGAATTTAATCATTAGTCAATTCTAATTGTAACCTCAGTATTTTCTCTGTAATTATTTGGGTTTTTTCTTTTTCTCTTGCTAATTTGCAGTTGTGGATTATCTGAATTCCTGTGGGATCTCTTAATCTATATGTCTCCTTTCTTGCTTGATAGTACTTGCTGACTCTGAGCCGTCTGCAGTTTCCCAATTGTCTGTCTGGTTTTAGACTAGCAGATCTTCAATATTTTCAGAAGGGTTTTCGTTCTGGGGCCTAGCCATGAAAAGGATAAAGCATTTCTTGCTTTACTGGAAATTGATAAGGGACACTTTCCAGTAATCACCCCCTTTATTTTTAATCTAGAATAGGTCTTTGCCTTTTGTTGTTTCCTCATTCTCTGTTTTTTCACTTTTTTTGTCATGGGCAAACACTTGGGCATATATTCTGTATTGATAAAAAAAGCTTTCTGAAAACTGTGGATTTCATCTTAAACTCAAACATGATGGTCACAGGACCTTCAGGGTATAGAGGAAGCTATTGGAAGCCTGTGGGAAATCATTAAAAGACAATTATAGCTGGTCCTAATCGAACTCAGAAGATGTAAAAATGAATACTACAAAAGATGAAAGATGGGGCTGGTGACCCAGGAGAAGTGTAGAGTATTTGTCTGATCTTGCATCTGGAGATAGTCTTAGAAAAGCCAAGGATGACCTTGAGTTAAATCTAGGAAGGAATGTTAAAAGCAGCAAAGGATTCTACAAGTGCTCAGCAGCAAAATGGAGACAGGGGCAATGTGGTCCCACTGCTGAATGAGCACAGGGAACTGGCTAAAAATGACATGGAAAAGGCCAAGGCACTCAGTGCTGCCTTTACCTCAGGTTTTGCTAGTAAAACTTCATGAATCTCTGGCCCCCGAGACCCATGGTCTAATCTCTTCTTTCACTCCTATCTTTTCGTGTTGTCCACATGGGGCAGCATCCAGCTTGTCTCACCATCAGCCTTTCTTCCTCCCTGAGTTGCAATCAACAGTCTGTTCCAACCAGATCTAAATGTCTGAATTGGATGTGTATTACATTTCCCTGACTTCTCCTAGCAGGCGTGGCAAACTAAAAAAGGCCAATGTTGATAGCAAGAATGTGTTTGTTGCACTGGCACCATCACAGACACAGAGTGTAGCCAGGCAACAGGAAAACAGGGTGTTCATTTATCAGACAGGACACAGAACAATCTCTAAAAGTTATTCCCTCTGCTTTGAATCAGGGAAAGCAATTTGCAAAAGAATATGTGCAGAACATGCAAAATATTGCACAAGAGAAATTTCTGTAGCAAGAAATATTCAGAAGTGGGGGTAACATAGGTAGAAACACAGATTCAGGTAACAAGATTATGAGTGCTGACTTGCAATGTGCCTAGAACAGAACAGATCATAAGTCAATGGAAAAGTGCTTTCAGTGTAAAATAAATAACATATGAACGAAGAAAAAGCAGCGTATGCTACTTGAACCTGGATGTTATCATAAAAACAAAATGCATTTTGAGTGGTGTCTAGGCTTAAGATAGGATTTTGATTCTTGATTTTATTATTTTACTTTGAAAAAAAAAACAAACTTGGTCCGTATTTTATAATAATTTCATATAATTTCCCTTGCTTCGAAGAATAACTTTAGTGATATTAATTATAAATGATGCTTGATATTTTCATTTTTGCTGAAATTCTTTTTAAAAGCATCAAAATATATATTTTTGATGAAAGTTTACTGCTAATTTGAATTAAATTAAGAAAAATAGTGGGTGATGTCTCTCTGTTTGGAGTTACAATTAGAAGGTTGTATCAATACTGGGTCAGACCATACCTGCTGTACTGTCTTGCCTCCAGCCTGCAGCAGGTGCCTGTGAAAAGCCTAAACTTGTAATGATAGTTCATTCGAAAATTTTCTCAGCCATTGGAATCCAGGAGCTTCCTGAGGTGAAGGTAGGGTCTTGGGATTTTTATCCAGCCAGGTCTTAAGCTGTAACAGGGGATTTGCAAAATGGGGTTACCACAGGAACAAAATCACACTATTCAGTGGCAGAAATTTTAATAATAATTAAGCAATTTTCTCTGTTTGATTAGGTTTTATAGCACAAAATAGAATAATGTATTGCCAGCAGTGCAGATTTAATCAAGACCTCACTTCCCTGAGGGATATTTTCATATCAGTTTCACCCTGTGACATTTAACTCATTTTTTTATATCTTTGTTGTCCTGTGGAAAGGAGTTCTGCAGCTCATCATGGGAATGAAGAACTTCTGGGGTTTAAATCCTTAAATATTATTTATTATTCAAAGAACAGTGAATATACTTTAAATTCACTGTTTAAAATCAATGAACAATATTCTCTGTGCACCTTTCTCATGATTGTGTAACTGTCTATTATCTCTCTCTTCAGATGCCTTTTTTCCTAGCCTAAGGAATCAGTCTATTTAATCCTACTCTGTAAAGAAAACACAAAAAGCTGGAGGTCTTTTATCCCCTTTCTATGCATCTTTTCTGGTTTTTACTTTCAAATTTGAAATTATGGGTTGGGACTGAAGTGCAAAAAAGTGTTCAAAACAAGGGGGTAGATATCTTTGTTCCATGGTACAAGGATGTTCTCTAGTGTTTTGTACTTCTAATAATTTATTCTTTTGTTTTTCTTATTATTGTAACTCAAAATCTTATTTTTGAATAGTAATGTTCAGTTCAGAGCTCATCAATGAATACATGAAAATAATTTATCTATTTAAGGTATTTTTCCTGGTGTTTTATTAAAACTTCAAATTAAATTCAGTATAGATAACTAGCCATTCAGATTTATAAGGGTTTCCTAGAACTTTTTGCAGTCAGTTCTTTGCTAATCTCAATGACTTGGTGTGTTTAGCAAGTATTGTCACATTACTTTTTATTCTCTTTTCTGCATCACCTAACGATATGTTCAGCATTTATGAATTATGCTGCAGATTACTGTGTATTTTAACTACTCACATCCTCCCCACTGAAAATTGACCATATACTTACCCACTTGCTTTTTAACCTCTTTACACATTGATGAACCTTTCCTCTTGCCCTGATTTTCTTAAAGAATGTCTTACAGGTCCTTTGGTAAGAGAACTTGTCCAATACATTATTCAAATCCAAACAGAATATCTTCTGGATAGTCAGTCTTTGAATATCTTCTGGATATCCTTTGATCATACTTTGTCCATATCCATATCTAATTTTCTAGTAATTTTCTTAGGATTTTATTCCATTCTAGATGCAGGATGTGGCCTTTATTGTTCTTAATGGTTCTCTTGTCAGCATATTTCCCTGGTTTGTTGAGGGTGCCTCTGAAAAAACAGAGCATTTTGGGTTCTCCAGTATTTTGATCTCCCATATTTTCTGATTATTCTGTAATTTATGAAGCTGCTGAGACTGTACTGTGTCCCATTGTCTGGGTTAATAATAAAGCCATTAAATGGTATTGGCCCAAATATCTTCAGGTGACCAGTTGGATTCTGTGCTACTGAATGCAGCCCTTCAAGCCTCACGATTCAGACATCTTTTCATTTTATTATCATCTGTTAATCCAGTCAGTATCTCAATGGCTGGGCTCTGAGGATACTACGGGAAACACTGTCAGAGGTATTGCTAAAGGTAAAATATAACAGTGGGCACTGTTCTCATCAAAGAAGGCAATCATGTTGGTAAGAGGTGATTTTTCCTTGTCGTATCCATGCTGGTTGTTTCCTTGCAAGTTTGCTAGAGAAGGATTTTACAGTGTCTTCAGTCTACTCCTTCAGTACATTTGGATGTTGATCCTGTCCCGTGGACTTGTACAGTTAGTCCAGTTACATTCAGTAATGTAATGTCTCCTAACTCTCATCTTCCTCTGGATTTAGTAATGCTTTGCTTCCACAGGCTTTCCCAGTAGGCTCAGAAATATTGCTCTGGACAGTTTACACCCAGCAGTCAGGGAGGTTGAATTCACACACCAGCCCTTGCATCTTTGTTCATGCTTTTTTATTTCTGATACAATTTTTGATAATTTGCTTGATACGGACATCAGCACTGATGGTTTCTTGGATCTTCCTGGAGCCCATTTTAGAAGTATGTATTAAATTTCCTGTTTTCCAGACCTCATGTACCAGAGCAGTTGCAAGCTGGAGGTCATACAGTGTTTAATAGTTCAGCACTTTCCTCTCTGAATTACTTTTAATATTCTCGAACAACTAACCATGCTGAAAATGTGTTGCTTTTCATTTTATCTTTATTCTATAACCTCTTGTAACAACACTGTGGTTTGAGATGAGAGCTTTTCATCAGCAGCCCTGAATATTCTGGGATGAGAATTTCCTTGAGCTCTGCCATGAGGAACTTGGGCAGGGGGAGAAATATGGGATTGTTTTTTGGTTTGGCTTTATCTTAATCACTTCTTTGATCTTTTATTGCTCCTTTGAACTGTCAAGATTCCTGCTTTTAATGTGTTTGAAGGACTTACTCATAATATTTATGACTTTTGTAAATGATTCTACAGTGCTTTGTTTTCTTATTTTGACACTGCTTTAGTTTTTTGAAAGATGCTTGCTACTTCTGTCCTGTTGTTAATCTATTCCAAATTGCCCTTTGCCTCATTCTTTTTCTATTTTTTTTTTTTTTTTTTTTTTTTTTTTTTTTTTTTGTAAGGTATTATTTATGTGTTACCAGATAGGTATCCTTAAATGCTGCCAGCTAAAAATTTAACTCTCAGCTGCCTGACCTAGGTCTTTCTTATCCCACTGTTTCATCCTGAAGTTTGCTTCCATGAAGCAAACATTGCTAGTATCCAAGTACGTATTGGTTGCTGTTAGAGTGCTATTCCTGCATGCTACTCAGAACAAAGTCAAGAGCTGCTCTTTCACTCTTCAGCCTTATGTTAAGTTGCTTCACAAAAACTTTGATTTGTGTCTAAAAATTTACTCTTGCTGCCAGATTATAGTGTTATCCCTGTCCAGATTTTATGAGGGGAGCTGGAGTCTGCCATTCTTCCTGTACTCTGGCCTCATAGCATTCCTTACAATATGTGTTTGGGGAAACTACCTTTTGCTCTGGAGAGGATGTCCATCTATGTACCCAAATCTCAGCAGGCCACTGGAGACAGGTGTTCCATTTTATCTTTCTGCTTCTATCCCTATTTTCTTTCCATAATTAACTTTGAAGGTGATGTATAGAACGGGCTATGGATCACTCTAAATGTGTCTCAGCTTCTTTTGTGAAACGCATGATGATCAAATCTCTACCTAACTTCATTTTGTTGGGGTGTCTTTGCTCCCATACAGTAGTGTAGGTAAATGGAACCCAACATTAGATAATTTTCCTCTCCTTCTGCTCACTCACCTGCTACTTTATCACTGGATGATCTTTCTTGGGTGCAGCACTGTTCTGGAGTGTTCCTGGAGGTCATCTCAACAGATTCCTGTATATCTTTATTTAGTTCTTCAACAGTTCAGTGTTCTCCCTGTCCCTTTGTAGGTGTTTAGACTGCAGTAATTTTCTCAGAAAAGACCAAAGAATGCTTGTTCTGTCTGCTCACTATGATGCCTAGAGAAGATGACCTGGAACAGAGACTAGACAGAACAAAAGGATAAAGTAGGTATTTATTAAAAGTCCCCAAAGGATACACCCTGAACAGTGCAAGAGCCTGGCTGGGCTTTACCCAAGATGAACCCCAAAATGGTCACAAAAATGGACAACCGATCACAAGGTCCCATAATTTTATAAGTTTTGGTCCGTTAGCATATTGGAGTTAATTGTCCAATTATAGTTATATAAATATATATATATATATATATTATATATAGTTATCCTCCTTGTTTTTCTCTCTTCAATTGGTTGTTTATGCTCTTGGACCTGAAATTTGTATTGGTTGAACTTGGTCCCAAGCTAGGAAAGGAATTTTTTTGTTTACCTACTCTGTGAAGAGGACTTACCAATACTTAATATGAAGTCCAGAACCAGACACTAAAACAGCACAGATTCTGAAAAATGTAAAAGCTAAAACTTAAGGCATCAACTAGGGCACATACTTATGTGTGGTAATGAGATACTCTGCCCAAATATAGCATATTTACTCTGTGTGACTGCCACTAATATTTGTTAGTGTTCTCTCTTCATCCAGTCTTCTTCCACTTGTGGTGCTTGGTTTGAGGACCATACATGAAACATGCAATGTGAGAAAAGAAATTAAAAACTCTGTTAACTTCTTTTGCTAAGATACAAAAGAAATTCCCTCTGTACTTGCTGTGCAGCAAAGTGCATTTTGTCTCCTGTGTGCAGAAAGAAGCCAACCTGTTGACATTTTTGGTTTGCTCTGTGTTGTTTTGATTTATATAAGTGTATGTTGCAGTTTGGAATTGAATCAGATTAGCATTTGTGGAGAACTTGCCTCTTAAAATAGACAAAACTTTGATAAATGATGTTATTGTGGTGGCAACAGTGGGAGGGATTTCCAAGCATGCATTTTAAGTATGTTCGGGCTGTTACCAAATCAGAATTGTTATCTGTTCTCTGCCTTGCATCGCATCTAGATTAGCCACCCCCCTCCCCCCAGGATTCTTAAGATACCAATCTCTCTTCATTAAACCAAGAACAAGAGCCAAATGATTGAGATTCCTGCTTGGTTTATCACATTTGGAAAATTGGCATCCTTGTGGCAGTAAGACATGACAAGCTACATTTCTACTAGAAAGATAATGTGTGTTAGAGAATAACTTTCAGCTAGCGCAACATCAAACATGATTTTGTATTTAATTTAGATTGAGATTAAAAACATCTATTTTAAATGCATTACTCCATTTATTGAGACAAGTTTGTGGCTCTTTATAATAGAAGTTGCTCCTGTGAATATTAGGAATCCTTTGGGGAGTTATGGACTGGCTAGGTAAAATGTGCTAATTTAGTTGACAAATTTGGTGAGTTAGTTCCACTATAGAGGAGTTCACAGGTATGTGTAGAAGGAAGGAATTTAGTATGAGTAAAACATTAATTCTTAACTGCCATTAATCCAATGCAGCACTTCGTTGCCTGTGGATTTGTGACAGTGGAGTAAGAGAAGATGAAAACCAGCAAAGAAACCCTTATGTCTTCCTCTCGCTTTTCCTTTTTTTCCATACTGATATGATAGCTTTTATTTTGCATTACTTTTAGTTTAGGTGCTTTCATATTCTGTTAGTGGAGCTGTGTTTTGTTCCAACTGTAAGGAGGGCAGTTGCTTTGCTAAAATGAGGCATACAGCCATTCTCATTGTGTGGTACACCATTTTTCTTGTGTCATTTACTCATGTGCTTCAATATCGCTATTTTTACTGTTACTGGTTCTTGCAGTTTATCTTTTCCATGACTTTTGCATAACATATCCTTTGCATTCTTGCCAAGGGCATTTTTTTTAATGTGCAGAAGAATTGGTTTTGAACAATTGAATTTTCTTGCCTGAGGACATCAGCAACCCTCACAAAATTATTGAAATATCATTTAATTGTCCCAGAAAAATGAGCAAAAAAATACAAGATCCAGCTCACATACACTCAAAATTTTAATTCTGTTGTGCTAACCTAATAACATGTAAAATAAGAAGTTTTTTCCAGTCATGCACAGACTACAACTTCTCAAAAAGCTGTCTATTATGTCATCTTATTTTCACCACAATCACTTTGTGATTGTGTGTATGGAAAAAAGGAACAGATTTTCTTTGCAAATAAAACAATTGGAAACATGTATTTTTCTGTACTCTCATTTTTACAAAAAAACCCCTTATTTTGTTTGTGTTTCCCCTTCTAGCAGAGGAAGATTTCAGTCTGAATGGTGGAGGTTTCAGAAATTTGGGAAATACCAAGAAGAGTAAGAGGCAGATTACTTCACTAAAGGTGTATTGATTAGTCATAAAAATATGGTGTGTGTTAGTGGATCTTCTTAATTTTCACTCTGATCCAATTTGTTGTGTAAGAATAGGAACAGGCATATATTTCTGGAAGTATGATTAAAACTGAAAGAAGGGTTAAAGTGTCCATCAGAATCAATACCTTTAAGAGCTAAAGTGTCTGGGATTTTTTTCCCCTCAGACTGATTTCTGACAAATGGATAGCATTGTGAATGAAGATAATCACATTGGATTTTAGGTGATTTGAAGACAGCAGCATGCAAACTATTACCAAAAAAGTGCAAAATGGAAGCAAAAGTGGGCAAACGTATATAATAATTTAGTTTTAAAATTATATAATTTTTATATACATGTATGCAAAGTATTTCTGTAATGTACACAACCATGTAACAATTTCAGTATGGAATGATATGACAATCAAATTTTTAGGGTGTTTTGTTTCTTCTGTTTCTCAGCGGAGTGGCTGGTCCTTGCTTGCACACAACTCACATTGAAATTTATTTCCACATCTCATTATAGTATAGATTTTGTGGATTAATGGGAAGTGTTTTCTAACAGAACTGCAACTTTTGAAATCATTTTGGCTTAAAAGAAAGAGTCTCTAGCTATGAGTATGGTATGGACTAGGGAAAATTGTGTGGAATGTTATGGCTCCCCGTTCCCAAAACCTCCTGCTGGTGAGGAGGAGGTAGAGTCCAGGTCGTGGTTGTGGTGGGAAAGTGTTTTAGCTATGTCTGTTTCTGACCATCAGGGTGTATTCTTAATTGTAAGTAAAGTGAATTCATTAGAAAGAAGCTGGGTGGGCATCTGGCAGCCAGCCAAGCTGCCTACATTCTGGCATGCTTTCTAAATGTACACACATTCCAATTTCTATCCTGCTTTCCCTCTGCTTTTTCCAGAAATTGACAGATTAAGATTAATAACGAAAATATCCAAACTCAAAGCACCATATTTAACACGGAATACTGATAGTCTGGATTAATGTAGCCAAAACCAGTGCTATTTCTAGGAACATGGGTAGGAAAGAATGCTTTGTTTTTATCCAGTCTTAATCTTAGTCTTATGTTGCTGGTGTGAAATTTTTATTGCGCTTGGGGAAAGGGTTATGTAGGTTCTGTCACAGTTAACATCCAGGCCAAAAAGGATGTCTCTACTCAGGATTTGCTTGCCATACAGAATAAGCAAGGTTTTTGTTGTTTTAGTTTTGAGCTTTTTATTTTGTTTTGTTTTGTTTTCTGTGGGTTATTTTTTTATTTTTTCTGGGGGAGGGATTTCTTTTGGATTTGTAATTGCTTTTAATTTTTATTTTGATTGTTGTTTTTTGTTTGGTCAGTTGGTTTTGCTTGAGTTTGTTTTGCAGAAATAAAGAACATCCTTTATTTTTTCCCCTCAAGATTACTGAGATATATTCATTTTTTATATACCTTGCACTTAAAATAGAAAATTAATTTTAATTATTTTAAATTTTTTTGACTTTGCAGATTTGTAGAGGTGCTCTCAGAACAGTCTGATTTGACTTTCAAACCCATTTCACAATTCACAGTAAAAGCTAAAATGAGTGGACTTTGGTCTAATTCTTAAGATCTTCAGTGTTTCAGACATATGTTAGGGGTTTCCTATTCTAAAATACTGTGTGGCTGCCCCTTTTCTGTAGTGAATATTAAGAATGTTTACAATTTCTTTCCTTTCTTCTGTTCTTCTTAGACAAAACGTGCTTTGATTTTGGGGTGCTTTGCTCTAGTAAAAGCTCTGGGATTTGTAGCACTGACTTTAAAAGGTTTTCAGGATAAAGAGCTCATGAGAATTTTTAAGAAATAATTCCTAGTAATAGATTTTGTAACTTTCTGTTCATAATTATAAACTAGCTTCCAATGTAAACCACTTTTAAAGAGCTAAGAGCTATAACATACCCATCAGGGGCAAATTGTCAATAAGGTGTAATTTGAAAGGGGAAAGCTGATGATATCTGCAGAAGGAAATAAAAGCCCCAGGGCTGTGTAGAAGTGCCTTATTACCAGTTGCACCGGGCATTCTCTTGACTGGATTCTATTTATCATGTTTTTGTAGTTACTTCCACTGAGCTTTCAGCAACATTGAAAGAAAAATATTGAAGTACAATATTGTTCTTCTACTGTAGCAACCAAAGAGTTTCTCAATCAAGACATATGAAAAGGAGGCTACAAGAGTGGAAGAATATTACACAACTGTTTCAGAAATAAATTTTTAAGTTGGCCTCCCTGTGTGAGATATTTACTAAAATTTCTGTGTGTCACTGAAATTTAGGAGATACTTTTCTTAACACTTGAAAGGATTTGAATATGACTTGAGTAGTTTCCTACAAGTCTACAAGGTCATCAGGGAGGGAAATAGGAGGGAATAAGTTGGAGATGAATTATTAAG
Organism: Sitta carolinensis; assembly: GCA_032173965.1. Taxonomy (NCBI): domain Eukaryota; kingdom Metazoa; phylum Chordata; class Aves; order Passeriformes; family Sittidae; genus Sitta; species Sitta carolinensis. Next base: position 81,586,638 of record CM063284.1, read on the forward strand.
ATATGATGATTGTTTCAGTGACTGCTTTCCTAAGATTCCTTGCCAAGGTCGAATGAGGTAAACATCCTTATATGTAACAGCGTTATGTTTTCCCTTTAAGCAGGTGTCCCATTGTCCCTGAAAAAGTGGCCTATTTGGATCTGAATGTTTGTTTTTCAGAAATTGGATAGAAATCACCCACCCATTTAATGTTGCTGCTATGAAGTTGCTAGATGTCACTGACCTCCACTAATTAATAACTTGAATGATGTTCAACATATAACCTAGAGGTGCAAAGTTCCATGTGCCATTGACATTGCTCCAGACCGTTCACTTGTGTCAAAACAAGAGAGAAGAGCACTTACATTCAGGCTTTTCTATAGCCTCCCTGTTACCTCACATCTTCATGATGAAGTTGTGATTTGGAGTTGGATTACAGGCCCCCTGGTTCCCACTGCTCCTTCCATTGCGGCTGGAGTACATGATGTTCCCTTGAAGACATTTTCATTTTCTGAGCAGATACCCTCCTTAGTCCTGAGGATCCTGTTTCCTTGATTTCTGTATAATTTAGCAGTGCAGCTACACTCCAATGATTTTCCTATTAGCTATAAGTTCAAGATTTCTGATTTTAATAAACATCTTTTGCATTTTGTGTCTAATGAGAATTTTTCTCAGCCTGCTGGGGTTTTTTTTGTCCAACTCCACAGCTCATGATATTATCTATATGTTGATGACACTCATTTATGTACCTCCCTACTTTTTATTCTTCTCCATATTCTTGCTATTTTGTTTGTCATGTTATTTTAGTGTTTGTCAAATTAAAGCAAATTATTTTAAAGTAAACATAACAAAAATTGAAATTTCTTTATTCCATCTTTCCCTTTGTGAACTGTCAATTGGGCTGTCATCAACTGTGTTGCAAACTCTTCAGAAATTTTTTTTTTCTTACTGTGTTCTTTTGCCCAGTCCACTTTCTAGATATCTTATATATTTATGTGTTCTCCTTGAATGGAAAGAAGAATACTTAATCTTGATTTTCACAATCACCTTTCTGGGCTTTATTAACTTAATTAAATTAAGCAGAAGGATGTAGAATATGTCTTCCTTCCTGTTGAAACGTGTTCTTTTTCATTAGCTTTTCACTCGACAAGCTGCAAGACTTGGTGGCTCTTACATTTCTTCTGTCAATAGCATTCTACTTCATCTGTGCTTCCATCTAAAATCTTCTTATCTGATTTTTTTTCATATTTAATGAAAAAAATGCATATTTTAAAATTCCTTCAACAGATTCTGTCTCTTTGCTGTCTTGTGAGATAACATTTTTAGGTTAACTTTAAAAAATATTTTTATTATTGTAATAACAGTTATTGTAAAACATGACATTTTCTCTGGAACTGTAGAAGGGTATTACTGTTGACAGAATCAAGCCTGCCATCCCTAAAGCCTAATGACAAAGCTATTTAAATAAGCAAATAAACAAGTAAAAAAGACAAATGAAAATTGTGATGAACTTGTTCTTCTCTTCCTAATGTGACATTATGTACAAAATTATATGCAAACATACAGAAATACTTTTTTTTTTGTAGTCTCAGTTATTCAGTATGACTTAGAAGGTGCTATAAATTTCATCCTCCAGTGTATCTCTCAGGTTCATCTGAGCTTTTTTTAGCATGTACCTGGAATCTATAATGCAGCTATCTTTGACATCCCAGGGGAAAGATATAGTATGGTGGCCGTGTCTCTCAGAAATTATTTCAGGAACGTTTTTGATTTGCACGAACTGCTCTGAAGTGCCACAGGCTTCCTTGGTTGCCTGTGGCTGGAAGTTGAGGGGGGATGATTGCTGGGCACCCCACATCAGCATGGCTGTCTTGATCAGCAAGTGAGCATTGGGCTGGACTGCCCACATTCCAGAGCTGTCTCTTCCTTTAAATTTTCATGCAACTTGTTAGCAATGAGCAGTTCACAGGAAAAAACAACCAAACCTCTACTTGCCTGTGCTCAAGGTCCAAACCAACACTTTGTGACACTCCAGTACCAGAGGGCTCTTCTCACCACTTACTTTATTGTTAACCTTAGGGCCTTGAGAAGTATGAAATTATATTGAAATTCCTTTAATTTCATTGGAATAAAGAGAATCCTGACATAACAAGACCTAAAAGTTTAAAATACTATTTGTAAAAAAAAAATAACATAAATCAAAATGTTGCTTTCAAAAGGTCTTGGTGCCTACCAAAATCAATCTTATTTGCAAAAGAAACCAGGAAACACTTCAAAACTCAATGTGGTAACACAGATGTTAAATGTTAAAGGATTCATGTGTAATTTATTCAAAACATTAAATTTACTGTATGTAGTATAATTTCAGAATATGCATTAAAGATGTGTTGTGAAATCTCATTCCTACCTGCTGAATGGCTGCCAAGTTTGGTAGTGCAAGAACATTTTGTTGTTTTACCCCTTCAGCACAATCCGGCATTCAATTTTTAAATGTCCATAAAAACTGTAAAAGCCTCAAAATGCCAGATTGGAACAATAAAAACTTTGAAAGTCACAGTGCAACAGTTCTGGGTTTTTTAATAACTCTCTGGGAGCAGGATTGAACATCCTAGTTCTAAACATACTCAAGTTTTGAATTGCTAGCTTCTACGTTTGGAACTTCATTTTCTTCTCTAAAACTGTGTCTGTTAAATGTAAAGCAAGTGGATATTTTGTGACATTTAGAAATCCTTGCAGAAGGCAAAGAGGGGAATGCACAGGTGGATTGGTAGCTGGCATTTGTGAAAGTTCAGTCTAGGGCAGTGTCCTATGTCATTCAAATCAGTGGAGTAGCCCAAAACTGAGGGTTTGTGAAAGTCTTAGTAACTCTGAATTCTTCTCTAATATGGTTAATTTTTTTCTTTTATCAGATTAGCTCTGACAATTTTCAACAACTGTTTATTTGCATAATCAGTAAATCAGATGATTAAAGCTTTGGCTGCTTCATGAATTGGCAGGATATGTACTTTTTTATATACTTCAGGCTAGTATATTTGGAATAAAATTAAGTTGACATCAGCTCCTTGAAGCTAATATAAAGCCTCAGATATTACTTGGTTTAAGTACAGAATTATATATCTATCAGGGGATCTCAGTTCTAATTGATTTCCAAAGCCTGGATGATTCAAGCATGATTTTATGTTTATTTCCATACATTTCACAGTGCTTACTTTATAAGAAACTGCAATTTTTTAACTGTGGATGAACAGTAAAAGCTGATTCTGAACAAATGAAAACACACATGATGTTATTCCCAAGAAAATTGGCTGTTACATGTGGCAAAAAAACTTGGAGGCAAAATAATGCAGTGACTGTAGCCAATTAGTAAAATTGTCCATATGGTTCTGGACTTCTTGTATGAGCTGCTGGCCTATCACTTCATGTGAAAGCCTAACCAGGATGCCTTAATCCTCAGAAACCAGCTTTCTCTCTTTTCTCATGAGCCAGAAGAGGGAGCTATATTAAAAGGAAGCCCCCATTTAGTAATTTACTCTAATTTTCATTAAAGAATGATAGTTTCCAAAGATATTTGTCAGAAGCCTATTTGGAAAGATAGGCAGCTCCAGCCATAATGGTCACAAAGATGAGGGGTCACGAGTCTGTGGAAAACAAGGAAAATGGTTCCTGTGAAGTAGAGACAGGTATAAATCGTCCCTAAGTGGCTTTACATATTTGCTGGAAGCAAGGATGTCATTATACCAAAGCATGCCTTAAAAACTTCTGGTAACCATCAAAACCACCACTAACTCTGTGGCTGCTAATTTGCTGCTAATGTCTGGCTGTGTACTGCTCTGTGGCTACGTTCTTTCTTTGGGTTTACATTACTGACACTTTCTTTATGGCCTCTTTAAATTCAGCTTTTGGAATCCAACATACAGAGCTAATTAGGAAGGCTGTAAGACACCATTGCCAAACAAGTCAAAACATTTTGAAGCCACTCCATTGCTGGACTTGATGTGAACAGTAAGGCGATATTGCTCACGTTTGTTGAAGTACATTATTATGGTTATTGCCATTATACAGCACGTCCCAGAGTATTGTTTAAATACATGATACAAGAGATGAAAGCAAGCAGATAGTGAAAAAAGAAAAAAAAAAAAAAAAAAAAAAAAAGGAAATATGTAGTTGTTAGTTTTTGGCATTGTGTAATTAAACCATCTTCTTTAATGTTATTTTTGCCAGTATCTAATTAGCAGAGCCATCTGCCTAAGATGTTCTGGACCATCTGTCTGGAATACTGTTCAGTTCATTTCTTGGTTCTTGTCTAATTAACTTCTTTCTCTATGATATGTAATAGTACATTCTGTTTCTACATTTCAAAGTTCATATATAAATACATATATGAATGCATACCTGTCTACCCATATATGTTTTGAATATCTGTGTAGCTACAGGAATACAGTTCTCCCAGGAGGTCTGATTGTACTCAGTTACATGTGCAGAATTCACTACAGGTGAAAGACACACTTTTTCTTGTTGCCCTTGCAGTAAAACTAACACATCTCTAACTTAAATCATTCTAATTGGCCAGTCCTTTATAGATCGTGTTCAAATTTTCTGTCTACCTTTACTAATTAAAGTTAGAATTATAGAAAGGGGCCGTGTTAAAGTTAAGTACATAGGGCTCTGATTTTTTCCTGTTATATTTCATAATTTTTCTGCAAAATCATATGATAATTTAGGTCAGAAGGGACCTCCAGATGTCTTGCCTGGGGACTTCCTTTGTTGCTTCATGTTGGACATGTAAGAGGATCCCTTGACAGTTACTTCTATGAACTTTATTTACTGTTTCTGCACTTTTCATGTTTTTCTTTTAGCATTCTTCAAAGGTATTTGGTTAAATTAGTTTAAATTAGAGATCATCTTTCAGTTTTCGTTGGAGTTAATTTCTTTGCCGTTACTTAGTTTAACTTGCTGAAGATACAATAATTTAACTTCTAAATGAGACTCTTACTGTTCATCCAGAGAAGTTACTAAAATATATATGTTTTTCCAAAGAGTATTATTAATTTCAATAATGTAATTTAACTTCACCTGTATGGGTGTGGAATGCACATTTTTCTTCATTTTGAAGATAATAGTTTCATTCTCATGTTGGAATTTTTTTCTTCACTGGCTGGAATTTCTCACCTCCTACTACCCCTTGAAAATGCCAGGAGAGATTTCATCTGAAGTTTTAAAGATCTTTACAAACTTTACTGTTTAAAACACTTATACAGTTATTTACAATTGAGGTTTTATGAAAAAGCTGCCTGCCATCAGTTTGAAACTTGAGTTCCATCTTAGAGTTAAGTGTGCACCAAAGCCTTGGTTTTGTTCAGTCTGATTTTCTGTCAAATCTGTATGGAGCTTTGCGATTCATGCATTTTTTAACCAAGGAAAACAATATGTGGTCAAAAGTGAACTGTGACGACCTCATCAGAGTACACTGAATTAAGTTTAAGTTGTATCTTCAAGTGCAGTCTTCAGAATTGCTTGCATTGACTCTCACAGCGTTAAAAATCTCACTACATTACATATTTAAGGTTTATTTATGTATAAGAGAATGTATTTATGAAGGAGATCGGGAAATTAGAAGCACACTAAGTCAAGTCATTACATTTATAGAGGTGCTTGAAAGACCATATTGATCATAGGATTTATAAAAGCCATGACATTGTAAATATTGTCAGCTTGCTATCAGAAACAGACTGATGTGCCACATTGAACCCTTCTCCTTAACCTATGCAGCTGTGTCCTTTGTAAAGATGAGTAGTGGTACTGTGTATGACCTGTCCTTATTTTCTCTGACACTGACTTTCAAATACCTGTTTGCTCTTTCCCCAGAGAAAACAAACCTCAGCGTCTATAATTTGGTTCAATGAACTTTGTTGCCAGCTTAAGTGGAATTATAATATTAATTAAGACCAGTACATGGAATGCTGCAGGTTGTATTTTGAATGTGAAAATTGAAGGTTCTAGTTAAGAAAAAACAGGGAAAAAATATCCTTATAATATAAAACTTAGCTTCAGAGTGAATCAAATATCCAACATGGTTTGCATGTAATGTCTGCACTCGTCCTCTGAACTTCATGGAAATGTCATCAATCAGTATTAAGCAGGAGAATATGTTAATTTAAGGGAAGCAGTGGATAACAGCAATATCCGTAAACATGGTTTTGCACTTGCTTTCTAGAATAATGCAATCCATATGTGTCCATCTGGTCTTTCAGAATGACAATTTTCAAGTCAAAATCTTCTAATGGCAAAACCCACATTGTTATTATTCTGTTGGGACATTTTGTTTTGTCTTTGTTTTGCTGAAGGTTCAGAACATATTTTTCTCATTTTTTTCCCACATCGAAATTACGTTTATCTTAGAGTTTTATATCTGTCTTTTTCCTGTATAGAAGCAGTAGACTGTGTTGAATATCTAAATTTCCATTTTTTGGAAAACTCCCCTGAATTAGAAGGTAAAAATAGAGCAAGCTCTGTATAGAAGTGTTTGCCTGCATTACTGAGCTATGTGGGAGCCTTAGGGACCAAAGCACAACAGATTGAACTACTCAGCTCTCTTCAAATGCCTTTGTACTATATTTCATTTGCAGCCTCCTCTATTATTACCTCCTCTAGCAGTGGAACCAAGGGCTATAGGGCTATATGTACATGTACTTTCAAAGATGGGACTTAGCTTTGTTACCAGGGTGTCTGCATTTATTTCTTGTCCACATAGTATTACTCGTTTTTAGCAGATGTAGTCATGAAAAGGACTTTCCCAGAGAGTTGGCCATTTGGCTGTCTTGCCAGCAAATATATTTATATCTAGTTGTAGCAGTTTCTTCTGTTTGGGTTCTTGTATATGCTGTTAACTATAATGTCCAGAAATATCACATAATAATGTAATATTTCACATCCTTCTCCTTTAAATGACTTTTACTGTGGACTTGAAGCCAATTGAAAGCTGGGTATTTTGTCACTGAAAATTGATTTATTGATAAACATTTTGTATTTAATGCAATCCTTTTCCTTCTGTTCATGCTTGACATGTTTTTCTTAGTTCAGTTTTGGCAAGAACTTTCCTTCCAACCTTCCTTTTAAGTACCCATATTTCACTCTTTCTACTCTGACCTCCTCTTGTTAACTAACTCTTGTGTTTCTCCAGGCATTTGAATTTTTTTGTGTTGTTCAGAGATAACATACTCAACACTTGTATCTAGTGCCATATGACATGGAGGTTCAGTGTGTCCTAACGGATTGATTAGGAATTAGGTTGGTCATCCTACAATCTCTGTTACAGACGTGAATTGCTTTTTGCATTACCGAGTCAAAAGAGATAGGTCGTTGCTGGTTTTTTATCAAACTCACTAGGAGATTTCTTTCATGCTGCTAGATACAGTTTGTTATAAATTCTAGGGTCATTCACAAGTGGATTCTTCCAGAAATTTTCAATATATTCCCCTATGCACCATAGTAATTTAGCATTGGAAAAGCAAATGTTGTAAACAGGAAGGTATAGGATAGAGGAACAGGAGTAATTACATTAATTTGCATAAGGCAGGGTTTTTTCTTGAAGTGAAAAATGTTTGTTCTTGGGCTTGTTGAAACACAAATGCTCTGAGAGGCATTTCCCCCCTTAATTTAACTAGGCTTTCACCTTATTATTAATTAGACAGTTTGCTTGCTATTAATACAGTCTCCAATAAAAGACAGGTACAAAATATTTCCTATATTAAATCTGTATAAATGGTCTTTCATTATTTCCTTGTAAATAAAAATGAAAAGGCTGTGGTTTCAGTAATTAGATAGCAGTGGTTACTTCAGAAATCTCAATTCTTCTTGATAAAATGTGAAGTGCTTTGTGGCATTTTTATCAAAAGAACATATGGATGTGCACTGTTGAGGTGAAAGAATGCAGCCTGATTTAAAATGCACTTTGACTACACAGCATATACAGACATTCAAATATGTACATGTATTGGCACATTAACACTAAGCATGCAGCCTGCTCCACTGAACAGCAAAGTTTGTAAGTCATAGCTGCTGAATGTTAAATATGGAAATAACGGGAACTAACTCATGCAGTGAAACTCTACTAATGCAGACTAGGCATTACAGTCCTGGCATAAATATGTAGAAGCAGTGAGACAGCTCTAAAAATGAGGATAAATTACTTCTGCTTTGCAGTGCACTGTTTCACTGTTGTCTTGTATGTCTCTGCCCATTGCTTCTTTCTCTGAATGGATGTTTTAGTGCTTCTGATTAGTGCTGCAGTCATACTTTGGAGACTCAAATCTCCATTTCATGCTTGAGATAAATACTTCAAAAAGTGCAATAGGGCACACTTTTCCATTGAGCAAGGTTTCTTAGCAGAGCTGACTTCAGATGCTGTGGTGATGCTGCCCAACTCTGCTGGAGAAAGAGGTTCAGCCTTTGTGTACCCTCATAAAACTCACTTAAAAAAAAAAAAAAAAAAAAAAAAAAAGAGGCTGAATAGTATCAAATGTTAACTGTGGTTGTTTCTGCTGTAGTGATGGGTACAGTGAATCATGATGTTGGCCAGCTTCCTTTTGGATTAAAATAATGAAACACCCTCAACAATAAAGCTACATTTCTAAGGAGGAAATTCTTAAGAGGCATTTATGGATAGGATCATCCCCAGATAATCATCAGTATCTCTGAAACTCATTACACAAGCATGGTCCTAGATAGCTCAGAGGCTAAGATTTTTGTGTTACCTGCATTTCTAACAAACTCCTTTTGGTTGCAGGCAGTGGAATGGCAATGTGATGAAGCTACTAAAAGAGCCTGTTATAGTAAAGGCAAATCAAAGGTAAGCATAAGACAGCTGTTCTGCTTTAATAAAAATTCTTTGTTAATAGCGGATATAATTCAGTGTGTAAATCCCTACCTTGTGCATTTTTACTGTCTCCCGTTCTGAAGAGATGTAGGAGAGGAGTCTGCCACTGATGTGTATGCAAAGAAATGAAGAATATAGGGAGCACAGGGTGAGAGAGACAGTCATGTGATTCCTGTCTGAAATGGCCATGAACTTTAGCTTCCAACAATTTACTGTTTTGACACCAGGGTTAAGCATGGCATGTCTTATGTAGTGAACTGTATTCTCACTTCATTTTCTCTGCTGTAAATCCCGAATAACTTTGTAAAATTCTCAGTTTATATCCCTGTGTTTAAGATGTAATTGTATTAACTTTTTTATCTGCTATCTACTGGTGCTATGAAGAAAATAATATTAAATTCACTAACTTCTTAGACATCGAACTTTATGTATTTTCTTATAATTCTTTATTTGAACTACGTCAATTTCTATTATTCAGTACAGGTAAATGTAATGCTAAGATGGAACTTTCAGCTGTCCCAACCTGAAGCTAGTTATCAAATTAATTATAAAAGCAATTAAAATTGCATGCAATATATGTTTTTAATTTTTATACTGTTTAATGGTTAAAGTTAATTCAGTTATAACATAAAGGGAGAACACATCAAGAGTGATAAGTGCAAAAGAGCACACTTTTATTCAGTTGAATGTGTTGCATACATTATGTTTTGCTGTGCAAAACTCAAAAAATCCCAAGCTTCAAAAATATATTCCAAAGACTCTGTCATCTAGAAGAGGAGGAATCTCTTCTGTATAGTTTTCTAATGATTGAGTTTTAAATTTGTCCCATTAAACAGTTAATTTCCAGTTCCTTTTTTACTAAATGCTGGAAAATAAAATTGCAGTGGATGTACATTTGATATTAAAGAGGAAGAATGGCCTCACTTCTGAAGTAGGGCAATGTTACACTGTGAGGTGTAGAAAAGAAAGGACTTTTGGAACCTCATATTTAAAGCAAATGTTTAATTTTCTAAGTTACTATTTTTCCCTAGAAAGTTTATGCTTCAATATGTAATATATCCCTCAAGCCTTTATCCTTAGCTTTCAGATGACAGGCCTGGTTTTTCCAGGCCTGCAGTTTCTGTGTTTCTAAAGTTCTCTTTCTTCATGATGTTTTGTGTTTTGGAGAGAGTCCTGTGGGACAGACAAACACCTAAAAGACCTTGATATCAGGTACTACTGATGTGAACCCCAGACAGGTATCTGTGCCTGTCCCTGGGACATCCACAGAACAGGACCACACAGATGCTGTCACAATGCAAGGAGGTGTCCAGGTTTTTCCTATATATTTACTCAGAAACTGCAGGCATGGAAAAAACATACTACATAAGAGAATATGCTCAAGCATCAATAGAGTATGTCACGATGCATTGTTCAAGGGGTGTGTACAGTAGAAACTATTCTGGTAGGAATACTATGTATAATTAAGCATGTCTGGCTTTTTTTCACAGTGATTTTCCAAGTTTACATCTGTGAGAATAGCATTCAACTTGTCTGAAAGTCATAGTGCAGTGACTGTGTAAATTTGAAGCCATAGCAGTGTACTTTGGAATAGTGTGTTGACAACAGTGTTACCACACTTTTGTTTCAACAGTGTAAAGCACCTGTTGCTATTAAACAGTTCTGTTAGTAGAAATGCACAACACTCATGATAGACATTTAAGAGTGGGCCTTAGTGTAGTTTTTTATTCATGCAGAGTTTCATTTATGCTTATCACACCCTTTTGAGGGAGATGATGACCTGGAAGTTAAGCTTTGACTGTAAAATAGTATATATGAGATTCAAATAATGACCTCTGGGATTGTTTCTTAGTAGCGTTATTATTTGTCTAAAGATTTCATTTGTACCCATAGCTGTTCTGTGTTCCTCATTCACAATCTAGAAGAGGAGTATGGTCTTTATGCTTCATTACATTCAAAAGAGATCCTGGAAATAAATACTTCTCATTGTTATCATTTGGGTTGTTTTTTTGGTGGTTTTTTTTGTTTTTTTGTGTGCAAACTTTGTGACCTGAAAGCTTTGCATGGGATTTGCTGGAGAATGTAGTGATACTGTCTGAGAAAACCTACCCAGCTGGAACGACAACTGTCTTTTTGAACTTTTCATGCCTCTTCTGTTTTCACTGATGTGGTCAAGGTTAAAATCAAAGATAAATTTATGACCCAAGAAAGGATAGCCAAATGATGTTTGTCTTTTATTGCCTTATTTCCAAGACTAAAGCAAGGTCACTATACTCTCTGTTGAAGGAGATGCATACAGAGCCTTCCCTTGTCAAAACTGCGAATTGTCAGGTCAGGAGGAATTTATTCCAGTGCTGCATTGTCCCTCTTCAGAGGAAATCTCTTTGCAAACACAATTCCAGTTACTGTTATTATGAAAACTCGCTTGCTTTACTGTTGTATAAGTAGATGCAGCCCAAATTGCAGAGTTGCTGGGGGTTGCATTTCTGTAACATTTCTCAGGTGAATTCAGATTTCAGGGCAGGCACATGTAACTGTAGGAAGAAACAGAAGACTGGAGTCAAAATATGTTGAGGCCAGCCCAGACCGTGTCAGAGGGGAGATGAGAATTGCAGGGATGGCTATGGGTAGGTTATTCATTCAGATCCTGGTTTCTCTAGAAGCTCTGCTGACTACAGAGCATATGAGGGCAATAGGTTCATGTGGTAAAACCTGAACTCATTGCTTGAAAGTCACTTTAACTGATGGAGAGAATGCCCTGAAACTAGAAGGTGGCTTTGAACCCTGAAGCAACTCAAGTACTTTTTGAGATAATGGTCAGTGAAACACAACTCTTTTTGTTCCTGAGAAAGAAGCTGCATGGAATTTTTGCCTGTGGCTGTTATTGGTTGTTCTGAGGTTTATGCTTTAGAAGCCAACGAGGGAAAAGACCTGGAGGGGAAAATATCTGGGGAGATCTGTCACATTTGACAGTGTAATGCGCACTTGACTTTTGAAGGCTGATGTTTGTTACTCAGAACTTCAGACATTTATCTACCAATTTAAGCTTTTGCTTAAAATAGCCAGTGGCTCCAAGAGTGAGCCATGTAAAATGATGTCTTTGTGGGAAGCATGCATTAGCATGAAGAAGTCTAAACACCAGACATGATTAAGAGAATAAATTTGCCTATTCATACTGACACTAGTGGTAGGGAACGTTAGAAAGAAAAATATAAATGCACTTGCTGAGAATGCAATAAACCAGAGTTTCAAAATAACAATACTAATTGAAATTAAGTCTAATCTCTTGCTTATTTAAGATTCTAATGTCTGAGTGTGTTAGTATCTGAACATTCAATAGAAGTATTTAAAAACTAAATTCAGGTACATTTAAAATGTTAACCTGTACAAGAAATATTGCTGCAAGAGGACAATTATTTTACAGTCATATTGACCTTGGACTGTCAAGGTAACAACCTTAAGTAACAACCTAGCCTGCTTGGCTGCTGAATTGTTTCTGATAGTCTGATAGTCATATTTTGTTTCAGATGTGCTGATACAAAAGTAGAAAGTACTTCCTAAATGTATTTCTTTATTTCAAATATATGTTTATAGGCAAATAGGAAAGTATATGACATAGAGGTCGAGATGAACTGGAGAATAAGACTACATGAAACATGGCTACGAAAACTAACACAACCCCATACCTAAAAATCCTTTGGTTTGAAGTCCTTTGCCACTTCTACAACACACATCTCATTTTTGCATGTGTCAGAAGTGAACCAGTAGAGCCAAACTTGACTTCAGAGCTAGAAAAGTATCTCTGAACAATTCAAGTGGCTAAATAGTAAAGTCCTTTCTCAGTATGTTTTTGGATGGTGGCAGTTTTATTCTTGACAAATTTTTAACGTTTTCTTTTACATTAATGTGGATATTTTTTTCAAATTAAGAAGGTATCCAATTTAAAAAAGAAGGGGTTTTTTTTTCCCTTTTTTTTTTTTGCACTGTGTTCCCAACAAAAATTCCATATGAGATGTCTTATTTCCACTATTGTAATATGGATTGTTGTCAAGTTGGCATAGAACTTGGGAACATTAAATAAAGCATCTTGTGATTCCAAAGAATGTCAGAGTTTAAGAAATTAGCATTATTTTTGAACAAAATGAGTGGGTGATCAGCATGCAAGTAATTTGGAAATGACACTGTTTCAGGGAGCTCTGGAATATGAAGAGAGGAGGTTGGATGGGTTGTAATGTCAGAACCCACTTATTTTTCCTACACGTACATTCCATGCCTTGCTGCAAAGGGCAGAATGGAAACAGACCAATGAATAAATTACTGTCTTACATTCTGTGAAGCTCCTTGAGCACCCTTCCAATGAAAAAACAGAAAAAAAAAATCCCACAAAAAGTTGTCCTTCTAGTTTTTTTTTTTTTTGTTTTGGTTTTTTTTTTTTTTTTTTTTTTTTTTTTTTTTTTTTTTTTGTGATGGTGTTAAAGCAGTCTGATACAAGGAAACTGCCCAAACTACCAACACTGCCAAGTTGTGAAATAACTACTTTTTAATATCTTATTGCATAGTCCAACTTGATGATATGATTGCACATTAGCTTCTTTATGGTTTAAAGAATATTAAGATGGAAGTTTTATAAGGTTCAATATAAAAACTTCATATTTTTTAACCCAAGTGGAATCAAATCTTACTTTTGTTTGTCCCTTGTCCTTAAACACTCAAAGAGAAGCATTTAAAGAGAAGCATTTAAAGAGAAGCATTGTCACGAGAAATTAATGCAAATGTGGTTTGAGAGGGTTTTTTTTCCAAGAGGTATTTTCTTTCCTGAGATTTTACAGGATTTTTTAAAATTTATTTTTACCTTGACTTTTATGAGGAAAGATATAGAAGACAAATTCTAAAAGTTTTCTGAGACCTTTAGAGAATTTTCCCCATCTTCTTGTGCAGTCTATTTTTTGCCTGTTCAATTTACTCAAGATTGTATTTGTTGTCTTCCAGGATGAGAGTCTATTTTCAAGATAAACAAGCAATCCATTTAATATAACTGTAGGCCAGATAATGGGACTTCTGTGTTATTACTATTGTATGGATTTACCTACATGATTTCACTTAATATCGGTTAAAATTGCATAACTGTATTTTCACAAGGTTTTTCCAGACTTTTTATGAGACTATCTTGTGGTGAATGCCAGAGAGCATTCAAATGCAAGTTTCCAGGAAACTTTATTTTCTCCAAACATATCGTTGATCGTTTTATTGGATATGGACATTGATTTTTTTCAAGAGAAGTGCTTGAATTTCTCCTCATACAGTTCTGGGAGATTTTTAGTTTTGCAGGACAAAGCTTTCTGTTTGAATTACCAGTAGAAATTGCTGTTGATTTCTAGCTCCTGAGTGAGAGATATGAACATCATAAAGCCTTCGCCCATCCTAATGGGGTAAAAAACATGTAAAATTATTCCTCAGGGTAAGCATATTTGTATTGTGGTAATTAAATTTTTTGAGAAACTTGGAATTTACAGGGAAGGATAATAAAACAGATATGGTAAATTATGAAATTAGTGGTAACAAATCTGCATCTGAACATCTCAAGAATTTTATTTTCACTAGTCTCAGTATATTTTAGTTACTGACAACCTGCTCTTTCCTCTGTTTTCCTCACAACTTCCTTCCTTGGCCTAATCTTTCTTTGAAGTCAACAACTGATCTCCTGAGACAGTACTGTATTATTTAAGTCAGCATCTATCAGATATCTATCTGAACTATCAGTTCAAAATTTAGCTAAGCCTTTGAAATATATCCTGAGAGGAAATCTTCAGTACTAGAGTGGTTTATTGTTATCCTATTAAGAATTTTTCAGAAAGGTTGATGGATGCATGTGTGTGAATAAGAAATCTCTGCATATTTTGATTTCTGGCTCAGGTATGCTTTAACCTTGTTTACCTAAAATTTTGGGGTCGATAAATAACTATGAGAGGCAAAGTGTTATTAGTTTCCTCTGTACCCTGCAGTATCACTGAATATATTCTTTCTTTTCTGTGTGGCAGGAGGAATGCCAGAACTATATTCGAGTGCTTCTTGTGGGAGGCAACCATCTCTTTACCTGCGGAACCAACGCATTCACTCCAATCTGCACCAATCGCACAGTAAGAGTTAAAATGTTGTGCCCCACAAGCTGCAGTCCCTGTTCTGAGCCAGCAGATTAAAGGCAGATCATGTTGAGGCTGAGAACTGGATAATTAAGTATTGATGGGTGAGCTGATGGGTAAAAGGCAGATTTAAAAAAGCTGGTGGCAGGCCAAACAGGAGGGCTAACCAATCTCTTTTTGCAGTCTTTTCCTCAGCTGTGGGAGATGCACAGCTATGAGCAGCTCGGTTCCTCCTACATGCCAATTTTTATGAACCTTGGGTGTTTTAAGACTTCTGCCACTGTCAGGCTTGATTGGCATCAATAGGTTTAGTTATCCAATGTGGTTGTGTAGCTGCATACTGTGTATGCATAGTTCTGGAGAAATTAGAGTACCTGTGTTAGTGATGTCTGACTGGTGAGAATAAGAAATCTTGACTGAGAAAATCTGTCATTCTGTGTTCAAAAAAAGCCTAATTGTAGCAACAGTAATAGTCAAAATATGTATCAAAATGTCACTGTTTGGACTAGGCTGCCTATTTGTTTCAGGAGCGGAGAAACACTTAAATACAAAGAATAAAAAACTTACTGGTAGATTTATTATATTTAAACCCATTGCATCTGTATTTTTAAATAGTATATTATCATCATGCTGTGGTTTATGGCTAAAAGTATTTGGGCTGCTAAATCAGAGATGTTTCTGCTGAGTTGGAAAGCTCCTTTTCTTGTTCTCATTTTTTACATGAGATTTTTTCCTAAAAGACACCAACAAAACAAATAATAGATTTTTTTGTTGTTGTCTGCTATGGTGGATGCCTTATTGATTCTGGCAACCAGGTTTGGTTTTATTTTTCCCAATAATAATCTTTGCAGAGGTAAATAATTTTTGAGCTCCTTCTAATAGAAAATGTTTAGGCCTAGTGGATAATGACTGACATGCATGCTTTAAGTATCAAAATGAAAAAAGCGAGACCTGACCACATTACAAAAAGACTTTCCATATGAGACAATTTAAGATTGATGTAGTAGTGGTCGGCTCATCACTATTGTACAATACTAAAGCAAATAACATCTGTTTGTCATAGGATTTTGCTCAGATTGATGCACCTTGGCTGAAATGATAGTTTTCAGGTAATTTTAATCCTTTTTCTAATTCTTTTACAGTTAAGCAACTTGACAGAGATACATGACCAAATCAGTGGCATGGCTCGTTGTCCCTACAGTCCCCAGCACAATTCCACTGCTCTTCTCACTTCCAGCGGAGAATTATATGCTGCTACAGCCATGGATTTTCCAGGAAGGGATCCTGCTATTTATCGAAGTCTGGGGGCCCTTCCTCCACTCCGAACTGCCCAGTACAACTCCAAGTGGCTGAATGGTGAGTGCTGATGGACTGTGAGACTCATTTTTTTAACTCATGTTCATCATATTCACAGTATTGAAATTCCATTCTGAGAACATGAATATTTTTGGAGTATTGTTTATTTAACTTTTAAATTATTTTGCTTTTTTATGTATTACTTTACTAGTATAATTATTATGGAATTTAATATAGCTGAAGATTGTAGATGTGCCCTTAAATACATATGTCATTTTTGCAGGCATAGGGTGCTCTTACATGGCGAAGCTGAGTCAGCTTTGAGCAGCAGCTTGCATTAAGCATTCTTTTCTGAGTCTCTCAAAAACCTAAGGCAGAAAATAAACAGTTTAGAATGGACTGAATTCTCCTGGGTTTCCCTCCATGTCCCAGCCCTGACAAGTGGAAAAAGTTCTGCTTTCAAGCTGCTCAGGTGTCAGACTGACATTTTTGACACTTATTATAGCCAAAGGATAGGGAATAGTTTAAAAAACATATCATAAAATTGTGTTTAGCAGTCAATTTTGTGTCATGATGTTAATCATGTGATGAGGATTTCCAGCTGGGAGAACCTGTAAACAGATAGGTATTCCTGAGATATGACAGACCGAGTTGCCATTTTGTTTATTACAAAAAAAAGGAAGCATATTCATCTAAAACGAAAAATATCATTAAACATAAAGTATGAAATTATGTATATTATAGTTTGCCCATGCCTGTTCCAGAAGAAAAGAAAAAAAAATCATAATGCACGTTATGTGACACAACAGTCAACTGTTCCTACAGTACATTTCATGTTATGATGGGCTTATTCTCATGTTGGAAATTAAATACAAATATAAATCCTTCTAGCTTCAGACCATATGGTCAGCTGCAAGTAACAGATTTTATTTTGAATATATCAGTTCTCATATAATGTGAATGCTGAATTGTGCTTTGGTATATTTTATGATTGGTATATTTTATTCAAATGATGAACCTATCAGAGGTAGCTCACAGAAATTTGTGACCTTTTCTAAAAGTTCGATGATTTTAGAATGTTAATTAACAACCAAAAAAAAGTCTTAAATTGAGTGGAACATAACAGAATTATAGCAGCGCACAAGAAGTGAGGGGAGAAATGAACACATTGTCTATACATCCCTGTTCAGGCACCCTTGTCCACTCAGCTTGGTATTGTAACTAATTGCTGTGCCCCACCTGTGTGCTTTTGAGAAAGGGGAAGAAGTCTTCACACAGAATTTGCAGCTTAATTGGATATTTTTATGCCAAAGGCACACTAAAATTCCCTCTAGGCTTCTCTAATTAATCATATTCACTGTATTCACATTTTGTCTATTAAAAGCTTCAGATGTACTTATACATTCTCTGTAAGAGTCCATTCTTCTGACTCAAAACTGTTTATAATTAAGTTACCAGGAAACTGTAGCTTTTATCTTTGGGGAGGAAGAACAAGATGAATTTTGTAATTGGAGCCAGATAAAGTAAGTCAAATAAAAGACTGAAAGCAGCCCAGTTAACTATATTAAAGCGAGGGGGAATATTTTCTGGGGTAGCTAGGAGTGGGGGATGCATCTGCTTGAGTTGGGGATTCATCTGCTTTTATGTCAATTTGAGTGTTTTTATGATTCAGTGCCAAGAAACTACATTAGTTTTTCAGTCCTTGGATTGAAGGGAAGATTTTGCTGCTTTTACTGAGAAAGTAACACAGATCAATAATCCTGCAAGAAAAGTAAGGCATCAACTGGAATGGAAGCTCCCTAGTCAATATCTATTATGCAGCAGTAGCTGTAATTCAGCCTCATTTGAGGTGTTCATGTGCACGTACGTGTCTGTCAGTGTTTCCAATTCAAAGTTTTCCTCAGAATCACCCTGTTTTTTCTCACTTAGATTTTCTGCTCTGTGAATCATGTTGGACCAAATCAAATCGACTCTTGGGGTAACAGCTGTACTCTGAAACACAGCTGATTACCTTGTTCTGTGCTTTAGTGCTATGCAATAAAGACATTGCTGATTTTAGTGACTAGCACAACAAATATGGAGATCTTCAATCCCATCAGTCAGGCATAAAGGACATGCCTACATGCCTAGGCAGTCTGCTCTTGGTGTTCACTGTACTACTCTCTGTTGCAGGATCGCAACTTGAAAAGCTCTCAAGATTCATCACAGGAGAAAACTTGTTCCTAATCTTACTTGTCAGAACATCTGTAATCAGCAGTGCATCAGGGGAAAATGGAGCTGATGTGTTAGGTAGCTCAAGTGAGATCCCATATTACCATGATATAATTTCAGCTTCTGAAATCACAGATTTCACAAATAAAATACATTTACTTTGTTGACCCGAGCTCCCCATTTGTTCTGGTTCAGCCAGAGTCACATATTTATTATTGGATCCTGCCTTCTGCTGGGGGCTTGATAGGCATGGAAGCAATCCACATCAGCCAAGTATGTAAGTTAGCAACTATTTACTGAGCATCATGCTGATGAGTTGCTTAATATTAGTTGATTATGGAAAAATCAGGGAATTTTCATTTCTGAATTAATATTTTCTTGATGCACTCAACACTCAGTTATCTGGAGGGACAAAGAGTTGGTGAGTTCAGTTAAAAGCATTAATTATTCAGGGTATGTGTTACATTAAGCTACAGAAATATGCTAAGAGAATATAACTGAAGGGGAAAAGGAAAATTAATGTGAAGCACAAAGATTTTGAACAGGCACAAATTCAAAAAGTTAGATGGACAGCACAGCAACACTGCCAACACAGTTGTTTCTGACTGAAGCTAGTTCTTGTGGAGCCATCTTTGAGGCTCTTGGAACATACTGTTTGTTCACCTGCTAGACAACATGCTTCAGTGTTTGACTCACTGAATTTTGTCTGGTTTAAAAATTTTTATTGGCAGAAAGGACAGTTCACCAAATGTTACAGATATCTGCACACTTCCTTAAAGTTTTTCCTTTTTCTGAAAATTTTTGAACGTGCACAATCACGTTGTCTTCATTGATGGAGGAAAGAAGCATCTGGTGGTCTGCTGGTACTTATTGAACTTGTCTCTTTTAAGATTTACAGCAGTAATCTATTCAGTTCTTGAATATCTCTGAATAAGATCACCAGTTATTTTTTTTTTAACTTCAGAACTTCCCTCTGCTTCTAGAAAAAGAAATTCATGTTCCATTTATCAATGCTATTTCTGTCTTCCTGGTGCTCCTATAGGCATCATCAAATGCAGCTGGCCCAAAGGCAATGAGCAGATTTTTGACCACAGTTGTAACCATGCAGAAATTCTGCTCATCTCCCTGATGAGATGCCACTGAAGCACTGGGCTACTGTAGTTGTATGACCTGAGCACTCACCTTAGTTCAACAGGGGTTGGGCTGCTCACAAAGAATTTATTGAGGGACAATGCAGGGAGAGACAGACCCTGCTTTATCCTCTTGCCAACCCTGTCATACTTTGTACCTATGTCATGTTCTGAAAGAGAACATGATCACCCAGAGGAGTTAATGAGGGCTGCAAACCAGCCCTCTCCCCATCCAACAGCCCAGCTGGCTGCAGGATAGTAAGACTGAAAATGTCAGAGAACCCAACTCTCTCCCCATGATGTCATAATTTGACCCTCTCTTTTCCCATGTAAGGGAAAATATAATGCCTGAAGTTACTCATATGAATATATGCACAAACAGATGAAGAAAGTGGAAAGACTGCTTACATAATTTACTCTGTAAAGTGTCCTGTTCTGCTGCCTAACCTCTCTTTCTCTCTGAACCCATGTTCAAATGTTTCTGCACTTAAGAGAAACAATTTGAGGTGATAGAGCACACCCTGAGGACTAAGCCTAAAGCAGAACATCTCTCCCACTGGTTCCTTCTCCTGACCAAAGCAGTCAGCAAGACCCTGAGCTTTAGCCAGCTGCTCAGGTCAGTAAAGGGCAGCATGTTGCTGGAATGTATAAAAATTTCCTTTGTAGTGTTTCATAAGAAGAATAGTCTGCCTTAGCAGTCTGGTTTGGACATTATTAAGTGATAAAAATAAATTATTCTTTCATTAAACTTACATACTGTCTGTTTTAAGCTCTCAGTGTAACAGTGTTTAAATCATATCTGGAGTTGATATAGTATGCTTCTAATTAGACTTTACTGTAGAGTTGATCTGCAAAGTGCAGCAGGAGCAGAATTTGTCATAGTTTTCTCTAGAGAACAGAAGTAAATGTAATAGTTTTATTTGCAGTCCACAGTTGCAATGTGTCCAGATTGGCAAGGAAGAGCCTTCACTGTTTAAGCTTAGAAACCTTTTCTGTAGTCCAACATTTACGGTTAGTAAAGGTATTTCTCCTTTCAATACACCTCTTTAAATCACTAAATGTGATCTGATACCTCAGTGTGAAAGTTGGCCTTAGTCTATAGTGTCTGTTTGCTTCCCTCAGCCAATAAAAGGGCAAAATATTTTTTTAAAAAAGAACAGGAAATCCCTGTCCATTTCATTACACTAAGAAACATTATGGCATTTGGTTTCATAATTTGTCAAATGCTTTTCCTTACAGTTGCATGGGTCTCCAACTATCTGGAAATGATTGCAGCTGTTTGTTTTACCCTAGACATGCAATGATAACTGCTATTGGAACATATTCAATAAATAAAACCTGTGTTATAAATGTCACAACATTTCATCAGTATGCAGACCATAGATGATTAAAATATAATCCTATATCAGATGTAGCAATAAAATAAAATAAAATAAAATAAAATAAAATAAAATAAAATAAAATAAAATATCTTCCAAATTAGAAGCCTTTCCGTCTGAGGAGATGAGTGTATGGATTATTCTGTTTTACTGGTAGACATAATATTACCATTTTTCCTCTTGCTATCATAAGACTTTGGTTATAGGATACTCTTACTAAAGTGGTTCTTCTGAGATCATTTTCTTAAAAACACTAATAAAAAGGTTATTAATCTACAGCAGATACTTTCAGTCTTCATAAATAATATTAAAATTCTTACAAAGGTGGTTTGTTTAGTGGGGTTTAATACAGCTCTGAATCAATGCCTATTATTGTTCGTTAGCAGACTTTTATTAAAACTTCTGCTGTTTATAGGATGTGTAGAGAGAATTTATGATCTGAGAATAAAATTAATTGTTTCAATTTTGTTTTTAAGGATTAATGGCAGTGGCTATAATAATTCAGTGTTATCCTTTCATTTTTCTGAGTTTTAATGAAAAGCCTTGTAATTACCTAGTGCAAGCTTTTCTTTATTATGTAATATTTCATTTAACTCAAAACCAGTGTGTGCTTGAATGTGCAATGCACTCTTTCAGATAAGAGACCTGACTGAAAATATGCAAAATATATTCTCCCAGTTTAGCTTTTTTGGCAGGAAGATAAATAATTACATTTCTTTGGTTGTGTCACCCATAGGGTTGGTTCTTTTCTTTTGCGTATATCATCATTTTTGCCAGTATCCTAAAATAGGAGAGAAAAATACCTGCTGGTTTTGAAATCTGTTCTTAGGCGTCTTCACTGGAGCAGCTACCAGAGGAAAAAATTGAGCAGTTAAGCTGTGTTTTTCCTTTCAAATTTGTACATCTTCTCCCTGATGGCAGTGACTGGGTAGCAGAGCAGTAAGTTGGTGTGAGGTGGAGGTGCCTCCCCTGACTTCCTTTTTTCCAGTGCCAGACTAAGTTATTACAAAACACGTTCATAACATTTCCTTACCTATTTGAAATGGTAAGGAAAAACAAAAAGCACTACCCATGGAGTTAGGATATTTTTACTTCTCATCTGCCCTAGGTAAAACAGCAAGGTCCACCTACCATTCATTAAAAACACTAGGAGACTATTGAGGACAGAGACTGGTTTTTTATATCTCATCTAGCCTGCTTATGTCAAGTGCCAATCAGAGAGGCTGAATGAGGAAGGAGGACACTTGTGCAAGCAGATCATCTGTTCACAACAGGAGTGTGAGTCTCATTAATACACAAACTATGATACACGGTGACCCAGAGAAAATGAAAGAACTTAGGACTGAAAGGCATCTCAGTCAGGGGAAGGTGGAAAATTTCAAATTTCAGGGAATATGAACACATTAAAACCAGCATTTATCAAAGAGAGGAGTGGACTGAAATGTTACCTGAATATGAGGAATAATGGCTTTAATGTGTGAGTAACTGTGCACTGGAACACTACCCAGAGAGGTTGTGGAGTTTCATTCACTAGGGATATTCAAGAACAGTCTGGACACAGTCCTGTCTAATGTACTTTAGGATGACCCAACTTGAGCAGGAAGGCTGGATCAGATGACCCTTCTAACATGATTCATTCTGTGATTCTCTGTGTTCCTGTGATAAAAATATAGGAGGCAGAGATGGAATTTCAACAGCAGACATACCAAGCCTTAAGGTGAAGGGGGAAGAGGATGATTGTGAAATCGTTTTCCTTTTTGTTTTGAAAAAAAAAAAAAAGGAAAAAAAAAGGAAAAAAAAAAAAAAAAAAAAGGAAAAGAGGAGCAGGTTGTAATGGGTTGATGCTGTCTGTATTCCAGGCACTCAACAACAAAGCCTCTCTATCACTCCCCTCCACAGCTGGATGGAGGAGAGAAAATATAATGAAGGGTTCATGAGTTGAGATAAGGACAGGGAGAAATCACTCACCAAATATCATCATGGACTAAACAGGCTCAAATATGAATTGAATTTATTGCTAACAAAATCAGAGCACGACTGTGAAAAGTAAAATAAGACCTTTAAACTCTCTACCTTCCCTTCCATGCCTCCCTCCTTCCCAGCTCTACCTCCTACCCCAGCAGTGCAGGGGGATGGGGAACGGGGGTTATGGTCAGTTCACTGCCAGTGGCTTCTCCCTCTGCCTAGGGAGAGGAGTCATTTCCCTGCTGCACCATGGGGTGGACTCACACTGGAGAGGTTCATGGAGAACTGCTGCAGTGTGGGTCACTCTTCCACAGGGTGTGGTCCTTCAAAGACAGGCTGCTCCAGCATGGGCTCCTCTTTCCATGGGCCTTCCATGGGGTCACAGCCTTCTCTAGGCAGGCATCCACCTGCTCCGGCATTGGGCTCCTGCACAGGCTGCAGGTGGATTTCTGCATCCCCATGGAACTCCATGGGCTGCAGGGCTACAGCTGCTTCACCACGGTCTTTATCTCCAGCTGGAGGGGAATCTCAGCTCTGGTACCTGGAGCACCTCCTGCCCCTCCTTCTCCACCGGCCTTGTGTCTGCAGGTCTGCTTCTCTCACATTCTTTGACTCCTCTCTTCTGACTCTTCTATAATTGCAGAATAGCTCTTCCTCCTTCTTAGATCTGTTATCACCATTTCTAATTGGCCTGTGGCATGTCCGTCTGTTGGAGGTGCCAGGGATTCGCTCAGCTGGACATGGGGAAAGCTTCTGGCAGCTTCTCACAGAAGTCACCCCTGTAGCACCACTGCTACCAAAACTTGGCCATGCAAACCAAATGCACAAGTCTGCAGGGAAAGTAATTTGATTTTCTCCTTCCCTGCAAATCTATAACAGAGAAAATTAAAAAATGGCAGTGCGAATGTGGAGAGAAATGGGTAAACAATCATATTTGGTTTTTTTTCCATACCATAAGGGCTGGTTGGCAAAATCTCCTTAAAGCACACCAGATTCCTGTGTATGTGGAATTCTGGATTCAATTTTAAGTAACCATCCAATCTTCTTTTGATAGATTCCCATACTCCAAATTTTTATAGATTTTGAATTAATTAATTAATAAAATCCCTATTATTTTTCACTTTTGCCCCCCTGCCCCTCCGTATAGAGCTTTAAAAGGTGTCTATCCAGTGAATATAGGTGGCACAAAATCCATTGGACTCCAGGTGTGACTTTCAAAGGCTTCAATAAGTATTAGGTTAGAGTAGAAGGCCTTCTGTGATTAAGTTTATCACTGGCAAATTCACATCAGCAAAACGATATAATAATGTGCAAAGTATTATGCCATGTAAGAACACTTTACCTTGAAAACTAAGGAGATTTATTTGAAATAAACAACAGGAAATAAAACAAGGCATTTTGTAATACCATATTTGAAAACAATTTTTCGGGAAAGAAATAATTGCGTTTCAGAATTTATTAGAGTACATCAGTAAAAAAGTAATGAGTGCATCCACTTTTATGATTATGCTGAATTGTGTTATAAAATCTATCAGCAATACTAGAGATGATTGAAAAAAAATGTCTGGATACATGGTTTTAGTGTATTTTGCTGTCCTTGCTCTTCCATACCTATAAAATTTTCAATTTAGCAAAAAGAAAAGAATGTAAAAGAAATCATGGAGAACTAAGGCATTGCAAAGGAAATAGTCAAAATAGATTGGTAGCCAGCTACTCTATGGCAGGTTGGCATTTTTAGCATGCATCATAGGTAATTGTGAAACACAAAGGAAAAATAGCTATTAATAAACTCTTTCCAGCAGTTTTATACAGGACTTAACATTTTACAGTTCAGCTCCTGAGGATCAATATAGCTGTGATGACCACAAGTTATATATTACTTTTGAGACATATAGTGCTATAGGAAAATTTTACTCTGTAGTTAAAAGTTGTCCCTAAACCTTCATGAGCAGTAATGTCTTGATCAGCCTGTACTTTTGATCAAGTCTGTACTTTTTTTCCAACAGCTGCAGAGTCACAACTAAATGAGCATACTTAATGAATATATAGAGATGGCAAAATGCAATTACAACTAGACTTTGTTGATTATGTTAATAAGATGAAAGGAAATAATATAGACTGGCATATCTGAAGCATAAATTCTTTCCAGTACTTCAGGTATCCCTTTTGAAGAGCATTATTAGCTGAAATGTGAAGTTTATTCATAAAAAAACCCTCAAATGCATATTTCTAGAATTTAATGCTGTCAAGCATTTGGCTGAATACAATTATTTGGAAGAAATAGCTCTTTAGCGATCAACAGTATGATTCATTGATCTAGTGAGGTCAGTGAACAAGTGAACAAGTTGCAGAGAGATGTCATTCAACATTAGAGCAATATCTAGACTCCTAAGATCTTGAACATATTATGTATTCATATATCTTTGTGTGTGTCTTATTTTGTGTGCATATATACATTTATAATCTGTGTCTAAATCAGAAAAATAGTGTTTTAGCTTTCTTTCAACATTTCTGGCGTTAGTTTTACTTTTGATTGGGTCTTTGAATGCCTTGCACTTCAAATGTGAGTGGTTGCATCTCACAGGGACAGTCAGTGGAAATCACAGCTCTTGCTTAGAGTAGGCTTTGGACCTTTAAATCCTTAAGGTTAATTGCTGTTACCTCCTTAAAGAAAGGTAGATCATTTCCTGTCATTTGGTTCACTCTGGAAGCAATAGCATCGACTATATAAAATAAACCATATTAAATTGCTTCAGAAATGAAGTTTATACAGATTAAAGAGAACAAGCCAACTTTCTTGCTTCTAAGTTTAAACAGCAAGAAGAGGCCAAGACTACCTCAGGTGCTCTCAGGGATCTCTTTTAGGTTCCTGTTTCACATTTCTATCCACAGAAAATTCTTGTATAGTTCCTCTCATCCTTTTACCCACTCAAACTGTATCCATACCACTAAATAAAAAGGGCCCAGGAAATAAATTTATGCATGACATCTTTGGCAGGTGGAAAGGGAGACTAATCTAAAGGGAATCTTTGTGTCTTTCTGTTAAGTGCTTTCACATTAAGAACAGAGACTGTGCTCCGCAGAAAATGTAGGTTTGTCTCCAGCCTTCAGAAAAACAATCATATTATTTCCTGTTGAAGCACTATCTTGGCTTCATATGGTTGTCTTTTTTTACATTAACTTAGAAGAATCTGTGAGGAAACATCCTTGTTGGGCAGTCACACTGCTTTATGAAGGAAATGGTAAAAATTCCCAGGATTCGTGCTGAGTAAGCAAACTTCAGAAGTAGCAGAGTGGTGTGTTTGCCCAGGGGCAGTTCTAACTAGCCACCCAGTGTTCTCAGTGCTTGGGCTGGTGCTCTGTGCAGCACTGCTCCGTGATGTACACTGGAGGTATTTTTTTGGTCACATCAACAAAGTAATTTGCTTGCTTTCCTGATTCCACTGGTTCCATTTAATTTGGGAAAGTCTAGTCAACCTGACCCGTCCATAAATTGAATATATAAAAAACCCTTTAAAGGTCATATACAATACTTGTGACATTATTACAGGCTGACATTCTCATACTAACTGTATCGTGTCACATACCAGAATCCTTGCACTTGTGGTGCTCTGATACATCAGAAATGAGATGTGTTTGCCCTACCAAGAACTATTTGCAAAGTCAGCATGAAACAAGAGATTCACTTCATTTGCTGCATTAAATACTTACGTAGTAAGGCCTCCATGTCAACAAATAGCAGTTCACAGTTCAGTATTTGGACACATAAAAACTGATTTTTTCCTAGCTGAGAAGCTATTTTTTCGTTTGAAGTGACCCTGTTCATTTTTCCCAAAGAGTGAATGAAATAAACAAAGTCTGACATGATAATCCTTCCATATCCACTAAATTCCCTAAGGTAACTCTGAGATTATTACATTTAATGCAAAAAAAAGCAGTTTTCACAAGTTTCAACAGCAAGTCACAATTTCATCAGTTCATAATCAATAAAGTACAGGTGTTTGCAGATATATATATTGTTTTGCAGTTTTGAAACCGTGAAATATGAGTACTAGGTATTTTTTATACCTATATGTTTTGTACTTCATATGTATTATGATTATCAGTGCAACTTTAAAATACTGTCTTTTGAAAGGTTGACATGGATTTTCAAGAACCCTAAATACAATCTGAATACATTTAATATTTTTTTTACTCCTATGGTTTGTGAAGTTTGTTTTATTTTTGTAATTTATCATTCTTTACTCTGAGTGCTTCCAATAGTGTTTTTTTAACTCTGCAGTGAGATCCTGTGGTGCCAATGTAGACATCTTTTTATATCAGTGCGCCTCCACTGAGAAGTATCTTCAGGCCTTATTGCAAGGCAGGGCCTCCTTTATTTATTGTTTGGAAAAAATGGGTTTTGTGTGTGCATCAAATTGATTTTGAGTATTTGCACAGTAGGTGTTTGAAGCTTTTGAAGCAAAATCCCTATTGTAATGAAAGTTTTACACAGATGTGGAATGAAGATTTAAAGTTCTAGTAGGGTTACTGTTACTAATAGTTTAGTTCTTTTTATATAATAATTTTATTTCTTATAATATCATAAGTCCTGTCCAACTATTTTGCCTTTTTTATTCTATTTTTTAAAGACACAAATGCACTGTTAGTATGTAACATATGAAGGCTCCGGGCACCACCAAGTTCTTAAAATTGTTGGGCTGTGATCTGCCAGCAAAATACCTGTGCAGCTCCAAATGTTGAGAAATGGTGTGTTCCAAAGTGCTCTCAAGGAAGCACTTCATAAAATAGAGAGTGAAAGTTACAGGGAGGAGTGAGCACACTATTGGATCTGCTCAGCTTCATATATCTGAGGCAGCTCATAATCACTGCTGCCAAAAACCTGCTCTGGGAACTCTCAGCACAGCAGATAGAGGTGGAAGCAGCACAAGAGGCTATATTAGCTGGGATCTGGTCTGTCTTTGAAAAAGAGTTTTCTGACAGTTTGGACTGCTGTGAGGCAGTGCCAGCTTGCTTTCCTTTCTGGTGCCCCACTAAGTTCTGATAGGTTTGAGATACTCCTGTAAAATGCTTACATCAAAGTACAGCAGCCTTTTTCTATACAATAGTGCTGTCAAAAAGCATTCACCTATTAATTTTATTTGAAGTGCTTCCTCACAACAGATGTTTTTAAGACAGCTTTGTTTATTTGTTTTCCCAATTCAGAATAAAATTTGGATATAAGAAACAAAAATTTTCATGTTTCTCAGAGTTATCAGTGTTCTAAAATGGTTCCTTGCACAAGTGGTGCTCTTCACAAATCTGTGTATCAAATTTGTCTTTCCTTTAAAAACTTTTTGAGTTGTCAGCCTCTTATAAGGTTGTAGACTTTGCTCAGTTCTAGTAATCCTTACAGGAAATGGACCATGTTTATTGTCTTTGGTGTCCACTGTTCCTTTTTTTCTTTTCTTTCAAGATGTATTGCCAACTGTTGCTTTCCAAATTATTTTTTATATATTCTCTAACTGCTCTCAAAAGCATTAAGCAAGATAGGTTTGAAATGCAGTTATCTTACCATCAAATATTCCTCTTTTCTATTAATTGCAGCCCCTGAGCCCATTTTTACTCACCGTCAATTACCCATTATCCTGCTAATCTGGAGTAATGGCATGGTGGCAAAGCAGAAACGTAGAAAGAGAAAGCAATTACGTTCTAAGAATTCACCGTGCCCTTATGTGAAGAATGAAAACTCCAGGACACTTTTGATGGTGGAATACAGTGAGCTGGGCCAAGGTTGCCCAACACAGTCATGCTCTATAAACACCTAGAGCAAAACCCGTCAGGCCACATGTCGTGGTTTGACCCCAGATGGCAGCTGAGCTGGCTTTTGGTGCTGGTGGGGTGGTGTGAGAAAGCAAAGGCCTCGTCTCTGCCTAAGTGCTGCTCAACAATAACAAAAACATCCCTGAATTGCCAGGACTGTTTCCAGCGTAAATCCAAAACACGGTGCTATGCTAGCTACTATGAAAAAAATTAACTCTACCCAGCCAACCCCAGCACATCATGATAATGTATCTCATAATCCCAGCTGGATATGAGCTGGCCTATTCAGATGTCATGGTGCCATATCCCTCAAGTGTATTAAATATTGTGTTTATCTAAATATAATACTTGAAGATAAATCCAACCTCCAAGTACGAGTGAATATATCACAAGAAGGCAATAAATGATTTATTTCTGTTATTTTTAGAACCAAATTTTGTGTCATCTTATGACATTGGGAACTTTACCTACTTCTTCTTCCGGGAAAACGCAGTGGAACATGACTGTGGGAAAACAGTTTTCTCTCGTGCTGCTCGGGTGTGCAAAAATGATATTGGTGGCAAGTTTGTGCTGGAGGATACCTGGACTACCTTCATGAAAGCTCGTCTGAACTGCTCTCGCCCTGGAGAAATTCCATTTTACTATAATGAACTTCAGAGTACTTTCTTCCTGCCAGAACTGGACTTGATCTATGGGATTTTTACCACTAATGTGTAAGTAAATTGAATTATATATTTTATTTTCTTGTTGTTTGTGACAACAAAATGTATATATTCTGAGCTACTCTCTTCTGCATATGCTAAGTAAACACCATAAATTCAAACTATTGTTTTGCCCAATCTACTCTTTTCTGTGAACAAGTATCAGTTCCAAATGTTTCCCATATGAATTGTTGAAAACACGAGAGAAGGAATAAATTCTTAATATTTCCTTACTGCAGAGAGCCAGTTTTGTTTAAGACTATTTTGTCATATTCTTCACTTAGTGTTAGTAGTTAATTTTTATGTTTACTATTGTAATACATAAATGCATTATGTATTTAGGTAATAAATAATTTATAATTTTAATGTGACATGATCATGAATTTGATATGATGGAATTTGACCATGTCATAAAGAACTCATCTTACCCAAAACAGCACAAGAGGTGCTCTTATGTATTTTAATTTAGTCCTAACATATCCTTATGTGAGTTTGGAGATGAAACCAAGAATTTAACCTAATTTTAAGTGAACCTGTTATATCAATAGGGTAAAATTAAAGAAAAAAATAAAAGTAAATTTGGTTTTAAAAATTCAAATTTGTTGAATATTAGCAAGTTGGATGGACATAATGACTTTATTGGACCTTAATTCTTTTTTTAGTATACTTTAATGTACTTGTGGAGGTAAAAATTTGAAACATTTCTCTATCAGCCAAACCTGTACCTTTTATATGTGGTTGACTATCAAGTCCACTCTAGCCACAGCTTCATGAAAAAGCTGATTTTTTTTCTTTCAGATTATCAAAAAAATCTATAAACATGAGTTTCATGTCCTAGTAGGACTTCATGAAATTAAAGAAAAAATTGGTACACTGTTAATAATATTAGTGAGATGCATTTAGTGATATAAACAAGGATTTATCAGCTCCAATGGTGATTAATTCTGCAGAAGTTGTAAGCATGGAACTTCAAGTTTTGGGTTTCCTTTGAAATAAGAGAGAAAAGCGTAAGAGAACAAATATTGCTCTTTTGTCCTGATATTTAATCCACGTATCCTAACTCTTTTTTTGGTTGTTGGGGTTTTTTTCCCATCTTAATGGAGTTTCTATAGTGTGTTTTCTTAAGTGTAAATTCCAGGCTAAGCTTAAAAAAAAAAAAGGGGAATAAAAAAAAGAGCGAAGAATGCTGTGTGGATCAATTGCCAGCAGTTTTAGCTGCAACAGGAAATCCGTGCAATTGACACCTTCACTATCTATTGTATTATCTCAAAATAAGGAAAACAACAATGCAGCTTAACATATTAGGAGCTTTCATATTTATTAGATTACATTCTTTACAATATACAGAATTACTTTATTGCCTTGTATATCACATTTTATAGGCAAACTCAGGAAATCGTGAGTTTTGCCCAGCTGCCATTTATTGATGTTTATTTTTTTAACATGATATCTTGTAAGCAGTCCAAGTTCTTTTCTCTTGATGGGTTTCTGCAACTTGCATTCTTATTGCTGTACAACATCTTTTGGAAGACAGGATTTTTGTGGACGTGCATTGTCCAGGGATTTTGTAGGATCTAGAGAAACCACACATTGGAAATCCTGATGTCATTCAGTTATTTGTTGTATGGAGAAACTTTACTAAACCCTGAGAATAATATCATCCTGAACTTTGAATCTAGAAAAGAGATGTCCCTAATGCATGTGATTATATGTGGAAGTGTAACAGTATGGTATTAGACCAGCAGCAGAAAGTAGGAAGTTCTGAGTTTTTCCCCACACCAGCTTCGTGTTAAGGCCGACAAATATTTTGAATGCAATGACTATGATAAATCAGCTCATCGTATATTATTTTCTTAAGATATCATCTCCTGGCTGATCATATCTGCTTCATTAATTACTTGAAGGATTGAACAGTTATTGCCTTTTTTATTTGCTTTTCAGCAATTTGATTTCTTACTGTTATTACATAGATTAATATATTTATTTCTTTTGCAGGAACAGCATAGCAGCGTCAGCAGTTTGTGTTTTCAATCTGAGTGCCATAACTCAGGCCTTTAATGGACCTTTCAAATACCAGGAGAACTCTCGCTCTGCTTGGCTTCCATATCCCAATCCTAACCCTAATTTTCAGGTATGGATACGTGGGAGAAGGACAATATTTTATGTGAGCTTTCCTCAAAGTACTGGATGGTTCATAAATTGTAAATCCAGTTTTGCACTGTTGTAGGCTAAGACCTTAAAAAAGTGCTTAGGAGAGCCCCTTATTTCAAAATATTTAATTTTAGTTTTATATTTCCACAAAATAATTTGGGTTGAAAAACAGATGTACATTGAAAGGTAGGAGAAAAAAGGCTTAACTTTAATCTTCTGTCAAAATAAAGCATTATAGTTATCTTTCAAGGTGACATTAACTCCTGTCTGAAGTATGATCAAACTGCTATTCTCTTTTACATTGTATTTCTGCTATTAGGACTTAAAAAATGAAACAGGCAGAAAAAAGAAAGTGAGAGGGAGGTGGTAAAGGAGGTGTGGTCAGAATTTTATTTATTTTCATGTGCAAGGTGGTCCACACTCCTTGAAGTGTCAGATTAAAAGAATTTGTGATGTGTTCTGCCCCTCATTTGAACCTCAGAGAGTGTAATAATCTGCAGCTGGCTGACAGTGTAAAACCAGTTAGTCCAAAGTGGGTTATTTAGAGGAATTCTACAAAAAGAAAAGGGTATTTCAGTAAGCAAATATGCATTGTTTTCTTCTTTTGCATAGTCACCATTCCTATTAGGACAATTTTAATGAGTGTGCTTCTTGGAAGGGAAATGGAAGGAAAAGCAGCATTAATGTAGTGATTAGCAACAATAGCTTTTCATCAAGGTATTTAAGTGTAGTCACCTCTATCCACCTTTCACCCTCCCTTAATCTCAATGCAATTTCACTTCTGCTCCTGGAACAGCCATCCCTAGCTTGTAAGTCATAAAATCTTTGCTAGCATGAAAAAGAATCACCCATTGGGGATTGTAGGTAGTTTTTAATTACTTCCTGATCTATGCAAATGAAGGGAAATAAAGCATAGGTTACAGGCTAGAGCCATGTGATCTTTCCTAAGAAGTATGTTTGTCATCAGCCAAGTGACAAGACTCAAAGTACACCAGAAACCTGCAGAAGCAGGCTCTATTTGTATATAGCTTTCCACCTCTTCTAGAAATACTTGTCAAAATCATGATAGAAGAGGGTCTAAGAGAGGCTAAATTTTTGAAGGAGAAGGCCTGAAAAAATGCTTGTATCTTACCACATTTCTGACTAGGTAAGCACTTCTAATAAAACTTACTAAACTCTCCCTACAAACCTTGCATTAGTGTGGTGTTAATTATTGTGAGAGCAGCCCATACTGAATGGTACTTACAAAGAAAGATGACAGCCTGATGGCTGTGTAAAAACAGTTTAAGTCTCTGCTGTACTGTTAGTGCACGCCTCCAATTCCCAGCAAGACAGGTGTTGAAATTTATTTCTTAGATGGCCTGGCTGATTTTAATACAGCTGGTACTTCATCCAATTTACAAGAACAGTGACAACAGTTGTATCATATCTCGCTGAGCCACAAACAGCTTTGAAGGCAGAACTAGTGATAAGAGCTGTAATGTGGCCTTTTTCAGCACAATATTGAAGGCAATTGATGTCAACTGATCTCTAGGTAGCTCTAGTGATGTCCAACTTCTCTTTTTTTTGCTGATGCTGCTTTTTATTCTCTTGAATAACTTTCTGCTACATTTCTGGCTCAATAACTGCAGCAGTGATGCATACTAGAAACTAGTCTAATACTTAGACCTTTAACCATTTTTTGTGACTTGACTTTGTGACTTTAGAGTACATGCCTTACATGGATGAGATATATTCATTAATTGAGCCATTGGTTTCCTTCCAAGAAAGGACTTTTCTTTTGTAGAGTCCTTATGATAAAGGATCAGTTCTGCTTGTGTAGTCCCAGAAATAGATTTATCCTCTGAGTACTCACCTACTCAGCAGCAACAGAGAGAAGTATGTGATTTGAAGGAAGACTACTACTATATAGATATAGTTACATCAGACATTTCTGAGGCTGGATTATATTACTGAAATATTTTCCGTTTTAGAATACTATTGGAGCACCAGTTTTGAGGAACATTTTTTTCTTCAGAGATCTTTGCTTTTCTCTTTAAACAGGGCAATGTCTATCATAAAACCAAGGACAATTTGCATTTCGGTGTACTATGAGTATTCAGCTGGAATTTTTCCTGCTTGATAGATCCAGAGAACTTTGTCTTTGGCGTGGTTCATTTTTTTCACTGGTCTGACATACAGAGTCTGTTTCCTGCCAGTTGCTAATTTATCATTCTACATCAACTGATTTCCCATTATGAAATAATGTGTTTGACTTTTTTAGCATTTGTGGATTTGGAACTCAATTTTGGATTGAAAACATGGTAATAATAATAATAAAAAAAAACTGGTATGGTTTTGCACACTATTATTTTGCTCATGCTGTAATTCATGGCATAATTTATAACATAGTAAAGCAGAATGAAAATGGTGACTTAGTTATGCCTTTCACGTCACCCAAACATTTGATAAATGTCGTGAAGTAGTGCTTTATTTCTCTGATGCAATTATGCCTGAGTAAACACGTGAATGTTTGTATATTCCCATGCATTAAGAAGCTTTCTCTTTTGTGTCCTCAGTTGAACATGAATATGTTAAAATTAGCTCCTACTTATTTTGCTTTGTATATTTGTGTTTGAAACTGGTCCATGCAGCTAGTGGAGGTTTTCCTGTAAGAAAAAAGAGTACAGTTTTCAGATTTAAAATATACTTTAAAGCAAAAAAAATCTTTGCTGTGGATAATATTTAATAGAGCTCCGCACTGTCCATTTTTGCTACTTAAGATGGAGTCCTTAGAAGCTTCTAGAACTGTATGTTTTATTTTCAACCGGGGTTCATTTCAGATCCTGGCTGTGGTAGGGCATGCAGTTTCATTTGAAAATTTGTTGTGTCTTTAGCACTGAGATCTGTGAAAATTATAAAGAAAACTAGTCAGAAAATAATTTGGGGTTTTTTTGAATAGTAGTTTTTCTCCTTCTTGCTCTGTGAATGTAGGATATAGCAAAATATTTCCATAATCCACCTTTGCTGGTCAATCTGGTACTCTTCCATATTGTTCAGAATTAGGGAGCTTCCATAGTACTGCCTCAGGAAAACTGAGTTTCCTGAGTGCTTGGACAGTCTGGTTAGCATCAAAATCAGACCTGAAAATTGAATTCCACTTTGTCATTACAAGATATGCTCTTGCTTTTATTTTCTTGTGCTATAAATCAGAGAGTAAATCTATTGTTGTTGTCGGCACATAGTCATGCTACTTTTCTGTCTTTACAGTGTGGCACCATGGACCAGGGTTTGTATGTAAATCTGACTGAGAGAAATCTTCAAGATGCACAAAAATTCTTCTTAATGCATGAGGTTGTTCAACCAGTTATTCCAATTCCTTACTTCATGGAAGACAACAGCCGATTTTCCCATGTGGTTGTGGATGTTGTGCAGGGCAAGGACATGCTTTTCCATATCATCTATCTTGCCACAGGTATGAATCTTCATTGCTGTGATAACTGCAAGAGTTTATGAGGTCTTTGAGTTTTAAAGTTCTGTTAATCACTTATGAAATATGGGTACAGCACCTTGAACATCAGCTTTTCCTCTTTGACACAATCACCTGTATATCTTCTACATTTTCTGAATAGATTAATTTGGCCGTTGCAATGTCTTTTATGTTATTTTGTGAACTCCAATTTTGGTGTTTGTTTCCTATTCTTCTTTGAAGCTGTGAAGCTTGTGTGCTCTTGAGGTAATAACCTCAAAAATGGAAATTTTGCAAAGGAACTTTCCAATTTTCACTGTCTTTTGTTCTTTTGATTAGTTAAGGGTACAAATTTAAGAGCCCAAGATAAGATTGTTTAGGACCCTCTGGCAGAGAAGTAATTTCATAAATAGCAAATATAGCTACTGCTATTTCTATTTCTGAATTTTGTATCACATGTATTTTATTAACTTGCCCTTCATCTCATTTTTAAGACATTAATTATGCAGTTTTATGCCCTGTCTTATTATTTACCCATTTATATGTAAGCACAGCAATGAAAGAAAAACAGCCCTCCATGTTATATTGCCTTGGTTAGAGCTATTGCCTCTTGGCTTAAAATCATCTTAATCATCTTAAAAATAGTGAGGGTGTTGGAGAACTGTTTTTGCAGAACAAGGATGTCCCCAGCTGAGTCTGAAATACTAGATTGGATTACTGTTTTTAAAGCCTCATGGTATAAAACTTAAGAAAGTTTTTAAATACTTGGGCCTATGCACATTCGTAGGGAATAGCTCATCAAAGCTAAAGTTTGTAATGATCAGTTGTCTCATTGTGTTCCTTGAAATCTGGGCAGTAATGTGCTCCATGAAAGCTGGGCAGTAACAGGAAAGCTTTTGATAGGTTAAAACTATCCTTGGATTTGGCCAGTTGTAGTCAAAACAGCCTGCTGGTTGGCAAATCAGTGCATTTTAAGTGAAATCGTGTTAATACTAAGGCCTCCTGGAATTTGTATTTCAGGCCAAACCTGAATTGCTGAAAAATGCACAGATTTGGTTTTATATGAAGAAACTATCACTGCACTGTGGGATATTTACATTATTTACAGTCTTGGAAGCACCAAGAATAATGACTTTTGTCATAATTCTGATAGTCTTCAGGTTTCAGTTTCCCTTGGTGTGTTACCTTTTACATTCGAGTCAGGAAATGAGGATCTAAGATTTTACACTTCATGGTTCATTAATATATTGTGTTCAGGAGTGATTCAGTGTTCTCTTTGTGCTGCTAAAAAAAAATATTGCTCCTATGCTCCTTGTGATGTATGCTTGCCTTTCACTTTCATTCTTCTCTGTATGCGTGGTTTTGATCATTCATGGAAGCAGGGTACTTAGCTGGATCTTTAGTCTCAATTCAGCACATGCTTTCTTGCACATGGACAGTGTATGTTTTATAAGTGTGAGAAAGCATCTGGTAAAATCACCATTCTATTCTTGCAATTTTCTTGATGTAGTCAGTTCTATTTCACATGTATTTCACTGAATCACAGTGGATTTACCCAGTTGAGTGTAAGTAAGTGTTAAAACTTATTTTCTAAGAAATGTTAGTACTCACTTATGGTAGAATTTGAAATTACCACACATGTTTATATACAAATACCATGGGTACAGGACATAAGTGTAGTTTAAAAATCCCAAGATGTACCAAATTACACAGTGTAATTTATTTATATATTAAATTATATCACGATTGTAGGAGAAAGGTGGTACTTTGCCTTCTTTGGGATGAAGATCATAATTTTAATTTCATTATATGGTTGATTGTGCAGCATCTTATTTCTCATGAGCCTTTGCTTATGTAGAAACTGTGGAGTAGTTAGTTTGAGTTTTCATCATAAACTGAATATGGTAAGAGATTGCTGAATAAAATGCCACTATTTCTGGAAACAACAGAAACTAAAAGGCAGTGGCCTTAACTTTGAAAATAAACAATAATTTCGGAAGCAACTCAAGTTTAAGGCTTTTGAATTTCCCCAGTGTCCAGCTTTACTCTCAGATAAAATTTCCTCTACCCCAAGTTCCTAGCATCATAGGGCACATGTATGTTTGGGAGAGATGAAATACTGGGCTGACAGTCTGAGAAATGTTGTTATAACTTTCCTGATTTAATTTATTTGCATTATTAAAAGTGGTGGTAAATTTAATTTGGAATTAAATTTTTACCACAATGCTCCATCTTTGAAAAAGAAACAAAGGAATAAAAGCTGACAAGCAGAAAAGGCCCTGGGCGTGCTGGTCAACGGCAACGCAACATGAGTCAGCACGAGCCCAGGTGGACAAGAATGCAAATGGCATCCTGGCCCGTGTCAGAAATGGTGTGGCCAGCAGGAGCAGGGTGTGATCTTCATCCTGTACTCAACAATTGATATGGCTGCACCTTGAAACCTGTGTTCAGGCCCTCCACTACAAGAAGGACTTTGAGGGGCTGGAGGCTGTCCATCAAAGGACAGTGGAGCTGGTGAAGGGTCTAGAGCACAAGTCTTGTGAGAAGTGGCTGAGGGAGCTGGGAGTGTTTATCCTGAAGAAAGGAGGCTCAGGGGTAATGTTATCACTCTCTACAATGGCCTGAAAAGAGGTCGTAGTCAGCTTGGAGTCTGTCTCTTCTCACGAGTAACAAGCAATAGCACCTAAGGAAACTGCCTCCAGTTTTGCCAGAGGAGATTTAGATTGGATATTGGGGGAAAATTCTTCATTGAAACAGTATTCAGGCATTAGAACAGGCTGCTCAGGGAAGTGGTGGACTCACCATCCATGAAGGTATTTGAAAGACATGTAGATGTGTGTCGCTGTGGTGAATAACACATGACACGGACTCCTTGTGGAATTTCTCCAAAACTCTTGAAGAAGAAATTAATCTGGCTCTGTTTATTCAAGCAATGACTCCCCTTTTTTACATTATCAACAGGCCACTGTGATCGGTGAACAAGCAACAGAACTCTTCACCCACATTGGCCAAACCAGAGGGACATCAAAAGTCCATCCCACAGAAAGAATTCCGAACAGAAGTATTGTTACAGAAACAAAAAACTGATATTTATGTTCAAGCTGTGGGAACAAGCTTCAGAAACCCAAAACATTAGGAAAAAACAGAGCTTTAGAAACTGAGAAACTGCAGGCCTGAAAGACCCAGACTACAGTTGTGGGCCTTAGGGACATGGTTTAGTGGTGGATTTGTCGGTGCTAGGTTAACAATCAGACTTGATGATCTTGAAGGTCTTATCCAAGCTGAACAGTTCTGTGGTTCCATGACCTCGGGGAGCAACAGTCTAGTGGGCATTCAGTCCCTGGGAAAGTCAAGGAGCACACCTCCTTGGAACAGGCTTTTTTGGGCACATGATGGAGAAAAAGGTAATTTTGACCATTCAGCATGGATAACTCAAGGGTTAAGCTCATCTGAAAATCTGATGGTGGTAAAATATCTGGATTTGTGCATGAGAGAAAGTAGTATCTCAACTTCAGCAAGAATTTTGTCATGGTCTCCCACAATATTCATATATCCGAATTAGGACAGAGGGTCTATATGGGTGGGCGGCTGGATCTATAAAACCTGCTAGGATGTCAGGCTCAGAGGGTAGTTTTAATGCGACGTATAAAAATGATAAGGAGAAAAGTACTGTCCTATTCAACATTTTTTAACCTATGATCTGGAGGAGGACAAGGGACACACTCTATCATGTGTGCGGGATACCAGTACTTAGGCTGGAGGATGTGCCATCCAAAGGACTTAGGGGTGCTGAAGGGATGCCATTGCTGCAAAGACAGCCAATAGCATTTGGGCTATATTTTCAGGAACATAACCAGGAGATCAAGGGAGGAGGTTGTTCCTGAGTTTTGGCTTCCCCCAGTACAAGAAGGCCATGGATAAAATGGAAAAAAATCAGTTGAGGGCCACCTTCTGTTGGAGGCTGGGTCACCACGCCCTAGGAAGGGGATCTTAGGGATCTGGCCTTGTTCATCCTTGAGGAGAAAAGGGAGCGTCCTTTGTGGGGAGCAGCATGCTGGTAGCTGTTAGATTTACTAAAATGTATATTTGTGTTTTTTCTTTTTCTCTCTTTTCTCTGTCTCTGTTTTGGCTTTCTGTTTTCCCCCAGCCCTGCATCTGAAGAAGAGGTCGAGTCGTCTGTTTCCTCGTTCTCAGGAATTTGTTTATTCTTTGCTTATCTCATATTCGTTCCCTGGCCTGCCACAGCTTCTCTGCAGGCCAGTGCTCTCCTCTTTGGTCTGTCTGTCCTAGTCATCTGTCCGCCCTTGGGAGGGCACTATCTTTTATACTGAAAATTACGTGTACTTTATTTATAACAATTCTCCAATATCTATCCACTATGTTGTACAGTGTACTTTTGTTCCAAACCAATCCAAATGTGCCACACCACCACAGAAGATGGAGAACAAGAGGATGAAGAAGAAGCTCAGGGACACACCTCATTTCCTCCATCTTTGCCCCCTGATCTCACATCTAAAATCCACAAATTCTACTTTTTCACCATGTGACATACTAATTATCATTCTATCTAAGTTCTTGTGACTTATAAATTTTCCCAGGATAGTCAGAAGGATTTCCTGGTTTCCCACAGGTAGCATCTCATTAATACCTACAGGGACTTTACATGGAGAATGGTGACATGCTTTTCACACTGGTGCATGGTGGGAAAACAACAGACAACATGCAGAGAATTTCAGCCTGGATATAAAGAAAAACTTGCTAACTTCTAGGACAGTCAAACAACAGGTTGTGCAGTCTCCATTCTTGGGGTTTTTTGAGACCAGACAGCAACACAGTCTGTTATAGCTAGCTGTCTTTTGAGCAGAAGGTTTTACTTGAGACCTTCTGATCTCCTTTCCAACCTAAATTATCCTGTACTTATAGTATG
This sequence comes from Sitta carolinensis, assembly GCA_032173965.1. Classification (NCBI taxonomy): domain Eukaryota; kingdom Metazoa; phylum Chordata; class Aves; order Passeriformes; family Sittidae; genus Sitta; species Sitta carolinensis. The sequence continues at coordinate 81,626,642 of CM063284.1, forward strand.
CCAGTATCATGTCAAATTAGTTGAGCTAAATTGCATTTTTATTCAGCGCTGTAATAATAGATATCATTGTACTTTCTGCTGCCCAAAGGAAAGTGCATTCAGCTCTGGCGTAAGTTCTGTCAGTAAGCAATTTGCACTTAGCAGTGAAAAGCAGGATGGACCCAAACCATGCTGTGAGAGATATATGCCACATAACTTTTGTAGTTTAAATTCATTCCAATGTTCTGCAAAAATTGTCTTTTAAAATTCACAGATTTTCATTGGAAAAGTAGGCATAGAGATTGGATTTAATAAAAATTAATGTTCTGCTGTCTATGTTACTCAAAGCAAAAATCCCATTTTTTTAAACAGATGGCCAATAGTTAAGAGAAAGTTCTTTCTCTCACCCAGTCACCCTGTTGTTAGAATACAAATATTACAGGGGAGAATAACCCTGGGAGTATAAAAGTACAATCTAATTTCATTAAACTTTAAATAGATGTAGTATTACTTTAGGAGAGACTGGGAGTAAGCAAACAAATGCATTAAACTGCCGAGTCAACAGTCTTCATTTCCTAAACCTTTGCTAAGTCATCATTCTGCTAGGAGATTTTGATGGGCTAGGGCTTAGCAGCTACTGGTTATATAAAAAAATATACTTTGGTACTTTGGAGAAACATCTTAATCTTTCACTGTACTGACTTCTAATACAGAATGAAGTGATATATCAATTCCTGCACATTTTGTGCTGATGGCTTTGGGCAGGAAGAAATCCCTGGAACTATTTTCCATGATTTAAAAAGGAAGCTCAAGGAAAGCATGCACGGATGTTCTGAACTAAAAATCATCTATAACAATACATGAAACGTAGAGCAAGCTTTAGAAACACTAAATATTTTTAAAGCTCTTTAAGTTTGAAAGGATTCTTTCTTTGTAAAAAAAAAATAAATCCAATCCATATGTCATAGTTTGTTTCCCTCCCTTTTGTCCCTTCTCCCCTCTCTTCATATTTCTTTCCTCCATTTTACCTCTTTCCTACACTATAAGTGCCTTGGTGTCCCGTGGCTTAAAGTGTTTCTGATATGTTTTTTTCAAAATAGGATGCTACAGCAAGAGTAGGTAGCCCTTATTCAGAGGACTGTTTCAAAATGTATTTATTTACTCAAATGAATAAAAGAATTATTAGATATAGTGCCTAGTTTGAGGGCATTATGAACATATAATAAACTTGAGAGTTCAGAAAAGGTTATACTTGCACTGTCTGGTGAAAATCTTTAAAGGTATGCTTAAAAACTGCTTGGTGAAAAACTCCCATTTTTTTTCTGTATTTCAATCCCATTGGACAGAGAATGTCCCCTCTGTATCCTGAGTAGAAATGGTATATGCTTAGTGATAGATCTTAGTTACTGGGATTTATAGTACAGCACTGATGAAATTGGGTATGCCTGACCTAGAAAGAAAGTATGAAACTTGAAGAAAGATATATTGTTGGCTACATTGCATGTCTCTAAAGAGTGGATTGTTCACTGAAGTGAACCATAGTTTTTATGCCGTAAGTCCAGGTTTTATCTGAGGCTTAAAGGTCACTGGAGAATGTTACAATAGGTTTCTAAGGAATGCTAAAAATCGCACATAGCAATGCAGAGAATATTAATAAAAATAATTCTGATGAAACACATACAAGTAGAGGGTTTCATGGAGAAATTTCAAAATATGTTTTTGGAAAATGCAGATGGAATTTTCTTACATTTTCCTTTAGAAGGGTTGAAACAGGTAGTAAATCTCCACAAATGTAAAATTTTTTTCTCATGCAGCCCTGAAACTCTAGATTATACAGAAACTAGTCCCAACCTAATGAAGAGATTTGGAAGTTTGCTTGAAACTCTGTTTGGGAATGCCATCATAACAGTTTGTATTTCTTCTGTTTGTCTTGCTAGATGGGAGTAAACTAATGCAAAGTACTTCCTGATTTGATTCCTCTGTGTTTTTTATTATAGTTCTATCTTGTACATTTTGATTTGTAATCAGTGCACTACATTTTTTTCTAGGAAACAACACAAAGTCTTAGCAAAAAAAAAGTGTGTGTTGTTACTTAAAAGTCTCTGATGAAATATTGCCATTTTCTTGCCAGACTACAGCTTCTGATCAAAGTGTGCAGCTTTCACAATTTAATATGCATGGTGTCAGAATATATGTAGTATCCTGTGCATTTGCCAACCTGAAAGTTATAAGCAAAAATATGTGCTTATATATTTTTCATACATGGTGAAGAGAGCAATAAAGCTTAAGTTGGCTGCATTTTTTTCCAATTTGGTGCTATTCCTAACTGCATACTTTTAAGTGCATTGAGGTTCTTGGAAGTAATCTGTAGAAAGGAGATACAGACTTTTCATCTCAGTTAAGAACCGCTTTCTTCATATAAATATTACATTATAAATGCAATAATAATAAGGACCAAAGTAGTTGTAATTCAAGTCAGAATTCAACTGTGAAAGTAATAGGTAGTCTATTTGTATGTATTAATCCTTTCTAGCTCAAAACCAGAGACAGTGGAATCAAAGTACAGATGGATAATGGGGCATATACTCTGTGGCACACAGTTGTCATTTTTTAAAACCATTTTTCTTTTGTTGTTACAGAAAACACAGTTGTTTTGTTTTTTATGCCTTTGCTTGACAAAGGCATAGTGCACTTTTACAGAGTTGTAAAGCACCTTGCAGTGGCTTTAAAACTATTTCCCAGTAACTTGTTACCTTCTGGCCTTATGCAATGCCATTTTAAGAAGCTTGAAGCAAGGATACTCATCAGTTACTTTGATTGGGAAACCTGGTGCATGTTGGAAGACACCTGTCCTGACAACAACGTGATAATCTTGAACGTTTGTTTCAAAAAGTTGAACAGCAAACCATAAAATTAATAACCTTACTCTCTTCTGCTTTTGCAGTGACACCTATCTCTGATAAAGGAAAACCCTAGCTGAATTCATACTTTGTTTAAATTGTTAATCTTTCCAGGAAACATTTTGTTGCAAAGTTCAAAAACTGATGTAAAAGATTGCATGGTTTTGTCTTGAAGAGTCTAATGTTCACCCTGGGATTTATGCTATCTTTTCTAAGAAGTCTTGCTATATATTTCCGCTATCATATTTCTGCTATTTTCCATGAAAAATATCTCTAAAGGCAAAGAAGGATAATGCGAACATTTCTTGGTTTTGTATGTAATTTAAACAAACAAGTGTTAATTTTTCCCTGCCTTATGTATTGTGTCATCTGTACTGGGCGAAGTGGTTTTAAAATGGTACAAAATTAGAGCAGCTACATCTAAAGTCAGGGCTATACAGTTATAAATGATACTAAGGGGCTCCAGAGGATCAGACACGGCATTTAAAATGTCCAGAAGTACTGATTTCCCTTGGCTTTATCACTGTATATAGAGATAAATCATTCTGCCAGATCCAGTTGGTGAGCTTTCTTAATAAATAGATTGCTCTAACTAGAGCTGGTTAAATTATTCATTGACGGCAATTTATAAGTGAGAATTGTAGCCCTTTATTTGGTTCACAAATTACCCAGGACTTATTTGTAGTCATTTTTTGTTATTATAATCAACCCATAAATAGGTCATGATTTTGATTAGTTTGTTGCTGCTATTTTCTCATAGAGTTTGTTCATATTTTAGTTATCATGTTCATGAATTGCCTGCTGCAAGTAGATGGTGTTCTGTTTTCTCAAGGGACAAATTTAAGTAGGAGAAGCCCTTTTTTTCTGTTCACAAATTATCATTATGTCTTTATAATTGCCCAGCTCTGTCAGATAAAGACTATAAATAAATGTCCGAAGAACATACGGTGTGTGCACTTCTCTGCTGCCCTGGAAATCAGAATTGCTGCTAGAAGAAGTTACTGGCTGAAGAACAGCTGGCTCTGCTTGCATGGTAGTGAGATTAATGATAGGGCCAGGCAGGGAAACAGATTGCAAGGAGCTGGAGACAAAGTCTCAACCTTCCATTAAAAAAATTAACAACTCCTCTTTATCATAGTGATGCTGACTTTTCAAATCCTGTTTGACTACTTTATAAACTTAGAATGGCCAAGTAGTCTTTCCTTCTTCCTATTTTTTTGTTGGAACTGGAAGAGAAACTAGAAACTTCTCTTCCTGGAAGATAAACTAGGCTTGACAATCCCTGTGTTCATTTATTATGATGTAATTCTAATGCACAAAATGTGAAGCTGTAGGCAAGAGAGGCATTTTACATGGTGCTCAGTGTTGTCCAGCTGTCTTCAAAGCTAAGGTCCATTATGATCTACTCCTACCTTCAAAACTCTCATTTTGCCCCAATAATGCACAGAGACAGTCAACAAGCTTGGTCTTAATTCTGGAAACAGTGTCGGACTTAGCCTTATTTTGGGGTGAAATTTGATCTTTATATCAACTGTGTAGCCCTTGTGTGAGTACACAGTATTCAGGAGTCTTCCTGAGAGATGTGGGGAGAAGCTTTCCCTTTGAAGTGACCTGACTTTGTCACATGTTGCTGAAACTTCTTTAGAATATTCTGCAGGGCCTTTAACTTTTAAAAAAACCCCTTTATTTTAAGGTGCACATGCATAGGAATGACTCAATAAACCCATGTCTACCAAAGAAGAAAATGGAATAGTTAAATCATGGGGAGAAAGAAAAATTTGAACCTTGCATGAAACTCAACTTTGACCCTAAAAAATCCCAAAGTTGGATCACAAGTATTTTTCTATGATACATACAAGATTTAATGTAAGCTGTCTGGAAAAGCAGTCATAAAATGGGATATTCTACTGAACTCCTGGTTTTGTTGATGTTTACAACTTTCTTCATTCTGCATCATCTTTCCAGGTAAACCTCAATAAATCCAGAGGTTTATAACTAAGCATTTACAGGAAGTGGCACTAATAATCATTGGGATCCTTTTCCCCTTGCTCTTACCTAGCTCTAGTCATAAGACATGGCGAATCTTAACAAGCTAAATATTTTCTCAATAAAAATATGCCTTATTTACTTTATTACATGTCTTGTAAGTCATCACAATGTGAAGATGCTTTATTATATTATTTTATGGTGTTTGTGGGAAGAGTCCTGTATCCTGAAGGTTCTATCACAAAAGATGGATTAGGTTCCATGCATTTTACTGTAATCAAGTCACTTTGTAAGAGTCATAATATTTGGAGCAAAGAGTTACTTGTTTACAGATTCATTCTTCTATTTTTTTTTTTATTTTAATTTTTCTTTGTTATCCCATAAACCTTGGAAATTTGGTTCTATTGCTACACACTTTTAGGAGGAATAGCGATGACTGCAACCAGAACAGTGCTTACATCACTTGCCTAGGAAATACACAAACATTTTCAACTAATGAGCTCTGTGAGACTTTCTGGTTATTGTCAGATATGCTGGCTCCTAGACTATTATGTAAAAAATTCAGTGGAATATGTTTTGTGTATTGTATACCATTGCTGTGTACTCTGTGGGTTTTTGTTATTGCTGTAGCTACTTTAATGTAGTTGGGAGAGTAATGAGATGAACAACTCTGGTGAGAGGTTTTGAGATTATTTTCTCTAATTTGAACTTTGTTTCAGTTTCTTTAATTTAATCATTTAATTTCTTATTTACTATGATTAGGAAGAAAAAAATCAGCATCATTCTTTCCTTCTGTATTTCTCAGCAAAAGCTGTGTTTTATGCTGAAATTGCTGCTGAGGTTCTATATGGATATGTGTACTGGGTTTGACTCATCTAGGGGCAAGTGCATCCGAGGCACAGGGGCAGGTGCAATGCAAAGTACAAATGAGTTTGAGTAGAGGATAGTTCCTGAAACTTTCTCTTTAGTCATGATGGTGATGCTTCTGGACCCATACAGTTGTCAGTTGCCTTTCTGACACTTCCAATGAAAATAGCCACATATGACTTGGTTAAGAAATCAGGCAAGGTGTGTTGTAGGTTATTATCTGACAAACAGTTTTCTCCACTTGTGCATCTAAATGCTTCTTTGATCTGGGCACTGAAAAATTTATTCAGTGGAAAAGCACTATCATATTCATAGCATGTGTTTGGTCCTACAAGGTATTTATTGTTGTGGTAGTACTAAGGCAATAAAAAATAATAGGAGCAGTAAGCACTCCCTGTCCAGTATGTTCCAATCAGAATTTATGTATCTCAACTTTGGAAGACTGTCAGGGATCCAGGGCCTTTATTGAATAGTAATTTTTTCCTTTGTGCACAGTGTGGCAATATTCACTGCCACTCTGTGTCACATATCAAGCCTTAAATCCCACAAACCACTTCATCTTGTGATTAATATTATGTTTATTACCTACACTACTACTTTAGTTAGAGGTTACACAACTCTTCAGAGGTGCTCATCTCCATTATCTGAGAAGCCCAGTCCTAGATATCGATTAAACATTTTAGAAGATCTCTTAAAAATTGGAATGCTTTCTGTTCATGAGGAGTTTATGGGAAATTAATATAGACTACTTTGTTTGTTTCATAGTCAATTGCAGCAACCAGTCCCCAGTAACAACAACCTTATAATTTTATTTCTTTCTCTTTTTAGAATCCAGGATATTGAAATTGCATGTCTCTTGACAAATATAATGTTTTCGATTTAGAACCATAAGAATTTTGTGTCTTCTTTGCCTTAAGGCTTCAGGTTTTGTGTGTGGATGTGTCATTTTAGTGTGGTAAAAGCTAGATATTGCAAAAAAAAAAGGACTGTAATTTCAATATATTGCCAAATGGGCTTTCTCTGGGATAGATGTTGTTCACATGTAGCACTTGATATTGGATATGTTTAGTTATCATCTAACTGTACTTAGCGAGTAAAATTCTGGGAATAAAAGCATGCTGTCAGTCACAGACAGTCCTCTCAGCTAATTGTATCTGAACTTCTGCCTAGCTTATCCTAGTTTATGTCTGGAAGTACAAACTAGGTAACTCACTATCTAGTGAGTACAACTTTTAAGTACAGCCCTAAGGAGCCCTTGTATGATCATTTTTTCTGATAATATTTGTTTAAAAGGAGGATTCATATCCAGCAGATCAAAACATTTGAGACTTCTGAAGACATCTGATGTGAATCTTGGTGCTGATAGTCTCCCAGCACATGCTTAGAGGTCAGTGTGCATACTGGCCACATAGGGACATGATCAAGTAGCTATGCATTGAGAAAACTGGGTGGATTTCTCAGATTATTCTCTGCAATAAACACATCAGCACAAGAGAGAAGGATCAGTCTGCTGATGACATCATCTGGATGGCAGCAACATTTGTGGGTAGCATGTAGAGCTGAGGTTTAATTCCTCATAATGTTCAGAGTTCAAAGCCATTTCTTGCCTCTCCTTTTTGAGTGGTTGATCCAGGAGAGAAGGGCTGCTGTGGATGGGGAGGAGCCCTCCCAAATCCGCTCACTGGCACCACTTCAATGTGCATGCCAAGCACACAGTTCACGTGGCCATGCAGCTATCAAAACGAGTAGGTAGAGAATTCAGCTGGAGAGATTATGCCTTGTTCCCTGCTCCAAGGACTATTAAATTATTTTTCCAATTACTTTTTAATTAAGCAGTAACTTCCAAAAAGTCCCTAAGGACATGGAAGACACCTATGCCTTGCAGGACATACAAAAATCATTTGTGACTTTTCTTGGCTGCAACTGAGATTTTTCTCAGGGAGAATAAAATAACTACCCGTCACTGGTTTTGAATTTGTCATGGAATCAAGTCAGTGGCCAAGCAAACATAATATCAAAAGAATTCTCAGTAGGAAATGTACCTGTTAAGGTATTTGTGATTAGATATTGTTGCAGTTAAATAAAACAGTTTTACACAAAGTAACTTTTCAAGTTTTAATATTTTTTTTACTTTAGGTGGTATTACTGTTCTGAATAACAGTTTCACACATGAAATCTAGAAAAAAAAGTTGGCAATGGAATCCAGATTTCACAAGTCTCCAAATTATTTAATAAAAAAGTTTCTTTAATATACATTATTCTTTATTTATTCTTTACTAAAACTTTTATAATTAAGAAATAATTAGATGAGATTGCAAATAAAAGATAGATGAAAGATACCCCTTCATAAAGTCTTAAAATAGATAATGATTTATCTCAGCAATTAAAAGGAATGTATTACAGAATGAAATATTAATAAATGTTTTCTTAAATACTGTAGTCAGGTAAGAAATTGTAGCTGCCATAGCATTCACTTATAGGAAATTAATAGACACGTGTTACTTCTAAGTTGAGTGCATGAATTGTTATGGATAGATCAATCTTCAACTTAGACAAAATGTTACGAATTTCTATCTCAGCTCTAAGGCACATTTTTGGCAAGCTGAAAAATCTCTATAAGATTGGAAGTAGAAGCAGTAGATGGGTGGGCCAGTAGTGTGATTCACTAAATATATAAATATAGAGAGAGATTGTAGAAATTACATTTTTTTTTGGTCAGGCAAGGCAAAACATCTGGTTTAGATATAGGAAGGGTAAAACTTTGCCACTAGAGTATATGAGAATCAGTCTAATGCTCTGAGATAGTTAATTTTCTTTGTGAAAGAAACAGACATAATTGATGTGGTGACTGAGACATGTAATTCAGCATATACTTGTTATTCGTTATAGGTTTCTGCTTGATCTTTTCCAGAAGATGGAGGAGTTAGAAGCTAGAACAGTTTGAGGAGTTAGAAGCGTCAACTTTATAGAAATAGTCTTCCAAAAAAAAGGCATACTGCTTGGTTTAGCTGCCAGTTGCTTTGCATTTTAGTCTCAATTAGATTTGATTTTCCATTTAGAGCTTAAATTTTCTATTTGAAAGATTTTTGAATGAGTCTGACTGGAGCTGGATTTAAATTCCAATTTGAGGCGTGAAATGGCTGCCAAAGAATGGTACACAAATTGCCCTATTTCCTGAACTTTTTGATCCTACTAGTTTATTTCCTACGGAAATCCTACTAGTGGAAATGTTATTTGTACCAATTTATAATCTGTTTTACTTAATGGAGTGGTGGATATTTTCTGTGCTGAAGGCAGATATTTAACTCTTTGCAGGGTAGCTACATGGTTTGCTAATTCAACTGCAAACTGACTATATCCTTGATGCTTTTGAGACACTATAACACATGGGAATTAAATCTACAGGGGACAGAAGTATTCTAAAAAATATTGTATGTTTACAAACTTTTCCTCTGGGAATAAAGAGAGGATTGAGATGATGATTCTCCTGATTTCCATTGATAGATACATCTCAAAATTGTTCTCTTTTAAAATGGAAACATTTTAAAAAAAATTATTTTATTCTTTTTAGAAAGGGAATTTGTGCTGCAATTTTTATTGTTCTTCATATGTTTTTAATTTGTATCTTCTTTCTGTCATCCCATACACATGGCTTGAAGAAAGATCTTTATTTTTTAATAATTAGTACCTAGATCAACACTTTTTAATTCAAAAGGTTCATTAAGTCAATATTTCAAATTTCTGTGTAGAAAGGATAGCCCATAATATTTATATAATATAAATATTCCCTTCATAAAATAAATATATATTAAATTTTGACCTACAACCATGAGAGAGTCCTCTAGTTGAAGAGGTACAACTGAATTTCTCTTGGAATAGCCACTGGGGCAATAAGAACCTTGCTAATAATTTTAGAAGATATGTAAATAGTTTTTTTTAAAAAAAACCTTTTTTGGTAAAATTTCTCCTTTCAGATTCTTAATAGTGGATAAATGAGTTAAATTCTCTCCCCTGCATGGTAATCTGGATGTGTGTAATAGACCATCAGACCTCATTTGTACAATCATTATCAAAAATGTATCTCATTTCAGTGTTGATTTGAAATAATTTCTAGTACTATAAGGAAGTTCATCAATATTTACTTGAAATATAATAGGAAAGAGGGAATATGAAGGAGTCAGAGCCAAAGATAATGAACATAAATCTAAAAATATTATGTGTGCTTGCTTTCTATAGACTATCTTTCAAAACTGCTGTCATTGCATCCATGAGTTGAAAAACAAAACTGCGCCGGATTGCAGAAGTACCTGGGGTTTTACCCAGATAAGAAAAAATTAATATAGAGTTTTTCTGTGTTTTACTTCTACTACTTCCAAAGCTCTCTTCTGAGAAAGAGTCAATCCTTTCCCATTTCCTAAGTTAAGTAGCTATTCAGTGTTTGAAACTGTTAATACACTAAGCACTGTGTGGTATAGCTCTTTGCATATAATTTAAATCAGATTTTAATAAATATATTAAATTATGCATGTACCTTTTTAACACTTTTTTTTTTTTCCTCTTTCTAATTGACAAGACAGTGGACAACTGAATGTCCCATTTTAAAATTGCTACGTGTTGCATATAGTTTGACACAAAGCAGGACATTTTGTTTCATTAGTAGTTGCTTTTCCTTAAATGTAAAGTCTTAACTTCCCTGCTAATTTTTCTTAGCTTCTCCGTCTAATAATATACCAGCAGAGCAGCGATGACCATGGACTTTCCTAAAAGCTTTTAAGCTCTAAAATTCAATGCTGTTCTATGGCCAAAGAACCTTAGATTATTGTTGTTCTCTAGCAATTGCAGTGCTACGTAAACAACTTCTGAAAAGCAAAGTCCTTTGATACTGAACATGGGGAAATAATGATTTGGTTTAAATTCTGGAATGATAAAAACTCAACACACGCTGTTTTTCTTCTGGTAACACACCTAGAACAGACATGTTTTTATGCCTGTTTTTGACTTCACGTGGGGACAAAGACTCCAAGACCAATAATATTCATGATTTTGTACTAAGGTCACGCATGAACAAACTGCAAGATTTTTCAAGTCCCAGAATGTAGCAATTTTTTTTTTTTTAATTATTGCTTCAGTTAATTTAATTTAAATTACTGAAGTTTAATTAGATGTCAATGAGCAATGATTTATGAGTTTTCCAAGTCACTTGCATTTTTTTCTTTTTCTTCAAGTATCCTACAGTGGACTAAGGAAAACTAAGAGACCTGAATAACGGAAAGCTTAAGCTTTTCCGTTTCTTGCAAGTGATGGCACAGAGGGTAACCAACATTTTGTTTAGCCATTTTGGTTTTTAAAACTAAATCTCCATATAAAAAGGGTAGAACAATTTTCAACATTTCTCAGGGAAATGCAACAAAATTCTTTTTTTTCTATTTTCAGATACTGTTTTTCATAGAAGGTTTTGTTATACCGTTACATAATTGCCTTTTTGATCTAATAAATATGCTTTATATCTCTGTTTCTCTTAATATCCACCCTTGCATTATCATCATGATGATAATGACCTGTAATAGTAAGAAAATCACAATGGTTTATTATTTAAATCCTTCATAAGCTTATCACATTTCATTCTCTGTTAAGGCCACCAAACAGAACATTCAGATTTTTAACCTCCATTTTTTGTCTGTTGCTTATAGAAAAATCATATCTATATATTTTATTACACCATGAAAATATATTAAAAGTAGAGAAAAAGAACTAATTAACTATCACACTAATCAGATTGTTCAAACAGTGGTTTAGTTTCAAATGGAGAGAAAAACATGTAAAATAGCTCTGAAAATAAAAAGAGAAATTAAAAAAAAAAAATTAAAATCTATGTCTTGATGAAGCCTCACAATTCCATGTTAATTCTGAGGTTCACTCAAAATTTTGAGCTTTTCCCTAAAGAAGTAATGAATACACATCTAAAAATATAAAAATATAAAAATATTAAATTAAAGTTGTAAATTAAAGTAGGAACTTTAAAATCAAATTATATTACTTTTGTTTTTTGAGTCTTTGTAGAAGTACTATGTTTACCCAAAGTGTATTTTTCATTTTTAAAGAAGAGTTGAAGCTAAATCTTTCACTTTTCCTTTAGACTGGAGCATGATTAAAAATGTATTCTTGCATTTCAAATATAAGTATGTATCCCAGAAACCTGAAGATAAAAGATAAATTAAGTTACAGAGCATGGTTATATATAATCTTATCTTCTAAATATGCCCTTGCTTTAAACCAAATTGTACCCCATCCCCATGTGGGAAAACAGATAATAGCCAAGGCTTTAATTATCCATATCCCACTGATGATTTAACTAATTTTAAAGTTATTTTTAGAAAGGGCGGAGAAGAGTAGGATTTTAAATCCCATCACATTCTGTGTACCATATGTATCTTTTCTGATGTTACACAGATTGCTAAACCATAAGTCCTGGGCTTCCCCTTTCCAGGCTGAACCAGCTGCTGCATTGGCTGTCCCTGTGTCTTTCTTTCTGTCGAGCACACTAAAGCCTTATGCAACCTAATACTTTCTGTTCATTGGAATAATTTTCTGCTGTTAGCCAAATGCACATTCTGCTTCACAGCAGGGCTTTTTCCAGTTCCTGTGGTGGAAGAAAGCAAATATTGATGATTTGTTTTTTCACAGTGGCTGAATGGTTATCAATCACCTTGCACGTTTTTTGATTTTTTACTATTTTGCATTCTGTTAATCAATTTTATATTTTGTATTTCAGTTTATTATTTGAAAGACCTTTGCCTTGAAGATGACCCTAATGCCCTATTATTTTGTTTCTATGGTGTTTAATACAAAATTTAACACTGTTTATATAAACATTATTAATATAAACACTGTTTATATGTACATATGGATATTATTTACAAGATATTTAACATTAACAGATTTTTTTCCCTTTAATTTTAACCAGCCTTTATACTGTGTTAATGATTTTGTTTTCCAATGGTTAAAATAATTTATATAAAATGAATAATATGCAAAACTAGTATATAATGGATAAAATTAAAGTACTTATTGAATATAATTATCCAAAGTCTATTTCAAGTTAGACTTCTTGAAAATATACATAATTCATATTTGTTTCAGCTACATTTTAAAATGTATTCTCTCGAGTCTCTGTTAAACTCCCTGATTGTTGTGCTACAAGATTGTTAAGTTTGTCACTGAGTCTGTTTTCACATGTTGTGACATACAGAGTAGAGTATTTCTTGCATAGGTGCTATCTTATTGAAGTTTAGTTACAAGCATCTCCTGAAGTTCTGAATGTTGTTTTAGCATCTGTGTGAAGTGTTGACTGCCCCTTTCCACCACACTGACCACATCCTTCCATCTGATTAAGACATATTATTATTATTCTGAAGAACGTTTAGGGAGAATTTTGAAAAGCAGGCCCATAGTTACATTGACAGTTTATAATTTACATAAATTTTGCTGTTTCTTGAGGTTTTTCTTGGTATATGTGAGAAGATTTTCATATCTGTAAAGGCACCTTGTGCTCAGAAAGTGCAGGAATGTTTCTTAAGTGTTAAGTATAGGCCTACAGCACTCCTGAAGAGATATTTGAGACTATTACAAGTTTCTTTTGCTTACAACTCATATCGTTTAGAAGACAGCAATGTTTTTTAGCTGTGTTAATGAAAGATGATTACTATATGCTTTTCTTCACAAAACCACTGCTTTGGATTCCTGGTGCTGGTTCAGTTGCTTTCTTGAGACCAACCCACTCTCCGAGGTGCTATGGCAAGAGTTAAGATTAAAAGCGTTTCCCTCTCAGAAAGAAATATGTAGAGATTTTTTCCCTTTTGAAGAAGTGAAATGCACTTACTTCTATACTGCATTGTGATGATTTGTTAAAGATGTGTTTGCTTGAAGAAAGTAGCAATATTTTGTAAACACAACAGCTCATGTAAATATTTATTCTTCTCTATAGCAAGAATTTGCTAAAGCTTCCTTGAGTAGTTTTATTTCTGTTGGAAAACTCAGGAAATTACAGGTTTATTAGTTTGTTGCATCTGCTGTTTGTTTTGTATGATCATTTTGTTTTGCTTTGCAGATGTCACCAAAAATGTTACAATGATTCCAACTTCACTCTTGCAGTGTTTTCCATTGCTGACTATGATTTATACCACTTACATATGACTATGATTTATTCCACATTAACTTTATTTTTCATTTTTAGAAATCATCCTTTCATTTTGTCCAATTATAATTTTGTTCTTTACAGACTTTGTTGCCTCCAAGCGTGTTCTCTAAAACTGCATCTCAGGTTCTCCATGCAGTTCTTCATAGTCTCCTATACATTACATAGCAATATTTCAACAAGAATTTTTCTCTTCATTCACAGTGATTAGAATTCCAATGTTCAGTTCCTTGTTTTGCAAGTATCTTTAAAACTATTGCAGCACAAGCTAACAAAGTACATTATTTACTCATTCTGGCCAATGTCAGTTTCTTTTACTACTCCTGTATATAGTTTGCCATAGATTAAAAAAAGGCTGTCAGGTGTCTGTATCTATCCCAGTATGTCTTGCTCACAGTCAGGATGCAAAGATGCCATTCATTTGAATTCTTAAATGGCTGTTAGGCTCAGGATTGACATTTGTGATGAAACTGAAGCTTTCCCTGTGTCCATGGCAATAAAGTTACATGCATTGAGATGCTCTGTGGTTACTACCCTTCTTACTTGTTTCTTGGCAGAAGTGGGCACTTAGTTTGATTACTTAATTAAATATTCACTTGAAAGATTATGACAGGTCTGAAAAACTCCATGCCCTAGACCCATGTTCCACTCATTTCTTTTACTCCCTTCTTTTCACACCCTATTTTGCTTTGCAACTGTGGTGTGAAAATGGCCAGACAGACAACACTTTTGAGGATGGGATTTCTACAAGTTCTTTAGGAAATCTGCAGTCTTTGCTGGAGGCTGTGCATAATGTTGCACACATTGTAGTAGAATTGTAAACCTGGCTTTTGAAAGCACTGGGCTCACTGGATATGATTTCCCACTGTAAGGAAGCCTGATATGTTGCACACTAGTCTAATTTGAGGACATTAATATCTACACGCTCTAGCTATGTACTGTAGACTGGTGAACACAACACCAATTAAATCTGTGCCTGTCTCAAAGCTGTGGAGTGAAACCAGATCCTGACCCTAGTTTGGCCTCCCAGATGGTCCTTGCAAAATCAGAGTCATGCACAGTAGGAATTTATGGCAGAGAAGATAGGTTGTAGAAGTCAGAAGCAGGGGAGTTTATTCAGACAGAAGTGGATCTCAGGTAACATTCTATTCCTTTTTGTTGAGTTTGCATATGACTCACATTGCTCTTCAGAAGAGCAGTGTTTTTTCCTGATAATTTGTGGGACCTCAGGTGCTGTTTCTTCACTTGAAGCTCAGTCAGTTATGACTTTCAACATTTCTGCTGCTGATCCTCTTAGACAACAAACAAAAAAGGAATGGTTCAGGAGATGCTGAAAGAGAGCAAAAGGAAAAACGCAGAACGCAGAAGGCATGCCAAGATAAGAAGGAAGAACGAGAACAATGACAGATGTTTTGGGGAAGGCATTAGTGCTGCAGTTCTCAAAGTGAGAATATTTTCTTTCTTTTTGGAGTAGTATGCTACTGTAACCATGATCTCCAGGTCATGGACTTGAATATGAAGAAATACAAGTTTGCCAACTATGATAAACAAGCCACAAGAAACACAAAGTATTCAGGCTTGATCATATTCTCCTGTCTAAAGCTGTATTTCTAAATTGATTGTCTGTGTAGGCACAGGGGAGGGAGGCCTGCAGTCATGGTTTTTTTTTCTTCTCTTGGGGAAGGTAACAGCAAGTAATTCAGTCTGTAGATGACTGACCCAGCACAGTGGTAGGAAGAAATATTAGTCTGCAGAAGAAGCACATGCTGAATGCATGCATACCTGATTTTTGTCTCATGCAGGAAAACTGTGACCAGCCAAATACAATGTGTCATGAATCATACTGAATCTGTGTCTGCCAGTTAAGCATGTGATATAGAGTTGTACTGGCTGACCTATAAAGCAATACCAATTAATTTACATCTATAAAATGATCTCGCTGCTCCTTCTTCTTCTTAGTACATTTTTCCAACTTCTATGCTGAGAAGGAAATCATTCATCTTTCACTCAGTAATTAACAGAGTAGTGTGGTTTAACCACAGCAGCCCCTCGCTCAACACCCCCACCAACGTGATCAGGGAGGGAATCAGAAGAAAATATGCAGGTTGAGATAAAGATAATTTAATAGGGAAAGCAAAAACTACACACATAAGCAAAGAAAAACAAGGAATTAATTTACTCCTTCCCAGGGACAGGCAGGTTTACAGCATCTCCTGGAGAGCAGGGTTCCATCAGGAGTAACAGTGATTTGGGAAGACAAATGCTATAACTCCAGATGTCCTCCCCTTCTTCCTTCTTCTCCCACTTTATATCTGAACATGATGTCACATGGAATATCACTTTGGTCAGTTGGGGTGACTCCTCCCAAACTCCCAAGCTCCCCCAACTTCCTCTCCAGCATGGCAGTATGAGAAGCAAAAAAGGCCTTCGCTCTGAGCAAGAAGCCCTGCTCAGCAATAAAAATATAATATTCTCCTTATTATCAGACCTGAGCTCTGCACAAACCCAAAACACAGCCCCGTCTCAGCCTCTGTGAAGACAATTGATTCTACGTCAGCCAAAACAAGCTCATACAGACACTGAAATTTTGTGACACATCTCAGACCATATTTTGACCATGAAACTTGCTGTAATTATAGTCGAGATTTTGCATCCAGTATTCATCAGTGGAAACACTACTTGTTACGCTGTTCAGTTAAGCTAGTTATTGCTTAATTGTGGGGCAAAACTGACTGTTGGCAACAATTTAATTAGGTTTTGAATATAAGTCTGTTTTAGGTTGTTTGGGAAAAAAAGTGCTCCTCAAATTAGATGTTTTAATATCAAAAAGGTTTATAAAAATTAAAATTGTAATTTACTGGAAGCTTTTTTCCATGTTTATATCAAGAAAGGAGAAAAATATAAACAAGTACATGAAGTGATTATATTAAAAAACTTGAGAGGCTAGGCAGAAGATTTAACATGCATGCATAATTTGATATGATCAAAATTTTTTTGACTAAGAGGTATCCATTTTATACACTGAGCTAATAATTTATAGTTTATCTTATTCATCTTGACTGTTTCATTGAATTAGATAATATTATGTATTGTTATGTCTTACACATAAACTTCCTATTAACTTTAAATTAAGTTAAAATATTAACTTAATTTAATATTTGGTGTATGCTCTCCCTTCCAGTACTACTCCAGGTCTTAAGATTGAATTCTCAGTCTTTCTCAGGAAAATGAGGAGATTTTAACAGTAACTCTCGTCTTGGTTCTCCCTCTTCTCTTTAGTTTTGGAGGCTATTTGAGGTTGCTCTTTTGTATTTTCTTAAAATTGCTTACTTGCTGTTCCTTACCACTTCCCAAGCAAAGTTTGGGAATGCCATGTTGCCCCCAGTCAGCCCAATTTCCCTGGAGGGTACAGTGACCATGCAGGGGTGCCAGGCCCTGGCCTCGGGTGCTGGCAGGGTGGAGCTGGTGGAGGGGGACACAGGCATGTGGCCACCAGGCATTTCCTGCCATGGATAAAAACAGTGCTTGCCAAGCCAGGGTCAGGTGCACACTGCGAGCCAACACTGCCAACCTCTGGCCTTGTGCTGGTGATGGCAAACCCACTGCTTTCTGGTCTGCAGAACAGGCCTTCCCAAACATTCCTCTTGCCATTATGACCAACTTGAAAGGTAAGTCTTTCAAGACTTCAGGGTTTCTCTGTGTGTGTGTTTGCAGTGTTGGATCTTTAATACTTACTATTGCTGGCACATAAAAGATTGCATAATGCTGCGGCTCCCTAAAATATTTATCAGTGTGAGAATGTGATCCTTTGTGTTCAGAACAAATGTACTTTGATATTTTTAAATGATTTAAAAACTTTGCAGGAGTGAATCATAAATCTTATCATATATTCTGACACTGGTTTTCAAGGCATAACTGTCTTTCCTGAGATATCACATTAAGGACAAAAGTGAAGAGTGAGTGCTAAAAGCTA
Source organism: Sitta carolinensis (assembly GCA_032173965.1). Classification (NCBI taxonomy): domain Eukaryota; kingdom Metazoa; phylum Chordata; class Aves; order Passeriformes; family Sittidae; genus Sitta; species Sitta carolinensis. The sequence goes on from CM063284.1 coordinate 81,644,541, forward strand.
TGATTTTTCAGAGGTCAAAATCAAGATAAGTAAAGAAGAAGCGATTCAGCCTTATTCATTAATATTTGTCTGGACTCAAGACCTGCATATACTCATATACATGTGCATTATTAAATGAATGTGATACTTATGTAAACCCCATAATTTTTAACACAAATAATATTAAAACAAACTGGGGAAATTATGGAATTTAATGCTTTTAAAAATGCTTTAGATACAGCAAAGTGTAGGACAATCCAGTAGACAGAAATCAGTAACCCTTGGTATGAATGTGCATTCATAAAGCCAGACCTTGAAACCTTGTTTGCTCATGACTACTGCTGTAAAGGCAAGGCCATTCTACACTATTAATTTTATAACATTTTTCCTTTTTTTTTTTTTTTTTTTTTTAATGTATTACACCACGTGAAAATAAACTTAAAATTTTTCTGAGTTCTTTTCTATACTCTATACTATTCTTTACTCTAATCAATTTAGGAGACTTCAGTCAAAATAATTCTGCATTCCAAGTTGTTGGAACCCTGTTCAGAGAATTTCAGACTTTCTGTGCTGACAGAGAATAATCCTCAATGATACTCTGCATTTGAACTGAAGCCATAGAAAAGGCTTCCAAAGCTAGTGATAGCACAGACATTGTGAGTGTATAGTTGAATAGAAGTGTGTTATATCAGGGAGCGAGAGATTTAGAATTTAAGGTAGTAGGTTATAAAAATAATATATATATAAAAAGATAGAGGATTTAGAGCGTAGTCTTTTTTTTTTTCTTCTTTTTTTTTCTTCTTTTTCTTCTTCTTCTTCTTCTTCAATTTTATGTAATTAGACAAAGCCTCAGTACAGGACATAAGTAGCTAGTTATTGATTTAAAAATTAAAATAAATTTGTTAGAATCTCATAATTAGGTAGTTTAGACCTAAAAATACCTTGAAGACATTACTCTGAACTCCATTTTTACTCCATTTAACTTGGAATATAAAAGCACTCACAGTCAGTGAAGCTATAACTTAAATAAAAAATAATAAACATCCAAGCCTGAACAAAAATTCTGTCTCTTGTGCTTTTAATCCTGACCCTGAAAAAAAGAACCAAATAAAACAAAGCAAAAACACCACACTGAGGCTTCATTGAAATCATCCAGCACAAAGATTTTTTTACAGAATGACACCAAGCATGTAGAATTGCTAGTGTGATTTTTAGTATCTCATTTTCCTCTTGCCTTTTCAGACTATGGCACTATTAAAAAAGTACTTGCGCCAATGAACCAGACTTCAAGCAGCTGCCTGCTTGAGGAAATTGAACTCCTGCCGAAAAGTCAGCGAGAGCCCATCAGGAGCCTTCAGATCCTGCACAGCCAGAGTGTCCTTTTTGTGGGCCTTCAGGAACATGTGATTAAGGTCCCCCTGAAGAGATGTCTCTTTTACAAAACATACAGGTATGAAGAATCAGCTAGCTTTATTTGACTGGAGAAAAATGGGAAGGATAAATGACTGCAAGTAGGAGTCCAAATTAATTGTCTCTCTCAACAATGACTTCCTGTGTACAATGTTTGTCAAAAGTGTGTGTAGTACCAGTGACTACTTGTACTAACTTGTTAGGGCTAGATGAAGCTCTCAAAGAATTAAAGTGTCATTATGCAGATTTTGAATTTCAAAGTGAATCAGTAAGAAATATTTTATATAGAAAAGAGTTATCTGGTAAAGTGCAATATAGCTGCTGTATTTAATGTATTTAAAGCTTGTGACTTGAAAAAATTTAGGGGGTTTTTATGTTTTGGGCATTTTTTTTTTTTTAAGTTTTATAACTGAATAAATAATGTTTCTGTGAATTCAGAAACAAATTGGGTTGGATGAACTGAGAATCAAGAGTACTTGGAAAAGTGGCTATTTAAAGGTAGTCTTGGAACAGCAAACTGTAATAAATGTAAATATGCTACTAGCATACAGCCAACAATTGTTCAATCAAAGAAAGAGGATAACTTACAAATAAACCCTTGGTTGTAGACTGTATTATGATAGTTAAGGGATTTAAAGTTCAGCACACAACCTTTTCAATAGGCTATCTGAAAATACATATGGGTTGCAAAACATGCTGTTAGGGATTGTTTATTTCACCTAGTTAGATGTACCTTCCCTTTGATATGTGTGGTCCTGGTAATTCAGTACAATTGTTTTGTGTTCCATCAGATAGACATTGAAGATGAGGCTTTGAGAACCGTGACAGAGGCACAGGGTTGGTTTTTAGCTTGTTTTAGCTTCACCTTGTTTAACATGCATTCCACTGAAAGGTTGGGCTGTTAAAGGAGGGAGAAAGGCTGCCAGTTGCCTCTCTTAGCTGCTACACTCAGGCTCAGAGAGACATTATTTGTGCAGCAAAGATATTACACCTCCTATAAAAGGCAGTGTGACCAAGACATTTCTGGCCATTACAGGGACCACACAGTTGATCACTGCGGGGAAGTGACTACAGGACACATGTGTAGTAAAGCTGTGGCTTGGTGACAGTGGGATGACATTTCCAAGGGACCTGGCTCACCATGGGGATCGTTACCATGCAGGAAGCCAGTGAAAGGCTTGAAGGGAAAGGTGCTTCCTATAAAACAGTAGACCATGAAAGGGAAGAATTCTACTTTTTACTGTTCTTTACCAGCCCTTTTTTTGTTTATGCTGTCTTATGTAGCATTTTTTTGGCATTTTCTATCGAAATAGAAGAATGCTTGAAGCCCCATTGGAAGTCCTGCAAAACTTATTTTAGGGAAAAGTTTTATATGGGCAAGTCTCTGCTTCAAGCGTTTTGTTGGTTTAGTGACCTACGTAGGACCAAGTTTCAGTTTCCTTGGAAATTTCATCTTTCTTTGGTTCAGCGACTTGGAAAAAGGAGTGTAGTGGTGAGTATTTATGCCAAGCCTGTAGTCCACTTTGGACATTTCAAGGGTGGTACCTCACTTGTTATTGTGAGGTGTGAATTCTCAAGGTCCCTGGTACCTCTGCTTCTCTCAGGATAATTCTCAAGGCATAGCAATGTTGTTCCAACTGCAGGGCCCAAACATACTTCTGCCCTTGCAGTGTAGGACTGCTGTTTCAAATCACAGACCCCATGCATTGCTGCAGGCTGTTCATTCCTCTCTCTGTTTGAGAAGTGGGCTCCAATTGTCTAATTTTTTAAATTTCTTTTAGAACAAAAGAAAACAAAACAAAAAAAAGTGGTGCCTTCCCCGTTTTACTGAGAACAGTAGTTAAATGCCTCAAATACTGCTCAAAAGATAATTTATTCCTCTGCCCAGAGGTATGTGAAGTCTCATCTTCCAGTGGAATGACTTATTTAAAAGGAGATAAAAAGATTCCTTGTGGGGTTTTTCAATCATGTCTTTTGTAGTTGTATGACTTCTTTTGTAATAATTAAATATTCATTGCACCAAAAGACTTGCCATCCTTGATTTCTTCTTGGTTAAAGAGTTCACCAGCTATTCTAGCTCTGTTTTGTGAAAAAGGAGAGGATTTACAGATGTTATCCAGACCAAAAAAAACCCTAATTTCCTTGTCATCTATCATTAGGGAGTCAGGTTATTTGGAGAATGCAGATGAATCTAATTTATCTTACTTATAATTTACTTTTGGTTTGACTAGTTTTTTCCTGGTTTATGCTGTTTTGTTTTGTTTTGTTCTGTTTTGTTTTTTTTTTTCTTACTGCACATGGAGAGAGTACAAGCACATTACTTGGGGCTATACATTTCTCCAGGCATAGGAACATCTTAAATTTGTTCATTGTAAATTTGTTCATTTGTATCTGGGTGCTTTGATAATCACATTCTTCTATTATGTTGCTAACTATTACTTCTATACTGTAGCAATGGGTAAACAGGGTAATGGGTAAACCTTACCTAAGGTAATGCATTGGAGCATAGTGGTTTGTGGGGTTTTTGTATTATTTTATTTTATTTATTCACATTTATCATACTTAAGACTGTATAATTGTTCCAAAGCTACATTCTGAAATTCCATCAATAAGTAGAGTCTCTTCCACAGATCAAGGATATGTACTCTTCAGTATCCACTTCATGTAATTTTTGAGGAATAAGGCATACTTGTGTATGAATAACAGCCTTAAAAAAGTCAAAAGGTTGAAGACATGCTATCTCTCCTGCTCTTTTTGTGTAAATGGCAGAGTGCTCAGTGCTTAATCTTATCTAATCTCTTTGTTTAAGTTTCTTGCTGAGCATTCAGACAACACAACTTCAGTAGCTCTGTTGAGCAGACTCTTTCATGAGCTAATATCTCAATGTCAAGATAATTTGCTTGAGAATGGCCATTTTCATTGTTTTTCACTATGCCTTGTTCCATCTTCCCACAGTAACCTCTAAAGCATGTGGTTGTTGCTTTTATTTGTAGTTTATTATATTGCCTTAATAATCACTCTAATACATTCTGCACTTCATAAGTCTGTTCCTTCTGCACTTTTCAGTGATGGAGGAACCCTGTGACCTGCTGCTGCTCTGACAGATAGTCCATCTGCTTCAGCACACTCCAGTCATGACTCTATTCCCATAAACACTGTTAACACAGGCTCTTGAAAATACATTTGGAGGCTCTTTGGGGGTTTTTTTTGGTGTTTTAAGTGAAGTTTGCTGCACTTTATTACTGTGTCAGCAGACCTGACGAAGGGCAAAACCTGTTAATCTGTTAAATTAACCATAGTTAGGGTTGCTCAGCACTTTCCATTATGCCCTGATCAACATTCATGAATTGCCCATGCCAGTTATTTGGATTCCCAGTTTCCATGGGGGGCAGGTGGAGGATATCTCAAGCAGACTTCTGCCAATGCTTGAATAGTTTTGAACATCCTGTCATAATTGTGCTGGTTTTCAGAGTCAGCTAGAGAAAAGCAATTTAGGATGTGTCAGTACTTTGGAGAGTCAGTTAACTATAATGTGAGATAAATAGAATAATTATCATGAGACGATAACTATTAAACTCTAAAAATTCAGTTTCTTTGTTTTATTTTGAAGGTTCTATGCATCTGTAATAAGAAATAAGATCTGTAATTTGGGGGGAGAGACTCTGTCCCCTGAAACAAAGAAACAGTGGGGTTTCTTTTGTTGGCAGCTTCAGCCTTCAAAAATAACCCTGATGGCAGTGATTTTTCTGAGGCAAATTTGTCAAAGTTACACTCGTACTGGCATTTTCAGTGCATTAGTTCTGAAAGGAAATTAAAGGCTGCATCAGCCCAATGTTCTTTAAAATCTTACAAAGTAAGGGTCAAGGATTTGTATTTGAGGGAATATAGGTTTCACACACTTGAAGGGCTTGAAAACTAATCTTATTATGATGTTATATCTAAGTAAATAAATAGTGCCATCTGCTAAAAGCTGTCAGACTTCTCTGACATAAAAAACCCCACCAACTTCTGGAAATTTTTTTGTATCTTCTTTTAAAATATATGCCTAAGATACTACTGGGTCACAAGGTTGTCTTGTATCATAGCTATTCTACTCTAACTAACCTTTTGCTCTTTGAACTTCTTTATTCTTATTTTGGTGTCTTTGTGAGCCATCAGTTAAGCAGTCTGTACATACATGAGAAAACTCTATCAGCACAGTGCTAAAGAGGGTGCTGAATTAACTAGCAGAAGAAAACAGTATACTTTATTTCATTCCTAGAACTCCAGCAAGATTACTGGATTAAGTGTTTCAACCACTTTTGCATTCCTATATTTTGCCCTGGCTGTAGATTTTGCATCCTCAGACAAATATTTACACTCTGTAGGAACCTGTTTTCTTGGTAATAAACACTCTATAACATGGAATAGTAAAATATTCCTATATACTAATACTATACGAGTTAATAACAAATATGTGGTCTAAACCATTACAAGGTGCTCATGAAGAGCTTGACAACAAATGGAATTGGAATTGAAATTGCTGTTTGGAAATAAAACATTCAAAAGTATTTATTTTTGGATAGTCAGGTGGATTTCCTGATTTCAAAATATTCAGTCTTTATTACAATTTAAATATGAGACATATGCTGCTGCATTGTAATGTCAGAACCACATGAGGACTGATCTGAATTATTGATTCCAGAATCAGAGTCCTCATAAATTTCCCAGACTAGGATAAACCATACTCCTGTCTGAAAGTCTAGATTGTAAGCACTTATTAAAAATGGCAATATTTTTTGGGGTATTAGATACACTTAAAAATTATCTTCAGTTGATGTCAACTTATGGACACCATTAAAATCAGCAGAACTATGAAATTAGCATAGTTGTAAGTTTGTTGCTCTCAAAAAAAGTAGGGTATTAATCCCATACTGCAGAGGGAATAACTTGACCCTTTCTCCTCTGTGAAGATGAAGGTTTTTCAGAAAGTGTCTGCCTTTCTGTCCTAAAAAATGCATCAGAGACAAACTGTTCATTTACATTTTGCTGCCCCTGAAATATTTAGTGACAACTCTTCAAAGTGTGATGTATGTACGTATGTATGTATGTATGTATGCATGCATGTATGTATGTATGTGAGCATGTATTGTGTTGTAAGCAGATATTTTTTGTCAAAAAGAATTTTACAGCCTGCTCCCAATTTATTTCTTGAAGTAGACTCATGAGGGAAAGAAAAATGTCTTTTTCTTTCAGTTTGCAAGGATGTAAGTAAATCAGATAGACTTGACTACATATTTGCAATTCAGATTTTATTAGTAGGATAGTGTTTTAAACGAAAAAGTGACCTAAGAAAGAAAAATTTAAAACAGGCATGTGGTATTCATATGTCATGATGCAATTAAATCTGTTACTTTAAAAAATATCAAAAGATTCAGGAATTATAAGTTCAGTGTGTTTACTCTTAGTATCTGTAGGTGCTTACGGGCAAGTTCAGGAAGTGTGGGTTGGAAGAGTGGACAGAGAGGTCGATTGGGAAATGGCTGAATACCAGCTCTCAGAGGGTTGTGATCAGTGCCACAGTCTAGTTGGAGGCTTGTTGTTAGAGGTGTCACCTAAGGGTCAATACTGGGCCCAGTATTGTTTTACTTCTTCATCAATGACTTGGCTGAAGGGGCAGACGTCTCCTCAGCAAGTTTGCCGATGACACAAAGCTGGAGGAGTGGCCAGTGCTCCAGAAGTCTGTTCAGCCCTTCAGAGGGACCTTGACAGGGGTGAGATGGGTGGAGAGGAACCTTCTGAAATTCAACACAGGCAAGTGCAGGGTCCAGCACCTGGAGAAAAATAACACCAGGCACCAGCATAGACTGGGGACTGATCTGCTGAAAAGCAGCTCTGTGGAGAAGAACCTGGGGTTCCTGATGGACAAGTTGTCCATGAGCCATCAATGTGCCTGGGGGCCAGGAAGGCCAATGGTATCCTGGGGTGCATTGGGAAGAGCATTGCCAGCAGGTCAAGGGAGATGATCCTGCCCCTGTACTCTGGTGAGGCCACATCTGGAGTGCTGTGTGCAGCTCTGGACTCCTCAGTACATGAAAACATGGAGCTCCTAGAGTGGGTCCAGTGGAGGGCAACAGGATGAGTAGAGTCTGAAACATCTCTTCTGTGAGGTGGGATTGAGGGAGTTGGACCTGTTGTACCTCAAGAGGAAAATAAGATATTTATCAATGTATATAAATATCTGACAGGAGGGTGTTAGAGGATGAAGTGCATGCTCTGAAAGTTGTCTTTCACATTTGATCCATATATAGTCACTTGGAAGCATCAACACTGAGCAAATTATGTCATATAAACAACTCTTATACATAAATTTCTGATTCTGGATTTCATGGAAAGACCTTGTTGGTTTAAGACTGGTATTCTCAGTGAGGTTGCAAGATTGAATTCTACCTAAATATAATTTGACTTTGCTACAAAAATTAAAATAGGAGGAAGCAATGGTAGTCTGTTCAGAGTGTCTGAGATTATTAAAGGATTTGATTTCTCTTACCAGTACAGATAAGGATTAAACAGTATTCTCAATATTTGACATGCATCTTAGTTTGAGCTGCTAGGGATTTTATAAGTTGTATTTCTAACATTTATGTTCTTCTGCATCATTCATCTGTATCTTTAGATGCCTGTTCTTCATTGCATATGTGTATACATGTATATAGCTGCAAACCAGTAGTAATGAAAACACTGATAGGTACTTTTCTCTGGTATCACATTCATGTATTGATTCAGGAATGGATAGAACTGTGCATCTGGAACATGAGACAGGCTTATAGCTTCAGTTTTCTGTTCAAATTTGCAGTGATGAATCAGTCTTCTGCATAATAACATGGTGACCCCAGTTCAGTTTGTGAAATACAGCGTCAGGTCACATTTGATGGTAATTGGGACAACGTAGGCATGGATATTTCAGTAGAAATTATTGAAAGAGTCAGGAGACTCAATTCTTTGAAATGCTGTATTTTCATGTCTTTGAAAGACAGAAAAATGTTTCTTGAACAGTCTTAGAAGATGCACCTCTTGCATTTATATATATTGTATGAATAAAATGTTACAGCTCAAGAGGATACCTGATTAACACTTCCATATTCATATGGGAATATATTCTTCCCCTCAAAGGAAATTTTAAAATCTCTTCAAAATTAATGGTATTATGATACAGCTTTTAAACTTAAGGGTTGGGTGGGGTTTTATGCTTTTTATGGGGTTTTTTTTTTATGTGTTCTTTGAAACACACAATTTTTTTTAGTCTAAAATTCTATGGGATTTTTAACATATTTTGCTCTGAATTGTGTTCAATTCTGCCTTTTTTTCTGACTCAATAAATTATCCCAAATATAACTGAAGTAGGACAATTTTTCTGGCCTACTTGGTGATAATTATAAAATAGATGAAGAAATAACCTGCTTTTACTGACTTGCTTTAGAGTGAGGTGGCTTACGGTTCTGTTAGTAGTCAGTCAAAACCCATTGGTAAAGTGTAGCACCACTGTCAGCAGGAACAGTCAGCCATTGCTGCCCAATGAGTGTCTTGCAGCAGACACACTCTGCTACCTGTCATTTACATTTGGTAAAAATGTGAAGTGTCAACGCAGAGCAAAATAAGAATCGATCAAGAGAAGCCAAAAGCTATTGAATCTCTTTTGCAGAGTGCTGACTCGATAGGGTAAGTGGTGTCAAGAGTCTCCGAATGAACCAGGTTAATTTTATTCCTGAATTTCCTTCCTGCACAAAATTGCCAGTTTTAGCAGTGTTGGGACAAATCATGTGAAGTCTTAGAGATGTGAGCTGATGCCTACTGGGATTAGCAGACAAAACATTCAATATTTGCTGAAATTAAGATATAAGAGACAAGACGACAAAATATATTATCCACCTCTGCTATTTGCAGCGTGACAGCCTGAAAGGGTCCTGTCAAATGAAAGGCCTAATGCCTACTTTAAAATTTATCTAATATTTCAACAGTAGCATCTGAAATGGCTTTAATTTAGACAGAGATTTGGGAGGAAAAGGAGATAAAGATGTGTAGTGGTATCTGATTTTTGACTTTCTTTTCTTACATAAAATTGACATAAATTTGACAGTCATGTTATATAGTTTCTTTTGTTATTTCATGTGCACATTGAATGTATTCCTCTTACTGCTGTCTCTTGGGAGAGAGATTTATTAAAGAAACAGTTAAAACAGTATGAAATTTTCCTAAAGACACATAATTGCAATTAAGAATAGTTGCTTTAAATTTCCCATTTCAGATAGTAGTTTTGATATTTTTATATTTACAAGATTTATTCTATCTGATTTTTTTATCTGTTAACTTCTTTGGTTATCTGTTTTTTTTGTTTTATCTAGGCATAGTAGATAAAAATAATTAGCTGCTGTTGCTCACACTAAATCAAAGGAATTTTCCCTCAAAGGAAAGGAAATGGGTTTAAAAAGTGACATTATTTGGCAGTAAGGATAAAAACTTACCCTCATATTACCTCCTTTATTTTAAAGAAACTATGTCTGCTTTTTATAGATATAGGTGATCTGAAAAAAATAAATAAGAAACCCCTCTGAGATGTGAGGCAGGGTGGAGAACAGAAAAGAATTGTTGCACCAATATCTGAGAACAGGGTAGCTATTTAAGTCAGGTCCTGCCACATTTCATGAATATTTCTGACACAGTGAGCTGAAGGAGGTTGATGATGCTGAACTACAGTTTTGTAGGTTTTTGTTTTTTTTCTTTCTGTGTGGTATAAGATTTAAAAATCAAACTTTTTACAATATGAGAATTAGATATAATAATGACTGGGACAATGAATTAGCACATTAGTGAAAAAGATCTCAGCAAAATTAGTTTCTCATGTGAGGAGTATTTCTCTAAAAAAATTTCTTGTTTCTTTGTTTGAAATAGTTCATATGTTTAGAGGATTAATTTCTGTATTGTAGTGTAAATAAAAACATTATTGAAGGATAATGTAGAATGCCTCTAATTTATGAAGGAAGTTACCCTCATGTCATCTTGTCATGATAATGGTAAATGATAATTTTCATATGCTCAGTGGATCTTCTTAACTAAATTCTAAAACAGAAAATTGTAAGGACAATCAAAATATGTTTCTAGCACCTTACTTAAAACTTCTGAGTGATTTGTAATGAAAGGTGAAGGTCGTTTTGATTTACTTGAATCAAAGGTAAAGTGAAAACAAAAGCAAAAGAGGAAATGGGTCTAAGACCAGAGTGGAAGAAGGAGCAGCTTGCTCCCACTAAAGAGGGAGTATGGTTCTAAATGAAAGGATATTTCAAAAGACTTAGATATATTTTTGTTTTTAATAAAAAGTTTCTAAAGCATAATAACTTGAGTTTACAAATATGAACACTTCGAAGTTAGAAAATTGAGCACTTCAGCTTTGAGGCACAAGTTCTCATTTCAATGTTGTCATTGCTAACATTGCCAGTTGTGCATTATGTCAGCCTTTAATTTGTTTTTGTATTCTTCTCTCATAAAACACCTGCTTTGTCACTCAGAAGGAGAACACTGGACATCACATCTTGCAAACACTGGAAGACCAAGACACTTAAACTTTCCATAATTTGCATTAATGTTCCTTCTCACTTTCTAGATAGTTAAATGGAAACATGTGTAGCCTGAGTTACAAAAATGCTAAGTGCTCACAGCTGCAGGAACCAACAGTGGGAACTCTCTTTCAACAGCAAATTCCCTGAAACAAAGGCTTTGTCTTTGAGGTGGAATCCTGATTAGGGGTACCCATGGCGTTTTGGTTGTTATGCCTTCTACATTTTGCCCTTTTTGCAGATGAGAACTATGCTCCCATATCGTACTAACAATCCACATTGCCAAGTGGAATGTGGAAGTGAGTTCTTTGAAATTTATAATTATGGTATTTTGCAATAACACTCCAGGGAATTAGTAAGTCTATGTTTGGTCAGGTGTTAACATGGAAATGCATGAGAAATGCCAGAGATAAATAGAAATATCAATAAAACACATAAATTAGTTAGGACAGAATCACAGAACACTTGAGGTTCACAGGGGTCTCTGATGGCCATCTGGTCCAATGCTTGCTGGGCCTCCCAGAACCAGTTGTCCAGAGCCATGTCTGGGTGGCTTTTGAATATCTCCGATGAAGGAGATTCCAGAAGCTTCCCAGGCTATCTGTGCCAGTATTCAGTCACCCTTTCTGCAGCAGTGTGTCCTGATGTTGAAACCTCCTCTGTTTCAGTTTCACTGTGTTTTCCCTGCCTATTGTCTCTGGTCCTGTCACTGGGTGCCACTGAAGACCCTGGATTCTCTTTGCACACTCCCTTCAGGTTTTGGTACATATTGATGAGATCCTCCCTGAGCCTTCTCTTCTTTAGGCTAAACAGCTCTGCCAGCTTTCTCAGCCTCTCCTCACTGGAGAGATGCTCCTTTTGCTTAATCATCTCTGGCCATTCAGTCAACAGATGTGGTGGGAACAGATAATTAAATACAGAAGAATAATACCCATGAGTTTGAGTTGAACAAAAATAATCAGTCTAACATTTTTTACAATCTAGAAAAAAATGTTTGAATGCATTATTTTTATGTGTAATTTGTAGGTATTCTTTCAAGTGTTAAACCAATTATATTGTGCCTCACTATAACGGGAGTTCCACCTTGTTTTTATATTAATCTTTAGCTATGATGCTGCAGACCTGTTGCCTGAACTGTTAACGCTAGACCTTAGCAAGAGAAACCTGCTATCTATTAGAGAAATGAACTTCTAGTTTTGTACAGTGGAACTTTCAGAATCTGTATGAAACTGCACTACCATCATTCCCTGTAATTCCTCTCTTTCCCTCCTCATATGCCACTAAGACAGAGTGTTGAGGGCAGCATGTGATATGTAAGAGATGTGATGGCAGCCACCAGTGCCCCTTTGAACTAACTTACAGATATTTTATACAAGTGCAGAAAAGAGATCAGAAGGTTTTCTAATTAATTTTCAAAGAGCAGACATTGTCCTCTGACTTCTGAAAAAGATGATATCTACAATTCCAAAACTGACAGAAAAGACTAAGAACTGTAACTCCTGAAATTTTTACTTGGAGCATACAAAATACCCTCTTTATGAATTTCTGTAATTCTCTTGTAATTAAGTACAATAATCAGTCCAGGCAACATAGCAACATACCATGCATGAAGACAGAAATTCAGCTATGCACTTAAATCCTAGCTTTATGTAGGCATTCAAATTAATTTTTCCTCTGGTTTTGTTCATTTTGTCTGTGCTATACCGCAACAGGGATCAATTTCACTATCTGCCTATGAAATACTGAGATGCTCCATAGTTATTTAGAAATCTTTGGTCAGTACAAATGAAGATAAATATCCTGGTTATCTGATTGGTTTTCATCCACAGTGCATGCATTGGATCCCAAGACCCTTATTGTGGCTGGGACATGGTGATGAAGAAATGCACAACGCTGGAAGAAAGTCTGAGCATGAGTCAATGGGAGCAAAGCATTACCGTGTGTCCAGTAAGTCTAAATGCATTTATTTGGCTCTTAAAACCTTTATTTCCATGTGAATTTCATGAAAATGAGGTGGCACAGATTTTTCAAGGTCAGAAAACTGGATTTAATGCAATTTTCCATAGGTTTTCCTATCAGATTTTAGCAGAATACCTAGTTTCTTTCCTATTTCTTATCAAACTACTTATACGATAAAATTATTTAGAGTAATTTCAAAGGATGGCTGGGTTTTATTTGTAATGTCTATTTTCCTACCTTGGAAACAAATTTTTTATAGTATTAGTGATATCGACATATTTTTGTCTGCAGAATATTTCCCCATTACGTGCTTTGAAAAAGTTTAATCACTAATGGAATAATATTTTCTTTTAGGATTATTATTGCTAATATAACATCTCCTAAAGCCCATGAATTGGACAGCTGAATTCCAGAAGTCTCACAATAATGACAGAGGTTATAATTACAATAAATGCACAGTTTTTATTTACAGTGGCTTAACACTTCCTTTTAAAAAAAAAGTTAATAAATTCAATATAATATAAAAAAGAACCAACAAAATTGATTTGTATCTCTCATTTTTAATTTTATTCTGGTGTTGGTTTAATATTCATTTTTTCCCTCTCTGCAAAGCATGCAAAAAGAGGGTTAAGAAGTATATTTCTTGTGCTGCTATTGAGCTGCTTTTTTTTTTTTTTTTTTTTTTTTTTTTTTTTTTTTGAGATTCTTGCTGCTTTGTCCTTCTGCCCATGAAGAGGGAACTATTCTAACTCAATTCTGCTTTCATTCGTAGCAAGGTGTCAAAGGTTTGACGTTGGTACAAGGCCAGTGCCCCTATGATATACTGTCCCTGGTATCTGTTGTGAGATGTGACCAAAAACAGAGCAAAACAGTTTCTAATTTAGAAAGTAAAAGAAAAAAAAGAACTTTATTACTTATAATAGGCAAAGAAGACACATACAGAAGAACATGGAAACTTTAAAAAAACACTCTTCCTCCCCCCCCAGTTCTCAACCTAACAAAACAAACTGAAAATTCCTTATCACGTTACCACCTTTTAGATAATTAATCTTTAGTCTATTACCACCCTTCTGATAATCAGTACTCAGTTCATTGAGGAGAGATAGGAGTCCTTCTTGCACCATATCGTGGCCTCTTCCTCCATGTCCAGTGCTCTCACCACTGTGCATGGACCAGAGCTGCTTCTAAGGTTTTTCTTTTTAAAGATGCTTTGGTTAGTTCCAAGAAACGACAGCTTCTCAAATTTTGGGACACCAGTCCCCCCAATATTACCCCCTGGGGCCGAGGGGCCTTGAGAACAGAGCTCTTCCTCTCATCTCTGTTCACACTACTGTCCACTCTTGGCTCCAAGCCAATGCCTCTCCCCAGATACAGCTTCTATGTTACAGAAAAGAAATGAGTCCGTCCATGGCTATACAAAAAAGTCTAGCCAAAGGCCACTCCATCATCTCCTCCCACCTAGGATTCTTTTCAGCATTCTCTGACAATCTTCTACTTGCACAAACTTTCATCATCTTTGCTTAGTTCTTTCTATCTTTCTTCTTCAAATTCAGGAGGATTAGCATTTATAAAGTTTCCATCATTTACGAAAAGGGTTAAAATCTTGGGCTTTGTTTCCCCAGAACTCTCACGTATCTTTGCTGCTGGGCACTCTTCTCGCGCCACCCCCCCATACTCCTTCGGCCGTGCTGTCTAGTTGTTGATATCAAATTTCAAGGTGACGGAGATCACAACACGGTTTTCTCAGTCTCTCTCTCCGGGGGGGAAGGGGGGGGGGGAAGGGAAAAGAAGGCTGTCTGATGCCTCTCAAGGTTCTTGTACTCTCTCCACCCTTCCATCCTGCAGGATTTTTCCTCTCCCCCTCTGTGCCCAAGGTTCCAGGCCTACCTCGCCCAGGCCGCATGGCTTCCCCTCCCCGCCCAGCCAGCCGCTGGCCAGGGGAGATCCCTCCTCCTCAGGGACCGGAACCAAGAGAGAGCTTTCCGGGGAGCCCTCTGCTTTTAACCCCTTGTGTTCTCAGAGGCGGATCCTTGTCCTCAGTGGCCACACCAGGTGCCAGTCTTTAAACCTGAGCACTCATTGGTTTGACCACTGAAGTTCAAAAAAACTCATTTTTTTCCAAACTACGACACAAGGACTTTTTGATCTTGTCCCCACTCACCAGTGTGGCACATGTGTCTGTAAATTTACTCTCACATGGCATTTAGGTTCTAATCTCCATGTCTTTACAAGCTCCCTTTAACATCTTGATAACTCTTCTCTCTCCTAAGCTGAGCTTTATTTAGTCCACTAGAGATGTGCAAAATCAGTATAAAGTTCTTCCAGCTTTGACATGTTGCTGCAGCCTCATAAATACAAACTATGAATCTGAGGGCCTTGAGAACATGCTCTTGTGTTATGACTGTGTTTAAATAGTAATTTTTAAAACATTTTTTCAAATTTTTAAAGCTTTTAAAAAAATGTTTGTATGGTCATGTCCTTTGCATCCAACTTTTCACACAGAGGACAAATAAAATAGGCCTGTGTCAGATTCATTTGCATTAGCATTTGAGCTAAAATCAGGAGCAACTTTGGGGAAAATACTGTGATTACTGAAATTCCTTCTTTTGTTTGTATTTGCATGGGCAGTCAGCCTGCTGTGCTGTTTGTGAATTGTGGCACTAGGCCTTATTTTCTTTTGTAGATACAGAACATGAGGCCAAGATGGGGTGGAGGGAGGAATAATTTAGAAAGCATAATTCCATTCTGTTCCATTCAACTGGAAAAACAATTATTTAGTATCCATTATATGACATGTGCATAGGATATGTCAGTCTAGTCAAAGCAGGGGAGCACCTCTTAAGTCTTGCTTAGAAATTTGTCCATATCTGTGAGACTTATCCTGCTGAATCAAAGACCTAGTGAACCTCCAAAGAAATTTTGTCCTTGAGCAGATTGAGCTTGCATAATATAAGGAAGATTTTAGAATTATCTATCTAAATTGAAAAGTGTGGGTTTACGCCTCTACTGTTTTAAAGCCTTATACACTAGGTAACACATTATTGAACAGATTGGAAAACTTAATGGAAACTTTCCTCCAAAGTAACACAGCATTCTGGCAAACTGCAATCATTTACAATTTTGCTTAGTGAGGCTTTCAAATATTTGTTTTTATAGCATTTTTATGTGCTGTGCTCATGGGATATATAAGCCAAGACGTAATTAATTTAATTTTGTAGGCAACTGAGTTATGTACATCCTTAACATGTGCTAGATATATTCAAGACACTGTTGCAGACAGAACATAACAGAATATTTATTCAAAACCTACTCTCCCTCTTTTGGTCACAATTGCTTCCAATATCTTAATTGCCAGTAAAATTACTTGGATCTTTTTAATATTACAGAATTTTTTTTTTTTAGATTAATGAATGACCGGTTTCTTCTCAAATTGGATCAGAGAGAGGTCTCTTTATACAATAGTTTAGTCCAGGATAAAAAGTGTGATGAGTTTCCTTTGAGAAATTATTTCCTACGGAATTATTCATATGGCTGAGTACTTATAGGCGTGTCACAGTAGATGAGAGAGGTGAATAGGAGAGATAGATGAGCATCTGTACTACCATCTCTGGACTTTGAAGATCAGTTTTGAAAAATGTGGTTGTTTTGGTTTCTGATTTAATTATCAATTTGATTTTGAGGTTATTGTTTCAGTTGGCATGACTACAGCAATTGTGCAAAAATGTGGTCACTAATTAATGCTATGGCACATGTATCCACTTTGATCTTCTTCCAGTTGGCCATGTATCCCTATTATTCATCCAATAATTTTTATGGCAATCAAGTTCCATTGGGTTTTTTAAAATATTTTCCAGTGGGACAATTTGCAATACATCACTTAAAAATATGCTGACATTATCTAGGAGCTTTTACAAGGAAAGTACAAAAAGTTTAAAAAATGTTTTTCAGGGTTTTGGTTTTGTTCGTTTCTTTGTTTAACAGAAATATCTAACAAAATGGCTTTATTTTTGCAGTTATTCTCAGAGAAAGTGTATTATGGGATCTGAATTCATTAGGAGCTTCAGGAAATTCTAAAGACTAATTCTACAAAAAGTAATCTCAAACCAAAGATCTCTTGACAGAGTTATAAACTGTGACCTTTACTCAGAATGCAAAGACACAAAGCAGAAGATGGGGTGGGTGCAAAGAGACTCAAGACAAAGACAGATATTTAGAGGACATTAAGAAGGAAGAAAAGTCTAAAGGTATCTGCAGAAGGGAAAGGGTGACAAAACCAGGGCAGTAGAGAGGGAAAGCAGAATATAGCCATGCCAAGATGGTCTGATTGACTGTGACTTTGCACTTGAGGTGTCAGATTGTGAAAGGTTAATGGGAATGGATTCTGGTGAAGGCTGCAAAGGCCCCTCATCGGTGCATTTTGCTTTCCTGCAGTTGTGTGATGAAATTGTTTGATACCATTTCTGAAAGGGAGATACGCACAGAGAAACAGAGAAGGTGAGTCATGGGGACAGCAGACACCCCAGTGGGACACTTTGCAGGAGCAAGGAAAAATAATGAAGAAAGAGAATATGTCATCAGTTTATATTTCTGAGTTCAAGCTTTCAGTTGTGTTTTATGTATACTTTCTCTGCCAGTTAATATGTATTATGGTAACCACAGACAACTGTTAGCTTGTCTAACCATGGACAAGCTTTAGTTTATAATTGTAGGTGCAACAAAAAAGATATTTTGATGCAGCACAGAAACAGCAGTAAAGGCATTTTCACATCTCTGACATAATTAGATTGGGGACAGAGAATTGTTAGTTTATGGACTACAAATATTTGTTAGACCAGCAAGTGTAAGAGAGAATGAGTCTGCTTGTCACTTAAAAGGAAGTATTTCTTGTCGTCTTACAAAACCCAGCAATGTAAACTCTACGCAAGCAAAGACTGATGAGTTATTTTCAATAAATATCTGTCAACAGATTTTGAAATGATGAATTATGATTATGTTGGTTGTAGCTGACAGAATATACACATAGCTGTTCTTGAACAAGTGATACTTGTGCAAAAAAAGTTGTGGGAATTGTAATTAGTTGTGAAATTATGGCATCCTTGCCACAGGGGAAAGAATCAGCCAACATCCAGAGTGTCAATGGAAACATGCCTTATGTTGTAATTGAATCTCTTGTATCTTCAAAGTATTCGTGAAATGTACACTACTCTCACTACTGCTAAAATACTGAAACTAGTAAAGGAAGATACCATTTCAAATTGGTTATGACAATCTACAACTGTAATTTCTGTTTCAATATATAAACAAATATTAAAGTGTTATATTCTCACACATTGGATGAAAAATGCATGACTACAAGTGATATATATTTATTCTTACTGAGAGCGAATTTAAATGCAACTTAACCTGCGTTGTTGTCTTGTCTGAAAGTTACCATGCAGCAAACAAAAGGCAGAAAATATTTGAGTGAAAAAGTGGCCATCATTTCCATTTAGGATCACAGATTTGTCAAGACTAACACCTTGCTAAAAGAATATTATGAAAATCTGTCTTTGTTGGGAGCTGAATTCCCCATGTCCTGCCCCGTTTTCTTTAGAAAAGCTCATTATTTAGCTCATTTTGTTTCAGCTGGGTACTGAAGATTTCATATCAAATGTGTTATAGCTGCTTGATGGAAACATTCCAGTCAAGATGAGAATTGTCTGAACCTTCCAGCCAAAGGTGTTGAGAATTGAATTCTGTGGGAGAAAACTGTTTCCTCATGTAGGGTTAGGTGCTGCTTTTTGGAGATGTTTCTAAGATTTATACATGTAATTTCATATAAGATTTAGAGTCTGTCATATTTAAAACCACATTTAGTCCTTATGAAATGGTAGTGCATGACACTTCAAAATCTGTTTTCAATAAAAGGTACCCATCATGGAGATTTTAATTTGATTGATCCAGTTTCATTACCCTGGACTATTTCAGCATCTGTGTTTAGAATCACACAATTGTTTCATTGGAAAGAGACTGAAAGATCATTTAGTTTGAACTCCCCCTGCCAAGGGCCAGGACACCTTCCACTAGACCATGTTCCTCAAAGCCCCATCCAACCTGGCCTTGAACAATTCCACAGATTGGGCATCCACAGTTTCTCGTGGGAAACCTGTTCCATCCTCATAAAGAATTTCTTCTTCATCCTTTCTTCCATATCCTCTGCTGGATCTTCCTTTTGATCTTGGGTTTTCCAGTCAGTCTCTAGGTTCCATTTTCACCGGAAAATTTTAGGAAGTTGGGAATACAGAAGACAAAGCAGAGAGGTAGACAAGTATAGTTGTGAAAGGTTGCAGTTAATTGTGATTTCTCTTTTTGCTATGGCGGTGGCATCCAGTGGCTCGTATTGGTCAGAAGTTGTGGTAATTTTTCAGCTACGGGAATTACAAGAGGAGATTGCTGTCTGGAGGATGTATCTCTCCAGTGGAGACTGCTCTTGTTGGTGGCTGAAGGCTAAACCTTCGTGCACAGAAAAATAAAGAGGTTGTGTGAAGGAACTGTCAAGCCTCAAGATAAGCTTTTGTGTTGTGTTTGTTTCTAGATGAGGAATCTGACAGTGGATGGACATTTTGGAACATGGTCACAGTGGAAACCTTGCACCCACACTGACGGTGCCAGTGTTGGCTCCTGCCTCTGCAGGACACGTGTGTGTGACAGTCCTGCTCCCCAGTGTGGAGGGTGGCTGTGTGAAGGACCAACCATGGAGATTGCCAACTGTTCCAGGTATGCATGACAATTTCAGGTTCTATAATTTGTGGTTTAAAAATTTTTAGCTAAATCGAAAGAAAGCATACCCTTTGAAATCTCTCCTGAAAGCTACTGATCCTGTTCTGTGCATGAAAAGGTAAATGGGACATTAGAAAGTTTCTCTCAGAATTTTAGGAGAGAAAATGAGTCAGAGCAAAGAGTCAATTCAAATGCTGTGTAGTAAATAACATTGTCCTCAGGTAATTTTAACAAAAGCTCTGAAAGAAAAAAAAAAAAACTGTGTTAGATAGTATACAAAGCATGATTTTTTTTCTCAGTTCTGTAATTCATCCAACATTCTTTTCCAGAAGTTAGAATGGCTTACTTTTTTGGAGGTCTCATATTACCATTGTAGTCCCTCATTCTGCACTGGAAAAATGTTTTCATTGTATCATTCAGTTGTATTATGATAGCAAGTTTCATTATCAGTCTGTATTAAACTCTGTAGTCACTCTTCTGTCTTTCTCAGGAACTTAACCACTCCAGAGAAAATCAGTGAGAGCAGATAATTTCAAAGAGACTCAGAATATTATGTATATGGAACTGCATCGGAAGTTCATGTTCAAAACATCATACACTTATATTATATATACTTGAATTGCAATATGAAACATATACTGGTGCATTCCACTTATTTTCGGTGATTCTTTCTGGGTTTTGTCTTTTTTTTTCTTCAACAAAATCACTTCATGATAGTGAGTAAAACTGATTACATTTCTGCACAAGGTAACTGCAAGCTCTGTAAGTGAAAATAGTCTATTTTAGGAAAATTCTTAAAAATATAACAATATATTATATAACATCAGGTCAAGAAAATGATAGAAAAATAAACATGCTGTGAGATACTGAAGAATCAAACAACAGTTGTCAGGTTTAGAAGGGAATTTGGAATGTGGGTTGGGACTAGAGTTGTATTTTAACTTTGGGATTATTACACAACTAACACCTTACTTTTGTTAACACTGCTATATTAGTAAGGCATTGTTTTAACTTTTTCTTTTATGATGAAACTTCAAAAGCTCAATACAGTTTAGTTTTTTTTTTCTTTATTTCATTTTTCCTAGGGTGTATTGGGTGGGTGGGTGTCCTAAAAGTTCACAAATGCAAGGTACAGCATATGAACTCTCTTAGTTTTTTTGTTACATTGCAGGCAAGGTATTCACATTTTATCAGAATATCCTGTTGAAATTGAGAACTAATGCATTTTAATGCTTACTTTAGTGTCACAGAGTCATTTAGGCTGGAAAAGATGTTTAAAATGTAGTTTAACCATTAATAAGCACTGCCTAGTCCACCGCTAAATCGTGTCCCCAAGTACAACATTTGCAAGTCTTTTAATACATCCAGGTGTGGTGACTCCACCACTTCCCTGGACAGCCTGCATCAATGCTTGACAACTTTTTTGGTGAAGGAAGTTTTCCTAAGATCCAGTCTAATTCTCTTCTGACACAAAATGATGCCATTTTCTCTCATTCTCTCCCATGTTAAAATCAAGAGATCAATGCCTGGGAGAAGAAACCAACCCCCACCTCGTTACAGTTGCCTTTCAGGTAGTCGTAGAAAACAATATTGTGTCCTCTGGGCCTCCTTTTCCTCCAGGCTTTAATCACTTTCCTTTCAGACAAGGCAGCAAAAATTGACATTTTAATTTCCCTGAAAATTATATGTAATTTAAAGTTATCTTCAGAACATTGATACAGGAGTTTGCATATGTAATTTTCCCAGAACCTAGTGACCAAAAGCAACTAATTATCTTCATATCTTTGTAATTCTTGTGTAAGGAGGTAATTTTAGCAGTTGCTGATTACAAAGCGTGGAATATGAAATATCAGAGCACCTTTATTTTCGTACAGTATTCTTGAAGAAATGGAACAAACACAATGCAGTATTATCAGTTCTACAGGAATATTAATAGGCCAGATTCAGCTGTCAGTCACACCTAATCAGCCATTCGCTATGTATAACAGATGACAGAGCCTGAGCTTTTTATTCTACCAGAAATGGAGGCTGGACACCATGGACTTCTTGGTCACCTTGTAGCACCACTTGTGGAATAGGCTTTCAAGTTCGTCAGCGTTCCTGCAGCAATCCAACCCCTCGACATGGAGGACGCGTCTGTGTGGGACAGAATCGTGAGGAGAGGTGAGTTATCTTTTTTTCTACTGACTGCTTTAATTTCTTCTGTGCAGTTGTATTCCACAGGACATTTTCTCCTTGATTTGCCTTGGTTTTCCATTCCCTTTCCTTTCACTCTGTCTTTAACTTCACTGCTATACAGTACAGTATTCCCATTAATGAGGCTGTGGGTCTGTAGCAGATCTTTCATCTTTCACTTAGCTTCATCCTCCTGAGCCACCTGAGAGCTCCTGGTAGTGCCAGAGAATTGTGCTGAAGCAACGTGCTGCTGTCCCTTGAGACCCTGAAAATTGATTCTCCTTGAAAATTGATTGCACTGTGTTTGAATTGTAACTCATCCAGCTGCAAGAACTGGAATTCAGAACAAAATATAATAAGGTCACAGCACTATGTTACTCGTGCTGTGAGTTCATTTATTCTGTTGTAAATGAATTAAGCATTTCTATAACATGGAAGGAAGTTTCAAGGGCTTTGTTTTCTATTCAATAGATATAGTACACATGGAACTCAAATATCTTTATTAAGGTTTCAAGCTTGGTGGGTTTTTTTAAATTGTTGTATATATTTTTTAACCCTGAGCAGATAAAGTTAACTCAGATTTTGGTTAAACCATGTATGGTTTTGGCACCAGACTAAGTATTTTGTCACTAGCTCAAAATGTCAAATTCAGGTCTTTCATTGCACCCTCATTAAGTCTCTAATTTATGTGGACCCTACATGCATCCCTAATTTTTGTGTTTGCAGTTTTAACAGGAATTAAATATTTCTTTAAATCAAGCTAGGATATAGTCAGGAAAACTGCAACTCTTTCATGCATGAGGTTGCCAGAGGCATACCAGAAAGCTAGATAGCAGAAGACTAGCATTGATGTGAAAATTTGGAGTCCTGTAACCATGCATTCCAAGAAATTAATGCAGATGTGTTTCCTCCCAATATGCACTTACAGCTTACTGTAGTGTTTCTGTATGGATGATGTAGTATCCTATATTGCTGTTGGATGTAAACTAAAGTCGGTAACCTTTATGAAGAGTTTCAGTGAGGCATTTAATTAAACACCAACTCTAACATTTCTTCAGATTAAGAGATTCATTGAAGCAAGGTTGCATCACACATCTATCTATTAATGGATCACCCGGGACCTGGTCTTTCTAGCTCTTAAATGTAAAGGACCAGTATCACAGAACATGTGAACATTTCTTGCTGTTTCAAAGACATGAATATTTACCATTTCATTCCAGAGGAGAAGATTTTGGCTTTTTGTAAATTGCTTTCTGAAAATAGGTTGCCCAACAAGAAAGCCATCACCATCAAACATAGATCATATCTGCTGTTATTTAGCTCTGTCTCAGCGTGAATAAGAGATATTGATTTTCCTGAACTGAGAGGTCAGTCCGGGGCAGGACAGGACAAGATTAAACATAGGAAAAAAAACAGTTCAGTTCGGAGAGACATTGGGGTATGGACTATAGATGGTCATAGTAATTCTTCATTTTAGTTTAACATGGAATAAGAGTTTGATAAGAAGTTTCACAGAAATAAAGAAAACCATGAGAAATATTTTCTTAATTATACAAGCATTAAGACAATGGGTGCACTGTAAAAGCAGTTACAAACTGGAAAGTGACTTACGATGACTTGAAATAATAGCAGAAGGATTGAATTTTGGTATGCCACAGTTCTGAAGGAACAATAACCTTATGTTGCTTTGCTTTTGTAGCCTGCAGCTTATTTGTCCTTTCTATCTCCATCCAGTTCAGCAGCAATCTGGGACGAATGTGCCTGTGAGTTTACTGCAGGATGCCTTTTTTCTCTCAGTTTTTCTGTCACTGTTTCCTGTCTCTTTGAAAGACCCTTCACTCCCTGCCTCTTTGTCACTCTCATCTTGCTCACAGCTGATCTTCCTGCCTCTATCTTGGTTTTGTTTGTTATCCGTGTTATATCCTGATGCTTGTAATTATTTTTTAAGTCCCTTCAACTTTTTTTCAGAGGGTGTGGTAAATTAGGAAATTTTGTCAAGTAATTCGTAAAGCATCTAGAGGAATGAGACATTAGTTATTTGCCAGGATTTTTGTCAGTGTTAAGCCAAGTTCTTGGATAAATCTTTTCAGAGCTGTAAAAAGCAGAAAGTCCTGGGATATTTGCCAGCCAGGGCCCATCCCATCACCCACAGCAGGGGAGCAGGGCAAGCCTGGAGATTGTGACCAGATCCAACCAAGACTCCTAGTGACAGATAATGAGAGAAGTCTGAAGTCCAGATATGAAGCTAATCCATAGGCCAGGTTTAGGATCAGGTTAAATAGAGCTCCTTGTCCCATTGGTGTGGGTGGAGGTCCCCGGGGAAGCTGGTTGGGGCCATGAGAGTTTTATGAGTATCCTCAGCTTGTAGAGAGTTTTGAGCTGTGGGGGCAATTGATTACCAGCATTTACAGCAGTATTATTTCACTGTTTCATTCTCATTGCTTAATATCAGCACCAAATGGAAACAGTTCCTTTCAGCCCATAACATTTAGGCAGGCTGAACAAATATTACATGTGCAGTAACTCCTGAGAAACATTTACTAGGTTTGTATCCAATGTGCCAAGAAGCAACTTCTCAGGTTTTCTTATTTACACCAACCAATGTTTATAAGTAGCCTAACAGTTCACTTTTTTGATGACCTAGCTCATATGTAAAATGAATATATATTTATATTACTAAAATTTTGAATTAGTTGGTTTACATATTGCGTGCATTTGTCTTTGTAAACCTGTGTACTCTAATCACCTTCACATGTTCAGGGGTATAAATATAGGTTTCAGTTTCCACAGCCATCTACATGCCAAACATTGGAACAGCTTTTCAACAAACAGTGATTTCAATAGAAATCCAGTACATAATTCCATAGAAAGCAAACACAAAATAGGCAGCGTATATCTGAGGTAAATTTACCTCCAGATGTGGATACATATTCAACTTGAGAGTATTTGTTCATGTGTTAAGAGCTAACTGTTTGTCTAGGGTATATTTTGTTTTACCTCATGAAAGCCATGATCCTATCATGGCTAATGTATCAGGCATCTCTGTGCTTGCTGACCTTTCCCTTGAAATCAATGGCAATATTTGCCAATTTAAAGCATTGAAGATAGGTTAAACTCTTTCATGCTCTATTGCTAAAGGGGCGTGTGAGAAGGGGGAGAAAGCAGTTGAGAGATAACAGCAAATACTTATATTACAAAGCAAATTCCCTTGTAGAAGTAGGTCAAAAGTGCAGCTGATGTGCATTTAGACAGAATATGGAGAGAGTAAAAATAACATTGTAACAAAACTTGGTAATCAGATAATAATTTTGTAGTTAAAATTCCAGATGGAAGATATCTTGATTAATTCCTTCGGGGCTTAATTTTTCTGTTTTTTCCTGTATAAGAGATATTCACTGAAGCTGCTGGAAATTCTCTAGATCTTAGTTTATAGCATCTATATAGTTTATAGCATCCTGTCTTGACATAATCATGGAGTGAGATTGTTTGTCCTTTCTGTGGAAGGTGTTGTAGACATTGCCTCATTAAGTCCATCGGTCCCCCTCCTATCTTTGCAGAAATGAGACATTAAATGAGACATTAAAATGAGAATCCCTTGCTTTCAGTGGATACACTTGTCTTTTATTACACAGGAAAGAATAGAAAAAAACCCATGGCAATTAGCAAAGTAAATTGGCTGCAGACAAGGAGTAAATGTTTGAAAGCCCTGGATATTTTGGGGTGTATAAAATGATTAGAAGCAGGACAAATTGTTGCATTGTTTTGTACACGGTTCTCAGCAAACATTCAGCTTTTGTGCTTGTTTCCATGAGAAAGAGGAACTGCTGAGAGTCAAGTGCCTGCTCTGTGTAGCACTGCTTGTTTCTGAGTACTGTGAACAAGCCTAGTCCACTTCAGCAGAGCGGTTTGAATACCGCAAGGCTGTAGGCTTGCTTGCACTCCCGTGGATGTCTTGTCTGCTGGGAAGTGTCTATTTCCACCCCCCTTGCTTTCTCTGCTTCCTCTCTTCCACAGAGGCCCCTAGGACCAAATGCCACCTTCCACAGTGTCTTGGATGGGTATTTCTGTCAGTGTAACAACCTCAGTCCAGAAGGGCATGTGCACGTTGTGCACCTGCCTTCAGTTAAAGAAATCTGGCATTCCCACCAGTCTCAGTATAGTCTGTGCATCCCAGTAAATCACCAGCTGGTAATCATGACTACCCACCACAGTACATTGCACAGGAAGGGCAGACAGGGATGAAGCTTAGTTTGTTTTTCTTAAACACATGGTAGTACAACATGGTTCAAAATTACGAAGTATTTGTTTAAATAACATCTCTCTGTGTCAGTCTGTGGGGAAAAAGAAAGGGCATATTTGTAACTGTGATGCAGTTAGTATGCAGTAATCGGTGCTAGATAGCAGCACTGAAATAAATTTAATAAACTGATGTATTACTAAAGGTTGAGATCTTTATAGAAACAAGAATAGTAATGTCAGCTGCACTGAAATTGTAGTTGTAAAATTTGCTGAAGGCACCAATAGCTGTGGACACAACTGGACAGAGGATGTTCATCCTTCCCCCAGAATGACAATTCCTTTATTAGGGCATTTGAACTTGGGTTCACTTCAAGCGAAATGTGAAGGGTCACTGTACAAAACCCACATTTCTCTAGGCTGTTCTCCATTCTGACCTCATGGCAGTTAGGTTAGGGAGAGGGCAGTGGTTTCACAGATTCAAGTTTCTTGCATTGCATGTTTTGTTGAATTACTGTAAAACGTTAGCCCTGTGGGTCCTGAGAACAAAATTAAGAGGGGAAGAAAGAGCAAAAGGGAAAAAGGGTTGCTGAGTGACTTGAAATGCAGCCAAGAACAGATATAATGAAACTTGGCTCAAAGCCCCATGCTGTAGCACAGTTCTCAAAGATCAATTGCAGGGATGTCTATAGCTGTGAAAACATACCTGATGTTTTCAGAGGCTGGCTTACTGAAATGAAAATATGATTCTACTTGTATGCTATGTCAATTTTTTTGTTTGTTCTCCTTTTTCTTTTTTTTTTGTTTTCCCTGAAAAATTGACATTGTTGATTTAAAAAAAAAAAAAAAAAAAAAACAACAAAACTGTTTCCTTAATTGGAGTAGTTTGCATAGAGATTTTTTTTTAACTGCATCTTTAATTAGTGTTGGATAACAGAATTGCCAGCCCTTTGAAGTGCTTACTGTGAAGGGTCACTGTTATTAGGTTACTTTTCAGTTTCCTGCTTAAGTGAGAGAGTGGGAGGTCAGGCACGTAGACACAGAAAGACACTGCATAGTGGTATGACTCTCCTTGCAGTGAGATCTGTCATACCTAACATCAGGTGTTCACAAATATGAATGTTTATATGTGAGTCAGGTGTCTGAACTTCCACTGTGGTCTGTAGAAATTTAGTCAATACAGGCTGTGGAGAACAGTAATTTGTGTCCTGCTGTATATTCCTTAACTTCTTCAAATCAATCATTCTAGTCTCCCTAGTTTGTATTGACAAGATTTCCATTGCCTTTAATGGCTGCTTAGATGTCTGTCTCCTGTGTAGCATTTATAGTCAAAGAAAATCAATCTGTACATGGAGGGGTGTATTTATATAACCTTTGCTTTAGGGTGACATAAATCATATTTTTAACTGGGCTGTTTCTTTCCATGAGCTGTTGCTCAAGTTAGGTGAGTACTTCGTTTTTAGATAGCTACACTGCACATGCCTTTATTTTAAGGCAAGTTCCTTAATTTTACTTCTGCATGGCTGAATATCAGTAATTCTCAACTTCATGGCAGATTTGCTTTAGCCTCAGTGTATCTCCCAAATTAGTTTAGCACATCTTCATTAAGAACTGAAATTATGCAAAGATTGCACTAATTTGACTAAATAAATGCTGATGTTACATCTGTATTTTATTGACTATACATTCTCAACAAATGGTCTAGAAGAAACTATCACACACATTCTTATAAATGACTGCATGTGACAAAGAATGTGTGCAGTTGGAGTTCTAGGGGAAGAATATCCAGGCATAGAACACTCTTCTGTATCTTTAATGATGGCATAAAGTGAACTGTAATGTGTGTACCCAAATCACACACTGAAGAATTCTGACACCAAATTCATAAATATTGAGTGTTTGGGCATTTTTTCTTTGGTTTCCAGAGGCGAGGTCAATACAAGCTGTGAATAATTTTCTTAACTCTATGGAAGCAGAAAACTAAATGTCACTCCCCTATTAACCCAATCTTTAGATTTTGATGTAGTTGCCCAGACCTAGGGACAAAGTGTGAATTTTAAGTTCCAGCACATGCAATAAATCTGCTTTCGTATATTACTTACACCTCACCCATTAATTTTTTGTCCTCCACAGCATTGCAAGTGTTCAAATTCCTTATAATGAAGGATAATGAGGAATTAGAGCTTGCAGATATAGAGGCTTTCTGAAAACAAACAAAAAAACTGTTGTGGTTATTCTTATTGAAAATGACAGCTGTTCATACTGTCATTTTTCTTTTTGTAGAAAATTAATAACTGGAGTATTAGAGTCAGTTTTCAATGTAGAAGAGTGCCAAGAGATGAAAACTTGTTAGAGGGGCAAGAAGACATTGAATTTTGGTTGAATGGTGTAAAAATTGAGGAAATACTGCATGGGATTGATTTGTTCATTCAGTATTGTAACAAGAGCTATCCAGATGCATCCATAAAATATCAGAGAATTTCTTCAGGGTTGTCTGTTTCCTGACTATGCTGTGTGTTTGCTTTATCTAAGTAAGAGCTTGGTCTCTTAGAGAGCCCTAGTCACATTTGCTGATGGCCCAAATCCTTTGGACCTATGTAGAGGTTCCTTAAAAAGCAGCATGTGCTATGGCTAGAATTATTGGACACTCAGAAAATCAGGAATCTAAGGTTTATACAAAAATTGAAAAAACTCACCTGAAGCTGGGACCTTCCCACATGTCTGAATGTATTGCTACAATAATGACAACTCAATAGTGCTTCCCTCAAGAAACCACTAGGCCTCTGAACCAGTTTGCAGCCTACAGGAAAATCCTGCAAAGATTACAATGACTAAAACCTCCCTTTAAAAGATAAAGTAATAAGGTTATAAACAAGTGCAGTTCTTTATTCCTAAATCAGTGTTTTAGCTTTTATATTGCCCATAGAAGCAGAGACACTATGAAAAGCAAAAAGCAGGTATAGCTGTCTGAAGATGAGAGGGATGGATCCTAATCAGTTCTTAGCTGGAGACTGACAAAAGACTGCCTGCATGAATATTTGCCTTCTGTTTGGTTGACTGCCACAGAAGGATAGCCACAACTGGTTTTAATAAAGTAGTTTACATTCTTGCTTACGTGACTGCAGTACAGTCACGTGGCTGCATTGCATGGAATGTATAAAATCACTGAATAAAGCAAACAAATGCTCCACCCACACAACTGCAACCTAACAAAACCCACTCAAATATTTAGACACTGTGCAGTGTGACAACTGTTAGTGCACTGCTTAATGAGTAGGGAGAGTCCCTTTGTGTAAAATATTTCCCTGTACAAATATCTATCTGAATTATGCAAATGAGGGATGTTTTGGGGGAGGTCTTGTCTTGATAATAAATAGACAAGTAATTGTCTTTGCCTCCTTATTCCTCTTCTCACAGGTACTGCAATGAGCATTTGTTGTGCCCCCCTCATGTGTTTTGGACAGGCTGGGGGCCATGGGAGCGCTGCACAGCTCAGTGTGGAGGAGGGATCCAGGCGCGGCGCAGGACTTGTGAAAATGGTCCTGACTGTCCTGGCTGCAGCGTGGTAAGCAATTTTCAGTTTTCCCTTCATCAAATATCTATGGCCATATGCCACAGATGTCTCTATGTCATAGAATCATAAAATCATTTAAGTTTGAGAGGACCTCTAAGGTTATCAAGTCCAACCATTAACCCAGCTCTGCCAACTCCTCCATTGAACTGTATTCCCAGGTGCCTTATCTGTGTGTGTTTTAAATACCTGCAGGAATAGTTACTCTGCCACTTCTCTGGGCAGTCTGTTCCAGTGCCTGACACACCCCTTCAGTGCAGAAATTTTTCCTAATATCCAATCTAAACCTCCTCTGGCAAAACTTGAAGCGATTTCCACCTGTCCTGATGCTAATGATCTATGTCCATAAAGCATCTAAGTATGTCTGTAAGCTCTACCCCTAACATGAGTAGTCACCATACTGGTTTTGTCGCTGTGTTGCTTGTGTGTGCTGAAATCCACACAATTTATAAATCAGACATATATATAATTCAGCTTTTTCACAGTATCATCTAAAATTTAAGCTTCTTGAGGTGAGGTTGGTGCAAATGTAGATGTGTCATTACAGATTTATAGTCATTTTTTTATTTCTATCATCAGAGTGCATAGGAATCCTAGCTATGAGTCCAGGACTCCTGGGTACCATGCTCTGTATAGCAGAGAAAAAGCCAAGTTTCACACCTAAATACGTAAGGAGTCAATGAGTGAATGCATGGAAGCAGGAGGAAAGTGCTGAGACTGGATAGCAGTAGTGATCTTCGCACAGCAGCAGCCTAGCAGCTCTCAGGCTTTGAATGTACAGTGGGAAGATTTGATTGAGTTAAAGTGCTTTATTGATGCACAGTTTATTAAGAGAAACATATGGGGAAACTTGTAGGGGATTGTTATTATATCTGAACAAATAGAGATGGGTAGGTAAAGAGGTAGATGAGTTGTTTTTTTCTTTTCACAATTAAACCAATTTTTACATGTCTTAATTTCAGAGGCCTAATTCTGAGGTTTGTCATAGTCTGTGGTCTGCTTGTTAGATTGCAAGTAATTCAGTACTAAGGAAAGGATAATTTATTACCTTTTTCTATTTTGAAGATTTTGTGCATTTTCCCAAGGATTTGTTCTCTTCTTAAAATTTATTCTGGTGATAGAAGTGCATTTTCAGAAGATTAAAAACATCCAAGAGGCTTGCTTTTTTATTTCAGTTGAACTTTAAGAATTAACCAAATAACTTAAAATTCTATCAAGTTTTCCAAAGTATTTGTCTCTTCTGCTGGTACACCAAAAAACCCCAGATATATGATCTAGATCTGTTGTTAAACCTTTCTGACTCGCACTGAAAAGTGCACAATATGAAAGTTTTCTCCCTCATGTGTTCCTGTTTATCCTATAGTAATGTTTGTAAAACAGAGTGGCATTTTATTCTGCAGAGAATCTTCCCATGGTCTTAAATCAAAAATATGTGGTTCTGATTTTCTTGGAAAGCTCTATGAAAAAAGAAAGAAAACTTTTAGTATAAAAATTTCTTATTATAACTAATTTGAGATTAATGGTACTGGGGTTTGTAATTTATTAACAGTCTTATCACATACTCTGCTGCATCATAGAATAGTTCAGCTATGGAAATGTATTGAAAATTTTTTATTAATTAGAAAATTATTATGTTGATGGTCTAAAACTTCGGAGTACATAGTTGTCTTGCTAAAACTTAAGCACCAGTGTAAACCCATCCAGTGTAGAAATCCTCTATAAACCTTGGTGTTCTTGCAGGACAAAGAACTGTGGTATAAAGTCTGTGGTCTGTTTAAGTTTCACTGAATTTGATCCTTTGAGTTACCTCTCTTGACTCAGAGGCTTTGCAGCCATAGCAGGGCCTAGTCACTAAGTGTAGCTGGAGAAAAAGTACTTTATTTCTTCTCAGAGTTTGTTTCATTAATCTAAGAAAGTGCAATCAGAAATGTTTTTATGCCTTTTTGTAATTGTTGAATGGATTCAATATTTATATTAATAAAATCTTATGAAAGAGGAGCACATATATGAAATTTGTGGATATTCTTCTGCTTCAATGAAATTTTAGGGTTTATTGTAGTAGGTGTACATTTTTCCATACAGTTGGAATTACAAATTTTTACCATAGTGAATAAAGGAGAAGTTCATTTGTCTTCTTATTACTATTTTCCATTCTTTACAGTTATAGTGATACTCAGCTTAGGTTGTGCAAGATATTTAGTGAATTTAGTTTATTTCAAAAAACCTTTTATCATGAATATCTCTGAGTACTTGAGAAGCTAAAAAGTCTCAGGAAGTGTTGCAGTAATCTATACTATCTACTGTTTGTTTTGTCTGGAGTTAAAGATGTTATGAGCCAAACATCTGCCATGTGAATTGAAGGCACAATTGGGAGTAGACTCAGGGACCTGGTTCTCTCAACCATTAAATGATAGCTTTAAACTGTAGAGAGATGCTCCAGGTTTCTGGTTTACCTTCTTCAGTGGGGATGAGCTCTGTGAAACCTTCACAACATTTGAGCAGTGTGAGTTACAGCTGAATAGTTCGGTGTCTGTGGCCTGTGAAGAGGGGAAGAAAAAGAGTAGAGGGCTGCAGAAATTATTATTTAAGAAGATAGTAACTATGTTAGGCTTAATTTCACCTTAAAATGAAACTTTTGATGCATCAGAGGTTTAGAATGGATGAAATGCTGTCTTGGGACCCCGTTCAACTGTGCCAATTCTTTGGTTATAGAACTTTGTTGTTAGGGAATCATGGGAAAAAAATAGCACCAACAACTGTTTTTCTAAGACTTAAGAAAGGGAGCCTTACATTATTCTTGCCAGCAGTATCAGGGGACCAGATTTAATTTCTTAGGAGAACCTGCCTCTTCTGTTTTACAATCTGCAATCTGGCTGTGAGACTGTAGTATAGCCAATCCTAATCTATTTTCCTGTCCTTGTTTTGCAGCTTTTACCATATTAATGGCTACAGTCTGTGTCCACCTAATGATTTATATCACATATTTTTTAATGAAAAGTGTTTCTTCCTTTCAGTTTGATTGTACTGCTGCTAGGCTGCAATATCACAGCAGGCAGCTACTGTCTCTGCTTGTCTTTTTGCATGTTTCTCATCAGTTGGTTCCTTGACTTTATCTGTCTTACAGCAGATATCAGCCAAACCACTTAAATATTTTTTTTTTATCAGGACTCACTAGAGCTCCCTACCATTATTTTCAACTTATTTTATAAAATGATAATAATAAATCTTTTGATGCATATAAATATTCCACAGAGAGAAAACCATGATGGTATCTTAAAGATGCATCTGTTGCTTAAGTGCACTCAATATATGAAAATGGATGGCCAGAGACTTAGGACTGAAGGCATTTTCACTGAATATTGGAAACCATAAATCAATATGATACAGGAGTATTAGACCATAGAGACTCATAAAGGTCAAAAAGATGAAGTTCGAAATCAAAATCTGGAGTCATGAGAACCTGTCAAATTCTTTAAGTTAATCAAAGCTACTAAAGAGTGCTTAAAATTGTCTAATAAGGGTTAGAACCATTATTACCAAATTTAAAAGCAACTAAAATCTGGTAATAGAAAGCTTAAGCAGGTCACAAAACAGGTATTAATCTCATGTATGAAGGTAATACAGGTACTAGAGTAGGAACTGTGGAATTTTCTGGACTGAGCCAATGTGACCCAGAGGACAAACATCTTCAAACTTTACAGCATACCCGGATAAGCTATATGTTTCCTTCAGAAAATGCTTATTCTCCCTTGAGAAGCATAATCTCACTTGAATTTGCCTCAGGCCAGTCATAAAAGAGTAACTTTTTAAAAGAATTTTTAATAGAATGAGGAATTTAGTTTGAGGCTCAAGTTGGGTGACAGGCTTTATATGTACATTTGTCTGTGTTCTCATTTCAGTCATCCTAACATATACCTTAATCTTAGTTTTTGTACTGGGAGACTGTTAATATACTTTCCATGTACCAGAACAAAGCATACATGTTTTGCTGTGGAATAAATAAAAAAAAATAAAAAATTGTTTCTTAGAAAACAATAGCAATTTTTGATGTTTTTTTTTTTTAATTTTAAAAATTATTAGTATTATTGTTTTGACGTTCTGGAATTGTTCTGAACACAAAACTTTTTTCAGAATGATTATTTCTATTCTAAAGTTTTTTGTAATGAAACATGATGAAAAAGAAAAAAAAAATAATTATTTTATTTCAACAATTTTTTAAAGATAATTTGAAGATGGAAGCTTTTCAGAAGTACTTTGTCAATCAGAGAGAACAGTCTGTCTTTTACTTACCATCTCACAAAATAAGTTTGAAATTTCCAGAAAAGTGACCAGAAAATAAAATTGTTATTATGCTTTTTTTCATAGTTCTTAAGTTCCCATTTGGCTTAAGAAAAATAATCTCTTGCAAAACTAGAAAATAATCTCACAAGCATGAAATATAAAAAACTGTACTATTTATATAATGTTTATCTACTTTATGTTCATTTCCTTTTTCAATCCTTTTTTCTTCTGTACTGCAAACTCCATTGGGTATTAGTTGGTTTTTTTATGTTTTAAAAGTGTAACAAAATAGAACCTCTCTTCTTTTGATGCTGCACGTGCTACTGCAAGTGTAAGCAATAACAAGTTACTTAAAGAGGATAAAAAAAAAAATCCAACACAATCATAAGAAGTAGTTTCAGAAAATGCTAAAACATACTGATCAATGGTATATGTCTTCTTACCTTGGTCAGTAAAGTGAGTTACCAGATTTGTATTCATAGTCAAGGTAGACTGGTTGAACTGATATGCATATATATATCCAAATGTGAGCTGTTTAAGGTGATATTTGGGCACACATCCAGCAATCATTTTGCTGTTTCATTTATTTAATGTTGAAAAATAAGCTAAACTGTAAGGTTTGCTTTCTTGCTTAGAATAGTGTGAAGTATCCCTTTTTTGAAAAATGTAATTTTTAAAGTAACTTAAAGCTGTGAAATACATTTTTAGCTGCTAGGAAACCATCTCTACTCACTTCAAACTATTCAGTTCAAGCTGTGACAACTGACACTGACTGCAGTCCTGTTCTGAGAATCCTGTAGCGAGCTCTTTCAGGGACTTCCAGGTCATGTAAAATAACTTTTTTCATGGACCAATACCATCTGATTTGTAGTCTCTTTCAAATCTAATTATAAGGGCTTGCCAATGAACACATCCAAAAACTTTTTATTGGGCATATGTGTATCTGTCACACAGATGATGAATGTTTGATTCAGAAGTCAAAATCATATTTTAAAAAACATAGGAAACAAATTTTAGTGTTACTGCATGAGCTTTCTCAGGGCTTTTTGAGTGAAGGCAAAAATAAAACAGCCAGTGTGTGCCTCAAGGTCAAGTGACATCCACGTGCCTTCATCCAGTTAGGGAGTTGTACTGATGAGAAGAGACCAGATTTCCTTCAGCCAGAATTTGCCCCACTCTTTCCTAAAACACCAGACACACTGGAGTGTGTCCTGTCTCAAGTATCGCCATTTGTTGCAGTTTGCAGCAGTTCTTGTGCTGTAGGTGTAGTTTTTGTTATTTAGATGTAATACTGTACCCTCAGCTCTATGAGGCCCTGGGTTTGAGTTGTGGTCATTGCTGCCTCTGATAACCACAGAAAAAGTACCAGAACCCCCCTTCAGTCTGTGCCCAGCAGGCACAGTGCTGGGCTCAAGGACTCACCATTAAGAGATGTGAACTTTTACTTTCCTTTGACTGGATAAGTTTTGGATGTGAATGGAAAAGAAGAAAAAATAGGAAGAAAGAAGCTTGGGTGCTGAAATTTTGTGCTGCACTAATTTTAGATTGAATTAATGAGTGAAAGTGAACTGGAGGATATTTCCTAAGGACTTGTGCTTCATGGAGCCTGAGTTTTTTCATTGCTGTGGACCTTGAACAATCAGTTATCTTAGAATAGTAATCTGTAACTGAAGACTAAAAACCAGAACAAAAAAAAGTAGGTGGCATAGTTTTAGCTTAGTTTTATCAAGTAATAGGACTTGCAAGATCATGTTGTGGTCTGTCAGGTATTGTTACTCTTCTGCTCATAAGTAAGGCACCCACTCCCCCATTACATCATGTTTAATTGGAGCATTGTCTTGGATGACAACATGGAATTGGGACAAGTTGTGTGAGAAACAGTGGCCCAGTAGAGGGGAAAAAAACTAAATTAGTTTCTACATTGAGAGACAGATTTGCAGCTGAGTCAATTACTTGGTCCAAGTGGTGTCAGGTGCTGGTCAGTGAGTGTACATATCAGCACACGTGTTGTTTGGGACTAGACACTGCATCTCTTAAATTTTAGCAGTTGGACTGATAAACCCTACAGGCAGAAGTATGGGAAGGAGGAATGTGAGAGGATTAAATGGATCAACTTAAAAGACTTGAAATATAAACTTATAGGAAACAGGCTTCATTATTTCCAGTGCTTGTGGATCTAGTTTTTTTGTATGGGTAGTGTAGATTTATTTGGTACATAAGTAGTATTTCCATGAAATCAGGATTGACATAAACAGAGAGAGATGTAAAACAGTTTGTCCTGGAGTATCCTGGAGCTCTTGGAACAACTAAAACTATATTTAATATAGAATATTTTTCTTATGTTTTGTTTTAAAAAGGAAAAAAAGCCTGCAAACCTATAATCCAAATTTAAGGAAAATAAAAAAAAAAATCAATGGAAGTAAAGACAGTATGCTTCACCTGATCTCTGATTTGCAAATTGCTGAACATCTCCAGGGTAAAATATAGTTCTGATGTAAATGGAAAATGCAGTGCTGTCCCTTAGGATATTACTAATATAGACCGCCTCATATCTATCTGACATTGTTCTTCAAGAAGATAAAAGGTGTTTCTGACAATCCAAATGGAGCAACATGAAAGTAAATGATATTAAATTCATGATAGAGGGGTTACATAGAGTTATTATTAGTATATTAGTTTATGTATCTCTGTTACATCAATGTTAGCTTCATCCATCTTTATCCACTGGACATACTAGTGGTTTGTCCTAGAAGGAGAAACATCAGATTATTGGGAGGTTACTCTTGATCTTCTAAAGGAATGCGTTTAGACAGATTTTACTTATAAGTGCCTTTAGTCATTCTGGAGGAAAAATTTGGATTATATTTTCTGGTCACCTGAATTTTTGGGGAATCATCAATACAAAAGTTTATTTGCATGTCATGTAGGAGGCACTAGATGCCTTTGAGGGCTGAAGTAATAGGAATGAAGAGTTTTGTATCATAATTGCAGTCATGAGCTTAACAGAAGCTCCTGCTTTCACCTTGAAGCACAGTGAAGAACAAGACAGGAGAATGACCCCAGTGTGTGAATTGTTCATGATTCTATCTATCTATAAGCCAGAATGTTTGTGCAGTGGTGAAAAAAAAATAGATTCAGTTATAGCATTTAGGAAGTTTCAGCAAGATATTCCCAAGGGAGACAAAGAAAAAAAAACAAAAAACAAACAAAAAAAACTAGTCTAGGGATTCATATATAAACTAATCTCAGAAGAGATGATTGTAGCAGTCTGGACTGAAGCCGGATAAAATCAGTTTTTGTTTCATGTATTGCAATAATGTGATTTCTCCAACACTGCAGTTATCTTCAAAGCTGAGCTTATTTTGAAGTTGAATTTATCTGACAGCTTGTGTCAATGACTGAAGTCATGAAAACTCATTATGATTTCATCTACAAATGCCAAGACTTTTCCATTACAAAGATATGCCTTTGTTAAGTATGGAGAAACCTTAATTTTACTGTAATCAGTTCAGCAGCAACCTTCATTGTACAGTTACCATCAAAATAGAAAAAAAAAGGTGCATGAAGTATAACATTGAAAATTACCTCAGAAACATGATAGAGCAGTTATATAAAATTGTTCTGTACTGATGCTTACTGACTTTAAAGAATAGGGCCCATGCTAGAAGTGGGCTGAGTGTTCCAAAGAAAGGGAAAAGATTTGGATTCTCCTTAATCAGAGTATGCAGGGTTCTAGTGTATGAAGGACGACTATATAAATTAATGACAGGTTTATATAGGGAACGTTCGTGTTTCTGTGTACTCTGTACTGTGGTACGCAGTTTTAAGGACATACACTGAGTTTTAAGAAGCCAGTGGAGGGAATTCTTTTCTATCCAGGGCATAGT
Source organism: Sitta carolinensis (assembly GCA_032173965.1). NCBI lineage: Eukaryota > Metazoa > Chordata > Aves > Passeriformes > Sittidae > Sitta > Sitta carolinensis. The sequence goes on from CM063284.1 coordinate 81,682,388, forward strand.
TAGATGATGTAATTTGCTGCAAAAAATTGTTGAGGCTTAAATCTTAAGAACCAATAAAACTCCACACAACTACAATCATGCAGGATATCAGGATGATGTAGATTTATAGTAGAAAAAAATAGATTTTTGTTAGCATAGTAAATCAAATTTTCAAGTTTTTAATCTTTTTCCTGAATATTAACAATCAAATTTAGAGCTGTGCTAGTTGCATTCTGCTTATTTCTGTGGTGCTATTTGACGATAACCAGGGAAGGCATGTTGGATCTAGAATGGCGTTTCCAATGTTGCTATTTGTTAGGGAGTGTTGAATCAGTTTGCAACAAATTGTCCCTCTGATTAATTTTGTTCCTTTTAGGTTTGGTCACCTTTACTTAAAATGGCAAAGTGCAAACAAAGTAATTTTGTTTACACATTTTATACCGAAAAGTCTGCTCACATGTAGACCTTAACACAAATCAGAGTTTTGTTTCAGTATTCTTCAATTTGACCTCAGTAAATCAAGGGATGGATGAAGCCTGAATAAGTGATATGCACTGTTGCCATTTATAGCTTCACTAATGCAGCAGCTCTTGAAGAGTGCAAGACTGATTTCTTAGCTGAGCTGAGTGACAGCAGTCCTTAGCCATCTGAGTGTAATTAAATGGAACGCTATCCAAATTAATTATATTTATGTGCCAGCTTTTATTTTTACTTAGTGTCAGGGCATCATAGTTATTTTAATTTATTTGGTAGTGGTAGGATTTTAATTTTGATTGAAAATAGTATCAGGCAGCCCTGTTCTTACACAAGTTAGATGAGGTTGAGAAATAATTAAACAAAACTTCTGAATATTTATTGATTCTTATTGATCTTATTTTGATAAATATTGAATATTTATCAAAACTTCCTTTTTTTTTTTTTTTTACTCCTTGGTTCGTTCTATTCTCCCTTTCACATTAAGTTGTTGACTTAGAATACCTCTGCATTAATATTGCATCCATTAAATAGAAGGCATTTAGTTATTCAAAGCCTCTGACATTCATCTTGAACAAATATGTTCACAAGCCTTAAAAAGGGCAAACATATGTTTTCATTGTGTTTATTTATAACTTATTTTGTATCTTCAGGATGATGTGACACAGCCTATTGCAGCATTCTGAAATAATAATATTTAGATCTGAATACTCCAGTAGATGGGATTATATTCTGCTTGTCTGAGAATATAAACTCATCCAAACACTGAGCTCATTTACCAGAATACACAGTGATTTGTCCTTGTAGACTGAAGGGCAGGATGAAGTGTCACCATCACCCTATCAAGACCACTTTTGCTACTTGAAAGCAGCATCATGCTGCCTATTTCTTTCGGCTAGAGAAATGCAGCCGACAATAAAAGTATTAATCTTTCCAGAACAGCATTTTTTCAATTCAACAATACTTGTTATTTCATCTGGAACATCAGAAAACTGAAGTCATAAAAACAGGCCTTTCGGTTTATGTTATGAAAATCTCCAACCTTGTTACTTCTAACAATTTCTAGCATAAGAGATCAGTGAAACAAGTTACTAACCTTGTAAAGATACAGGTGTTCATTTATCTGTCACTTGAAATTTGTGATGTCCCTACATAGACTGGGACAGGTCCACAAATAGGTCAGCCCCAAAATGCAGTTTTTGCTTTGCCTTGTCAGAGAGGCTCCAGATGTAGAAAAGCAGCTGTAGACTATACCTGTATTTTTTCAGCAACCTGATTCAGAGGAAGGACAGATTCCCTTCAATCTCTTTGTAATTTAAATCATTCTCCAGAACGAAAAGTGGAAAAAAACCCCACCCACAATAGCAAAGCTGACCTCTGGTACTGTGGATGCTTTGCCAGTTATAGAGGCTGGATTGCCAAGAACCAAGTCAGATACATTGTCAATTTACTGTTCTGGTAATGTCATGCTACTGTGGATATACCACTTACTAGCAAAAATGTCATTTTTCACAGCTGCGTTTATTCTGCCCCCATCCCCTCAGTATAAACTCTATGAAAAACATGAGAGTTAGTCAGTAGACCCGCATCTCTTGGCATTGCCTGACTTAGCTAAGTATTTAAACAGCCTTGGATGACATTAGCAAACAAAAATCCAGAGAGTATATCTGGCTGTTACTCTACCTAGAAAACCCATAATTCTGCTTTAAGCTGAAATGAAATATGCTCACTATATTTAAAGCATGCAAAGAGATTAATTCAGAAGTCTCTGAAATTTTCAGGCAGTTTTTTGCAAAACTAAAAGTATACTGTATGTTTTTACATAGGAACACATAAACCTCTTTGCAAAGGCACTAAGCTCCCTATTAAAATAGTTAATTTATGTATCCTATCCCTTACTGAAAAGCTGATCCAGAATCCCAATTCACATATTGAAGCGTTTGTGTGAGATAACTTGGCAGAATGAATATTTTGTTAAAGAGTTTTAAAGTACTTAGAAAAAGAAGTAATAGCAATGTGTATTATCTTCTTCTGAAATATAGGGATAAAAGGAATATTAGACATATAGTGAAATCTATCAACAGCAATTTTGTATGAAGTATGAAAATTATCCATTACACAGAATGCAAGAACAAAAAGCAACTGGTGGATTATAGGACTTAATCCATCAAAAATCTTGCTGGGAGTCATATGAATGTAATTTTGGGGAAAAAAAAGTAAAAAAGTGCAGTGTTGTTTGGTATCTCTAGTTAGGTAAATATTTTCATTTCTTTCCTTTGTTTTCAGAATGACTGGTGTTTTACTTGCTGGTTAGTTTTCTAAGTAAAACTGAAGAAGTATAATAATATTAGATGCCCTATCTGTAAAGTGAAATCTGGCTTTCCGTTATAGTCCCAAGAAAACTAATGTTGCCGTAAACTTCATAGGAAGAAAAATATATATGAGCAGAATTTCCTGTATTGTGAGAGGCAGGTAGCATGAAAGGTGGAAAAGAAAGGAAAATCTAAATAACAAGAGTGCAAAATTATACAATAGTATTTGTCCTTTCTAAAGCTAGAAAAGAGCTTTGCATAATATAACCAGACAAATAGAGATGAAAATGAGCTATTAATCTTTTGCCTTTTGTGAGGTAGGTGCCTTTGATTATTTGGGGGAAATTTATTGATGAGTTTAGTTCTTTGAATTGCATTCTCACTGCAGTCACAGCCTGATAGAAAGCATATGCTTTTTTAACTTTATACTCACCCTTTCCTTTTTTCCCTCTGCAGTATGCCCTCCAAAGTGTTGTTTTGTTTTTTTTCATGTAGGTGCCATCTTAGGCACAGTACTTTCCCTGCTATTGAATCGTTTTAGCCACACAGGCTTAGAGCACAGGCCATGTTGAACACCGTTTGTTGTGAAAAACTCACCATTTATTCCTCCCTTCCATTAACCATCTTTTAAGCAGTTAATTATCTGTGAAAGCATAATAGATTTTCATTTAGCTTGTGGCTGCAGGTCTCCTAAGAGGGAATAATTCCTTTGAGATACATTGTGAAATGTCTTTCTGAATTCAAAGTAAACTATCTGTAAACTGAAGCAGTTTGTTGACTCCTTCAGAGGTTCTGATAGGTTTGTAGCTTCCTTTTAAAGAAAAGCAGAACATATGAGTTTTTTCTCCAGCAGATCATATTTGTTCACGTTCCACTAATTTCATGCTTTATGATGATTTCCCTGATTTGCCCAATTCAGATGTCATGCTCATTTTTTTAGTTCCCCTGAACTTCACAAAGTATCTTTTAAAATTGACATCACATTTAGCATCTTCTTCATTTCACATCTTTAGGCTTCATATACGAAGGTAAATTTAAGCAGGAAGCTGTATGTCACTAGTATTAGTTTTCTTATTTCTGCTTCTGTAGTTCCATTCCTTGGTGACATTGTTTGCTCTTTTTATGTATTTGTGCCATCATGTCTTCAACTAACACAGCCTGCTGTGGTCTTGCCATTTCTAAATACCCCTTGTATGCCTTCACAGTATACTGGGCCTATAGACTCTAGCAATCTTTCTGTCCCTAATGTCCCTGAAGTAGGATTGCATCTTAGCCTTTAGACTTTACAAAGTACCTTCTTGAATTCTTTTCTGGCCTTTGTCATTATATTTTTACATTTATTATGACAGATTCATTATTATTTCCCTTCATTCTTTGTTTGTACTCAACTTCAGCTTTTTGCAGGGTGGTGTCATCTCCCTGCTGTTTAGTTCTGATGACTTCTTTTTGCTATTCCTCAGATTTCTTGATTGGCAGCAGAAATTTGCTCTCTGCCTCCAGAACACTGCCCCTGGTGAGCTTCCCTCCTGTAATGCTCTGCTGGGTCACATCCCTCAGCAGGTCCCTCATTAATGGTTGCACTGAACCCAGCTATCTTCTTTGTTTGTACTGTAGAGGAGAGGTCAGGGACTAGCCCCCTAATACTTTTCTCTTGGGTAGAGTCACCTTCCAAGGCAGCAGAATTCAGCAAAGAAAATTATTTTTAAGCTTTTCTGGGAAAAAAAAAAAAAAACAAAAAAATGGTTGGCCAAAATATATGGGTTTTTGTAATTTTATTTGTATTTCTTAACCTTGGGCAGTTAGCCTAGTTTCCTTAGTCAAGGGTAAAAGCTGAGTTCCTGCAGGGGACTTTTTGCAGCTATTGAACAGTTATATTACATTTAACACCGCCAAAATACTCCATCTCCCCCACTTGCACCCTGATAGCGGTCAAACAGGAGGACTCAGAGTCCATGATTGTTGAAATTTACGGAAAAAATACAGTATTTGGTTTCTGTAGCTGTTCAAAATCATATTATATTTTGTATGCAGACACAAACTGACACAAAAAGTGGATTTAGTGCTTGACTATCACTGCTAAAACAGGGCCTTTACCCAAAAGGCAGTGAAATCGATTTAGTCTTCCTCTGATTTCAGGGATAACTGAGTCAGCCTCAGACTTTTTGTCATTCTGACTGCTTTTTAAAACAGATAAGTACCTGCTCATAAATGGATTCCCAACAGTTAAAGAATTGTTTAATGTTGCCATCAAAGATATTTATTAGGAATCGGATGCAAGGGGCTTTTGTTTATTGGCTGGATAATTGCAATTTTAGACATCTTTTTCTCTCTACACAGTTCAAAATACATTTTTTTTTTTCAACTAGCTTATTTTTAAAAATTGTTACTTATCAAATCCAGTAAAAAAAATAGAAGTCCTTTGAAGCTTCAAATTTGACATGTTCTCTTGGGGAAGTGACTTTAAAGGCAGTGGGAGTATGAGAAGTCCCTGATGAATTAACTTTCCCACTCAGTAAATGCACAGAACCAAGTACTTACTCATTGGAATAAGGAACGTGATTAAGGAAGCAAAAGACTCTAAACCCCGCAGCTGGAGTACAGATGCCAACAAACATAACTTTGATGCTTCACAGATGATTTTGAACACAAAGCTGTTCCAATTGATTCCTTCCCTGCATTTTCCTTGGAAAAACATTAAGTGCTCTGTGGTTTGTTTGTTGGTGTTCTTAAGTGGTGAAGGGATTACGAAACTTCATAAAGAAAGGGTTTTTCCTAAATGGATGCGTGCTTCTTCAGTTCTGTGAATTAAAGTTAACAAACCATATGTCCGTAGATTTTTAAGTGTACAGTACAAACAGTGCAATTTTCAGTGCTTTTCTGGATGTGAGTTTTTAAAGGTAAATAAGGACATGATACGCTTATTCTGTGATAGGAAACTTTATGGTTTAATGCTAGAGAGTTTGTACCATCTAAGAATACCTTTTTTAACTTCAGAAAAGCAGATAAGCCCTTAAAGGCCACCTCTAACATTTGCCAATAAAAATCTTGCAGTGGAGTCTAGGTTCCAGTTAGTATTGAAGTTACAGAAGGTATCCCTATACATATATAGGTATATCTGTGCATATTCTGGGTTGTAAATAGGTGGTTTTGTAGGTGTGTAGGTGCCAGTGTACATGGTAGTGGAGCATATTGTAAAGTTTTAGTAAGAATCAATAGTACTGCTGTATTGGGAGTGCAAAACAGACACCAGGCACCTGTGTGCTGGGGAGCAGCTTCATCCAGGTTAGACTGAGTGATTGCCTAAGGTAAAGGATCTGGAAGGTGAAGGGAACTGATTAAAAAACATCTAAAAGGATTTTTTGAGCTCTGACTTGACTGAATCACTATCAATGCTGCTGGGATCAGGCTCTTCTTAGAAAAACTCATGCTTATCTAGATTTCCTGAAAGCAATTTTGTTGTGAAGTGGTCATTTAGATAAAGAATGACTTTACCTGTTTCAGTTAGTGGTTTATTTCAAGAGTTGTTCTCATTTCTCATAATTTGAATAATATCAATCATTGCATGAGCTTAGGTTTGTTTCATTCATCAAAAGCAGTAAAGCATGAATGGCTTCTCTGTATTACTACCAATAAAATTTGTATCTCAGTCACCATAAGTCCGGCACAGTCCCAACTATAATTAAAAACATTTCAGAACAGGACTTCTGAATCATATTGGCAGTATTCCAGGTTACACAGACAGATTAGAAAAAAAAAACCAAAAAAAAACCAAACCAGACAAACAAACAAAAAAAAAAAAACATTAGAAAACATAAAAGTTTCTATTAAAGAGCTTGTTTAATAACAATGCTGTTATTTTCAGGTCAGAAACCAAAGAGCAGTAGCTGTAATGCCTGTTGCATGGAAGAGCATCTTCCTGATTTTCTGAATTATTTTGTCTCCATTTTCTTACACTTACATTGTGTCTAGAACAGATAGTGCCCCTATAAAGATTTAAATACTGTAATTAATGCAAAATATTGCAAATTTTGAAGAAGAATTCTCAATTCAAAAAATATTTTTTTAAAACAGCTCAACTTTCAAATGCTTTCAAAATTACAAATAAATCTTGAAAATATTTATTGGTGAGGGATAAATACGTGAAATAAATCAGTGTATGATAAATGCAGTTTTATCTGTATTAACACATCCTACAGATTCACAGTTCATTGCTTGCTTATATCACAGTAAAGTTCTGAACTAAGGAAATCAGAGATGAATTGTGCCAGGACTTTTATTATTGTTGTCCTCTTCCTACTACCTAAAATTCTTAAATTCTTGGGCAGACTTTTTGGTTGGTAAATGTTATAACATGCTAGATGTTCACAATGTTCCTAATGAAGTAAATAATTTCACTACTTTCAGAAAAGTTGAAAAATAAAAAAGAAAGGGGAAACCATTTTTTACTCACCACTGCCTAAGCCTATGATAGGATTTGAAATGTTAGAGAAGAACTTCCCCTCCCACCTCTGCTAATCTAAGGGCTAATGATGAGCTGAGTACAAGTGGGAGTCTAGTTCTACCTGATTGAGGCCTCATGCTCAGAACTTAATTTTTGATTTACAGTATTCTCCATGAGTTGATGCTGATAAGAATTCCTTTCTGTCACTTTTTTTCCCACTCCAACACTGAAGTAGCATGAATGAGAAGTCTGAGTTTGATTCTCTCCTGAAAAGGGTATGAAAATGGAAGTTTGAAGGTCTGTGGGAAAAAATATTACAGTACCAAATAAAAAGTTTGAATGTCAGTCTCTGCCTCAACCAACTCCTAGACTGTTATGGAAGTATCCACATACTCAGAAACAATTTTTAAACCATTTCAGTAGTTCTCATTATTTTCCTGGGGCTCCATTCTAAAGATATTTCCATTTTACAGTTCTATTAGCACCCTCTATATCAGATGCGTATAATTACTGTATAATCACAATTAGGCCATGACGTTCATAGGTGTTTGCTGATATCACATGATAACAAAGACAGCTTAGATATAGAGCATCTGGATTTTTGTTTCACATTTTCTCGTCTTGTAGTTCTGCATTCAAAGATAACAGTAGTAAAAAAAATTCATATACGTTGGTTGATATTGGTAAAGAATTCATCAAAATTACATCTAAGAAACATGATTTATTTATTTGTTTAGATTTAAGGAAATTACAAGGTTGCAAACTCAATCATTCCAATACAGGATCTAGTAACAATAACAGAGTTTAAATCCCACATGAATATTTGAAAATATTCTTAACTGTGAAGTATTTTATAAGAAATTTGTTGCAGTTAAGTTAGAGAAGAGATTTCTTGGACTCCCACCTATTTACTAACACTTGAAATCCTTTTATAGGCAAAAAAAAGAATATAATATTTATGTAAAGCCAAGAATTTAATCTCTGTCAGATTACAGTATTAAAGTTTCTTACATTTATAACAGCCTTGTCAAATAGTTTAAATTATATGCTGGTAACATAAATACACAAACTATTTGGTCCCTGCCTTTCTCTGATGTTAGGCTGGCCCTCTCACTGCCCCTTGATGTGGGGGTTGATGGTTTCAGTCTGGGGGTGAGTTTAGAGCAACTGGTCCATATCTCAAGCCCTTGGCCAGAAGTATGACATTGATGTTTATGATTTCTTTTTTCTCATCTTAGGATGTGGTTGGAAACTTTTTTATGTTCGTTAAGAGGCTTCACAGATTGCTTACTATTTGTTGATTTGCAACTCCATATTGCAGCTGAATTTACTGTGTAACGCGTGTTTTACATGTGTTGGGTGCTTGCTCTTTTTTTCTCTCTGCTACCCCAAGGCTTGATAAGAATGGCTTGGCTTCCCTTACTCCTGAGGTTGCATTCACTTGACCAAAGGTAATTGGCCATCAGAGGTGTTTATAGCCCTTGGGCTTCAGGTATTGTTCTCTGCCAGTTCCTTCAACGCTTCCTCTGTGCTGTGTTTTATTAAAGGAGTCTAATAGGTCATTCTGCTTTCAGTAACTACATGTTACAAATGCCCATTAATTACAAAGTATATATCAGTGTAGACATTACATCACACAGTTATAATAGAGCTGATGAAAAGTTAAACCAAAGCAGGTGATAGAGATCTGGTAATTAGATAATTGCTATTGCTTGCAAAAACAAATCTTCAGGTAAACCAACACAAGCTCAGGCACAGCCCAGCAGGTCATTTAACCCATCTTGTTAGCTTAATGCAAAACCTGTGTCCTGGTACAAACAGCACTTACTCCCTATTTACTGAGCTACAAAGCTAGGAAGCATGTTAGTGGTTTAGTTCTACTTAGGTTTCTGGTGGACCTTTTGTGCTTGAATGCAAGAGGGGCTCCTCATATGATTTAATGGTACTTGCCATACCCATGAAAAGAAAAGAAAACACATTGGATTTTCAACCCCAAATTTCTTAATATGGACATCAGTGTTTCAGAAATCCCATTTCAGCTAAGGATTGGTATAGCTGTCTCTGGATTTTATGCAGTAGACTTCACATCCACTGGAATAAATCACTTATGTCATGAGCTTATGATTCTTAGTGCTTAGGCTAGTAGCCTTATCCTGTGAGCAAATAAAGATGAATCTGAGCTTTTTTCATCTTGGTAGGGAGCACTGGACATTCTCATTTAACTGCTGATTAGTAGGAGACTCCCTTGATCAAATGCAACTGTTGTATATTCATATCTCACCAGCTGTGATGCCAGGCAGGCCCACGTTTGTTTTCACTTTGCCAAAAAGATGATATACTGTACTGATAAAACTGAACAATCTTAACATTACATGTTGCTGTTCTTATCAAAAACTCCTCTGAGCCAGATACTTCTGTTTATTACTAAATTAAAGTAAATATAAAATACACAGCTCTCATTCTCATCACTTTTCTTAAGCTCCTGTGCCTAAAATGATGTATATTTTAAATTAATAATCTTCAGGGTATGAAATGGACTCATGGGACCTCATTAAAAGAGTCTCAAGGAAATCTGAAGTTGGCATAATGTGAATCCATGTGACCCTCTAGCAAGGAATTGCTTTGTTTGTTAGAAATGTAAGCAATCTCTGCACTCGTCCTTCCTCCTTTTCAGATAAAACACAACTTTAGGGTGTAATAATCACATTTAGTACTATTATAGCAGAAGATGTTGCTCCTGTATCTCACTCAGTTTCCTCCTGTGCTAAGAATTGTGCTCTGAGGCAAAACTGATAGATGAAGTGATGGGCATGTAAAGTATTTGAGGATTTTAATTTCATTTGACTTGAAATACTGAATGATTTTAATTTTCTTGAGGTTTAATGTCACGGAATCCTACAAAAAGTAATTTGCATTTTCTGTAATGTTTTGTGTCTTTGAGACATGTGAGCAGCCATATGATTCCAGATCCTGTGTTTAAGTGTTAGCTAAATGCTCCTTGGAATATTCACACATACAAAATGAAATGTCTTTTTGCCTCTGAGCGGGATAAGGCCCTGACACATTGGACTGATTCTTTCTAGAATCCTTGTTTAAAAACAAAAATTTACCCTGTTGTATCTGCCACAGGTTATTTCGAAGGAAACAGATAGTGAACTTTCCATTTTGTAAAATCAGATACTTTCTTAGTTATCCTGCAGAGTGATCACATTAACTTTTTTTCCTTTGTTATGAGATTTTAAGAAAGACTTTCATAATTTAAGAAGTGGTTTGGCTATATCAGCTAGAGTTCAAGGAACAAACAACTTCAAAGTTGTGAATTCTCACAGTCTTGTCTAAACATGGAGAGAGAGAGAGAGGCAATCTTAGGTGGCAAAACAGCTATAAAAATATTCTTTTGCTTGTATGAAATGTAAAAGAAAGCAAAAGACAAAGTAAAAAACTCTGTTCCAAAATAGCATCTGTTGAAACAATTTGTCCCAGCAGTATTTGATGTTAAGAGTAAGAAAGCTGGGTAATGATGCATGATTTTGGACACCTTAAACAAATCCTTAGTAAACTTACATGTACCTTTCCTGCCTCCTGAAATCCTTGGAGGTGTCTCTTTCACGCCTCTCTCTGGTACAAAAGTACCTGGGTTGAATGGCTTAGGTTTCGTGTAGTACTGGGATCCATTAAGACAGAGAGTTCATATATCATTCAGTGTCTGCAGAATGATTGCTTTTATAAACCAAGGCTTAACTGAACATCATGTTCTGTACCTCGTCATCACTGATAGTAAAGTATTTACTGAAACACCTAAGCCTTGATGAGAAGCCACTGTGTTAAGATGTATTAGAAGCTGTGACCGAAACTTCAGTCCCACATAAAAAAATTTATGAATTACAGAACTAAGAGTTAAAAGTTATATAATTTCTTGTGCTCTTTTAAAACTGCAACAGTGTAAAAGTAGGTGAATTAGCACTTAGGAAGCCACATTCGAGCTTTCCCTTTGAGAATTTGTGAGAATTTTATCTTCATGAAGATTATTGAAAATTCCATTCTGTTATCTTCTTTCTTCCCTCTCCCTTGGGATCCCAGGGACTGCTTGTACTCTCACACTTTCATCCCCAAATTCCTACCAAATATCTGCATTTTCTTATCAATGGAATTTATTTAGCTGTAACTGCTTTTGTTTTATGTAGTCACATTAAGAACTTCTTGTGGGTGTGCAAACAGCTGAGTGTCATTATCTTTTATTTATTATATTTATTACTTTTTTTTTCTTTTTTTTTTATCCTTTAACTATCTTTTCCTAGGCTTCTTAAGGAAAAATAAGAAACAAAGCAGACTGCCTGTCCTACCTATTTTTGCCCATTTTCTGCCTTTGCTGGTCTTACTGGTGTTGCCTTTCCTTTGAACATCTAGACGAAAGAATTTTTTTCCTGAGAACTTTGGTATTTTGGTGACAAATTCCTAAGTATCAGAGAAGGCTGTCAGAGATAAGCTTTACCAACTTATCCAATTGGGAAAGAAACCCTACAGCACAAAAGTTTTTAGCAATAATTTTCTCTTTGCATATGTACAGCTTCGGGCTACCTTTGCGCCCCTGCCATGTCGTGTATTGGGGCTTGCTGGATGCCCAGCTGCTCTGCTGCTCTCCTCCTCATCCTGGCAGGCAAGACAAAATATAATAAGAGGATCTTGAGAGAGATCTCTTACTAGGTTGCCCATCATGGGCAAAACAGACTTGACTGGGGAAATCAGTTTATTTCATTTTATTACCAGTCAAATCAGAGTGAGGTAATGACATTTAAAACCAAATCATAAAAGAACCTTTCCCCCACTTGTCCCTTCTTTCCAGGCTAAACTTCATGGGCATGGGGGCTGAGATTGGTTCATCACACATCATCTCTGCAGCTCCTTCCTCCTCAGGGGTAGAACTCCTCAGTCCTCCCTGTTCTAAAATGGGTCCCTTCCACAGAGTGCAGTCCTTCAGGGATAGACTACTTCAGTAGCATAGTTCTCATCAAACTTGCCTTGAAAGTTTAATTTGATAGGCCAGAATGTTTATAAATGGCCAGATATTTAAAATTTAAAATCACAGTGTGAATACAAAATGCTTACACAGAAAAAATTGCCTCTTTTAGGAAAATAGTAACACTAACACTTTTATTTCCACCTGTTAATGCCACTGTCCTGAAAATGACAAAGAGTTGCCGATATGCTTACAGATCTGTCAAAATGAAGCCTGTATTACAAAGCCTACAGTGTAAATTCAGGGCACCCATCCTGACCTTGAGCTAAAATTCTGTCACGAGTTTCACTTGTTTATTCCAGCCATTGTTATGTAGTTACAGGCAGTAAGTCTTCTCCACATTGCTAGGAGTATTAGAAATACAACATCATGTATTACCCATGCCTCTTTTCCAAGAAGTTAACATGGGTTTGTTTACATATTGCTTTGATAAGCAGGCATAACATTCCAACTACCCAATGGCACTCTGCAGCCTCAGAATCCTGGAGGCGTGTGCCAAATTTTCCAGTCTCCGGCATGTAACTCAACTCTTGTGGCTTTTAGCTATTTATGTCCCTTTTCTGGTGTGTTGAAGAGAAAAACTTTAGTAGATGTCATATTCACTGACAAACTGAGGGGTTTTTCCTTGCCCAATTTGATCATTGCAGTGTGAATCAATCCTTTCTCATCTCTTTTTTTTTTTTTTTTCTTCCTCTCATGAATGAGTTTCTGTGAATGTTATGTCAAGAAATGGGGCAGAGCTGGCATGCAGAAATTTGATTTGCAACAAGACTGAGATGAGCATAGCTGTTTATAAATAGAAGCTAAGGATTCTATGTGTACATTAAGTAGTAAAGTCCTTCTTTAAGAGCTCTCATGAGTATTGTGTTAAGAAAATATATTTTTATAGGTCCAACTTGTTGAAACTCATAAAATGCTCCATTTGAACTGTGCTTTGATTTAATTTTGTCAAGACACCAGACTGTTCCTGGTCAGTTTATTTTCATTACCACAGTATTTTCTTTCCTAAGATTTTTTTACAGTCTATAATCTCCTTCTTCTTTTGTTTTCTTCATTAACCTTCTGGATTCAATGTCTTTAGCAGTGCCTTGCCCCTATACTGTGCTTAGCCTTTCTGCTGAGATGTCAAACAAGGTGTAAAATGAAAGAGCTTTAATCCTAAGGAATTTCCCAAGAACAGCAGAGCATAGTGTTCAGAAATCCTGAGCTGAAACACACAGGCTATTGTCAATTAAAACCTGATCTGTTTTATGCCAGGGTCATGCCGCCTACAGAACACCACCTATTTGAGGAGGTGCAAAGCAAGCCCATGGTTATTTTTGCTGTATATTCTTTGTACTGGAAACAGAATTTAATATGAAGTCAGCATTAAAGTGATGTTTGGGTTTTTTCCCCAGAAACATCTGTCTTACCAGGAATTGGCTGAAGATCAGAAGTGTTTTCTTTGCAGACACAGAGTCTCAAAAATAAAATGTAGACAAATTAAATGCTTTGTAAATAAACTCTATATAAACCCAAGAGCATTAAAATGTCTAAAAATAAAGAGTGTTGTATGAGTGACATTAATTTATATGGAGTTTTTTAGATTGACACAAATTAAATTGAAAATGTGAAACAGGAGGTTCAGTTCTCATGTGATTCTGAAAAATGACAGGCACCATTGGTGGATACAAAGGCAGGATGCAGATTTGCCTCAACAGAGACATGTGTTGCTTTTTGGAAGCTATAGGGGATGTGAACTTCTGGGTGCAAGTTGTAGTGAAGATACATCAGAGGCCATGTGAAAGACCTGCATGCTTTTAGAACAGTTTGGAAGCTAGGTGAGATAACCCCCAGCATTTAAAATGACAACAGAGCCATACATTTGGGAAATTGAATCCTGTGTAAATGTCTATAATTTGAGAAATTAATAGCCACTCATGAGAAAATGACAGACACTTGCATATTTATAATTGTCTGTGCAGTTTCATTTACTGAGCATGTTAAGCACAAACAGGAAAATTTGTAGGTAATTCAAATTTACATTTATTATCACAACTAGAGGCATAGTTTTCAAATATCTGTTTCTATGTTTCTGCTTTTCAATCAGCAACTTGTAAAAATTTATGCTATTATTTAATTGTCCTTTTACTTTTTGTGGTATTTTTTTCCCACGTAGCCAGGGGCTCTAACACTTGAGTTAAACTGATGCTAACTACAGCAATTTAATTAGCTCAGGTGTCCCCCTTTACTAAAGGTCAGGTTTTCCCACTGCAGAGCTGGAAGAAATAAATAAGTTGGCTTTTTGGTTGCAGTGCTTCCTTGTCCAAGTGATTGTAAGCTATAACTGAAGTTGATTTTGTGATTATCTACTTGTCTGTAGCAGCAGTGATTGAGGTGTGGGCACACAGTCACATCTGACAGATCAACTGTAATTTCTGCCTTGGGGAAAGGCAGATGTTTGGGGTATGATAACATATTAAATAGTGCTCAAGTGAATTTTTGGTTCAGTTTGCTTCCACTGGCCTTGATCAAGGCCTGAAAAAGATGTTTATAGCAAAATAGATTTTTTTTTAAACCTACCTTCTATACCTATTTGCCATAGGTGGTGTCCAGTCTCTTAACATTACTTAAAGGAATTCGGGGAATGGAAGTTGTGTTTGTTTCTCTCCTTTCACTTACATACAGAGGGGTGGCCTTTGAGCTATGAAGATATGGATTTTCATATGCACATTAACTTTCCATCTTTAAATTTCCTCTGAGTAGATGATGGGAACTTTCTGGTATTTGGCGTTTTTGAAGACAAGATAAAAACCATCTGGTGCTGGATGGATCTGGCAAATTAATTCTGCAATCTTCACTTGCTTCCAAATCCATACTCAGATCCCTTTCCAAGTGGCTTCATTTTCAGAAGTGAAGATCACAGCCTTTCTGCTACCTCATCAGAAGGTGCAGTGATCAAAATCTCTGAATCTGTCTTGTTTGTATGACTAAATCAATTCCCAATGGTTTTAAATACCTCCACAGTTTAACACATTTCAGCAAGCAGTTCTGCTTTTCACTGCAGCTCCTAGGTTTGGACTGGCAACTCTGAATTAAATATCATGGCTCCTCATCTATTCAGTTTCTACCATTTCCATCACTTACACGTTTGTTATTTAGTAACTGCTTGTAGATTTTAAGTGTTATCTCAGGAGTTGTGGTTTCAGTTTGAAACAGGGCAGAATTGACATTGGATTTTTGGAAGTGACATTATTGGATTTTTCCCTCCAGTGATTGGTCTATCATTGGAGTCATCCTTTAAGTGAAAAATAGAATAAGAATATTATGATAATCAGCATTTCATAGCAAAACCAGGCTTCAGCTCTTCCCAAAACTAGTTTTCTCAAATTTTGCTTCCATTTTTTTATAAAACACAATTTAACAATCTTTTATAATTAATGTGGGAGAACTCCCCAAAAACAAGTAAATGAGCTGTGTTTGAATGCTTGTTGCCTAAATGTTTGCATAAACATGTAATACTTTCCTGCTATCAGGTCAGTTTTGATGTAGCAGTGATTAGCAACTGCATTATTTTCCCTCAGATTTTGATCCTAAATTGTGATAGTTCAGCTGAACCTAAAAGGTTGTCTTGTAGAAAATAAGATCAATGATCTTATTGTACTGTATTGTAATGTATTAAACTGTAGGCTGGTAAAAGCATTACTTTTAATATAAGGCTGCACTGATTATATAATGAATGATTGAGGATAAATTAATAAGTATCCCAAAGTGTGATCTCTGGATGGATATAAAATAATAATGACTGTTTTAATTTTCTGCATTACTTGGCAGCAGGCTTTTTACCCAGTTGATTTTTCAGGTTTAAATATTATGGAAGTAAATGTGTCCTCAGTATGTGCATTTCAAGGACTACTTTACGGCTGTGCCTAATTTGAAACTGCCTTATTAAAGAAAGGAGCCTTTTTGCCATATTGACAAATATTGTAGCTAGCATTGGGTGAATCTAAGCACCAGGTATCTAAGAATCAAACTTTTTCCAGGTCACAAAGTAGTTAAGTAACTCTGGTGTTGCTTGTGGAAACTGAAATTTCAGATTTTCTTCTTTTGGTGTTTAAAAATTTGGTGTTAGGAGTCTCCTTTTGCAACCAGAACATAGCTCTCTTTGTCTTTCTAGAAACCTACATGAAGGAAAACATGAGATGAATGTAATTTATGAGTGATAGCAGATTTGCAGTGATTATGAAGCAGCACTCTCTAAAATTGATGAGTTAATAGCCTTTTTATGCCTTTTTGACTATTGGATTATCTCCTAAATTTCTTACTCTCAGTTAACAAATAGTTGGATAGCCATGGTTTCCAGCAGTTTAAAAAATATATTTTAAGTTAATAATAACTGTTTCAGCAATTTAGAAGATTTTTGTCAGGAATTATAGGGCCTACATTAAAAATGTTAAGCTTCTCAGTACAAGTATTTGAAACTAAGTGCAAACAATTGAGTTATTACAGCAAAATAAATCACACGTTTTCCATCTGACTTAATCCTCCCTCCTTTGCATTTGTAATGAAAGAAGCCACATGCACAGATCATTAGCATGGCCCAGATGAGTGGTAACTCCTTGAGTTGTAGGAACTCACTTTTTTCCCACTCATTGATCATACCTCCCAAAATGGAATTTTGAACAACCTCCTTTTCCCCACTTCTGAAGTACTGAGTGATCAGGGAAGCTACATCTCTTTTACTGGTCTTTTCAAATGGTACATTCCTAATTTCAAAGGTAAAATTGAATACCCTCTCTGTATAATTAAATTTATAAAGATGCATTTCAAGGCTGCTATTTACACACTGATTTTAAATGTTGAAAAGATTAATTTTTATTCATTTACAAGTAATACATCATTTACGTTTAATGATATAAATATTTCACCATCTACTTGTCATGATGTGAAATCATCACATCACATTCTCAGATTTTGGTACTGGCTTTCCTACTGCAGTTGTGGCCCTCACTACGTGGCAATATAGAAATCACTTTTGAGTCAGTTTTGGTAAATCCATGCAGTCATTTATTGGACAATCCCTTCAACCTCACAGCCTTGATTATTTGTGGTCCTGTGTGCTCTGTTTTCATCAGATCAGTAATATCTTATACTTCCTTTCTTTTCAGCAGTCTAAATGACTACACTCAGGGCAAAAATAATTGAATCCTTAATCCTTAGGCCCTTCAGGTTTTCTCGAATTTTACTGGGTTCAAGAAATTATATCCCCAGCCTCTCCTCCCCCACTTTTGGCGGTTCCTACCTCACAGTGTTGCTTCTAGAACAAGAGGCATTTTTATTACGTGCCAGATTGTAACACTGCGTACAAAAACACAGATAAGGTGGGATTTACAATATGATACCTGACCATGAACTGGAGAAAATAACCCCTGGACACCAATCTCCTAAGCAGCAATTTACCTGCAAAACAGTAATTTTTGGTAGTAGCAATTTCCCTCAGAAAAGTTTGATTAGTTTGTCATAAAATGTAGCCTTTGAGCAGGGAGTTACACAAATGGCTGATAGAAAAAAAGAAAGTGGTAGCTTTGTCCACTCAAAAAACTGATGGGTTTATGAAGAGGTGATAAAAGTAGGAAGTTTCCTTATCAAAGTAAAGTTAGTGATATTGAAGGAAAGATTTGAGTCCTGAACTGTCCTAATCCACTGACCTGCCCAGAGAGCCTTGAACTTCTCCAGGGAAAAGGAATCCAAATCCAGCCTTTAATTCCATTTACATTGACCTTTAAAATCCACCAATGAGGATTTTTCCAATTCTTTTCTTTAAAACAAAATATTGAAAAAAAAGGTTGTGCACAGTCAGTATTTACAGCCAAACCCCACATCTTTATGGTTCAGAAGAAACTTATTTTTCTCTCTCTATCCATCAAAATATTTTTAAAAGCCCATTCTGGTCACAGCCTCCTACCCTTACTTTACATTGCTGCAGGATTACTGCAGTGAGCAATAATCTCTACAGTCCTGGTTCCACCAGAATCAGTAGAATTCCCCCTATGGATGTCAGCTGAAGCTAAAGCACTGCCTACAAACTAGGATGTCTAGGTGGGATTAAAATACAGTTGGGAACTCAGAAATTCTTTTAGGGTTTGTTTTCCAAGTATAGCTGTGAAATTTATAGGGTAGATGATATTTTGATTAATGGATTGAAATTAATGAGGTTTGAGTGTTCTTTCATGTCATGTTTTTGGAATTGTATTGTAGCAGCAAAATTACACTCAACAAAGGTATATCTAATGGTATTTGGTTGAAGAACTTGGCTTTTTAAACTGTAGAATATGATCAGGGACTTGTTTTTATTAGTTTGAAAATGCTTCTTTAAATAGACAAGACTTTACATTTCTGTAGTAAAAATAAATGAATTGTTTCTTTTTTAAAGTTTGTGATTTTTTAAAGATAGTGATTTTTCTGTGTGTTTTTCAACTGTGGGAAGATAAATATTATCTATTTTTTGGTTCTTGGAGAGAAAGTCCTCCAGGAAACTTAAAGTTTGACATGTTAACAAGTCCCCCTCTACACGGGAACTGTTTTTCCCTGGAGTTTTAGAACCCTGTTGCATTCAGTTTGGTCTTTGTTTTGCTCGCATGTGAGGGCTCCTTTCTTTTAACTAGGAATTGCTGTGGCAGACTCAGAGACTGAGGGATGGCTGAGAGACTGAGGTTCTCATATCTTACAGCCCTGTCTTGTCTGGTGACAGACGTTCTACAACATTCGATTTATGAATCAGTGAAACTCTTTTCTATTGGTGT
Source organism: Sitta carolinensis (assembly GCA_032173965.1). Lineage (NCBI taxonomy): Eukaryota > Metazoa > Chordata > Aves > Passeriformes > Sittidae > Sitta > Sitta carolinensis. The sequence continues at coordinate 81,701,393 of CM063284.1, forward strand.
CTTAATACCTGAAAAATTATTTTGGGCTAGTTGAATTGAAGTTTGGCCTGATGGAACAAAAAGCAAATATTTCTAAGTATTTTTTAATCAATGGATTGTTTGGTGATTCAAAAAATATATGAGAACTGATACAATGTATTGAAAGAAAATCATGAAAGATAACTCTTGGACTGAAAATATTTAAATGCACTGTCATGTTGACTTAGCTCCTTCATCTGTTGCACAAACAGGTGAGAAAGAAAAACACAGATGAGAAATAAAGTGCATTCCACATAGACATACTATATGCATCAAAGAAATAAGAGCTTGTTAGGAGAAAACCCCCCATAATATAAAAATATATAAATGGGAATAGAACTCTATCTGAATTCTGGTTTTAATGAAAAAAAATGTACTTCAAATGTAGATAATATTTTGGTCTAGTTTTTTAAGGAGATATCAGAGTATCATGATTTTTGGTTAATTAAGAGCAAACTTATAGTAGGAGTAAAAGTCTCAGAGATTCTCAAAATTTTTAGGAATTTGACTAAAGTAGCTATGCTGAGGCAAAAAAATATTAGTCTGTTCCATGTCCTTCAGGAGAAAACAGTGAGTTTTGTTGGTTTGTTCAGTGTTGTTTAACATTAGACTCCTCTAGTTTGAAATTGCATTTACTTGTCCTTTTCTAAAATAATATGACCAAATAATTCCAAATAAATCTTGGTAGAAAACATGACATTAATACTCTTTTTCCATTATGCAAAAATACTATTTAAGGACAGAATCAAAGTACCATAATCATTATCTCTGATTCCAAATATATTATGCTTATAAATAATCATTTTAATTTATGATGCCCTTTTTCATATTACTACCAGTATGCTTCATGATAATTTTTAATATACATTTATCATTTTCACAGACATGTATTTTTTGAGATATGCATTTATTTGCATATTTTGTGTAAAAGTTCCAGTGATCTCCAAAAAACTGCAATGTTGAGTTGCCCCCTAAAATTTAGTCTTGATAAGTTTTACTGCATCTTTATGGGGTACAGCCAGGCCTCTAAATTCTATTGTCTCCACTGGTGAAATCCAGTCTAAATTAAAAGCCACAATATGGTGAATTAGACCACAAGTTTTAGAACAACTTGAAAAGAGAGCTTTGAGACTGTGGTTAAGCTTAAAATATTGCAATATTTTTGGAGTGTGTAAATGGGGTAATTATTGCTCTGAGTCCACGAGCGTACCCTAAGGGCTAATATGCATAACCCATCACTTGAGCCCCTGAAGTATTTCTCTGAGTACCTAGAGAATCCCCTATGAGAGCTTGACCCCCTCTCTCCCTTCAGTCCATGTAGAATGTCAGAGGTGGAGTTTAGCAGCTGCTGTCTCAGTTCCTCTCAGCAGCACTACTGAAGTAGTGCTTCACTGCTTTTCTAGCTCTGCCTTACTACTGAGATGAGACCTCAGTGTTTCATCTGACACTTTTATTCATCTGAGACTTACATGTGGCTACTTGATTAATGTGCCTATGATTCTAGCTGGTAGAATCGTTGCTTTGGAGAGGGCCATATTCTTGAAATCCCTCTTGGGTAAATCGTTCACGCATTGGACAAGATGATAAGAGAAGGATAAACCAAGCAGAGGTATCAGTTTCTGTATTTCCTCTCTCTTCCCTCTGGAATCTTTCCCTCTAGACTATGTCTTCATACTAGCAGCAGTTAATATATCCATGTGCAATCTGAACTATGCCTTTTCTCTCCCTCTTTCCTTTCACATGTGAGGCAATTCAGAGCAAGTTCATTGCTCTGCTTTTACCAGATTTTTCAGCATCGAATTACATGGATGCTCTCAACAAGCACCCTGTGGTTTTGATTCCTCTGTGGCAGATGTGGTAGTCAGTAGAGCAGTGCAGCACTCTGTGCTGTTTGTGAGAGCAGCCAGTGGGCTCTGCCAGGTCATTATTAGTGCCAAAACTCCAAGGAGTCATGCATTCTAGCAGGAGTGCTCTGAATTTTCTCTTGGAGAGATTATTTAATGTTGTAAATATTCTCTGGTTAAACTATATGTACTTTTGTTTTCCCAACTTTCTGAGCCTTTCATGGTTGTTTTCCAGTGGTTCAATAAACAAGCATGACAGCAGTCAAGCTTTCGTATAAGCTATGCAGCAAGCAAGAAGAAAGGAAAAACTAACAAATGGTCTTCACAGACACCCCTCAAGAACATCTTTCTTTCTCTGCTGGTATCAGCATGGGAGAATGCTCTCTGTCAGGGTGTATGAAGGAACAACACATCCTGAAGCATACTGAACGCAGGTTTATCTGGCAGTCTGTCTTTCTAGAAGCGAGGGAGCTGACGCTTCATCTCAGAACTGTGTTAGCAAAGCAACTTCCAATACACTGCCACTAAATTAACTTCTACCTCTACTAGCTATATTTATTTGACAAAGGGTTCATTACGTACCTCACACATTCTGCTTTACATGACCCTTATCTTTCTATGCCATGCCCAATAAAAAAAGCCCTCATATTTCTTGCATCTTTTGGTTTTGACTTAAAAATATCAGTGCAAAAATCAATAGCAAATGAAGATCTGAAGCTTTTAGACAATTGTGACTCTATTGAAATAATTATTGTAGTAGCTACTATCAACCTACTGTTGATTTTTTCCTGTTTGCTTAATAGTAAAAAGGAGTTTGAATTTCAAGATGTTTGAAAGTAATACAGCACATCTCCTCTTCCAAGGCATTTATCTTTGTAACAGAAAATAATTTGATTCAGAAAACTGAAATATGTGAGAAATGTTAAATGGATTAAAAGCTGTTTTATTGACAAATTGAAAAATGTGGTGTCAATGGGCAGATATAAACTATGTGTCTAGTAGAGTCTGCCTGAAGTCAGTTCTTGGGTCAATAGCACTTAACATTTTTATCAACAGTCTAGACAGTGATATAAGACATTTTCAGTAGAGCTTGAGCAGGACAGAGATTGGTGAGGTAATAAATAATATGTTAGATAATTGCAGATGCTAATAAAACATATTTTAATATTGCCAAAGACTACCAGCCTCTTGTGTGGGATAAAAAGCTATAGGTAATTGTTAATCTGTGATTTAGGAAACGACAGGTTATCAAAGATAATTGGGTCTACTTAAGCTCTTTGCACAATGCTGTGGAAGGAAAAAGCACTAATGCAACAATGTGCATATTAAAGTCAGACTGTCACTGCCTTTGAATGCTGTACTGATAAGACTGCTTCTAGAATGCCAAGTCCAGTCTTAAGGAAAATGAGGAAATAGGACAAATGGAAGACATTGGGGTGCACAGTACCTGGAGATCAGGTTTTAAATCCTATGAAGGTTTAACAAGTAGAGCTTAGTTTAGCATTATGTATGGGTACTTGGGCATGAAAATTTTTTTGTAGGTTTGTGACAAAAAACACTCTCAGCATCATTGATAAAGGCACAGTAAAACTCAGTGACTGAAAAACTAAATTAAGGGGAAGATGCTGCCTCATATTAACTTGCAATTTGTTAGCTTTGCAGATTACTAAATAGCAGAACAGCTGATCTGGGAAGGTATTAGACTCATCAGTGCTAGACGTCCTAACAAAAAGAAGGGAAAATAATAAAAGGAGAGGGAAAGGCAGATTTAATGATTTCTTTTTTTACAGTTTATGTGCTGCAAGGAGAACAGACAGAGTATGTCCTAAGTCAAAAACATACCTGATTTAACAAGTTGACTCCTAATGGGGCATGGAGAAATTAGTTTGCCTGCTGTACCTAGGATCAAATAGTTTGCTTGTTCTTCTGAGGCAGAAATCAGACCAGGCTGGCACTCAGATCCCAGAAAGGTTGATCATATTTCCTAAATAGTGCCTGAGTATGACTTGTGGTCGCCATAGAAGTTATCAACAGATTTTAAGGTAAGAAGGGACTTTGCACAGCCCTCAGGAGGGAACAAGAGTACTCCAGCTAAAGCCTTTGGGCTAAGAGCTCTTTATTTCTGAAGTGACACAAAACTGTGAAAGCACAAGGTTGTCACAAGTCCCTGTGGCCTCAGAACATGAGAATCCTGAACATAATGGTGGGTTCTCTGGGGTATCTCTTTGTTAGTGGGACAGGGATTTCTGGGGAATTTTGTTTCCAAGTCTAACAGATGGAAAAATTAGAGAGGCTTTCAGACAATGAGCTTCTTTTAGATTTGAAATAGCAACACAGGCTTGAAATTAAAATATGGTTTGGTAGTGATTGCTCTAAACCTAATTGGGTATGTTCATAAGTTAGACTATCTGTGAGAAGAGATAGTGGACTGAGTAATGTATGAGATAAAAAGGACATTATCACCATGGGAAAGAGAGGAGCAGGTAATTTATTGCTTTTTGGAACATGGTGGTATCACCTGGGGTAGATGTTATGGAATAAAAAATTGTATTATATGATAAAACCGTTATTTCTATTGTTTCCTTATTTTTTTAGTATTTAGTCAAATTACTAACCTCAGTAGGCTCCTTTTCAGAAGAAGCACAGTTTCTCTCTAACAGGCAAGAGGTAGAGAGAAAACTTAAAAGTTTTCCCACTGGTGCCTATTTCTTTTCATTTTTAATAATTTGTCAGTGTGAATTTATTCTGAAATGCAATGGTTGTTTAAATTCATCCATATATTTTACAAAGAATTTGCATCAGATAAAGATGGGGGTTTTTTTGGAGAATGAATAGGCAGGACCTTCTGATACTCATCAGAAGACAGATTGTGGGGCTTGAGAATTTGCACAAGTCTGCATTTGATAGAATACTGACAATTCTGCATTGGTTTCTTAAATGTCATCTGTTCCTTTTAGTGCATATCACTCCCCAGGGAATTTGCTTCTGAAGATAGGTTTAGCAGTTCTGGAACTATGAGTAACGTGCACCTCAGGGAGCCAGAATCTGTAATATAAAACATATTTTATCTGTTGCCCCTTTTGAAGTATGTAAGCAATATACAAAATGGACAGTGGTTTGCTTATTCAGATGCCACTAGATGTTACCAAGCAAATATTTGCTGGATCGTGTCATGTACTTGCAGTTTGTCAGAATATTTCTTAATTAAAAGCTTTAGCATATTCACCTTACTTGGGGCTATTAATTTATAAAGAATATGCTTGTTTATGTGTTGAGGGTTGGGTCCTATTGTAGAGTTTTTTTTTCCATAAGTTTCCAGGGAACTGATCTCTAGGCACTTATGGATCGTTAAGAAAGACAAAAGAAGTGGCCTGGGGTGGAGGGGGGGGGACAGATTTTTTTTCTTTCACTGGCCCCACTGGAGCGGAGTTTGGGGTTTCCTGCCACGGTCTCTTCGTGTGTGTCCCGGCAATCCTGACCCTGCCCCTGTCTGCCTGGCCGGGAGCCGCTGCAGTTCCTGCCCCCTCGCTGTTCCTTCGCTCCTGCTCCGAGTGTTCTCCACACCTCAGCCCGCACCCCCTGCCTGCCGGGACTCGTGCTGCAGCTCCAGCCACCGCCGGGGAGCTCCTGATCCATCTCCAGCATCCCGGGACTCTGCACCACAGCTGCCTGTGTCGGGAACTGCACCAACGGGGAAAGGGTGCCAGTGGCAGAGAAAACTGTGTCTGTTCCCTCATTTGAGTTTTTTTTTTGTTTGTTTGTTTGTTGTTCATCTCATAGTTATTGTTGTTCTGTTTTGCCTTGCTAAACACAAGTAAAGAACTGTTATCCATATCCTCACATCTTCGCTTGAGAGCCCCTTAATTCTAAAATTATAACAATTCAGAGAAAGGAGTGTTTTTTGCATTCTCCATTTCAAGAGAGAGTCCTGTTTGTCCTTAGCGATACCTGTCTTCCAAACTAAGACATTATGGTACTTAGAGTGTTTGATTTAGTGTTTTTATGGATGTGATAGATCTAATTTGTACTGGTATTATTATTGCTTTTAGCAGTGTGGTACTGTGCTTGCATAGAAGCCGAAAAAAACACTTCCAGTTTGAGACTGGTATTAAAAGTTCACTGATGATCAATGCTATTGGAAATGTTGAAAAAATATCAGAAGATATTCTTTAAAGGGGTTATCTTTTTGTCTGTTTTGAGTGTTTTTGGGGTGTTTTTAAAGTCATATTTGAAGATTATGTTTATGATGACCCTTTTCTTTCAGGAATATCAGCCTTGTAACACCAACGCCTGCCCAGAGTTAAAAAAGACAACTCCTTGGACCCCTGGACCCCGTGTGAACATTTCAGACAACGGTGGTCACTACGAGCAGCGTTTCCGCTACACCTGCAAGGCACGCCTGCCCGACCCCAACCTGCTGGAGGTGGGGCGGCAGCGCATCGAGATGCGCTACTGCTCCAGCGACGGCACCAGCGGCTGCTCCACGGACGGTGAGCAGAATGAGACGCACTCCCAGTGCCCCTGACGCCTTAAGTTTTAGCTTTTATATTTTTTTTAGATTCTGTGCTGTTTTAGTGTGTAATTCTGGGTTTCATATTAAGTGCTACCAAGCTCTCATCACAGAGTAGGTGGACAAAGCAATTCCTTTTCTAGCTTGGGACCAAGGACAACTTTTGCAACTTTCAGGTCCAAGAACAAAAACAATGGTAAAGTGAGAAGGAAGAACAAGGAGAATGGAGCTTCATAACCTGAAGCTATAATTGGACAATTGATTCCAATATGCTAATGGATCAGAACTTATAAAAGTGTGAGACCTTGTGATCAGTCACGCATTTTGTGATCATTTTGGGGTTCATCTGAGGTGCAGCCCAGCTGGGCTTTTGCACTGCCCGGGTGTGGCCATTGAGGCCATTTAATAAATACCTTCTTTATCCTTTTGCTCTGTCTAGTCTCTGTTCCAGGTCAGCCTCAAGAAGGCATCACGCCCTGCTATTGACATGTCTGCAGTTGCATTTTCAGCACAGAGTAGAAGTTTCTGCTTGTTGGTGTTTTGTATAACAGAACTGATTATGAAAAGGAGGGCATAGTGATCCCAGTAGGGAACCTAGCCTGTATTTCTTCTGGGTGTAGTGTCACCATTCAGACTAAGCAAGTGTATTTCACCAGCAGTTATGAGATTTGGCAGATTATTCTAATTCTCTTCATAATAATCCTGTTCTTGTAAGATTCCATTACCCCTTACACTCCCCCAAGCTTTTAATAGGGGTGAATTTGTGCAACATTAACATATTTCCAGAATATTTTGCTAGAATATGGAATATTCTAAGAAGAACTTTTGCTCGGTAGTTCAAAAGTAACAACTGTAAGATTCATACAGGTGTTTAAATAAATAAGGAGTTTATGAATTGGATAATTCCTATTATAAAAGTTTATGTTGTGCTTTGGTAGCAATTTAAAGTTCTGTTTATTTGTGACATTGAAAAACAAACTCCTTCAAAATCTTTTCAAATTTAGATGAATTTAAATTGGAATTACTTTGTTTCAGAATTTTCTTCTCTTCCTATCACCAATACGAAGTTTTTTATATGTATAAAACTATTAAAACTAGGAGAGATTGTGTCAGTCATTCTAATTTTATTAATGCATTTCATTGATTATCTAGTTTTAATTGTATATCAGTGTATCTTTTAAAGTATTATTTTTAGTCAAATAATCTAAAAATATTGATATTTTAGTATTATATTTAAATATTTATAGGCCTGTTTTCCACTTACATAGTCTTTTGTATCTTCACAAGACCCAGGTTATCTGAAAAAAAGAAAAAAAAAAAGTATAACTGAAGGCATTTGGCTTATGTAAAACCACAGAGTTTCTGAATCCCTGGACTTTCTAATTCTCAGTATTTTTCAGACAGACCAATTATTGTGGAGGTCAGTTTTAAGCTCCTGCCTGTACTAGGTTTACATATCGAAGTTTTGGTAGTGGGGGAGGCTGCAGAGTTGGCTTCTGTGATAACACGCTATAAACTTTCATTCTCACCCCCTTCCCTTCCCTCACCTGTCATCCTGCAAAAAACCTTTATTGTTCCACTTGGCATCTGTGTCTCTTTGGAGGAGACAGTATGTTAGTAATATTTTGAAGAAATATATCATAGTGAAGTATGTGAAATCATAAAACAAAACTCATGATACTCCAGATAAGACTTAGTTTTGTGCTCTATGTTATTCCCATTTCAGAAAACCTACAGTGTCAAATATAGGTCTGGAGAGCAAGGCAGATTTTGCCATGGAGCAACTCTTGGCACTGTTTTCATCCAAACTAAATTTCAGACTTGTATTGAGCAAAGATTTTTCTCTGCTAGGATTGGTGTATGACCTGTCTTTTGTCCTTAATGAGACTTCAAGATGTTGGTGCTGCTTTTTGCTGTCTTCCAGCACTTAGACATGCACAACACATTTTCAAAATTTCATGAGATTAAATGAGAATATTTTTTTTTCCTCACCAGGTAGTGCAGACTTTGGAAGTAGAAGTAGAAGCTACAAATAGAAGTAAGGCTACAGGAGAATCTAGGTATAATCTGGTCTGACAGCTGAAATGGCAGAGTGTAAGAAAGGAATATACTAAAATGAACCCATGACGAGAGGAGGTCAGTAGGGTAAAGCAGAGAAGAGCCAGTTTTTCATAGATCACTTGCTGCAAGAAATTTAAACTTGGCATGGAGACACTTCTCTCAGCTCTGAAGTCATGATCATAAGACCTCTCCTGGAGATGGATGCATAAGCTGACTTCTGCAGAATATAGGCAGAAGTAACAAACCCTACAATTTGCTAAATAAAGCATTTTTTCAGTGTGCAAGTGATGGGGGCAGGGATGGTATTTCAGGTGCATTCTTTGACTGATTATCTTGAAGATTTTAATTTTCTTTGCTTTGGAACATAATATTCCTGAATTTCCTGGCATTGTACTTTTTTTGTTGCATCTTGCTGAAGCTGCTGCTTTGATTCATTTGGAAATAATTCATCACTGGAGCAATGTATGTGCATGACCCCAACCCTGTTGCACGGTAATAGAAACGTTCATCTGGGTGAAGGATTTTTGCTGACTAATCCCAAAACTACTGAATATTTAAGTACTTTTTATTGAGTACTTGGCGGGGCAGAAACTATTATACATCTATCTGTTCTTCATAGTGAGTGCCCTTTTGGCTTTGTCATTAATTTGCACTCATTCTTAGATTCTTTTTGGCCAGTGAATCTCTAATTATTCTGTAATGAAAGGTGAAACTCAATCGGTGTTCCAAGTGGCTGCATTAACCAATACACTTCTGGTGAAAATAGCACATTTTATTTTGAGACTATTTGCTTAGTAATTTTGTGATTATGGATGTCACAACAGTATAGAGTGGAACATTTGTTGAAGGAAGGATGAGGGGGCACCATTTTTATTTGCTGATTAGATGAAACTTGCTGACTGCATCTAAACTGCAGGATTCAGGAGCACTTCCCTGCTCCCAGGGTTAGATGTGGGCCAACACATCACCACCCTACTTCTCCTTGATTTCACTGGTAGAAAATACAGGAATAAGAGTCATGAAGAGTAGCTGTAGCTTTTGGAACAGTCATGAGAAGTCATGAGAATGGGAAACCATGAATTGTGGCAGACACCTTCACCATTTCTGGCTAGATAGCAAGAAAACATCATAACTTACTTCTACCTGACCAGAGCCTGGATGCTGTGAGACATTATTTTCATTATCTTCATGTTGAACTGTAGCAATTTTCTGACTTTTACAGAAAGATTAATTCTGGTACAGAATGCTTGGCATACCTCATTACCAAAGATGTGTTCTGCAGAGATCAGTTCCTGTTCCTTGCAAATAGAAGCCATTTGCTAGAAATTTTCTCATTGCCTATAATCTCCCACTGTGCAACTATAGTCACGGTGTGTTAAATAGAATCATGTTTCACTGTCAGATGCTAGCAAAGCAAACTTTCTTTGCAGGCTGAGCTTAGAGATAGAACTTCTTGCCAGAAATTCACTAGACTCTTCCTGAGCGTAGTAAGAATTCTATCTCAATCAAGTAAGCAGTAGCATTTGCAGACTGTATTCATGCTTTTCTGATTTGAAGTTTGATTAAGAGGAAAGAAAAATAAATCTCATTCCCATCCTCTAGGTTTTTATATAGTGCTCAGTTAGGAAGGAGACAGCTATTTCAAATAGACTGAAAGGGATTGTGTACATTGTTGTATGTCTTAATGCACTGTCTGTACAATTCAGAATTCAGAGTATAGAAATTACATTACCCTAGGCTTTAATGTGTGTTATGAAACATATTAAATATCTACATTAAACATGCTGTCTCTCTGCAAGATCATCTTATATATAAACAGCAATAATTTTATTGAAAAAACAATTTTTTAACCCAGGGATAAATATTTCACAAGGTATGAGGTTGCCTGATATTTCTAGGCTGAATTTATCTTACCAAAATATAGACTCTATAGTATCCTACAAAGAGAGCTTCAGCACCCTGAGGAATAAGGGATCCATTGAAGATAAGCATCTGATATGATAGGTGCAGTTTACCCTCTGGAGATAAATACTGCCTTCTTTCCACTGTGTACAACACAGACAAGACAAGACACTTGACTTTGACATGGCCCGAGTTAGACCAGGTTAACTTCCAAAATACCTTCTGAAGGCAGTTAACAAAGGCGATACTTCTAATTTCAGTCGTTTCGGTTTTTAAGAGTCTTTTGTTTGCTTTTTCTTTTGTCTCCAGGCACCTGGAAATCTGCACTGAGATTCCTAGTTGTTGCTTCTTCTACCTCAAACCTCATAGCAATAGTTATTTTTGAAGGCAGAATGTGATTTTGTCTGAATTACTCTTCTAGTGACTATGATCGCTTGTGAAAAGTTTGATTAAGTCTTTCCTTGTGTTACCCACAGGAAATCTATAGTGCATTCAGAATTTATTACAGAGTAGAACATGTGATGATAACCAGGAATGTCCTGTAGTCAGGAGGAGTAGGTTTTGAGATGTTATATCTTACACTGTCCTACTGAAGCTAACCTGTGGTATTCTGAGTAAGAACAAAATGAATTCTGGAAATTAGAACTGAATTTGATGACAAATTCAAGTTTGATTGACAAAGTACAGCTCAGTGGAACTTTGGGATGAAATACTTAAACATAGAAAAGTTCTGTACAAGAAATAAAGTTGTCAGGCTAACGTGACATCCTCCATCTACGTACTCTTTGGGTTTTTTAAATATACTGTCCTTGCATTGCATTAATGTTTGCCAATACATTATACTATTTCAATTTTCCTATGTTTTGAAGGTTTATAAAGTTTTTATAAGCTTTAGGTATTTAGGCCTGAAGTTATAAAAGTTTTATGCTTCAATAATATTGTCAAATAACTTGCAGACTATATTCTGAAAGTGACAACACCGAAACAATCTTTGCTTATCCTCGTTACCTCTGCACTTCAAGCAGTGTTTCATGCTGTCATTTAGAAATGATTCAGGATACCTGAATTTTGGATTCAGATCATCTTTTCCTAAAGTCATGAACCTAGACTGCTTGGATAATTGAATTTTCTTTGTTAGGTTGGAACTGGAGGACATAAGTTATAAATCAGTCAAGTAATATAATTCATCAGGTGTCACAGCTACTTCTCTCTTACTTAGGGCTGTATTACTTAGCTACAGGCTAGACTAGGGAATTATTATTAAACTGTGTGCTTTAATAGAGCCTCATGTTTAAGGCAAATTAATTGAACTTGGCTGAGAGTTTGCAGTTTTCTAGCAGAATCAGGCCAACCAAAGTCTCATTACAGGCTTTTGCAAAGGCAGATTTTTTTGTCCTGTGCTATTCAGGGCAGGTGACTTTCATGTTAACATGTCTTCAAAGAGGATTAATTTCTTGTGGATTTTTGAAGCTATTTCAATTCAACCAAAAACTTTTAGAAGTCTACTTATAAATTATCGAATCATCTTGGTTTATATCTGAATTTTGTCAATTAATTGGGCAATTGTTTTCAGTTATATTTGCATTATGGAATAAGTAAATTATCAGCAGGGCAGTACTAATTTATCTGTAATTTTACAGATATTGAACAAAGCAGAAGTGCTTAAAATGAGAGAAAAGTCCTTTGTTTTTGATAGATGTCAGTTCATATCTTCTATCTTCCATGATCTTAGACGTTAATGGTTATTTTGTAGACAAAATCACTGTGATTGTTTTTACTTTTACTTGCTGTTACTTGTGGAACTTTTCACCTTAGAGAAGCACAGATGCCTTTTTAAAATTGTACTGGGATGAAGTAGTTAAATCCCCTTTCCAAGCCACAGTGTGCAGCAGTTTGTTACTTGAGTATAACTTTTGAACAACTGAAAATGAGCCTCTTGGTAAGCTGTAAGCAGAATTCATGCTTCTAGTTGTTCACAGGGCTCTAAGTCAGTCATAGGCTGTCTGAGAACAATTTAGTTTAAAACATTTGAGTAATGAACCTGTCATAAAGGTCGGATTGGAATTTGACTTACAGATGTTCTGTCTGTTTGGGAAAACTTTTCATTAGTTTATCGATGATGCTATGACTGATCATTCTCTTTGCTGATTTTACAACTATTTCCGTAGATAGGCTTTAAATAAGGGGGACTAAGATTTTGTTTTGGCAACTAGGCTTTTACTGCTACCGTGCTGAGGACATTGGCCATTGCATCCTAGTTTGGCTATATTTATTTATTTTAGGAGCAGTAAGCTGAGAAAAGCAGCTTAATGTTGGATTTTGTTGGGTGGCACAATCTGGTTTCTGTTCCTGGAGCTGGATGTAGAGAAATCTGAAAGTGGCCCAAACTGCAAGCAAGAAAACCACAGTTTAATGAGACAAGTTAGAGTCTTCAGTTTTCTGCCACTTGCTCTGAAAGATTATAATGCTTTTCTATTTATGCCTTTTTCTGCCAAATTTGATGTAAACTGTGATAGGGCTAGGACTTGGTTCTGTATATACATGTACTTTCTGAAGAATATTTTTTTGAGTAAATTCTACAATGTAATCTTTTGATTAATTTTTTATTGCCCCCCAACCCCTCTACCAGCTCAATTAATAAAGAGGACTTCTCAGCTGATGGACTCAGGAACTGGGTCCAGAACCCCAGATGGGCTGTCTACCAGTGCTGAGTGGAGGGGAAAGATCCTTCCTTGACCTACTGGAAAAACTCTTCCCAATGTAACCCATGTGCCTTCTTTACCACAAGGGCAACTTGCTGGCTCATGTTCATCTTTCTCTTCTCCAGAACCCCAAGATCTTTCTCTGAAGGGCTGCTTTCTAGGTGGTTGGCCTCAAAGTATGGTTGCGTGGGGTTGTTCCTATGTAGATTTAAGACTTTGCATTTTCCCCAGCTGAACTCTATGAGGTTTCTCTCTGCCTTGTCAAAGTATGACATGACCCTTTGGTTTATCAGCCAATCTTCACAGTCAAGGCAAACTTGTTCAGGTCATTAGTGATGGTGGTAAGCAGGACTGAACCTCGTGACTTTTCTGCAGGTAGCCCCTTAGTGGTCCATCACTGACCTCTAGGGCTAGTTGCTCAGCCAGTTTTCAACACGTTGCACTGTCCACTTACCTAGCTCATACTTGTCTAGCAGGAAGTTATGTGAGTCATTGTTAAAACCCATACTGAAGTTGAGATAAGTAATATCCACTGTTCTCCCCTCATCTGTGCACCTTGTCCCCTCATTGTAAAAGGTTGCAATGTTCAAGGAATTTATAGAACAGTATTTCCAGAATGCAAACTGATCTTGTCACTTTTCGTGCTGCTAATGGCATAATGTTAATTTTTTATTGTGTAGTTTCTGTCCGAACAGAAAATTCTAAAATGTCTTTTATGAACACTGTATTAACTACTGTAAAACTGTGGAAAGACTGGTTCTTATAATAAATTTTTTAATGCTTTGGAAAGAAGAAAACTCAGGGGAACACTTGCTGCAGACCAAACTCCATAGTGAAAAGATTCTTTGGAATATTTTTCTGTTTCAGAGCTAAATTACCTGAGAGCTTTCCCTTAGAAGATTCAATTCCCCAGTCCCCAATTTAAATCACAAGACATCTAATACCATAATGTCAGATAAGGTTACACCTTTTCCTTAGGACTTAAAAAGCTACACGTATCCTGCAAAAATATCTTCAAAATATCCTACTATTCTTATGAAGGGTCTGATGGGTTGACCAGCACAAAGTGATACCTCCTGCAGTGATTTATGAATGGAATGACTGGCAGTCTGGTCTGATTAGTACTTTTTTCATTGTTTTCATTGCTATTAATTTAATAACTTAAAACCCCTCATTGTTTAGAATTCTGGTAGGAAATATACTATTATTTTGTTCTCACAGCTCACTGTATACAAAAGCTGAGGATTTTTATGACCAGTGATACAAAATTGTATAAAAAGGGTCTTACAGAGCAGGAAAATGGACCTGTATTCGTAATTCACATTCTGTTTCTCGGTACTTTCTCCCTTTTTTGCATTTGAATGTATGTCATGGTTTTTGAAATGCTGCTTTTAATATTGGTGTAATAGAATCTGGCTCAGCAGGAGAAAAATAGTTACCCCTTATAATTCCTGAAAGGATTTATCCATTTTTAGTCATTTTTATACTGCAGCTCTGCTGCTTTCTTATTAATTTCAGCAGTTTCTTATTACCAGTATTTCTATGTCAATGCATCATCATTCCAATATTGCACGTTATCAAGTGTTGAAAAGAAAATATTCAAACCCTCATCTACTTTGGGATGATTGTGAATGTATTTCTTGGGGAAGAAGTTAAGCAGTGTTACTAATGCCATAACCATGGGTAGCAAAGGGTGGACACTGCAAATATGAAGCTCCTCCATCATGGTTATGCAGAATGCTGATCCTGTGCAGTGCAGGACTACTGTTGGGCAGATTCTTCACAGTATTATTTCTGTCTGTTTTCATGGCATCATTCAGTAAATCTCCTTTATCTCCATTTCATACTTCTACAGAGCCTATGCCTGTGGGCAGGGCACAAAACAATTTCTTAAGAAAAGACATTTGTGCTGTAGTTAGAGCTGCTAACAATCCCCTGCATTTCTCCACTGTTGATGAGACAGTTCATCTGTAATTATGTTGGCAATATTGAAGCTCTAGCACGGAGAGCCAGCCACATCCTCTGCTGACTGAAGTGCCATTCACAGGACCTTCTCTCATCACAGCTACTTAAATAAGTACTTTCAATAAAAGCAGCAGTTACTGGTCCATCAATCATAGAGTTTCCACTGGGAAAGGTGAATTTCTTTGGCAACAGTAGGAAATCCCAGTAGCGTTAGAGGAGATGCTTAGTGATGATGCTTAGACGTAAGGCTACATCTCAAGAGTGATTTCAGTGTTGTGATTATTACAACTGAAGGATTCTTTTCACATGCATGACTAAGCCCCAAAGTGACAGAGATACTCAAATGAACTGCAGATTATTAGAACTTCATATAGGGCTATATCCATTTGTTGGTTGGATGCTGTGAACAAGATCTGTGTGTCCCCTCTCACTGATAAATAACAGACTTCATCCAATACTGTTTAATCAAATGCCTTTTCTCTGTATTAAACCTACTTATAAAATATGTTTTCCACTTGCCAGATATTATTTTAGAAAGAAATTTTCTATGGGGTGTGTGTATCTCCAAAAGGCTGATTTCCATAGCTTATATGCGGTTTACAACACTTCAACTCAGTGGAAAATAAAGTGTTCTTTAAATTGGCAAAACATTGCTTTTTACAAAAGGGCAGTTTTGCTAGACTTTATGGAATTACTGTAGACACTATCTAAAGTCTGAATATGGCTAGGATAAGTACCCTGAGCCTCTCTGCACAGTCAGCAGCAGTGAAGGCTGGGTGGATTAAGCGAGCAGAGACCTGCAGGAGTACCAGGGCAGCTGGCTCCATGAGTGGTCACAGGAAGCTCAGTCTTTGTCACTTTCTTCCTGTGAAATGGAGGCAATTATATCTATGCAATATATTTGGACATTCTCTGATGGTAGTTCCTGTGCAAGAGAGATAATTTTTATCATTCTTTGGTGGAGTAGATTGTCTAGTTCAGTCAATGTGGCCATAAAGTTTTAAGTGAAGTGTTGAATCCAACTCTTTGCTGGAGTTCTGTGTTAATGGTTATGAAATTTCTATTACAGAAAAGATTCTTGAGATGAAGCTAGGGTTTGGATTGTGAGGCTAAAGCACTCTGTTCATAATATTTACTATTAGAAGTGTAGGAGTAAATTTGAAGAGGAAAAGGTTGTTTTGGGATGAGACACTGGATTAATTCAGTATTAATGTTTTGATCCTTATTTTATTAGGATTGTCAGGGGACTTCCTGCGTTCTGGACGATACTCTGCTCATACCATCAATGGTGCCTGGTCACCCTGGTCTCCATGGTCTCAGTGCAGTCGTGACTGCAGTAGAGGTATCAGGAATCGAAAGCGCGTCTGCAGCAATCCTGAGCCCAAGTATGGGGGACTTCCCTGCCTTGGCCCATCTCTAGAGTACCAGGAATGCAACATTTTGCCATGCCCAGGTAAGTTTCAAATGAAATGAAAGAATTTAAAACAAAATAGCTCTTCCTCAAATTTATGTCTTGCAATATTTGCTTTGGTTTTTTATCTTTTTTTCTATTTTAGTTGGTGAGTTTCGTGTTTGTTTTGGTTCTTAAATCAATTATAGCTCAAGTTTACCATTATAATATTAGTGGATTTGGGTAATATTTCCATGTGGTGTCAATAATTTTATCATCAGCAGTATTAATAGCTATGTCTTTTTTCACTTGTGAGACTGACTGTAAAAATATAATTTTAGTATATAAACTTACAGGGGAAAAAAAAGACATAAGAATTCTGGCAAGACATGAGAAATCTGGCCTAGAATATTATTTTCATCACAGTGGTTGCTGACATTAAATCTGTGTTAACTTTTAAGTGTAGAGTTGACAGCAAATAAGGTTCACAACTGATTCACCAAATTAGATGGTTATTCAAGTAGTCCATAAAGATTTTTCTTGGAATCTTGAATTTCTCCCTAATTTAAAGTTGTTTTATGATTCTATGAAAGAGATTACAAGTAAAATATATGTTTTCAAGGATTTACTTTGGATTAAAAATCATTGTTGTATCACTGATCTAGGATAAAAAAAAATCTTGATTCCAGTCACATCTCTCCATTCATAAAACAGACATTTCAAACTGAAAAGGCTTTTGAGATTTGCAGAGGCTTTGTGGGAAAAGAAGGTGAAAGGATATAGGAGAACACATGAAGAAAATAAGGTGCTACTGGTTAAGGAAGAGGGAATTCAAGGTAAGAAACAACAGAGAGGAAGAAGGAAAGAGGACTGAAAGATTCAGTTCTTTCCAGCAGCAACAAGTAAATTTACATATAAGCTTTCATACAACTTTAATTGTATTAATTGTGTATAGCAGTGCTTCATATTTTCTTCTTGAAGACTTGAAGCTTTTGTCATTTATTCAAATGTGGACCTGAAGAATTATTATGGCAATACATGTACTACGTATGTGTACCACTATTTTAAAGCATACATGTGTATTAACATCTACATATATGGTTTCAAATTAAAACTGTATTTCCTAAATCATGGATACAGTGGTTTTAGTAATATGAGTATTTTGTCCAATTTTTCGCAGTGCTTTCCCTAAGCTTTTAAAGCCCTCTAACTGTTACTGTCCATTCCTTGCATCAGAATTTAAGAAGATGTGTGCAGGAAGCAACACTTCCCTCTCGGGAGGACACAGTTTCTTGAAAAATATGTGTCCATCTTGAATTGAACCTAAGTAATACATTTTGGCACACAACTTACAAACCCACTGAAAGCAAATTTCTATGCAGTTTTATTGTTAACAGGAATGGTAAGATTGTTTGAAAACTTGAATGCCCTGAGGCACTCAAGCCCCCATCTCTCCTGCTGGATCTGGTGGCACAGATCCATGAGGAATTTCTATTGAGGATCCCCATTTTGATCTGGGGAAACTCCCATCGAGCCATGAAGTTCTGAAAGAGGCACTTGGGCAGAACCAGCTGGCACTTTCTGGTGAAATTTTCTTGCTGTATCCAAGGAGGACTGTAGCCTCAGTTGCTCATTTTGTAGCTTCTCTCTTTGGGAGTGTGAACATCTGAGAACATCAAAGGAAGAGATGATGCTTCTTTGTGAGCATAGAGACATGACCAGTGAAGGGTGTCCATGTCTACACTAACCACTATTGGAGAGAGGTGGAAGGGAACCAACAGAGAGCCAACATTTTTCAGACAATTAGGAAATTGTGGTCAAAGTCTTCTCCATGTGGGCACAGCCCTAGTGCATGATCTGATTCATTAGTTCCCAGACTGGAATCAGAGCACCTTGTTTTTTCCAGGACAATAAAATGATAAATAATTCTGTTTCATGTAACTGCACTGTTAAAGTAGTTTAGCAGCAATTCATTAAATCAAAGATTTAGAAGATGGTTGTACCAACATGTGCAAACCTCCCCAGATGTATGCAGCATGTGAAGCAACCTAGAACACAGCAACTTCTCACTGGCTCCTGCTTCCCTTGCAAAGGGAATCTCTCCATAGGACATTGCCATCAGCTTCCTTTGAAGCACGTGAGGGGTGCAGCATACAGTACCAGCTCTGCTCAGAAGCTCTGAGATACCCGATTGTATCACCATGCTGTAGTAACTGAAGTACATTCATTAAATGGACACAGAATGTCTATAAATCAGGGCTAGATTTGTTGTCCAGCCCTTGCTGTTGATTTTAAAATTAAATGCTGTTTTGAATTTTAGGGGATTTTTTTAAAGTTAAAATAAGTCAAAAGTTTTCAGAAGTGGTATTTTTATTAAGCTCTGCAGCTATTCACTGTTTCATTTTTTGAAAGAAATTGTTTTAACCAGTAAAAAGACCTATAAGTTTGTTGTAGAGTCCCTAGTTGTTTATGAGATAGACAATACCCCAGATTAAAAAACATTAATTTTAAGGCAGAATTTCAAACTGTGCTTTGAATTTGAAAATATTTTTAAAATCAGCTGATATAAAGTGTAGTGGGCCTTTCTGAAGCGAGAAGCAGTGCCCTAATCTATATAATAATTTTATTTAGAGACAAGCTTTATTTTTCTTTTCAGTGCAAAGAAAATTTGAATAAAGATGTAGAGAATGAATGAAGTATTTAGATGTATCATAGCCTGCAACAGGGAATCACAAAGTTCTTCAACTACAGAATTACTGTTTGCCAGTAATTAAGAAAGAACATAGGGGAGTGAATCAGATTTCAGATAATCGAGGAAAACTTTGCAAACTCTAGATGTAATTGATTTTTTTTTTTTTTTTTTTTTTGAGACATGGGAGAGTAAAATATTATTGCAGAATAAGGCTTATCCATAAATTAGACCTGATTATAAACTTGTGGGAAGGAAATAAATTCTTACTGGAGAAGCACACCAATAAATTTGAATTCTCTTAATTTTTAATGAAAGAGACAGAAAGGCTAAGGAACGTGAGGGGGTTTTGTTCTGACCTTGACCTGAAAGTACTTTCCATAGTACTAGAATTAAAATTGCCACAAAGAATTTCATGCTAAGATTTTCCTGAGCTCCTCCAGGTAAGGTTCACCTGCTCTCTTCTGGCACAGAACCCTTTAGTAACAGTCCAGCCTAGTCATTACACTTCAGAAATACTCTGGTTAGCAGGCAGAGGTGCGATGGCAGCCATAAAGAGCCCTTCCTGCCACTGCAACCTCAGTTCTGCGTTGCTTCCTCTTCTGCTTCTTGCAGGCAGTGTCAACCCTTCATGAGGTAAACTGCTGAGAAAGGGGAGTGATAGAGAAATATACTGAGCAGTGTTTAAGTCATGCTGCAAGTCAGTAGGACTTTATGCTTCTCAGTGAATTAATCTGGGCTCAGTATCATCCTGGAAGCTGCTAAGTGCTCTGAAGGACTGACTAACACATTGAAAAAGCCCATGGAGCAATCAAAGTGTACAAGGCTGTCTTGTCTGGTTAAGTGTCTTGCAACACTTTCAGCACCTTAAATATACTTATTAATATATTAATAAAGAGAAATTCATGGCTAAATGCAGGATCCCAGAACTTCAAATAATTACTGAAGTCATCTCGACTCTGCCTTCAGTGAGTTCTATTAAACCTTTTTTAAGCCTGCAGGGGAGAGAGAAATTGAACTTTTTTCTGCAGTAGTAAGTGGTCCACTGATGGGCAGATTGGTAGCAGTCACCGGGTCTTTTTCTCATAGTATTTGAAGGCTGAATATGTAATAGTAAATTGAACATTGCAAGAAAATTGCCAGAAATTTTATCCAGGTCCTGGAAGATGATTTTTCAAGTTTTAGAATAATCCCTCATACAATTTTGCCTTCGACTAACTATCACTCTCCCAAATAAGCTGCAGAAATTGTTTGTGAGCCAGTGTAAGGTAAAGACATATTCTCAGTACTGTTTCCATCTGGCTAAGCTACTTGTAGGGGCAGGAGAATTTGAACTATTGTCTTGCACTAGGAAATTATGCTTTGAACCTGTGCCTCAGCTCTTTTTTATGTCTCCGAGATGTGAATAGCATTAAGCTGGCAAGAACTGAACTGAACAGCCTCAATAACTATGGAAAAGATCTGTGAATGCTCACTGACATTTCTGTTTTCTTTGAGTTACTAATCTGCAGTCAATAATAAAAGGAATCTAAAATCATTAAAATTTGTTATCCTTGGGGGTTTGCAAGATATTTATATTATGAAGAGAAATAGATGATGAAGAGAAGTGTTGTTTGAATGAAAAATTCTGCAAATCTACAAAAATTACAGGAATTTGCTGACTTTAAGATCTGTTTGCCTGACAATAATACAACCAAACCTAAAGAACACTGTCTTAGTTCACAGTATTACATATCTCTTCAGTTATCTTGTTATCTCTGTAGAAAAAGACAGCTTTTCTTCTTTTGTGTTTTGTTTTGTTTCTTGTTACCACCTCTTATATTCCTTTGCATAGGAACATGGAGACAACTTGGCTGAGTGCCTAAACTGGAAGTTTAAAGTGGAGCTATGTGAACACCACTGGGTAGTATGAGCTACAGGAGTTCCTGTTCTCTCTTCTCCTCAGGGCATGGTGGAGGATCAGAGGGAAAGGGCAGTTGCCATCTCTTAGATTTGAAATTCTGATACTTCATGACAATATTTTTGCATTTTATCGATTTCAGATTTTTGTTATAGTAGTTCTAGTTTAGTTTAGTTGTGACATTTTAGATCTGAATAAATACATATATTAATAAACTTGCTAATGACATTAATGAGTTTCAGATATACAAAAATCCCTGAAAGACTATTTAAGTTATTTATGCATCCCTAAAGCAAATTGCTTCTTATTGCTTTTTTCTTCTATATTGTTTTCATTCCCCCGTATTATTTTTTTTCTTTGAACCCATACTTGGCCACAAGAAAACAAGAGTGTATTTAAAATAATAAAATTTATCCTGCAGTAGCTTCATAAATCAGGAGGAAAAAAAATTACTCCCATAAATGGAGGCTGAAGCCCATCTTATAGCATGCTCTGGTCTCTCTAGGCTGCTTCTACAGCCAGCAAGAAGAGGGATGAACTGCTCTTTGAAGACACTGTTGGTTTTCTGACTTAAAAGTCTCAGTTACAAACTTAAACCCAAGTGGACCCTTAGATTTTGTTATTGCTCTTTTCCTAGAACCATTTGTTTGCCTTGTCTTTCTGCATTTCACTATTTTGACGGGTTTTTTTTCATCCGCATTTCTTTTATTAATAAAAGGTAACACAGAAGTAATACTTTGCCTTTGTAAACTACGATGTAAAAATAGCTCCTTTCCCACACTCAAACAGGCAGCAGGATTGGGAAAAAGCAGTAGACTAAGGGATGTGGAATGGCATGATCCCATTCCAGGTGCTGGAAGGGAGTAGTAAGCTGCCCAACATGCAGACAGTTTATAAAGGAGCTTGCAATCCTATCTGTGTTCTCATGAAAGCAGGTGAGGTCAGTGTGTCTGCCCACACTTCCTTGTAAAACCCAAAGTGCATAGCAGGGTATCCAGTTTTCTTAATTGTCCTTTGGAAATTCTCCAGCTTTGTGGATGTTTTGTTGTGTCCTCAGGAGATCCCACTTCTTTACGCTGTTTCTTCCTGACACATCCTCTTACATATGGCGTGTGTTTTTTTCATTACAGTGAAGAAATACTTATTAACCTCAACAATGGCCAGTAGGCAAAAAGTTGTTTGCTTTACTGTAAAGGAAAGAGCACTGTTAGATAGCACCCTCCTAGCTAAAAAGAGCCTTCCTCCTAAAGGGACCAACCTCAGCAATTGTCAGAAAATATAAAGACTCTTTAAATCTTTCATTGTGGAACTACTTTAATGACTCTTTTGTCCAACATCTCTACAAAATTGTTATGTAAAGAAACTGTAGTGACTGGAACTTTGCTTGCTGCTGTGTATATTTCATCCTATAAGAGGCATACATAACATTAAGGGCTCCATGACAAAAGGAAAAAAGGGGGAAAAAAGCCCAGATGGTGCTGTGTTGCTAAGCAACTTAAAGAAAGATGAAAGAAACCACGGAGCTCTATTTAGGTCTTGTGAAAACTGAAGCAGTAAATACCCACTCCTTTGATCTTATTTAACCATGATGATGCCTTATTATCCTCTGTTGCTGAAAAGAAAAAGTTCTGGGGACAGATAAAAGAGGTAGTTACAATAGTCCTTGAAAGGTTAGAGGCAGCCTGTCAGTAAAGAGTTGCTAAAAAAAAAAAAAAAAGACAGTTTATAATTGCACTGTCCAGCTCAAGTAGGACTGAATCTAATACTAACTATAATATTTGTCCTTTCCCACCTTCCCATTTCTCCCTTTCCATCTGAAGACATGTAGTGCAGCCATGGTCACTGCAGTTGTGGAACATGGTGACGTTCCTGGGTGTCACATCAGTCTGTGTTCTCGGCCGCCTGTAGATCAATGGCAATTTCAAATGCAGGTGCATTTGTAATTCTCGCTCTTGTTGTTTGAAAAAAAGTGTTGGGGGTCACTGTCTCCATTGCAGTGAACAATGCACTGGCAATGTTTGCAGACAATTTATGTTCTGTGTAGTTAATCTCAGACAGAATCAATTCTGTTTCATGAAGATCTATATGCTGGAGCAGACATGCCTCTGATCATTCACTTGAGCTAGTCAAAGATGATGTTAAAGAAAAAAATAAAAGAAGAAAAAAGGGAGTATCTAGAAAGGTAAAGCCTTAATAGCGTATGAAATAAATAGCTTGAGTAACAGCTTCTGCTTTTATTTGACATAATTTAAAAAAAAAAAAAGAAAAAAAGAGGCAAGTTCTGAATAAAAGATACCATGTCTTGAAATTGTTATAAAATTGCACAGTATATTTCATCTGCACTGAAGAAAAATAACCTATGGCTTTCTTTGATATGAGTTTGCATAATACTGCATTAATAGAGTTATCTCAGGCAAAAAGACATATTTGTTTTCCAGAGAAAAGTATGAATAAGAAAAATATGACTAAGAGTACAAGTCAGATACTTTACCGAGATACAGTATTTATTTATGATAGGTGGTTTAAAACTCTCTCATACATGGTGATTTGTTATATGATGTAGCAATCATTGAATTCCTTAATAATGGAAATAATTTATTTAAATTGCATACTTGGACTATAGTACCAGATTATAGGAATCCTGTCTGTCAAATCAGGCTTCAGAGTCCAGATAAATTAGTTGCAAGAGTTTTCAAAACTATAGTTCTTAGCAAGAAAGTCCATGCTTTCTTGATGTTTAGGGTGGTGTTGCAAACAAACAATACAGGGAATAAAATGCAGTATATTCAACAACTTGTATATTCAGTTACAGGATTAGTAAATAGTCTTTGGTATGCAATAGTGAATTATCTGTTTGATTAGAAGTTGAGAACCTGAAGCTATACTGTATCTAATATGACATTAAAAATGCACGTATAGCTTCTAATATCAAAATTCTCCTAGCTCATTTTCTCACTGTTGAAGATTTTGCATAGAAATCATTCTACTCAACTCACCAAGTGCATTTGTGATTTTTTTAATGTTCTATATTTCCACAGAAGAGAGAATCTAAATGCAAATACCACATAGATATTCTCATTGTAAGCTAATATTTGAAAGATTTTTAACTTTTTTTTTTTCTTTTTTTTTTTTTTTTTTTTTTTTGGTGGTAAGAGATAATGATGGAGTATCATTTCAGTAAACCAGTAGAAACTATCCCTTGAAAGGCTGTTTCATTAATTGAACAGAAAAGATCAAAAAGACAGAGTAAATAATTTACTTCCATAAGAATAAAAGTGGTAACGCTTTAAATAGAGGTTTGAAAAGAAATCAGTTTTTTGTAGGATATGAAAATTTTGAAAGCTTAGGGTTTTGTCTCTTTAAAAAAAAAAAAAAATAAAAAAAAAAAAGATAAAAATAAAGGAAGAAAATACTGAGATTTCTTGCAGAAGGAATTCTTTCCTGGGAGAAGTACATCTGGATTTGTCATGTGGATACAGGTACAAAGTCTTTGGCAGATGGGCTGCAATGTGGCTGTAAATAACAGAAATACATCCTGGAGCAGTAGCTTTAAGAACAGGGTGTCAAAGGAGCCAGACTGGTGCAGGCAATGAGGTGAACTTTCATTCAAATCTTGTCTAGTGGCCATGTGTCATAAACCATATGAAAAATGCATCTCCCATGAAATCCAGCCGACATTTCAGAAGAATATTTTGAAAACTTTGGCTGGAGAATAGTTTGACATACTTGAATTAGAAAATGCAAAAGGGGGTAGAGAGGGGAAGGTAAATAATACTAATATTTTTTCTTCAAGAACTTGTTCTAGAAACTTAAAGTGGCTACTCCTTTTTGTCAATGTGTGCTGCATTTTTAAACTTCTACCATTGTTCTACTTCTGACATCTATGGTAGAGCTGTGTTAAGATTGTAATATCATATTGGCCCATCAAATCCTGCAACGGTGTTAGATCATTTGAAATGAGTTGTAGGGTTAAGGCAATCCACCTGGGTTGTGAAACAAATTCTGAGTTCCTCCATCTTTCCATTGCTATTATTTGGCTTAGTTTTATTTATATCAATAAAAAACTACTCCGAGATTACAATATTTCTGCTAAACAAGCTTTGATGTTTTGTTTCCTCAAAACTGAGAAAAGAAAAGGAAAATATTTTGCCCTTAAAGATATTATGATACCCACTAAAAGTGTCTTATATGTATGAGTAATTTTGTTAGGCTTTTCCAGCATACCAGGGCCTTTTAAAATTAAATTGCATCGTGATTAAATTTTTGGGAACTATGTTCAGTGGCAGCTAAAAATATCCAATAATTCCAGTAGGCCATGAATTAGAGTCACAGAATATGAGAAAGATGAGCCGGATTATGTCATGTCTCACATCAACTTGGAAAAATACATTATTCTTTGTCTTTTCAGTGGATGGAGGCTGGTCTTGTTGGTCATCTTGGTCCAAGTGTTCAGCGACGTGTGGAGGAGGGCATTACATGCGAACGCGCTCCTGCACGAACCCCGCCCCCGCGTACGGAGGCGACATCTGCCTCGGCCTGCACACTGAGGAAGCGCTCTGCAACACCCAGCCCTGTCCAGGTACGGCAGATCCGCCCATCCACCTTGGCTCCTCATGTGCCTCGGAATGAGGCATTCCCACTTAGGCAACACAATGTCTTTGTCTGTTGTTCAGAAGCAAGTCATTTCTCTCCATTGTTAAGTGCACGATCAGCACTTACAATGCTACAGTAAATGAAGTACGAGCAGAATATGTTCTACAGAACAATAACTCCTTCCTCCCTCTTTAAAAATTAAAATCTAAATTACTATATCTGAATCTGGATTAAGTAAAATGGTGTAATATTTGAAGTGGACCATGCAAATGTGTCTTGGTTTGAATGACAGGTGTCTGCTAAGGAAGGCAGAAGCCTGCCCTGGAATGGAGAATGTAAACCCCTCCCTCTGAATTATTATAATTTTGAAATTAAGGGGCTGTCAGGCATAGATATGGGAATAGGAATAACAGTTCTTTATTAGGAGAATTAAAATAAAAATGCCGTAATACAAGAACCAAAGCCCACTGATAGAGCCAGAATACAACCTGACACCCTGTTGGAAGCAGATCAAATGGTGGCTGCAGTCCTCTTGGAGTGGCAGATGTGGTTCTGTTGAAGCAATGATCCTGTGGAGAAGTGTAGATTTCATCTGAAGGTCAAGTGGTGCTGTAGATGGGCTTGGTCTTCCTCTGGGAATCCAGGCTGACTGTGGTGTTCCAAATGAGTTTTATCCAGGTAGGAATGTTTGCCTCCTCCCCTGGGATGAAGCATCTCCCCAATGGGATGATGTAAGTTTATCAGTCATGAAATGAGACTCAATGGCCCATTAATAGAAGATATCTCCCTCGTTGGAGGATGGGTCATAGATGACCCATAGATGGGAAGAGATAAAGAAAACTGCCCCAGCTGGTTTTTAACAGCTGCCCCATTAACAGAGGACCACACCCACATCCCCTCCCTGGTTTCAAGGGATTGTGATAGAATACATTTTTCTGGCTACATCTTGCTTGTCAAAAGAAGGCAAAATGGTTTATGAGACTTTTAATAAAAGTATCACAAAGAAGTGCTTTTGTTACAACACCAAACGTTCACAGCAAGCAAATTGCCGAGGTTAATATTCAGCATGTGTTATCACTAGGTCCTTCAAGTAGATAATATTTGCCATGTCTTCAATAAAACACAAAGAAATTTTCATGGTCTTTTTAAAATTCCTTCTTCAACTTTGGTTGTTAAGGAATAAAGACCTGATCTTTTTAAATGACTGTGGAATGCTTAGTAGATGAAATGTCTCAGGACTCGTGCTAATTTTATGACATTATGGATCATGCTTATTTCTGTAACTTTTACTCTGCCTTTTGACTCATATTAAAGGAAACTAATTTTTTTTAAATGAAATTTAAGTGAGAAATTGAGATTAAAACCACATAAACTTTCATTTATTGTTGATTAGTGGATTACAGGCAACAGCAAAAGGAAAGAAGAAGCTCTGATGCCACACTGTATTTCTTGCTTCACTTAGAGCTCCTAGACTTCATAGCAAAAGTTTTCTGCTCATATGATGAAGCTATGCATGTGAGGGCAAAAGCCCCATGAGTTTGAATGGATCATATTACTTGTTATGATTCTTTCCTTTTCTAAGCACTACATTTCTTCCAGCAGAATAAAAGTACATACTTTGTCAAAATTATAGCAGATTTGGTTTAAAAAACCCCTACAATTGGATTAAAAAAAAATAAATAAAAAAATAAGCCAAGCATAGAAGTCAGTTGATTATTTGATTTTTTTGAGACAAATAGTGTTCATTTCTATGTAGAAGTTGCATAGATGCCTTGGAATCCTTTAAGGCATCTCTGAAAGGTCAGAGCTGGAGTGTTCATTGTTCTGGTATTGTAGCTATTTCTCTTGTTGTGCATTTATTTTCTTCCACCATTTTCTATAAATGACAGTTTGCAAAGATTCATAAATAACGTCTTCATCTTATTTTGACCTGCTTGTCAAACAAATTTTGGAGCAGATGCAGAAGGCTGGTTTCATTCATCTTGGTTGAAGGAAGTGGAAACCCTTATGAAACAATAATATTTCAGAGGCTTAAAATGTATTTTTCACATTCTGTAATATTTTATTGATATTTCAATCTCACTGAAAATTTGTTTTTGAAACAGCACATCATCCACAAGCTGTGAGAACTGCCCTTGCATCACGTTTGCAATATAGATTTCAAAACTGCTTTTTACTGCTCTTATTTCACATGGATATGGGTCAGAAATGACCGTAGTACTTCATAGATAAGTTTGGACAGACACCTGAATGCCTGCAGAGCCACTTTCTTGTGGTAAGGACCAGGTGAAGAGTGGTTCATCGTTGTGCAGTTCTGAAAGCATCGTTGCTGACATTCACTGCTTGAGTGACATGCTCAATATAAGAGAATAGTAATGACACTTGGAATCTAAGAAAAACCAGCACAGAAATGAATATACAAAAAATGAAAATTATTTATAACATTTCTTAAGTTGTGAAAAGAGCTGAGATATTTTTTGGCATTTGAAATACTTTTTTTTTCCTCCCAAACAAGAAGAAAACTAAACGTTCTGTAATCCTGATACTAAGAGATTTAATGGCAAATCCAATTGAAAGTATTCAAGTATGCACTTAAAAGAAAGTAACAGGCTTGTGTCTGCAAAACACATCATTTTTTCCCATCTTTAGTTTTAAAAGCTCTGTCATTGAGTTTGTAGTTTTTATTTTAATTTACCCAAATGTAATCACAGCAATATGAAAGGAAGCACTGCAATACTGATCAGTAGTGGCTGATTATCAGTAAGTGTAACCAGTTGCAATGTGTCTTCAATATGTTGCATAAAACTATATTTTATACTTTAAGTATTTACTTTGTCTGTAATAGGTGAAAATACATTCTGTCCTTGGATTGGTACTTACACATACAAATAATGGACAAAACAGCTGAGCATTTAGAGATGGTGGTGTTTTACTGCATGAAAGAAATGTAAATGTTACATTGATTAATCTGATCTTTCTGCAGTGCTGCCTTCACCAAGGTATCTCTTAGGAACTGCTTTATCTTAACCTGACTTCAAAGGCCAGCCAAGACTCTGTATGAAGAAGATATGACATGTCATGATTGAGCCTTGCCATGTTAGAGGTGAAAAGCAGTTCCAGGTTAAACACCTCTCCAGTTCACCCTCTTTTTTACACTCTCATGACTTGTGCACAAAACTGAGGAGCAAGTTGAGAGGAGCCTGCCTGAGTTGCAAGAGAACTTCAGATCAGTTTGAAGATGCATAAATCAAAGGAATGAGGCAAAATAGCTGAGTCAATAGAAGAGCATGCAAAAGCTATGGGATCACCTTCCCAGTGATGGCACATCTGGCAATTCGAAGCCATATATTTGTTAGTCTTGGATGCCTTACTTCTCTGCAACTCTGTGAACTCCTAACAACCTCCTCAAACCACAGGTTTGGTGTGAGGACCCACCATTGCAGGGTTGACCCTCTATTTCATGCTTGCACTGATGTCCCCCTCTCCTCCTCTGTGATTCTGTGTGCCAGATGAAGCTGATCAGCTCGGCACCAGACTCACAGACTACCCGTCCTGTACTATCTGGGTGTACTGCAGGACTCACATACTTTCTTTATGAGACACCTAAAGGAGCAGGATGAAACAGTAACCTTGCCCAGTCACCCATATATGATTTAGCATGGTCCCTGTGTACTCTGAAGCTCCTATTTCATCATGGGGTTTAGCTTCAAAAAGGATCTGGCAGGTCAAAAGCATGTTGGACAAGATGGGGCTGCAGAGTGCACCAGCCAACAAGATGCATTTAGGATGCTCACAAGTGTGGCTACTGGCCCAGGAGACCCAGCTAGCCTTGTCCTCCAGCTGCATAGACGGGTGAAGCTATTTTCAGGATGCAACCAGTCCTTGAATGGTAGAAAGCAGAGAGGTTTTCTGCTCTCTAGGCTCCTAACCCCCTTGAGTCAGGGTTTGAAGAAATGGTCTGAGAAGGCACATTTACAAAGATGTTTATTCTTCTGAAGGGGGTGCAAAAGAGACTGCAGGACCCCAAAGCCCAAACTTTTAACCTGAGTCATCCTGGGAGCATTACCATTGGGGGACAGGTATGATGAGACAGGGTGTGGCTAGCCAGGGACAGACCAAACCCATTGTGGGGGGTAACAGGGACTGACCATTTGGGAAAAAAACAAATTTAACATCCACCACCACACTCAAGTATTTTGGCACCTGCTGTGTATATCCCAATTATACCAGGACTGGACAAGAATCTTGGCTCTGGCTTAAGCATGCTCTCTTGCCACCAGTGAGAACTGGGCCAAGTTTTGTAACGGGCAACATTCCTTCAAGCTTGATTGAGCAGGGCTTTATTGTTACTAAATATTTAGGAAAAAGATCCATATACTCATTTTACTTAGGTCCAGAAGCTGACACTG
The DNA here is from genome assembly GCA_032173965.1 of Sitta carolinensis. NCBI lineage: Eukaryota > Metazoa > Chordata > Aves > Passeriformes > Sittidae > Sitta > Sitta carolinensis. Next base: position 81,731,376 of record CM063284.1, read on the forward strand.
GAGGTGATAACAGCAGCTCCTGGGTGTGCCACACTAAGTAAGCAGGAAGAAGCCTGTCCATTTGCTTGACTCCCACCTTGGCTCTCCTACCCCCATGAATTAGGGTTGAACTACATTTTGGCATCTGTCTCTCTGCTCCTAGAACCAACTCTGCAAATGAGCCCTCCCAGGACCTTTCCTAGGAAACAGAAAAGCCAGAGTTGAGTATTTCTGCTACTCACAATAACAAGATCTTACAAGCTGATTGTATTAAGCTATTTGTCCTGTTGTTCAAAGAAGGCCTCATCCAGACAGTTACTAATTGTTCATTAAATATCAATATACTAGTTCTTACCTGACCTGCTAAGTAAATCTATTTAATAAACAACATCTATTGCTTGTCCTTTTTCAAGACTGAGTATCAAATATTCCTGCTACAGTCTGTTAAATTTTAGACAACTGAGAGTTTTAACTTCTTTCCTATGTGAACAAGGGGAAAGTAATGAGTAAACATGAACCTTCTATTCTGGAATTGTACAAGGTATTGGAAGGGGCCCCAAAGAGAGTAAAACTTCCTTGACTTTCCACCTGATTAACAGTGTAGAAAAGCTTCACTAATTCACAAACCATAATGTGTTTCAATCCAACTTGAATCAAAATTAGAAAACACACAGTTTTTCATTTGAGGCAAAATGAGATTTGTTAATTTGCTTCATAGTGGCATAAAATCACTTAAAATTTTGAAGTAGAAACAAGTTTGGTTTGGAATAGTAGGACACTATTTACTCCATATCAAAACCATAAAACCTATCTCTGGTAAAGCTGACAAAGGAAAGGAAGTTTGTTTGAGCTCTGTCTTTCCTGTATTTGCCAAACTCAGAAGACTCCTATGAAGGCAAGGCTTGGCCTTGAGTTCTAAGAATGCTGAGTGCAGTAAACTCACACCACCTTGTAGAAATGAGATCAATTCACTTCATTTAAGGAAAGTATCTGAGGTCACACAGGCATGAAATAAAAATATCTTAATCAAAGCTACATGAGTAGAGGAAGAAATCTAGAAAATAAATAGAAGGTGACAAACTGAATGGGAAGAGAAGATGAGAATCTACAGCCAAAAATTAACCTGCAATAGCAAAAACTAAAAAATAAAACTTTTAAAAAAATCTTCAAGATGCTTCTATTTTTTGTAGTTAAATACACATCCTGTTTCAGATTGGAATATATATACTCCTATAGTTCTCATTGCAACTTGTCAGGTACATAAAAAATTGCAGCACCCTTGTCCACCCCAATGACCTAGACTGGAATTAATTCCACAGCTATCACTCTTTCAGTCACCCCCACAGAATCCTCCAGCTTCTCACTTCCACACACAAAGGCCATGGCAGAAGCCAAAGCCATGAGATGTTGCGGCAAATTTACCATCACATCCACATTTCAGAGACTTCTGCCAGAGCCAAACTGCCTTTGTTCTATCAGAATGAGCTGCCCACTGCTAGATGGTGGTAGCTGGGGAGGAGGCTTTCTGTCCTAACTCAGAAATACAAGCTATTTCTCTCTCACTCAGTGCCCTTGAACTCCTTATTCACAGTGTCTGTGTGTGTGTCCCTCTCTGCCTGTTGCAGACAGCTGGTCCGAGTGGTCCGAGTGGTCTGACTGTGACTCGTCTGGCTTCCAGACCCGTGCTCGACAGTGCATCGTTTTGTTTCCTGTGGGCACCCAGTGCACAGGCAACACCACAGAGAGCCGAGCCTGTGCTGTGGACTCCAACTTCATACCAGGTGAGATCAGCCAGCTCCTTGAAGGATTAGTGCAATCTCTCAGGACAGATGCATAGCACTGTTCCAGACTGCACTGTGCAGATCCATGAGCTGAAGCAGAACTTGCCTTTAGACAGCACAAGGGTGTTGGCCTACTGTGCAGAGACAATGTTATTAGATGTGGTGTCTACATCAAAATCTGTCCCATGGCACCCAGTGCTGTGGAGCCGTCCCTACTGTCACTGCCTGGGACTTTGGTTAGTCACTCTCACAGCATTCTGCAGGGTAGCAGGGGATGAGTACCCACAGCAAGCAGAAAAAGTTTGCTTTTTATTTTGAGTGTTTTTGAAACTAGGATTATTAAAGAAACATTGCTGTAGGTTTTGTGGTTTGCATGTACAAAATGGGTGCTGTGATTGTAAATCTGGAAAACATTTCAGAGTCCCTTACATTAATAACTGCTCAGAAAGGTAAATACTATTAGCTTTGCCTCCAGTCCTTATCTTCCATGACTGCTAAGTACCTGATGGATAGTCACATTATGTATTATTCCATAGCATTCATGAAACTCATGACTGTACTTTTGTTTTTAAATCACAGGAGTCATTTAAATCCGCACAACAGTATGGGTGGTCACAATGCACTTCTGTTAACAGTCGACTTTCTCCCTGTGTACATTAAAAAAAATCTAGGGGCTTTTTTTGTCTTTTCAGAGACAAGAAAATTTACATTTTAATGTATCATTTGAAATGTAGCTGTGTTTATTCAGTGCAGCAACCTTTTCTTTGTGTGACTATGCAGTAAACTATAGTACAATGTAACAAAGACAGCAGGAAAGTTAAACTTTGTTTTTACAGATGGTGCATAATGCTTTAATTCCCAAACAGTATTTTCCTCTAAAATCAATGTGAAAAATGTCAGTATGAAAGCAAAAACTCCCACATTGTATTTTCCCTTTTCTAAGGCTTTTTAAGCTCTATTGATATTCACATTCTGTGAATCTGCAGCTTAATCCAATATAAGCTCTACATCTTGTTTTGGAAGGTAGGCATTTTCAGAATCTGAGACAAGCCACCATGTCTCTTGCCCTTCTGGTTTGTTTGCTGCTCCTTCTCACATTACCATTAACACAGCAGATAAGGTCATGCCTATTACCTCCACCTTAGGGAATCAAGCTTGCTTTCTTTGGTTCACTTGGCTCACTTTTTCTCATCCAGGTCCTCTAACTGAGTTTCCTCCCTAGCTCTTGGCTGAAAAGACTAATCCCTGCAGAAGTGGCAACCTTCCTCTATTGTAAGAACTGGGCACACAGTACTAGCCCATTTCTGTGTCTTTTTCCTCACCTCATTTGTTGCTTGGAAAGACATTATCAAAGAACTTAAAATTTTGCTTTCTTGTAATCCAGGTATACTGTGTCAGCTACCCCACTTTTATATAAGTGACCCTTGACCCTTTCAGAGAGGTTCAAGAGACTGATTTGTAAAGGAGACCTTCCCTTCATAGAAACCATGGTCTGGAAGTAAGGAGAGGAAAAGCTTGATTGCAAACAGATTTTAGTCTCTATTTTCAAAGTAAAAATGGTAAGAATACAGGCTTGAATTACATTTTATTAGTTTACAACTGAGGCCTATGAAATTGACAGCCGTCTTTTCTGAAGATGTATAAATTCCCACTTTTCACATTAGTGCTAGATGCAACTCCTAGAAGTAATGAGCACATTTGATTGCAAGGTAAGTAAAAGTTAATTTTACTTCAGTAGATCAACTCTTTCCCCACAAGCCTAAACTCCACAAAGAATGTTTCCATGTGCATTTCATCCTTTTCATTCCAGAGATGTTTTGAGGCAAGAATTAAAAATAAGTTGCTGCTTTTGCTTGGGAAACTCAGAAACCTGAAGATATCATGGGTCCTTTCTATTAATCCTACCACATAGTGAAAATATTTTTTACCTTCAATTTGAAGTGGATGCAATGGAATGAATTTTTAAATCCTTACTGTGTTAATCTAAGTTCTCTGTAATATTTTTTCTCCTCGGCCTAAGTGGTTTATTTATTTTTCTAGAAATATCTGTGGCACGATCCAGCAGCATAGAAGAGAAACGATGTGGCGGTAAGCTTTCCAGCTCGAGATGTCTGTTAAATGCTGAAATATTGATTCCCCGTTTTTTGCTTTTGTTTCACCTTTTGCACTTGCTTAGTACTATTCTACTTTCTAAATGCTGCATTCTCATTATTTACACTTGTACAAAAAAAGTAGTTATTTGTACAGAAAAATGTAGTTACTACAGGATTTCTCATTAAATATCCATCTGTCATTGGTGACCTTTGAGAGTAGAACATGCATTATTGGATGTTTGTATTTTCTTCTTTGTCAGTGTGGCAGTCACCCTTGTACTCAAAAAGAAATATCTATAATAATCTAGTTATCAGAAGGTCAAAATTTGTAAATTTGTTGCTCCTCCTTTTTCAGGATAAGTCCACAAACCTCTTTCAGCATTCAAATAAACAGCAGAAAACCAGCCTGCTAACAAATTTAATAGCCCAGACTCTATCTGGGGCTCATTTTCAGCTTCATTGCCAGAGACAAAGATAAAAAATAAATAAAAGGTTCCATTCTGGAGAGTCTTGATGCAAGAAATATAGATCTTGGAAGGAAAAACTTTTGAAACCAGTAAACAGCAAGAAAAAGGAAAATGAACTTTTTTTTTTTTTTCCCAGTGCTGAGCTATCACACTTAGTCTGTGTCGTCATGGTAATACCTCTGGCCATTTCTAGTATTCTTCCATGCACGGATAAGCTGCATTTTTAACCTAATAAAGGACAATGAAAACACAGAGGTTATGCAAGGGTACTTGTGCATATGGTAATTTGTTTTGGGAGCCACGATAATGTCACTTGATTTTTTTGCTAATTAGCAGTGGTACTCTGAAAACACTTTGCCAAGTTCTACAACACTGGGAAACCCTCATAAAAGTGTAGGAGGATATTTTATTAATAGATTGATATATTGACACAGTCAGCTGAGTCACCTAAATATTAGCTTGTGTTTCTAAGTGCTCAGTAGACATGTAAAGGTCCTGCCTTAGGTTTTACAAAATACGAGATCCATGTACTGGCCCATTTTTCTGTATTCAAGATCTAAGAGTGAAAACGATCTAAGTTAGTGAAAAAAAAGCTAAGAGACAATTTTAAGGTTAGCACCAGTGTATCAGTTTAAAATCCTTCATTTGTAAATTTAGGCAACAACAAACAAATGAAAGATGAAATTTCCAACATGAGTTTCTCAGTGATACTTCTTTCCTAAAGTAAATCAAGAAGCACAGCTCTAGTTCGAAATAACAATGGAAAGCTGCACCAATCCTACTGGTGCCATATCTGATCTGGTATCTCTGTTTAGTAACATCAGGGTATGATTGTGCTTTAGGTTCCCTTCTACAGTTTCATGCAGCAATGGGCTTCCTCTCAGTTTTAATCCTTGTGTACGTAAAGAGGGTTTCCCATGGTCTCATGCCATTGTACCTTTGAAGAGCAGAGCAGATAGGAGGATGCTGGACTGAGTTGTTCACTTTGCACTCTGGCTGCCATGCTTAAAGGTGTATTGAGATTCAAGGAGTCCATGTCTTGCCATTTCCCATTTACCCCTAGAATGTTACCTTTTCTTCCTCACACTCCCTTAAATAAAGAAAAAATTCCAAGAGCTGGAGAAGGGAAAAAACTGGCCAAGATGCAAAAAGAATGGTAACCAGCAAGAATCAAAGCAGGGATGGAAAAACATTTGCTGCTGTTTCTGGGACATGCATCCAATAAAAAGGGATGTGGAAAAGTTTAAGATACCAGGATTTTGTCAGTTCTGCCACAAGTCACTATATGTAAGAAAAAGAACTGTAATAGCAGCAGAGGAGGTAATACTGTAGTTCACTGAAAGAAAAAAGCTATTTATGTACACTATATGCATAATTTATACATAACACGTCTGTGTTATAGAGTTGGGGAAAAAAACCCTGACGAACTATTCAAACATATAGAATGCAATTAATTTTTCTTTTATTTGTGTTCTGAACTTGTTTAAGCACTTTCAACGATCTCTACTTGCAGAGATGTATGAGTATCTAAGATTCTTGTAATGGTTCCTTCAGGGAGGTAAAATGAATTTACTACTGTAGGGATAAGCCATTACAATTGAGATGTTTCAGGGAAACACGTGAAAATTCCCTTATCCTTATTTGAATCAAACACTTGCCTACATTCTTCCCCGAGCTGAAGCTTTTACTGCTACTGCCTTAATTTTAAGATCACCTTTTTGTCTCCACTCTGCAGAGTTCAACATGTTCCACATGATCGCAGTGGGATTAAGTAGCTCGATCCTTGGTTGCCTTCTCACCCTGCTTGTTTACACGTACTGCCAGCGGTACCAGCAGCAGTCCCACGATGCGACTGTCATCCACCCGGTGTCACCCGCTCCACTCAACACCAGCATCACCAACCACATCAACAAACTGGACAAATATGACTCTGTAGAAGCCATCAAGGTGAGCAGAGGGCTGGGAGCTACTCTATACACCTAGACAACATTTCTCCTGTATCCAAAGAATTCTCCTTGTTACTTTTCCACAATGGCATTTGAGCTCAACTTATGCTTATTGTTAATGACAAAAGTGGATTTCACTTGAGGTATTTTAATTGCAGATCCTTTCACTTGTCAATCCCTGTTAGGCAGGAAGTTGGATTTTGCATGTATGTATAAATTATACAGCAGGTTTTCCTGGAAAAAAGCAAATCACTCAAGTTGTTTTTGTGGGATTTTTTTCCTAATTGTGTTCCCTTGTGGCTTGTTCAAGAAGTAAATAGGGCCATTCACCATGGCATCTAATGACAAAAATCCTTTGGCCCTGATGATCCATTGTCAAGGGCACTGTTCATCTTCCTGCACGATGTCTCTACATGAGAGATGTAGCTGGTGAATGTATTTTGGGTCAGACTCTCAGCTAGTGTTTATAACCAAACTACTTTGTGAAAAAGCAGTACAGATGTACTGAAAGCCTATAATGATATCCATACTATTTCATCATTATTCCCAAATTGCTGTTTTCTTTTTGTGACCTTTTAAAATAACTCTGCTTTTCAGATCCACTGAATTAAAGATGTGCATTCTGAAAACACCTAGTTCAGTATCTTCGGATTACAAAGTTTATTCATGCAGCTGCAAAGCTTTTTTGCAAATGAGGAATTTTCTTAAGTCCTACCTTGATAATCCGTTTCTTAATTTCTGCATTTTTTTTCTAATTAAAAACATTTTAATGAAAATAATTAAAAATAGCATGAAAAGTCTGGATCTTCTAGTCAGCAGTGGAATATGAACCTGATTTAAAGCTTTCAATTCCACATCATCTCTCTAGATAGTGACAGAAACAATAAAAAACCCAAAAGCTTCCTTTAAAAATTCATATTCTAAATACCCATATTACTTTTTTTAAAAATGGGATTTATGCTCTTAAGGCTTTCAGACATTTCTGACACTTGAAAATCAGGGAATTAATACAGTAAAGAGAAAATAATACTTATTCAGTAAAAGATAGTAATTGACTCATTCTAATAGGAAGAACTGCATATATACGATTAAAAATATTCATAGAATCATAAAATTAGTTTTGTAATATTGGGGGGAAAATGCCTGGCTTTATTAAGCAGAATTACTTTCTGTAGGAATGTTATTATGTAAAAAGATATTTCTTGCAAATGCAAGTTTCTGTAATTGTACAGGTATCTTTCAATGCATTTTTGACTAGCTTAGTATACACAGATATTTGCCACAAAAACTACCTTGGTGGAGGAGCACTTAGTGGTTACCTTTCCTATGTCCTTTTCATTTTCTGATTTCTTTTCTTTTTGTTTTTGTTCCCAGGCATTTAACAAAAACAACCTGATTCTAGAGGAAAGAAACAAATACTTCAATCCACATCTTACTGCAAAGACTTATTCTAATACCTATTTTACAGATTTCAATAATTATGATGAGTACTAATGGGCTTGTGTATTTTCTGGCCTCCTGTAACTCCCCAGTCCCCAAGGCCTGTGCTACTTAAGTGCTCATGTGATTGAGGCTTCAGAGATGAAGTTCAGAGACATTTCAAGCACGATCCAAGCCATCAATGTCCCATTGCTGCCAAAAGCCCAAACTGCCTGTTTGTGACATGATGTTTTCTTTGCAGAATGCAAAGTTGGCCTTCAGTGTCAGGGGCAGATGTAGCCCCTCAGTGTTGCTGGACCACTCATGAGGATCGCATTGCTTTGCTCAGTTTCATAAATTTCCACTCATATTTCTCTAACAAGTGACTAAGTAATTCTGGAGTTTTAAAAAGAAATAATAATGTTTCCCTTAAACCCGTGCCAGGAGTACAAATCTAATTTTATTTTTAGGTGCTATCTTTTATTTCCTTGGGGTTTAAAAAGGAAGCTTTGCTGTTAGCCCTCTGTGCAGTGTCCTGAAGCTCACACTGCCAAAAAGAGCTCACAAGGTGCTGTGGATGACAAGAAGAAATGTGGTGGTTTAGTGATCCTCTGCAGCAGCTCTGGGCTCTGTAGGCTGATCTTCCCGGGCAGTAAATCACTCTGACTGCAGTTCAGCTGCTCAGAGTGCAGAGAAGCACTAAGGCTGTACCGAGGGATACAATCTTGTAATTAACCTGGACACCTCCAGGGTCAGTGGTTTCCAGTTGCAAGCCGAGCCCAGTCACATAAAGCCTTCACCTTGCTCTGTTTAATTTTTGCGAGGGTGTGTAAGGGCATGCCCCACAGGGAGGCCAAGGGAGGAGGGCAGATGGGAGAGACACACTGGGAGGTTTTTCTCCGTGTCTGTAATAAACCAGCCTTGCTGCAGCATGCGGGTTTGTTGGGGTGTTCCACAGGCTTCCTCTCCCTAGTGCACACCCATGGGACACACTTGTCTCTGGTGGCTGTGGTAGTCACCACCAGGTTGGCCACAGAACAGTACAACTGCACTGTGTCCTGTGTGCCGTCTCTGGCTCGTGGGGGTATGTAGGCATAATCGTAGGTCTGCTTCTTTCTTTCCAGCTTTTACTTTATATGTGCATGTCCAACAAACAGAGCTGGCTCAGAGAATATAGATACATTTGCAAAGGGCTGTCTCATCTTGCTGCCATGTCTGACCTGCATCAGTTAGCCCTAGAGGAAAATTCTTACGGAGTTTCAAGTGATGATCTTGTTGGACTTCATTGATGTAAATATTTAAAATATTATTTCAGTTTTAAGTTATCAGTTTTAGTTCCTTTTGTAGTGGTAGATGAGAAAACAAAGTTTTATACCATTTTTCTTTGTCCTGTCTGTTTTCACCCACATTCATGACATTTTTATTTTTGTATCTGAAATTCCATATGTATAACTAAAAAGAAAATTGCAGGGATTTGAGTCAGATTTTACAGAGTGTATTGTAGCAAGGAAGCATTTACTATTCTCAGGAGCTTATGAGAAGAAATTTAAAGTGAATATTAAGGACTAAAGAACTGGGCTTTCATTTTCTTGCTAAAAGCAAAGGCTGTGGCACTAGAACACTAGGGAGGTATGCAAGGAGAAGTAGAGTGGAAATGTTTCCATTCCATTTAGAGCCCTTGCTAATTCGGTTATCATATGATAGGCAAATAGAGAAAAACGTACAGATTATAATGATTCACAACTATGTTATGAAAAAAAAATCAAAAAGTACCAATAAACACTTCCATAGCAATGATAAATACTGTATCTACTCATGGCAGTGAGCTACATTTTTGAATGGGGATAGATCTGAATGTAGCACTATGCTTCCAATCTGTTCCATGGAAAAATGAAAATATTCAAAGTGGTTTTTAAAATGTTATGCAGTAAAATGAACACACACTTACCATCTATGAAAGTAATTAAGATCAGCTGCCTATTTTTTTTCCAGCTGAATAGTTCTCCCTGTTACTAACTCAGTCAAATGAAAGCACCTTACCTTCACACCAGCTCATCTCCAGAAAGTATAATAATGCTGGTCTCTATAATCTGTGATTTTTCACTGTACATTAGATTTGTTTTTTCAGGAATAAATTACCTGATTGCCTTGGGTTAGAGAAAATTTTCTTTGCAAGAAATAGAGGGGAGAAAAGCTCTCCAAATCATAACCAGTATGGTATTTGAATTACTGTGTTCATGGCAAAAGATGAATTTTATATTTAAATAAGATAAAATAAAACCTATATTGTTGCTACTGCCGAGAAAAAGCAGCACGTGTACATACACACACACATATGAGCAACATTGTCCCTTTCTCCCCCTGTACTAAGAGCACATTAGTCTAACTTCTGGATTTTATATTTAGACTATTAGTTTTGAGACCAATATCTTTAAAATATTTGAACTATGTATTTTTATTTTACCTTTTTTTAATTAAAATTACGGAAATTATCTCTTTTTTTTCCTAAGTCTTCAGTAGTTTGAAGTGCGCCTATCTTTATAGTGATCTATTTTTCATTCTTTTCATGCATAAATACATATGTTAGATATGTGTTATATATGTAGAAGTAATACCCTAGCTTAAGTCTGCATGATTATAGGTAGAAGTCCATTTAGCAGATGCTCAGTCTGCTCACACTTCCCTCTCCTAAAGAAGTATTTCAGGTGTTCCAGAATTTTGAGCAGCTCCCATGCCAGTATGTCAGGAAAGTGTTTCTTTTAATTATTTTTCTTTGTCACTTAGCTTCCTAAATTTAATTGTTCTATATTACAGGTAGAAATATATTTAAAACTCTATCTGAAGTAGCAGGGTAAACATGGAAATTTCACAGCACTTAAATGAGAAAAACTTGATGGCAAGATCTCCTTGTAAAGCTAGGTTATGAGACAACAGGTTTTAAAGCCTTTAGATATTTGTGTCTTAGGTAATCTTAAAGGACCCCAGATGCACTGCCTGTATCAGTATTTTCACCTTCTGAATTCTATGTAGCTGTCCAGGTAGTTTAGTACAGCTTTTGGTAGTACATGGAGCAAAGTACAGTCGCTATTAATTTTCAACTTACTTTATTTAGCATTTTTTCTAAAATAGGCTACAAAGCTGAAAAAGCAGATTTCATAGATTTTTTTAGGTTGGAAGATGTCTAAAATCAAGTCCAGCAATTAACCTAACACTGCCAAGTTCCCTATTAAATCGATGTCCATTTCTTCATGTAGGCTCATATTTTTCTTTCTGTCAAAAATATAAGAAGTGGGCATTTCCTGCAAACCTTGCTTAAGCCAATAGAGCTCTCAAATTTTCTCAAGGATAAAATTTTGTTATGAAAGCATTGTTCTATTCTTTGAAAGGGAAAATCAAGTCCCTTGATCATCAAATGCCATGCTTAAATATCCTTCATCCTTTCACTTGGATAAAGTGATCTATTTTGGATAAATAATTATATTAACTCTGATGCTATTAGTTAATGTAACTAATCATGTTTACATTGAATGCATACATTTAAAAAATGCTTCTCTACTTTGAATGCAGTTTGGCAGGTAAATGAAAATTCTCTAAGTAAAGCTGTTTCCATGTGGCCCTGCTGCATGGAGGGAGGAGGAAGCAAGACTGCCAGTCACGTTCTGCACGGTATATAAACTCATTGGCCAACTCAAAGTATCTCTATGCCTGAGTACACATTTTCCACTTATCTTTTATGCCTGAATCATAGCATATGTTCCTCGGTTGCTTAGAAAATGGACTCCTGTGCTTGCAGGTGTATCTTGGACGTTGATTTGAGTCTGATGATCTTTATGGCCATTTTAAGTTACTCTATGTAGAAACTTTTCCAGAAGTCACCTGATGTTGAAGCAGTGTGGTTTGGTTAAAACTAATTGAGAGATTTTTTTACTAGGATTAGGAACTTCATAAGAAAGTAGAAGAAAGAATGGGATTTAAATGGCTTTGATTTCCAGGCTTTTAAGCAGTACGATTAAAGTCTCACATGGATGTAGGATAGTGAGCATTTAGTTAGCTCTACCAGAGATCCACACAAAACTCTGGGAAAATACCACGCCAGCATACAAAAACAAGAGCTGCTGAAGCACTTAAGTTAGTGAAGAAATTTCTCAGAGCATCAGTCCATATGGCTGTTCAAACCAGAGAAGAATGTAAGAGGTCCCAGATGTAAGTCAAATATTAATAAGATTAAATGCTTCAGTATTTTTTTCCTCAGAATTATAGAATGAATATATTCACTTCTTTAAATGTGGGACCAGTTTTAATAAAATCGGCACAACATGAGCACATTCCTAATGCTGATTGTATGAATAATGGCTTTGCTGTATGAGATCAATTCTGTAAACAGTTTGGTCCAATCTTATCTTGCTCTGCTTAAGGCGTCTGGCCAATTTTAATTATAGCTGCCACCAGCATCATCTATGTCTCGTCTAGGAAAACATACTTAGATGGGCAGAGTTACATCCTGGTGAGGGCTTGTGTCTCTCCACCAACACTGCAGTGTGCCTAGAGAGATATACTTCTAATTTTCAGTGTCATTTCCATGCCTAGGTTGGCATAAGCTAGGCTCTTGAGTACAATTTTACTCGTCATGTAAGTAACCACACCAAGATCAGTGGTATAGATGTAACAAGTTACTTATTTTAATGTGTTTACAGAATTGAGCCCAAAATGTATTGCTTCTGCACAAATCCATGCACAGTACAAGACGACTTCAATAGTAAAAAAAAACAGATTCATTTAAAATTGTTCACAAGCAAATCTGCATCTTGATATCAGGGAATAATATGTGTTCATTGTGTGGGATATTTGAATTCATTCCTTTCTTTGCTAAATAAATGAATGATAAAACAAGGTACTGCTTGACTTCATTTAAAAGCCATTGTTCCAAATAAAGAAGGATTGTGGGATCTGTAGACATTTTCCCTTATTTCTGTCTACTCTTCTCCACAAAAATGAACCTAACTTGTGAGTGGCTGAAATAGCCTTTAGCTAGACTGTTATGTGTCACTAAATGAATGCTTTGCATTGTGTTGCCATGCAACAACACTCTCTAACTGGAATGGTACAAAGATTGAACTACACAAACCTGGGAGGTTTGGCAACAATTTCAGCTCCAGCAGAAGCAAGGGTAGGCAGAAGTGAAAAAACAAAAAACAAAAAAAAAAAACAAAAAAAAAAACCCAAAAAAAAAAAACATAGAAGAATGTGACTGGCAAATTTGTCAATAAACTCAAAGGAACACAGAGGCTTTTTGGGAACTGCCAAAGGTGAGGCTATCCAGACTGAAAGCTCCTGCATGATCAAGCCTACTAGCAGTTCAAGAAAAAGCATTCTGATTGCAACAGGTATTTGTGCAAAGTTGTGATTATTACTCAGAATGGTGTGAGAGATTAACTGGTGACACTATCAGCATCAGGTTAATCAGAGGGGGTGGAAATGCTCTCACAAGCAGGGAGCACCACCCTACGGGTGGAATTTTGACAATACCAAATATCCTTCTTGCAGGCAGGAAGGATAAGGCAAGAGGAGTAAGACTGTAAAGCTAGTGTTGAACTTGTGGATTTTGGACTAGCTCTGGGCTGGTTTCACAGGCTGAACACCCACAGGCAAGTAGAGTGTTTACCCTTTTATTTTCCCCCATTTACTAAAGAAAAAAAAAAAGCACCATACAGATGTCATGCTCTTAGACTACTTCATGGTGAAAGTTAAAGCACACTGAGAGGTTTACTGGAAAATGACAGACCTTTTGTTTCCTGTGGGCTGTTTGGATCCAGGTTGGATACTTTCTTACATATTTTTCCCCTTGACTGTTCTGCTTGTTGGAAATTGATCACAGCTTGTACCTTACTGAGTACTTACCAATTTGAAGGAGAGATTTTATGCCAGTAGTGAGGTCTGCCAAAAATTTTTACTGTAAAACTGACATCAAGGGCTGTGTGATAACTGCTACAGTGATTCCAAGTCTGTCTGTCTGTAATTGGTTTTAGACTGAAGGTACTATAGCAATTCCTCAACTGAAATGATCATCTGAACAGAGATGGTAATTTTAAGAAAATTTTAAGAAAAAGATTCAGTGTAGCTTTCAGCATTCTCATAGAGGCTGAGAATGTAGAAGAAAGGTGTTATTTGCAGTTGGGTTTTGTTATTTTTTTCCCAAGTATTCATCCACAAACCTCATCCAACAGTAGATTTGGATTTGAAAAAATCATGGAAGGCAAAAACATTACAATATAAGAAAGATATTAAACTACAAGAGTGTCCAAAGAAGGGCAACAAAGATGGTGAAGGGCCTTGAGGGGAAGCTGAATGTGGAGGGGCTGAGGTCACTTGGTCTGTTCAGCCTGGAGAAAAGGAGGCTGAGGGGATACCTCATTGTAGTTACAGCTTCCTCATGAGGGGAAGAGGAGGGGCAGACACTGATCTCTGCTCTGTGGTGACCAGTGACAGGATCCAAGAAATGGTCTGAAGTTGTGTCAGGGGAGGTTTAGGCTGGATATCACGAAAAAGCTTTTCACCTGGAGGTTGAACACTGGAACTGGCTCTCCAGGGACGTGGTCACAGCACCAAGACTGAGAGAGCTGAAGAAGCATTTGAACAACATGCTCAGGGGCATGGTGTGACTCCTGGGGTATCCTCCACCAAGCCAGGATTTGGACTTAGATAATCCGTGAGTCCCTTCCACCTCAGCATATTCTGTGTTTCTGTGTGATTCTCTAATATATTCAAAGATTCAGCAACTATATTTCCTAATCCACTAAACCCATGGTTTTGAATGAATTCTCACTTTTGTTAGCTACAGCAGTAGTCATTGACTGAAAGTGAAAGAAATATAAAATTTCTAATAGATAGGAAATTTAAAGTCCCAACTTTTAAAAACAAACTTTGATGACAGGAAAGCTACAGAAGAAATTGCTTTTATATTCTTGTGCTGAAAAGTGCTTTCTTTTGTTATGGCCCTATGAGATAACCTGTACAATGGAAAAATTGTTTATAATAGTGATGCATCCAAGAAAAAATAATTGATATAGAGCTTGGAGATTTTTAGGAATAGTAAACATTTTGGTTTGGTATCATGACAATGCCATTGTTTATTGCAATAATGGGAGTAAATGATCCCTATACTAATCTTTATAGGGAATAATTTTTCCTTTCCATTAACTTCTTCAAAAACAGCTTCGTTAGCAAAACTTTTCATGAGAGCTGACAAAGATGCATTTAAGAAGAAACAGTTTTGTGGTGGCTCAAGCATAGAAATGCAGGTGCAGGGATCTAAGCCAGTTAAAACTGCATCCTCTTTCCACTGGTGTTGAGCTCAGTTTCGATTTACACCTATTCATAGACCTTATCAAATTTGCAGATTTATCAGCCTGTCCATTGACTTGTTTAGTTCTCCACAGATAATGTAAAATAATCTTTTACTGATCATATGGGACACAAAGAAGAAGCTCAAATGATAGGTGATGACTGTTTTTCCATGTTACATCCCATCTCATATTATCCTCTCCAGTGATGTTTTTTGATATTTTAAATCATTTAATTTGATGAATTTCCTTTTATCCAATTGGATTCTAAGTTGGGGAGGGTGGGGAATATATCACTCTTCTGGTCTTCATTACTCAGATTTATATTATTTGACTGCCTTTTTTTTTTTTTTTTTTTTTTCCTTGATTTAGTGTCTTTTTCAAACTTTGGTAATAAGGATTTTTATGTCTCATTCAGGTATTTAATGTCAGCATGACCTGAACTTCATTTTTTGCATTCATCCTAACACTTTTCTCCAAATCAGAACACTTAAAATGTGTACTCAATTCTCAGTCACACATCTGTAGTCTTCTAAGCCATACCTTTTGTTTGACTGGCTTTTTGTGGAAAAGCAGTGCTAACCTGGAAGGGAACAAGTTCCCTTCCCCAAGGTGCAGTGATAAATTTGGAGTCTGTTCAGAAGAAAAGAAAAATCAACTTCTTTACTGTTTTATATTCCCTTTGAAGCTTCCTTCCTGGTATCATTCAGGTGTCATAGTGTACAAGTATATTTCTCTCCCAGTGCTCTTCAAGTCAATGCTTACAGTAAACGCCATGTTTATGGGATTTCTTGATCCCATAAAATGTTGAAATATGTCTGGTACTAAAACAGACGTAAAACTTGCCGTCAACCCATACCACAGAGATGGGTAGAAATGTTTTCAAATCTCATGATTTGGCCACAAATATGAATTTTCTAGAAATATTCATAACTTCTCAAGAACATCCCTAGTTATATTTTTTTGAATCCTTGTCAATTACTTGTTCATGCCCATAATGAGCCACCTTTGTCTATGATTTCCTATGAAATCTGAGTTAAAATTTCTCTTAAGGTACAGATTAGAGTGGAAGATACTCTCTAGTAGTAAAAATATTGCTTTTAACATGCACCATACTGCAGAAGGGCACAGGTTGAAGAGGGAATTCTACTATTCCCATCATTGGCACTTACGTAAAAAATAAAACTAAAGGAAAGTTAGCAGCTTGGCTTGCTGGAAGTGGCTTTGGAGTATGAATTCCTTACTTAGATTACAGCAATTAACATTCAATAATTGAAAGCTGTCATGCAAAGTAACACCAGAAGTATCTTCAAGGCTCTTTCCTGGGAGTAAATGAGTGCATCCATGTCTGTACTTCTGCTTTTCCTTATCTGGATATAATCCTTTAAAAGGATAACCTTTCCTTGTTATGGAAACAAATATTTCTTACATATTTTTTATTTTTATTTTTTCTCACAGGAAACTGTCCAAGTCGTAATGGGATTACTTTCTGCATAGCAATCCTCCTCTCCACCATAACTGAAAAGCCCACCCACCTGTTACCCTGTGTGCTACAGCACTAAATCTGTGCAGTCCTCCAACCCCTACTCCAGTACAAATTTCCAGATGCTTTTGCAGTTGTCTCCATCCTATCTGTTTCCAGTCAAAAGCTGGTTTCTGATTATGAATTTTAAATCTGATACCTGTGTACTTTCTGGTCATCTGTGACTGGGTTGCTTCAGACTCCATCTGACAAGGCATCTCAGTTCCTCAATAAAAATGTGATTACAGAAAGCTCACGTGTGTGCTTAGGGGCAGACAACATTATTGGAATGTTGGTAGTTTTTCAGATAAAGGTAAACATTTCTCTGAAAAACACCACAGTAGGTAAGTGAGCACAATCCTCTGTGTTAACAATCTTTTATGACAGGCAAATCTGTGAATCAGATCTCAAAATCTTACCCAGCCTTTATGATTAAAATAGTAGAGCTTGATAAAACAAAACCAGAAAGCAGAAAACCCCTAAATCTTCAGTAAACACATAGAAATTTCAGGAAAGGAAAGTACATCCACCATATCTCTTCAGCACATGCACTTAATCTAGAGACCAATATCTATTTAAAATTTGCACTTTATTTTTAAATGCTCACAAACACAAAGTAAATAACTGAGCAATCAAAAAGTGTCCTAATATTCAGAGGAGCTGCACTTCTGTCCTTTTGCAAGAATTCTATGATAACATCAGCCTGTTATCAACCTTGAAAATTTACAGATAATAACATTTAAACCTTAGGTGGCTGTGTTAGCCAACACCAGGAGCCTTCATCAAAGCTTCCTTTCCTGGAAAAGCAGAAAGGCTTGTGCTGCTGTGCAGGTCAGGATTTGATTTGTTTCATCTGCACATTTTCTAACACCAGTAACAGGTGGGATTCAAGGCTGGTTTTTACATAACGTGTTGTGTGTGTGTGTCTGTGTGTCTGTGGGAGAGAAAGTCCCTGCTGAAAAGACAAACTTCTGTACAACTGCCTTATGGCTTTCTGCCTGCTGTTTGTAGCCTGGTTCTGAACATAACACGTACATTCTTGTGTTTCTGGGCTCACATGTTCTCTCTCCTATGCACATGTGCACAAGCACACACATATCCATCACAACTAATGGAGACTGGGACAAAGATTTCTGAAGTCACTGACAGATCACAGTTTTGGCTTTTTGTGTGTGTAATGGTATTTTCTTCTTCCTGTTGCCTGTGGTCATGTTTCTTACTGATGCTTGAGAGCTCACATGCCGGCTGAGACTTGGTACATAAACAGAAAACAGCAAATCAGGTTTCTGTGTGGGAGTTCTTAATGTGAGTTACCTCAATATTGGAGCAGTAGTTGCTGACAGTCTTTGGCTTAAATAATGTATTATTATCCCTGAAGAAAAGTGTCTAGAGGGTTACTCAAGACAGTCAGTACAAATTCAGTTTAATATCCTCTTGATTTCCTCATTAAAGACAGCAATACCAGGATTGCAGGGGCCAAATAGTGATCATTAGCAGGGGAACCACTGCCTTGCTAGCAAGCTGGCCTGTGATTTCTGCTCCAAAACATTTTAATGAGGGCTAAAAGGGATGGTAATAAAAACTAAAGCACAATGCACACAACTTAAAGTAAGCCCAAACACAGGTGGATTCTTTTCTAAGTTAAACTAGTGTTTCATGAGGAAAAAAAACATGCTGAACAGCAGTAACAAAGCACCTCTAGGCCAGGAGTCTGACAAGTTTAGGTCTAATGAAATGGGCCCAGTGTAGTTTACTGAGAGCTATCATTAAAGGGTGGGCAATTGCCCACAGTGGAGCATCAGGGTTTCCCTCTAATATCAGACTCAGAAATGTGTATCAGAAATGGCAACTGCACCTGGAGGTTCTATTTATTAGAGCCCTGTGTCCAGATGGTAGGCTTCAGTCTGCTTTGTCTGCATGATAATAAACTCTTGGTTTCTTCTCTGCAACAAATAAAATTTCTACAAGAATATTAGCCACTTTAACCAGTTATTAATTTAAATTAACTTCAGCAATAGCCCTATATTAGCCCTATAACAAGCCCTATAACCTTTTCCTCACCAAAGCCTATATTACTGAAAAATAAAGACAAGTATTGTTTCAGTCTGGCTTCTATCTACACTACAAGTATTAAAGTTAAAATGTTCTTGTTCAGTATTTTTGTCATGCTATCTGCTTCAGCCAAATCAACAAATAAAACAGATGATTGCCAAGAATTTTTATCTTTGTGAAAGCATGTAAAATGGCATTTATCTTACCTTACTCTGAGCAAGTGTTAAATTTTGAAAGCCTGTCTGAAGACAATAAATGTAGTTGCAAAATAATTTCAGTCCAAGAAGACTGAAGCAGAGTTTAAAATATTGGTGGTAAATATGACTAGAAGTCCTAGGGTGAGAATTAAAAACAAACAAATAAAAAAATGGGGAATGTCCGTGAAAGTAAAAAGGAAACATACCATATAATAAGCAGGAATACTTGTGGCTCTTTCTTAATAGTGCCAGTAGGTGATATGGGTAAGTGACCTTTTGCTCTTTTATAGTTGGAAGGGTTGAAATTATTTATAAATCTGAATCTCACCCAGATCATAAACCTAGTCTACAAATTGTTGTGAGGGAAGAATTTTGTTCCAGAGAAGCTGCAGGCAGCTGGCAAAAGAAAGAACTCTTCCTTCACAAGAATAGATTAAACGTGACACCTTGGTTTTGCCACAAACATTGCAGTACTTTGTAGGGCATATTTACCCATGTACACAGATGCCAATACAGCAGTTACCTCTTTTAAGCAGCCAGAAACCCACACCTGTTCTGGCTGGTTGACTAAGGCTTCCAGCTGCTGAGGGCTGCTGAATAAGATCTGACAGGTGGTATGAGCTAGTCCCAGAACTTTTTTTCTGTAATTTCTCTTTGCTGGGTGATGCTGGTTGCCCACACCAAGGCACTGGTATTCATCCTCTGGTCAGCCCAACCACACTTGATCCTCCCTGCTGGCATGCAGTGTCGCTGTGGGCAAGTGACAAATGACATGAATCTCATTTATGAAAACTTCATCTGACTCCAATCTTTATTCAAAACCTGACCCCCTTTATTTATCTTCTAGAGCAGGCCATCTCATGGGTCAGAAGAGTGCCAGAACTCTTCATCCCATTGGCCCAACTGAAAGACAGAGAGAAGGTCCATCCCGCAGACAGGAATCCAAAACATCACTCTTGTTACAATAACACTTGCAATGTTTATGTCAAGCCTGTGAGAACCTGGTCTTCCCAGACCAAAATATCATGAAGAAATTGAGTCTAGAAACTCAGAAACTTCAGGCCCAGGAGCCTCAGACTACAATGCAGCACCTGGGAACATCATGACAACTCACCTACCAGTTGTCTGAGCATCAGTAGCCTGGATGAACAAAAGATGGTACGATCCCTTTTCATTGGTGAGGGAATAGTGGCATGGCAAGATTAAGGAGCAGTTTTATCAAGGCACAGGGCTTAATGGCTCTCATTGAAGGGAGTGTGAGCATTACATTTGTAAATTCTCTGAGATGCAAAACTTGTATTATGGCAAAGGCAGGCATCAAGCCATAGCCTCTGACCTAGACATTTTCTCACAGAGACAGTTTTGAGTTAAAAATGTCACAAGGTTCCACATCTCATCTATAACATCCCTAGAAAGGGGTGGGGTCTCATTTTTGCCTACATGATCTGTTAACAGAGAAAGATCTGACACAAGTCCAAGCAAACTCTGAAATCTGGATGAAAGCATGTCACATTTTACTGTTCTCTAATTTTTTGTCATGCTGTAGCTCATCAACAGTTTTGGCAAAACCCACAGATTTTTTTCAAGCCTTTTTTCCATAATATAGTGCAGAAATATGCATTGGCATTATCCACCTCAGCAGTAAGAAATGTGAGAATACTTGAGCAAATATAACAGTCCATCATCTCCTCCAGCTTTTATAAATTTACCTGCAGAACTGGGTTGCAATAAATCTGCACATAATTAGGAAAATTCTAATGTAATCTGAACTATGCTGTGATCCTTGAGAAAGGAATAACCATTAACCTGTAGGAACTTGGACACTTTTTTTAGTGTGCTGTTATTCTTCTCTCACATTCCATGTGCTATCACTTCGCAATTTCAGTGCAAAGATAGAACAGTACCACTGGAATGAAACACATTAACACTGGATAATTGGTAGGTCAATAGAAAAGAATTTTCATTTGGAAAATGGAGAGAGTTTTTTTAATAGGCTTCCACAGAAACCTATTTTCACCCCCATGCTGTTTTGTGCTTTTTGTGTTATTCAGGATGAAAAAAAACAATATTGAGGTTGTGGTCACAGAAACACAGAATTAATACATAAAGACAAGGAAAAGCTACAAAACCAGAACATCATGCAAACAAACCAACCATGCAAACTGTTTGCAGAGTCTTGCACCTATTTCTTGGAGACAAGCTTTCCTACATGAAGGTAGAGCTTGTGTGCTTCACATCTAGCTGTGAAGCTGGATGTCCTTGGAAAGCTAAGAACAGTTGCCATTTTTTTCCTCACATCCAATGACCACCTATTTTCTGTGGAATGGCTGAGTATGCCACAGAAGGGGATAATCAGTTTCAAATAAGAGAATGGGGAATAAGAAGGAAATTAATATTTTATAGGGTTATTCATGTCTTTAATAGAGCAGAGGCATCTAAAAGTAGATAGACATACTTTTCTGTTTTATCTATGCTGTCCCTTGCAATTATCCTGTTCCAAGATGAATGGATGGATCATTTACTCCATAAAGAGTATTGTAACCTTGGAGTTCTTTATGAACTCTGCTTGTGTTCCTCTTGAGTCTTTCTTTTTTTTTTTTTTTTTTTTTTTTTTCTTTGTAATAGAAATTACATAACTCACAGATTAATTTAGTTTGTCAGGCAGATAACATTGGATGTTTAAACATTAAGCTGAGGCATCATTCAGATTCCCAATGGGCAGCCCATTCTAAAAGCTCACCAAGGGGTGATGCTGCCACTTAAAATGCAGTCATTATATTAAAGGAATGCAATTTTAACTTCAATTTTAGCTTTATTTAATGGATGTTTTCTAATGGTGTAGACTGTATCCTTAATTTGCCTCTCTGTAATGTGAGATCCTTGAATAAGGAATTCAGAAGAAAGAATTTTAATATTTTTTCCCAGAAGCATTCTTTATTATGGAGTCAATCAGCATTAAAAGCAAGACTGTAAAACACACCACTTTTTTTGATATCTGTAATGGCAATATGTCAGTTTGGAATGCACATGCTCTCTAGTGAATGACCCATAAAAAAGATCTACACACAAACATTGATCACAGTTTTAGAGATGGGGCAAAGGACAGCCAAAGCTCTGAACCGAGATTTGTAAACTATAAAGAAAAGCCAGAAATTAATATGCTTTTAGTGTAAACAGGGGCAAAGGATCACAAATGAAGTTCAGGGCAGAGCCAGCAGAACAGTGGTCTCTGCCCCAATCAATACAGTGTCCATCAGGGAGTCCTCCTGAGATGTGCAGCCCTTCGGAATGAGTCATTCGACTGCTCCTGTGAGAGCCTGAGGTGCCTATACACATGTAAATGCAAAACACGGGCATGGAAATAGTATTAGTGTCCATGATTTCCTTTCCTCCACCAGGAGCCATCCTAAGACCTACCTAAGCCCCTCAAGGATGCTGGTGGGTGGATTTTTGAAAGGTGAGCGTGAACTGCTGCTGTAAAATCCAGTCTGGCAGATTGCAGTCAGTCCATGCAGCTGTCAAAGGCAATGGATGGCAGAACTAATTTCTACAGGCAAAAACAGACAGACAAATGAAAGGCAACACCTGGATGAAGATTTCAAGCACAGTCATTGGAGGCAGCCTGATACTGGGAATATAAGAGAAGGAAGGCTTTGCCCTCAGCTGCCCTGCCTTGGCTCCCCATACTGAGGAAATGTCTTTTATTCTGACAAGCAGGGTTTTCAGACACAGGGCAAGACTGGCTGTGATGTAAAGCTGGTGGAGGTCGTGTGAGGTAGCTCCTAACAAGGGCTGATGCTTGGGGGAGGGAAATAGATTGCCAGCCTGTTTCATGTACTCTGGTTTACAGAGATGTCAGATTTCATGCTGAGAATGTGACAGCATTCCCTCCATCTCCCTATAGCCCAGCCTGACCCTCCATTCATCTGGCTGTACAGTTCCACTGTGCTGTATTTGCTTTAGTCAGCTGCCAAGGACCCCTGTGTTGTTGGCTCTACAGAGTCCCACAGCCTGAGAGCTCCATCCCTCCTTGATCCTTCCCCCTTCTCAACAGTTCCACTAAAGAATAAATAACAGCAGTCCTGAGAGGGAAAGATGGGAACTGTCAGAAGATGATGAGAGAGAAGGGATCAAACACAGGAGGGTGGAGAGGAGTGCAGGAGCAGTCAGTGCTCTCAGGGTTGATGCATAAGGAGTGATGATGAATTGCAGCCCCTGGACTCTGAGATGTCTGTTCACACATAGTTCTTGAGGTTGGTGAAAGAAAAGTGCCTCCAACATCTAAGCCTCATATGGACTAATCTGTACTTTGGATGTGCCTGGTTTGGCTGAAGAGTCACTGTTCTCTGCTGGGACTTGAGGTGTGTGTTGTGCACAGACCGTCTGACAAAAGCAGGAGAGCACTGTAAGGAACAACCACACTTTAAAGACTAAAGGTCCAGGTCAGAGTCATGACTGTGTGTGCAAGTTCTCCTGTGAGAGCAGGGGATGGCAGAGATTACCGAACCTTCAGCCTGCAGAAGTTATGTTGATTGTCAGCTGTCAGAAAGCAGCTCAGAAAGAAATCATTCTCCTCTTAAAACTAGAAAAGGGTGAAGACATTATGGGCTAGCTTTCTTCCTCACCCTTTCTTTCAAGAATGTGATGCATAACCAGGTTGTGTGTAAAAGGTAGGCCAGACTGATGAAGTATATTGCAATGATGCTTGACATTATTTTTGTATGTGACAGCTTGTGATGGCAAGAATTGGACTAAATGTGTATTCTGTTTCCAGCAGCTCCCATACTAATACTTAGATGGACACACATGTGTCAGGTTAACATGATAATTTTTACCCCCAAAAAAAGTATAAAAGCAGTTCTGGGATAAAAGCTGTAAGGTTTCTTGGCAATGCTGAATAGTGGGGTATGGTGAATACTGGGGTAGCATATCCTTCAGAAGAGATTTTTGTCTCAGCCCACAACAGTAAAATAAAGTCTCATTTGCAGAAAATTATTGTTTCTGCACACCTTTGGTCTCTATAATTCTTCCTTCATTCTGGAAAGAATCTAATCATAAACGCCCAAAATTAAAATAAACTTAATAGAGTCTCCTGCTGTTCTTTCACAAAATTCAATAGACTTTCATCTGGCAAAGTTTGAATAATTGGCCTTTGAAATATCTCTCCTCACTCACCCCAAACACAAAGAACCCTGGAATAATTCTCCTATTTATATCATGAGTGTGAAAGTTAAAAAATATTTTGTCCCCATCCCAGTCTATCTGACAGAATATTCTAATTTCCAGCAACGCTGCCAGAATGAGACGTTACCATGTAAGAAACCATGACAAATGCCTTCACTTGCAAGCAATAAAGGAAGCAATGGAGCAGTGCACTGCAGATACTAGAGCAGTGGTGCTGCAATATGTTTTCCCTGGGAGCTGTTGCAGCATGGTGGAGGCAGAACAGTTGCACATTTCTGAGAAAAAAAAAAAAAATATTTCACAAGAAAATGTCACTCTTAAGAAGTTATTTGACATGGAAAAATCATGGAAGTTTTGAAGTAGAGCAACAATTCTGTGTTGGCTTAGGCTGATTTTATTTCACATTCTTTTTTCTCAAGCTATTTTAGCTCTGATTACATTTCTGCATTCCTTCCTCATGTAATTGCTCTTCAGCTAGGCAGCGGCATTTAATCCTGCATAGAAATAATTTTGTTTCAGCATGACTGGGTGATCTTTTGGGGATTTGCCCTGTGTTTCCATTCCAAGCAACATGCAGTTTTCAGATTTACACATTTTACAAGAGGCCACTGTGGTGGGCTGGCAGCTGTCACTTAGACAGACTCAGTCTTTGAAATCAGTAATAGGCATTGCTCTGGATCTGAATGTGTGGCAACAGGAGCTGTGATTGCCAGTTTCTGTGGCTTACTTTCAGATGTGGATGTGAAACAGTGAATACTAATTTATTTCATGATATAGATTCTATCTTCCTTTCCTGAAGGGATGTAAAATGAAATTCAAATATTATGAGTTATCTGATTTCCTAGGCAAATCTTAATCTCACCTAACAATGAGTGCTGCTAAAGTGCTGTATTAGTTGGGAAGGTGACAACCCAGCTCAAAACCAACATTGTTCTACATAAATGTTTCAGAAAAGAAGAAAATACAGCTGGAGGGTCTTGACCTTTCTCATTGTGTTTGTTGCTGTGCATGTTACAAACCACTTTTGTGGCAATCCACAGAAGAGATGAGGGGGCACAGCCCTTACTCTGCAGACAAATAATATTCTTTGAACTGTGCAGATGCCTATCTCAGTGCTAATATATTGCCACAGGAAAAGCAACTGTGTTGACTCAGCACTGAAGGATTGGAGGAGAATCATGGCAGGATTCACAGTCAGCATTCCTGGAATAATTTTCTGTGTCATAGCCAATGGCTGATCGTAAAAATGTATAAACAGTAATGCATTTCTAGTAAGTGTTAGGGGCTGGTCCTAAGACTATCTGTCACAGGTAGTTCTAAAATATATCTCTACTTCTGTTTAGGATAGAACTTAGTGAAAGCTGTTGTTATTTGTCATAATGCAAAGTTAAAAAGAAAGAACACTTTATGTTTTTGAGAGATATTAATGAATGAAATGCACATTCTTTCTTCACTGTAACATCTTTAAAAAAGAAATTAAAAAATAGAGAGAAAAATGAAAGAAAGTGGCATGCAGATGACTCACACAGTTTAAGATGTTAACAAGGCACTTTCTGTTCCCATCCCCATTTGGTCTGGGAAAGGTTTCATGGGAGAAGGTGCAAGAGTTGGAGTAAGTGCGTAGGCTGGATTCTCAGAGGGAGTGATGTAGGGATGCAGTAATGCAACTTTAGTTCTCTGCTGTATATGCTTGCATCCTAAACTCTGAGAAGCAGCCAAGTGCTGCTGGCTGCTTTTGGACCTCCCACTGTTGTCGAAAGCATTCCTTTCAGTAACACTGAAAAATGCCACTTAAATTAATTTAATTTAATTCAGCTATACACGTATTAATAATACACATATCAACTCCCTGATGACAGGAAACTGAGGGGAGTGGCTGATACACCTGAAGGCTGTGCTGCCATTCATCAGAACCTGGATAGTCTGGAGAGCTGGGCAGAGAGGATCCTAATGAGTTTCAAGAAGTGCAGCCTGACCTGCAGAGAAATAAGCACAAACAGCAGCAGAGGTCAGAGTCTGACCTACTGGAAAGCAGCTCTGTGAAGGCCCTGAGAATCTTGGTGAATGACAAGCTGACTATGAGTTGGCAGTGCCCATGTGGTCAATGGTATCCTGGGGTGCATTGGGAGGAGTGTGGCCAGCAGTTAAAGGAGATGATCCTGTTGCTCTACTTGGCCTTTGTGAGGCCACAACTGGAATACTGTGTCCAGTTCTGGGCTCCTCAGGACAACAAAGGAGTTACTGGAGTTACTGGAGTTACTGGAGCAGGTCCAGCAGAGGCCGCAGAGATGAGCTGGGGTCTGGAATATCTCTCATGTGAGGGCTGAGGGAGCTGGGCCTGTTAAATCTGGAGAAGAGAAGATTGAGAGGGGATCCCCAGTACATAAAATGTCTCAAAGACGGGTGCCAAGAGGATGGTAATAGACCCTTCAGTGGTGCTCAGAGACAGGACAAGAATCAATGGCCATAAACTAAAACACAAGAAGTTCCACCTCAACATGAGGAAAGACTTCCTTACATTGAGGTAGAAGAGCACTGGAACAGGATGCCCAAGGACATCATGAAATCTCCCTCTGGAAGCATTCAAAACCCACCTGGACCTGTTCCTATGTGATTTGCTCTAGGTAACCCTGCCTTGCAGAGGAATAAGACTAGATGAGCTCCAGAGATCCGTTTTAACCGTAACAATTCTGTGATTCTGTGATTTTCTAATACAATAACTTATATAATATACTTACAATACCATATTGCACGTAGAATTTTATATTTTATCATATACAATTGCATGTTATGTATTTATCTGTGATGTAATATATTACAACTTCCTAATATATGAATATAAAATTACGTAGAAAAAAAATTATTTTATAAATCACAGCTGTTTGTTAGTGCTCCCACATCAACATGCCCTTGTCCAACACATTTGACACATTATTTTAGTCATGGCATCAACAGATTCTAAAATGTCATTATCTACTCAGATCTACTTTATGGGAAGGTGTAAGAAGTGCTGTACAGAAAAACTGGGGGACAATACAGTGGGCTAGGTGCCTGATGTTCTGACTGTAAGGACTGCAAGAAGGGGTATACATATAGATATATGGATATATAGATAAATAGGTACAGCGGCAACCAGAAAATCAAACCTCAGCCACTTCCTCCATGTTAGGTATCTTAGTTAATACATTACTCATATTTAACATCGCCTCTTCCAAATGCTTCCTAAATGTTTGGATGAGAGGAAATAATTCATAACACTGCTGCCTGCCTTATATCTCACCAATGCATGCAAGCAACCTGTACCACTGCACTGCTGACTTCTGCAGCTACCTTGTGTTGGCAGCCCACTGACAGCCCCTGCTGCCCTCTGCCCATCCCATTCCCGCCGTGCTGTCGCAGGTACCAAGCTTTAGCCAGCTGGGAACATGACCTGATGCTGTCCATCCTCCTTTGGTGCTCTGCATGCACTGGCATGGGCCTGCCTCACCCCTGCTGGCACAACCCTGCCTCTCCAAGATCATCCTGCAAAAGCGATACTTGTCAAAGCTACGAAGCCCCTTCTGCAGCAAAGTGTCTTGAGCATGCAGGTGTCTTGTCAAACTATCACACCAGGCTCTTGGCTGGGGACAAAAAGGAAAGGGCACAGTGGAGGGTATGGAAGGAGAGGAGCAGGTAGACATACTGGCTGCTGTTCAGGACATGCTTCTGCAGCCCACCTGCCTGTCCTGGGGCCAGATGCTTCCCTTTGCTCCCTGGCACAGCTCTAGGAAGCAGCCTTTGGGAGCCCAATATCAGCTTGCTGATAGCCATGAATGGTCACAGCATTCCCTGCTAGCCCTTCCCAACTACAATCAGCTCTCTGCCTCTCTCAGAGGTGGAAAAAATGCACAAAAGCTTACACAAAACTTTTTTAGGTGATCTTTTTCTTGAAATTAAACAGCT
Organism: Sitta carolinensis; assembly: GCA_032173965.1. NCBI lineage: Eukaryota > Metazoa > Chordata > Aves > Passeriformes > Sittidae > Sitta > Sitta carolinensis. The sequence continues at coordinate 81,759,298 of CM063284.1, forward strand.
AGAGTATCTTGACTTCAAATATTGACAATTTGAAACGAAAAGGAGTAAGTGGGACATTGCTGGTGCCTTTCAGCAGTCAGTCATCCTTGTTCCCATCAGGTAGTACAGCTTTGTCCCTCTCATTAAGGAAAGCTAGAAATCGCTGCCCATTTGATCGCATCCTTATAATAAAAACAAAAAAAAAAATCAATTAAAGCTGACACTACTGCATGCTGCTCTTTCATTTTTAATAATAGATTCACTTAGTGCCTACTTTTTTTAGCTCACCAGGAGGACTACATACTCTCTTTTATTGCTATCTCAGGGTGTTTCATTCTGTACACTATCCATATTGCTATCCCTATTTAATCATGGAAGATGGAAAAATCCTCCAACAATTTTTTTCATGGAATGTGGTCTGAGCTCAGTTGCTTAGCCCTTCCCTGGTTACTGTTAACTGTAGACCTAAAAAGAAAAAAGACTTCACAGTGCATTTTGGGCAAGGACAATAGGGAACCTATGTAAATAACCAACTCTTCTTCAGAGGTGAAGTAGGTTTTGAGGCTGACATCAATATCCACTGCAAAATCCATGTGCCTGGAATTCCCAAAGCAGTATAAAAATAGCTGCAATTGTAATTGAATTCTCCCAAACAATGTTTTGCTGTAAGTCTCCATACAGTTTTTAATTCTCATTTATTCTAGAATGTTGAGTGCAGAAAATGGAAAATACTCATCAAAAACCCAAGTATATAAAACCCTCTCATAAAATGTTACATTGTTGGATATGAGTTCAAGTAGACTTTCAAATAAGTTTCTAATATCAGGGTCTGCCCAAGCTTGCTCCATAAATCAGACCTATTGGTTAAGGCTGGTTGGGACTTCTTAAGAGAAAACAACAACGTGGGTTGTGTTTAAGCAGATTATGCAATGACAACAACCCTCCCTAGAAATATGCAGATGACTAGAGATAAAATGGACTCAGGCAAAACTTACCAGCTTGAAATCAAATTCATTTCAGGGTTTATTCAATATAGAAATGAGAGAATAGTTGCCATGGCTGCTGAAAAACAAACAAACAAACAAACAAACAAACAAACAAACAAACAAACAACTAAAAGAAATTTTCCTTTTGGAAAAAAAGCTAAAAGGAATTTTCAGTGAAATTTCAACTATTTCTTTGCCAGAACTCTGCTCTCTGTGATACTTTCTCCCCCCCAAATGAAGCAAAACAAAAACCCCAAAATTAAACCAATCCAAAAAAACACACAAAACAAAACAAAACCCAAAAACAAACAAACAAACAAAAAAAACCCCAAAACAAAAGCAAAACCAAAACAAAACAAAAGCCATTCTAAACATCAAAACCTCAATATGTCAACAATTGAAATTTTTCTGTTGGACAATTTTGTCTGGCAAAGTTGGCTACATGTTTATTGAAATTTTGCATCTGATGCTTTGTGACCACATTCTCCTCTGATGATGTAGTTGCACACCTTTATACCATGTATCCAGGGATATAGCACAGTCTTCCCTCTTCCCAAGGCATCATTGTGCTACTGCTAACAGAGACCTGAGGCAGTTAAACTCTAATTCCCAAGAAATACTTCACTTCAGTTCTGAGAAGACTGGTTTGGGTTTTTTTTTTTTTTTTTACTATTCAGGTATTCACATTTTCTGACAAAAGAAATATTTAATCTCATGCTGAAAAGTGGGATGCTATGACAACAAACCCCAACTTTCTGCTAATAAGAAATTCTGGAGGAAAACTTCAAATATGCTGTCAGCGAGAACTACAAAAAATGGGGGGGAAAAGAGTGTTAAGAACTGCAGTCTGATATGTAACATATCATAGAGTATAATATTATGAAGTTTGTCATTTAAATCCATTCAGGATTTGTTACAGGCTGAAATCCACTCACTGTAGGCTGCTAGTGTAAATAGCAGGTTATTTTGCCAAATACCATGTTATACTCATTTGTGTGTTAGTCTAATTTTATGTGTATCCGTACCTAGAAATACTGGCATTTGTTTCTGTGCTCTCTGTTGTTGAAGATGAGAAATATTTAATTTTAAGCTCCAAAGACAGTTCCCGTGTCAACAGATAAACTCCCAAACCCCCATATCTATTTGAAGCAGAATTCTTAGTGTGGCAGTGCTTAGGGAAATTAGCAGGAAATGTGGCATGCTCTGTACATTTGAAAACAAGTTTTATTTAGATATTTCAAAATGGATTAAGCTGCCAATTACAAAGTTCCTATCTTTTAAAACCTGCTGTTTGGTTCAGAAAAGAGAGTTTTGTGCTTGGCTCATTCTTTCTCTATAATGTTTTTATCCAAATCATTGAACTTTCTTTGCTTCTTTCAAATAATTTTTATTGATGCAAACACTGTTTTGGAAAAACATTTGCAACTATTTTACAGGTTAAGTAATAATGGCAACATCATCAGCAACAAAACCTTCCTGTGTCTGTAAATCAGATATGATTGGTCAGATTTCATTGCAGATGTCCAACTAAATGTAGGGATTAAAAACTTGTGTATTAGTGTTTTTAGTTAATTATAAATGTTTGTAAATTTTAAAAGTTGAATTACATAGCTGGTTGTCTCAGGGTAAGTCATGAGCTTGGCTAGACAGGTTCATTTCTCCGCTGGTGCGACCAGAGTATACATTGTTTTTACTTAGTTTTGGTACTGTCTGTCAAAGTAGGACTACATGAAAATGTTTAGAATATTAATTTTACATTGAATTAAAATAAAAAAGACTATGAAAACATTAGCTTCTTGAATTCCCTTTCAAAAAATAATTACATATTCCCCTGCTTCACCCCATTCTGAACATCTGTAGCAATTTTTCCAGGAGTGTGTTGAGAGCAATAATAGCTTTTACAAGATTCAAAAATGTTGCTAATAAAACGCAGATCATGTCCCACCCATAACATTTAAATTTCACATTTTGATGCAACATGAGGTTATAACTCTTCTGGTGCAACCTGTAATCTTTTTTACTTAATGGATTATATGCTATTAAAGGGTGAAAGGAAGAAAACAAGGTAGATGAATGCTCAGAACCTGCTTTCAGAAAGGTGTTTTTCTTGATGTAGCATCTCGTGGACCAGCTGTTTGCTTTCCTGCCCCACTGTGAGGAAGGTAACATCACTTGCAGGCTTGGATCTCCACATGGATCCTGGAGCTAAGGGCAGCAAGCAGGGCTTAAATGGCAGCTGCCAGTGTTGTGGGAACTGGTCCTGAGACACAGCCAAATGCTCTGCATTCCTTCCCACTGCCTGCCAGCAAGGGCATCCCCTTGCTGTCCTGGCTGTGTTGGCTGGCTGCTGTCGGGTGGTTGCATTGCTGCATTGCTGCAGCTCTGCAACAAGCACGGAGATGATGTTAAGGATCAATATCGCTCTCTTATGTGCAGAACACTTGAAAGCAGATCCCCTTGCTTCACACATTTCAGGAGAGTCCCTGAGAAATTCTCCTTCCCTTACTTCTTTTTCATACAAAAAAACCATGTGGGAAGCTGCTGCCAGGCATCAGTGTGACTGCTGTTTCTGACACACACACACAGCTGGCAGGGCCAGGCCCTGGTGTGCTGTGGCAAATCATTGAAGCGCTGCCGGCTTCAGTGAACCCTGCGAGCGACCCGCAGGCGCAGAGTCCGATAAACGCTTTCTAAAGTAGCTGATGAGAGAGGCAAAAGGACGGGTCTCAATGTGGAGATCCAAGACCACTTTATCGACCTCAGGGAAAGCCAGGGTTTTATATGGGAATGAGGGGGTGGATCTGAGGGTCAAGGGCCAATGGGGGCAGGTAAAACTGGTGCAGAGGAGGAGCAACCAGCCAGCTGACCAAAGGGTTAACAGGGGTGGAGCAAGGGGTGGATTAATGTGGCAAACTGGGACCAATTGGGGTTCAGGGAACAGGAGAACATTCTAGGAGGTACATATAAGGTATCAGGGGGTTGAACTAGGGTGAACAGGGCTGAACCAAGCCACTTTGAGTGGCACCAAATACAACAACCAATAAGGTTCAACACATAAACTTGTGCTTACAGAGACCTCATGGCAGATGGCCCTTCTCATTTTGGTCTCATGGGGGTGTTCCTCCTGGTTTGATTTTTCCTTTCCAGGGCTGAACCATTTTTTCCTTTTGGTTTCCTACAAATCAGAAGAAATTCCCTCCTTAGGACAGGCTTCCTGTTTTGAAAGAAATATTTCTCTAGCATCATAAAATTATGTAAGGCTCAGGCCCAGCCATTCAGCCATTAGTCCCTCTCTGTTCTTTTTTGTTTACCGTCCTATGTCATAAAAGTAATTCACTTCCCTTTTTACTTTCCTCTTCTGAGAAACTTTGGGTAGATGGAAGGAAAAAATCTTTCAGGTCTCCATTACCCTGTTTACAATTAATGTCTTATGCATAAATAATAGATCAATTCCACCATCTATTACAGAAGTCAAAACGCACAGCACTTTTTACTTTCAATCACTGACTTATTACTGGGCAAAGAGACAAATGGGGAATGACTAGGCTTTGCTTCTATGGATAATGAGGGCAGGGCAGTTCTCCTCTAAGAGGAAATGCAGATTAAAAAAAGTAGTTCTTCTCAAAGGGAAAATGTTTCCACATAGAAAATATTTGAAGGCTGCATCAATTTTCCCCACTTACTGTTTCCTTTTTTTTTTTCTTCCCAGTAGTTTACAACTATCTGAGATTATTTCTCATGCACTGGGCAACAAAATTGATTTGGTTATGGTAGGAAATAAAGTGACAAAAGGGAAGCATCAGCTCTTGATCTCTCTTCCACTCAGAAAATTTTAATCTTTCTTCAAGCAACATGAAGAGTTTCTACAGTTTCTGTGAACCCTAGGACACCTGATGGGAACCTGTCGATATTTTGCTCTTGAAAAAGTGCAACACTTATGCAGTGATGTGGCAGAATGTATACTGTAAATTTCTGCCTTTTGAAAGCAGCTGGACACGACATTCAGTCTGACTGTGAAAATTTATTCATTTCTCTGTTCCCCTAGATAAAAAGAAAATGTTGACAGCTACTGAGGGGTGGGATGTGGAAGGAGAAACTGGAGTAGAGAAAAGTAAAGTCAAAGCCTGAGTGCAAAGGCTTTACTTAAGAAACACATCCAGGCCTTTAGGTTGAATAAGCTCCTGGAAGTTATGAAGATTCTGTATAGGGAAACAGCCACCTGCTTTAAGACTGAAGGAAGTCTAAAGGGGAGTTTCACCTAATTTAAACAGTTTTCAGCTTCTCTGAGAGGATGAATTATGAAGAAATCGATGAACAATACAGAAAGTGAAGCAGCTTTGGCCAGTGTGACATCAACAGCATACCTTAATAAAAACAGAAATGTGTTCTCTTTTTATTTGTCAAAATTAGGCACTGCATCTCCATAAAAGCACTCTACTATTTCAGCTGTCTGTGACTTCGCTTGCTGAATGTGCCTCTGTGTATGAAGAATTGCAGTTGAGATATTTTAGGAAGTTTTTCTTTGCCAGCCAAATTTGTAGGCAGGTGGTAGTGATTTGCCTTGAAATTATATTCTCCTTATTTCGCAGTGTTTCAGTCTGAATAAAAACAAATCTCTTTTCTTCATGCTAGTCTACAACTAGCCTTTTCGCAGCCACAAGAGTAATAATATCCTTTTGATACAATTGTATCATAATAATATTGGATGAAATAGCTAAAACCAGAATCAGCATGTGTTATAAAAAGCTTTGAGAAAAAAAAATAAGTAACAGTTTAAAAAAACCCAAATTCTTATATTTCTGGAAAGACAAACACAGTCTAAAAGAAGAGCAAGTGACATCTACTTTATTCATGCTAACACAGCTTTCTTGAGTCATCCAATAATAATGTGCAAAGAAAAAATTTTAATTGAGCTGTAAACTTTTTTTTTTTTAATTTTTCTGGCTTATCTTGACAAAGTTAGAAAGTATAAAAGCAATGATAAGCTAATGGAGATTTAAGGTTCACATATTCTCATGGTGAAAATGGGGTTTATGAAGATAATCATGAACATACTACTTTTTGTTTTCTCTGTCTCCTCCCTTTCTTTGTCCCTCTGATATCACCCATCTCCAATAATCTACTCTTTTGCTGTCTAGATACTATCCCAAATTCCCTGTTTTTTCTCTTTCCATAAATTCTCCTCCCATTTACTGAGATTTTGTCTATACTTTTCAATTATTTTCCTCCTCCTCAGGCTGGATTACAACTAAAATAAAATCCGAACTTGGTAAGAAGAAAAAAAAAAAAAAATCACTGTATCCTAGAAGATTCTGTAAGCTTCTAAAGCTATGTTTGAAAGAGTTTGGTTGCAGTTGTTCATGTATCATACACCTTTGAACTAGCTTAGCTGTTCAGGATAATCTCTAGCCTTGTCACTTTAATCCTTGTTATTCTTTCCCCCCCCAAAAACCTTTCAGTGCCTTTTGCATGTTATTGCACACCATTTTCTCCCTTTGAAATGCTTTTAATTAAATGGGCCATCATAAGCTTCCCTCCTTGCAGCTGATGCCAGAAGGCATGAGTGGGCAGTACTAGGGGGGTTGAAACACATGGGTATGTACCAGTAAGAGACGGTATAATCAGATTATTGCTTCATTTTTGTCATCAGATTTCTGACCAATGTAGAGTGCTGCACTAAATACAGAGAGACCCGTGAGAGAAAGCCATGCGTGTGGTGAGAGAAGATGATGTTTTTCACAGGCATTTTGGAATCCTTGTAACTGAGTTTAAGATATATGCAATTGAAATTGCATCAATGTGTGCTGTGTTCATGACATCTCTATTCCCACAAAAACTACCAAAGAGTTTATTTAGGAATTACTTTAGGGGTAATGAGGCTTTTCGGTCCTGATCAGATATTAAGTGTGACCCAGTTAGTAGAACAATTACACTGTGTTCAGAGAAAAAAAAATGCATATATACATATAAATATAACATTTTTAAAATTGTATTTCTTCTGGAATTCTCATTTTAGATGCCTTTGAATTCTGCATGTGAATAAATACTTTTCTTTAAAGAAAACCTGATGATTCTGGCTGTATATCATGCTCATTTTAAAGCTTTATCCTTCTGTTTAAAATTAATTTAGATAAATTTGTGTTCTGAAGTGGACCAAACAATTGCCTAAGCTGAACCAATGCTCAATGCTTTGTTTTTCCAGTATGTGAGCTAATATTACTCAGCAGTTATGTATTTTTATTTGCAACAGAGTAAGCAGAGTTCTTTTGTGAGTTCAGGAAACCTGAACAAATAACATCTATTCTTACAGAGTTTCTGATGTACAGCAGTTTGTTAACAAATTCCATCATCAGTATGCAATGAATAAACTAAAATGGAAGAGATTACTCACAAGCTAATGCCCTCTCTGAGTAGCATTCTGCACCCTTTAATTAAGAATGGCAGAATATGTCCCTAAACTCTCTGCAATATTTTACTGTACTCTTCCTTTTGCAGTCTGTTTCCTTGATAGATTTGTAATATCTCACCCTCATTTGGTTAACTGGATGTCCAAGTTCCAATGTTCTGCTTTTATTTTATATAACATTGTGTATTTCATTTGTGGTTTTCTTTTTTCATCTCGCGTACACATCTGTGTTGTGACTTCACAATGAAGAAAATAATTTTGGTTTGCTTCATATAGCTTCTTTTAGTTTAAAGATCTTTGTTGGCTTTGTCTTCATTGTAAATTTTAAGCATTGAATTTTTAACACATAAAAATAAAAAAGAAATTCAAGTAAAACAGTCCAGGGAAACTTATAAGTAGCATGAGATTGCCCAGGAAAAAAAAAAAAAAAAAGTAATGGAAATTTTTATGGTTTTTTGTTTTGTTTTCGTTTGGTTTTTATAGAAATATTCTATTTTATCCCTTCCCAAAATAGCACTTATTTTGAATATGTGTCCAACTTTTGGAGAATATGCAAATAAGCTCACTGTTTAATTGTAAGTAACTTAAAACACCTTTAAAAATTTATTAAGTGTCAGTATTTTGTTTACCCCGAATCAATCTGATAGAATAGCAAAGACATTTAAAATACATACTACAAGTTTGAAACTAAGATAAATGTATATAGGGATACCTAGGATACTACAATAGTAAAGAGGCAATGGATGTTCAACTTTTGTTATTTGTGGGCTCCATAAAAATATTTCCACTACATCTTGATGAAGCATTTAGGTTTATTTGTAACTTAACATATTTCAGGCTACTAGCTGTTGTGACTCATGTTTAATTTGGTTTAATTAAGTTTATTGTTAAGATTTAATGTAAATGGTTTGTTCCCCTGTTCTTCTCCATGTATTGCTCCCAAGTTGGTTTATCTCCAGAGTTATGTCCTCCCACAAGTTTCCCTTTATGGTGTTTCCCCACCCTTTGTTCCAGCTCCTTCTCTAGCAACCATTGTTACCCTGCCCTCTGTTCCAGTTCCTTCTATGTCAATCCTCCCCAGATCCAATCCCTTTGCTGTACCTCCTCTGGGTGTTCCTGGGTGTCACCCAAACCTCAATGCCCCATTGGTGCATGTGATCCCCTCTCTCCTCCCACCTACCCTGATTTGCCTGAATGCAAGCGACCTAATCCTTCAACTCCACCCCTGAGTGTCCCTCACTGGTTATTGTGTTGTATCCACACCCTGATTTGTAAAAGTTTAAAATCCCGTGCACAGGGCTGCAGGGGACTCTTCCCTCTCTCCCTTCAACCCCAACAAACCTGCTGGTCGGAACTGGAGAGCCTCTTCTTCCTTTACCCAGACCCAAGACGCGGTGCGACACCTGTCACCTAGGAGCATTGGCTGTTAAGCTGAGTGCACAAACCCCAGGCCTCAGCTGTTCCCCATGCCTGGCGTGGTGCCGGTGTGCAGAGAGCTAGCCTGGGCTCCAGTGAGCTGTGTCATCCACCAACAGATTGGTGTGGCTTGTGCTGAGAAGGATGTTTAGTTATTGTTTGCTTACTTTCTTACTTAAAAGAAAGGCCACAAATTCTAGAGGTCCACCGATCACAATTTGGAGAAGAAGATACTTGGCTATAGGCTTGGCTAGAGCAAAACTCAGGGGTATTTTAAACAGGCTGTTAGTGCCATCCTCATTAAGGCATTTGGTTACCTCCAATTTGCGATGATGCTCTCTCAGCAACAATACCACAGTCAGATATTTAGAGTTGGCCACATGCACCAGAAGTTCTGGGAAAGCAATTCCTCTAGCAATCCCAAATATTTAAAGACTGCATTTGAATATTTGCCACTCCTTCCACAGCTCTCCAAGCCAGGAACATAAACCAAAGTGCTGGGCTTGGCTGCCTGCTTCATGCTGCTGTGCCAAGGTTTGCAGATGACTTCTTCTGTCCTGTGCCTGTCCCAATGCTGGTAAGGTGAAGCCAGGATGTAAGTGCCATCCCATATGGAAGACGTGAGGAGGCAGGAAAGGAGGGAGAGAAGTGGAAGCAGCTGCTTCAGGGTGCAGAAGGCCTCTTCCAGGACTCAGCTTTCTACTCCCTCCCAGTTCTGCCAAAGTCATCACATTCTTGCACGCTCTGCAGTACACTGCTGCTGTGGAAAATCCAGGCTTGGGTGTTTGAACCATCAACACAATTTAAACTAAATGTAGTAACCTTAACATCATTCTTTCATTGTTAGACTCAGACTCAGAAATATACTTCAGTCGTGTTTGCATTTAATTTTCAGTACTGAGAAAAAATATATTTTTTTTTTTCCTCTGATGAAGAAATACAAGGGAAAAACAGGCAGATAAAATGAAGCAAGTATTTACTTGGGCATGAGGAAGTATCTAGGTGTTAGAAATTTCTTAAAATTGTCACTTTAAATCCAGGGAAATCTGAATTTAGGTTTTTCTACAAGCAAATCTTCTTATGTTAAGATGAATAGCATACACATAACCTTTCTTCTGGCTTATACTGCCATCAAGAGAGGGGGATGCTGGGGGAGGAAGAATACAAATGCCAATCTCAAGACTTTAAAAATCTAATTTAATACTGTGAGCAATGCCTTAATCACAGTTATACATGGATCATAACCCATAAAATTATTATGGGGTGAGTGCATCACTGCTCCAAACTGCTGTCAAAGAGTGATTACAGGATTCTGTCAAACTAGAGGGCATATCAAGGAGGGGCCCACGAGTCTCTCTTCTTGAATCAGTAATAGGCAATACCAGCATTAAAAGTTAGGATGATGGACAATAATCTTCTTCAAAATCTTCAGATGACACCAAAGGGGAAAGCAACTGCAAATGCTTTTAAAAAAGTGTCCAATTCAAAGTGATCTTGATAACTTGGAGAAATAACCCCAAACCACTGAGGTGCTATTCTGTAAATCTGAGTACAAAGTACTGCATTTAAAAAGAATGACAGAAGTTAAAAACAGAGGGAAAACTGGTCAGGCTGCAGGAATTGTGGAAGGGATGAGTATTTATTGTGGACTAGAGACTAAATACAAGTTGAATAACACAATGGGTATGCAGAATTTGGAAACTCATTTTATATTCTCAGCATTAGTGATTTCTCAGATGGAATACTGATGTCCAACTGCTCAGAGAAAAGCCAGACAAGTTTAGAAATAATAATGTTTTTAAGAAAAGAAAAAGAACAAAAACTTTAAAAAAGAAAAGTTGATAAATAATCTTATTTTTATCTGTTTTAAAGCATCAAGAATAAAGCATGACCTATACAGAAACCTGAAGGAAACAGTTATTATTGTATATTCCCTTATAAAAAGGGAAAAAAAATCAAGACTGTGAGCATGTTTTGCAATATTTTAGTATCGAAAAGGTTCCTATGAAGGAGGTAAGCTCAATTGTACCTTATGTCCATACAGAGTAAAATAAGAGATAGTAGGGCTTAACCAAAACTGGAAAAGCTGAAGACCAGCTTGCAGAAGAAGAATTTAGGTTATCTCATTGGTTTGCAAGAAACATTGAGTTATCTGTGTTTGAGAAGTCATGAAAGGAAACTGGAGATACACAGGAAGGACCTGCAAAATACCTTTGAACCTGCTTTAGATCAGAAGAATACTCTGGATAGTATCTTAATAGCCCAGAGTTCTTGGGGTGTCCTGTGCACGGATTTTCCTCCTAACGACTCCATAAGGATTTTGACTTAAAAGTTTCTAAGCCTGAGTGTAACTCAGAGGAATCACAGATTCTGCATATCTGTTTCACATTTGTAGCTTGAATACCACTCCATCAAATTTTTGGTAGGCTAGCTCCTTTTCTGATCCTATAAATGTTTCTTCTTGGTATGTGAGGATTGGGCCCAGAGATTAAATTTTTTTTCTTGACAGTTTCCTTGTGGTTTGGTAGAGGAGATGGAGACAGGAACTACCTGGCCCAATCAAAGGGTAAATGCAGGTCCCAGCTCCTTTCCTTAATATGTCCTTGCACTCAGCTGTAGCAATGCTTTGGCAGAGATTTGCAAAGAATGTGATATTTGGGGAATTTTGTGCCTGCACATGGATACAATTTTTTTTTTTTTTCATGATTAGTGGACTGATTACTCCTAAATACCATTAGACAAAGGTATGTGGCCCAACTGTTTTTCAAGGAGGCAAGTCACTAAATGTTTGTGTGTGAGAGATTCAAAACCAAAACCTTTTCTTCCAGAGAACAGCATCCATGCAGATGATCACAAACCACTAGTGGTTCATGTCTGTGGTAATCAATACTACAGGTAATTTCTTGCTACTCTCAAAGTTCGAATGACTTAAGCATAGCAAAATTAAAAAAGTACTTTCTGAGCAATTTAATGATGAAAAAAAATCCATTATTGAAGAAGTTTGCCATGTGCAATTGTGTATCACCAGCTGTTTCCTTCCATTTGTATTCAAAGGGCCTGCAGCCCTGCTGTTTAAATTACTCATGGTATTGGCTAAATGGATGGAGTGGGACATGTTATTTGCATATTGATTTGTTTTGTATGGAAATAATTTTGATGAGTTTTTACTTTATTATATTGTGCATTGTCTCAGTGTGTATATGAATACAGCAATCTCAGAGTGGGGAGAAGTTTTGAAAAATGGAAATGCAAACATATAATTTTTTTTTAATTAAGAAGCATTTAATACTTAATAAACTCGTGAATTTAGGGAGTGGAAATTAGAAAAACAAGATTTAAGAACTTTTAGGTATCAGGTGTGAGCCTGTATCCTTGGTTTGTAGTCATCACCTACCCTCAGCCTAGCTCAAAGATGTGGGCTGAGGTCTTTGGGGCTGCTAGCAAAGAGTTTTGCAGGCTGGGTGTAGTTCTTATCCAGCATGCTTTGTATTCCTTCTCATGAAAATTTTACACTTTTACTTAAAGAAGTAACCACCACACAGGGTCTTACATAAGTGACTCCAGAAGTCTGTGAAGGGCAGCTTATTTGTAGTAATACCTGGGGATCAGATTTGACTAACAAGTTGTTCTCCTGATTTCTTGTATGCAAATAAAAAAATAGCAGGAGTTTAATCTTGAAAGTAATTAATTACCTTATGTATATAAATATATATCACACTTTTGGCCTTCCAGAGGTAGATGCATTAGTGACTGTTTAGCTATAAAAGTCCTTACACATAAAGCCAATGAGTGCTTGCTTCAATGAGCGCTGACTCAAGGCTCCTGGGAATTTAAGGACCATACTCGCAGCTGTTTGTGTCCTTAGTCACAGTTGTCAGGGGGACCATCTAATGGTGTCATGTCGAAGGCACAGCCATTCTGGCTAATTAGCAATTAGTCTGGCGGAAATCCCTCCTCAATGAACTTTCAGTACAGCTTGTCTTACTTTCAAGAAGCAAGTCTGATACAATTTCACCAGCAGTGACCATTTCCTTGTTTGCAGGGCATTGTAAGAGCCTTACTTCTTGCTTTATAATGCTTCTGTCAGACATCAAAGGGTAGCTTGCCAATTGCATTTAACTGTTTTACAGAGGTGCATCTCAGAAAACACATCAGGAGATGGAAACTCCAGTCACATGTTGTAAAAAATAGAGTGTTTATTTATACTAAATAGATCCTTCCATTCTCTAGGCTTCCTAATTATTTTGTTGTTAATGTGAAGCCTCTGCCTTTATTAGTAGAACCTCTGCATTTCTATTGTTCTATTTTTTAACATGTTAACTAATCATGTAACTGCTGCAGAGTTCAGAAATACGTATTTTGTACAATCTTAAGAGTGACTCTGAAGATCAACAAACTGCAAAGCTCAGAAATCTGCCAGATGGTTCAAGCAGAGAAAGTACATTACTCCTGCACTTTTCACAATTACGATTGAAATAGAGGGATTTGGAATGGATCTGAAATGACCTCTTTGTTTACAAATCTTAAAAAAAGAAATAAAGATTCATTATTAAAAAATCAGTATTTCTGTTGTACTCCATAGCAACATTCACTTCTACCACTGATGATTTTTTGAGAGAGAATAATAAAGCCTGATATTGTATTTTACAATGGCTATCTCAAAATCCCAGGACCCATGCCTTTACCCTGTTAGAAATCCATTTCAAAACTTCACAGTTTGCCCCTCCAGAAGTTTCTGGAAGTGTGCTTATGCCTCTTGGGGAGCACTCTGGTACTCACTCCTGAAGACAGGAGAAACAAGAAGGGTTTGTAGTGGGTTGGGGCTGGTTGGATGCCAGGCACCCACCAAAGCCTCTCTATCATTCCTCTCCACAGCTGGACAGGGAGAGAAAATATGGAGGTTCCTGGGTTGAGATAAGGACTAGGAGAGGTCACTCACCAAATACCATCACAGGAAAAACATACTCAAATTGGAGATATTAATTGAATTCTTTACTAACAAAATCAGAGCAGGATAACAAGATGTAAAATAAATCTCCTTCTCTCACTTCTCAATCCCACCTGGGCTCTACCTTCTTTCCTGCAGGGAGACGTGGAGCAGGGCTTATGGTCAGTTCATCAAATGCTGCTCCTGCCACTGTTCAGGGAGGGGAATCCTTCCCCTGTTCCAGCATAGGGTACCTCCCAGAAGAGACAGTCCACCACGAATTTCTCCAATGGGAGTCCATCCCACAGGCAACAGTTCTCCATGAATTGTTGCAATGTGGATCACTGTTCCATGGGGTCAGTTCTTCAAGGACAGGCTGCTCCAGCATGGGCCCTCCACAGGGTCACAGATTCTACCAGGAAACCTGCTGCAGTGTGGGCTCCCCTCTCCATAGGTCTGTAGGTCCCTGCCAGAGCTTTGCTCCATCAGAGGCCTCCCAGGGGGTCACAGCCTCTTAGGTGTTCACCTGCTCCTGGGGTCCTCCATGGGCTGTGGGTGGATCTCTTCATCCCCGTGATTCTCCATGGGCTGCAGGGGAACCTCATCTCCAGTGCCCAGAGGACCTCCTGCCCCGCCTTCTGCACTGACCTTGATGTCTGCAGGGCTGCTCTTCTCACATACTCTCACTCTGCTCTTCTCTGGCCACAATTACAACTGTGCAATAACTTTTTTTCTTTCTCAAGTATGTTATCACAGAGGTGTTACCACCATCACTGCTGGGCTCAGCCTTGGCCAGCGGCATATTCATCTTGGAGCCACCTGACATTGGTTCTGTCAGACGTGGAGGAAGCACCCAGCAACTTCTCACAGAAACCAGCCCTGTATCCCCCTCCTACCAAAGTGTGGCCATGCAAGCCCAATACAGGGAAGAAACACAGGATGAGCAGCAGGTTTCTCTTTCCAAAAGTTTCAATGTTGGTGTTCTTTACACATGAAGGCGCTTGTGGGGACTGGTTTGGAAAATGTTTGGGAATGGCATAAAGAGTTTTGGTGTCTACTCTAGCAGTCTTTGAAATCAATGGGATCTTTGTCCAGTAATTTCAAAGAGTTTTAAATTACAGCTTTAAGTTAGTCTAGTGATGGAAGTTATCTACATTTTTAAAAGTACAGGGATTTCTGCCAGTTCATCAGATGAGTTCTGGAGATATTGTCCAGTTGTTAATGATTCTCATCTTCTTTTGAAACACTGTTTGGGAATTTACGTAATATCACCTCAGAATAAAGAAAAGAAATTTACTGCACCCTGAAGTACAGAAATGGCTAACATAAAGAAGTAGTTTTTTTCTCTCTTTATCTTGAAAAGGCATTTCAGAATGTATTTTTAGTTTCAAATTAAAATATCCTGTAGAAGAAAGCAACCTGAGATAGTAGCCTGAAGCTATTAGAAAAATACTGAAATTTAATTGCATCTTCAGCTCTGCCATAATGTCATTTCAAGGATATACCTGCATGATCAAAAACTAGTGAAATGAAAAATTGTCAAAAGCTTTTAATGAATCAATGAATGAAGAGTACAACTCTCCAATTCTAAATAACTGCACAATGATAGTGATCAATAATACAGATAATTCAGTGTGCAGGACAGTCTGACTTTTGAAGCTAATGTTTGAATGTTCAAAACAAATTAGGACTAATGACTACTGTGAAGGTCTGTACATAACCTAGGAGACCCCGCATGATTAATCACTTCTTATCTGCACTTGGTCTCAAGGTTTGCTCAATCATTTAGAAAATAAATGAACCAGACTCACCCCAAACTGCACCTATCATGACCAGACCAGTATGCTGCAGCCTGCACTGGAGGCGAGCTATTATTTATTTCTCCCAACTAGCTTCTTCTTTTAATATAAAACCCAAAACAAACCATGACAGTTTTTCTATGCTCATATCAACTGAAGGGTATGTGTGCTCATGTCATTCTTGTTTTCTATCCTTGTGGGGCAGTTTCATTGGCCATGTGCCTAATTCATAACAGTCCAGTCTTCAATATTTCATTCAGTAGAAATATTTGGGAACATAGTCTCTATCATCTAATATATAGGAGCTTTAAGGCATTATTGATACTTGAGAAATAGGCCTCAAACTTTTGCTGGCAAAAAGCCTCTAAGGCAATTCATGTGCTGCATATCCCAGTTCTAAGAACTCGAAATGTCAGTAAATAGAGATAGTGCATTTAACTTCTCAATGATTTGAGCACTATGAGATTTTGCTTTCATATGCATTGTAAGTGTTAAGTAGTGCTAATTTGAAATAAAATAGCATTATACATTACACAGAAGTATGTAAGCATTCACCAGCAAATGAGGCTGATGCACTGGATGGCACATGGTGGGAAGGTCATATGGTAAGCAAAAGTATGAGCTGCAGCACACTCATGGATCAGATCATGGACGAGATATGACCTATGACACTCCCTCTGGGAGCTACCATGTGGGAATCATTAAAAATAAAGGGCTTGGGAAAGTTGTAAAAGCAGGTCTCAGAGGCAGAATAAAACCTTAGAGCTATGCTGTAGATGCTGATTCTGAAAGTAAAAGAGTTACATTAGATAGTGAGGAAGGACATTAGCCAATAAGCAGTGTCTTCAATCTAGGTCAAGCAAACCTTAGGATAGCATAAAAATATATCTGTCAAGATATAGAAAGTTTTAAGCTTAATAATGGAGTATTATGCATTGTATTTTAAGACTAACAAACAAACATTTTTAAGCAAGTGTATGTGTAGTAGCATTGGTTGGCTAAAGCTCATGTCAAGTAAGCTTTTGCTTTCTGCTATTGGCTGAAAGACTTTAAAGTATATTGTAACACAGAACTCAGAGGCTGTTTTCTGGGGTGCAAGCTACTGTCTCGTGTAAAGAGACTCTTGAAGAAAAAATAAAAAACAGCTCGAAACACATCCCTTGGCAGTCCTGTCCTGTTCGTGGGTTTGTACATATTTTATGTACGCTGGCCAGCGCACCACCAGCCACTCAATGCACAGCAGAATTTGTTCTGGTGTCCTGTAAAAGTATTAGTCCATTCTATTTTTGAAATGAGTACCCTATTTATCAGGTTGCTTGGAAGGTGGTTGTCGTGATTTCAATTCAAAACCGGGCAGAAACACCAATTTCTCTTTTGGTTTGATTTTGCCAATTTCAAAGTTTCCAATCAAGAGCAAAGTAGGTTTAAGCTTAAAAGTAATAAGACTTTATTAACTAACTCTAAAAGAAAGAAAAACAACAAGAATGAGGATGGAACCCTCAAAACACTCTTCCTCCCTCCCCACACCTTCTTTTCTCCCAACCGACAACGTAAAGAAAACAACACTCAGAAATCTCCCTCAGTTTTCCACCTCTAAACCAGTCTTCTTCTTCAGTTCACTTAGGGAGGGAACCACCTCTCGTTCACTATAGTAAATTTCTCCACAAGAAAACAGTTCCCTTGTAGATCCATTCTTCATGAACAACAACCACCTGGATCCTTTGTGTTCATGAAACTCCTCCCATGTTCACAGTTGTGTCTCTGGGCCACATTGATGTATGGGGTTTTATTTTAAAGATAGCATGTTCAAAACAAAGGTTCTCTTTGTTTATCTTTGGCACCACCTTCACCTCCAAGGAACAGAGATTCACTTCTTCTTTGAGGGCAAAGAGTCTTTATCACTTCATCTCTCTGTTCATCTTCTCATGAAATCAACAGTCCCTTCAACATTTCACTCCTTTGCTCAGGTCTACAATTTGAACTCTTTTCTCTCCCCCATACTTCTTTATGGTTCAAAGGAAAAAAAAATCTCTATATATTATAGCCAATCACCGTAGCTCACAAGAGCTTTTTTACAGCTCAAAAGTAACTTCCCACACTCCTTCCACCTGGACTTTCACTCCTTCTTGACTGACTTTGATACCTCATGTGATCTTTACACATCTGTATTCTAATTTTCTCTCACTGGAGAGAGGATGGAGGCTTTCCAGGTTCCATCTGTGCACTGATGCACTGAGAGAGTCAACAAGAGACAGTGTCCGGCTTGGCCAGCAGTGCTGGAGCTGTGCCAGGCCAGGGTGGGCCGTCCATGGTGTCACATCTCACAGCCATGCTGGGGGGGGTGGCAGCTCTCAGAGGGTCCAGGCCCAAAGACAGCTGCTCACTGGTCGCCTTCAGCCTGAGGGAAAGCTGGACAGATTCCCAAAATTCCTTTTCCACCCCTCAGTCTCATCAGGTGTTCTGGCCTGACTCATCGTGCCTCCCCCGCTCTCTCCCCATGCTCAGCCAAGGCAGGTTCAGCTCTGGCCAGCAGCAGAGCAGACTCTGTGCCGCAGATGTTTCCCTGAGTCCTGCCTGGCCCGTGTGGCCTCCCCCTCCCCCCCACCCTGGGCAGGGCTGGGAGAGGGCAGAGGGGTGTGCTCGGACAGCCGGGAGCAAAGAGACCTGCCCGGGCTGCCTTCAAAGGGAATAAGAACGAGAAAATGCTTTCCCATTGCTCCAATAAAATGCCAGTCTCAAACCCAGCCAGCTCACTTCCGTGGGCTGGTCAAACCAGAACAGTGGTGGTTTTAGTTCTCTTTCAACCCATGTTCTGAAGGAGCTGAGTGAGCCAAACTGGCTTTTTGAAACAAGGCCTATTCACATAAAGATCTGAGGAAAAACCATGTAAATTTAAAAAAGGTCTCTACTGTTGTTTGTGGTACAGTGGCCTCAGAGTTAAATCCTTTGGTACTGCTGTTCAACCAGTGGAAGACATGGGCTCCTCACCCTCCCTTTTTATTGTAAGTGGTGGTGTTTTCCTCCCTTATTGGTAAAAGCAACATCATTGATTGAGGCAGAAGGGCTTCCTTCTTTCTTGTCTTCCTTCTCCTTCCTCCTATCTCCGACAAAATCTTGTAGGATTTGGGTTTCTTTTTTTCAGTGTTGAATTTTTAGGATTTGGGTTTCTTTGAAACCTTTAAGAGAAAGAAAAGTGCAGTTATCACATTCTACTTTATGGTCCTGTGTGGTAATGCTAATTAACTACTGTTTCAGAGCTGCCCTCCAGTACCCAGTCACAAAAAGGTGATAGATGAAAAGAGATAATTCTGCCTTCCTTGCTGGAAATTGCTGCCAATATTAGGGTGTTTTTTTGTTGGTTTTTGTGGGTTTTTTTTTGTGTTTTTTTTTAACATTATCTTACTTGTTGTTTTCTAGCCAAGTAATATAATTCCGCTGAGCTGTATGCATGGATGCATATGCACACTTTAACTTTTTATTAGTATTGTAAGAGCAGGTCTCTGAGTTGATACACTCTGATGAGAGTCACAAATCAAGTTTCTACCAGCTTTCCGTCAGGAGTTGTACATGAGGAGTTGCAAGAAACAGCAGGAAGTACAAAACTATTAATCACAAGGAGCAGGCAGACTGGTGGCTATCCACTGTCTGCATTCTCACATCTGTACCCAGCAGTCAACCAAAATCATTAGGCTGAATTAAGCAATAATATCAATACATCTGTTTTCTCTGTTTCGATATGATTTCAGTAGGCTACTTTGCAGTGTGAAGATTTCTGTTGGACGTTATAAACATAAAGCACTATTAAAATTAAAGAAAAAGCAGAAGACAGAAGTAGTTCAGATTTCCCCTTACTTCAAGAATGAATTTTATGCTCCCGACAGAAGACCACCATACTAATTGTCCCAAGGCTTTCTTTTGTCTTTTATTTTGTGTTTTCCCACTCTGATAGGACTGGGATCATAGAATTAATCTTCGGAAGAACTGAACTCTTAAAAAGCAGTTGTAAATATATTCAGGATCTTGGCTGGAGACAAGGATAAGAAATCTATTAGCTTCTTACTCTGGGATTGGATAGTGCTGTCGTAGTAGAATTGAGCTCTTCCAAGACAGAAAATGAAGTTTCTTTGTGTGGTAGAGGCAATATCAAGTTGGTTGAAATAATGTGACAAATCTCAACAAAGGGCTATATTCTTATAGTGTCACTGTGAAGAGCAGATCTTGTGCAGGTGTAATTTCACAGACGACTTCAGGTATGACAATACAGGAACTACTGGGCACCTGAAGAATATTCAAACTTGAGCTAAGAGAACAACAGTGTTTATCATCCATAATCTATTAAAATGAAAAATATTTTGCCATGCTTTGTGACTTTTCCCAAAGAGTTCTGTTTCATTTTTTATATTCATCTTCTCAAATTATTTGTTAGGCAGCTTTCATATGTTTGTTTGAACTATGTTTGCATGTTTTCCATCACAGAAAGTTTTGTTTAGGAATTTGAAGGTCTTTTTAAAAAAAAAATTTGGAGTTTGCTACTTGGAATTTTTGAGCACCTTCACTTAAATTTGTCCCATCTGATATCAGCCACATTTTAGGACACAGGTTTCTTTAGAGTGTGGGTCAGCCGACTTGAGGTCTACAGCTTTTGCTGCCCATGCAGGACTCCCAGGGAAGTGTTGAAGCATACAAATGAGACTGGTGCAATAAATCTGGAACCTGGTGCTTCTTTGGTTCTCTGGATTGTGTTCTCATTAACAAGGGTTTTTTACTGAAGCTGTTTCTTCTGTTTGTCTGAAGAAACACTGTGTTGTTGGTTCTATTAAATGCATTTATTTCTAGGGTCTTAAAAGTCCCTGCTAAACAAAGCTTCGTACTAAGCAAAATTTTGTCTTAGTATCTGACCTTGCTGTAAAATTTGAAAAAGAGCATGGCACTGCATGGCAGTGTAAGTACAGGAAGGACCTGACAAAAAAAGACAAAATACCGATCATTGAGGAATTCAATTATTCTGACACTTCTTCTGAAAGCACTAATGGGAATAGTAATGCAGAATATATATTTTTCTGTAGCTGATAAAACAAAGCAATTAGATAAAATAGAATCATCAGTGGTCGGCATTAGGGGACCTTTTTATTACAATGAAGGAAGAGTGAAGTACTCACATCTCTCTAACAGAAGAGGCAGATACTATGTCAATTATTCCTCTGCACATCATCCCAGAGTAATGCACCCCTAGATGCATTATTTTCTGCTTGATTTTTATTTAAGTGGTTTCTACAAATTATGGTATAATTTTAAAATGACTTCCATAAATCCCTTGGGAACAATTATTTTAGCACTGAGCAAAAATGACATCCTATAATGTTCTGTGCTTCACATTTTAATAAAAGAATGCATCCTCATCAATTTAATAATATAACCTGTATAAAATCAGGTGTCAGTGACTCAAGAGATTTTTTTTACCTATATATTTGTAATAGAAATTTAAATTTTCAAAGAACCAGAATCATCATATATTAATCTCATAAATTTTCTCTGAATAATTTTCAGACTTTTAGTTCATGTGTATCTTAGAGTGCCTGCTAGGATAATTTTTTCCATCTATGTGGCCTTGTAAAATTATTTCTTGTGTGGAAATATCAATATTTTATTTTATCTTATCTATCAAAAAGCCTTCACTTTGACATCTACAGATTACTTTAAATTTAGACCTGATAAAGAGTAACATGGATAGAGAGTTATTTTCTGCATGTAAGTAGGCCTTGCACAGGCAACCTAAAGAGCTGTTTTATTTTGCATTTGCTATTCTTGTCATTATTTATTCTAAATGTGGTTTATGTTGTTTTTCTTAGACCATTAGACACTGTCTTGCTAATTGCTGTTCAGACTGTCCTTCCCTTAGGTTTTTCATAAATCAGCCTCTAAAATCTTGCTAATCCCTTTCATTATTCCTTTTCATGCTCCCAACACTGAGAGTACATTTCTAGAACAATCCACTCTGAGCTGTGCACATCATCCCTGTGCAGGAGCATGTCAGGGCTTGGTTCTGCAACTCTGCTTAGACAAGCTCAAAACAGCCTGTATGTGTTTGGCAGAGTTTGTGAGGCATCATGATAACCTGGGTCACATTACTCTGTTATAATATATGTAACAAGTATGTATAATAATTC
Source organism: Sitta carolinensis (assembly GCA_032173965.1). Classification (NCBI taxonomy): domain Eukaryota; kingdom Metazoa; phylum Chordata; class Aves; order Passeriformes; family Sittidae; genus Sitta; species Sitta carolinensis. The sequence goes on from CM063284.1 coordinate 81,780,978, forward strand.
AACAATTTAAAATTACAATTATGTATTTTTTTTAACTATATTATATTAATTTCCACACTTCAGACAATATTGAATTTTCTGAGGAAGCTTTCAAAGTGTCTTGTGAATTGGCATGCTGAAGACAGCGAGGAAAAAGGTGTGCCTCTGCAAGTATTTAGTAGGTCCATGACTTTAGATCCCTCTCTGACTGTCAACAAGACACAAAACTGTTTTGTTGGCAGCCGCTGGTACTTTTCACAAGGAATATGTTCAGCTTTCAGTTCTTTTCATCTCTCCACGATGATCAATGTGCTGTACAAAGAACTGTCTTGCAGGCAGCAGTGAGTGTAGCAGGGAAAAGTGTATGACCACAATGTGGATGGAGAAATTTGGCCTAAGCCCCATGTCTATTAAGTAGAAGAGATATAAGATCTTTGGTGGGAGAGGCAGGAGGTGAAAATGGGGTGTAAAAAATCAAAATTCTTGAAAGGGATAAAATACGTCAGGACAGAAAAATGGGTAGGGTCTACACCATGGTTAGGAAAGAGAAAAAGGAGTCATGTGATACAGGCTGCAAAAATAGAGAAACATCTGAGCAGTGAGTGAGTGAGAGGTGGATTAATGCAGCATCTGTTTGGAGCAGCACAGAGTGAAGGTGCAGGTGGTAACAAAACATTCCAGGTACATCCTCAAAAGATGGAGCTGGATATAAGGTACAGCACTGAAAGAAGAAAGCCAGTTTGGGAGGGAGTTTGTGGGATGAACAACAGTCCTTGAAGTCAGTAGCATTCTTAACCACTGGAAGCTCTGTGTGCAGCCATCTTTTTATTCTGTCTCACTACCTTCATGTGCATCTCGATCATGACAGGGAATCCTAGTTCTGGTCTAGGAAAGAGTCTGAAAAGTAGTTTAGCTCAAAATTAAATGCTCATTATTTTCTAAGGTCTTTACTGAATTATCTGTCATCTACACACCCATTCCTTTGATGAATTTGATTCCTGAATCACAGAGCTGAATTGAAATTTTTCGAGTAGAAGCAGTTTGAGTTGAACTGTGATTCATTTATTTCTCATAAAAGCTCATTATGGGCTGATAATTGACCAAATACTTTCCATCAAATTAAATCACACTGGAAATCAGTTACCCAAATTCTCAAAGGTATTTTTACTTTGTAGGAAAATGAAAATAAAAATATTCACAAGATTTCTCAAAGAACAATGCTGTAATTTGACATTTGTGAAAAGTGCAGGTTTCTCCCCTTTGTCCTTTTCTCCTCCTGAGTGTTTGGAGAAAATAATGAGTACAAGTATTTCACTGTTTTGCTTTGAATTACGAAACAAATAATTTGTTTAGAGCTTTCTAAATCCCGTGGAACCATGAAAGTGCAGGGGAGGAGATTAAAAAATGCAAATTTCAGTTTCAGTTGTCAGCTCTGATGTTTTGAGCATGGCCTCAGTTAAATTAACAGCAGCCATGGATTATCCAAATATTGAACAACCTTTGGAAACAGAAGTTCCAGAGGGCTGGAGGGTAGTGATGCTTGTCTCCTTCCACTCTGATCTTGCTGGGATTTGAGACCCAGCCTTAGGCAGCATCACATTATCACAGGATATCTTGAAAGGAAACTGAGGACTTGGACCACTGTGGCTTCTCCTGTGTGACACAGCTCTCTTGCCAACATGAGATAGAGTCTTCCCTCGTTCTCCTCCCCTCCTCTGATCCATGAACTCACTCTGAGCTCATGTCAGAGGATCTGCTGGGGTGATAGAAGAGCATTGTACAAGAAACACAGAAAACAGATGCTGATCTCTCCATTTCTCAGGTGCAGAGAAAATTTTAATTTGTAAGTTCCTCCTGCTAGTTATGCTGGCTCTGAAGTAAAAAAAACCCACATCCAGATTGATTACTTAAAGCTAAAGTCTTCCCATCTCAACACATACAGTTCCACAAATGCAACTCGACCACTACTGTGGAAAAGAAATATTGTACTTCAGGGAAATAGCTCATGTTCAGCTCACTGTAAACCTGTTTCAAAGGTTAAACTGTTCACTCTTCCTTGTCAGTTTTCAGTTGGAACATTTTGATTGGTGGAAATAAACATTTGTTGAAGTTGAGTTTTAGTTCAAGAAAGCATCCAACTGAACTTCAAAACGAAAACTGAGGGTCAGAATGAGAAAAAATAACAGATTTTTTTAGTTAACAGCAGTTCAGTTTAGTACCTGTATTTCCCTCTGCAGAATGATACATTTCTCTCCAGTTTTCTCCTTTTTTTTGACTGAGTAGATGAGTTTCAGCTAATTTCTCTTTGTATTACTTTACAGGTTTTCTATTTGGATCTTTTTGTATTTTTTCATATTTTGGATATCTAGTTCCCAGTGTACTACTTCTCTGCTCTCAGAGGTATTTGCAGTTTCTGTCCATTTGTTTTGAGTGAATTTCATTAAGGTTTTTATTTGATCTATTCCCTCAATTGCTAAGGCTAACTTACCATATTCCCAATGCATACTTTTTGCCCTGCATTACTTTTCTGCCTTACAAGTCCCTTAGCATCATAGGTTTCCAGTTATATGCTAGTGATCTTACAAAGATTGGATATGAATTAATTTTGAGACATTTCTTCTTTTTAAAGCTTTCTGTTTCCACCAATGATTCATTCTTAGACTTACCTTTTGGTCAGTCACTGGAGACCTTGAAAGCAAAGACTATGGTACAGTTGTTTAATTCTTAATTTCTTTTTGAATTAAACCAATATTCTCTCTCTCTGTGCATATGCATGTTTGCTTGCCATGATACTCTCCTGTACTAAGTCTGCCCTGGTGCTCCTGCAGATGGTGATGGCCAATAGCAGGTGCCTTGTTAGAACACAAGAACAAGGCCAATAAATAAAATTACTTTCGCATCGCACCCTCTCAGTCTCCAGCAAGCTACTTTTCAGGGGTTTCCTGGGAGAGAGATGTCTTTGAATTGAAACGTCTCAGTAGGACTCTTTTCTCAGAGCTCTGTCCAATTGCTTTTTCAACTCTCACAAAATCCTGTAGCAAGAAATTTGAAAACATTAGATATGTATTACATGATGGATATTTCAGCCCAATTATCTTGGATAGAAGTATAACCAGGTACTCAATTAAAGGAAACTGAAAAGTCTTTTCCTCTCATTTCTTGTCTGTTTTCCCTGCTTCTTGGCCTTTTACTTTAAGGCTTAAAATAACTTAAAATAACTTTGCTTTATAACTATTTCTAGGAGGTAAAAGCCCTGAGGAGAACCCAGCTGAAGAAAGCAATTTAGTCAGTTTATGAATTTGAGGCTTTAAAAAAAGTAACCCAGACAATTACCCCAAGAGAATCTATACTTTCACTCTATAATGTAGTCAGACAAACATACTATCAAAGAATAGATTAAGATATGAAATATGATTAAGATGCAGTGAAATATTTACATTACTTTTCACCTGAATATATTTGATTTACTTCTTCTAAATGGACATTTAATGGACACAGCACTCAACCCATGACAAGTCATAAATTTTCCACCCCAGGAGGAGCACTACACTGGGCCAGGTTTGGAGACAGCCTGCCAGCCACAGACCTATCTCCTGTCTCCTGAGTTTGGTGGAAGCAGTAGCTACTTAGAAAGTTAAAAAAATATATTATTGCTTCTCCCAGTGAATCAAAATAAGTCATGGACACTAGCTTCTGCTTCCTCACTTCCCACCTGTTCTGGTACACATGCATGTCCTGATCCAACTGGAAGTCTGGCCAGCTCATATAGGAGTTCTCCTTTTTGCTGCCTAATGCCTGAGTGCTTGAGTTACTATTGTTTGCACCAGCTTTTGACATCACAGTCAGTACTCCCAGTTTAAACCTCAGAGTACTGAATAGTCTATCCTCTTGTAACATTACCTAGGACCTATTCATACACTGAGTTTTTATCTTGTCTGCAAAGAATGATTAATTAATTCACAGAAAACTATGCCTGTTTGGAGAGGGAAATCTTTGCCCAGTATTCATGCAAATTATGAAATATTTTTCCATTGCCAGTCTTGAGGTATTTGTGGGTGGGTGGCAAAAAGAAGGGAGAAATTATATGTGCAGTGTAAAATTTACTTTAATAGGTTAGGAAATAAAAACTAATGAAACTTTGTCTATAATATTTGAGTTTCTTCTAAAAACGTGTCTTTCTTTAATTTCTAGTTTCACTGTTCACAGGGATTTCAATCTACTCCATTTACTGCCTTTTAGAAAAAGATTACAGCAGCCTTGGGGTAATATGAGAGTGATGAAAGAGACACTATATATTTTTCCTTTCAAATATTAAGTATACATGGTCCAATCAGATTGGCTTTAAAGTAAACCTCCAATGTTGCCCCTTTCCCAGCTTTTATTATCCACCTGAGCATGCAGATTTTCTTAAAAAGAGAGTAAGTTTCCTTTTTTCTGAGTACAAAACCCTTTCTGGTAATGAATGGTGCCATACAGTTGGTAACATAAGTCTGTTATATGCTCTTTAAATCATTGCACAGCATAAGAATCAGATCCTACACCAGGTTCTTCAGCTTGCATGACAGAACCAAATTTTTGATTGCTATATTCATTCATTATGCTCTCCAGATTAGCTTTGTAAGAGCCTAACCAGAGACAGAGAGTACAGGATAATCTGTAACAGGTTAATCAGAGGATGGAGCTGAACCTGCACTATAAAAGCCAATAATACTTTCCCAAAGACAAATTGCCCTTATATTAAGGGACTGGAAAACACCATTATTCTGGTATGTGTGTGTATGGGAGACAAAGACCAGTAAAACCACTGATTTTATGACTGTTATGATGTTTCCAAGGATTTAGAAATAGTGAACATCTATTTTATTTTTTTTTAACCACAAAAGATGAGGGCAAAAGTTTCATAAATCAGTGACTAGGCTTCCAAGGACAGTATATGAAAAATATGATCATAAGTTAACTGTAAAATGAGTGAATGATAGAGATTAGAACTGCTTAAATTGATGGGCCACTTTATCTAGAAAGTATATGGAGCAGCAAGAAGTACTCTAGAGTGAATAGGAAAAATAAGCAAATTTATTGCTTATGCAAACATTTATTCAATTCATGGGAACCATCAAGGATAAGAAGATGGCTGACCATTATTTCAGAAAGCCTTGGGGTATACTATAAAACTGTAAACAAGATATATGAGAAGCTACACTTATTTTTGGAAAGCCCTGCCTTTGAAGTAACTGAACTGTGGGTAGGAAACTGCAGCAATATATTAACATTCACTTAATGTTCAGTCTGTAAATTAAGTGGAAATTGAAGCACATTCTCTATGATACAGCAGTTACATTAAAGAAAAGGAATCCACTAAACAGGCTTGTGTATTCAACAAGACATTAAGACCAAGAATGAGTCAACTTACTAAAATGTAAGTCAAAGTGGCTGCTGTGCTCTCTTGGGTCCTGGTGATTCTTTCTGATGTGAATATCACCGCTTCTCATTCTTGCTGCATACATATAGAGGGGATATCAGCTCAGGAAAGGCAGGAGAGGCGTACAAAATGACAATTTTATTTTTACCATGAGGACTAGTGTAAGATAAGGGAATTAATGGCTATGCCATCAAACCAGAATCAATGTAAGTCAGAGGAGTGCAGGTTGGCACGGAACTGGAATGAGGTCCTCAGGAATTGGGTCTGGAGCATTCCTCATTTTATATTTTTATAGCTGGTTGAGCCTGCTTCAGTTGGCACTCATCCACATCAAACTGTGTGCCTTGCTTTAAAGATTCAGAGTATGGGTCTTACAGACCCAGCTTTCTAATGAGTTTTCCATCTGCTTTTCAGCAGTTTCATCTAAACCATGTTTCCTTGGCTCATTGAGGACATCATCCCTGTACATGTCCAAGATAAGAACAATCTAAATTAGATGATTACATTTTCACTTTTTGCAAGGATTCAGTCTCTCTTTGTACACCAAATTCTGCTTTGGGGATGAATTAGGAGCGTGTGATGAAACAGGGCTATGTTTTCAAGGATCCTTACTTCATTTGTAGCAAATGCTTAAAAAAAAAAAGAAAAGCTGTGTAAAGGATGGAAAAGAAATTGGGGGAAAAGAATGAATAATGGTCTCCTGGCTGGAAATGCTGAATTCCATCCAAGAGACTGGATTAAAAATGTACATCTGCCAAAAATTTGTCAGTGTGATCCTGGGCAGGTCATTCACCCAAACTTCTCGCAGGTGTTCTGTGGTTGTGTTTTTTTACCCACTGTTAGGTATCAGTATGGCTGGGCTTATGCTTTGTTGCAGAAGTGCCAAGTAGTGACAAGTCAGACTGCAGGAAGTTTTATTATTTAAAGGACTCAAACATTTTGATAAACAGATTTGTTCCAAATCAGTGTGTATTCCTTAGATTTGGTAATTTCTGGTGGGTTGATTTTTATTCAACAAGTGATTTCACACTTTTTAAACACAGTAGTTAATTTCAAGGTTGTACTATCACACAGAAGTCTATCAGCTTTTTAAATGTTTGAAACAACAAAAAAATTATTAAACCTCAATTTAGGCATTGGATATTCTCAAAATTCAATGTTCCTGTCAAGAAGAAATTTCAGTGTGTATTGAAAAGAACCATGTTTGCAAAATCCTACTTTCAAGATAAACATTTATTCTAGAGAACATGGTTTCATTTGTTTCCGTCACTGGTACTCTTCATAATGATAAGGCAATGGTGTGGGGTGTCAAAGACATTACTTTATAGTGTTGATGTTCTGAAAATTTAGGGCCCTGAAGTCTCAAGCTGGCCACTTTAAATTAATGGGATTTTTTTACCTTAATGGATCTGTGCCTTGGCTCACCAGGCAAAATATGAGCATAATAAACTCTCAGGATTTTTCTGTGAATATTCAGAGATAACAGTAACAACTGTAATGGAAGAGCCTAAGAAGATATTATTTCTAACTTTTAGCAGGATTTGGATATTGTGCAGTAAGTAAGACCTGTGGCCACACAAATTTGAGGGAATAAATATTGTGGGATCTGGCAGACCCGCTGCCGTGGAGGGAGGCCCCTGGGATGGGGAAGCGAGCCTCCTGAAGAGATAAGGAGCATTACACAATAACAAATTCCAGACCCCCTAGATAAGGAGAACACTTTGTGGTTACAGAGACCCACAATTCTTTGAGGGATTTTATGTAGATCTGTTGGAACCCATTGGTTTGTAACCCCACACACCCACCTATGTACCCTTGTAAAAACCTCTGTACTTTTCCCCAGACTTTGGGATTTCTCGTCCTGGCTCTCCCTTCGCTGGGTGCTTGGCAATAAAGTTACCCCCTGCGGAATGGCCACACGAGTCCCTCATTCTCTCTCTCCGTGCCGGCTGTAAAGGGGTTGCCTTGCAGGATCATGAGCTGAATTCACTGAGCTGAACTCACTGAGCTGAACTCACTGAGCTGAATTCACTGTAGCCCGCCGTGGCTACTACCCTGCTAAGGCACCCCTAGGCTAGCCGAGGGAAAGCCGCTGGCTCCCTGGAAGGCATTGTCTGAGGAGAGTACCTCTCTGGGGTAGACCCGGCTATCCTGGCCTGATACCTCTCAGGCCCCTTCCCGGCGGAGCCGACATTAAAATAGCTATAAATTTATATATATATATATATATATATATATATATTTATATATATATATTATATATATATTATATATATATATATATTTTGTATGTATGTATGTATGTATGATTATGTATGTATGTATGTATGTATGTATGTATGTATGTATGTATATTATATATATTATATATTAATTATATAAATTATTATATATGTTATTTAATATAGATTTATATATGATGAAACGTACAAAATATGTACTCCTAATGTTTCCAGTGCCAGCAGATTTCAGGAGAAGACTTTCCTCTCTGCAAATCCTTATTTATTAATTCTAGGTCCTATAGGAAATAGAAAGCAGGTAGAGAATTTGCTATATGGTATAATAAAAAAAAAAAAAAAAAAATCATCATGTTGAAAAGAAAGCAGTGAATTCTATCTATAGGAAATCCTCAAAATGAAAGTTTTACCAGGATTTTAAGCTGTAAATTGATATAACTGCTGAAGAACTGTTAAGAAAAGGAAAAATCTTCAATTAAATTAAATTAAAGTTACTCCTCTGAAAAACCTTTCTACCTTTTTAATGAATAAAAAATAAGTAATTTTCAGGGAATCCCAAAGGGGCCAGCACTCAGATTCTCAATGCCATCCAAACCTAAGAAAGAAAGGTTTTTTCCTCCAATCTTCTATGTCTCTTTCTGAAACAACAAAATTCAGTTTGAGCCTTACCTAAGAGTTAAGAATACTCTCAAAATATAATGGTTATTTTTAGAAGCATAATGAAGATTTAAGGAAGATTTTAAAAGAAACTATATCCATTTTTCAAAACAAATGTTTTCAACTATCAAAACTTTATTAATATATTTTTTGCTGTTGTTACTAGTGTTATTAATACTGTGTTTACATTCTTGAATTTGTTTAATGAAAACCTGCTTGAATAAAAAATATTTGTATTCCCTTGAGGATTAGCTGGCTATAAGGCATTTTTTATGCATCAGACCTTCAAAACTATGATAGACAATACTCTACTCTTCTGCATTTTTAAGAACTGTATGTATGTCTGTGGGGACTGACTATGTTAAAGAATTGCTTTAAGAACTGTAAAAAAAATATTGAACACTTAATTTGGAATTATTTATTTATAAAAACATGCATGTTTGGACTAGCTTGAAACAGAACCTGAACTTCTGTCAAAAGTTAATTGACCTAAATAAATATCTGAGAAAAAGCAATGAATACAGGAAAGACCTGAAATTGGAGCACGTGTATTACCCTGCAGGAACATGAACTGAAGAAGTTGCTAAAAATGCACAAAGGACAGAAGCAGCCCATGTGCAAATTTGAGGGAGTCCTAGACAAAGAATATATGTTCTCTCTTTTCTGAAACAATGGAACCAGGAAGGTAAATTATCTTCAAATGAAACAAGAAGAGCTAAGCACAATTCTTATGTTTCACCTTCAGTTCTTTTGCTGTCTCAGCACTCCTGACTTTTTCAAGTAAACATCAAGAAAAACGAAGGAGCTGACTGACAGCGCTGTGAAATGTTACCTCCTGTTTTGCTGTAAATTCTGTAATATGAGTATCACCTTAACATCATCACAAAAGTAAAAACTTATTAAAATCTACTTATTACATTTATTTCCTTCATCTAATGACCTAAGAAATAATTGAAGACTGGAATTTTGTTTGAAACACCAGCAGAATTTTCTGCCAAACAGCAACATAACCCAGACTATAACTTTTAGTAGGTGTTACAGTAAATTCATTTTCATCATATAAGATTTTCTGACTTAAGGCAGTTACTCAGACAACTGATGGACAAAACTTAAATATTCCCTTTGACTTTACCTGTCTTATTTAGGATAATTTCATGTGAGTTTTATACAAAATGTCTGAGAGGGACTGATTGGCACTAAATGGTCTTCTCTTGTCTGGCAGCAAACTGTGCTGCTACACTACAAAACAGAAGCGAGGCCACAATTTGAGTGAAATGTTGACTTAGATGGAAAAGACTTCCCTGTCTCAGAGGTCACATCAGTCTCCAAATTGTGTCTTTTATTGTGTCAGGGAACTCAGTAGCAAATGCTTTGTCTCTAATGATAAAAAAACTGTTGATACACCTAACTGTTTTTTCTGCTTTTTCACTTAAAATTTTCCTCTAAACATGGAAAAGAAGTTAATTAACTAGTTAGTCACACTTCTGAGTGGCTTTTGACAAAAGTTGTGTTTAAGATCCTGTCTGACACTTTCTGTGTCTCCACATGGTTAGGTGACTTCTTGGTATGGTGATAGGTTAAGACTACACTTTGTGCTCTGCCAAGGCTGCTTTAACAGGATGTTGTCCATATGTACCATATGTGGGGGCTAACAGAAGGACTCAGGGCAGCCTGGCTTACTTTTTGCTTTATATGATTAACATTTTAAGCAGATTTAGTGCTGCTAGGTTGTGTGGGAAAAATCCCATTGCACTCTGACAAGTGTCTCATAGTTGTGCTGACATCCAGCACTAATTGGTTTTTGGCACTTTGGAGGACATTTGAATTCAACCATCCTGTAGATTTGTCTGGGAGAGTACTCTGGAACGAGATGCAAGCTATGTACAGATAGCCCCTAATTAGCCTCCCTGGAGGTACTTTCCCACAGGTACCAGCCAAGCATGATGTTGTCTGTGTAAGCAGGAAGCGTCAGGCTTATTTAAAGTGCTTTTTCTCAATTGAGAGAGTAGCTCAAAACTTACTTTTGCTTCACAGCTGGAATTTTACTAATGAATGCATTAAAACAAAACAAAACAAAAAAACAAAACAAAAAAAAAAAAAAAAAAAAAAAAAAAAAAAAACCAAAACACAGATTTGAGAGAAAAGTCTAGCTAAAATCTTCTTGGTGCTTTAAAGGCAGGACTTTTCAGGTTGAATACAGAACACCCAAACCTGCAAGGTGAGTAGTATTCTATGTTTTTACTCAATGCCACGGAAAGAGACTGAGAGTGCCAGTTAAAGGACTAGACAATGGTGTGTCTATGTGCATGTTGGAGGTGTTACTCATGATGAACACAAGAGGAATTTTACATTTAACTTTCCAATATAAGAGTACTACTTGTGAGGTTTATCTGCCTAAGTCTCGAGCCATAAAGAGCTTACAGGTACCACAGGGGGCTGTTCAGGACACCTACAGGAGGTTCTTCCTCTCATCTGCCTTTTAACCTGTCATATTATATGATGTTTGCAGGCATCCTAGGAAGACTATTATCCAAAGGTGTCTTTGGTGACCTGGTGTAAAAACTGATTTCTCAACTCTTCTCATCCTCTGTCAATGCCAAGACAAAGAGACTGCTAATTCAAGGTAATGAACAGTCAAACACATGATTTTGCAGCTACTAGAGATGTTATTCATAGAACAGGAAGAGGGTAAGAGCCCTGGTATTAAATCTGTGCCGTCTGGCTGATGTGCTGTATCAAGGGAGATATCAGGAGTAGGAAGTAAAGCTAAAAGTAAATGAGGGGGCTTATGTTCTCATGCCACCAGCCTGCCTACTGAAAAATAGAGTCAAGTCTTTGGTTGCTCAAGGTGGTGTGTGTCAGCTGTGCACCATGTATTTGGCTCGAGGACAAATTGGGGCACAGATGGGAGGAAAATCTTTGCGTGCAAAATGTTACGCTTGTACCTAAGCCAACTTGGACTGCTTTGTATTGGTGAAGGGACAGAGTGTTTATATGGTAGACAAGAACAGAGGCCAGAAACTTCAGCATTGTCCTGCTCACTGTCCAGATTTTCAGTGATGTAATGGCACAAATCTCCTCTTAGGAATTATCTCTTTTGCTGCCTGATCTTCTATTTCCATCCTATGAGTAGAATGAAACATATGCTGTGGGAATAGGAACAAGAAACAAGTCTGTTTTCTTCATTTTTGATGCTATTTCCGGTTCTCTTCAGGGGAATGCAGCTGCAGATGTAGGTATACTCAGTAAGGGGGGAGAAGAAATGGAAGTTTCCCATGTAGAAAGTAATGGAGAGGTCTTGTTTTCCCCAAACTCTGTAGATAATGAAGCAATAGTAGTGTGAGGAATCAAGAAAGAGCTTCTGTTTTGTTCTGTTTAGCTAGAAGATTGTGTAAGCAAAATCAGACTGCCACTACTACTCTCAAGAACTCACAAAGGCCAGAGGCTCAAGATGTTCAAACCATCAGGGAAATAAATAAGTACAAAGTAAAGTAGATGATAATTATTCAAGCTATTTTAGAAAAATTGACAACTTGACAAAAAAAAATTAAAAAACAAAAGTCTTTTTTAATAATTACTTTCCTCCTTTTAACTTCGGGAAGGCTGATGGAGAACCTTCAGCAGACTAGATAAACATACTAGGAAAACCAGCTGAACAAAATACTTTCATTCCATATGTGTGAATCTACTTAAACTCAGCCAAGAAAACACAAATCCTAATGAAAGCAAAGTATGGAAAATTATATTTCGGACTTTAATTGTGCTGCATCTGCAACAGCTATAATGTGACTACCACACGAAATAATTTACTTCCCTTCTCTGAGCTGAACTTCTTTTTCATTCTCAGTTTTGCCTTAAAGAATATGGATGTAATTTTCTTATTCTGAATGCAGATATTGCCACTGAAGTCCATCCAAATTCTCTCAATTCACTGGGCACTGGAGCAGCTGTTTACAAAGCAGTCTGTATCATCCAAAGACTTCATGAAACAAGAAGGAAAATTTGGTTTCTATTCACGACTGGAATAAAAGCATGGTTGCAAAATGTGAAAGAAAATGCTCTTTAATACAAACCATTTATTCTCAGAACAATATGAGTTTGTTCAGAGTTAAGTGTTTCAAAGGAAAACTAAGAAACCTGGTATAGTTACATGGTGGATAGTACATTTTGCCCTTCTTTCCTTTTCAAGGTTTGTGGAGGACAAAGTCTCCTCTTTCCAAGTGGGAAGGATGACTCAGAAGGAAGGGTGTCCACTTAGGTAGGATCTGACACATCTGGGCCACGTTCCTTACGGTGTTGCAGATTTATTGCAGGAGTTTAAGTATGGCGTTCAGACTCAGCTTGAAACTAATTTCAAAATGCAACCCCGAGGCACCACTAACATTCATAAAGTCATTGCAGAGTTTTAAACACTGGTAACTTTTGCCTGTGCATAGGTGATATTCTCAAGTGGTGATTGGCATGTTGAAAGGATAAGTTGATTACCAAAAGGAGCAGCTACAGAACAAAACTTTCTGGGATGGCTGTGTGTGGGGTTTTTTAAAATGTAATAAAAAAATGTTTAGAGTATCATTCTGGGATTAGATCATCACTGTGCCTTATTAAAAGTAAAAGAGTTGATGTATATCTCCCATAAATTGAGAGGTGAACACCAGGCTCTTGAATGTCTTGCAGTGTGTTGCTCACAGTCCATTTATGGAGCTGTTCTGTTTGGTTTTTATTTTTTTTTTCTCTTAATAATTAAAACATTAATTATGTCTAAGAATGAAGAAAGAAATTAAGAAGCTGACTTGCTAGGCCACTTGGCAGGCAAGAGAATTGAAATGAAAGTCTCATTTTATTCTGTGTTCCTTCCAGCTGGCTGTTCTATACATCTTCACAGAATAACAGGATTATTGAGCTTGGGAAGGACCTCTAGAGACGAGTAAGACAGAGGTTCTTTGAAGCTACAGATTTTACTCACAAGCTATACCTAAACTGCAGGAAATGTGGACCTCCCAGCTCCCATATTCTTTTGTCCACTCTACCTGCATTCTGATTCAATGTTAGGGTGAGATTGAGGGGTGTATTTTTTTCATGATTACTTCCCATCCTCTGCTGTCATCTACACAGTAAGAAGCCCTCAGAATAACACAGGCTGAAAGGACCCTGGGTCCTCATTTGTAAAGTGAGGAAAGTGCAACATTACCAAACAGCCACATTTAATGTGTTTTCCAAGGATTTAGCCCTCATGAATGCATCAGAGGAGCAATCCTTTCTGCTCAATCAATTTCTTTCATTTCACAGTAAGTAGTACATAACAAACTTAATTTAATCTTTGAGTCTCCCACATTTCATAACATGGAGCTTTTCTGTAAGTCTGTCTCTTATGTGTTCAGCTTGGTGTCACTGTAATCATCAGGAATTGTCTCCATCCTGTTGTTGAGGAGGATGTCCTGGGAGTCTGTAATATGCAGCACAGGCACAGCCCTTCCCAGAGCAACTAGAGTAGCCATGACTCTGCCTCTCCCAGCATCACTGGAACACAAACAGGACCAAGTTTCTTTCTTCCAAGGATAACCTCTTTTCTTCCAAATACAGACTGATGATAGCTTCATATATGATATATTGTAAATCTACACACCACTGGCCAGAATGAAGTCCCAGAAGGGAATTCATTTTGTGGGAAAACACTGAGAGAGCTGTGCTCTTTCTCAGGGGACAGGAAAACATTTCATGCTGAGCTAAAAGCTTGCATTTGTTATTTTTAGTCAAACTAATAAATGGTTTTTTTGTGGCAAAAATAAAAGCAAGGAGATGAGAAAAAGAAATACATGAACAAAAACCATGTCGTGTTGAGGGAACAAATAGGTAGAGCATACTAGGGGAGTAAAAACACAAACACTTTTCTATATTTTATGGGAATATTCTTTTTGTTGATTTTATTCCAGTACTGAGCAAACCTGAATAAGCCACTATTTGTTTATGAGAGAGGTCTAGCATTTCTAGTTCTGCTAGACAGCACATTTTCTGTGTGCAGTTACAAGATATGGTTTTAATTTAAAAAAATAGTGATGGGAGAAGGAATAAGAAAGGAAGGAAATATGACCACCACCAAAATTTGCTGCACTAATAGTGCAGTCAAAGGGCGGTTGCCAAGAGATTTAGCAAACCTTGGTGTCCAAAGAAATCCTAAGGAAATGTGGCAGAGGAACAGCCTGGGAAGGCTGTTGGGAGAACTTCTACCATAGCGTAACGTACATGGAGAAAGAGTGTTTGCTTGCTGAATGAGTACAATGAGGAAAAAGAAAAGGTGAATCTATGACTATAGGAGGGAAAGGAACTTTGTATTATGGTCTCTGAGAAAACAAATGTTTTGTTAGATATGCATGCCAGAAAAACCTGAAGGCTTGTCAAGTGAGGCAGTTCTAATGAGATCACCTGATCTATTTCACAAATCACATCCAAGAAATTGCTAAATTTTAGAGTCAGTCTCTGAAAAAAAAAAAATATGAAAGATTGATTGAGTCTAAATTCATTTATTTAAGTGGGCAATCTGCAGTGTGTGAGGACATTCCATGAATGGAGATGGTCTTCAACAGAACAATTGATTGCTCAAATAAATTTCTGGTCTTCAGGGTTAAACACTTACAAAGACACTTAAATCCTTTCTTTGATAAAAAAAAAATTAATACCCATAGTGAGTTATAAAAAGGAAGAATGATATAAAACTTCATAATTTTAATTTATAACAGTAGCACAACTATGGATTATTAATGTAAGTAAGATTTTTTTTGCCATTTCACAGAATAAAACATATGAAAATTAAAGATTTACAGGTCAGAAGAATATGAAATTGTTTGACAAAAAAATCTTAAAAACCAAATCATATTTCAGGAGGTTTCTTAAATGCCATTCTAGTCCAGAACTATTCAGAGTTTTCCGTATTACAATCTACATTGACTTCAGGGGATAATTATGGGAAGACTTTCCAAAGTTTTAAAGATTACTAATGCTTGGAAAGATAGAAATAAATCAAATAATTAGGATGATACTCAACAAAAATAAACATTACTTCTCCAAACAGGATATATGGCAATTACAAATGAAATTATTTCAACAATCAGATTCTTCCTGTTGCACTACTGGCTAGAATTACTTATGAACACAACAATTTCTTTGAGTAAGAAGTTGTGATTGCAAATGTATAACATATGATGATCTAGTGCTTGTAATCTTATTCCAGGCAAAACTCACACACTAGTTTAATCATGCAAATTAGGTTTGTGAAAGAACTGACTCTGCAGTCCAGATTATGAATATTCTTTTTATTACCAGGTGATAGAAAAGGAGTTAAAATTATAACAGGCAGGAACATTTCTTGTAAAATCCAACATACATTCACTCTAGAGAGTAAAATGTGGCAGGTCGAGGAAGCATATATGATGGTAAGAGCAGGGATTTCTTTGTGGATTTCATGAGGTGCACCATGTTATTTGTCTGATTTTCAAAGAACAGAACTGAACCATGCAAAACTGAGACAATTGCTTCTGATTTTAATTTGATCAGTAAACTATTGTAATTCATAATCACATCTTGCATCCCACCTGTCCCTCAAGCATTCATTTAATTAAATCTTGTCAAAAGTTGAGTGGAATTTCACCCTACTTCACTCTAAAAAAAGATCTAACCCCAGGTTGGAGATACCATAAACTATAGATAGCAAACTGTTGTGTAGGTAATTAATATTTGTCAAAGGAAAAGACTATAAAATATTTATTACTTGGATGTCACTTGTTTTCTTCCTCCAGCAGTTCAGAGCCCATGTAGTTAAGCACCAGCAGAATGATGGATACATGTGCCACTCTCAGCATTTATGCCCAGGCAGTGATTGATTAGGCATGAGAAAGGAAAAGAACAGATAAGTCTACACAGCAGACAAAGCCATTCAATTTAGTAAGGAAGCAAGGAGAGCAAGAAGAAATTCAGTGGGTCAAAGTGGCTTTTTAATTAAATTCACAAAACCAAAAGGTTGTCAGTCTATGTTTGAGATAAAGAGCAAAGTCCATACTTTTTCTAAAAAGTTCAGAACTAGAGGAAAGGCATCTTTATGCTGAGGCCGAAGGGGGGAATTGCTAAATGAATTGCTTCTTGAAGACAATCAGATATGAAAAATGAAGAAAAAAGGAAAGTTTATGTGCCTTTTTATTTTATATGATGAAATTATAAGAATTGTTTTTTGCATGCTACAAAGATATTCTTCAGTATATTCTTTCTTCTTTTTTTCCCTCCTATTCCCTTTAAATTCATCATGAACAATTGGAAAACTAGTAAATTTATGACATCAGATGAAATGCAGGTGTTTCCTTGAGGGAGAAATATTTATTAAACTACCACCTAGTTTTTAATATACTCCGGACTAGAAAAAATAACACTATTAAAAACTTTGTTTTCTATTTTTTTAACACTTTTATGAGTTGCAATTAATTCTAATACCTGGAATAGCAGCTGTGAGGAAAAAAAATTGTGTCTGTTAGAGACTCAAACTGTCTGCGGTGTTTAGGAAAGGCCTGAGATAGCTCCCCAGCCAGTTCTTTGGTTAACCACAGAAACCTTTCTAACTGAGCCAGGAATTACTAAACTTGACACTAAAGATATATAAAATGTATGGTAAAATAGTATAATCCTTTTACCACCCAGAAGTTGCATTTAAAATAATTAATAGTTTACTTTGGAAGGGTCCTCTAGAGGCCATCTGATCCAAACTACACTCTAAACAGGACTAGCTTTGAAGGTTAATCCAAATTTAAATTCAGATTAGGTTGCTTGGAACCTCGGCTGTAAAGTTGTTAATTTCATCTCTGGTTTACTTATTCCAAAAAGCACAACACCCATCATTAATGCCCTGAAAAAAGGTTAATACGATTTAAAGTCTCTTAAGCGCTATTTCTAACTCTGTCCTCCAGATACAGCAAGATTATGGAAGATCACAAGGGCACAAATCTGTTGCTGAAATAACCACCAAAAGTCTGCTTGAGGTAATTCACAATCATTGAGGATTTAAGTGGGAATTGTGCCCATCCTGGTGGAGGACACATCACAGCAAAACCATGTAGCCTAGCTGCTCTAAGGGGGATTGTGAACTGCGTATCTCCATCCTCTCCTCTAAAATTCTGTGTTTTAGTGCCAAAACTAAACAAGCTGAACCCCTTGTCATTTCCTGTAGCCCAGCTGTAGTCACCCTTCAGCATGCTCCAGACCATGCAGGGAGAGGCAATTCCCATGCTTGCAGCACTCCATGTGTTTGTCCCCCAGAGGTGCTAAGATGGGATGGCCAGTCTTTACTCTAAAAGTAACTTCTTTTCCAGTATTTATCAAAGATTGAATTTAGGCAAAGAGCACTGACTACTTCCTTGGTCTTCTGTGCTTATCCATGGAGTAGAATTTGAGCCTCAACCATTTTGGCAACAGTTAGCTCTCTTTAGATATATCTAATTGCATTGCTCAAAAATCCTTCTGTAGTATTTATTTCCTGTGTCTTTTAAATGGCTTCTACCTCCCTAGTAATTGAAATTACTCCTCTCGCTTGAAACTACTGGGCCAATATTTAGCTTTCTTTATAATTTTCAAGCAACAGTACAAGAAATTTGTTATCCTTAAAAGGGTCCAAAAACCTGTGTGCATGTATTTCTGTACGCTACAATGCAAACAAGCTATCTTCTTTCACCGGGTATTCATAAAGCAGGAGCTAAGCAGCGTTGTCTCAGCTAACTTAAGGAGATCCAGCAAACCTTTGCATTAGCTCTAAGACAGCTGGTTTGTTCTTTCTTCACTGTCCTTTTCTAAGTACTGCTTGTATTTTTTAATTCCGAATGCTATTGATTTTTATCTGATATCTAAGAGGGTACAAAGCCCAGTACCTCTCAGATTGTATCTTCAGCTCTTAGCTGGTTATGTTGTGTGAGTTGTATTGATTTGAAGGAAAAGAAGATAACAGCAGCACTTGTTTTTAGATCAAGAGTAGTATGTATCTTGAAATTCTATTCCCTTTCATGGAAAGAAAATATGTGATCTGAAAATTTATTTATTTATTTATTTTCCATGGCAGTCTTGGTGAAAGCAGAGTCAAGATGTGTTCTGTTAGATGATGAACAGCAACAGTTCATGCTCCAGTCATCTCCAATAATCTATGCTTATGCAACAGTACAAGTGCTTATGGTTACACAGATAGAGTACCCTCTTAATGGACAAAGCCTACTATGCTCTTAATAAATACAGTAGTTTATTACATGCAAACTTTCATATTATTTCAGAGAAGTATTAGTGTGCTGAAAATGGATGAAATAATAATTAGAGGGAAATAAATGATGTTGAGACTATTGTTAAAGTGGAATAGCTATTTTTGTACTTTGTTCAAGCCTTATCACACCTTAACACTACTGAATAAAAATATACAAACTGCTGATCTCAGATGGTACAAAGTACTTCATAGTGGCGGTGCTGCCTTCTTGCAGGGAATTCTGGAGGAAAAGTGTGAATGAGTGACACAGCTGTAGTTTGCATTGATATCCAAAGCAGAGTGGTACAGGACCACCGGAAAGTATGGAAAAGTCATTTACAACTTCTGAGTACAGATGTACTATGTAGAAATGAAAAAGCCTGTAATAGAAAACAGTTTTCAAAGTGCTGATGCAAACAAGATAAGAGCTTAAAGTAACAGTCTAAACCATATTACTGGCGCCTGTTTTGCAAGAAATATCCTGCCTAACATTGTAAACAAGGCTGCTTTCTGCCACTGGATTTAACCAGAACCGTCTTATAGGCAACATCAACTTCTGAGCTGGAAGTTCAACCTGCTGCTGGAATGTGACCTCAGCCAGTGCTTGTACAATTGACCACTTACAGCTCTGGGCCCCGTCACAAAGTGTTGGGTGCTTCCAACCTACTGTCACCTCATGCCTGAGCCCAGCACTCCCTTTAGCCCAGGCTGGAGTCAGGGCTGGGTGTCCCAAACAGCCTGGGAAGGACTCTCCTGAGGACGGAGCAGAAGAGCAGTGCCATGTAAGCCCCAGCTCTCTGCACGACAACCACAACATTTTTTAGAAGAGGAGAAGCTGAGGCAACTCAGGAAACATTGTAATAGTTTGGAGGATTTTTACATTCTCTGTAGTATTAAGTGTTCATGAAAAGAAAAGATATTAGTGTTCACACAGCTGGGAATATTCCAGCTGTTCAGACAGAATCTCTAAACACATTTGGCTCTGAAGATTTAAATTCCTTTAGCAGTCCTTTTGAATGTATTAATTAATTATCACACAAATACTTATTAAAAAATAAATTAACTAAGTGAAATTATTTGTAAATATATTTTCACACTTTCCTTGGCTACATCATATCCATATTGATATCCATAATTTTCATCTGCAATGCCAGTTGTGTTGGCTGTTTCTGTGTCAAATAATTTTTCACTTTCTATCACATCAACTACATGAGCATTCTTGAAATTGCTGTCCCATTTATTCCTTGATGGGCTATAATAGTCCTAATCAATATTGTATTGGAGTCCATTTGGCCCACAGTGCTGTCGTTTTTGCAGCAAATGGGAGTCATTTGCTGTGTTGCTGTCTCATACAAAAATAAAAGAGATTTATACTTTTTTATTCTTGCAGTTAACTCTGCTAGTTCTTTGTGCAGAAAGAAAATAAGAAAAAGTGGGTTTTGATGTTTTTTTTCTTTTGTTCTTTTCCCTACTAGAAATCAGCAATATGTTTTCTGTAAAAATGTTGGATGAGAAGGGAAAAGCTGAAGAACCTCCTATCTGCTGGACACTTTCAAAAAATATGTCACTCCCATAAGTTAAGGGTTAGTGCTCATAGCTTTGAGAGAGTCTTTTCTGCTGTGTTCATTTTATGCCCTTGGAATATCATGCTGGGCTTGACATAAATTTGCCTGGATCTCAGCTTTAATATTAATTGTTTGTTATAAACACACCAACTGGAAGACAGGAAAGTATTTGGTATACTTTTTAAAAATGTTTCCATTTCTTATCTTATTTGATACCAAGTACAATCAACAAAACATTTTGCTTTTTAAAAATAAAAAATGATAAATGCCAGAATAAACTTCTTTCCCAGAAGCATTCCATATTCTCCTGAACATTCATGGCATATCTCTGGACTGAATGTCAGATGGAGAACAGGACATTCGGAAATCTAGGTTTTGCAGAATTTTTCTGAACAACTGTATTAAAAGATAAAAACAGAAAGGAGGGAATCTTAAACTAGAGCTCCAGCTCTAGCTTCTCTTTTCTGTTTCTCTTTCTGCACTACCCTGAAATATTCCTTCAGGTTGAGTGTTCTCAAGGGTGTAGAGTCTCAGCTTCTGCAAAATCACAGAGAACTGTCCATTTTGAGCTTGTTGATTTTGCAATTACAAGGGAATATTGTCTGGTAGAAAGCATGTCTGTCTTCTCTTCTGCTTCTAGCAGAATTTTCTGTGTGGGCCTATGGCGCCTATTAATCTTTTCAAGGTTTTTTTTTTGCACTAGGGACTTTTCCACTACCTACACCCTTCTTCCTCTGCAGAAAGCCTTCATTAAATGTCTTTCAGCTCAGTTCGTCACCTTTACAAACTTGTGTATACACACAAGCAGATTAACTCTGGCCCATTTTCCCCAGAGCACTGGAAACATAAAAGGTTTTTGCACTACAACCCTGTATTCTGCCTCCTTTCAGACACAAATGATATCATACTATTAACTTTCTAACATCAACTAGCTACTCTCAGAGTTCTCAGTCACTACAATGCCCTCAGTATTGCATTATCTTTGCTTTCCATTTAAGTTCTTCTGGTTTGGACAGATCTGTATTCCATCCAAAAATTATTTCCTTTCTTTTTTTCTTTTCTAGGCCTTTCCCTGCTTTGGTATGGCATATAATCTTTATCAAAATTAATCTCCACAGAAAACAAAGACATTTGAAAGACAGTTTTAAATATTGTAAAATCTGTAGCCAAAGCACATGATAAACTAAGTCTTTATGGAGTTGAATACCAAAAATTAGTTGTTAATTTTCTGCCTCTCCCTCCTTAGTTTCTAGACATTTTTAGTGATCACATAACAGGGTCTCAAAAGACACATTCCATGTTCTTTGTTATGTACCTTTTAACCTCATACACCTCTTTGATTTTTCTCATCTCCACTCTGCAAAACAAATTATGTTAAAAGCAAAGCTTTGTTTCTGCCTGTTTTTACAAATTTCTGGTGACTTCAGTATGCAGGACTGCAGGCGTTCTCTCATTTGGTTAGTTTTCATTGATTGTTTTGGAGTTTTTGCTTACCAGTAGGAATGCAGGACTTCAGGGTACAGCCAGAAGGCAAAGTTACTCGTCATGTCCATAGAAAAGACTCTTCCATCAGCTGATATGGATGATCTTTTGGCTAAGGTGGTTATTGAAATCTGCTCGTATTAGAATTTGGAACTGTGCTCTTTTCCTTTATTTAATTTTTTTTTTAATTTTCAACAAAATTTTTGTTTGTCTTGGGCTTGTTTGTTGTTTGTTTGTTTTTTTTGCTAGCAATAATATTATACCCCATTAAGAAGACACAAACTGTGTTAAGTCAACTTGTCTGGCATAAAGATGAAATTGTTAGGGGAAAATTCTTGGAGAAGAAGACCTACTGAGGGAGGCAGCATAATCACAGCACACCATAGGCGCTTGCAGTTCATACCAAGAGAGAACATACTAAAAGCAATAGGGAGCTTGCATATATGCTTCTACCTTAGTGGCATTTTTTTCAACTTTAATTACACACTTCAAGTAATGGATTTTATTCCACAGTTTCTCCTTCTCTTTACCCTCAAACTCACATTTCAGGTCTGTGCTCTGCAACCCAGTAAGCAGGTAGAACACCCTAAAAATTATCTGTTTTCATCTTTAAAGAAGCTTCTAGTTTACCATAACCATACACCACGCATTCATGAGCTGCATAAACACATATTCTGATCTGGAATCTTCACTATCAGCAGAAAATAGCCTTGAAAACTTGTACAGAGACTTCAGGACAGATAAGATCTGATTCTGTCAACAATGTCCTTTTGCTCATAGCAATTTTGGCCTAAAAACATTCCATTGGAAGTCTTGTGTGTGTTGTGATATCTGCATCTTTCATCTGTTTCATATTTTCAAAGGTTCCTGCTTCACACTGACACAAGGAGCCATTTTCACAAACCTTTTGAAACCAGACTTGACATGAAAGTCAAGGAGAACTAGGAAATCCAGGTCTTGGCACATTCTTTATAGTTTTAAGACCAGAAGGAGCTTGGCCATTACAATCTCATTTCAGAACGATTCATTATTTTTCTTCCTGCTTCTGCAAATAGCTAATGTCAATCAGTCAAATGCACACCTAAATGTGCAGCTAAGCCATGAAAAATATATCTGTCAAAAAAGAGGCTAAATATTATTATTCTGTCTGTTTCTCTTTGAATACAAGTGTTTATGCAGAAGTCTTTCTCCAAACATTGTCCAAACTGTAGCTTTTATCTTTCTTCTCTTTTTGGACAGACAATGCTAGTTTTTCCATTGAATAGAAAAAGGGTAAGCCAAGACTGTACTGAACGGTCCTAAGAGTTGGGTGTCAGTTTGAAAGAATTCTTGGGAAAATATTTAGGTTTTTTGAGGTGCAGTTTATAGGCCGTAAAGGTTATTGTTTCTGACTAAATAGGGACTAAAAGAGGGAAAGGGAGGTTTAGTGAAGGAAAGAATGTGAAAAGGTACATATTAAGACCATTAGAGGAGAAGCCATAGTAATGTCAGATAACAGTTGGTAATTTTCAGAAATGCTTTGAGACAGATTCCAAGAAGACCTTCAACTAATTTATTTTGAGACGAACCCAAAGCAAAATCCCTAGATATTTTGTACCCAGTCTTTTCCTGAGAGGAAGATTTTCATAGTACAAATTTTCAAGAAAGGTTTTCAATCATTTACCCATGTCTTATACTTGCAGGCTATCTTTGTGCCCAAACATTGTCTGTACAATCCTCAGACGAACATGAAAACACCACTCAGAAATAAATTGCAGAAAATTGTTTTTCCATTAACTGATAATGTTGAACTGACAATTTTGATGGCTAAAGGATAGAACTAGGAAAGAAAACAAGTGCTTCATACTATTGCAAAGAGCAAGTGAAAAGAAAGTGTCACTCTTCGTTTGTTGAAAATCACCCATTTCAAACCAGACTGGATTTGCAAACACCAAGGATGTCAGTAGCTGAAGATTGAACACTTCTATGCTTTACCATCAGATCATTTTTTATTGATGGTTTCAGATAGGAGAAAATAGAATGACATCAAGGACTAATATAAGATAAAAATCTTTTTTTAAGCTGCTCAGTGGTTTTAAGTCTTTAAAATAATCCTGCTAGAAGTGAGTTAGTGTGCAGAAAGCTGGCCAACAGTTGAATTAATTCTAAAATTCTGCCAGTGTGACACAGAAAGCATGTGACTTTGTTATAGCTTCCCAGTGATGATTATCTGCCCCTCTCTAGGTCAGAGAGCCTCTTCATTATTTAAAATACTCTCAGCATTTTAACCTTTGGTGATAAAGTATCCCTCACATGTACCTGGCACTATTTTTTCTAAGTTTAAATGAAAATATGACAGTTGTATTAAATGACTAATGGCATTTTATTTTGTCATTACCATACATCACAAGATTTTATTTCATAGCATTCTATTTCATCAATTAAAGAAAACATTTGAAATTAATCACAGGCAGATACTAAAGTTTGCATATTTGTATCCAACCTGAGGGAGATCAATTTCAAATGGAAAATATTAAGAGTATGAAGAAACATTGATATGCTTTTCATAATTTAATTTTGTCATATATTTCAGTGCTGTTTTGGAGCACACTGTGTACAAGCAAAAACAATGAGCAGATCACTGTTTGAATCTTATGGTTTGACATTAATACAATGAAAAATGATTGTTTCCTTCACTTTGAATTACAGTTCTCTCAAAATTAGTAATTTTGTCCTGTTTTTTCAGGTTTTGCAAATAGTACCTCTCTTTGTTAACTGTATTAACCTAAAGTTTTGACTTAGGTCCCATTAATAACTAACTACTGACAAAGCTCAATCAGAAAATGTCGAACATAATGCAGCATTATTACCTATGAAAAAACTATCACCACTTTCTATGATACTCTTCTTTGGAATTTATCAATACTATTGTTGTCCATCAGACACAGAAAAAAATATTCCTGGTCTCATTTATATTCTATATGCACTGGAGTTTGGCATCAAAAAGGAAAACTTCTCAAAGAATATTTATATCAAAGGTAGCTTTCTAACCCAACTATTCCTGTAGATAAATTCCACTCATTTCTCCTTTTGTCTTGACAGACTAGAAATGCTGAGAAATTACATTACTTTCCTTCAAACTATTAAAATGCAATTTTCCAGGTATCACATTTTATAATACCCAATGCAATCTGTATTATATCATTGTCAGGAAAGCAGGCATTTAAAGCACAGACCTTCAAGCAACCAAGTCCAATGGGCCAAAGGGGAAAGACGATTAAGCAGAAAGGGAACATAATTTGATATCTGAAATACTGACTGTTCATAAAAAGCTGGATAACTCTTGTCACATTCACCGTGTTCCACCTCACTCCCAGCTGCCTGAGTTTTATGCTATAAAAAAAAAAAATGAGAAAACCAATATTTTCAGATGATGAATATTTCTGAAGTATTTGAAATGAGTCAGACAGAAAATGAAACATAAGGTGAAAAATATACTGGAAATTTTATGTGATAAGAGAGCATTATTTTTCATGGGGAAGAATTATAATCTTTAGGGAAGGAAGAAAGATTGCTAATGAAAGTCCTGGTTTTGAGGGGGTCTACACAAATAATTAATATCTGTTGATCATGTATTCACAAAAGCATTGATGTTGGAAGGGACTTCTAGAGGTCAGCTGGTCCAGCCCCCTATTCAAGTAGGACTACCCAGAGATGGTTGCCCAAGACCATGTTGATTCAGATGGCTTTTTAGTATCTCCAAGGAAGGAGGTACTATGTGCTCCATTTCCTCTGGTCCTGTCACTGGGCACCACTGAAAATAACCTGGCTTCTTCTTGCCAACCTTCCTTCATGTGTTTATATACATGTATTTATATACATTTATAAGAATCCACCTTTGATGTCAGATAGCACTCACCATATCACTTGTCCTATTTTCCAATGGAGCAGACAACAATGATATTTAAGAATAATCATTTAATATGGTAAATAAAAGAGTTTTCAGGTAAGGATCCATGAAAAATACAGAAGCAAAAGATTTGGAGTAGCTACTGAAGAAACTTCAATGCAAACACAAAAGCAAAATGTAGAAATGTTGGGGGCAAAATATAGATATTTGGAAAGAATGGTAATTATCAGTGATTCAAAGTAAATAGTTAGCAGCACCCAAATACAATCAGAAAATGGCAGGAACAGAGAATAATTGTTAAAAACAAAGTAGGAGCTAATTTCTGGTGTCTAATATTGTCAATAATTTGCTTAAAAAAGTATTTGAAATTAAATTGCAGTTGCTTAATTGCAATGATATAAAGAGATTATTTTTGGTAAGAAAGCAAAGCAGATGGAAAACTAGAGTAGTAATAGTAAACTGATGAATCCAGGTTATAGTAAACTTGATCAGGTAAAGTGGCATAGCAGGGAGAGAGATGACTATGCAAGTTCAGCAAACGGGATGAGTAAGGTAGTTATGTGAATAAATGTGGATCGAAAGTAATCAAAGATGTGGTTTTAGAAATATTTTTTTTCTGTGCTGCCTAGCATTTTTCTAGTGGAAATGTTGATCTAAATAAATTTAAGCCTATACATATTTAATATTAATTTGTTGTAGGACTACAGATCTACAGATTAGATTGAAAATTACTATTCTGAGGAAGGACTGGAAAGCAAAAATCACTGTTCTAACTTCCTTAGTTTTAGTTGCAAATGAAAATATGTGCAATGCATGAGAACAACCATTACAGTGACAACAGTGTTGACAAAAAAAAAAAGTAAAAGCAGTTTCTAGTGCTGAAGAAATAAATGTGCAATAAATTAATGCAAGAGACAAAAAAAAAAAAAAAATGCAAAGAAAGATGGAGATCAAACCAAGCCTAATGCCTAAATTGTCAGCTGTGAGAATTCCTTGATTTTCACTATGGACTGGGTGTAAGTATGAGGATTCAGAAAAAGAAAACTGTTTGAAGAAATGGAGTAATTCTAGCTGGTGGATTCTCAAACTTTAAGAGTAAGTTAAAAACTTTTAACTTACTTTAAGCTTCTTATTTCCTTCTTTAAACTTCCTGTGTCACAATCTTTCATAAAATACTAAAGGTTTTCTTTTTAATATTTAGCTTAAGGATCAGTCCCTGAAATTGATGAAGAAGAAAGAGAATGGTAATATAAAACCACTGAGAAAATGTTACTTGGATGGGTGATATTTTCCACCTAATAAATTTAAACCTAGGTATCTGGTGTTGGGTTACTTGGGGAAAGAAATGATTGACTAACTAACCCTTGTTAATACCATTGCAATAGTCTCTAAACAAGATCTTGTTTGAATTTCTCCCTGATATTGTTGCATTTAGAGTTAGGGTGTAATATGTTTCAGCTCTCCTATTCACTTTAATGTTGTATAAACATAAATGTGGATTTGTCCAAGTGGTTGAATAAAACAGCTGTAAAGAGTCTCAAAGTTTTTATTACAAAAAATTCAATATTCACTTTCTAAAGAGAAGCAGATAACAAAAGCACTACATATCTTCTTGTTTAAACTTTCTTTTTGAATTTTGGAATCATTTTCTGAACAGTGTAAAACTTGCTCTTAAAAGAACAGGATTATTCTGCACCTTTTTTGAAGTTTTAAGTGTAGACTGAATGCTGCAGAGATAGACGGTTCGAATTCTTGCAGTTCCTGGAGTTTATGTTCTGAAAGACACAATATTTGGAACTTTGCTGTTGATTTCATCTATTGTAAAGAAATAAAAATAGTTATCTACCTATATATCAAAGTGGTATAAACTGAAAAAAGTGTTCCTAAAATTCTGAAGTGAGCTGTGGTCATCAGCTTTGTCACTGACAAGAGCAACGCATCTCACCCATGCAGGACTTTCCACACTTCACACAGGGAGAGACTGGGCACTGAATAAAGTAAAACAGACTTTTACAGCCTTTACAAACTTATATCAGGGAAAAAAGATGTTTTTATTTGTTCTTTCTTCTACATAAGTTCAGAATAGTTTTTATGTATCTAATTAAGTAACATGAGAAGAAAAATATTCCACTGTACTCATTCTTCCCTATGGGAGAGACATTGAAAAAAACAAACATCTGGCACATGTTAAGTACATTCCTTCAGACTTTATTTAGGAAGTGCTTTGATGAGATGGATATGACATAAAAACTTATGGAATAGAATATGTTTGATAGAAGGATTAGTGTGTAGAAACCACAATTTATGCTTAAAATGTTTTTAAAATTTCTTATAAGCTAGAAGACACGTTGCTATTAAAACATAATAATTTCAAACACATGAGGAGTTGAAGAGACAAAAATATGAAACAAATCTTGAGAGAAAACGTTTTATCATTCATTCTTAGCATATTCAAAGTTTCTGTGACAGCCACTTAGCCTTCCTTCACACAAAGTTCTTTGTTTCCTGTCAAGACAATCAAAATATAGATAATGTAATTAAAAGAAAGTCTTTTAGAACATTGGTTTAAAAGCATACAGTATATTTCTGTCAATTTAGAAGGATCTTCCAGGATACTGTCTTGAGTGGGCCTAAAAAGGGGTGGCATGCCCAGAGGACAGTTTTGATATTTGGGATACAGAGTTTGGCTAAACATTGCTTGGGAAAGCCCCTTGGAGTCTTAGAAACTTGTGTACAATAGAACAATCAGTGTAGGCTGGACTAACTCCAGGGCTGTTAGAAGCTGCAATTATTTGTAATTATGTATTCCTGTAGAGCCAAATGCCCTGTAAAATGGGTATGTGTTACAGACATTACGACCTTGCTCCTTTAGAATCCTGCAGCAGCTTAATACAAATATCTAAAGGCAAACCAGATACCCAAGAAAAACAATCTTTAAGGAACAAGTTTCTGTAAGATAAACCAAACAAATTTAACCAATATTTAATTGCCCTTCTTTGGTCATTGTGATTTTAAACACCCCTTATAACACTTCAAAATGTGCACCATTTAAGAAAGACAACGCTAGCAAGCAGATTTAAATAGTAATTTTGTGCAAGTATCATCATGCTGCCATGAATCTTTTTTAATCATCTGGTCCAATTTTCTGTGTGTAGCTCCCATGAATATGAGAAAGTTTTGGAAGAATTAGGATTTTTGCTTGATATTTCTAATCTGCATGTGGCTCAGCTTCTCAAGGAAGAAAAAAGCAAACAAACAACAACCTAACTCCCCTTTGAAAAAAATAAACAAAAAACAAACCAAAACCAAAAAACCCCTACATGATAAAAATAAACTTCAAAAGGGAATGGGCATTGTGAGCTGGGCCAAATTTAGGTCTCATATTTTTGTGTCTGCATCTTGGTGAGTGCACCAACACAACCAGTGTGCTCAGATAAAAAGAGTAGTCATTGGACAATACTAAAGGTAGGATCTTTGGTCTCTTCCACTCTTAGGAGGGAGCCTCTCTTTCTCATCTCTAAATGTAAGGCACATCAGGGGCAGTGCCCTTTGATGCAGTCATCCTGTGAAGGAGAAGAGAGTAAAATACTTTTTATCTTTTTGTTGCTGGGAAGCAACCTAACGCTGAATAAAATAGCTGGTTATATAGTAATAAATAACTTACGAATAAATGAATAATGTCTATTTAAAAGTTAGTAAATTTATACTGTATGATCAATATATCAATAGTAACTACCTTAAGAAGTCTTTGTTTTGTTGGGAACAAACCTGAATCTCAAAGGTATTGAAAAATCTAGGATGGAATTTGTTTCAGTTTGGTTGAGGTGAATCAATACAGTTTTAAGGAGAAAAAGGCAGACCAAAAGTCAGCAGACAAATGGCTGAACTATAATATAATTTACCTGAGGATAGTCTTGCGAGGGATGGTAAAATCCCACCCCCTTGGTAAGAACTGTGCACACTTTAGGCCATATTGTTGCTTTGGTGGCAACCCTGAGTACAACTGAAAATGTTCAGGGCTCATTTTCTCAAAGTAGAAACATGGATACGATAACCACACACATTTGCCTTTCTACTGGCTATAACAATGGGCATAGAAGGTAAGAATATTTGTGATTTATTTGACAAGCCAATTGCTATCTTTCTAGAGTTCTCTGCTTAATCTATCCTTGTGGTTGTAAAACTAAGATTTCTAACAAAATTGGGGTTGCTACCATACCACAGCACAGTAAAAAAAAGCAGGATTTATATGTAAGAAGACAAAAAATAATATTAACTGCAGTATCACTAATATATTTCCTACGGGAATAATAAACAGATTTTAAAGGATAAATAAGTGAAGCCATCGAGTTAAAGCAAAAATGGAAATAGACTTTTTGCCAAAGCTACAATATACCACATAACCAAACAGCTTCTTATCTTAGTAAAATTGATTTTCTAGACTAAGAAGAACAAATTTAAATCTAATGACAAAACTGGAACTAAACAAGTAGATAAACTGCCATTATTAAATTATACACAAAAACTGGTTAATGTTTTCTTTTGCCAAGTTTCCTAACAAAGTTAAGGACTGATATATTTATTTAGGACTTTAAACTTCTCCTTGTTTTTCCTGTGGTGGTCCTCAAATATTACTAACATGGCTATTTCAATTAGCAAACCTCATTGACTAATAAGAATGTGAACATCAAGCATTTCAGAAGCTCCTTTATCACTTAGAAAAAAAATTGGGCAACTTAAATCAGGAAACCTAATGTTGTATCCTAAATATTCTATGAACTTTAAACACCCTAAATAATTCAGAAACCTGATGATCAAGTGATAGCATTAGATAATAAAGTGAAAATGTCATTTTGTAGTAGATCCCTCAGTTTATCAAAAGATTTGAATAAATGTTTTTTCTACAAGTAATGGTAAATTTCCATAAGTCCTTGTAGTCTCATTAGTGAGTTACTAAGCTGCACGGATGAAATTTTACAGTTAACATGGATTCTACAGCCCACGTACTACCTCAGTATTTTTTGAGGAATCTGGAGAGAGAGAACAGGGAAAACTGGTTTTAGGTTTCTCTTGGAAATTTTTACTCACTTAATTTCTAAATTCACTCAAAATTATAGAGATCCATCAGCTACAGTTATTTCTAGGATGCTAGACCCTTTCACACTTCCTCAGTCTTAGATGAAAATATAAAGTGATCAGTAAGGTGATTAAATGAACAAGCAAGCCGACAATATGTATTGGGAACAAATCACCTCTCTAGGTACATAAAACTCCAGCAAACAGAAGTTTGTTATCTCAATGAAGCTGTTAAGCCACTCTTTATTAATTGCTTTTTTCCTTCATCAAATAATAATGTGTTAAAGAAAAATGTTACTGAACTATCTTGGAAGTAATTAAAAGGTATCAATAGCCATGCATTGTATTACTGATAAAAATCAGGCTTATCATTGCAGTGATGCTGTAAAGAGGGAATATTAAAATACCTATTTTGCAAGATTACAGAACTGTGGCATTATTTATGAGGAAGATGCAACATGTATTTACAGAGCAAACAAATCATAGGCAGTCACAAAATGAACCTCTTCCTCACTTTGAGTTGTAGATTATGTCACATTCAAGTGCTTATTAAGTATCTGAGCCCCAGTCTGCGTGCCCACTAAACAAACATACAGGCTGAAATGAATTGCTTTAGGCAGAAGAAATATCCCCATTGAAAATCATCAGGCACTTGTTGTGTGTAGACATACAACACACTCTCCTGCTCCCTGTCAGTGACTCTGTCAGGCATCCCCCAGAGGCAGACAGAACGCTCGCTGCTGTCACAGTGCATAAAACAAGTCTGAGCATGCATGTTTCCTATCTTGTACTGTTTCTTCTAGATCACTCCACTATTAATACTTCCTTGGAGGTCTGCAGGTCTGGATCTTTGACAGGGTTGGGGTGCTCCAGATTTGGTGCACAATACTTGGATTCTCATGTGTCTCGTTGTGAGACTGCTTTAGCACTACAATAGGACTTCCAGGCTACCCCAGCTGTCACTGTGCATTAGATTTCTAATTGGTGTTTCTGATGGATGTCCTCCCAGACACAGTCCATGAACTCTTGCTGCAGGACCACAATCAGTAACAAGCCCTGTAGATTTACAGAGAAGACACAGCTGAGACTACTGTTGTGAGTCACTCACTACACATCTACCAACCTTATCATTGTATGGACAAAAATAAACAGCTCAGATTCTGTGTTATTATACTGTTAATGAATTTAATATTAATTACACTTTTTAGGTTAACAGGTCATCCATCCCCAGCATGCTCCTTGGGGAAATGAAGTTAAAAACAACATTCAAACCTTCTACAAATTTTAGCTTACTGTTGCAAAATAAATCACTGTGACAAAGTAATAAAAACTCTGTCTTTTGGAGTAAAAAATTTCAACAGAGAAAAGTTTGGTTGGTTGGTTGGTTGGGTTTTTTTCTCTCTATGCTCTTCAGTACTGTCTTAGTTTGGAAGACAGGTGTTTGCTAAGGACAAACAGGATACTCTCCTGGAATGGAGAATGCAAAGAAAACTCCTCTCTTTGAATTGTTATAATTTTGGAATTAAGGGGCTCTCAGGCAAAGATGTGAGGATATGGATAACAGTTCTTTACTTGTGTTTAGCAAGGCAAACAGAACAACAATAACTATGAGATGAACAACAGACAGAACCAGGGAAACAGTCCCAGTTTTCTCTGCTGCTGGCCCCCTTTCCCCGTTGGTGCAGTTCCCGACACAGGCAGCTGTGGTGCAGAGTCCCGGGATGCTGGAGATGGATCAGGAGCTCCCCGGCGGTGGCTGGAGCTGCAGCACGAGTCCCAGCAGGACAGGGGGTGCGGGCTGAGGTGTGGAGAACACTCGGAGCAGGAGCGAAGGAACAGCGAGGGGGGCAGGAACTGCAGCGGCTCCTGGGAGGCAGACAGGGGCAGGGTCAGGATTGCCGGGCACACACAGAGAGACCGTGGCAGGAAAACCCCGAACTCTGCTCCAGTGGTGCCGGTAAAAAATCTCCCAAAGTCTGGAAACAGCCTGCTGTTCTCTTCTCCAGCCAAGGAGCCTGCAGAGAGAAGTGAAATCCAGGTGTTCACCCTCTCCCTCCACCTCAGCCACTTTTGTCTTTCTTAAGTATTCATAAGTGCTCATTGACTAGTTCCTTAGCAACATATGGAAAAAAATTCTACAAGAAGACCCAACCCCCAACAAGTATATAGGCTTTATTTATTTGAACTACACCTAATCACACATGTAAATTATATTCTGGTCATTTTATCCTGACCTTTATTCTTCTAGGAGCATCCTTCCTATCTTCCATTTAGTTCCAGTAAATGAGTAGTGTTCTGTGTATTATAGAAGGATTAAATCCATGCAGCAAGAAAACATAAATTGTCATAGCACAGCAAGATGTAGAGTCTAATACAAACCTGTATCAAAACGTGAAAGCTCTCACAAATAATTTTAGATCATAAGCCTTGGCTCATTAATTGTTTATTCAGGCTAGGAGGCCATTCTTCAATTGTCAGATTGACAGATAAATAAACACAATAATAATAATAAACAGATAAATAAACATATGATAAATTTTCAGTGAAGAAAGAATTGAAACTTTCTGATCTTGTTTGAATTTTCAATCATATTTTTCATTGTTTGGTGGTGACAGAATTGTTGTTGATTGTAATAACCCTAACTAGTTTTGTGAAAAAAATGCAATGTCTCTCAAAAAGAACTTTCATCCTATATAGCCATCTTAACTACTAGATTGATCTTCAAATACTAGATGTTAAATAAATTTTCCCAAACAGGTTTAAATCATCAGTAGTTTAAAATCATCTGATGGGCAGATTCTTTTCTTTTCTCCTTCTTCCAAGTAACTTCCTTCCTCCACAAACCTCCCCATAAGAATCATAGGGATTGTAGCCCTGAAAAAAAAAATACTGTTGGCTTTTGAAACAAAGACGTTTCTGGTGAGAATAAGAGTGCAAGGTAACAAAGAGAAGAATTAACATAATAGACAAATGGATGGATATGATCTCTTCCCAATGGAAAAGAGTCAACAGTATATCTGTAAAGCAAAGTCCTCCTTTTTAAACCCACTGGAATTCTCTGAAGGGATTAAAAGCAAATGCTTAAAATCCAGTTGTTTTAAAGTAAACTAAGCAGCGCAACCTGTGTAAGCCAGGAGGTAAGGCCCTTACTTGCACACAAGTCAGGAAAAACACAATGTGAGGGACCAGCCTATTCTTGCAAGGGAGGAAAGAATGACAACTTTGAGATCTGTGCTTTTCCTCATATTTATAAACAACCTGAAAAATAATACAAGAGAAGAGGTGGCTAAATAGATTACTGATACTAAATTATTTGGAGCTGCAAAAAAGAGGGCAAATTTTAAAGAGGCCTTCAGAGAATAAATTACATGATTATAATTTGTATTTGAATTTCACTGTAGATAAGCTTGAAATGATACACAGAAAATAGTATAATCTCATATATAAAATGATGATAAACTTTGAATTGCTTCTATCAGTCAAGACAACAAGAATCTTACAATCAAAATGTTTATTCAGTAGCATTATGGTCCTTTCTTTATTTCTTCCCACATATTTTTGAATGGAGCCTACGGGTGACACCATTCACCAACAGCTTGAAAAATGTGAAATCCTGATTCTTTCATCTCCATTAGGATATTAAAAAAGTTCAGAGAAGGACAATAAATTACACAGATACAGAAAAAAGAGCAGGTCAACAAAGTAGAACTGATTAATTTGGAAAGGAGTGAACTGAAGAAAAATATGATACATGTCGACAGTCACACAACAGTTGGGTTCCAATTCAAGAACTGAGAGGCATAAAATAAAACAGTATGAGAAACTTTTAAAACAAGCAAAAAGAGAAAGTTCATACACAAGCAAAGATAGATCTGCGGAAGTTGTTGGCATAGGATGTTGTAGGTGCTATAGTTTTCCTAGATTTCAAGAGAGGTTTGACAAGTCCATAGAAGAGAAATCTGGTGGTATTAAGCAAAAAAAAAGTTTCTCTTGGCACTAGAAATCCCTTAGAAAGATATCAGGGCTAAATATATCATATATATATTCCCCTATTCCTTAGCAATGTACTCTGGCAGTTGTTGAAGGCAAGAAATAGATCTCGGTGTGCCATTTTTGGTAAGCACAAGCCGTGGGTCAGTTACAACAAGTGTTTCCATCAGTGCCAGTTCTGTATTTGAATGTTCAGTCAGCCAGGGAAGAGAGGCTTCCATACCCTCAGCTGATGTGATTGAGAGAATTGTGATAATTTTTTCAAATTGATAATCACTACTCCGTACCAGATGAATTTAACAGATCTCCATCTAATTCCCCTAGTAACATACTATAATCTCAGATTTCATTCTAGAATTCATTTATCCCTAGGACCTGGCTGGTTCATGAATCACCAAGAAGTACATTGTCACACTGAGCAATAAGCATTCCCTGCATTTTCACAGCCTTCTAACACGCTGGAAATTTTGGATTTGCCTATGTGTGTGACTTGAATCACTGTGATAAAAATTAATGCAATTAATTATTGCAATTAATGTAATGAATGTAAAGAGCAGTGTGTCTTCAAAGACCAAGTATTCAATCTGGGAAACAGTCTTTTCAATATTTTAAAGCCCCTCACTTTCTATAAACACTTTTGAGTTAAAAGTTTTTCTTTCCCAAATGTCTAGCTTGTTCAGTATAATGAAACAAATAGTTTGAACCTAATAAGTCTTATCCAAAAATATAATGATATGATGATATGTCTTGTATGCATGTGCTCCAAGCCAGACATTTTATCATTGAATTTCAATATTTTCTTCAATGACTTTTGCTTTATTCCAGAAAATGCATAATGCTATTAATTCATCTTTCTCCCTGAAAAAGTACTCTGTAAAGAGGCTGCTTTTTAAAAAGAAACAATCTGAACTGAATAATTATGATTATTAAATTTAGAACAAAGGCATTTTGTTCCCAAAGACCCTATGCAAGAAAAAAAAAAAAAAAAAAAAAAGGCAAGCATATTCTATAAACCAATATTGCAAGAAACATCCTTAAAATTAGTTCCAGTGTTCTTTACTAGGCATTAGTATACAATACAAAAATGTTTTCCATTTAGTTATATCAGGCTTGATTAATAGATGAGGTAGTAAACTGTTTGAATGGAAAGAGCTTCTTTTTTCCGTGGACCTGCTTGCTCTTCCGCATGCCTGTGCCTGAGAACAGCACATCAGAAAGCAGCTTTAAGTTTGAAAATTTAGTCTGAAATGTTGAGTATTTTCAGTTCAGGATATAAGTACTTAGAAACTATGCAAGAATTAGGTAACTATTGGTGAAGAAGTCAGGAAGAGAAATTTGGGTTATGAGTGTAAGAAAGAAAAGATCAGATCTTTTATTGAGTTACTAATTATTAGGCTCTTTATTTAACCAAATGCATCAAGTAAAAAAGAAAAAAAAAAAAACATACTACACCTCCCTTCTAAATTAAAGAGTAATTTACAAAAACTTTTTAAACATAAATAAATCTAAAACCAAACCAACAAAAAAAAATCATGCAGACACAAATGGTTCTGACAAAAATTGAAAAAGTCATTTTACAACAGTTCACAGTTTACACACCAGTGTGACAAAAGGGCAGCCATGCTTGTTTTGTGAGAAAGAGTGAATAAGAAAAAATAAGATTAAAATATACAGAAAAACTTCTCTGAAATATTTATTTTGCTTCTTATTATGGCTGGAAAATCCAGCTAGTTAGCTGGAATTAGAATATGCAGAGATTAAAAATTACTAATCTACCTAAAAGACAGAGTTAGTGGAAATAGCAGAAGGCATCTGGGACATTTCATAAATTACTTGTTCAGCAGTTATCTTCAGCCTAATGTATAAAGACATTGTCAAAGATCGTGAGCCAAAATATGACTTGTTTTTGTTCTGCTTCCAATCAAATAGATGTTTGTTTCCTTTTTCTCTTTTCTTGTTTTACACTGATGCTTCTCATTAGGTGTTAGCCTTGATCTATGTATGTCATCTGGTGTACATGCTCTGCGATGCAGATGAGGAACTCCACTGCAATTTACCACGGTTAGTCGTAATGTAGAACACATCAACTGGAAATGGCTTCCATTTGGCTAGGCACATTCTTCAGCAGTTAAAACGTTTGGGAACTGTTACCAGAAATGCTGATAACATTCCTCCAGAAAAATAGCTTATGTTATCTATGTAATGTTTTGGCTTGTATTTTAAGTTCTTCTGTATGTTGAAGGTGACATGCTACCATGACATATTCTGCCTTTGTTTTTTAAGAGCTAGGCTATTTCTTCACCTTGTTCTAATTCTGGGTTATACATTTGTAGCTTTGCAGGACATGGAAATGCTATGTAAGAGCCTGCACAGATCTGAACAGTCAAGAGATAAGCTACACTAAAACATGGAATTCCGCCTCTGTACTTCAGTAGCACTTGAAAAATTAACTATCAACATTGAAATGTAATTTACAAGGAGCTGGTAAAATTTGGAAGCCTCCTCTTTAATACAGGTTTTTGGCTTTCTTCAGTATTGTCTATTATTTCCTCTTTTTTTAATTTTTTTTTTTTATTATTATTATTATTTTTATTTTTTTGGAAGGGGATAATTTGCCAGCTGTAATGCGATGCTTTCATCTTTGAAACCTGTTGCAAAAGTGTAGTTTAATGCAGACATTTACTGATCAACAAGCTATTGCTTGACAACAGAGTTAAAATACCAGTTCTTTGTTTGTTTTTCTGTTCTATAAACAGTGAAAGTGGAGGAAGGAAACATGTTAATCAAAAGAGCATTTCCAAAGCAGGAGGGATATTTCCAAAATGTGAGGGAGATATTGCTCTAAAGATACACCACTCTTTGCACTCTTTCTCTTCTGATTTGCAAATTGATAGTGAACCTGATATATTATCAGACATTGGGTCTTCAAGGATGAAAGCAAGAAAACTGCAGCTGCTTACTTTAAGAAAAACATCAAGGTCACTTCAAGACAAGAGAAGAAATTTGAAAGACTGAATGGCCTTGATCATGACCATCAGACATCTGCAAATCCAGACCAGCCAGGAGTTTTAATTGTGAGGTTACCAGAGACAAACCAGTTTCATTGATCAGTGGCTACTTGGAAAGAGTGGCATCATGAATACAATACCATAATCGTGATGGCTGCACCTCTCCAGAGGGTGTAGT
Organism: Sitta carolinensis; assembly: GCA_032173965.1. Classification (NCBI taxonomy): domain Eukaryota; kingdom Metazoa; phylum Chordata; class Aves; order Passeriformes; family Sittidae; genus Sitta; species Sitta carolinensis. The sequence continues at coordinate 81,818,716 of CM063284.1, forward strand.
GAGGATTCATTTCAAGCTGTTCAAGTCAAAATGATGATAGAAGAGAGAGAGTTAATTGTTTTTTCACTTTGCTATCAGTTTACAAGGCAAAGTAATAAATCAAATTTAGTATCTTCAATATATTTAAAAAGACAAGGTGGCTGCTAATCCTTTAGTTCTGAAATTTCTCCATGTTATGTCTGTACATGACTACAATTTTAAGAAGAGGAAAGGGGGATCTCAAAATCTAGCTAATCTTCCTTTAGGTTTCAAATTCTCTGAAGTTCAAATGTTCCTGGATCGTGTTCTTGTTTTGATTTATGACTGTGTAGGTGGTAAGGCGCAGCTGCTCTGAAATTCCATTGATGATTCTGGCTTAAATTTAGGCTTTCTGAAAGAAATGGATTTTGCATCAGGACAATTTCTAACTGGTGATTTTCAACAGCTGTGGAAATAGAACAACTTTAAGACAATAAGAGACTGATGAAAAGGAGGACTCAGGGCTGCCTTGTAGCTATGATCAAACTGAAATGGGAATAGCTGAATAGCAACAAATACCAGTCAAACATCACTGTCCAATGGAAAAGAAGATTTGCCTCATTTTGATGAAGGGATAGGAGTGCCCTGAAGCCAAGTACAGAGATAGATAGCTGGGCTATGAAAACACAGAGTTTCCAGTACTTATTTTAAAGTTTTTAATTCTGCACAGGTTGAGTAATTTATCTGCAAGACAATACATGCCATGGGAATATAACAGGTTACAGAGTAGAGGGTTATTAAGACTGAGGAAAGAGAAAATATTTGTTTCCAAGTTTATACATTCCCTCCTTTTTTTACATGGGGAGTTTCTATTCATGCCAAAAAAACCACCCAATTTCCTTCTTTGCTATCACAATTCAGTCCTTACATTCATATGTAAACATTAAGAAATTTCTTATTTCCTTATTCAAGGACTGCAGTATTTGAATTCTGCAAGTGTCAGGAAAGATGTTCTTTTCCTCTGGTCTTAACATACTAGTTGAACAGTGGGATTTTTCTGTAGTTTCCTCTGAACACTGATACCCAACTATGTGACAAGAATGCATCCTCTCAGCCACAGGATCCAGAGAGTTGGTTGTGGAGCAGCCACGTCTCTTGATAAGTCAGTTACAAACAACCCTGTTTTTTTCAGATATCTGAGATACAGAATTATGATGGCAGAAACCATGGCAAAGGTCATGCAAGTCTTGGCTCTGGGACAGAATCTCTCATCACAAGATCAACAGCAAAGCCAGGTGCTCCAGCCTCCCAGTTCTCAGCTCTTTCAGCCAGTTTGATTTCACCAGGGAGCTGATGTGGCAAGTGCACACAACTGAACAGCAACTTTTGTTTCAGCATTTATGCCCTTAGTGCATGTATCTGAAGGTTAAAGCAGAATATGGCACATTGTGAGCTGTTAACATGAGGGAAAGGACAGAGGTTTCCCGTTGAACTGAAAAAGGCAGCCCTGAGTCACCTAGTGTATTTGAGACATGGCTATGTGTTCTCATGATCCCTTGGATATATTCGTGGCACTTGGAAGTTATCACTGGAGAGAGGTCATGCCACAGCTCTAGGAGAGGCAGTAAAGTCAGCCCTGGAGGATGGTCTGTCTGCCATATGAGCCATCACTTACAAGTCTGAATTTCGAGGGGATTTAGCCAGTGATGGCTAATCTCACAGTTGCTTGAAGTGCATAAACAGGGAATTTCTGTGGTTTCAAGAGAAGCTGCTGTGTGGAGTGAATGGCTAGGTATTTCAAAACATTTTCATTGTGAAATAGAGGTCCCTCAGGTCTTCAAAAATTTTATTTATGAGGATTAAAGCTAACATAGAATATGTTGAGTTGGAAGGGACCCATGAGGATCATTGAGTCCAACTCCTGTCCTACAGGACACCCCAAGTATTACACCATGTGCCTGAGAGCACTTTCCAAACCCTTCTTGAACTCTGTCAAGCTTGATGCTGTGACCACTTCCTTGGAGAAAATGTTACAGTGCCCAACCACCCTCTGTCCAAAGAACCTTTTTTTAATGTCCAACCTAAACCTCCCATGACACAACTTCATGCTGTTTTTTTTCAAGTCATGTCACTTGACTTGACAAGAGACAAGAGTGAAGAGCAGCATCTGCCCTTCCTCTTCACCTCACAAGGAAGTTGTAGACTGTGATGAGGTCTCCTCTCAGTCTCCTCTTCTCCAGGTTGAACAGACCAAGTGACCTCAGATACTCCTCATATGGTTTCCCCTTAAGGTTTTTCATCATCCTTATCACCCTCCTTTGGGCACTCTCCAATAGTTAACTGTTTTTTATATATTGTGGCACACAAACCAGCCCCCAGCACTCCAGGTGAGGCTGCCCCAGCTCAGAGCAGGGCAGGACAATCCCCTCCCTTGCCCGGCTGGCCATGCTGTGCCTGATGCACCTCAGGACACAGCTGGCCCTCCTGGCTGCCAGGGCACTGGTAACTCATGGTCAATTTGCCATCAGCCAGGACCTCCAGGTTGTTTTCCATTGCACATCTTTCCAACATCACTTTCCCCAGTCTGTACATTCAGGGTTGCCCTACCCCAGGCACAGAACCCAACACCTTTTCCTTGTTGAACTCCATATGGTTGGTGATTGCCATCTCTCATGCTTGTCAAGGTCTCTCTTAAGGGCCTCTCTGCCCTCAAGAGAGTCAAAAGCTCCTCTCAGTTTAATGTCCCTGGCAAACTTATTTCATATTTGTTCAAGTCCTGTGTCCAGATCATTAAAGAAGATATTAAAGAGCACAGGGCCAAGGAAGGGGCCTTGCAGAACCCTACTAGTGACAGGTAACCAGTCTGATGTCACCCCATTCTTTGTAACTCTTTGTGCCCAACCCATGAACCAGTTGCTCACCTGTTGCATAGCATGGTTATCTGGCGGAGTGCTGGACAATGCACAAGACCTCTACCAATTATGACTGGTTTCTTATTCTTGAAATCAAGAACTAGAAGAAAGATGAATGCAAAACTATTGTTCATCTCTGATTTTTCTAATTGGAATATTAATTTCCATGAATAACATGGAAATTTAAAAATACCTTAGATCAAAGTAGTATTTGCATAAGAAAAATAGCAGTAACAATCATTGCAGATAAACACAGCATAAGGATATCTTTTTCTATTAGATAGCCATTTTTAAAATATCTGACACAATAAGTATTTCTATTAAATATTCTAACAAAATCTAACAGTTTAGATGGAGACAACCAATTCTTATAATTTCTTTAAAAAAAAAAACAAATGCAACTAAAGCACAAAAACATAATTATTACATCAGGTAAATCCATCAAAATCTTTGGAAACCCATATCTGGCAGAATGCAGGAGTTTGCCACTCTGAATTCTTGAAATGAGATATTATTCTCTACAACAGAGTAGGGTTACTCTGCAGTAATTGAGTATCATTATATAAAACATGCTGAGATGCTCCAAGTTGTAATATCTGCTTAATGAACCAATTTACATAACTTGCTAGTTTAATCAAGTCATTCTGGGCGTCAAATATATTTTCATCATCTTTCCTCCCGTTGAGCTGTCTCTCTAACTTCTTTTTTCCCAGTGAAAGTCCATTATCCACTAAGAAGATTAGCTAAATCCATTTTTTTGTCTGGTTTGAAAAAAAAAGCTCATAAGGATACAACTAATCAAAGTGTGCTGACATAATGAAAGTGCATTCTATTGTCTTTTTATCTTGGGAAGTTTTACGGTAAGCTTTCTCTTTTGCCAGACATTTTTTTTACTGAGCTCTTTCATTCTAAATTTGGCTTAAGCACCAGTGATTCAAGCAGAGCATGATGATAGTTCTCCTTACTTCCTTGTCCAGCTCTCTTCTCCATTATGGAAACTGTAGAGTATTCCTTCTAGGCAGGCTGTAGAGGAATATCACACTCATTTCAGGTTGGGTGTGCTGGAGTGGAGTTTCTCCCACTGTTCTGCACCCCTGGTATCATGCAAAAAACTGAAGAAGCAGCAGGGTCCTGTTACCTAGTACTAGACTGTAAAATGGAAATATGTAGCTACTAATTTCCTCTAAAACCCAAACTACTGTTTACAAAATATACTGTGTACTTTGCTTCTCCATGCTTCCTAAACAAAAATTAAGATTTAATTGTATCAAATATGTCCAAAGTGAAAGTGTCAGTAAAGACATCTCCATTACACTGTACGAGACCTTGATATATTTCATGATGAGAACTGGAAAGGTCATGGCCTAGCACTGCCTAGAGCATGACATACAGTTTGCATCACAAGGGAAAATAAATTTGGTTTATTGTGTTTCAGTGCTTATTATGGATTTAAGTTTTACAGTATCTGGTTGGTTTTGCTTTGTCTCTGTCATCTCAAAATTTGCCGTTAGGTGACTGGAAATGTAAAGAAAATACAAGTAGTTGAGTGCAAGTCTATTCTTTCAGTCACTGAGTCATGGAGCTCAGTGCTATTCAGCGCAGTCTCCCATAACATTTACATTTCAGAGGACGACTTACAGTTTAGCTAGCAGAAAGACAATCTATTAGGTAAGTCCTTTTGGTGTAATGATAAGAAATCTCCAGACTCACCAAGAAGACATATGAACCAGATTATACTAGGAAGATTCATGGGCTCCAGCAAATTCACAGCCCCAAGGTAATAACTTCTTTTTTTCATCCACTGGCTGAAGAAATAAGGAGTTGACAAATAATCACCCTTGCTGATCAGTCTTGGTGACAAACTTCAAGAAACAAATGGATTCCAATTACTAGTCATGTTATTCAATGCACTCCTAGAAAGTCTGAAATCCAGAAAGGGGTATATGCACACTCTACATAGTAGAGAAAAATAAAAACTCCACTATAATCTATATAAAAGTAATAATCAGACTTTAAATACCAAGACTGATGATTTTTTTTTTCCACTTAGTACTCAAATCTTTAAAAACATCATCTGTATGTACAATTTTAGCCTGGTTGTCTGTATTACATTTGTAATGACTGCAGGGAAACTTAATGAGCTGTAAACTGCATGGGCATTTTTTGTGTTTTCTATCTCTTGTTCTTTTTTGGCTACTTTTGGAATGCATTATGGCATTTTCCATACGTTTTCATGGTCTTCCACCTATTCAATTTCCTGTGTGAACCTTTTAAAAGAAAATAGAAAATAGAAATATTAGCTACTCTTTTCAGTCTAACACTGTGATTTAAATCTCATCTATTTCCTGTTACTGTGATGTAGATAGAAACACACAGTAACACACACAACAGGTGTTCAGGCAGAGATCCCTCATTTATTGTTGACCTCGTATATGTAAATTTTTAGACAGTGATCAGAGATTGGACAGAGAAGTTACTACCTCTCCATCTTCACTGGTGAAGGTGATATCTTTTCACAAAGGAATGCAAACATAATTCTTGTTTATCTCACAGTTCATGAAAACTGACTCCATTATACTAAAACAAATCTGAAGCCTTATTTTCAGGGACAACAATTTCCTGTTCTGAAGATTTATGTAATCTGGATTGTGCTGGAACAGCCTGATGGTCAGATACTCGTGTCTTAGACTGTGAAGAGACAGTGCTAATGTTTTTTTCAGAAGGACTGGAAGTTCACAGGTATTCAAAAGCACATTTTCAACTCGTATATTCTTCTAACAGAAATTGCAGAGGATTGCTGGGATTCACGTCTTTAAAATAGATCAGCTGAATCTATGGCAGATGTTATTTACAGGCACACAATTAAACTGAGCATGGATCATGGCTCTGATGTCAACTGGCAAGACCGCAGCAAACCTGGCTGATTGAGAGGTCACCAATAAAAAGGTATAGTTTGAAATGGAAACTATGTCACTGGAAAAGAAAAGGACTGAATGGTGATCGTGTTTTCCATTAAGAGTGTATTTGAACGGAACAGGTGGAATTCAAATTCTGGAAGAGAGAGCAATTTAGGTACACAGATCTATGTATCTTCCAGGGACTTCAGCCTTTATGAAATGTCACAGGATTGGAAAGAAACTATTACAGTGTGTTGCACTCACTGTTCTCCCCAGATCATTTACATTCTTGGAAAGAAAAACAATTTAGTTGTTCAGACAGAAACATGACAGAATAAAGAATAAGACAATATTTTTGAGCAACAGAATAAGCGGGATGGAAAAATGGGTATAAAATAAGTATGAATCCCAACTCTATTCTGTCTTAGTAGAGAATCTCTTAGGGGATATTGTATTATATTAGTTCTATCAGTGTCAACTTTACAGTTAAGATAGCTTCACTGCTGGCATCAAATCATACGGTTCAAATGTACTGTAGCAGTTTGTGGTCAATCCTGAAGAGATTTTCCTTAAAGCTGCTTCTGCAGTCAGGTTTGTTATCAGTGCACTGATTTAGAAAAGTTTATTGTTGTATTCCTGCAGTCACATAGGAAATATTTCATCTCCTCTGTCCCAAAGGTGTAATCCCCTTCTCACAGAGAGCAAGGCCAGAAGAAAACCAAATTCTATGCATTTGACAGGGAACCATGGTTCAGAAGTTCTACTCACCTTCCTCTAGAATAAAACCTCATATCACCCTACAGCAGCAGCAACAGCAGCAGCAGCAGCACCTGTTTCCAGAACACTTGCAAATCCAAGTTTGCAGATCTCCAAGCTTGTACATTGCCTTTTTTAGCTTGGCTGGTAAATTAAAGTAGAGGTTATTTTTACAAACTAAAGCCTTTGAAGTGCTATGAAAATGAGGCCCATATCCAGTCCTACCTTCTAGTCTTCGACCCATACTTGGCCTTTGTATCATGCATACTCAACAGGGCATGTCTCTTCATATCTTTCTCTGGAGATGTTATTCTAACTCAGAGATTCCTTCCTTCTGACTGGTAGTTAATCATGGAATCACAGATTGATTTGGGTTGGTAGGAACCTTAAATTAGATAATTTAGTTCCAAGTCCCTGCCATAGGCAAGGACATTTTCAATTAGACCAGGTTGCTCAAAGCCCCATTCAACCTAAGCTTAATTTTTTTCAGCTTAAGGGCTTCACTTATCTTGCAGATACTCATTTAAGCTTCCATTGACATTTTCTGGTATTGCCAAATGGACATCTGGTTGGATGCCTCTAAATATAAGTTGCCTACTAGAAGGCTTGTTACAGCCAGGCAAATTTTCACAATCCAAAATTTTAGCATGGGCATTGCATTTGGAATTAAATGGTAACTGCAGGGAAACTGAATGGCCTGCAAACTGCATGGACATATTTTGTATTTTCTATTTCTTATCTTTACTGACAACTTTTGGAATGAATTAGGGTTTTTTCCATATGCTTTTGGACTCTTCAGCCTATTCAATTCCCTTTGTGAGCAGTACCTTGGTATGCATATTTAACTTCATCCTATGACACACAGCAGGATTTCTTCCAACACTTTTGGAAACAAACCTGTGGCTCTATAAATTCTGTAAGCAATGTCTGTCTTATAAATATGAATTTTGTAAAAGAAATCTCAAGTATTGCTTTCAGTCTAAGACTGTAATCTAAATTTCATCTATTTCTTATTTTGAAGATTTATGTAATCTACATTGTGCTGCAACATCTTAATAGTCGTGTCCTAGACTGTGAAGACATAGTGTGAATGGTATTTCAAAAGGGCTGGAGGTTCAATGTTATCTGAAAGCACATTCTCGAAAAGATGGAAAGGACTTTAAATTGAGCTAAGCTATTCCAAATCCTACATTCTGCTAAGAGCAACTGCAGCTTATTGTTTTAAAAGAAGGTAGGACTTAAGACAGCATGGTGTAAAGATTGTTAAAACTGTAACAGCTGTTTGGCAGGTTTGTTGGAAGTGCCTTGAGAATAACCTAACCTTTTTAAGTAATCCTTTTTTTTTTTTTTTTTTTTTAGGTTTGCCACTTCTTTCACATTGCCTCTAGGCAGTAAACAATGGAGAGATATAATGAAAATCAGAACACAATGGAGAAATAAAATCTGGCTGGCAAAATCCCCCCAAAATCTTTTTATGTTTTATCTCCACCACAATGGCTGAATTCTGTTGTCTTTTCACAAGAATAGAGTTCATATTTTTTCTGTAGCAGATGCAGAGTTGAATTTTGGATCCAGTATGAGATACTGAATAGCACACTGATATTTCAGTTGATGCTGAGCAGTGCTTACCCTAAATCATGGACTTTTCAGTTTCCCACATTCTGCCAATGAGGAGGTGCACAAGAAACTGAGATGGAGCATAGTCAATACAGCTGATCCAAACTGGCAAAATGGGTATTCCAAACAAGAGAATGGCATGCCCAGTATATAAACTCTGTGAGTTAGTGGGAAGAGAGAGCTGATCACAATTCAGGAGTGGGATTTTAGCATCACTGAGAGGGTGGTTAGCAATTGTATTGTGCATCTCTTTATTCAACCTACTGGGGTTTTTTTTTGATTGCCAGAAGTGAACAAATGGCTATGTGTCGTTTAGTTGCTCGCTGGGGTTAAACCGTGACATATGTGAATGAGCTTGGCCATTTTATTTTATCTAGTTTGGAGAGTTATCCATTACTGTCTCCTGGTGAAAAAACTTTCCTGCAGAATGCCCTTCTGAAATAATTTATCTGAAATTTTGATTTGCTTTAATTGGTTACATAATTATATGTAATTATAGTTACATAAAATAATGCTGAATAAATTATTATCACACAAATAGAGGAATTTGTGGATGACCTGCAACTAAAACAAAAACAAATCACATTTACAATTTTCACATCTGAAAGCAGCTGTCTAAAGATTAAACTTATATGAAGAGCTGCTCTTTGACAATTAAAATAAACCTGAGATGTTAATATACCTTGGTATTTTGCTGAATCATCAGGCTGCTTTTGATGGCAAACTGTGACTTTCTCATTGTATGTGTAGGCTGAGTTGTCCAGTTTTTTAACTAGCCCATGGAATAGATTTATTTTCTGCAGTAGATTTTGTTGAGGTTATTAAGATATTGAATTGTCATGGTAACAAGAAGCAAGTAGTAGCCAATGGAATAGAGACAAGCTTTTATTAACCTTGGTATCAATATATACAAATGCATTAGATTTTGAATATTTTTGATTCCTTTTATGAATAATATTATGAGGTAGTTTATGTTACATAGTAAATTTACAGTCCGTGAATTAAAAGGGGCAATAAATTTCAGAGGAACAAGTGTTTGATTTTTATATGTGAAGAATAATGCAATTGTGTGTGAAGAATAGTATAATTGTCCAACTAGTACAGCATACTTTGTCTGACATTGAATTAAAGTGTGCGACTTTAGGTGAGAGAGGCACAAGATTTCATAAATCCTACTTGGTGATACAGTCACTTGCAGGTGTGTGAATGAACACATACAGGTTACCAGGGCAACCATCAAACCACAGCCAAAATGCAAAGAGTAGATTTATCTCATCACCTTGCTGACAACACAGGCTGGCATAGACATATGGGGACAGGCTCTCTTTGGCTTGGTTTATCCCAGAAAACAGAGACACACAAGGACACAGGGTCTGTTCAGTCCAGTTCATCCTACGGGAGGGTGGTTGCCTGTCCCACTGGAAGAAAAAGCTTTGGGCATGTCAGAGAGTCTCTTATTTCTCCACAGGAATTCTCAAAACAGACAGAGGATGGACAACACTTGGCATAAAAAATGGCGTTTTCCCACACTGGTATTTTTAGCATTCCCAAATTTAAGGTCACTTTGAAACTGTTCCCCTGTCCTTGCCAAATCTTCTGGTTTTAAGTGTTTCCTCCCAATAGAAAGTTTCTTTTTTCGATCATTGACATGGTTAACAACTTGTGTACTTGCTGGTTAAAGTCTTCTCTGCTTCTTTCTCTCTGCTGGGTAAAAACCAGAAGATATCTTCTTATCTTTTCTTTTCTGGATACAGAAAAATAAAGTCTGCTTCCAATAGCTGTTTAAGATGCCACATGCTTTTGAAAGTAATACCCATGGCTGTGAAAATGGTAAATTTGGGGTGACAAACCTGTTCATTCAATCCAGAATACATATGCAAGTTATGCTAAACTTGGTGATTTCTTTGTGTTTGATATCACGCCTGTTCAGGTTTGTTTGGAACAGGAATCCTTCACCCAGTCCCCAAAATACTCTGGGTTTTGCTCATCAAACACAGGAAATATGCCCTGCATTGTTTTGTAAAGCAAACATTCAGATAACAAAATAGAAATTTACTTAACAATCTCTTAGAAAAACATATTGACTTAGAGGAAAACATATTGACTATTTGTCTAAGGTAGAGAGGAAACAAATTAAAAGTACACTAAAACTATAAACACTTTACACAGAAGCTGTGAAAAAGAAAATTCCATGCAACATATGTAAGAAAATGTGCATAGCTTTATGTTGCTTTTCTGAGTTTACAATGCTTCATGGCTCTAGGAGGTACATTTTCTTGAAAAGTCTCTGGCCAAGTCTTTGCTTTGTTGGCCTGTCAACTCTGAGATGAGGAGGTCCTGCTCTGTCCTAAATTCTTGATAAAGCACATCTTTTGGACTGCCAGAGCTAGAATTCCCACAAGAGCATCCTTATGGCAGCATTTTACCCCCTGAGGAAAGGCTGGAGTACGTTTGAGAATATTAAAGTGCAATATTTCTCCTTTACTTTCTCATAGTGTCTAAGTAAACAGAGCAGTGTCTTTATTGTCACTCTGCTAAACAATACTCATTTCTACTGCTGAGAGTAATTGATTACTTTTATATAACTAGTGCTCCTTCTCTTACCTATAAATATCTATGGATATACCAGAAAATTATCTAGCTCTGTGTTGCAAGTCCTCTTACCTGCCACCCTCTACCAAATTTTAATTCTAAAAATCCTATAGGAAAATACGTTCTACTAGTTATGTAAAATTCTTCACAGAATCATGCAATCCATAGAACATGTTGAGTCAGAAGAGACCTGTCAAGATAATTGAGTACAAATCCTGGCCCTATGCAGGACACCCCAGGCATCACACCATGTCTCTGAGAGCGTTATCCAAAAACTTCTTCAACTCTGTCAGTCATAGTGCTGTGACCATTTCCCTGGTGAGCCAGTTCCAGTGTTCAACCTCTGGATGAAAAACATTTTCCTGATATCCAGCCTAAATTTCCCATGATACAACTTCAGACCATTTCCTTGGATCCTGTCACTTGTCACCACAGAGCAGAGATCAGTGTCTGTCTCTTCCCCTCCTGAGAGAGCTGTGACTGCAATGAGTCACAGTCTCTTCCAGGCTGAACAGACCAAGTGACCTCAGCTGCTTCTCATACAATTTTCTCAAAAGTCCTTTCATGATACTTGTGGCCCTCCTTTGGACTGTCTCTAGTAGCTTAATGGGGATTTTTAATATTGTGGCACCCAAACCTGCACACAGGACTCCAGGTGAGGCTGCACCAGCTCAGAGCAGAGCAGGACAATACCCTCCTGGCCTGGCTGGTGATGCTGTGCCTGATGCACCCCAGGACAGGGTTGGCCCTTCTGGCTGCCAGGGCACTGCTGGCTCAGATTCAATTTTCTGTTGACCAGGACCCCAGCCCCCTTTCCACAGTATTTGTCCCTTTCTCCAGCCTCTTATTCATGTCTATACACATGACTAGGGTTGACCTGTCCCAGGTGTAAAGTCCTGTGTGGGGGAAAATGCCACTGAAATTTATCTTAAATATAAACTCTTTCTATGAAAGGTCATGAGAACAAATAAAACTAAACTAAAAAATATGATACAAAAATGTTACCCTTCTTGAAAGAGTGATCTGCTTGTATTTACAGAGAGCAGAATGGGTACGCAGTTTAGCGATCTCAGGTAGCACTGCAAGAGACAGCAAACTGATAATCTGAGGAGGGGTTTTGTCCTTCATCTTCAGAGCAATTTTTAACCCAGATTTTCATGTGCACACCCATTTCCAGCTCTATATTTTATTTCAAAGAGAATCTTGCGTTGTAGACATTTGAACAAAATTTCATTCTGTCTGGAATTCACCGTTCCTGCACATGCAAAGATGAACTCCACGGAACTGACACAGAAAATCCAGAATCCAGAATACACCAGACCTGCTACTATGCGTGAAATGGGTATTTAGTTTCCAGCTCTGCAGTGCTATGGATACATTGCATTAACAGCATGTGAATAGATTGATTACAGAGGACATGCACAGCAGAAATGGATCTAAAACATCCATTACCTAACCATCTTCAGGAGCAATTACACACTTTTCTGCTTAGAAACCAAAAGCAGAAATATAGCACCATCACTTCAACTACCTGGGAAAATTAGTATCTAATCTTTCTTATATTTTTTCCAGATGATATCTCCTGCTTCTCTTCACCCATCTTGACTTGTTTGTTCATTCATCAGCTATAACTGCTCTTTATTATCATAGGTTGCTTTGTATAGTATTTTCTCTTATATTACAATTACTATGCTATTAGAATAATGTAGCTCAATATACCTGAGATATTTATATACAAATACAAGCTACTCTGTAAAATTACAGTGATGCTTTTGTCATTTCTCCCTTTCCAAATCTAACTTTCAGAACTGGAGATGATGATGATATGATGATGATGATGATGATGATGATGATGATGATAATTTTAATTGTTATTATTTTCAGCTAAAAGGATTATTTATGTCATTGTGGGCACATTCCAGTACTTTATCAGTAGAAGTGTGCAGGAGCATTTAGCAATGAGCAATTTGTGATTTGTCATTTGTTCAGTATTATTAGGAAATAGCAAGAAGTTTTATCAATAGAAAGGCCATTGAGCGAAATATCAAAAGCCTCATAAATTAGTTCAAAGAAAATCAGCTCTGATCTTTAGTGGATTCAATTCCCACTTCATTAATTGCTAATTGTCTTGACAATAAAAATATCAGTTCAAATAACAAAAAGTGAATTACAATAACTGCTCAAATGCCTGTTCAGATAAGAATGAAAAAACATAAGCAACTTACCATGAAAATGAATGTAAAAATCCATTCAAAATCCATTGGTATAGGTATTAAATTAGAACCAGTTTTCTTCATGTCAAAGAAAATTATATTCTACAGAAAATGCCTACAAGTGAAAAAAAAGGATATTTCTGCTAATAGCAACGTAAAAAAAAAAAAAAACCACTGTGATGATCATTCTAGTAGTTTTGAATATTTCACATAATTTTCTACTGTCATAGTAATAAATATGTAATTGCGTGGAGGGAAAGAAAAAATAGAAATTAATTAGATTTGCAGTATATAGGCACTTTCTGCTGTTTTCTAATTTTTGCTGTCTAAAGCAGGTCGTGAAATTTTACAGCAAAGTTGAGTTTGATGCTTTTGTGAAACAGTATTTCCACTCCCTATCTAAATGAGAAAGTCTATATTAATTCCACACTTGGAGTGAGGATTTACACAGTAAGAACTTCAGCACGTTTAATGTTATGTTCACATAATACTTCTCCTATACACTAACTTAATCTACTAATAGTTCTTTTGAATTCCAGTAAGGATATACCTTTTCAAATTTAACTGAAAGCTTCATGATTGTTCTCTACAATGTGCAACAAAGATACCAAGACCTTGAAGAGACAATATTCCATCACTGGAATCATAATTTCAACTTGCTGCTGAAAGTTTTTATCTACTGTGGCAAGATTGTTAGTTTAGTCCAGTTAGTGCAGTGTAAAAGCTTTCATGACAAATTCAGTTGACAAGTTTCTATTTTTTCCTCTTCTTGACTGTGACTTCTTAAAAATGTAGGCATCCATTTAAAATATCATTGAATGTGTGGTGGCTTATGGCTCCTGTAGTGAAAGATACCTCCTAAGAGAGTAAAAATCTATTACAGAACTTGTATCAGAAGCTAGTCTTGAAACAGACTTAAACTTTCTAACTTGTCTAAAAATTCAGAACAAAGGTTGTCTCACTCATCTCCATTCTCATTTTCTTCCTACAAGCAAAGCCATATCTTCAGCATAGTGAACACCAGCCTGTGACTCACTTATTTTAATGACTTTGCCATTATAACTCAGATTTTCAGGTTGTCAGGCTTTCACACTCATGAATAAAATGTAGCTGCAGCCTGTGAAGTTCCAGAAGAAAAATTTCTAAGTTATTATTTTCATGCCACTTCAATTCTTAATCATACATAAACACTAGCTCCAGAAAAAAACATTTTGGCATCATTTTGCTTCTCAAACATCAGGTTACATTCAGTAGAGAACCCAGTGTTTCCTACCTCAGCATCCTTCCTGGGCATTACTCAGAGACACAGATTGAAAATTACAAAGTTTTAGGCATTGTTTGTATTTCAAAAGTATGCATTATTCCTTTTTGCTCTTCATTTAGGAGTGTGTCTTCATTTCACAGTGTTACTTTCTTTCTGACAATGCCCTATGGGCAGATTTCAATTCCAAGCTTAAACACAAAAATAGATGTAAAATGAAGGTATTTATTTCTTCCTCTGGGGTCATGCAGTCCAATACCCCACTGTGAGGCAGGCAATCACCAACTCAATCATGTTAGCCATGGCTGTGTCTCTGTCTTATAAGCCTCCAAAGACAGAGATGAGCTCCTTTTCTGAACCATCACCTGTTCCAGAGTTGTATCACACTCCTTGTGAAATGGTGAGAGGACATTAGACATATAGCAGAAAGTTTCAGGGTCAGAAGACCTGAACAGATGACTTCAAAGAGCAGCTTTTGCTGTGAGTTCTACTTGTCCAAATTGTGCATTTCTAAGGCTGCAACTGTAATCTAAAAAGGAGGAAAAAGCAGGCTTGCCATGCTATGTCTAAATTGCAGGTATATGGAAGCAACAAATGTTTTAAAATTTTCATTTTCTTCTTCTCTACCAAATTTTCTTTTCATCATATTACAGTCAGATAAATCAGGCATCTGCATCCATGGTAGTACAGACACTTTGCTTTATCACTGATAAGGCAAGCAATTATTTCAGTGCAAGTCAACAGTAACATCTTTTTTGTTAATTTTTTTTTTCCTACAGTCATTCATAGAGAACAGATTGTTTACTGACTTAGGGGAGAGCATAATTTATTTCAATGTATTTTTAGCATTATCCTTTTTACTGACCCATGTATGTAAAAGTTAGTGGAAACTGAGAAAGTCTGAGAAAGAGTGAGATCCACATCTGAAAGATATGCAGTCCGAAGGGTCCTGTTGAAGGTGTCTTATTCAGTACAGAATATGGGTAATAGGCAGATGATTTTTCTCCTGTCAGTGGTCCATACAGAGCATGCATGAATGGGGAACTAAAAGAAACCCCAGTTAACTTTGGAAGCACCACTGCCAGGCTATGTCAACAGCATCTTATGTGATACTTATTCATGTGATGAATCTTTTTAATTCTGTTCTTTTCCACAGAGAAATCAATTTCAGTGGTATTGCCTGGATGAACTCAGACATTGCACAACAAGCTAGTAAGCACATCTGAATTAATAGCTTATTTGCAAGTGTCAAGCTGCAAACAGCGTGAGCATCATCCTTAGCATTGATCATGACTAGACATCATATTTCTAAGACAAGTTTAATGTGTCTCTGGTAGCTGCTAACTGTGAAATAGTATTCTAAGCACATGCTAATAAAAATGCATGAACTCATATACTTTAAAATAACATCAATTTCCCTAGGCCTAGGGAAGACTAACACACATAAAGGCCTCATATTTGGGTCCTATCCAGAATTTTTCCTGCCGAATGAAACACCACTACTTAGGTTTTGAACTGTATGGACTTAAATTTTCCCTTAAATTAAAAAATATGCTCATGACTGAAATATTTAATAGGTGATTTTTGCAATTAACACAACATCCTTGTAACATTCATCTCAGCAGCTGAAATGCTCATCTTTTGCTGGGAAACCTCCAGGCTAGCCCAGACAGCATCTCTGCTCTTTCCCTGGTATATACATTCTACACTCACTTTCAGAAGTACTGTTGTCTCCTGCAGACTTATTTAACAACTGCTTTTCCTGTCGTGAGAAATTTTATTTCAATAACAATTAAGATTATTAGGTGAAGTGGTATTGGAGGAGTTTTCAGGATCATTCTAATTCTGCACGGATTCCAAAAAGAAGAGGTAATTGCTCCTATTAGGAGCTTTTTAGGATGTCTTCCACATTTGTTTTTCAGCTATGAGCAAGTATGTACCTTGCCAAGGAAGACAGGGTTATTTTCCTCCTTTCAGTGACAATGGAAGTCTTGTTGAAATTTAGCCACCACCATTACAGTTTCTTTTGATTACCTTGTCAAGCTAAAGTTCCCCACTTCCATGAGTTTCTGCAGCTGCGTGGAAATTTTTTGCTGTTAATTTTGCTCTGAGAACAAGTTTGTATTACACTTCAATGACTAGAAAGACTAAGTTCATGATATAACATCAATTGGATGTCAGCTTGGCAGCCTTGCTAAGCTCTTTGAACTTAAGCGAGACGAAAACAAGCCTCAGTTTGGTGGTCACTCCGTACCTCATGAGAAGTAGATATTCAGCCAAAGAATAGGGGCATTCCAAAGTACTGGGAACAAAATTTAAGCTTACAAACTGGAAAAAACAGAACTTGAGGAATACTTTTTTAGAAGACATTTCTCATTATGAATAGAGGAAAAGAATCAGAGCTGACCTGGCAGCATGCTGAGGGCTCAAATTGGCAAGCACTTCTGACAGGCAAGAATTTCACTGAAAAATAATTGTATGGGAAGAGGGTAACCAGTCTCAGTAATTAAGTTTTCTTCTGGAATTCAACAAGCATTATTTTTTGCTGCTAAATAAATTTTCTTCAAAGCATTACAATTGCAGATTGCTTTTTTAATATCTCTGTACTAATAAATAATACTCAGTACTAAAAAATAATGATGTTCCTTTATAATTCAAAACCTTTCCTCCAAACCATGGCACTTTCTTCCATTTGGATGAAATCCAAAAGCACAAAATATTTTTCTCTGAAACATTCCTGCTCTTGGAACTTTCCTTCTTATAGACCTTCTCTCTAATAAGGCCAATGCAGCCATGCTCTTCCCAAAGTCTAGTTTATTTCTTTCCAAACTCCTCTGTAGATCACTAGAGCTGTACACCCTGAAATTAGTAGCAACTTCTAGAAAACCTACTTAATATGTGCATTTGGGTTTTCATGTATTTTCCTTTTAGTTTGTACAAACACTGCAAAAAAATCAAACTATTTTCTCAATTTCCTGCAGGGACAGATAGAGCAAAACTTTGATACAAAGATCTCCTGTGACAGCAGGACTTACAGTAGAATACAGTTATCTGCTGTCACCTAGGACTTCTCTTCATCTCATTTTTTTTATTTCAAATAGAAAAATGAAATTAATTTTTGAATTTTAGAATTAATTTTTGGGTGTGAAAACGAATTTGTCTATTTTCAAGGAAGAAAACCTTGGCAAAAGGCAATATAAGAAAACTGACAAGAGCCTTCCAGTTGGCATAAAAAGCTGTGTGACAACATTCAATGATCAATTCCATATTATCATGAAATTCAACCAGAAAGAATGTAAATTACTTCTATTTAGATTTAAAATTTTGTTTGCTTTTTGGATCATGGAGAGCATATTTGTTGGCAAAGAGCAAGCATTCTTATTTGTTCAGTGATTTTTTCAAAACTGAGAAAAATACACAGGGCCAGAGGGCTTTAACATCTACTTCTTCAGTCTGGTTTTCTTACAGCAACAACTGAAGTAGATTTGAATTCTTTGAATGTTTGCACCCCAGGGGGTGTATAGTCATCTATTTTTTTTGAGTATGTAAATAAGTGTCATCCTTGACAACTTTGTGTTTTCACATTGATCTGTGAATGGCTGGTTGCTGTTTCCAAAATCCATCATATGAACTTAAGGACCACAGTGTGCTCATATGTGAAAATACACCTTTATTTTCATCACCATCTTTATTTTGATATTGATATGAATGTACAAGCCCTGAGGGAAAAAATAGTATTGTCATTCCAAACACCTCCATAATGTGCAATCTTCTTTTTATTCAGGCCTTCAAAAATCTCCCATTCTCATTTTCAAAATATATCTAATACCCAGTAGCTGTATACATTTATTAAGTCTGTTTGGATTTCTTTTATCAGCATTTAATTTAAGGAAACTTATTAATTCAACTTTACTACAAGGGTCTGTGGAAATTGTTTTAGGATGTTTTAAGATAGAATGTCCTAAAGTAATTACGTCTTGGAGGTATTCCCATTTTAGTCTTTTTTCAAAACTAATATAATTCATATTTGATTAAACATTATTAGGCGTTTTGGCTTTCTCCATATGAGGGGGGAGTAGGTATCTAAGTGTGTGAAATCAAACTCATACCACAGGATCCAATATAAAGTCCTAAAGGAGCAGTGCTGGCCTTACATGCTGAGGGTGAGGGAACCACATTTTGGGACTCATGGAGTTTGAAAAGCGTAAATTCAGGTTGCTAATCAAAATCTCAGTGTCCCATGTATCTCTCTGGCCAGAAAAGGATAAGCTAACTGTATGTCTCTAAATACAGAAGGATAATCTTTCAAAGTAAACAGGATTGTTTGTCATTTAGGTCTTTTGTGATTTGGATAGATTTCCAGCTATGGTGTCCATAATTCAAGCACTGGAAGATAGGCCTTAAATCAGAAGTGTCTCATTTCCTTGAAAGACTCATGAAAATCACTTTTTGTTTGATATCTATATTTCACAGAAGACTGCTAAGAAAGGTGAGGATGCTCTTAGCATCCTCACTGCTGAGCTGGGTAGGCAGTTAGTCTGTGAAACCCAATGATACCAGCACCAGTTCTTTTTAGTAACTTGCTTCCTTTCTTTACCCCAAAGACCTAATGTTAGCTAACATGTTGCCATTTATCACCTCTGCCAGAGAGGTGCAAACACACAATAACTAAACTTCTCTTACATAAGTTAAAATGGGTTACTTCATTGAGAGCTGTTAAAATCCTAACAGGACATGATGATTTTATGGTAGAATGTAATATAACAGTCAAGGTTACGACTTGATGCAACCACTGGAAGATGAAGGTGAAAACATTTAGTGCTGAAAAAAAGATAGGGTTTCTGTATGTAACTCAAAAATTGTTTAGCATCTGTGCTGAAGTGTTATGTCTGCTGGTGTTCAAATTGCTCCAAATTGGTTTATTGGAAGGTAGAGTCAAATTCTTCTTACTAGCATAATTTGTGATGCAAGTTGTTTCAACTCAAACTATGTAAGTGACTCACTTATATAGTTAGATAATTAGTGCTGAACACATCTGATGTCCATGAAGACCCATAAGCCATAAGAAAAATAAGTTTGTGATATGGATTGCTTACATAATGTGATTAAAAATCTACTGTCCCAATGGATTCTTGCAATCAGAGAAGCCTCTGACAGCACGGGCTGGTGAGTTATGCTGAATAAAACCAAGAAAGGTTTTTTAACAAAAGCAAGACATTCTTCCTTTCCTTCTTTCCTGATATGACTTCTGTCATATCAAGGAAAGGGCTTATTCTCGAGAACGAACAAAATAAAAATGCATCTCCTTTCATAAAATCTGTATTTGGCTAGAAAAGCAAGCAAAAAAGGGGTATCCAAGAAGGTAGACAAAGAGAAGAAATGCAGTTAAGAAATTAAGCTATATCTGCAGTGCCACCTGTAGTGTAACTACATTAAAGCCACCTGTTTGCGGTTTGTGGTCATGGACATATATTGACACACCATATCTCTTCTGAGTTTATTTTCATGTTTCAGACATGCTGTATTTGCAATCACAACACAGAAGCTTCTCATACATGCAGTCCATAGTCAAGTGAGGGGATTTTAAAGTACTAAAAATAGTGTTATGCTTTTTTATTATTATGCATATGCTCAATTCCAGACAAAGAAGAATGTCTTTTTGAGAAGTCTTTCTACTTACTTTGAGCAGGAGTCTTTTGTAGCTATTCCATTGTGACAATGTTCATTATGCCTGTCCTTGCCAAATCTTTTCTATTAAGATTTATAATCTTAATCTTTTGATATGAAATGCTGACACACTTTGTCAGTAAGTGTGAAGTCAGTGTGTGTGTGTGTGTGTGTGTGTATCAAACACACAAAAAAGGTGTATTTGCCAAAATCAATCGTGCGTAAGAGAAAGACCGCCATTGGTAGGCTTAAACAGTAATGGGGGAACTGTGGAAACAAAGAATAAATTCATCTTGAAAGCAATATAAAAGAATCATGAAAATTCATAGCAGAAATCAGAGACCTTGGAGTGGAAACAGCAGCCATACAAACTTGGTTCAACACTGTCAGAATTGGCCCCACCAGCATTATCTCTGCTTTGGCCAGCAAGAACAAATTCCCTGTGAGATATCATGAGCTGCCTGCTCTGCAACTGATGGGGCAGCAGTTCAGTCAGCAAAAACCAGGGACACACACCTCAGGTTCCTCTGCACACAAGAACTCATGAGGTTCTTTCTCACCAGCTTGTGAATTAATAGGTTATAGAGAGAAACACAGACACCTATAAGGCTGTAGCATCCATACCTCATAGGACAAAATACAAGCAGGGTAATCAGTGCTTTTGAAAGAACAAATGGTGCTTGTAAACCAGACATCCTTTGAGGATGCCATGGGTGTGATGGTAGGTCTATGAATATCTATGTGTGTTTACGCTTATAAATTTTTATAAATTTAAATATAATTATATATAAATTATTTTATCTAAATAGTCTAAAAACAATTTAGACATTTTTAGGTGTTTGATAGATTTAGAAAGTGTCTTGTATTGTGATTTATATATTGTATTTCTGCTATTGACCCTGATAATAAAGATGATTGCAGATTTTGTTTATGCAATTTTTGAATCTATAACTTGTTTTTGTCCTCATGTAGTTTAAGTTAAATATACTGAGAATTTTTTCTCTACAACATATTCATAAAGAAAACAATTTTCCTCTTAACTAGCTCTGAGGACTTTTTGTCTGAGTTTACAGTGTTGCTCAAACTTATACAGTTATGAATATTGTCTTTTTATGTTGTGCTACCAGAGACCACATTGTTTGTACAGGTATAGTCCAGAACACCGTAATTCCAGCATGCGCACACTTGGAATATATGAAAGCAGTAAGCTCTTCATTCCTTGGGCCATTTTCTGTGTTTTGAAATAAAAGTATGATGAGGATGAAACACAAACTGCTGTTCTTCATCAAAAGTCTTAGAAGCCTGTCCAATTGAAAGGTGTAGTCGTAAGCTGATTTACTTTTTCTTTGGCTCCTTTTTCAATAAATAGATGATAATACAGCTGTCAGCAATTAGAGATAGATCAAAAATGGAAACATCAGGAAAAAAAGTGAAAGTCTGCATCTTGTTTAAAACTTGGAATGTGGAAATACCATAAGAAATATAGGTGAAATGATTTATTTACATGAATTTCAGAGTAGTTAGAGCAATAAGTTAATTACATTGGCATAGAACTGGAGTCCAGGCAAAACCTTTGTTTTTAAGAATCCCATCTTAGTTATAAACAGAGTGACTAACTGACGTGGTGCCAGAGTAAATTTCCCAGCCAGCCCTTCCTGATCCATGCTGAGTTTGGCCGCTCCCTGTCCACGCTGGGTTAGGGCAGTGGTTCAGCCAGGGCTGCTAAAGTCCCCAGCAGCGAGGCTGCTCTCTACAGCACCAGCTGTACACGGCATCCAGGATTGGAGCAAGAAGCAGGTTGGGGTCTCCAGTGTGGGTCCAAAAGTGTTTATTGTCCCAAGAGGGTCAGGGACTGGACAGGGTGTGCAGGGGCTTTTACAGAGGGGCGGACTCAGGGGCGGATACAAATGATCAACCAGTGAGGCAGGGAGGAGGGAGGAGCACAAGGCAGGGCTGGCAGGACATTCCACCAGTGAGGGAGCACACGGGAGGGACATGGGGCAGGTGGGCCAACGGGGCATCGAGGATCAGGGGAATTCCAAAGGGGAGGAACCACCAGGGATTGGCCCAAGGAGGGATTGACAAGGAAGGCACTGGAACAAGGGGCAGGGATACAATGACAGACAGGGAAAGGGGCAGGAATAAAGAGCAGGGAATACCATAGAAGGCAGCTCGGGGGTGGATACAATACAGGGACAAACCAATGGGGGAAGAACATAGGGATACATAGGAATATACCAAATAACAATGAAACTGTCAATAGCAAAATAATACAAGGAACAAGGAATCAAAATAAATACACAACAACTAATGATACAAAACACAAATCACATATACAGATCTTAATGTATGTGGTAATACAGGATGAGGAACAGGAACCTCAGAGTATGAAATAAGGAAACATCCAATATGAAGGAGGCCACTTCCACTTTAAACATCTGTCATTCCTAGCATATCATTTTCCTAAAACACAGTTGACTCTTTGATGGTAAGATTAGAAGCATCCGAAAGTATTGATGAAGTGTCTGGTTATTATGTTTCAGCTGAATGTTATTCCATTAATACTGGGTCTATGCAGCATATCATTCTAAAAAATAAAAGCACTGGATTTCCTGTTGAAAAGCAATCAGGTGTAAATTCCTTCAGGGACTCCAGATGATGCACAATTCTGAAGTCTGCTTTGTAATTCGAGCAGTTCTTGAACTGCTTTTCATTTGCTTAGAGATTCAAATTTCTGTAGGATCCTTTACATTTCAAGCAAAAATCTTATCCTCATATTTAACTTGTTCTAGCTTCCAGGTAAATAAACTGATCTTCCCAGTAAATACTGGGTCAAATAATCAACCATTGGAAACACCTGAGAAAACATACTTAACAGAATTTATGCATAATATTTTATATATTTTCATGCATTATTTAGCTTGCCACTGGCAATAGCTATGTGCCTTCATTTCTGTGGCTTATGTCTCACCCTATCATGTTATCAGGTGGTATAAGTCCAAGGAGCAAAACTATAGTCGCTGAAATGTGGAATAATAGAAAAGTCTACAGTAGAAGGGATCTCTGGAGATCATCTGACTGAATTCTAAATTAAATCACCCAGTGCTCTGTAAAGCACAATCCTGTATATTTCCAGCAAGGGATATTCCATCACTTCTCTGGGCAAACTATTCCAACATATAATTGTTCCCATGGTGAACAAACTTTTTCTTAGTCCAGGTGGAATTTCCCTTGAAGCAACTTGTGTCCATTTCCTGTTGTCACTGTGGATCCTTGTAAAGAGAGTATCTTTACCTTCTCTGTAACTACCTTGGGACAACCAGACTCCCCTAGTCTCCTTTTAATTCCTAGGCTAAAGTTTCTCTGGTTTTCATGGTCTCCAAGACTGTGCTCATTTTGATGGGCTTCACAAGACCATCTCAAGGTTTCGAGGACTCTCTTGAACAGCGGAAACTATCCTGGTTGCTTCTTGCTACCAACATACCTGTAAAATCCTTGTTATTCTTGACACCTCTTGCAAGTTTGAGAGATGTCTGAGCCCTGCCTTGCCCTTCTGGGCCACCACACTTGCTGAGACCTAGCAAAACAGCAATCAGAAAAGTAAGCACAGACACATGCTGGTCGTGTGTGAAGCCTCTGCCCCATGGGTCCCTCTGAAGCACATGATGAGCTTCAGAGCCTCTGCCTCTGTCCCTCAACATTTTCTATGTGAAGTTTGCTTAGCTCATGAGTGTAGCTGCTACCACACCCCAACACTACTCTCACTACAAAGTTGAGGAAGAAATAACTTTTTCTTTGTTTTCCAGCGGATGCCTTTTTTATGTATAAGCTCTTTCAAACAGTAGAGTAATTCTCAAGCACCAATTTGCTTGAGTGGGAAAACTAGGGAAGGAAAATGCCACATTTGTTGCTTGTAAGCTAACGGAAGCAGAATAGAGACAGGGCAGAAAAGTACATGTGTATTCATCTGTACCAGACAAAAAAACAATAAAAAGAAATTTGTCTTTCTTTTAAAGAGAGACAGCTGAAAATAACTACCCTGCTCTGCTTATAGCAAGTACCACATCACATTATAGTGGCCATATAAGCAGAAGGAACACAATTATATTCTTTAGAATAAACTCTCATATACCAAATTAAACAAATTGAAGCCTGGTTTATGCATTTTGAACTGTAAGTGTGTTAATATAACATATCCCTTTGCTTTCACTTTTTTGATCAAGACATTTGTGCAGATTGCTCTGGCCAACATAATTTTAATAGATGATAAATTAAAGTATTCAAATATGCAAAGTGAATAATTTTTAATCAGTTCTCAAAAGAAACAAACACTATAAACAATAGTAATTATACTATTCTATATGTCATACGACATTGCTGATGGATCTGTGTTGAGTGTTCACAGATGAGCAATATAAATGATTGTTGTGAATTATTGAAATTCCCTTTAACATCTGCGACACTGAAAAAGTATAATGACAAAGTCTGAAAAAGGGTGCTGGCTCTAGTATAGCAAATGAGTTGAAGCAGTTTTGAGTCTGTAAACTAATTCTGTACACAGATAAAACACTGATTCCAGTATGTTCATGTTCATGCAAATATGCTTGAACAACAGTGTAATAAAGGATAAATGTTGCATTATGTTCAAGTGTGAAGGATTTTGTCTTCTTATTCCAGTATGTTTGTATTACAATGTTGACTAAAAATTAGGTTGTGTACTCTACATGGAAACTGTGTAATCTTTTGCTGTTCAGGTAGCGTATAATGTAGAGTGCTATAACCTGGCCAATAATGTTAATTTTTCTGTGAGAGACCATGATTAGGAAGAGGAAGAATGATTGAATCCACAATCATTCTTTTAGATTCCTACCTCATCAAAAATCAAGTTCCCAATCTGAGACATTTCTTATCAACACAATTATTAAGTTTACAGCATTTGAACCACACTGTTTTCACTATTTAAGACAATACAGAAAGTATTTAAAAATATTTTTAAAATTCAAAATATGAGATTCCATAGTTATGCAAATCTGAACACACAGGAAAGGCAGCTTGCTCCTTTCGTACACTGAAATGAGACTATCGTTTTTTGTTATGCTATGTAACATCATCGTCTCTGGGTGAATCTAAGATGGAATTTCAAATATCATCAATTTTAGAAAACAGCTAATGCATATCACTTTGCTGTAACAACCTTTGGTATTCATCATCCCTGGAAATAGTATCTTTGTTACTCAAAGTGAAATAACAGGATGAAGAAACAGTTTCATTCTTTTTCTAATAGGAGGCAATGGGTGGTACAATAAAAAAACCCTCATTTTCATGAAGAGAAATTAAATGTGGAATACTCTTTGACATCAGCTTATTATTTGTTAGTATGATTAGCTGTAGTACAATATTTAAAATATTACAAATGCAAAAAATGCAATAAGAAGTTTTAAGATAATGTTCATAAGTTTTTTTTATTTGATCTCTCTCCATATTAAATAATATTAAATATAAAATACTATCTGGATACAATCTATAAATGTTCTCAAGCTTTTTCTAATAACCTTGTAAGAATCTAAAAAGATAGCAATATTTCATGACAGAATTTCATACCTGGAGTGTAACATTATGTTGTACTCAAGCACGAAGTCTTTCCTTTAAGTATCTAATATTAATTAAACCAGTTTCAAGGTATAATTTACACATTAAGAAGTCTAGTTTGGTTTTTCAAATTCAGGAAATTTTCTTGCTAAGAAAACAAGAATTCTTTGTAATTTTCTTTGTGAGAAATGAGATTTATGACTCTGAAGATGTGGCATTCTTATAATTGCAAAACATATTATTTTGTGTGTTCCTTGTTTAGATGGTGGAGCTGCTGAATAAAATTTTAGTGTGTTTTTTTTTTTTTTTTGCAAGTTCTGTGCCAAAATATTGATTTGCATACGTAATTACCACAGCCTCCACGCTCAAGGGGTTTATGTAGAAAGTCCCTCTTCCTCAAACACCCCCCACTGTCAAGTGAAGAAATATACAAGTAATTTTTTTGCTTTTATTGGAATAATCCTGGGTAGCTAAGTGTGGAGTGATGTAAGAGATTCTCCTTCCTGATGCCATTTAAATTGAAAAGGAAAAAATGCAGACTTTTCTGCTCAGTCTGTCCTTTTCCTTTTCTCTCCCTCACAGCCTCTCAGCCTACCAGATTATTGCATGGTTGCCAGAGGCTCCATGAAATTTCAAAAGTAGGAAACTATATTTTTCCTTTTTGTTTCTTCACCCCAATGTTTTGCCATGTGACACTGTTTCAAACACATTCAGTTTCTATGGGTTTTTTTCCTAATTTAGCCAGTTAATAACAGTGTCATTGGCCAAATTGTCAGTTACTTGATCAAGCATAATAAAGTCTATTTCCGTTCAATCCGTTTATTCAAGACTTTACATTCAATTAATCAAAATCTACTAAGTCGCTATGCCCACTTTGAAATCTTTCAGACAATTAATTTAATTCCATCAATTTTATTATATTTTCACAATAATTCTTTCTCAGAGATCCCTGAAGGGTACATACAAAGTGCTTTGATTAAACTTAATCTGAAGATAAAGACAGGATACTAAATTCTGATCGTTTGGTGCAGTAATAGAAAATTCAAGTAAGGATTAAAAACAGTGAGTGAAGTCTTATGTCCCTGTTTTTCCATTCAGGAATGGACAAGGGCATTTTAAACCTAAGAAAACACAAGATAGCCACCTATAGTATTTTTATGTATATGGATAATATATATTATATAAAGAATCTCTCAGTTCCTTATCTTTGTTTTTAGTTTATAATTGTACAAATAGATCGACTTCATTTGTTCAGTGTTGTTTATATTTATTACAATTTTTAGAATGCAATCAGACCCTTATTTAATGAGTCAGTAGATTGATGCAAGTCCAGTTGCAAAAACAGAACTGTAGATCTAGTTTCCAATGATCTTGTTCCTTAGGTAGGCAAACTGCGTCTAGAAATATGTATTAGATTTTATATTAATGTTCAAAATAGGTTTTAAAAAGCATAAAAAATAGGACTTTTAATACTGCAGAAAATGAATGTTCTTGTTTTCATAAATAGGATAAGTACACACGCATTGGTCACACAACATGAACTGTGGGAGGAGAAATCTTGTACATTGCAAACAAAAACCATTAAAATATTTCTATTCATTACTTCTATTTTGTTCTTTTAGAAGAACTATTACATATATGGTGTGACTTAAGCTAAGCCCCTCTTTTTTTTATTAACTGATGTCCTTGCTGGTGTTGGACACAAGTGTTGTGATAAAATCACATGAACTTTTTCTAAAAGTTAACTAAAATATTTGGTAGTCAAGAATTTCACTCTGTTTAAAATCCACTGATATTTGCATGAATCACACAAAGCAAAGAGCCTTTTTTTTAGGACTAGGAATTCAGTAAACCTTTATTTTAAATAAAAAGCCTGAAGACGAAGCACTGTATTTGAAGCACTCACCAAAATTCCATGCAATTCTGAGAAATATCAAGATAGGAGTATTAGAGTTATTATATTAGGTCTCATACAGGTTGTGAGATGACTGGGAGGTTACTAAGGTATCAGAAGCTGAACATACTAAAAT
This sequence comes from Sitta carolinensis, assembly GCA_032173965.1. NCBI lineage: Eukaryota > Metazoa > Chordata > Aves > Passeriformes > Sittidae > Sitta > Sitta carolinensis. The sequence continues at coordinate 81,846,208 of CM063284.1, forward strand.
AAGAGCTGGATAGCATATTTGCTTAAGATGTTTGCACTGAATAGCATAGTTTGAACAATGATAAGGGGGAGGAAAGCTTTTATTGTTCAACTTAGCTAAATATTAGTGAGAAATAAGAGCTAAATATTTTTCAGGTCACATTGTCACAAGTCGGGGCTGTGGGAGGATAACGCTGTTCTCAATAGTTCTGTGAGCTGTGCAAAAGAGAACCCTACAGGAGACGGAGAATTTGACAGATGTATTCCACTTCCTACCTTCACAATAGAGAAAGTTATTTCTGCTATAATGTTGCACATGTCAATAGACATCTTTGAACCTGGGAATATCATGATGCAGAAGTCACAATAATGTAGGTATAGCACTGACATTAACGCATTTAGTATACTATTTTTGATTAATAAAATACCTGTATATGGTTTTAAAACCACCTACATTCAGCAGTCCAATGCTGCACATCATTAGATGTGATCTTTTTATTTTTTCCTGAAAGTCATTGATATTTATAAGCCTTTGAATATATCTTCTAGAGCTGTGAGGTTTGATCAGAATTTTCAATAGTTTATTTAGCAGTTTGGGAATTTTAACGCCCTGCTTAATAACACTTCAAAATTTGAAAAAATCGTCTTTGATGACCTGGTAGTTTCTCCTGCAGGATCAATAACACGTGAATAATTTGTAATAAATTGTAATCTGTATTACAAAAGCACTAATGCTTTTCCTGAGCTCTGTATTTTTACTTAGGAGTAAAACCCTCTGGATTTTAGTCAGCATTTGTCTCATGATCTTTATTTGATCTGAAACATTGCTTTGAATCAATTCAAAGGCTGATACACTATTACAACAATACACTTTAAATCGAGCTTGGGATGGAAATTTTCTTTTGGACAGTAAGTACCTGTGAGAAGAAGGAAGTTCGGGACTTGTTTACTCAACTTGAAAAAAAAGCCCAAAAACTTTTACCATTTATCTTGCCTGTTAAATGCAAATTTGACATACAGATTTCTTAAAACAGCAGTCTGTTAATGACAGATTAACACAGTATTGCAACTATATTACTGCAGCAAGTTTAATGGAGACAGGCCTTTGTTTCCAAGAAAACTTATTTTTTTCCAAAAACATACAGAATTTTGAGATGGTAGACTTAGCTTAAATGAGATGTTGGTGACTGTCCTACTCCTGAAAATTATTGTCTCTATTGATCAAAAAAGAAGTCAACAACTCCAAGACTGAATATAAATGCATAGCCAAAAGAATTCTCTTTAATCTTATTTTTTTGGTAGAGGTATACTGTGGAACTGCAATACCATGGTGATTGATGAGGGCCACTTACAGAACACATATTAGTTAGACCAAAGAGTCTTGGTTGAATGAATCATTCAAAGCCATAAGTAGCAGATCCCAATGAATACGGCTTATTCCTGAAAGATTGCTTGAAGACAGGATTCTTTATATTTCTAAAGGTGATGGAGACTTGAAATTCCAATTGTATTCCCCAAATAACTTTTAAAATATTTTTTCATGTTAAACACTTTGCCTTTTTAGAAGAGCAAGAGATGTGTATATAGCATCCTTACCTGGACTATAGCTCACGAAAGAAAAACAGCCCCTAAGGATAAATAAAACTGACATCAGCTGACTTTCCTCATAGCACAGAACAGAAAACAAGAAAGAGTGGAACACACGCAATTGCCATGGGAGAAGTTAGAGCTGATTTCACATTTGGCTTGTACTGCCCCAAATGTATTTTTATCATAGATCATTTCTCACTTCAGTCTCTAAAGCCAGCTTCTATCCACTGGATGTTAATGTGTTCAGCAGTCCCCAAAGCATATTTAACTAGGCCAAACAGTGTTTGCCCTTGAAGAGCTGCTTTTGGAGCATTTTCAGAGCTTGACTATGAACTTGTGGAGCTTCAGCCTTCAGGATTTTGTTGTGTTTGATCCAGCATGCTCTGCTACAGTGGAAACATTATGAAAATAAGAGATAATGGCTCATGATTCACAATAGTGACGTTGAAACCAGCTTTACCATCTTCTGGAATCATAATCAGCTTAGTTATATGGCAGTGAAATAGGAACAATGAGCAGCTTTCAGCCTATTGCATGTCTGCTGGAGAAGCAAGTTTCAGCCACAAGCTTCTAAGGAAACTTGTCAACCCATCTGCAGGGCACTCACCTCTGTCCAGGGAGTTTTGGGCTGTGTGGTTACTGTTGTGCTCACCTGCTGCATAGGAAGAACTGGGTCCGCTGTGCTTTAGGTTTGTATCTTGTTTTCCTTTAGATGTTGACACTACAGCCAAAACACCTGATCTTAAAACAGGAATTTAACATTCTATAATAGGTCCTTAACGTGAAAAAAGGATCCAGAAAAACAAATGTTCACAATTTAATAACTAAGAACTTTCTATAACTAATCACGTGGAAGGGTTTGAGTTGCAAAGCTGTCACAGGGTTCAAGAGCAGTGTCAGATTTTCCATGTTATTTCCATGGCAGTATTAAATTTCTTCTAACTATATATAGAAAGCTTTGTTTTCCAAGTGTGCTTGCATAAAAGAATGTCTTAATTTTTGGTCACTATGAGAGAGCAATTGTATGTCATACATAGGCATAAAATCTAGAATTGCCTATGTACTGAGACTTGGAAATTTAAGAAAAAATGGAAACACAGGTTTTGCATCAATTCCTCTAGCTATAGAAAATCATTATTTCAATCCATATAAAGTGATTGTATAGCTTAAAATTCCAAACTTTTGCAGAGATCTACCCTAAGAGAGCAATTCACAATGTAATATATTTAGGAATGGAAAGGCATTTGATTGTTTATAGGGTGCAGTTTGCAGTTGGGAAGGTGTTGATAGCAGGGGAGGAGGGAGCATCTTGCAATGGCAGCCCCAAGTCAAGACTCTTCTTCTAGTAACTACTGAGTGTTTTCCTTATCTTGTTTTGGACCCATGAGTTTCTTCATTCCTATGCCTCCCCTTTTCTCTCTTGTCCCACTGGTCGTGTGGGCATGGGGAGTAAGCAAGCACCTGGGTAGGTCCCACCTGCCAATAATAGCCTGGGTCAACAACCCACAGACAGGAATTTTAAAATTCTTTGGCATTTCAGTTATAGATGTGTAATTTGTGTAATTGTTAAGTATTTTTCCCTAATACATACAGTGCATAATATATTTTCAACTATTAATTTTAAAGGGCCAATAACCAACCAAAAAGAATTTCCCTATCCAATAACTACCACTCTTTTTTCCTTATATCTTTCTGGAGTATAATAAAAATGCAATTTAAAAAATCCATTCTTTGCTGTTTTACATTGAGATTCCTGATTGCTCTGCTTAAGATTGTAGCCTCTTGCTTTAACCTTTGTGCTGGCACATTAGTCTGTTCAACCACAGTTCCAAACGGCTGGATGATAACCTTTTTACATGGTAGGCAGTCCCATTTTTTAGCAGATATTTCCCATTCCTCTTTTTCCAAACAGTTTCGCTCAACTCATTTTCTACCAGACTATCAGTATAGCAACATAAGGCAGTAATGATTTTTAATTAAAATACAGGGCTACCTGTGGTCTAATTTGAGCAAAATCCAATTGTGAGAGAAGAATTTTAGCGTTATCACACATTTTTTGTATCTCAGAGCTAGTAAAGTGAGTTAATGTAATTGTCATTGATATGACATTAAGATGTTTAGGGTTTCCAGAACTTGCACTGCTGCAACACAGAGATAAAATATGAGTTTAGTTTCCTAATGTGTTGTTGCCAAGTTTTCAGCAATAAGTAGAAGAGTACAAAGCACACATGCACCAAAAAGTCTTGTTAAACTTTTACGTATAATATTTGCAACCAATCTTGCTTATAGTCAACTGCTCTTCTAAAAATTATATACAGCAGGTATTTTGATACACATTTTTTACATTATAAACATTAAAATTACACTTCTCTGCTTGTTGAATATTTTTTCTGCTGAAGCAGATGTTACTCATACATATTTTGACTTATTAGATGTATATTAAGATGAGCTATATATATGGAATAGAATAGAATAAGGTTATTTTTGTATTTTGATTTGTGTGACTGATCTTAATAAAGAGGCTTAATAAATATCAGAGGCTATAACTTGTAAGAGTACTTTTCAAATATACTTTTTAAAAAACAAAAATGATATTTTGTTTAATATTGGCATATGCAGTCATGATTCCATAATCTCATCTGGAGCATCAAATTAAGTGTGTCTACTCAAATCCAAATGCTGAAAATAACTATAGATACCCCTTCCCTTCCCTTCCCTTCCCTTCCCTTCCCTTCCCTTCCCTTCCCTTCCCTTCCCTTCCCTTCCCTTCCCTTCCCTTCCCTTCCCTTCCCTTCCCTTCCCTTCCCTTCCCTTCCCTTCCCTTCCCTTCCCTTCCCTTCCCTTCCCTTCCCTTCCCTTCCCTTCCCTTCCCTTCCCTTCCTTCCCTTCCCTTCCCTTCCCTTCCCTTCCCTTCCCTTTCTTTTTTTTTCTCTTGAATTTTTTTTCTCATTAGAAATCTCACATCTGTAACACAATCAACATTTTTAAAGAGCAAACTCAAACAAGTGAGCACTGCACAGGTTCACATAAAGCAGCAAGCCAACCATTCGCCACTGGTCAAGCTGGCAGGCTGATGCAGATGTGCAATGCCCTCTGCCCCCCAGAAACTAGGAGAGTATACATTTGATAGAGTGGGGAGAGAAAGCCTGCAAAACCTCAGGTATAATGTCCTCATAAAACTATGTCAGAAAGAAGAAAACAGCCTTCCATCAACAGACCATGTGACCAGAATTAACTTGTAATGAAACTACTATGGAATGCCTTTGTTATGCTTTCAAATTAAAGTTAACACAGTGCTTTCAAATCAAAGTTAACACCACTGATTTTGTATTTTTAAAATCAGTAGATGCTTTTGCAGAGTTTTGGAGATGTATTACTGCATTGCTCTACTTTGACAGCACATGTAGGGCCAGATTTTTGTCATCTGTCCTAGTCACTCATTTGTGGTAGTTCCTAAAAGCATGATGGTGGCTTACTGTAAGCCAGACCACCAATTTAAAACGTCCTGGGAAAAACCAAACAGACTTTCTTGAGATTGCCAGGTCCGTTCAGAATACTTAAGTGATTGCCAAGAGCTGGGAAGCTGAGAAGGATCAGAAGGATATTGTTGAACAGCTTTGAGCAGACAAGGCATCCCAGATGGCTGTTCCCTCGGGGTACTGAGCACAGCACAACACAAGAAATCACGCAGCTGTAGAGGAGTTCTGCTGCCATTCTGGGATAGAGGGAAGCCCCTGTGCTGCAGTCCAAGGCCTAGCACCTGTGAACCTGCTTCCAGCAGGCTCCTTTCCTGGTAGCCTTCTGGCTGACCAGTCTGGAAATTTCTCACCAGTGTGATGGATCTTAGTTCAGAGCTCTTACTGAATAAAGTCTTATCTCAGCAGGGATTGTGGTACCTTGGTGGTGGTAGCAAGGCAGTCTCTTCTGGCTCCCATTTCTCACCAAACTTGACAAAAAGCTGGCTAATGAATCCACCTGCTACCGAGCTGGGACTATACTCTCATAAGTCTTCTGCCTCTCACACTGAGCACTTGCAGTAACTTTTGCTCAAAACTACATTTCTACATGCTATAGCATCCTTTTGTGTTCTATGGAAATTCTCTTTGTGTCATTTCTTCTGTGTCTGTGACCAAAATCATCACTACGGCATAGAAATTCTCTTTGTTATTACATCAGAGATTAATCTGTTTGTGCCATGATTGAGACATTACTCATTAAGAAGCAGAGGTCTGAATTTTTGTCTCCCCTCTATAGGCACAGAACCAAATTGGTTTTAGAACATTCAGCTGAAATTTGTACTCTTAAATTAGGTCATTGCCCTGATAAATCCTTCCTAACAATATATCCAGAGAGCTGATTAAAATCCAATCTATTCGACATTATAATTAAGCCTCACATCTAGTTTACAGTTTTATAATTACAGCTCTGCATCCTGAGAAAGATCAGAGGTCTCTCTTGTTCATCTGAGGGATCAGAACAGTTCTGCTGAGAGCATCTGAGGGGAGGCAGAACTGGTCTTTACACATATGTTGGAGATAGATAAATGCTGCTGAAAGAGGCCCTTGCTGATGAGCAGATCTGCCCAGACCTGCAGATGTGTCCTGCAGGAGCCATGTGACATTTGGAATATGAGGGGAAGAGGGGAGACTGATTTTTCAATGTGACATAGTAAGTGAGTATCTGTGATCAGAAACAACACAGGCTGATTCATTTTTGTCAGAATGGTATGATCCAGCTCTCTACAAAAGTCTACTGTTGCCCTTATTTGTCTAATTTTTGTATGATTTATTTTCCTAGGCAGTTTTTGCCTTTTCATGTTTCTGAAAAGCAGGGAAGGGCACAGGAAAAGGGGAGAGCTGCCCATAAAACCACAAGGTTTTTGCATCACTCTGAACTTACTTAAAATGTGCCTGGAGGAGATGGAAGTTTGTGCTTTTTTTTTCTTCTCACAGCAATGAATCTGAAATTATGTAGAAAGTAAGCAGAGAAAACAGAGTCACTTCTACTACACATCCCAGCAGAAGAGCACCCATATTCCAGCAAGAGGCACAAAAATCTCTCACATTTTCCTTGTTAGACTACAGCTTTCATTATGCACAGGTTTCTCCTCTTCATTTAGAAGTTCCCTTTGTTCAGTAAATGCCACTTCAGCATCTGACATGATCAGATGCTTTCAATCTCACCCACTGCAAATACCCCACGACTTTTGCTGTGAGCTCAAGTGTGCATTCCACCTTCTGCTGAGAGCAGTGAAAAGTGGTACACAAGAACTATCCATGTTTTGCTTCCAATGGGATTTCTTTAAAAGGGTGGCAACGTCTGCCCTTATGTACTTTAAAGACCATTTACCTGTTTACTTAACTGTTAAACACCTACATGAAAAGAAGTATTAGAGTTTTTAACATTGTTATATTGTTTGGAGTGAGTGTGAACAAGGGCATACAGGCAGGGGAAAAAAAACAAAAACCAAACAAAAAACAAACAAACAAACAAACAAACAAAAAACAAACAAACAAAAAAAAAAGCCTGGTATTTATATTGTGTCCAACTGAAAACAAAACCGCCAGATATCCATTTCCTCTCTTCTGTACTTCAGCTTTCTTTTCAAAGCATACCAGAGACTTCTAAATCACATTTTGCCCAGGTCCTCCTGTACCAGACCTATAGTCAAAAATTTCCCAACGATACATCTTTAAAAGTGAGAAAAGTTTTATCAAATTAGTAACTTCAGAAAATTTCTGGTCATGGTAGAAAGATAATTTTCACAGCTGTTATATGGCAGACTGGCCCACACCTTGGTTGTATTTTAGATTTCCCAAGAGCCAGTGGTGGTTTGCATTTATTGTCTGTTCAATTCAGTTGCCATTACTCAGGTTACATAGCATCATTTTGTTAGAAGAACCTTTACCTCTGTATTTCACAGCAGGATGAGGAACATACACTGATCAAATATTTTTCCCTTTCAAACAGATGGTGTGCTACTCCTCATTACCCTGGGAAGCTTTCCAATTCATCCTAATTTCGCTCTTTGCTTTTTCACTGTAAAAAAAGAGAAAAATAGGAAAGAAAAAAGCAGAGCTAAATAGCATTATAGTTAGTTCTCCAAATAAACCCATTTGTTAGCTTTGGAAATTATATTGCTTTTAGAAAGTGTGGTTCTTCCATACATAGCATTTTTATTTGATTTCTGCTGTACTATATACATCTTCAAAAATATTAAAATATTTTCTTGATCGCTTTTGTGATCAGTTGTGTCAGTGCCTCTAGACTGCATTCTTAGTGAATGTGAAGAATTTAATAAGGCTATTTTGATATGCATTGGAAAAACTCAAATAAAGAATGTACTCCTGCTTTAACATGATATTGCTGGCTCTGTTTACCAAAACACTGTATGTATTTAGGTGTTGCACTGAGGAGACTGGGAAGTGTCCTCTTATCAGCCTCTTCTCCAGAGATTTCTCCAGTTGAAATCTCATTTCCTTTTTAGTGCATGCTCCTATACAGTGATGTCCTTTTGTAAATGTATTTCTAAGTATTTGCAATTCTAGAGTTATCTACCCTTTTTATCAGGTAAATATATATTTCAACATGATATTAAGTGCTTCCTTTTCAGGTGGGAATTGGGTGCACAGAAATATATATACTTTTTAAATTTGGCTTTATTTCCTGCATATGGTCAATCACGTTCAAATTTTATTTTACATCACAGATTAACCAGTACATAAAATAAACTTTGTATTACCTCTGTGATCTGCAAAATATTCTGCAGTAAGACAAATACGACAAATAGGATTTGTGTTTTCCTTCTGCATGTCTTGCTCTTGTCTATTTTGATTGGTAATATTCACCTCTTGCTCCATGAGAATCAACCCCATTTGTTTCTTACAGATCTCTTCATTTTTCTTCAGTCATATGTGATGTGCTTGTGATTCTTGGGATGTCCTGCATAGAGCCAGGACTTGGACTCAGTAATCCTGATGTCCCTTTCTAACTCAGCATATTCCATGACTCTATGATTCTCTTTACTTATCCAACTTCTGTTTCCCTCTATGAGGCATGAAAGAATAAAATTCAAGTGTTCTGTTACATTCCTACTACAGATACAGAGGCAAAGTTAATGAAATGTCTAAAAGGACCATTGGTCAAAGCTTGTTTTATGAGGTCAGTTTCAAAGTCATCCTTTCCTACTGGGAACCCACAAACCTGTCAGTGTTGGCCCTCTGAAATACAGGTCTGCACAGCGAGATGGCAATTAAAGTTAACACAAGGAAGTTTGATCCCCTTGTTGCCATTTGCCCTCCATTTACTTAGATCAGTTTGAGTTTCTCTTTTATCCTACTTCCTCTGTGTTTTAGTGCATGCGAAGAAGCTTTGCCCTGCAATCAAGCTTGAAAGAACTGAGAAAAAGGATATTTAGCTAAGTCAATCAATAATAATTCTTTCTAAACTCTATTGCCTCCATGTAATTAATTTAACTGCAGCCTGCTCTGAGAGGCTCAGACTGAGACAATTCCTCTTACCCATTGTGTTCTGCAACCAGGAAAACATTTAAAGTTGGTTGTACTGTGTTTGTGTAGGCTCTAGGCCTTTTTCCATATCAATACTAACACTACTGGGAAAAGAGTTAAACGATTTCTTACTAGACAGTTGTCTAAATCTTTAATTCAATGGGGCACTAAAATTTTTTATATAAAAATAGAGAAATATGGGCATGTGGGGGGGTATGAATATCTTAAATAAATAATTAGATTTACATAACTTGAAGTTCTAATAGAATGTTCTGCCCTACTGGTTTATGTAGCCCACCTTTCAATTTTTTTGACAACAATAGATACTCATATTCATGTAAGAGTAGAAACTAATCACACTTACTAAAATTCTGTCACTGCTTGGTGAGATGGCACTAGTTTCTAAAGTCTGAGTCTCATCTATAACAATGTAACAGCAACCTGAGGAAAGCAACAGAACACGAGTTCAAAACCCAAGATTATTTGGAAAAATAAAAAGTTTATGATTCAGTAATATTCCCTGCACAATGATTGCTGAATTAGAATCCACGAAAATGGGTTATAATGGAAGCACAATGACAACACGCACAGTGTCTTCATTTAACAGTTATAATTCTTCCTAAATACTAAAATGCTGCAGTTTTAGAGAGAAGATGTAGCAAAAGATGGCGAGAATGCATGAGTCATCAGTGCTAAAGCTTTGTGCACTTCTACTATTATTTTAATGATATTTATAGTTGAATTTCCTTAGGAAAAGCAGTTATATATAAAGCTAGATAAAACTTGTGATAGAGAAATAAAAGAAGGAAGTATGTAAAGCTAGAACAAAAACAACAAAAATTATTTAAAAAAATAGGAAGAAGATGCTAATAAAGTGCTGCTTCTATTTTAAACACCCTGTATATAACTTCTTTGCTATTTATTCACTTTCAGAAATCAAAATAGTCACCTAATTAGTTTCTCCACAATCTGATAAACATTTTTTAATGAAAGACTGACACATAGAAGGACTAAAACATTTTATCTAGCTAATGAGAACAACAAATTAGGCATAACAGTCCAAGTGTAAAATAAATCCAGTCACTAGGGTCAAGTATTCCCTGTGTGCATAAGGTTTCAAAGGGGTTATAACTAGGTAATTACTATTATAATGAACATTTTAATGCAAGCCTTGTTTTTTGAATCATATTTCTTTATATTTGTGAATCCAAATTCTTGTGAAATAGACAACTTAACAAAGTCAGCATCATCCTGAGCAAAATGAAGCAGGAAAGAGGAAAGCAGGAGAATGAGTAACATGTGAGCAACATCTAGTGGCTAACCTCTCATTACGAAGCCTGGAGGCATTGAGCATTATTTTAAGCCTACTTTTGACACTGAATGCTTCTTTGAGGAATCAAAGCATATGAGGAGAAAAGGCAGCACTGCCTGCTTGTGCAGCCTCTGAACTAAAAATTCCCAAGAGCTCCTCTTGACTCGTTCTTCACCTAGTGGCCTCAAGTAATAAACTGCATTTTAAGGACAAGCCAATACCTGCTCATGACTGTACTTTAGGTTCACTGGAAAGGGGATGTGACACAAAGTCATTTTTTGTAGTGTGCACTGCAACTCCATTTCTTCAGTGGGCTGGAACCTGTCTATAACAGCCTTTTCCAGATGTGTAGTAAAAAGAAGTGGGGGAAATACCCCATCCTTGATTTCTGAGTGTAATTTTTACTGTCTGAGCAGTTGCTGAACTCACATATCAGCCACAGGATGTACAAATTAGGAAAATGGTCCTACTATAATCCTTTACTCTAATGCTGCTTCTCATGTCTTCTCTTCATCAAACACACAAAACTAGTGATATTTAAAAATATAGACATAGATGATTTAAAGGAATTTCTGATTATTTCATACTGCCACAGAAACAGGCAATCCAAGTGATTGAATAACCCATAATCTTGTCACCTCATCTCACTGGAGAAACAGAGCAGCTGTAGAGAATGAGAACTCAGTGTTCTTCTACCTAGAAGGGGGAAAATGTCAGTAAACAATCATGAATATTTTTGCACATTTTAATAGAAAGGCAATATATTGCATATCCACACATGTCCACGGATGTTAGGTTTTTTTAAAATATAAAATATATGTTTTCTTTCTTGTTGTTTTGTTTTTCTTGTCTGGGCCTTCCCAGGGTTTGAGAGCTCTGTGAGCTTGGCTTTCACCTAACTTAACTTGTCTCTCTCTGTGAAGGCTTTCTGTTTTCCCCCAGCCCTGTGTCTGAAGAAGAGGTCCAGTCATCTGTTTTCTTGTGGTCAGGAATTTGTTTATTCTTTATCTCATATTCGTTGCCATGGTCTTCTCTGCAGGCCAGGCTGTGCTGAACTCCTCACTGTGCTCTCTCCTCAGGCCAGGTTGTGGTGTTCTCTCCTGGGCTGTGCTCTCCCCTTGTCCACCCTTGGGAGGGCACTATCTTTTATACTGAAAATTACGTATGCTTTATTTATAACAATTCTCCAATATCTATCCACTATGTTGTACAGTGCTCTTTTGTTCTAAGACAACTAAAATGTGCCACACCACCAAAGAAGATGGAGAACAGAGGACAAAGAAGAAGCTCAGGGACACACCCCATTTCCTCCATCTTTGTCCCCTGATCTCACATTCTAAAATCCACAAATTCTACTTTTTCACCCTGTGACATACTAATTATCATTCTATCTAAGTTCTTGTGACTTATAAATCTTCCCAGGACAGTCAGAAGGATGTCCTGGTTCCCACACATGGAAGCTATGTTAAAAGAATACAGTGGAAAAAACATATGCAACTATTGCATATCTATGCAACTATTCTATGCTATATCATTTCAAAAATTTTTCATATGTACTAAATAGCTGATTCTCCATGTGTAGAAAGTAGGAAATATGAAGTAGGAACACAGACATCTCAGCTAATAAAAAATCTTGAAAAAAATTACATACATCACTTCATGATTGTACCTTATGAGGTAACATTGGATTCATAATTTATTCTGAAGAATTATAGTTTTTTTTATCAAGAATGTTAGTTTTTTCTACACTCTATCATGATCTCATTCACAGTTCCTTCAAGCAACCATTTCCTGTTGCTACTGAACCAAATCCCACTCCTACAGATCTGCTTAAATTTTTTCAAGCTTTATGCCAAAAGTAGATAACAACATGCCTTCCTTTAGTAAGGTTTAGCTAAAATTGTGGTAAAAATCATGTCACTTCCTTGTTTAAAATATTTTATGTTTGTCCTACTATGTCCTAATATGTATCTCCTACTAGCACTTTTTGAGACAGAATACTGCTGTAATAGGAATACATGTAGGGGCACATTTTGTAATGTTCTTACCTTCTTTTTTTTCACTGGAATACTGTTCACAACCTTGTCACTGGAGTATTGCCTTCTTCTGTAGTTAGAGAAGATCCCTTTTACTTCTCTCTTTCAGATCTGCAAAGTCTTATTAGAAGTTGAGAAGCAGCTCTGTGAAGACAGAGATCTGGAGAGTCAGCATGCAATCCTCAGGGAGAATCCTGGAGGAGTGATAAGTGTCTCCCTGCAGTTACATAAGCATGCATGGAGACAGAAAGCTACATGACTTCATTGACCTATACCATATTATGGAGGCCTTCTAAAATAAAGGAATTATAAGAGAAGCTGTCAAAGGGCACAACTTGTGCGCTAAGATCACTTCCTGAATCTGGAGTTAGAGGTTTATTTTGCTGGGTTTCAGTGTACAGAAACAGGCCTGTTTGTCAGACACTCTTACTGAGTGCCCAGGTAGTATTTCAGTGTTTGTCAGAGTATTTTTCATAGTTCAGTAGGACAGCTGAACACCAGTACCTATTCTGTTCCCTTTGGAAATGCTGAAACCACGAGAGAAACAAATAACAGTGAGACAGCAGAAGAGGTTTGGAGGCCCTTTGTGCAAGTCATAACTCCCTAGCACAAAGCTGGACACATTCCCACAGGTCTCACTCAACCCTCATTCGATATAGAGATATTATATTTTGTGGAAATGCACACAGTCATTTTAAACTGTTTCTTCTCATTTAAAATGCAAAGGCCTCTCCCCATGATTCTAAGCCCATCACAGTTTGGCAAAAATGCACTTTGGAGAATGCATCCTTTAATTTTGCAATGCTTTGAACACAACACCTTTCATTCCATCTTATTCTGCATTTGAGAAAACAGCTCTGCTTTTCTTCAACTAATAAAAGTAATTGAAAAGCTATTTATAACTTTTCCTTGTTTTTGTTGTATGTCCTCCTGGCAAGCTGTATGTGACCAGTTGCAGAAGACATTACCAGGTGACTACACTAAACAGTTGTCATGCCCATGACAAAAGATTTCCTGAGAAAAAGGAAAAGGAAAATACATTTATGTTTACTCTGAACTGCTATCTTTTGACATCCCATTGTATCATGGATTTAAAAGGATAACTGGGAATGTGGCAGGCCGATTCTGAATGGGAGGCTGTGCAAGATGACCTCCAGAGCATTTATTTAATTCTATGAAATGATCCCACAATGGCCCTCCAGACTCATGAATCAGCCAGTAAAGGAATCTAGCTAGAAGCAGAATTCAGGACCTGAACAGACTCCCCAAACTGTAATTTCCTTCATCTCAAACCTTTAGAATACATCATCTAATTGCTCCTAGTCTCAGCTGTCATTTTTAGCCCTTCATGGAAAAGTTCTGAATGAACTCTGAAATGGGCTACTCATTTTCTTCAGGCATCTATCGGATCTATGGAGTTTATGCCATATTGGAAGGCTTTTTTCAGAGGGTCAACAACCTTATCAGGCACCGCCAAAGAAGTATAATCAAAGACTGACACTAAATTGCAATAGACTCTAAATTACAGGTATTGCACTTTCAAAAGGTGATTCACAATTTTCTAGCTCCTCAGCTGACACGTTTAAAATTGGTGCTTCAAAATGTCTGGCTTTTAGCACTCAGATGCTGACCTTAAATCTGTTATTTGTGCCAAAGGAAAAAAAAAAAAAAAAAAAGGGGGAAAAGCAGGAGGGAAAAAGAAGTATTACATGAGGAAAGACTGTGGTAAAATAGCAGGATAAAGGGAGAAAGAAAAAAATGTAGAAATGTTCAAGAACAGCACAAGTCAGAAAAAGGGGAAAAGCTATTAAAATGGAAAGATGATGGGGAAGGTGAATGGAAATGCAGCAAAGTTAAGCAAGAAAATGCTGCCTTATTGAAAATCTTTGTTTAGTAGAGGGCATATTTTTTTTTCTCTATGTATTCATGTTCACTGGTCTTTTTTTAGTTTGAACTGTATGAGATGGAACAGAATATCCCAAAAATTTTTTTTAGAGAACTTGTTCCTTGGAAATTTTAGCATAAAAGAAAACTGGTATACCACAGGATAGAAGAAAGAAATATGATTTTTATATCTAAAACATCATGATGTCATGTACTTCAGGAGAGTCCAATATTTAAAAAGAAATGCTTGGGAAATGTTCCTAGTGTGTATGAGTACTTGATGAAAGAGACTGAAGAAGAAGGAGACAGACTCTTCTCAATCGTTCCAGTTAAAAGGCAAGAGAAAATATACATCATTTGAAAAACAACAAATTCCCTTTAGACATAGGAATTGCCCAGAGGTTGTGGAGTCTCCATGGCTGGAGATAATCAAAACATGACCGTGCATGGCCAAAGAATAATAAAGACAAGACTAGATACACGCAGTGTCCCTTTCCAGCCTCAATGATTCTGTGATGTTAAGAGGCTGGGATATGGGTCTTGGGAGAGTCCTGTTTGGAAGTAGAATGAGTCTATATTTGGCTGGCAAAGCAGCAGAATAGAAGAGGAAAAAGAAGAAAAGAGTTGGAAAATAGACTGCATGATAAAAGATACTTGGATTTGGATAAATCTTCAGAGTAGTTCTATGAGGTGATTCAAATAAAATGACACTGCTATGAAAACTGAGCATGAATACTCTTGATGAAGATATCATACCCTAAAAGGCATGTGCAATCACAGGTTTTGTTTCAGGGAACATCAAAGATGTGATTGTTTAATGAGGGAGTCAGAGCTGGAAAACAAGAATGACCACATGGACAGAAGGAGACAAATTTGGAACAAGAGTGGAGGCAGGGCTGTGACATAGGACTAAGATCTATGTGCAAGACAGGATTGGAGACAGCTTTCTTACATAGCCTTATCAAGGTCCATCAGGAAACAAGCCTGAAGATACCAGGGACTAGAGACAAATATACTTACAGAATAGTTGAGGTGAGGGAAGCAAACAAGGCTCAGATGTGAACTTAAATGGACCAACATGCAGAGTAGGTGTGTGTGGACACTCCAGATGAGAGCAGGCAGGGGGGCTAAGGACCATTTGTGCACACTGATCCCTGATGTGTTAAAGCTTTCTGGTTTTGATGCTCAGCTTTGAAGACTTTATTTTAATTAGATATTGTACTAATATCACAAATGCTTAAAAAAACAACCAAAACATGGTGATTCAATCATGCTGACATTTACCTTGATCACCACTAGAATGCTTACATTTACTACTATTTGTGTCACTGATGGTAGATTTTTGACACCAATAGAGACAAGGGTCTCAGGCTTTACTCTTATGGATCAGTTCATCCACACTCTGTGTAAGATATGCAGTTACCTAGTCAGAATAAAGAGCTGTGAAGAATTAAAGCATATTCCCTGGAAAAACAGCAGAATTTTTCCCTGCTATAATCTATGTAATACCCACAGAGTGTTCACGAACTGAAATTATTTTCAAAATTAATTTGGGCTAGTTTTTCACTAGGCTATCAAAAAGTATATCCATCAGCAAAGAAAAAAGTATCTACTCCATTATTTAGTTCCAATATTGGTATAGTTAAAAATGCACATGTTTCTTATCATCTTATTGTCAGAACTTACTTGCATGACTCATTTCCAGAATAAAAGCAAATCTTCTCTTCATCCTCAGACAAAACATCAACACAGAGAATTTCATTTCCAACCTTTACACTGATAGGGAACTCACCCATAATAAAGGCTATCATTCAAATTATTTGGTAAGATTAAGTAATGACAACAACCTCCCTTCCCAAATATTTCCCAAAAATTTGAAGTATGGTTTGAAGTCCTGAAGCTTCAATTTATTGTCCCATTTACTGACCAGAAACATCTTGGATGCAATAATAAAAGTTCCGTTTTGCTTATACAGCAGTATAAGATTCTCAGTATTAACTCTAACAGAGAAGCATTTTTCCTTTTGTGGATAATATTCATCTTATGCAAATACATTTGTCACAACTGAATCCTTTGAGAAAAATATTAAAAATACTTCAAGTCCAAGTCAATTATCAACCGTGTGTGTAAATACTAACTGTATTTGAAAGAATGAGTTAGAAAAAAAACACAGGAATTTTTTGAGCTTTCTGCTCTTTTTTCTGCCATGAAAAGATAATACACTTAAAAGTGTCACACTGAAGCAGGCATAAGAGTGAGAGATGTCAAAATAAAGACAAAGGTATATTGACACATTGCTGTGGTATTTCTGTATGTTCTTATTTTATATTCTGTCTAGAAAACAGTTCCTTTGCTTTCAGAAGGAAACTGTTCATACACATAACAAAACAGATGATAGTGACTCCTAGAAGAGTGAAGAACTCAATCAGTTTTGTGAAGCTCTATAAAAATATCATATGCTTTTTAAAGATGAATTCAGTGCAGGATGAAATATTTAACAGCTCTATTTGCCCCAGATGCATTTGAGATAAGAAAAAAATTCTAAGAGTTTTATCCCACATAACAGGCAGAGACTGATAACTCGTTTCCTGACAGCACTGAAATTAGCATTAATATTTATCATGCAAAAGGTGTAGTAACAAACTTTGGGTTTATAATCTATTTAGATTCAATTAAAGTGTCACCAGAATTAACCAGAATTAATTATTCTGCAAACATGCATCCACTCACATTCAGTGAATCCTTGTGCCATTCTCTGGCATTTTGTACACTAAGATAAAATACTGTGTGGCTCCATTATGAATATAGTGCTACTGTATAAGATTTTCTGTATTTAGATCTGGTTAGCTGAAAAGTTCATTATTCTAGTTCACTCATTTTATTCAAGTCAACAGATGATCGTTCAGGATGAGGAACAGGAAGGTAGGAGCAGCTCAAACTATGTCACTCCTCAGTAGTTGCTTGAAAGCAGTTAGTCACCAGTGTTGAATACTTTGCCTCTATGCCTGCCATGCCTAAACCCATGAATTTAAACCACGAACAGAAGAAGCCCACAATGAATAACAAAAATCAAGGTTAGTTTATGAGGAAAACTTCAGGCAATAAAATAGGACTGATTCTTTGAAGGAATAAGATTCAAATGTGAACCCTCACAAAAATATCTCTAGCAGTTTTGACATTTCTATTCTCATAATAGACCAGTGTGGAAGACTTTTTAAAACACATTCCTCTAATGACTTGCATATATAAATAAGAAAAAAAGAGAACTTTTGTTTTGAGGACGCTGCTCTATCCATGGATTGCACTTATGCCAGTGCAAGAAGAAACACGTTTTGGACATCCAAGGAGAGAACTGTTCAGACACCAGCCTAGGATTAAGAAAAGTGACAAAATACCACCAAGGAACATTGAAAGGCAAAGCTTCTGTCATATAGGAGGACAACATAAAGACAACACCTAAACATAAATTGCATTCTTTCATACGAATTCTTTATATTTTCTGGAAAAAGGGTCAAGAATTCTTTAAGTTTGAAGAGCTGTCTACATAGAAATGAATTGTTATTCACACAATACATCCACACATAGGATTTAACTAGAAATAAGTATTGAATTTTCAAGGATAAATTTTGCACTTGCATGGGTGCTAGAACTATGAAACAAAGCTCAAGACTCCATATTCTCTCATTACCTTTTAGTTTCTTATGCTACTTTCCACCTGAGGCAACTCAGAACTCAGCATGTGAGGCATGACCTATCTGTCCTGTATGGGTCAATCTTATCATAAGCACTCTCCCAGAATGAAAGCACCCCACGCTTGGACTGGGACTAACCCTTCACAGTGCTTTGTCTGTCTCAGTGATGACTTCAATCCTTGCTGCAAACAGTACAGTTTTGCCTGAAGGGAGGTACTGAATGTCCCCATAAAGCTACTGACTGCCATCGCAAAACTTTTGTACATCTCATTTTATGGGGTCTAGATCACTGGGTGACCTACAAATGAAACCTTGAATTCAAGGGTGGGGAAAAACACAGGAAGTTCGAAGCACAAAAGCAGCACCATTTTCTGATGCAGAAATAAAATACACTTTCCTCTATTCTTGATATCAAATCTCACCAGTAAAGTATATGCATGGCAATGTATTAAAAGTCACAACTGTACATTTCAGTGTCTCTAATTTCATGAGATATTACCCAATTTTAATACTCGGTCACTTCTCCCTTTGCTGCTTCTCAGCTGGCTGTGGTATGAAGACACATAAGACACAGTTGGTTGGGTTACCCTATCACTTAGCTGGACCTTTACAATGTTTTCTGTAAATTAATTTGTTCAATTTGGAAGGCTGGCTATATAAAATAAATGTGTACTATATAAAATCACTATTTGTATTAAACCAAAAAAGCAATACTGTATATGAAAAATTTTGTTGCAGTTCCAACAGTGTAAATTATCTGAAAGCCATTAAGGCATTTCTATTTGAAGGTTATTGTACATAAAATGCATTATTAACTTACTAAATGTTATTGAAATGTGCAGTTAAAATAATGTGATTAAAAGACAGTGACTCTAAACTCAAATTGTCCTTTTCATTAGAAAGTAGAGTTTTCTTTTTTAACACACTATAGAGGTGTTTAGTTTACTAGCAGGAAAGGTTTTGTATTTAAAAAATGAAGCTTTTACTTCTCTCTCAGCTGGAATTATTCAGTCATGGTAAAATCTTTCAAACATTTGAGGAATAAAGAATAAATATGAATCAAAGATATTAAAATAAGCTTCAGCATTTTTAATCCACTCATGGTAGAAAATGATTCGTGGAAAATCATAAATTCAAAGAATCCTTTAGATCTGAAAATACCTCTAAGATCCTCCAGTCCAACATTAACCCAGCTCTGCCAAGTCCACCACTAAACCATGTCCCATTTATGGTGCCACGTTTACATCCTTCAAGTACCTCCACAGTGACTCCACAACTTCCTTGTGCAGCCTGTTCCAATGCTTGACAACTGCTTTGGTGAAGAATTTTTTTGCTATATCCCATCTAAACCTTCCCTGGCACATCTTGATGCCATTTCCTCTTGTCCTACCACTTGTTTCTTGGGAGAAGAGACCCACATCCATCTGACAAACCGCCTCATTTCAGGTAGTTGTAGAGAGCAGTGAGGTCCTATGAGTATATCACTCCACAGAGGCACACTCAACATACAAGGAAAGCAACAGACCCACAGGAATGCTGGAACTTACAAAGCTCTAGCTGCATCTTTGTAGTAGAAGATGCTGATGAGTGTTAAGCGTTACATGGTTATACAATTGTCTGCTTTTGTATCAGTGCTGAGCAAGTACCCCTCACACTTGTGTCTGGCAGTATATCTAAACTACATCCAAACACAGAGCCATGCACGAGTCCTCACTGTGCACCAAAACTATATATATATGTTGACTTGCTTTTTTGAGAGAGGAGGATCTGATTGAGTGAAAAGAAAGATGTGTTACAGTTCCCTAGGTGGGTCCCTTCTCAGGATGGTCAAGGTGTCTGTGACGCAGAAAATATCTTAGCATATACTCACTCTTGATTCAGTCAAGAAGAGGATGCAAAAGGTGCTCAGAAATGACAGATTACCACATTTGGGCACTTTGGCAGCTTTAGGACTTCAGGAAATTAACATACCTCATGAAAACTTGGTCTTGCTTCTTTTCCATGTAATAAAATCTTCAAAATCCCTTAACTTCATTTTTCATTTTACTTATCTCCTGCAAATCTTCTTTTGCAAAACCTCTACTTCTTGCAGAATATCAGTTTTTGGAAAGGTTGTAAATATAATTTTTCTACTGACATATGACCTGAATGTCACCATTGTATTTTTTCTGGTTTGTGTTTATATTGGAGTAGTACTAGAGAGAACCACACACAGACCTGTGTCCTGTGCCACATAAAACAAAGTAGTGTCTGACTCAATGATTCTGCAGTATAATCAGGAAATTTCTTCATTTGCAAGTGTGTGTTGTTGAGCGACTCTGTGGAACACATGTATGTTACTATGTAAAATCGAAGAGACAAAGACTGGAATTTCTTATATATAGTTGGATTACTCAAGTAATACAGTTTCAGTGATCTATGAAGTATCAATTCACAAGGTCTTTGAAACAAATCAAGGCTTTTAGGTCACCTGGGAAAAACAACTAAGTTTTACTTTGTTCCCTGTAGTAAAATGTGAAATTATGGAATGAATTATTTACAGCTTCAGAGGTCTCCATCTGTTCTTATTTGCAATACTAACATTGTATATGCACATCTTTATAACTCACTTGATCTGGTATCTCTCTGCCATTCTTAATAATCCACTTCCAGCTTCATAATCTGTTAATAAGTAGTAAGTAGCCAATTCCCAAATTGATGTCAACAAGAATTATTCAATGATCCTTGTGTATATAAACCACTGGCTAACCATACAAATGTTACAACCAGATAAGTAAAGTTGTACATTTCTAGACATCTTTGAAATCATTAGCCTTATTTATATCATTGCTGCAACAGCTGTTAGGCATCTGAAACTTGAGAGTTGGTGGTGATTGTATAACACACTAGTCAAGAACATGTTTAATTAAATCAAAACTGTATTGAAAACCAGTTCAAAATATGCATATATTCTTATATTAATACTTGGGAAAAAAATATAGAAGCTCTTTTTGTTGGCTTTGGTGTTACTAATAGTTAATTAGATATGCACAACATTCAAGGGTAATCTCTTTTTAGCAGCTCTAGTTTTCTCTTTTGTGACTGTTAAACAGGCCACATGCAACACATGTTCAAAGGAAAAACTAATACTTCTTTCAAGAACAGTGCATAATATACATTCATTGAGTTTATCTACTTGAGTCAAAGATGCTCACAAATGATGAAGAGGAAAGCAACCATAAGATACTTCATTAAAAATAAGCAATGAGGAATGACAGATTTCAGATTTTAAGTGGAGAAACATTGTGCGATTTCTTAATGTTTTTAAGACATCAAATGTGGAAGGTCATGTCTCCTATTCCTTTTACCCTAATCCAAGTCAAACATATGCCAAAAGCCTGAGTTTGGGCTAATGTTCAAACCATTCTATTTCATCTGAACTCATTTATTCAAGGAGCAATGAGCAACTGCTAATATTGTTGTGGTCTCACGGGTCAGCAGGCCACTCTTTGGTGCTGCTGGCTTTCATTGTCAGCCAATGGGCAACAATATCCTTAAGGAAAAAGGAACTCATATTCTTGATTTTATTAGGATATCTTCTACTGGTTGTGTTGCATGCTGTGTTTCTCTGCAGCTGTCACTGCAGTGTTGCACTGAGTGATGCGTATTTCACAAAATGCTTGTTCCCAGTACTGACGCTTGAACTGGGCAGTTTTCAATGGTGTGTTTATTTACTCTAGAGTTGTGTCTATGCCTTGCTATGCAATTTAAATTATATCATCTTTACAGATTCTTGTTCAAGTTGGACTGTTTTAACTGACTGGAAACTATCTCTGTCTTGACAGTATCTGTCTTGACAGAGCCTATGTGGACTAAATTAGACTAGTCAGTGCTGGCACTGATACCAAATGTGGGGTTTTGTTTTGGATTTTTTAATATTTGCATAGCAAACCAATTTATATTCTGTTTATTGCTTTATTTACATATGATTCACTTTTCACAGCGTGGTAGGGAAAAATATGTAGAAAAATTACAAATCCTTCAACCATTTAGCCCTTCACCCATTTAGCCCAGTGCCACAAATTCCACTTTTGGGATAGGTAGGTTCAGAGTTGCAACCTCTTGGACTGAAGTGGATGAAACAGCCCTCCAGATTCAGGTAAATTATTCTCATAACAGAGTCTTTTCAGGCATTATTTCATTATCATACTTGACTTTTTGATTTTAAAAATGCTGATATATGCTTTTCTCAATGGACATTTGGTAATGAAAGGCACACTATCCAGAGGATTTTTTTTCCCTTTGATCTCTCTTTCTAGCTAAATATTGAGTCTTAGGAAGTCATGTATATTATCATTGTGTATGTTATTGTATCAAAAGATACGTTCAAAACTTTTGACAACATTGGAGGAGGACAAACTTTAATACTTACCTCTCTATCATTAAGCATATGTTGACACAAAATTATTCTTTCATATAGCTGAAGATATCGTTTTACTATGTGACAAATCATATTCTTCCACCTCTAGTCCAAATATAATTGAAATATTGTTAATACTGCAACAATTGAAGGCTGAATTCATCTCCATGTGAAATGTCTTCTGTACCTTAAAGAGAATATACTGTTAATTCTTGGGTTTGCATCTTATGGATACCTCTCAATTTCTCTGTTCTATCTACTTTCAGGAAATTTAGGCAGATGAAGTGACTTCTTCTAATTTTATGTAAGATACCAGTTTTCCAGAGAGGTACAGTATACTTGTCTATTCTTTTTTTTTCCCATAATTAATTGGGTTTTTTTCCTTTAGTACTACACTAAAGTAGTGTAACAGCTCCAAGACTGGGAGCATAGGGAGGTTATTTAAATTTTTGGCATTCAATAAAGATCAGAGTTACAGGTAGCTCCAGCACCAAGTTCTGCCTTTCAGGAATCACTGTGTGGAATTGCATGGGGTGCCTCGCAGAGAGGTGGAGCCAGCAAGCACTGGATGGGGTCTTTGCAGTTAGCCAAGGCTAACCTGCCACAAGAACTGAAGAGGATTTATGGATAACAACAGCCTTGAAACTAGCACTTGTCACCACAACTACTCGCTAGGAAGAAATGTCTGCACATGCATGTAGCCAATTTTTTTTACTTGATGCTATATTGCTTCAAGCCAGATATCACTGTGTCACAGAGAAACACAAACTATTGCATCCTCCATCATCAGTGACCTAAATTACAGGTATATCATGTACATATTTATGGACAATTGTACCTTTACACAGATATTAGCAAAAATCTGGTGGAAAGAATAAAAAAATATTCTTCATTCCATATGGGGTGTTTTTTGCTGTAGTTGAATACAGTCACTTTCCCAGTGGATATCAATAAATGTAGGGGGGGGGTGGAAATTCAATACTTTCAATTTTAATTAATTTACTGATTAAAAGACCTCCCTATCTGTATACAATATTCATTTGGAAAGAACAAGTGAAAATAGGTTTAATAGGACAGATAAACACACTCATAGCAATTTTAAAGTGAGCTCAAGCTGCTTTGAAAGAGACTGTCACTGTCTCAGTGATGATACAATGAGAAAAGAGATAGAAAAAGACCACTAGTAAAAATAAAATAACATCTCTGATACATTTAGAAATATTGCCTAGTTCCAGGCTATTTTGGAATAAGCAATTAAAATTTTTATCCCATATATCTGTATGTATAGTTATTCCAAATTAGTTCATAAAATAGACAAAAATATCAAAATCATAAACCAAAATATACAAATAGAAAAGTTAAGAGTGAATGAAAGTTTCTAATTTGAGAAAAGGGGTTTGCTGATCAATCTTCAATAAGTAAATGCATTTTAATATTATCTTGCTAGTTAGCTATTAATAGGATGTAATTTTTCAACAATTACTATTTTTAGGAAGTCTAGATCCAATGATACCACCTTTTATTAATTGTGAATGAGTCACCATCAGGCAATGACTTTTACACAATAATCATATATTCCTTGAAAAATGGATTTGCATATTTGCAGAGATTCACAGAGCTGGTTAAAGAAATCAACACAAAGCTTACAAGTTGGAGTGAACCTGAATGGTGGATAAATACAGGAAAATTATGATCCTCCTTACATACAGTTAGTAGAAGAAGCTAATTTAACTGAGTAAATTATTTACTCATCTTCAGTCTTAAACAGTCTTGTTAAAATGACATTATTTTCAACTCTACAAATTTTAAAATGATCAGGTTATAGAAGTTATGTTTCTATTCTCATTATACCTGTAATAAACTTCTCTTACACTCAGCAGTTTTATCTGGCCCAATTATTGCTATAGTCTGTAAATACAGCCCTTACATTTTGCTATCAAAAATGACACTGAAACCTGCATGGCTAAAAAATTTATGCACTGTAACTTTACTGAAATGAAACTGTAATGTTACCATAAATCTTCAATATTTAGTATGAAAATGCACTCCCATATTATTTACTGATGCTTTTCATTTATTTTCGTCTAAATTGTAAAAGGAACAGAAGTTTTTTTGCAAAGAGAAAATTGTACAAAATAATGATCTGTCTGCAATCATAATTACTGCCTAATAAGATTATTCAACTGCTAATTAAAGGTACTGAACCTGAGAATTGTAAAGATTAGGGATTCTGCAAAAGCTACTATTCCTATTAGAAATTGTCATTCAAACTCAAGAATGGGAAGACTCAGAGCGTGCATCGGGAATTACTTTTATGAGATCAGTCTTGATAGGATGATATGCACATTGGAAATTATGAAGAGTTAAAAGAGTATAAGCAAATTTAAAAACCCTTGAAAGTGCAGTACATAGTGAGACCTAAGTCCAAAATATCTAAAATGCCTGTGTCCACATATCTAAATTATAATAAATATTTGATAACCTTTTTTACTTTAGAGGGACTACAAAATAAATTGTCTTCTAGGATGTCATAGTGCATTTTTGGAGACAGAAATTCAGGCAGTGCATTTCTCCGGTGTAGTATATTAGCTTACGAAAAATTCTTTTTACAACTGTTTTTCACCATTGAGCAATAGAAGATGGTTGATTTGTCTTTATAGTATTGGATTCAGCACTCCAGCTGAAATCTCAGGAAAGGAGAGTAGATGAGCAGAATCCCCTCCCTGGCCCTGCTGCCCACCCTGCTTTGGATGCAGCCCAGGACACATTTGGCTCTCTGGGCTGTGAGTGCCCATGGCTGGGTCATGTCCAGGCTCACCCACAAGCACCCGCAAGTCCTTCTGGGCAGGGCCGCTCTTAATTCCTTCATCCCCCAGCCTCTGTTGATACTGGGGTTTGCCCAGGCTCAGCTGCAGCACCTTGTGCTTGGTCTTGTTAAACCTCAAGAGATTCACACGTTTTCACTTCTTGAGATTATCTGAGTCCTTTGGATACCAACCCATCCCTCAGGCGTTTCAACTGCACCACTCAGCTCGGTGTCATCTGCAAATTTGCTGAGGGTGCAGTCAATCCCTTTGTCTACGTCACTAATGAAGATAATAAATACAACTAGTCCTCACACAGATCCCTGAGGGACACCACTTATCACTGATGTCCATCAGGATTCTGAGCCTATGACCACTACCCTCTGGATATGATCACCCAACCACTTACCATACAGTTCACCCATCAAATCCTTCTCTCTCCAATTTGGAGAAAAGGGTATTGTGGGGAACTGTGTCAAAGGCTCTACAGATGTCCAGATAAATGACATCCATAACCTTTCCCTTGTCTGCTGATGCAGCCACTCCATCATAGAAGACCATCAGCCAGGATTTGCCCTTGGTGAAGCTGTGCTGGTTGTCTCAAGTCACCTCAATATACTTCAATCTAAATTTAGGAGTTCCATGATATTGTCAGGCAGAGAAGTAAAGCTGACAGGTCAGTAGTTCCCAGGGTCCTCCTTCGTATTCATAATGAAGATGTACATATCCATATGATCAAATTCTGGGGCCCAAAGGAACAACTTTCTCTCCCCTGCTTGTTGACCCTTGGTTGACCACAGTTTTAGCATGTGAGTTATCATTATATTCTTCTTTTTCAGGAGTACTTTCAATATCAATCCAGAAGCCTTACCTGCATTTGAAAATAATTCACTTTTATGCCAGTCAAAAGTTTCAGAAAAAAAAAAAGAATTAATTTATTGTTTTGATGGTCTAAGATCATTAGATAGGAAGTCTAAGCTCCTTTTTTGTTTCTAGACTGTCTTTGGGTTCCTCAATAATTTACACAGATATGATTTTGAACTATCTTTTGCTACCTGCAGATTGTGTTTAAATTACTTTATTTCAGTCTTGCATTTCAAGTTCATGACAAATCTCATTTTTCCTTAAAAATACATTGAGCTTACTTGGATACAAAAGCAGCAAGAGGGGAAAATTTTCAAATAAGAGTATCTATTCAGGAGGCTAAAAACTTTGGCTTAAGAGCTTGATAAATTGTTGCACATACTATGCATCATGTTCATATTATTTACTAAAGTATATTGAATCATCTTAAGAGGCTATTTGCATTTGAATTCAGCTCAATACTTCATTTTATCACAGGGAGGAGTAAAGAAGCTTGTCTAAAATAAGAAATGATATAAGACAAGAGTGTTCTTAAAGTTTTGGAAGATTTGCTTAGTCTTTTCATTTCTTCATCGTTCTTGTACATTTGTCCTTATCTTTAAAGTGTTTCAAATGGAAAATAAAAATACAGTGAAAAACGGGAAAAATATAGGATAATATAAGGCAATGCAAATGAATGTATTTTTAAGAATTCAAAGGGACCTACAAATATTTACCTTAACTGTGAAAGTGGCCTACATTTTTTTACAATAGAGTTTAAGCAAGCAGTATTTATAGTTTATCAAGGAAAAAGAGTGCATATATTATTATTATTACTTGCCACCTTACCCAGACAGCCTTAAGAAAAAGGAGAAGAAAAAATTGCATGAGCATCAACGTGTTGAGCCAAATAAGAGGCACAGGATGTCAATCACTTGAACATGGATGATGATGTCCATCAGGTTTGCTAGAAGACTTTTCAATCAGATGAAAAATATCAAAGCCTTGCAGTGACTGTAAATTGCATGGATTTCTCATTCTCATGAGCTAGCTCTGGTTTGGTTATTAAATCCACAGCCCGTACAAAGGTTTCTTTATATAAATATCAATCTTTCTCTCGGTGGTGCATGAAACCTACCTGGCAACATGAGGTATTAAGATCATCCATCAGCAGCCTTATAGCAATCAAAAAGGTTTCATCACTTTGGTTGGTTGGCTTTTCTAAAGGCCAAATAGAACTTAGCTGGATATTCATATCTCAGAGAAACTGTGGGACATTAACCACATTTCCATACATATGCATTTGTATGAGAAAATGTTGACATGTGCACTGGCATGAATAGCACCTATTAAAGCATTTTTCTTTCATTCCTAATATTTTCTTGACCAAGAAAGGACAGATTTTTAGAAACAGAGAATTCTTAAGTTCCCTGTGTTATTGAGGTTCTTTGTTTTGCAAAATTACTGTTTCTCAATTGTATAATAAGGAAGAGAAATATTACCTTGTTAGCATGTTGCTCTGTCAAATAACAAATACAATTTGATGTGTGCTAAGTGTGAGAGAGAAAATATAGGTAGGTAAGTGGTCATGTGCTCACAAAATAAACAATTTCCTATGAAATAAAATTAAGGAAGTGGAGAACTTAAATACAAACTGAAAAATTTTAAATTTAATCTCAATAATGAAAAGATTTGTTCATTCTCTCCCAGTATTTCACTAGTTCTGTAGTTCAGAACTGAAAGGTCAACACATTGCTCACCGTGTCACAGAATTTTCTACAGAATACTTTACCACATCAGTAACTAAAAATATAATAGATCAAAGTATCTGAAGATAGTCACAATTGTCTTGTTCCTGTGATTACTCATGTTTGACCAAGCTAATTATTCCTTGCTTCTTCCAGATTTACAAAAATTGTCAAACTGCGTTTTTAGGACAGCTGCTAGAAGGGCAGAAGAAATGGCTCAGAGAATGCTAATAGGACTTAAAAACAGCAGCTTTTTAAAGGGATGTGACCTGTCATACCAGAGTATCTGATTGTTGCATCTTAAATAAGAGCAGGGTAGTAAGGCCAGTAGTTTGATTTTACGATTTGTCTTGAAACTGATGACACTTCTTCAATACACAGAATAAGAAAACTTATATGGCAGAGTTCATAGTATTTATGTTTCACTGGAAAGAGTAGGTGTTGCCCTAAAGTTCATTTCAATACTTCACTGGCAAAATACATCTTTATGTATAGCCAGATCTACAAGTTTAAAAAAAGAAATACTCATTTTCAATTGCATATATTTGTTTATGTTCAGTAGGCACTTGATTTTAAAGAGCAACCAACGGATACCATTTTGTATAAACCCTGGAAAAAAAATTTGAAGATGGCACAGCTAAATCATGCAGAAAGTGACACAAAAATAAAATTGCTAGAAGATTTGATGGGGAGACTACTTAATATCTTGCTTCTTCCCACTGTAAATTAAATACAATTCCAAATTTCTCATTAGATCAGCTACAGCATATTGCAGTATCTTCAATTTTTAATACCAGATTATCAACATTCATGAAGCAAAGTGTTTGCAGTCAAAACTTAATCAAGGAATATTTTTTAAAAGTTAGAGCGTAAATTTAAAATTCTACTAACTTCAAAGATATTACTCTTTCCATAGACATCCAAGGCAGTAAAAAGGAGTTAAAGCTGAGAAGCACATTCTTTGAAATGTGTTGTTTGCTTTGTCCCTTAAACACACAGAGATACTGCTGAAAGCTGCAGCAATATAACTCTTCAAAACCTACATTCTCTGTTTCCCAGCAGTACTGAGTAAATGACTGATGTGACATGGTAAAGAAGAAAATTTTTAGAATTTAATATTTTAATATTAGTCATTAATACAAGTCTCATAGCGATTGAGCTGCTGCTATTACCTAAGAAAGAAAACTCTTAGAAACAAATCCATAATTTAAGTCAAGACATAATATGAGTCCAGTCATGACTGAGATTTAAAGTTGCAAAGGTGATCCATTTTAATGCACTAGGAAAATCTTGGCCAATCCCAGGCCAATGTTATGGGACACAGATCCAGCTCTACCTGCAACCTGATACAATTCAAATTCACACTCTGAATATCCTCAAAGGCTGTTGGCCATTACAGGTGAAAGCACAGAAACTGATGATTTTTGTTAAAATATTCAAAAACCACGAGAACAGAGAAAGGAATTGAGAATAGCAGTAAGCATAACTACAAAGATTAATGATTAAGCAGGTAGGATCAAAAGAATCATTGCTGTCAAGCACTAATCAAAGGACGGGTAATGTTCATCATGCAATGACTTCATCTGAGAACTATGCTCAAATTTCCTATTGAGGACCTTTATTTTTGTCACACTTTGACCACCCCGTTTCATCTATCAGTGTGCCAAAGAAGAAAGGAAGTGAAAGATGTGCTCTGAAGACTCAGCAATTGACTAGCAAAAGTCCATTGGAAACACAGCCTTTGTGTACACTACAGAGTGATATTCTTGTGATTAGTTGGTTGCTTATATGCTCACTTTAATTCTTAAAACTGCAATATTTTGTCTATCAACATATCACACAAGAACTTTTGCTTTACTTGCCTTGTTATCTGACAATTTTTACAGTATTTCTGATTCTGCAGGATACACCTAAAATAAGAATTTACTGTTACCAATATCTAATTTGTATTGACTGCACTTTGTTGAAACGTTATGAAATTTTATGGTACTAAAACATTTAGTTAAGCACCAGCACTCAGCCTCCAAGCACTGTCTTACAGGTAATATGAATTACTTTCTTCTGACATATCAGTGATTTTCTTTCATTTTCTTGGATATCATTAACACATTTAAGTTCTATAGCTAATAATGAAATTCTAAGACTGAGCTTCACTGTGCACTGGAAGTACTGATCAATCAGTATCTAGGCAGAGATGAAGCCAATTTACTTTAATATCATCGAAAATGGTCTGCCTATACAAGATGTATGAGCTATTTAACAGCTTAAATATCCCCTCTATTGGATTAGTGTATTTTATCTGTTTTGTACAGAAGATGCAGTGTAGTAGTGTCTGAAAAATCAGGTATGGTATTTAGTGATATTTTAATACCTTTGGGGTACTCATCTAACAGAAATTCCAATTCTGATCTAATTAGTTATGGGAATAAGCTAAATGTGGGAATGATTTTCCATTTTTAATATACTGAGCTCAGTGAAACAATGACAGTAAGGGTAATGGGGTGAAACTGCTCATATTGCTGCTTTTAGAGGATTCTTTTAATATGACCCTATTCAGCTAGACCATGCAAGCCTTGTTGATAGCATTGTATTTATGTGACTTTATTTATTGCAGAATTAAGGAAAAAAATGCTTATATTTTTTAATAATTCCTTCCTTACAAAGAAAATTGCTTGCTATGAATGAACGCCACATTGAGACTATTCATCATGTAACTGCTACAAAATATATGGGTTTTTCCAGGCAGGGTTGATCTTGTACTGACATTGGTTCTATAATTTGTTGGTAGAACCCTTCAGGAGTCTTGCTGTTGCACACAGTGCTGGAAGACATCTCTTCTACTAAGCCCTCACTGTCAGCAGATCCTTCCAGGGTTGCACAGACAATTTACTCTCTGGGATTTGAACAGAATAGCAAAGGCTATTCTGGCTACTCTTTTTAATGCAGAGGTAGAATATAGCAATCCTCAAACAAGGACAATTTAAGCTAGCTTTCTAATTCTTGGAGTGAAAGTTACATGAGAGAATTGTCTCAATCATAAGTAATTGGATTTAACGCTAGAGTTTGAAAAAACTAAATAAGCATCTCTCTGCAGTATTCATGCTGATTTACAATAGCACCTGGAACACTGGTAATGATCCAAAAGAACGAAATAAAACAAATATTTTGATCGTATTTTGAAAGAGAGAGAGAGGCAAGAGAAATGGTCTGAGGAACATAATCAGCACAAGAAATGAAAGAACAAAATCTTGCACATGGGTAGGAACCTGATGCACTGCTGTAAGCTGGGTACATACAGCTTGAAAGCAACTTCGCAGAAAAGAACCTGGGGTTTGTGGTGGACACCTAGTTGAACATGTGTGACCAGGAAATTTTTTGCGTCCCCATCCCTGGAGAGGTGTAGTTGTGGCACTTAGGGACACGGTTTAGTGGTGGACTTGGCAGTGCTGGGTAAATGGTTTGATTCAGTGATCTTAAGGGTCTTTCCCAACATAAATGAATCTATGAGCCTGTGATATTCACTTGCCACAAAGAATCCTGATGATATTCTGGGCTCTTTTCCATGGTGCCCAGAAGCAGGACCAGAGACAGGGCACAAACTGAAACACAGGAGGGTATCCCTGTGTTACTGTGACACAGATAGAAACACACAGCAACACACACAACAGGTGTTCAGGCAGAGAAGAAGAAAATAAGTCCCCAGTTTATTGTTGATCTCGTATATATAAGTTTTTGGACTTTGATCAGAGACTGGACAGAGAAGTTACCACCTCTCCATCTTCACTGGTCACTTGAGGAGTCCATCAGGTGAAATCTTTTACAAAGGAATGCAAACATGATTCTTGTTTATCTTACAATTTGTGAGAACTGACTCCACTATACTAAAACAAATCAGAAGGCTTATATTCAGGGACAACACCCCTGAGCATCAGAAAACACATTTTTAGTGTGAGTATAAGCAAGTTCTGGCACAGGTTTCCCAGAGAGGCTGTGGAATATCTATCATTAAAAATATTCTAAAGCCATCTGTACACCGGTCCTGGTAAACTGACTCAATTTAAGTGGCCCCACTTGTGAAGCGAGACTGGACCAAATGACCTCCAGGGAACCCTGCAAACCTCAAAAGTTCTGTACTTCTGAAACTGACAAGACATTTTTAGTTCTGTCAGTTTAACATTCATCTTAAAAAAAATGTATTTATAAATGAAACATATTTGATAGCTCATGTGTGTTTTAGGTTTTTATTTCATATTTCAATGTCCAGTCCTTAAAGATGAGTGTGTTCAAATCAGGTCCATCTTGTGGAAGGAGATAGTGGATGGCTTTTTCTCTTTAAATTGTCTGACCCTTCAAACAGGAAAACTTAAATATGGGATAGAAAAAGCAAAAGAATTATTGAAGCTGATTTTAGAACAAAGTTGTATTCCACTTTTAGCAATGATCAGAAAAGGAGTTATTGATACAGTTTACAGATTACACAAAAATTGAGGAAATTATAAAAGAGAAAAAGTCAGCAAGACAAAACATTCTGAGTTTCAATATAGGCAAATATAAAGTCAAAGCTTTTTGAAAAGAAGGTTTGTCATGGATATCTGGCAGAATATATTGTCTCTGAAGAAGTTTCGCTAAGAGTTGTAAACTTTGATAAACTTCATTGTGACCTATAAAAAGCCTATGACATTGTTGTGTAAAGATGTTCATTGAGACATACAAAGATAAAGACAGACTAACTGAATTAGACTGAGCCTTACCAATTCCTACACGTTGTCAAGAGTCCCAATGGTAAAAACCTAGATTCAAATATAAACAAACTAAAAATAGTCAAGTGAATGAAAATCTTAATGACAGATTTTCCTATATTAGATTATTTTTACATTATTTGGGTTGTTAAGGGAGACTTAACTGTGGGGTTGTGTTTTCTGGAAGCAGCATAGATTGGCATCAGCTACAGACAGCATTAACTTATTTGACAGAAACCTATCAACCCTTTCACAGCTGCCAAGCCAACTACCTGAACTCTAGGCTACCATATGCATGGAGAAAAATGAAGAAAAAATCTGAAACCAGTATATATTATATTGCCTTCTCCTTACTCCACACATGAAGTGAGACTCAGCTCTCCACAGGTCCTTCTGCTTCCCCTCCTTATTTCTCATGTTTTTCTGTGTCTCACACTTTTTGTACTCTTTGAAAATCCTATCTCAGATGGTAAAAGGCTTCATTCCTCACCCTATTGTTTTGTGCAGGCATATAGAAAGAATACATTGAAAAACACTTTTGTGCTTTTATATATATATATATATATATATATGAATCTGTCAGGATTTATACAAATCTTTGTTTCCAGAACTAAATTTGTAAGTGAAGGTGTAAAGGTGAAAGTGCACAACTGAATTTGCAGGTGAGCCCCTTCACATATTTAATTTAGTGTTCCTGTTTTTTTCTTTTTATGTGCATGTTTATTTTATGGTAAAAAACCCCAAATATCAGCTTTACAATGATCATAAAAACAATATCCAGCTTATTTTTAAGTGACATCCTCATTATTCAGGAATACTAATTATAATTACTCTAATAGAAAGGCTGCAAAACCCTTGGCTTCCTTGAAAAGTAATAATAATAAGTCTTAAAAAGAAATCCTTACTTAATATATCATATTTTGATATTATAAAGTTTTATTTATCTGCACCCTTACTGAAGAGGATTCTAAAAAAACTACCAGTTGCTATGCAACTAAGCAAATTGAGTTCTGTGCATTTGAAATGTCAAATGTTACTTAACCATTTAATACAAATGTTATATATCTATATATTTTGTTGATATATAATGTTATATATCTATTTAATTTTGTACATGAGTGGGTAAAACTGATATTGTGATTCTTCCAGGCTGATTTATTTAATCAGAAGTACTACAGCATCTCCAAGTGCAATGATTATCCCAAAGGAATAAAGCAATACTCTGATTTATAAACATGGAGCTCTCAAATGGCAGTATCTGGAGTCCCTTATATCTGAAATTGGGACTGCAGCTGATGCCGAGCACAGTCATGGTTTCACAGCAAAAGAGTAACGTTAATACGTAGTAGCTGGATAATTTCTGAAGAAATCAGAATGATTAAATCTCTGGGAAATATTTAGGGAAATATATCTTCCTGTTTTGTAAAACGAGAGAAAGAATGATTTTTTTAATCATAGTCCTTCATAAATGCAACAAGAAAGTATCTTTTAATTAGTAAGAGCACTGCAGGAGCTTGCAGCTAAAAAACGATGGTGGAAAAGTGAAAACCACAATAAAGCTGCTCTAATGTAGCATGTATGATGTTTAACCACTAAAGCAACTTTTCTTTTTTTTCAAAAGTAATCGTAGATCCCTTTTTCTATTGTGTTTAAATTGTGATAGAAATACAAGCATACTACTGTCTTAGACCTGAAATCAGACTACATTGTCACGGCAGTCCATACTAATTTTCCAGAGTGTGATCTGAGCAGTGGCCAGTGTGGAACACATGTGAGACAAGGTTCAGAATCCAAGGCAATTGCACTTTTTTGTTTAGTTTCCTCCCTCAGACCTTTGTGGGAGATAAATAAATCACTCTCTAGCTTTAGTATCATAACATTTTTTGTAGGTTGTGGGATGGTCTTGGACTAAGGTAGAAGCCAGGTAAATTACACCCCACAATCTTTCAGTGGCCCCACAGAAGACTTTGCAACATTCCCAGAAATAGTGACTCAATTTCCCCCAAAAAATATCACCTAAATCACTTATGCAGTGCTATGGGGCCTATCTTTTTTTTTTTTTTTTTTTTTAAACTAATTTTCTATATATACCTTCTAGAGTCTAAAGTCTAACTTCAACAAGAACCATTGAAGATTAGTACTTTTAGTTAAGAAAATATATCTTTTATAGATAAATTTAACTTCATTTAAACTTCAATAGTTGTACCATGCCAAAGGTAACAAGGTGTTCCTTTGGCATGTTACAACTATTTCACCTCAACTTCATACGCCACAAAATTACAAGATTCATTACAGATCATTTTCAAATCCACATGTAACAGCATACACATATCTGTATTATATTAATTGTGGTAACTTAGAAGGTGCTACTCAAATAGACAACGCAATTTTTCCTAATTAAAAGGATTTATACAGAACAGTGGACAGTATATTTTTCTGTTTAAGAGGTAGCAGTCTCATTTGCATGAGACATGAACACGTCCCAGCGCCAATACTGTAATATTTCTGTTGCGTATAAATTTTTGCATTGAATGATACATTTTGTAAAACCTTATTGCATACAAACATTTATTTCAGATCATGTTTTGGGATACCCCTCATATTATGTATATGACCTAGTTTGACTAGCCCAGGGAAGTGAGCTGTCTGGGTTTGAGACTGGCATTTTATTGGAGCAATGGGAAGGCATTTTCTCGTTCTTATTCCCTTTGAGCGCAGCCCGGGCAGGTCTCTTTGCTCCCGGCTGTCCCAGCACACCCCTCTGCCCTCTCCCGGCCCTGCCCAGGGTGCGGAGGCGGCGGCGGGCCGGGGGCGGCCGGGCCCGCTCGGCCCGTGTGGGCGGAACCGGGCTGGGCCCGCTCGGCCCGGCCGGGATTCTCCGCTCCTGGAGGGGCGGGAGCGGCTGCCGAGCCCTCCCCGAGGAACCCACCGGGCCCGGCCGGGAGGGGCAAAGGAGCCGGCAGAGCCTGCAGAGCTTTTGTGCCAGTGGAACACCAAACCACGCTGGCCTGAGGCTGTGTCGGCATCGGGAGCGGCTGAGCATGGGGACAGCACCTGGATGGGCACCAAAGGAGCTGAGCATGGGGACAGCACCTGGATGGGCACCAAAGGAGCTGAGCATGGGGACTGCACCTGGATGGGCACCAAAGGAGCTGAGCATGGGGACAGCACCTGGATGGACACCAAAGGAGCTGAGCATGGGGACAGCACCTGGATGGGCACCAAAGGAGCTGAGCATGGGGACAGCACCTGGATGGGCACCAAAGGAGCTGAGCATGGGGACAGCACCTGGATGGGCACCAAAGGAGCTGAGCATGGGGACAGCACCTGGATGGGCACCAAAGGAGCTGAGCATGGGGACAGCACCTGGATGGGCACCAAAGGAGCTGAGCATGGGGACAGCACCTGGATGGGCACCAAAGGAGCTGAGCATGGGGACAGCACCTGGATGGGCACCAAAGGAGCTGTGCACGGGGACAGCACCTGGATGGGCACCAAAGGAGCTGAGCATGGGGACAGCACCTGGATGGGCTCCAAAGGAGCTGTGCATGGGCACCAGCACCAGTGGCCCCCGTGGTTCGTGCTAAAGGCGGTCCCGAAGCCATGAGCAGCCCTGAGCCCCGTTCCAGACTGAGAGCAGCTGGCACAGCTCACATGGAGTCGGCAAAACAGCACGTGGCCAGCAGAAAGAAGCAGAGCTTGTTTCTAATACAAGACTTGGACTAAATTGACTTTTTTCAGCGTTACATGACTTTGTACTCGAAGAATACTAATTCTCTCTTAGGCTAATGAAAAAAAAAAAAAAGGTGAAACTTTGTAAGAACAACCACATGAAAGTGAAGTCAGTAAGAAAAGAGATTTTAGATTGAAGGGATTTTGAAAAATTCGTCTTAAGCTTAGGTTGTAAAATTCTTTTGTGAAGCTATGGTACAGATATACTTGATATATCACACTTTGGGTTTTCCCCAGTAAGTTCATGGAATGCCTTGGGGGAGTGGTAGCATTCTATCCCCAATCATGAGCAGAGGCGCCAGTGTTAGAAGTTTGACGAGAAACCTCGGCCCCCGGGATAAAAGAGGAAGACCTCTGTTCCCAGAGATGAGTGAAAGGATGCTAGAATGGCTCATCCTTTGCACCCCAATAAGCTGATATGGACCGAGAGCAAAGTTGTGAGGAAAAACTGTGAAAGATGGGAAAGACTTGACAAAGGCAGATCTTGGGCACCTGCGGTTTATGAGAAAATGAAGCCACAAAGAGTTCTTTTCTTGTGGGGAGCTTTCCATAGCATTAGCAAAGAATACTTTTCTCTCTAAATTAACTAAAGAAAGACTATTTGTAGAGGTGAAAAACTGACTGAGATTTCTGAGTGTTGTTGTCTTTACATTGTTGGTTAAGAGAAAAAAAGGGTTGTGGGGAGGGAGGAAGAGTGTTTTGAATGTTCCATCCTCATTCTTGTTGTTTTTCTTTCTTTTAGTGTTAATAAAGTCTTATTACTTTTAAGCTTAAACCTGCTTTGCTCTTGATTAGAAACTTTGAAATTGGCAAAATTAGACCAGAACAGAAATTGGTGTTTCTGCCCGGTTTCAAATTGAAACCATGACAGTATATGATCTTAAGAAGTCAACAACAGGTGAGATGGGGCTAGAAGGGTACAAACAGCACATCAGAGATACATAGAGCTAACTCAAAGAGCTAAGCATAAAACATTTTTCTCTTATGAGATGTTTGTACATCGTTTGTACATCTGCATCTAGATCTCAGATTCGACAGAACTAACTTAGGCCTAATGTATGAGCAAGCCAGGGTTGCTGACTCAACAGCTGCCATTCTCCTCCAGCCAGATGATTATTCTTTAGACAAAACTTAATTTGCCTTCCTGTGAAGTTCCTGCATCCTCTCTAGGACTACAGAGTGTTGATCTTGACATATATTTGCCTTCTTCTCATTTTGAACAAAATGCCCTATTCAAATGCATCAGCAGTTTTCAACTTACATGTGTGAGGTGAATATGTGATAGGAACTCATAAAATGTCTGTGAATAGAGCTGGTAGGTCAATGTGAGTCTCCATTTCTAGCACCTCTGTATCAAAAGCAGATGCAATTTCTACACAAACATCTACAAAAATGTTTAATTAAGATATGTTTAGGGTACATCCCTACTTTTTAGTGATTCATCCATACTTCTTAAATGGCTACACAGTACTTATGCCTCTATTAACAGATGATGTTCAGCTAACTGGTGTAGTAAAAAATAAATCTGGCAGAAAGGAGCTTGGATCTGATGCAGAAAAAGTCCAGGAATTCATAGCAAGTACAGGGGAAGAAAAAGAATAGACCGGGACTACCCTATTTTGAGAAAATTTTCTGATATATTTTCTTGGATTTTACATCAAGGTGCAACGATACTTAGAAGCATGATATTATCCAAGGCTAAGAGAAATTATTACTTCTATTCCCAATTCTGGTTTAACACCAGCTAACTAGATTTGTGTAGGAGGTTTATGGTGTTGCTGTTTGTCATCATATTATTCATGTTCTGCCCACTGAAAGTCAGCAGTGATGTTCCTGTTCCTTGTGTAGGGCTGGGGAAGTGCTAAAGCTGTCACAGGATTAGATTTTTTCTTTTGTTATGATTTATTACATTTACTTTGAAAGGTCAGTTCAGGTAGCTGTGGAAGGCTTGAATATCAGGCTCCAACTTTGTAGAAAATATATAAATATATAAACTAGCTATCTATGTCACAGCTGGAGAATATATTTAACAGAGAACTTTCTGCCAGCACTTTGTGAATAACAGTGAATTTGCCTAAACATAAAATATTGCTTATTATTAATACATTTTACTTCCCACAGAGTGTTTACATACTCAATGTAAGTAGCCACAGGCTATTTTCATAGCTATTAATTAAAACTTTTTAAAGACTTAAAAGGATAGATACCATTCTATTTTACTTATAAATTTTAGACAAAAATGTCAGGTTTTAATAGGAAATGTCCCTCCCTTATCTTATCTGAGAAACTAAATCCCACATTACATATTTTTGTCCTATCAGAATTTGTAGTGTACTGTAAAGAACATGTATATTCAGTTGTTTAGGCACAGCTGTAAGTAACTCACCAATGAGTAATACAGGAAAGAAAATTTCTTAAAATCCACTGAATTGAATGCGGTTGAATCCAAATAAAACAGAACTAAAAGAGATAGTGTGACCTGGCACAAGGAAATAAAAAATGAAGATAAATACTATTCAGGTTTTTGGTAGTAGTTAATACAGTTCAATATTTATCTTTTCTATTGGTGTAACCTTGTTGATTTCCCTACTGAAAATTCAGATGCAAATAATGATATTTAGGTAGAGAAGCTTTTAGCACACTGTTGACAAGTCCATTTGATGATGCTGCTCTTCAAAGCTTTTATTTCAAGTGTAAATAGAAGGTGTATTTTCCACTGATTCTTGTCCTGTCAAATGTGAATATTTACTGAACATCAAAGGAAAATAGCAATATTCCCTGAAGCTGCGGTCTCAAAGGACATGAACTCTCTAAAGTGTTGCGCTTAGGATGTCATTGCAGTTCTGCAAACATTGCAATGAATCTTTCTCCTGCATCTGCAGATTTATGCCTTAATCCATTGCTGACTTAGTAATAATAATGAGACACAGTGATATGGCTGCAAATATAAAGCTAGCATAACTTCCAGCTTGTTTTTCAGCTGACTTAGGGCATTTTTTTTAAGCAGCTAATTCTCAGAGTGAAAATGGAGTTCAGCAGTGACCTGGACACAGGAATTGACTGTGCACTAAAATAAGCTAAAAAACTTAGGAGGAGTCAGTGATTCCCTTGAGGATAGAGAGGCTGTACAGAGAGATCTTGATAGCGTATAGAGCTATCACCCACCATATGAAATTTAACAAGGATAAATGCTGGATTCTGCATCTGCCACCATGTAATCCTGAATGTACATATGGACTGAGAGCACAGCCCTGAAGTAAGGGAATCTGGAGGTTTGGGTTGATTTTTAGCTCAGTATGAGTCAATAGTTTGTGCTGGCAGATAAAAGGGCCAGCCACATCCTGGTGTGCATTAAGCACAATATAGCTGTTGTTCAGGAGATGTGATTGTCCCACTATACTGGGGACTCGAGCTGCCCCACCTTGACTAATGTGAGCAGTTTAGGGCTTCCCAATATAAGGAGGACACCTACTAGAATCTGTCCAAAGGAAGGCAGTAAAGATTGTGAAAGGAAGGGAGGGCATGAATTACAGAGTGACTAAGGATGCTGGGCTTGTTCAGCCTAGAGGAGAGGAGGCTGCGGGGTGCCCTAATTGCTGGTCAGAAATTCCTCACTAAGGGGAGCAGGGAGGAAGGTGCTGAATTCCTCTCTCTGGTATCCACTGATAGGACACAAGGGAATGGCTTAACTTTGCATTACAGGAAGTTAAGATGAATTATTATGAAATATTCCTCACTTGGAAGGTGGCTGGGCAAAGGAACAAGTTCACCAGGGAAGAGGTCACAACCCCCAGCATTCAACTGGCACTCGAACAGTGCTTTAAGATACATGGTTTAAGGTTACAGGTTGCCCTGTGTGGAGACAGGATTTGGATTCCTATTTGTACAGCAAAAGTTGTTTATCTTTTAAACTAAGGTAAGTCATTCTACTTAATTCTTAACTCATTTATTTAGTTCTAATTTAGCACAGGCAAATTCTTATCCTATGCATAGATTATTTACATGACTGAAAACCAGGTTAACATGCTTTTCACATTCTGGTTTTGTGCTCACTCAACATCCTTGCATATTGAAAAGCTTTTAACTTCTTTTCTCATTGTATACACAGGCCTTATTTAAGCCTGTTATGAGGCTTTTGCAGCAGCAGGACCTCTTGGTTACAGTAAAACAAGTCCCAAACCCAGAAATTTTGAGGGATCTCTGCTGCATGGCTACAAGCAGAGTTCAGTGTTACTCAGCACAGTAAATCGTAGTATT
Source organism: Sitta carolinensis (assembly GCA_032173965.1). Classification (NCBI taxonomy): domain Eukaryota; kingdom Metazoa; phylum Chordata; class Aves; order Passeriformes; family Sittidae; genus Sitta; species Sitta carolinensis. The sequence continues at coordinate 81,886,730 of CM063284.1, forward strand.
AAGAATACACGGGCTGTGCTAAAACAGTTGTTTATATAATCCATGCTACTTTGTACTTCCTTTTTTTTTGCAGAGCACAACACACTGTAATGACACAGTATGAATAATTTTCTACCTCCTTTTCTGCATTGAACCTTATGCAAAGCCTGAGATAGTGTGTCCTCTCTCACGGTGATCAGTATTTGTTTCACAATTAATCAATGTTGGCAATGCACCGAGGAAAATCTTTGGTCAATTCTGTAAGTGAAGGGAAGGAACTTCTTAGGACTTAAAAATTTCCCACCTCTTGATAGGTCTAGTTACTTTGTTAAGCCATATAATTTTTGTGTTAGTCATATAATCATAGTCAGTGTCTTTTAGCTGTACCCAAAGCAATGTCAGTTATGTTATGTGGGGTCCAGTGCCTGCACTACAGTCAGATCCTAAATTATCTGCTCATGGCCGCTTTGCAAATTTGCATTACTGTGCAGAACAGAACCAAGCAAGACTGCCAGGATGGTAAACATGGCACACTTCCTATCCCTCAGTTTATTACCCTTTTTACCAATTTAATTACCAATATAGTAAGTACAAATTCCAAATTTTACAGATTTTGTGATTTTATACATCAAGAAATAACTTTCCATCTCCAAGTCTTCTGATAAATCATCATACTTTGGAGAATCTGGCCTACGCCCTAAAAACAGTTCTACTGATGAAAGCAAAATTAGTAAATCTCTTGCAGTTTTAGGAGTGAGAATATAGGCTTTTCTTCTTTGGTGGACTGTGAATATCAAATGATGCAAGTAGCTTTTTAACAAATAAGGATTAGATTAACAAAATCTTTAAAAATATATTCATGAAAGAAGAGCCTATAGATATTAAACAGTTAAATGAAGAATTCAACCGATTTATTTCCATCTTCTTCACTTAATAGTAACAAAAACCTGAAAGTATGACTTTCAACTAACATTCACTGTATTTCTCATTAGTCTTCTTCGGAGTGACAGTACAGTCACCTGTATTATCTGACCTGAGGTAATAACTGGTTGTACGTTATAATGGAAAAATTTTGTCCTCTTTTAACAAAAAAATCTAGCATGAAACTCACCATTTACCTTACTGAGAACAAGGCTATATCTACATATCCAGTTTTATACCTTTGGTATTCCACTGATTTATTCTCTGTTTGTTTGCATTGCCTTTTACTGTTTTAAAATTCTTCCAAGAGCATATTCACTTCAGCTTTACAAAGAAATTTGCCAGAGTATTTACTGATCATGTACTATGATTACAAACCTGATTTCATGGACTTTCATGTCACTTGAAAAGATTCATGTGACTGAGTAATATCTCTGCTGCTTACACTCATGCACATCTGCAAGTTCTCCTTCACTTGTGACCTCTTTTTTCAAATGCATCAATTTCCTAGACTTAGTACTAAAAGCCTAGTCATAAAGTGCTCTGAAAGAATTTTCCTCTGGAGCTATTCTGAGATTTTTCCAATTAACTTAAAAAATGACTGACACTATAAAGGTCACATATTCCATCTCCTTTTCTGTAACACTACAATGTCAGAGAAAGGTTTGCAATAGTCGCATCGGATGTTTTTGTTCTAGTAATTTTTTTTGTGTGTTTCTTTTAATTATGATGTAAGAAGATTCCAATGTATGCAAGAAGTGGCAATAGGAAAAAAAATCAGCAAATAAAGCAGTATATAAAGGATTTTTTTCATGGCAGATGCCTAAATTATTGATATTAGCTTAGCTTCCCAAGAAATTACAGTCTATAACTGCAGGTGCACATTTGGCCCCAGTACTTTTTGAACTGATTCAAGATATTAAAACAGATGTCTTCCTACAGATGTTGTAGAGGTAAGTTGAAGAGAAAACTCTCATCCCATGAAAGCCTCTCTCAGTCATATCAGACATTAGAGAGATCAACTGCAGGAGACTTTTACAGTCAGCAAGGCTTCATTAATGTTGTCATATCTATAATTAATTAATGGTATTAGTTTGGTTAAAAACTCTGAAAAATGTGGTAAAAAAATCAGTAGAACACTCTTTAGAAAACAAACACTGATTTGAGTGAGAAGTCAAGATTTGAGAGGTATGTGGTTAGTAATTAAAATCTATCTTTTTTATAAAATATGATGGTATTTGCATATTTCAGTACAGTACACTTTTCAGATTTACAGCTAATTTGTGTTAAGTCCTTCACGTATATTAGGCTTCATAGGATAGTCAAGATATTAAATAACAAATAAAGCACTTGGATTTATTTTTAGTTTTAAAAAATGGCCATGAAAAACTTGAAAGTATTTCTGTAGTTGTTGCTAAAGTATTTATTTTAGGAAATCTATTCCATATTTCAACTTTGTTTTGCTTTTTCTTACAGTAAGATGTTTTTTTTGTAGACATGTTTTTTCCTTCATATCCAGCCATTCTCACCTAGCCTGGCTATTCTTCTCTCTGGCTATTCTTTGACAATACAAAATATCATCAGATAATAACTCTATTGCTAGTGACCTTCATTAGTTCTTTTCAGAGATGTTGAAGATGAAATCTCATTTTTTTGTTTGCCAGTGGCCCCAATTAATATATTTTGAACAGAGTTTTAGACCTGCTTCAAAGAGAAGATAAGAAAGTGGTGGAAGTATTTGTCGAGGAGATCTGCTAGTTTTCCCATCATGTGTCCTTGGCACATTTACTGAGACCTGGTCACCAGATGAAGCTCTTCTCTGAGTAAGGAAAGCAAAATGCGGCTTCCTTGGCATGTGTCAAAGGTCTGCTATCAAAGCAATCTCACCAGGAAAATGGGATGCATTATGTAAGGCTGGTAAAAGCTTCTGTGGAATTCTACCTGATGGAAAAGTAAAGAAGCATGGAATGGTGTCTATGCATAACATTGCCTTACACCATTAGTGTGAACCTGTGAGTAGTTAAGGGTTCAGTAAAACTTAAAGAAATTATAGTCAATATTTGACAGGCTGACACAGCACTCAGAACAATAATAAACCACCTAGGAACAGCATTCTTTTTCCATAATTTTTAAATCAAGACTGCAAAAATGAAGTGTTAGGATATTTATAGGAACAATTTCTATCAAAAACAGCACAAGGAAAGATTCTGTCATCCACTGGAGAGACTCATATTGTTACTGCACTCTCTTATCACTGAATGCAATATGCCACATATTACAAAAACATACAAACTCATAAGCAATGGAAAAGAAAAATTGAAAAAGCTTTTTTCGAAAGAAAGAACAACATACAGTAACTGCTCAGGGAACTAGTAAAGCATATTCCTTCACTGATGATTCAAATTCGCCTCTGGATGTGATATGGTTTTAAGAATTCCAAGTTTCAGATAAGCACAAGAGGCCCATGCAAGGCCATGAAAAAATGCAGAAAATCTAGAGAAAGCAAGGAAGAATTCATAACAAGGCTCTACTTCTCTTAAGACACACAAAAAAAGACTTGTATTGTATTGGACACTCAAAAAAATGTTGTTCCTGTCGATTTTTTTTTTTCAATGTGCTTAGGATGGAGAAATTAGAATTTAAACAAATTTCTTACAGGTAAAAATAAAAGAATTCTGAGAAAACATCTTAACTTTCTGTGCCTGCAGTGAATTATACTACAAAACTAGAAAGGCTGTTTCAGTGATCGCTTCCAAGCCCGTGTTGGTTGTGGGGAGTAGAATGCTGATCAGTCCAGGTTTCCCACATCTTGCCCTTGTTTCACAAGGAATCAGGAAGTGTCAGAAAACCTATCTCAAGTCTTAACCTGAAAAAAAGGAACTGTCTGTTTTCAGATTTAGCTAACAAAAGGTTCCAGTTACTGTACCACAAGTCCACCAAAGCATCAGTCATCATATTAAAGCACATCCAGAACAACTGCATTAATTTTAGAGCAATAGCACATTCTGCAGTCAGTGGGGGGAAGACTGAGTGGGAATTACATCGTATTCCCCCTTCCTAAGGAAATGAACTAGGAGAGAAACTGATGCTTTTCCTCAGACGTTTAAAATTACTTTAGTGAGAACATTTCTGAAATCTCCGTGTGTTCTTGGCAGTAGTAAAGGTAACTATTTCTTTGATTAAACACTAGTTTTAGCTTATTTTATCTTTAACCATCAGATCATTTAATTTCTTGTGAAATTATTTTGACATTATTTTTCTCAACATGTGTTGTCAGAAGGTGTTATCCATCAACCTGTCAATAGGATATGACAGAGTAATTTCTGTCTGTCTGTGTGTAGTGAACTGAACAGGTCCTGGCATGCTGGAAAGCAGTTTTTTCAGCTTAACACTATGATTTAATTTAATATTAATAGCATTAGTATTCTGGCTATGCAGGGAAATATAATGACACAGGTTATTAAACTTCATGCTGGAGGGAAGAAGCTAATTGTCTGTAGAAGTCAAGAAAGAAGTTCCCTTTACTACAGTCTATCATCTCACAGTAGGTTGCTGTATTACCTATGAGTTCACTTTCATTTAGAGTATCAGCTTCAACCTCTCTCTCAAGGGACAATACCAGCTGAGTTTATGTTCTGCCCTCAACAGGAATTCTTATATTTCTGCATATGAGCATTTGTTTCTTATCAGTTACTTTTAATATTAGACAACTTCAAGTTTGATACCCTACCTGTTATGAATATTTGCCCCACTCATTTAAATGGGAAAAATATCTCCTAGGATCTCTTAATTTTGGTTGAGAATGCTGCTTAATTTAATGTCCTACACTCCCAAAATCACATGTTGAGAAACTACGAAGTGCCCCCCAGTAAAGCAGGAATATTAAATATTATAAAAAGTATTTGAAAGCATTTTTTTTTTCACTGTATATTGTGCTATTTATAGAGCTTAATTTCTGGTGGCATAAAGCATTGCTCCATAAATACTAATCAGAAATTCAAACATGCAAAGCTGTTCAAGCTATATTCAAAAAGCCTATAACCGTCAATTAATTTTCCTTTACACATAGAGACTGCTGCTAGAAAAATTCTATATTTTGATAGGGAAATGAAGTGACACAAAAGGCTATGTTTATAAAGAATCCTGTAAAAATACCTACCTAACTCACAAGAGCACTTGAAATCTAAATACTCTCTAAATTACTTGATATTCCATTGTGAAATTATTTCTGTTCAGTTTAATGCAACAGCAACACTCCTGGGTGTTACTTGTAAACTGGTTTATCTACCAGGATCCAGCATTGATCCCTGTGGGACCTCACTTGTCACAGGCTGCCAGCCTGAGTAAAACCCATTGATTACCACTCCCTAAGTATGATCTGTTAGCCCATTTCCTACCTATCTCACAGGTCACCCATTCAATTTGTATCTGGCCAGTTTGTCCATGAGACTGCTATGGGAAGCAATCTTGGATGCTTTTCTCAAATACAGGTAAACAACATCCACTGCTCTTCCTGTGTTGATGGAAGATAGTTTTTTGTTGTAGAGGATGATTAAGTTAGTCTGGCATGATTTAGCTTTCATGACACTCCTTACCAGTGTGTCTGAAAATGTCCCCTTCTTTCATTAGCTGCCAATTGTATGTAGTGGAAAGGCACTTCGTATTAGTCTCTAATTTGTTGAGGGTGTAGAAATCTCATTCTGAGTCTTGTTATTTTCTTCTTGAGAATAAATTTCTGACTAGGAAATGCAGTCAGTGAAAGTGAGCAAGCCTGATATCAAAAGGGATTCCTTGCTATAATCTAATTTCATAATTACTTTATTTTCAAGGCAATCAGTTCTATTTCAGACTTTCTTTCCCAGCTATCAACTATATTAGGTCAAAAGCGGAAAGAGGATTTTACTAATTACGGCTTAATGGCTGAGTCAAAATTGCACTTATCTCCCTTGCCGATGCAAAGAGAATGGTGCACACCCTTTCTCTTCTGACAAATCTTTCAGAAATAAAATAGAACAGATCACTAATTAATAATTCTCACCAACCTCTGGGCCTTCAGATTTGGGAGGGGAAATGATGAATTGTTTGCAAATAATTTTTATTTGCTTATTTTTTATTACTTTTAATTACCTGCTCCAGTCAGAGTCAACACAGGCTGGTTGAATTTACACTGAGCTCAGAGATCCATAATAAACTCTTGACAAACTGTACTTGTTCTTTTCTGCTTGGTAGGTGACTGAGCAAAGACTTCAACTTACCAAATGTGTTAACAGTGAAAATTTCTTTTAATTTAGTACTTAAAAAATCTTTTCTGTATGCAGTGATATAATTTGTTTTGTCACGGTGTTACCATTCCATTAGCACCAAGAATATTATAACAGCAATAAGAATCACCAGATCTTGAGCTATAGGACAATTAAATTGTCAGCAGTGGAACTCTAAAATTTAGTATGCTTAGAAAGAATGAAAACTTTGGGTTGTTCTGAAATCTGATGGAGAGTTTCTTTGCAATCTCAGATGCTGAAATAAGTCTTGAACTGGAAACTATAGTCTAGAAAACTTTGCTAACATCTTGATACAGAAAAGTCAGGCTTTTCAGGAGCTGTAGTGCTTCTTTCTCTGTATGTATCAAAGCCTGTTTTACCTCCTTCATATAGGGGTCCTCAAATATTCAGACTGTATTTGCAACAACTTCAAAAGTAGGAGAAAATATTAACAGCAGAAACTGTTTCTCAGCTAAAGGTAACATATGCTTTCACTTACCAGTTTGTAACTGGAATCAGACAACCATGGAAAGATTTACTCTAGAAGGGACTCTGGACATATCTAGTTCAAGCTCCTTCTCCAAAAATGTCTAAATTCAAAGCTATGTCTGTTTGCTCACATCTCAAATAGAGGTTGAAGGTCTTCAAGAATGGAGATTCCATAGCTTCTCTGGTTGATATTTCCCAGTGGCAAATAATTTTCATGGTGACAATTTTTAACCTTATCTTCATCCAAACATATGACCAACTTGCCAAGTATTTATTTGTGTTGCATAATCTTACCCAAAAGCTAAATGGCATTAAAAAGACATGTAAGAAATAAATATTTCCAGTCCCACTGAGCTACTAGAGAGGAGTAAAAAAGAAGAGAAAGACAACTACTTGAGGAACTAACTTCCTGATAAAGGTATTTGTATTGGGAAGCATCTGGTTGCTATAATTCCTTCTTCCTTAAAGAGATACAGAATCCTATTGCCCTTTTTGACATGGCAATCTATTTCTTGATTCTGACTGTGTTTGCCTTCAAAAAGAAAATCTGATCACAAATAAAAACTGTAAAGCTGTTGGCATAAAACTAAGTGAACAAACAATACCAATTCCTTTCTCCATCATGCCTGCAATTTGTCTTGTAACAGTGTAGGTGATTTGATATGGTGTTGATTTCCATCATAAGTCACTTTCTGCATAAGCCTTCTCTTATCCTGTTTTGAGCAATACACTTGGCTTCCCAGGTAATGCTCAGAATGTCCTAAATCCATCATACTTAACTTCCCCTAGACTGCTAGTATACAGGAAAATTACCAATGGTTTTGATTATCTGTGATCAGCCTGTTTTCTGCTTTTGTGCCATTTTATCAGTGTTAAACCACCTGAACATTGAAGCAAATGTTAAGCAACCGTTTATTTATGTTATGATATGACATAATCAAGGAAATATCATCTCAAGAACTTGAATCTAGTAGCAGCCACGATATTGATTCACTGTTGCAAGCATGTGCTTGGCACCTCAAGGTTTATTGCCATGTCATATGAAGTATCAAGCAGAATAAAAACATGGGCAAATTCTATTCATTCATTGCTGCATACCAAGGGTGAGAATGCTGGCAGAACATCCCAATTTTATCTAGTACTGATGCAGTTCATTGGGCTTTTAACATGCAGTTCTCACAGGGAAAGTTTATATCTGCTTAACTAGAAATTGACTGAAGCCACCTTCCCCAGTAATTCTTTATACGTTGGGTTTTTTCCAGGACTCTTACAGATTTAAAATTTGAAGCAATGACAGGTCTCCTTGACACCACTGTAAGAAGTGTGAAAAAAAACTCTAGAAATTATTCAGCATCTTGAGGGAGCTAAGGGAGGGCCCTTAAATTCTGCAAAATGGTTTAGAGGAATGTTCTGGTCCTTAATAAAACTTTGACCTTTGTATTGAAATTAGTGCTTCTTTCATATTCTCTCGAACTTTATTTCCCTAAACACCCTGATCTACATAACAGGATCTAAAAGACTCACCATGCTGACCGTGACCAGTGTTTCATGAAAAGAAATGGAAAGCCCTGTGTTCCAAAGTGGCCTCCATAGTCTCCACAGTTTGCAGCAGTCAGCTGCAAGTCCGTGTTCTTCTTCCCCTTTTCTTATTTCATCCTTGCGCCATCTCCTAAATAAATTCCCTGCTCTACCAAGCAGCCATCCAGATCCTCAAAGAAAGAGAAATTTCCAAAACACACTGACTATTTTTCAGTAACATTGTCATTAAACAATGGCAAAAGGAAAACAACCATTCCACTTTGCAGTGGCTTCCAGGACAATGCGTTATCTGATTACTCCCCAAAAGGGAAGACACTATTTCCATCATTTACCTCTTTCAGGTGATCAGAGACATCTTCTGTGGTTCTTCCAAGCCCCTGATGGTACCCTGGTACAGGATTAATTACAAGCTGTTTGTGCTGAGCTTTGCTGATTGGAACTTGGATTCTGCATTTCTACTGATAAAATATTGGCACTACTCAAAGTTGAGGTACATGACTTGTTTTCATTCTTTTGGTTACCATTAGGATCTTCTTCTCAAGTGTCACAGCAGTCTTTGCTGTGGACCAGCCCCATCCACCTTTATCTTGACAAACCATGAACACCACCTGACTGCATTGTTAACAGAGACTTCCCAAGTGGCTAGTTACAATCCTGTTTATGTACAAAGGAGGATATTCCAAAATCACTTTTCTTCCATCATAAGACAAAAAATAGTTATTCAGATTTTCAAAATTCTGCTGAAATATGCTCTGAGCTTTCTGTCAGAGTCACCTTTCAAAGAGTTTGCAAGTGTTTGCTATACACGTCACACCAAACCAGGCCCTTGCCCTGTGCAATTAAGATTAATTAACATTAAGAGCAGTGCAGGCAGCATTCCTTGCTGATATCATCTAGTGGCTTCCTATTTTCTTCCCTGCTAATAAACATATGGACAATTAACTATTCCTTCATTCTACCTGACAATTACAACAAAATAACTTTGTTGTTTGTTCACAAGAGTATTATACTACTTAAATCTTACATTAATTGTGAATGCTTACAAATTATCAGGTTTCTGAGTTTTACACACACAAACAAGGAGGACTGCTGCATATGATATTAGAAGCTGTTGGATGTGACAGATAACAGCATTAAAAGCTGCTAAAAGTTAGATAAAACACTGTGTAAGATGACTGAACTTCACAGGTTGCTAAGGAAATTAAATTGAGAAAAATGGCCAAATTTTGCATATCATGGAAGGGGAATATCACAGACCTTTTGGGGAGTGAAGCCATAGTGTAGGCAGACAGTATCTGTGTAATATGCATATTAGTAATATAATTTACCTAGATTCAAGGTAAATGTGCTAGAAACATGAAATTTTGGTGTAGCAAAATCAGGATCAATGGGAAGGAAGTAATTAAGAGTAGGTTGATTATTTGGGAGGAAGAAGTGGAGAAAACATGGTTCAAGAGCAATGAAATGGAGGATTAAAAAGATGGAAAAGGGGTAAAAAATCAAATCATGTTATTGGTGTTCTCTGGGGTTATCTAGAGGACAGCCCCACTGCTATCCTGCAGGTAGAGCATGATAACAAATTAAATCTGCTGTTCTGACCATGACACACATGTCAAAAATATTTCCACAGTCAAAATGAATGGAGCAAAAATTTTTTACCCATCAGGAAAACACCTGGATGATCAGATGGAACATTAGTGTGTCAGTGCTCATGCTAGACCTGATGGCATTGACATCTTCCCAACCACTTCCAAAAAGTGCATTACATCCTTTACATTTTTGTGCTATCTCCTCAGGGAAATCTGGGTGATTTTTTCAGTCCAAATCAAACTCTGCTTGGAAATCCTCTAGGAACCGAGCAAAGGAAACATGAAAAACAAGTGTGAAGCTGAAGAATCACTGCTATTTTTTCATTTTATTACCCTGAAGTACCATTAAGCTCTGACATTTCCCCAGCTGGAGAAATATAGGAGAGATACAGAAAATGTAACTTTCCCAATTTGCTTAACACAACATCCATAAAGTCAAACTTTCCAGTGACCATTTTCAACAAACATTCACACATAATAAATGCCCACAAGTTTGATGTGCCATTCTATTTAAAAATTCCTACCAATAGAAAGTACTCTCACATCCTTTGTATCTTTCTCTTTTTTAGCAGATTTATTTTTAGTTTTTGGTTGATGTAACAGAATTACCCTGTAACTTGTCAGATATTCATAAAACACCTTCTCAGGCAATGAAGAGACTTTGCTTACATGGACAGCTTTGCTTTGGGGAGTTTACTTTTTAGTGCAGTTGGCTATGAACATTCATATGTGTAAGTTTCAAAGATCCATGGCCTGATTTATGTAACACCAAGATTTTTTTGTTACTGGTCATGTAGAGATTGGAAAGCACTACCTCTAAATACAAGTGAAGTTTCCCAGCACCTCCAGTGCTTAAATGTTGCATACAGGTAGAGGTATTATAAAAGAAAAGCCTTATAAAATATGACTTAGGCCCTGCTACTCTAGCTAAGCTAACAGCTAGCTTGTAAGTTCCCATGTGAAAAAATTATGAGAATGAGAATCAGTTAGCACAATAATCTATTCTGGTAACAAAACCTTTCACACCTGCAAAACCAAGAAATCTGTCCCATGGGAATCAGTGAACAAAATATGTGAACTATCCAGGAATCGAGAGGTTTGAACATGTAAATGCCATGTAATAGACATGTAAAATGCCACTTACTAACCAATTAATTGAGTGGCAAGAAAGTTATGAACCTATTAAACACAAGTTCTTGGAAAAATGTATAAAAATGGGCTGTAACATTAAATATTGGCTTTTCTGCATGAAGAAACGGTCCTGTCTGCTTCTATTATGACACTTAAATATAAGAAACTACACACGAAATTTAGAAAGTACAAAACCAAAGGTAGGAACACTGTTTATTTGACATTCTCTTATATTTTCCTCTATTATAAAACATATGAGTTGCAACACAATCTCTGATTACATGTTCACATAGCATTTTTCCCTTAGGACACTGTCTTACTCAGTACATGAAACAGAACTGCTGTATAGATTCTTTGTCTTTTTATTAAAAGCAGTAAGGATATGTCTATTAGTAGAAATTTTGCCTGATTTGTTGCAGAAGCTAAATGTTTGGAAACAAATGAGAGAGAAATTGCAGGTGCATAAAAGAGGGTGAAAGTCAATGAGTATTGGCTGAAAAAGTGCTGTAATATTCTTATATTATACCAAGCTTATCTTTGCTTTTGCCTGTTAATCTAAAATATTATTTACACCTAGGACCTATGTAGCCCATGTTGGCAGTCAAACTTATATAACACTAGAGGTCATATTCTTTCTTGCCCTTCTACACAGAGTGGATATTAAGGTTTTTTCTCACCTACCTGTGCAAATGCATAATTTTTTCAGTATTCAGGTCTCTCAATTCACTTATTTGTTCTCCATTCTAGCTTCAAATGAGCAAATGCCAGTCAAAATTGAGTTTCCTCCATAATACTGTCATGTCAGCGTTTCCTTAGTTGGGGACATATACTTGGGGTGGTCCCTTTCTGGCTTTATTTTGTTGAAGTCTTCCTTGTCCACCTCTGCAGTAAGTTTTTATGGACTATTTAAATCTACATTCTCTATCTGCAATGAAATCACTCCTGCAATAGAAATAGGAACCTTTTGACCAGGAAGATTTTCTACCCAGGATTTGAATCAACAATTAATAATAACAAAAAAAGAGAAAAGTTCTGGACTCAGCAAGAAATTCTCTTGAACTTTCAAAAATTCTCCACAGAAACTCCTTTAACCATTAGTCAGCTACTTAATTCTTTTTTGGTAGTATGTTCAATCATCTAGTTTCAAACCAGTCATCAAGGGGAGCTTTTCAACATTCCTTGGAGTGGTAAATGGAATTAAGTTCTTCTATTGAACATTATTTTTAATTGTAAGACAGCATAATGCTCTGTTCCTTGTTATTTTTGGGATCCAATGTAAGCCTTATTCCAGTTAATATCTTCCCTAATTACTTCAACAACACATGAGAGAACGCATTCATAAGTGTGTGGAGGAAGAGCAACAAAACTCTACTTTTCAGTTTAGATACTAAATAAAATCTGTTGAAAACTAGTACTTATCCTGACCACTAATGAATCCTTTTAATAAAGGCCCTTTTCTCCAGTCTGGCAGACTTCAGAGGGGTGAGCACACTGCACAGGACCACTCACTCATAAAGAAAAATCTTCTCTCTATTGTCTCATTTTTAGGCTATATATGGCTTCTCTGCCTGTCTCAGAGGTTCTGCCTTGCAGATTCTGCTGAAGTTCTAGCTGTCTGCATCATTCCCCTGCCTTCTCCACCCTGGAGCTTCTTTCACTCACATTGCTCCAGTCAGGAAACATCTGGAATCCATGCTTTCCCCAGAATCTGTGCCTACCAAGGTGCAATATCCAAGATAAAAGAAAAAAAGGGCCTGCTAGCAAACAAACTAGAGTCCTACCAGATTTTATTTTAACAATCTTTACTTTAAAAGATAAACTACTTCTAAGAGTAGTTTGAGTTTGTTTGAGGCAAAGGTCCTTTCAGCCCTCCTGTTTCTTTTCTAGTCAGTTGTTGCCTTTCCCAATAGTGCCCAAAGCATGCTCCCAGGGGCCCAGAACAAGAATGGAGTCTGCAGTTAGGAGGGAAAGGTCAGAGGTCAGTCCCACAGCACCAGCAGGGAGGCACTGGGATGGTAAGGACTTCACTCAGCTTTTCCCCTTCCTTCGGCTCAAAGGTCTTAGTTGAAGGTGTATCCTGTTTTGACTGCCTCTATATTCAGATGGGTTAATGTAAACCAAAAATTGTCTAGTGAGCTTTCTCTGTCTAGTCTAAAGTTTGAAGGAATCAGGATTTCTTTAAAAGATACAAGCTATCAGGAGAGAGAGATACAAATTATCATTTGTGAGCATCATAAATACATGACCAGAAAAATGAGCTTAATCTAGAAAAAGACTTGTTAGCAAGGTGATGGGAAAAAGCTCTTCTACTGTAGGATGGTAGAGGACTAAAACAGAAAACCTAGAGAAAAAGGGAAAAACAGGGTAAGTGTTCTTCATTGTTTGAGATAAACCAGTGCCTGTCAGGAATGGTCTTCTTCCTCAGTGCATGCAGTTAAGACTAGATGATCTCTTGGAAAAGGCCATTTCCATATCTGACTTCTATTAATGAAGCTGCGTGAAGTGAACCCAAAAAAAATTTAAAAATTAATTCAATGGAGCTCCAGCTGGATAACCATACACCTCAGCACAAACACTGCACATGCAGCTGTTTCAGTTGGCAACTGCAGCGGATACAGGGTAAAAATGAGATGTGGAATAAACTCTCCTTGACATAGAACATCTTTAAGTCTCTTTCACCTACAGGACATGCTTATACCAACTATCATTTCCAAAAAGAGCTGAAAATGGTTATAACAATATTTATTTAACCCAGAGATGGGGTATTAAGACTATATCATAGGCAATTACTGTTACAGCATGTAACACAGACAACCACCAATGAAAGATAACAAAATCCCAGTAGGAATGTTTCCTAATAGGAACTGATAACAACTTTTGTTTGATTCATTTCAAATACAGTTACACATTCATAGGTTCATTTATGCTCTTGTAGCTGTTGCTTAACCTTGAGCAATCTTTGTAACGTGCTTTTTTATTTAATGAGTGTGTGTGGAAGAGTGAAGGATAATGAGGTGTTAATATGATTTATCCACTTTAAAAATGCTTAGCATGGACTATTTTTCTTGTGGTGTATCAGCCTTATCTGGTTTGGTGACACTAAAAAGGTCAACAGCTGTTGCAAACCTGAGTCACATAAAACATAATTACAACATCAGTTCAATTAACCCATTAGTTCTGTAAAACTAATACATAAAGATGTTACTCTGAAAGAGATAAATAGTCCTGAAAATGGTTGCACCATTCCTTCAGAAACAGTTAATGGCTTTCTTAAATTCAGCTCCTTTTAAGGAGGTATTGATACTGTAAACACTTTCATTTACTACACCAGGACAGAGGAATTCATGTTGAAATCCATTTTTCTAGGCAAACAAGTATCTTACAAAGTGTATGTACAGCATGTTACCATTAGAGGGGCTTTGTTCATAGTGGTTCATGGGCCATGACCTCCACACACAGGAGTGGTTGCTCAGATGATATAAACTTGTAATACTGTGATGGTTCTGCTAGCATTATGGCAGCCTGCAAGGATCGTGTCCCCATGGGTTTGGTCGCCTTGTAATTCCTGGTAATTATCAGCACACATACAGTCTGCAGAATTAAGGCATTTGGGGTCAAGAGCACACTAAGTGCCCAAGATATAGCATGACATGATATAACATGACATGATATAACATAAAGCACATAACATAAAACATAACATAGTAAAAAAAAAATGTATAGTACACGACTCTCTATACTCTTCCATTATCAAGAGATAATTTCAAAGAACACAGTTAATGAAAACTGGTTGCATTGACCATAGACAAAAAGCTGGGGTCCTGTGCTCTGAATGCTGCATTCTAAACCCTCTTCTAACTCACAGAGAAGCTCCCACAGTGGCAGAGACACTTTCCTTACAGTCAAAGTTGCATGGTTTCTGTCACCCTACCTGTATTATCTGGACTAGAATACAAGATTTCACTCTTTTTCTTAACCTCTTGCAAGCAGGCTTACTGCTCACTCTTTTATGATTATGACATTCCAAGCTTTTTACCCGTACTTAGCAAAGCAGATATTGCCATAAAATTCTCACTCTCTGTGTGCAGTTATTAACATCTGTGCATGTTTATCTTTTTAAAGGACTGACGCAGAGCACTTTAATCTGGAAACTGCAAATGAACTGTCAGTTATGTTACTAAACCTATCAAAATTCTTACTGTCACATGTCATAATTCTAAGAGTCGTGGCAAATTTCCTAAGTAGAATTGAGCATAGTGATAACAATCTATGAATAGAACAAGAATATCAGGCATTAAGGGAATTATCAAATTAAAATGTGAAAATGATGTACCACATGTATACCTGTATGAGTTTTACTTATATCATATGGTGACAGGTTATCTTTTTTCCCATGCTTGCTACATGTATGTTTCAGAAACATTTCACACTAGACTTGGACCTATAATTTGCCTTTTGCAATGTTGAATAACGCCAAATTGACCTATTATTTCAACAATATTGTGTTAGATATTCCCACAACACATAGGAAAAAGGTTAAAGAACCTTGACTTCTTTTCTATTTAACAGGAAAAAAAAATCTTTCATTTTGTGTGAAATTCTAATTTTTGGACAATTCATTTCATTTTCTGTAATTCCCATTACACCCTGAGAAGAGGGCCCTGGGAGCTACCCAACTGTCAGCCTCACTTTTGTGCTTGAGAAGGTCATGAAAGAGATCCTCCCTGAACTTTATGCTAAGGCACAGGGAGGTGATTTGAGACAGCAAGCTTGGCTTCAACGAAGAGTAAGTCCTGACTGACCAACCTGGCCTTCTATGATAGAGTGACTACAACAGTGGACAAGGAAAGAGTAATGGGTGTCATTTATCTGAACTTCTGTAAAGCCTTTGCAAAGTGTTATGAATGAACGAGGCCAGATTTCGAAGAAAAATGAAAAAGGCTCTCATTTATTTAAAAACAAGCCGAAAGGAACGGAGGGTCCCAGATAAGCTCAAACCCCCTCACAACAGCTCAAAGATAACAACATGTTACCAACACGCTGGGTTCTTCCTCCTGCGTGCCCATAGAACAGAAAGAACAGAAAGAAGAACACTGCCCAACTGAGAACACCCCTTTTTATAACACCCTGTGGGTCCAGGATTGTGGAATCTCGGTGCTCTGATTGCTCTTTAGCGTCGTTCATTCTGGGCCAATCATTCCTTCAGGGCGTCGAATGATTGGTTGTTGTCTTGGTCCAATCACACCTAGCCTCATCCATCCATCACCTCCACCCAATCCTGGACCTCCTCCCCTCTTACAACAAACAACCCCCTAATTTCCAAGACCATTAGAACCAAATTAGTAACAACTCCCCCCTTACAACAAACAACACCTTAATTTCTAAAAACATTAGAACTAAATTCATAACACAAAGGATCCCTCCATCATCCTTCTCTTCAAATTGGAGAGTGACAGATTTGATGGTCAGACTGTTCAGTGCACAAGGATTTAGTAGGATAGTTTGATCCAGAGAGCAGTGGTCAACAGCTCAATGTCCAGAGGGTCATCAGTGACAAATGTTGTCCTTCAAGGGTCCATATGGGGGCCAGCCCTGCTTAATCTTCATCAATCACATAGTCAGTGAGATGGAGTGCACCCTCAGCAAGTTTGCCAGCAAGACTAAGTGACACACCGGATGGAAGGGATGCCATCCAAAAGGACCTGGACAAATTAAAGAGGTGGGACCATGTAACCCCCAAGGCCAAGTCCTGTACTTGGGTCAGGGAAATCCCAAACACAAATATAGGCTGGATGGAGACTGGATTGAGGGCAGCCTTCAGGAGAAAGACTTGGTTGATGAGAAGCTCAATATGAGCTGACAGTGTGTATTTGCAGCCCAGAAAGACAGTAGTGTCCTGGGCTGCATCCAAAGCAGCATGGCCAGCAGGGACAGGGGGGTATTTTTCAGCTCTGCTCCACGCTGGTGAGAAATCACGTGGAGTGCTGTGTTCAGCTCTGGAGCTCCCAACATAAGAAGGACATGGACCTGTTGGTCCTGAGGAGGGCCATGATGGTGATCAGAGGGCTGGAGATACTTTCCTATGAGGAAAGACTCAGAGAGTGGAAGTTGCTCATCCTCGAGAAGTAAGTCTCCAGGGAGGCCTCCTTGTGGCACTCCAGTACCTAAAGGAGGCTTATAAGAAAAATGAGGATACATGTTTTAGTAGGACCTGTTGTGATAGGGCAAATTTTTAAACTAAAAGATGATAGATTTAGACTAGAAATAATAAAGAATTATTTTTTTATCACAAGTGTGGTGAAATACTGGAACAGGTTGCCCAGGGAGGTGGCAGATGCTCCATCCCTGAGAACACTCAAGGTCAGGCTGGATGGAGGTCTGAGTAACCTGATCTAGTTGAAGTTGTCCCTGCTCATTGCAGGGGGCTGGACTAGATGACATTTACTGGACCCTTCCAACCCAAGCTATTCTATTAATTTAAGAGTAGATCTTGATACCGCAACATTGATTCAGGCTGATTTTGCAGGATTTATTTCTCTGCATAAAGAGTTGATGCCAAGATACTTTTAAAAATGTCTCCAGAGAAAGTATTTCTTATTGAAACATTTGTCTTTTTTTCCTGTAATTATATATTATTGACCACCTTCTGTTTGTTGTAATACTTTAATTTATGGCATAGTGGAATGAAAATTTTTACATGACTGTATATTCCTGGAAAAGATGCACCAAAGGAAGTTTTTTCTTACTACTTTTTTTACCAGTGGTCATTTGGCCCATGATTAGTCTCTGAAGCTCAAATATATGTTATATAAATATATTGATGTTCAGAGATCAGGGAAGAAGTAGACTGATGCACAAGAGTTTTGCTTGGTACACACAGAATAAATACTTGGAAGATTTCAAGCAGCGTATCGTAGAATGCTTCATAGAAGTGTTATAGAAGAGGAATTGTGGCTCTTTTGTCTCAATGTATTTATTATTTTTTTTCTTTCTGAAATAAAATATATCCAGGTAGAAGCCTCCTGGGTTGCTTCTTTTGATTAAAGAACTCTCTTCATGAAATAAATAGAATTATCTCAAAATAACCTTCAATTTCCAAACTACCTTTGCCCCTAGTGAACCCATTGTTCAATATTTTTAATTTTCAGCCATTGGTGAGTCCTTCTATTCACTACAAAAGTGTTTACACATTATTCAATGTGCTTTGCTAAATAAGCTAACTGGTCTTTATGCTACTGAACTTCACAGGTATTATTTAAATCTAACCCTCAAAATTATTAATTTTATTATGTTCCCTATTCCTACCCTCCTGTGTATCTGTCTCCAGACTTAGCTTCATGAAATTGATGTGCCATGGACTTTGGTTTGTAGATGAATGATAGTAAAAATTTAAATCTCAAGGTCATTTTTAGCAGTGCCATATAAGCACTGGCAATTATTGGATTACATAAAGACAATGACGTTAATCAGGGTCTTAAAACCACTTCTAGTAATTAACATATAAAACGTATGCTCTGTGGAAAGACTACATGAGAGTAAAAAGGATTGTATAAATCAGATCAGTGCAATCACTCTTTCAAATTAATACAATTCCCAAAACAGTGCATAAGATCTCTGATAAAAACTTAAATAATTTCAGAAGTTTCTATAATC
The DNA here is from genome assembly GCA_032173965.1 of Sitta carolinensis. Taxonomy (NCBI): domain Eukaryota; kingdom Metazoa; phylum Chordata; class Aves; order Passeriformes; family Sittidae; genus Sitta; species Sitta carolinensis. The sequence continues at coordinate 81,905,292 of CM063284.1, forward strand.
AATGATTACTTTCTAGCACACAATAAAAGACTACCCTAGAGTATCCTCATGGTGTTTCAAATTTCAGCATACCACATTTTATTCTGATAATGCATTGAAACTATTCAAAAATTGGATCATCTTAGTCATATATCAGCTTTAGTGATCTCTTGAGTAGAATTGAATAAAATACTATTAAACACTGTACAAGGTGAATGGTTTAAGTTTCCAGAAAACACATGGGATACATATAAATATTTTCACATAGTATATTATATATTATACAGTTTAGTCAATAAAACAAAATTAAACATATGAAAAGACAAAACACTTAGATTCCTTCAAAAGGGCACAATGCGTAATTTTTCCTTTTTGAATATTAGCCTCTCAAGCACTAGTGTAGCTCTTGTCATCTATCTAGAGAAAAAACTATAAAGAATGTCAACATTTATTTATATTTTCAATGTAGTCATACAAGTCCAATACTAATGTCTGTATACAAAACAAAAGCATTGCACAAACAATTCTCATAAAGTTCACACTTCAGGAAGCTCCTTGTAACTCAATATGAAATATTTAACTATGTTCTGTTGTTGCTATTTTATCCCTGGGGTCTTCATTATGATACAAAAGCAAAGGAAGCCCAAGGAAGCAAAGGTATCTTCTACACATTCACCATGCATAAAATCAGAATATCATGTGAACCTAAGAAGGATTTTGTAATTACTGTTGCCAGTTTTCTGGAAAGCTAATAAATATAAAGAAGTTTCATTCTTTAAAAGAAATCCCAATAGAACATAGAAAATTAGAAACATCACAGTGAAAAAAAGTATTTTATTAAGCTATTTTGCTATAAGGTTTTATTCCATGAGCTGGAGGCATAGATTGCTTTTGCAGCAGCCATTGAAAGCAATTCAATTATATAATTGCAACAGTATTTACCAGCAAACTCCCTGTTGCTCAGCAGAGTTCTGTTTAGAAGCACAACTACTCCCTTTCAAAGGGTATCACAGACGTGTGGAATTTGATTGCTGCCTACTCTCTCTTTTAGCAATATCAAACTGTTCAAACTGAGATGAAAGAGTGGCTGAATTGACAAGGACTTTGTGCTCTAAAGCAATTCAGATATTCATATTTTAATTTTAGAATAACTCTAGAGGTAGACTATGCTTCCTCTCTAAAGCACAAAGGAGGGTAGAAAAGCTTTTAAACATTGTGCTCAACTATCTGTATTGCAAATACAGAACTTTTCTGTGGGAAACAATTTTTCTGATATTTATGTTTGTAGCTTGTGAGAAGTATGGGGACTCCATAGTCATCTTGCCTCTTGCCAGTGTTTAATGTTTAGTGGTAATTTAAGATATCATCACATCTGTATTATATTCACATTAAAAACCTTGACTTAACCTTCTCACTTCAATAATATGAATCAAACACCTTTTTTTCAGTCAGCTCTGCTAACAGAAGCAACTGAAGTAGCAAGGACCTTTGCTAGCAAGCCACATTATTTGAGATATTTATCAAAATGGCTCATTCCTTGTAGAAATGTGGAAAGCACAGAAACGTTCAACATTCAAAAAATCATGAATTAGGTGTCTTTGCATCAATGATTCTTATGCTCATTTTGTTCCTCATGAGCAGTTGAGTTATAGTGAGTTTTGTGTTTAGGACTGAAAGACACATAAAAATCCCAATGAATTCTGAAGTTTAAACCTAGCCTTCTGAATTTCCTTTCTTTAATCCCCTCTTTTGTTCTTCCTCCTAGTTTGTTTTAGGTAAATGTCATTAGTTTTCATTTGCACCAATCAAAATGCAAAATATTACAGAACATAAAGCAATTGCCACAATAGTTGACTGAGTCCTGTATTTTGTTACACAATTCGTAGTAAGCTATGCTCTGTTTTAAGGTAAAGATGTGCACAGTTGTATCTCCTCTCATGGGTTCTATTTTAATAATAAAGGGTTGACATTAAAAGTTTTCTGTGTGAAATCACAGATAGGCAAACATAGCTGGACCTCACTCCAAACCTCAGTGTGTTTTACATAATTTAGAAACTAAGGACTTACTCTTCATCTGTTTAAGAAACAATAATTAATCTGTCTTTCTGAAGGATTTGGAAATTGTGCAGCAGAAGGGGCAAATGGCAGCATTTAATGCTCTTATTCCCCAGTGGGATGGGAGTAGAATGCGAAGAATGAGACAGAACTTGAGTATTGATATAAAGGCAGTTTAAAAGGAAAAGCAAAAGCCACACATCCAAGCAGAGCAAAACAAGTAATTCATTCACTGTTTTCCATGGTCAGGCAGGTGTTCAGCCATCCCAGGTAAAGCAGAGTTCCATCACACGTAACTGTGATTTGGGAAGACAAACACCATCACTCCAAATGTCTCTCCTTCTTTCTTTTTTGCCCAGCTTTATATGCTGAGGTGATGCCATAGGGTATGGAATGTCCCCTTGGTCAGCCAGGGTGAGCTGTCCCACTGTGACCTTCCTAACTCCTCTTGTGTCTTCATTCTCCTCACTGGTGGGATGGGGTGAGGAGCAGAAAATGCCTTGGCTCTGTGTAAGGGCTGTTCAGCAATTTCTAAACCTCCTGAGTTAACAATGCTGTTTTCAGCACAAATCCAAAACACGGCCTCATACCAGCTGCTGTGAAGAAATTTAACTCTATCCTAGATAAACCCAGGACATTATTAAAAAAAAAAAAAAAAAAAAAAAAAAAAAAAAAAAAAAAAAAAAGAACTCCTAATAGGCTTTAAGGTAATCATGAACTTATCTGGTTTTCTAAAACATCTGTGATGGCTTTTTGCCATTTTCTGTCAATAGCAGGATAATAAGCAACATGTTGCAATGTATTTGCATTAAAAAAAAAACCAAAAAAACAAACAGAATATTTTTAAGCATCACTTGTACACACAGTCATCTGATTTGCATCTATGTCAGTATGGCTGGAAGACATGGTAAGTGAAAGCTTCTGTTATCACTTCTATTAAAAAAGATATCAGGCTCAAAATTATGGTGCAGTCATCACTAAAAATATATAGAATTTTACATATGTATATATAATATGAGTACATGTTTTGTGTGCTGCTCTGTGATGCTCTTATGGGAATTCTTCCCTAAACTTTGGAAAGGTTCTCTGTTCAAAGCAGAATTCAAGCTCTGAGTATTCCTAGTGTTTTATATGGCAACAAAACTGTCTGTTTAAATGAAACATGAGGAAACCTTCACAGCAGGAGATTGCTGTGAAACACTGATGTATTCATCTGACATTTTCAGATATGTTGCCTGGGGTTACATCCAACTACTTCCCACACAGTTTTATTGAGTAGTTTGTTCCTGTGTGACAAAACAGAGATAATGTTCAAAATGCACAAAATTATATTTCTATTATTTTCTGCTTTTAATTATGAATGTAAGAACATGACTCACAATGATGCTGCAAATCAATAGAAAATTCAAGAAAATCTTTAATATCAGCTGTTTATCCATAAAACTGTTGAAAACTCAGATGAATAAGAACGGAGGAAGTGTTTGACTTCTCTTAAAACAATGGGGGGAATAAGCATATTGTATTTCCTCCTGTGTTATCTACATCATTTAACATTTTATTTTGTATGTAAAGAAGTAAAGCCTTTTAATTTATAAGCATTCAAAGTCCACTGATTCCAATTTTGATACTGTTTGCTGGTATATTCTGTAGACTTGGGCTCACAATTCTGATACTTATTTTCAAACACATATGATGTGGGTCTCCTATTTTTAGTGACCTGCCGTTTACTCCATCTTTAGTCAGTGTTTTGAAGCTGTTTTTGAAACATTGTCTTTGTTTTGAAAAACATCTGTTTCAAACAGATGTCAGTGTCAAGAAAATTTCATCTTCATGTTTTTATACAATATTAAGCATAAAGTAATACATAGGTAGTAGGTTACAGAGGCTTCCTTGTCTCAAGGCTTACAGTGTCTTATAAGAACACAACACCCTAGTTCTTCTAAGTTTTCCTTGTCTTTGCCAGCTGCTTTTCATTTGTTTTTCAGTGCTTTCATATGAAAAATGAAGTCTTTTTAAATGTGCCAAGGAACAAAACAAGAATCTGGACTTTTAGTTATCCTCCTCCAATTCTGATAAGCATATCACTGCAAACGTTTTCTTTAGAGGTGGAAATGTATTCAAACAATCGCATATATATTTCTCTCTAAAATTATTAAAATAAAATGTAATATTGACTGATAAGGGCTAAAAGATTTCCAGTTTGCAAAAAATTATGACAAAGTTGGGTAATATTGTAAGAAGCCAAAAATAATTAACACTATTGAGAAATTATTTGAGGAAGTGATGTTTGCCTCAGCTGGGTGAAAAAAAAAAAATTAAAAAGAAAACCCAGATAGTTTATAAACTAAATTTAGATGAACACAAAAGGAATCAAAAATTCCACTTGAAAATGTTAATGTTATCCTGGAAATTTTAATGTGTGTTGTTTAAATCTGTTCTATCAGCATCTGTGCATTCCCATATAAATATCCAAATGCATCAGTGGCAGACTCGGGGATAGCCAGCAGTTCCTAATAAATAGAAAAGGAACCAGGACAGTCTCTGTATCTCTGAAAACTCAGTGTTTTGGTAAAACTGAGACATTGATAAAACAGAATTGTTGGAGACAAAGAATTAAATAGGTGGTTTGAATTCCTGAGTATCTCTTGTGTTACTATCTCCAATAAGAACAAATTGTGCATCTTTGCTCTCTATTTCTATTGATATTTATCTTATGTGAGTGAGGCTTCCTCTTGTCGCTGGTGAGAGACAAAAAAGCATTGCTCTGCTTGCCTCTGAAACACACAACTGAGAGAACAAGAGGTGTGCTGTGGGTGGCACAAAATGACATTGTAATCACTGATCTCTTCTCTGAGGATTTTCAGGCATTGGAATAGGCTGCCCGGGCAAGTGGTGGAATCACCTTCCCTAAAAGTGTTCAAAAGGCAGGTGGATGTGGCAGCTGGGAGGGAATATGGTTTGGTGATGAACACAGCGATGATGAGTTAACAGTTGGACTCAGTGATCTTGGAGGTTTTTTCCAACCTTAGTGACTCTACAATTCTATCTCCTGCATGCTCAAGACAAATCTATTCACCAATGGGCAGGGAATCACAGGGCATTTTCTGCATAGGCATATAAAAACTCCTTTTGGGAATGTTAAGGGAGTCTGTTTCTTAGAAGTAGGAGCTGGTATTGCAGGGTCCAGCTATGCCTGAGATTGCTCATAACTCTTTTCCAACAAAAACTACCTCCTGACTGTAGACCTATGAGTCAACTCATATTCAATGTGTAATAACTGTTCTGTGGAACTTTCTGAATTGAACTCCTCAAGGTGTCAGACCAGGTGTGAACTGAGGAGTGAACTCTGAGGTCTCTGCTACCGCTTTCTTCTCATCCACTTATGAAATGAATCTGTGACTCAGCTGCCACTGAACTCAGCTGACTAATTTCTAGGAGCAGTCTGCTATGAGTGAGAAGAATTGAGCTTGGAGCAGATACAAAGAAGTTCTAAGTGGGTCGTAATTATTGTCTGCACAGTCTTTATTTCCTATATGTTTGTATTCACTTCAGTGAACAGTGTTGCCATCTCTGCTGGAAAGGGGAAGGGAGGGCAGGGACAAAGTGCCTATGACAAATCCGGGTCTATTCATCTGCAGGAGTCCCAGAGGGGTGTAAGTGTAACCAACATGGTTTAGTTAGATACCCTCAGCTGAACCAGACCGTGCAATGAGACACACAGATGATCTTCCTCCCAGATATACGCTACTCCTGTAGCACAGGGTTAGTGTTTTAATTCATACATGAAAAGTCAGAGGGAAAGGTTCAGATCTTACATAGAACATTTCCAAGACTGCAAATCCTCACAACAGATCCTTGTCCTTGCATAAAAGGAAGGGTGAAGGACCAGCTGTTTCCCCACTCTAACATATATGTTCTCTTCTTTTACATCTGATATGATGCACTCATTCTTTATTCCCTGCTTGCACTAATCAATCATCTCATATTGGAGGATTTGCCTCTAATCATCACCGTTCCAGCCTGCTTGTGCTTCTTCTCAAAAATTTATAACCTAAACAATTGCAAATAGCTCACAATTGTTATGGCTATGTATGTGGAATCTCTTGACAAAACAGCTTGCACTGTTTTAATCACCCACAGTGAAGTCAGGAAACTTGAATTGCACTGCAGCTTTTGCCTGCCCTTCGCTTGGTCAGAGTTTTGTTGCCTGGCTAAAGAAAGCCAGAGTCCGCATGCGACTTTGAGAACACACAGAGGATTTTGCCTTTGAAGGAAAATGATGTTTGGACTAACTGCAACCACGCTGATATTGTGCTGTAGCTTGGCTTTGGCTCTGCAGGGTAATGATGAATAATACATTCTATAGGGAGTAAATTAACCAACAGACAAACTTCTGGTTATTTTCTCTTGTTAAAAGCCAGGCATTTTTATGTTAATGTCAAAGTTAGTGTGCCTGCAAGGATCAAGGCTGTAATCATGATGCATTGAAGGAGTAGCCTGTTTCTGCTCTGGGTACTAATATTTAATACTGCTGTCGTAGTTTGGAAAAAATGAGTTTTTCTGAACTTCAGTGGTCAAACCAATGAGTGCTCAGGTTTAAAGACTGGCACCTGGTGTGGCCACTGAGGACAAGGATCCGCCTCTGAGAACACAAGGGGTTAAAAGCAGAGGGCTCCCCGGAAAGCTCTCTCTTGGTTCCAGTCCCTGAGGACGGAGGGATCTCCCCTGCCCAGCGGCTGGCTGGGCGGGGGAGGGGAAGCCATGCGGCCTGGGCGAGGTAGGGCCGGAACCTCGGGCACAGAGGGGGAGAGGAAAATCCTGCAGGATGGAAGGGTGGAGAAAGTACAAGAACCTCGAGAAGCACCCGGCAGCCTTCTTTTCCCTTCCCCCCCCCCCCTCCCCCCGGAGAGAGAAACTGAGAAACCGTGTCTGTGATCTCCGTCACCTTGAAATTTGATATCAACAACTAGACAGCACGGCCGAAGGAGTATGGGGGGGTGGCGTGAGAAGAGTGCCCAACAGCAAAGATACTGTGAGAGTTCTGGGGAAACAAAGCCCAAGATTTTAACCCTTTTTGTAAATGATGGAAACTTTATAAATGCCAATCCTCCTGAATTTGAAGAAGAAAGATAGAAAGAACTAAGCAAAGATGATGAAAGTTTGTGTAAGTAGAAGATTGTCAGAGAACGCTGAAAAGAATCCTAGTGGGAGGAGATGATGGAGTGGCTTTGGCTGGACTCTTTTGTATAACCATAGACGGACTCATTTTTTCCTGTAACATAGAAGCTGTATCTGGGGAGAGGCATTGGCTTGGAGCCAAGAGTGGACAGTAGTGTGAACAGAGATGAGAGGTGTCCCAAAATTGAGAAGCTGTCGTTTCTTGGAACTAACCAAAGCATCTTTAAAAAGAGAAACCCTAGAAGCAGCTCTGGTCCATGCACAGTGGTGAGAGCACTGGACATGGAGGAAGAGGCCACGATGTGGTGCAAGAAAGACTCCTATCTCTCCTCAACGAACTGAGTACTGATTATCGGAAGGGTGGTAATAGACTAAAGATTAATTATCTAAAAGGTAGTAACGTGATGGGGAATTTTCAGTTTGTTTTGTTAGGTTGAGAACTGGTGGGGGGAGAAGAAGAGTGTTTTTTTTAAAGTTTCCATGTTCTTCTGTATGTGTCTTCTTTACCTATTATAAGTAATAAAGTTTTTTTCCTTTTGCTTTCTAAATTAGAAACTGTTTTGCTCTGTTTTTGGTCACATCTCACAACAGATACCAGGGACAGTATATCGTTATAGGGGCACTGGCCTTGTGCCAACGTCAAACCTTTGACAACTGCATATTATTTTCTTCTCCTTATCTGCACTGCTGCTGGTTTGCTGTTTTTCATACAATCAGTTTTCTTTAAATTGTAGAATCTTAACCAGAAAAGCCATGTATTTACCTCTATAGGTGTCTATATTTTATAGATAGATAGATAGATAGATAGATAGATAGATAGATAGATAGATAGATGGATGATAGATAGAATTCAGCTGCAGAAACCTGAGAGCCACCAAGTAATTGAACAAAAACATTAAAAATAATATTATGAGAACACCATGAAGGGAATGCCTCAGTAACTCAAACAAAACATTATTAGAATGACTAGGAAATTAAAAACTCACTTATTTTAAAATTTATCAAATTATTTAAAAACACCAAATAACTATCCCATGCGTTCTTGCTGTGACTGAGTGCCTTTATTTTTTAATAGAAGAACTTTTTTTTATCTAAAAGTTATTTGAAATACTAGATAACATGCATTTCTTTTTGGTGTTTTTTTTTTTTTTTAACTTCATTAAGAAACCTGTTCTTCTCAGAAAAGAAAGGACTGGGGCAGGCAAGTCTCTGGAAGAAGGATAGCAAGATTGTTTGACCCCTCTGGAATAACCAGGGTTTCTTCAGAAGAAAAGGTGGACACTTCAGAGTAAGTTTGAGCGGAGGTTCCTTGGTGATCAGGGACAGAGGAGATGAATAGGAGCAAGCACACCTATGAGATGAACAGCATCTCCATGAGGGCTGAAGAGGAGCACACAAGAATATGTTTTTTTCCAGCAAGACCCTGGGTTAACAGAAACCAAAAACAAGAGCAAGGGCACATCCTCTAAGAGTACATCAGTAGGAGGACATTGATTTTTCAAATTTGCTTTTATGTCCTGATTTAGTAATCTTGAGTTTTCTTTGTTCTAAAAGGTAAAAAATCTGGTTTACATTCTGTTGGATTTAAAGCTTTCTTGAGTTACAGAGAGACTTTGAACTCATTATTAGCAAAAAATGTAGTTCAGTCCACCTCATAACTCTAGCTGATTTATCTTCAATGATCTTTAGAGATCATGGTTTATTAAATAATGTTTTAAATAGACTGTGTGTGTGTATTCACAAGTGTGTGTATATGTTTTACTTGCATTACACTAGAAATAAATTAGAAATCTGAACACTGAAGGACAAAATTTGGGTGAATAACATAAATTAGTCTTTGTGATTTTACAACTAAAGAATTATCAGTTTTTCACCACATATTTCTTTTCTATTCTTTACCATAGAAATAATGGTCTTGACCTCCTTCTAGGAAGCACTTGAAATTCAGTGGGTGTAACATGTAAGGAATTATTAGTTATGACTACTGTTACTCCCAGCACTAGTTATCACTCCTAGCACCACAATAATACCAGAGATATTAAGTGACCAGATGTTTCAAGTGATAAACACACGTTTGATAAAAGAGTTTAACAAAGAGAATGTCCCTTTCTCTTTGCAAATTTTCTCTTCTTTCCAAACATTGGTAGTACACAAGCAACATTTTATTGGTAGGCATTATAAAATAATGTCAAGTTCTTTATTTCCTCATGTACAGAATTAAATTTTCCCCTTGCATTTATTATTTTCTATTTATTTCATTTCTATTCCCCCCCTTTCTTTTTACCTCTTTCTATGATCTTTAAGCAAGTTTAAAGACATCAAATTCTCAGGCTGATTTAAGCTATTTGAAATTAAGAGGTATAATTTGAATATTTTCTGCAAATTCATGAGATTTCTAAAACACGATCAGTTTTTCAACATTTGTGTAACAATAACAAAATAATTTTTTTAGGTGGGAGATTTTTTTTACAAGGATTAATTTGTTCTCATTTGCTGACCAATTTAGAATTCATCACACGAGCTGTTAAACAAATAAGTTAAATAATTTTCTCATCTATTCCTTTTTTCCCTTACAATACATTCCTTAGCACTCTTTGCAGAGTGTTTAAATATTTGACATTTTAGCAAATAACTATTTTTATTTTGCTTTTCTTCTGAATAAATATCTTTTCACAAAATCACAGAAGGAGTGGGTGAGGTTGGAAGGGACCTCTTCCAACTGTCTTCCAACTGTCTTCCTCAATACTGCATCAGGGATGCCTAAGACATAGTCATGATCTAGGCATCAATCTAATGAGAAGATATCCATTGGATTGTTTGTTCACAGGTGCTGTGAATTGCAAGGGTCCACAGTGTGCTTTTATTTAAATAACAGCATATAACTTATATACCTCCTTTAAAAGGTTTTTAGGTTTTTGCCTTATAATGATTTTGAACAATCAAGTTTTAGATGTACTAATTTACATTTTCTAGCTCTAAATGCTTCCTAGGCTATTTACCTTAAATTAAAAGTTCTGATGGTATAATCTCTTTATACAAAATCACAATATAAAGTCTTTGAAGAGCTGTTAACAGAAGGAATAAAAGATAATAACTTTTCCTCACAGTACATTAGGAGAAGAAAACTTAGTTGCAAGTAACTTGGACTAATTTGATAACATGGGAAAGGAGGCTCTGAAAAGATCAGGATCTTGCACAGGCACTAAATCAGTCCTCTGAGTTTACTGACAGAATCTAGGAAAATTCCCATGCTTGATCCCTTTTATTCTGAGTGAATAATCAGATCATTTGCTGAAAATGGAAAAGAGTAAGAGGGTAAGAAACAAATTTATAAAATGAACGATAAAAAATTTACCAGAGCCAGATGGCATTTATCCAAGAGTTATAAAAAATGAGTGGAGCCAACTGTAGAACTATAAAGGTTGGCATAGTGTCTCTTGCTTGAAATCGTCTTGGTCTGACATCAGCTTCTAAGGAGGCTTCCAGTGCAGCTCTGGGAACAATAAATCTGTAAACCTGATGTCTCTAAGGACTCAATGGCAGGAAATTTAATAAAGCAGTGAAATGGTGAGCACTGGTAAATATTATCCAGTTAACAAAAGTCAACACAGCTTTCTTTAAAAAGCAAGACAGGACTAAAAGAAATCACTGCCGTTCTTTGAATTGTTAAACAAACAGGAGGATAAATGAGTCAAAATGGACTTCTGAAAGATCTCTGACAAAGCACCTCACCTACAGGCTTTTAAGGAAATTAAGCAGTCATGGAATAAAACGGAAGGTCCTTGTTTGGATAAATAACTTCTTAAAATAAGAAAAACAAACAGAAAAAAATCAAACAGATCATTCTTACTGTGAAGAAAAGCAATAAGGGAAATTCTGCAGGATTTTGTTACTGTCTAAGTACTAAAGTTCTGCTTGTCTCTCATATGACATCATATCTGTATGACCATTTGCTATATAATTCCTCTTCTTTTAAATCACTCTCTGCGCACAGACTTTGGCTTATTCTTTCTTCTCTAAAGAGTCTTCTGTTGATTGAAAATCAATCTTTATTTCTTTTAGTCCTAGAGGAATCTTTAACTTGATTCTTATTGTGAACTTTTTTCCCCCCATTATTCTTCTTTTTTGTCCATTTAGGTTTTAAGACGTTCAGGATAATTCCCTATAGAAACATACTGGGTGTTTTCAGTGCTTTGTCACAGCTTTCACAGTGACATGCAAGATGACAGTGCTGATGAGCACTGGTCAAAGTGTTGTCAAAGCAGTGGTGCACTGTCTCCATCATCAGTGACTGGCTGTCAACATTGGTTCATCCTTCCCTGAACTGAAGAACGGCAGCCTCAACCCCACCCCAGCTTCCAGTTTCAAATGTTTACATCTTGGGATCATTAGTTATGCTTGTTGGCACTTACGCAGAGGATTTGGTGATTCCCTGGTGACATGGCAAAGAACCAAATGTGCTTGTTTTTTGTGCTCTCTGTTCTCATCTAGATACAAATACTTTTATCTACTGACCTATGGAGTACTCTTCATGCCTAACTAGTGGTAAAAAAAATTCCATTATATTTCATGTTCCTATCATAGACACTTTGAAATTTATTACTTAAAAACAGAAAAATCCTTTAAAAAGCCTAGGTGATTTTTCTTCTTTAGAATTAGATGCCTGGCTGTTCTGCATATTGACAGCAGAAAGCAATCCTTGGTTATAGAAATAATTGGAAATTGATTATAAAAGCAATCAAATCTGAACTTTTTCTGATGTTGGGAATTCACTATGATGTCTAGCAATCTATCCAAAGGAGGTAATTTCTGGGTATGGCTGTATAAACATTAGCAATTGCTGCCAAAAATATTTCAATGATAAAAGGTCTGCTAAATTAAAATATGGTAGGTTTTTTAAAATTACATCCTTATCTGAAATATTCGATATGAAAGACGCTTTAATGGTACCTCTGATACTTATTTTTTTTTTAACAAAGGAACACTGATAGAAAAATTATGTTAACAATTGATTCTAAAACTAAGGAAAATAATTGATTATTTCTAACACATTAAAATAAAGACAGTTTCTGACACAGGATATGGAGGAGGCCTTTATGAGAGTGTGGTTTAATGGAGTTTTTTAAGTAGTTTATTTTTAGATTCATATGCTTCATCAGGTTTTGCCCAAAAAAATGTTAAAATTACTGCAGGGGGAAGGTACTTTCACAAAAGAAAGCAGAATCTGGATTTATTTTATTTCAGCAATGGAAATAGTTAATTTTATGAAACAATGATGGAACTGCAGCACAGGATGAAAGGCAAGCACTATTTGCTTCATGGATGTAGGTCCAGGAAGCATTTCAGTAACAGCCTCACCTTAATTTTAAATTATTCACCTATTTCATCTATATTTACATTGCATTAACCTTCAATCACTACATTATTTAACCCTGTCCTAAATCTCTGATATCAGATCAGATAGTCTTCTGCCAGATCTCCTCTGCTATGAATCACTGTTTTCCCTCTTTCTTCTGAAACTCAGCTGTTGTACCAGAACACAAGGAAAATATTCTACAATCCCTCCAACCCCGCTTTTCACAAGGTGATGACTCAAACAAGATGACCCAACTCCCTAGTCAAATACAAGTTCTATGTCAAAAGTAAATCACCCTTTACCTATATCCAGTATCAAAGCTTTATTTTATTACTTTTGTAAAGCCAGGGTCTTTTCTAACTTATGTCTAAATAAAATAACCTGTATGAGTAACAAATAAAGATAAAACCAATGCAAACAAACATGAAATTGCCTGAGGAATTAAAAACATTTTAGGTTGTAAGTACTTCAAATCAAATTACTAGACTATATGTGAACTTTCAAGGACACAATGCATTTAATATGATCTGTCTGCAAGTTAATGTGTGCATGGGAAGCCTTTTCAGCATCTTGGCATAAATCAAAATCTCCTTCAGAGTTTTGCTTCTATTTACTTGACACCTTTGTTGCACACCAAAAAAAAGCATGGAATCACTGAATTTCTAAAAACATGCGTGTACAGATACATAAAATAATTTTTTATGTTTTCTTAATGGAAATACAGGTTTATCTTTTGCAATCTATGTAAGAAACAAATTACCAAGACAAATCAGGGGGTGGCTTACTGAGTCAGGAATAACTAGGTTTGTGAAACTGCTACTTTTCCCTGCATTCTGTGGGCAGTGAAATTTCCCTGGAGAACATACCTAAGAGACCGCAGCTTTAGCACTGAATTAGTAGATCAAGATTCTGTTCTCCAAATAAGTCACTGCACAGGACTTGCACAGAAGCTCTGCACAACTGTGAAAATCTTTCTGCTTCTTTGTTAGTTTGAGATCTCTGCTAGAAAAACATTGTATTAATGCACAGTAAAGAAAATGGTCTGGAGGAGAAGCCTTATGAGAATCAGCTGAGGTAACTTGGTTTGTTCAGCCTGGAGAAGAGGAGACTGAAGAGAGAAACACCCCACTGAAGCTTCCTTGTGAGGGGAGGAGGAGGGGCAGGCACTGACATCTTCTCTGTGGTGACCAGGGACAGGACCCAAGGTAGCAGCCTGAAGTTGTGTTAGGGGAGACTGTTTGGATATTAAACAAATGTTCTTTACCCAGAAGGTGGTCAAGCTCTGGAACAGGGTCCCCAGGGCAGTGGTCACAGCATCAAGCTTCACAGAGTTCAAGAAATGTTTGGACAATGTTCTCAGGCACATGGTGTGACTCTTGGGGTGTCCTGTTCAGGGCCAGCAGTTGGACTGTGGACTTGTAGATCTCGTCTAACACAAGATATTCTATGATTCTATGAAATTAATTGCAAAATTATTCAAATTACTTTTGCCAAATAATAGACAAAACAATCTCTATACATGATGAAAAATCTGATTGGTTTAGAAATTGCTTCAGTTTTAGGTTATAAACTGACAGATTAACCTGTAACAAATGCTTCATCCTAAATTTTCCACAGTGCCCTAATGACGGTTGACCCCTGCTGACCGAAGAGGCATTCTATACCATATGTCAGTCTCAGCATATAAAGTGGGAGGAAGAAGGAGAAAGGGGGTGGGGATATTTGGAGTGATGATGTCTGTCTTCCTAAGTAACCATTGCACATGACAGAGCTAAGCTGTCTGGGGGGTAGCTGAATCCCTGCTGTCTGAGGTGGGGACTGAAGTTCTTCAGCTTTGCTTAAGTGTTCATCTTTTGCTTTCCCTGTAAAACTGTCTTTATCTCAAAACAAGAGTTTTCTTACTTGTACTTATGTGACTCTCTCCCCCATCCCATGGGAGGGTAGAGAGTGAGCAGCTCTGTGGGGGTTAGTTGCCAGCTGGGGTTAAACGGTGACACCTGTTTTTCAAAACATACGTGAATAGTTATAATATCCTTGAATACATACAATAAAAAACATAGTAAGTCTACTTGGAGAGTATTTGCAGGTGGTTTGTCAGGACCCAGGACATTCCTCATGACTGTCCTGGAAAATTTACAAGTCACAAGAGTTTAAGTAGAGTGATAGTTAACTTGTCACAGGGTGAAAAAGTAGAATTTTGGGGTTTTATAATGGGGGTTCAAGAGGCAAAGATGGAGGAATTTGGGCATGTCTGGTTCTTCTTCTTCATCTTCTTGTCCTCCATATTCTGCTGTGATGGTGGCACTTTTTGATTGGTTTAGAGACACACTGTCCAACATAGCTGATAGGTATTGGAAAATTATTGTAAATAAAGTATACGTAGTTTTTAGTATAAAAAATGACACCGCCCCAAAGGCAGTCAGTCTGAGTCTGAGTCTGCCTCATCCTGACCTGCAGAACAGACCTCAGCAGGTCAGAGAAAGAATGAAAGAGATAAGAGAAAAATAGACAACCTTGAAAACCAGAACAGACAGATTTTGACTTCTGATGTGGGGCTGGGAGACAAGAGACTTTTTTAAAATCTTGGGTTCCTCACAGCAACAAATACCTGAGAGTGGTTGACCTTTGAAAAGTTTCAGTGCCTGTCTTTGAACACATGGAAACACATGACAACTTTTCTTTACTCTAAGCAACATTTTCTCCAGAGAATATGTGAAATTTAATATTCATTTAAAATATCTAAAACAATATTGATACATGATTGTGAAACTGTCTCTTTTTAAGCAGTCATATTGATTAAAATAAAGTTAAGTACTTTAAGTACCACTGGCTGTAATTTCATTGTGATGTTTCCAAGGAGACATGGCATCACAAGAGCTTATAGAAACCAAGTGTGAAAGGCAATATACAAACACAGCAGAAGTGAATACACTTAGAATTTCAGGAACATATTACTGTCAGATTTTACAATGTCCACCAACCTCTGTTGCTAATGTCAGGTGCTGCTAGTGAAAAAGTAAAATATCTTCAATCAGTATAAAACAAAATTGAAGTAAAGTGGTATTTCAACTCTGTCTATGACATTCTCTTTGTGAAAGAGACCTTGCTTATTTCTCCAAACTTCAGATAATGTTTTACTGTTACTAATATGTACAGAGAAATGAAACCAGTGCATGTTTGTTTGTTTATTTGTTTGTTTTACTGGAAGGCAAGATACTTTTCCTACTGCTTTAGATTCTGCAAAAGATAAATAAATCTTTTATTTAATGAAGATGTAATGTACCTTTAACAACACTTTTTAGTCACTATGGTGGTGGGATATGAATAAACTGGGTTATTAACAGTAATGAATTTAATTTATGGAAGAATAGTTATGGGCAAGTAAATGTAAAATTGAGACCATCCTAGATGACAAGATCATAGTGTGATTTAAATTGAAAAGGGCCTCTGGAGTCATCTGGCCTACCTCCCAGATTGTAACAGGCCTACATTCAAAGTCAGATCTGGTGACTCAGGACCTGTATTTCTCATTTTTAGGGATCAATTTAAACTACTGTAATCTATGATTAGATGTAGTACTGATAACATGTACTGGTACTGAAGCTGTGGATTGGAGGTCAGGCAGCCATATACGAAATGACAATGTCTGTCCCAAAAGGCACATTACTTTAGTCAGCACAGGAAGATGAGTAAATAATCCAGGTGAACTGATGCAGACAACTCAAGCAGTGCCAAGACTGTCATCATCAGTAAGTAATTATCAATGTGTTTTATTTCTGAACCTGCATAAAAAAGCTTAGCACCATCAGCTTTCAGTCTTGGCCAGAAGCAGATTGATAGATGTTTTTTCTTAGAAAGGTATTACAGAGATCAAGGTCTGTCAGTTTCAATCTAGAGACCGAAAGAGGTTGGCATTGCAAGTAGTAATGTTCCATAGTGTAATGAAAAAAGGAAGCAAACCTGATAATGCAATGATAAAGTCTGATTGTGGCTTCATGAGGTTCTCCAAATTAGCACTTATTTAGCTATATCGGATCCTAGCTGCAGTGGAAATAACTTGTGGACTAAAGGTGCTGTATTGGACCTTCAGATATCTTAGCAAAATATGAAAGCTATTAATTGAATGGTCTCCAGTAAAATCTTTGAAAATGTGAAATAAATGATTCTTTTTACAACAAACTGGGGTTATGTGTATCGGTCTTGTGGGACTGACAACAAATGTGAATGTTTTTCACTGATGTAAATTTAATGGCTTCAAAGTTATTAAACTGTGGTTTATTTTGCTACAACAATTAATTGTCTGAACTCAAGAGGTTCAGTGCAATTTATTATTGATTATTTTATATATATAACTTAATTTTACTCTTGGATCTAATAGTATAGTTTCACAACGAGTCTAATTTAAAACTATAAGTCTAAAATACCATTTATGTTTTAAGAAAGCTCTGAGGAATGGAAAAAAATACTTGTAATTTTCTTTTCCTGAAATACAGAGCACACACTAAAATTAAAATTAACTTTAAATTCAAATTATCCACTGCTGGATTGCTGCTTTTTTATGCATATGACTTCTCTATTCTACAGGAAATTTATTCTTCGTTTGCATTAGTTTGCCCATAAGATAGTTATTTTATACAGTCTAACTATAATGTAATCAACAGTGTATTTGAAGGCCATTTTAAAAAATTAACTGGTTAGAGTCAGCAGCTTTATGAATTTGCAGTGCCATGGCTTTATTCCTCACACCTTGATGAATAATTGAACTCCATCGTGCAAGCAACATAATGAATTTCAAGAGCATTACTAGTGAATAAATGAAAATGATTAAGAAGGACATGGACCTCTTAGACAGAGTCCAGAGATGACCAGAGGGCTGGAGCTCCTCTCCTATGGACACAGGCTGAGAGATCTGGGGAAGACAAGGCTTCAGGCAGACCTTATGGCACCTTCCAGCACCTAAAGGGGACCTATAAGAAATCTGGAGGGGGATTTTTCACAAGGACACACAGTCATAGGACAAAGGGGAATGGGTTCAAACTGAAAGAAGGTGAATTTAGATTAGATATTTGAAAAAATTCTTTACTCTGCTCTTCCAAAACAATTCCCTTTTAAAAATATGGTGTGAACTTGGCTGAAAGTTACTAAAACACTGGGAGATGACAGGAGAAAATATTTTTATCAAATTTACTGTTTGTCAAAAGAGAAGAGAAAGTCCAATCAGAAAAATTGGTGGTTCCATTCAATTCTTAAATCCAAAGTAAAAATAATAGCAGCATAAGTAAACTCAGGTCTAAAATATTTCTTTTGGTTTTCTCTTGTAGTAGGAAATTAATTCAATTAGTTGGAATAGACCATGCATGTTTAATGTGACAATTTGAACTGGGGATGCTACCTTTTAGCCTTGAGAATTCTAATAACATCATTAAGGTTGTTTATAGAAATCTACAAAATTAAATGATTGCTATTAAACACCATCCTTTCCGAGATGGAAGCTGGAATGGCTCCTTAGTCTGATAAGAGACAACAGTTTTTCATTTCTAGATCACTGCTTTGAACTCAAGCCAGGATAACAACAATGAGAAGTTATTATCAACAAAAGACAGGCAACATGCACTATGAAAAGAGATTATGGTGTCAGGCAGTTTCTTAGGGTGCTGGTACCTTCCTGGGAAGAGTGTTTTGCATGCAGTGCTGCTCTACAAGGATATTAAGATCAAGCTCCTGTGTAGCTGAGAGCACAATCACTGCTCTGCAGAGAGATCATAGTTCCAAGTGTCACCAAATATCCATCTTCCACCAAAATTAATTTTATAAAACAGAAAGTAATGGCCTCTAGAATACAAATTGTCTATGTTTAGGAGAAAAAGTAACCTACCTCTACAGACTAAACAGCCTCTGTGATGGGAGAAATCCTGAACTGTGACTGGCATGTATGTTCTTGATCTGGACCCTAATGCTGATTTAATAGATTTATTTTTCCTGAATTGTCTTTGTGTCTGCCTCACCACTTTCCTGGAGAGCACTGAGCTGTGCCTCTGTGGTTACTGGTGAGTAACCTGGTAACTGGTTACCGTGTCTGGATCTGACCTGGATCATGGCTGTGCCTTGCTGACTTGACTTCTTTGTTTGATTTCATACTCATCATGAACTTTCCTGGGATCTGGACTTGTGACTGGACTTAGTGACTGTCACCATACCTCCCCTGCTCACCTTGCTCAGGTCTGTGGGGTTGTTCCCTTGTGAGTGAGGTCCCTTTGACTTTGACTGCTTTGTGCTTTGGGTGCCCCTGGCCACCTCTGCCTGGCAGAGAAGCTTTTGCCAGCTAGTCCCTGCCCACTGTGTTGGGCATAATCAGCAGGGCTAGTGTCACAGGAGCTGCAGGATGCTCTGAGCAGAAGGAGCTGATGTACCTCCCCGTGCCAACCAGCCAGCTCCCACTGGCTTGGCAAAAGCCAACACCATTACACTGCACGTCAAAACTTCAGCCAAAGGAAAACACAGTGCCCCTGATGAAATATATTTTTAAGGGTTAAGAGATGGGAAAGACAGAATGGGTTCCTGCTAGTGTCAGGAGACGCTGGAGATGTGAGACCACCCACAGGAGAGGACACAAAGGAAGACACAGAAGGAGGGATGTGAAAGATGATGAGTTGAAGGGACAGAGCTGGAAACCCTGCCTCAGAATGAGGCACTCCTTGCTAGAGCAGGTACAACCTGAAGGGACTGGAGCCAGTGGAATAACCAAGGTGGACCACAGAGAATGAGTAAGAAGGAAGGAACAGCAGAAAACAGAAGTAAGGAGCAAGGCATGATAGTAAAAATAATAATTTGGTTTCCCAGTACCTCAGAATCATAAATTAAAAGTTTAACTCGTTTGGAGATAAAACTAATTCATTGAACTTACCATAGTGGAGGATTGCTTTACTCATGATACCCTGGCAAGGCAAGTTACATCAAGTTACCCAGATTTGTTCTAAAAAAGCTGCTGTAGTGTTGGCTCTCCTAAAGTCTTGGTATGAAAGATTATGTGTAGAAGACTAGAATGATTCTAGGTATTCCAGAGACTTTTCTTTAATGACAGTTTTAAGACATGGCTGGAAGAAATATATTGCGTGTAGAGAGATGGACAAGGAGGTTTCCTGTTCAGCACTTCTTTCTGGAGCTCACCTCACAGATCTGACCAATCTTTAACCCCATTCTGCAAGACACTACAAATTTCTATCACGCACATTTGGAAATGGTAACATGTTACCAAGCCCTTAAAGATCAGGAGTATCTTATGAAGGAATAGTGACTGTCTCGTTTCCTTAAAATAATAATAAATATTCTAAAAAAATAAGCAGATGACAAACAATGCCACAATAATGCTGTTAAAGGAAATATCTCTTCACACAGGTAGGACTTTTAAGCTCAGACATGCCATTTTTAAAAATAAAATACTTTTATTCAAGTGATATTTATAGAATTTGGCCCAGTTTTTTGGCATAAACATTAAGAAATTAATTTTTTATGCAGAGGCTTGTATTTATGGCTCTGAAATTAACTGAGAGAAATGGCACTGAGCTAGTTTAAACTGTTACATTTTGTGATAGTTGTTCTCATGGAGACTTTTTAAGTGCAGAATATGTCCTTGGTTATGTTTTAAACAGCTTCTCTGAGTTATAGCGTGCTAGTACAGACTATATGAAAGGATCATTCTTTGACTGCTGCAGCCTCTGAAAAGACTGAATGGGTTAATAGTTTTATTTCTCTTTACAGAATACTTCCATTTTGATGTCATTTAAACTATTTTATTTTTTTTATCCTTCCAGAGCAGTGCTAGAAAGTTACAGTGCTTATAAATCCTTCACTGTGGCTTTTGAAGCTGAAAATGCCAAGGTGCAGTTACCATTTACCTCAACAGGCCTGTTCATGGCAGCTGTTACAAATGAGGTGAAACATATGTCAATGTCATGCAGCATTATTCTGACTTATCATTGCAGCTGTCTTTGTAAATAACCTTCACAACATCAAAAATAAAATCTTTTACTATTTCTACTATTTAAAACTTGTTTTTAAATGGCATTTCAATAAATTGCTGGTATCCTTTAATTGCAAACGAAGGACTACTGCCTGGAAGCAAATGCAAACCTGGCTCCACGTTATCCACACTGTTAGATTGCTTCTGAGTCCTGCTTTGGAGTGAATTAACCAGCTCCTTGGGGGCACGAACTTGGGATAGTTGTGGGGAAAGGATTTTCAGAAAACCCACCATACAGGTGCTAGGGTTGAGAATGCTCAAGTATATCTTACTGCATTTGACACAGTGCTCTCTGTGTATGCTCATTTGCCCCCACTGTATTTCTCCAGGGAGATCTGCCCCACAGAAGAATCGCATCATAATAAAACCGTACTTTGAGACATTAGATAACATCCAGCAGTGCATGGAAGCTGCATGAGGAGTTGAAAGGATGCTGACAAAAGTTTCTATATCTCTATCTGCAATTGCTGACACCCAGAACTCCTTTGCACATGAGTGTCACCAGACACTGACATATATACCCTACGGGACTCACACACAGGATAGACAGTGGGTTTATACAAGAAAATTTGTTAAGGAAAATAATTTAGTAGGAAGATTGGCTAGATTGAGGTAATCAGGAATAGGGCTCAGACAAGTTAACTTACCAGCAGACAGTTTAAACAGCCTATTTTTCTACCTTTTCCCTAATTTTCTCAAGTTTATTCCTCTTAGATTCACCTTGAATGTAATTTCTCAGCCTTTGGCCCTTCCTTTAGGCTTTCCATAAGGCATTTTGTAAAGTCCACAGGGCACCTCAAGCATCCCATAATACTCAGTCTTGTTTCCACCTTCTTATCTGTTACATGGTTCAGCCTGACCTGCTTCAAGACTTGTGCCTGAGTAGTTTTTCAGTGAACTATCAATCACTGTCTGGGCAGTTCTGGTTTTCGTTACTCTCTCAATTATCACCTACCTGTCAGATTTGTGTATCTGTGTGTTCAATTTATCACCTTTCTTGTTATTTATTTTTTTAATTTATAATGAATAATCAGGTAATTAATAAAGCAGATGATCTCACATTCCCCATACTCATACAATGATCAATCAGCCCGAATAGTCTGCAAATGAAATCCAGGATACATCGTGTACGATAATAGACGAAGAGTTTTTTTTCTTTATATGCTCTTTGATTAGAAAAGTAATATAAAAGTTACAAGTTGATTACGTGCTTTGTGAGGACTGGGTGGGCCCCCTGGATGACCTTCTGCTGCGTCAGTGAGTGAGCAGGCTACTGCAGGCACGTAACCACAAGTGGAATACTTTTATGTTTATCTGTCTTCTCTGAAGCATGTTGAGCTGTGGCAACTGTCCAGTTTCAGGCTGGACATGCAAAAGCTGAAAGTCCAAATGCCACAGCAATTGGTCTGTAAGGAAAGGCAGTAACATTCTCACACAGGTTGTGCCAGATGTAGCCAGAATTTTTTCTGTTCAGGAGATCTTGATGTCCAGCTTCTCTTCAGCATTTTCCAACTTGTAAGCAGCTGCACATTTGCACATGCCAGATTTCGCATCCATCAGCACTCCCAAGTCCTTCTCCTCAGCCCCTGCCCTGCTCAGCTTCCTGTTCCCTGCAAACCCATGCTGAGGATGAGCTCCATCCATTCTCTGTGTCACTGGGGAAGCCATTAAAGAGTCCCAGTGTCAAGGTAGAGCTTTGAGGGACATCCCTTATCCCCAGCCTCCACCCAGACATGGAGACAGGGACCACAGCTCCCTGGCTGCATCCATATGGCCAGTTCCTCATGACCCAAAGAGGCCACCCTCCAGAGCCAGGGCTTGGCAGCATGGGGCTCAGGGAGCCATGTGGGCTCTGTCCAAAGCCTCACAGGGTCTCTGGGCATATTAGCGCTGTCAGACACTGAAATGTTATGGTTAATGGCGTAAATATTGTTATGAATGAGTTGTGCCCATTATGGCAAAGCTGTATAAAGAAGATATGTCCACCCAAGCCCAACCCTCCTTGACCTGACTGGAACTTCAGACTGTGAGTTAAGGCACCTAAGGGAACGTGAGATAAGATAAAGGTGACACTGTTGTTCAATTACTTCAGGTCTAGGGACCAGTAAACAAGGCTAAGGGAGAAGAGTGTATCTACAAGATACCCAGTAGATATCCTGAAAATTATCCCTACCTGTGTTCAGGGTGGGAGAGACCATAGCTCATAGGCTCATCTGCTGAGGCCAGGTTTGCAGACACTGCTCTGCAACCAAGGGGGAAAGAGGAGAATTTTGGGGATGGGGCATAACCTCTGGTCAGAACACGGTGAACTTGGCTGTCCCAAAGAGGAACCAGTAGCTACCATGAACTCTCTGGCTGGAATGAATACATCTGGAGCTGACAGGTCCTCCCAAGGAGATCACCTTGATCCTCAGCTCTTCCAGACTACCCCATCTACAGAGCAGTGGATACTGGTTGTCTAGCTCCAAAATCTCTCTGCACTGTGGGAAAGTGTCAGAAACCAGGACATTCCTCTGACTGCCCTGGATGACCAGAGACCCTGGCAGGGGTATCAGAGACCCTGGCATGGAGTCAAAAACACCTGTGCCTTTGATTTGAGCCCATGGAAAAAAATACCAACTTTGTATGAAAATCTACAAGCCACAAGAGTATAAGCAGAGTGATAGTTAACTTGTCACAAGGTGAAAAAGAAGAATTTGGGGGTTTTATAATGGGGGTTCAAGAGGTAAAGATGGAGGAATCTGGGCATGCCCTGGCCCTTCTTCTTCATCTTCTTGTCCTCCATCTTCTGCTGTGATGGTGGCACTTTTGATTGGTTTAGAACAGAGACACACTGTCCAACATAGCTGATAGGTATTGGAAAATTATTGTAAGTAAAGTATACATAGTTTTTGGTATAAAAGATAAATGAAGCCCCAAGAGCAGTCAGTCTGCTTCATCCTGACCTGCAAGATGGACCTCAGCAGGTCAGAAAAAGAATGTAAGAGATAAGAGAAAATAAACAACCTTAAAGACAAGAACAGATCGATCTCAGCTTGTTCTTCAGTTGTGGGGCTGGGAAACCAGAGACTTTTTATAATCTCGGGTTCATCACAACAACAGAAACCCAAGAGGAGAGCTGTTGGCCCCAGCAACTCAGGCAGCCCACCAGACTGATGTTACTGACCACAGCTGGACACTGCATTTTTAGCTGCACCTTCTGGATGTCTTGCTGATATGACATGCAAGTAACTTGCCAGATGCTATAGCAGACAGTAAGAGTTCTGCCAATGGCCTGCAAAAGCGTCAAACCAGCCTGGCAAAACGCAGCTGTGGCCAAAGGATCAGAGGTCCTAGCAGCCTGCAGAGCAACAGATGATGCAGCAGGGAAGGAAGCCTGGCTTTGCTGTAGACAGCAGATACAGGCTGCCTGGCTGCACCCTTGTGTGGAGGCTACTGAAGCACCACATCACACGGGGAGCTAATGAGCAGTGAGCACGCTCCGTATTGAGCTAGAAAAGCACTTCCATGAGAAGGCACAAAGCTCTTTGTCAGGTGGTACAGAGAGAGAAGTCCCTTCAAGCGCAATGCAATGTGGATATGACGCTTCTCTCTAGAGTGCTTGCAGCAATATAGAGCTGAATGAATCCACACAAGCAGTCCAGAGGGGCAGTGAAAACTCTCCAATCTGAATACCATCAGCAGCATAGGCACAGAAATAATGTGCTTAAGATGGTAAAGAACAAAGAAATATCCCTATTTTTTTACTTTTTTTAAGAACCAAGCAGATCATACACTTTTTTCTTGATCAGATTGAGACACTGTAAAGAAATAAAAATGCCCTGTGTAGGAGGAAAATAAAGTAAACTAGATGAAATAATACCCTTATTATTTTTGATGCTGAATTGCAATTCCTCAGTACTGTTATAGCAGGATGATTTAGCTTGGTATAATACTCCCAGTCGTCTTATTTTCCTGTTAACAATGTTTGTTTCTCTCCACGGCTGAAGTAACTCTTTGCTCTTTCTGCAAGAGTGATGTATGGAAACTTCTGCCAGTCAGCAGTGACTGCTGGTGGAGAAAACACTAAGGAAATATTTTTCTTCATCCACTCTTTATTATCTAGGATATTATCCAGGTTATAACCAACATTTCCTGGTGAAAGGGAGCAGATAAAAAACACAAGAAACAGGGAAAGACAGGAAATGGCTGAGAAGGTAATTTTAAATTCTCTGCAATTTTTTTCAGTAAAACACGAATGTGGAGAAGTTACAATAATATCTGTTATATCAATAATATCTGAAGTCAACCTTCAGCCATTATTCAAATTAAGTGTAGAATATCAAGGCACTTGCATTTCCAGTAGCCTTGGATTAGCGCTTGGGTTGTGCTGTGATATATCCATGATCTAAAACTTCAGGCTCTAAAACAAATGTATGTGATCAGTAGCCCCTAGATTTTAATTTTTTTTTCATTTTTTTTTTTTTTTTTAGATAAAACAGAAGGCTTCTACTGCAACAACTTCTGCCATGGAACCAGATCTGGATGGATTTGGAGTTGGAGCAGGAGGAATTTGGGGGACTCTGGTCCTCTCCACCTACTGGAAAACACATTCCTGTGTCTGCTTCCTCTCCTCAAAATCTTTCCTCTTCTCTTACATGTTTAGACTTAATTGTCTGCCTTTAATTTACAAAATCAGACTCCACGGAAAGCAGTATTTTTGCCATTGATTTCAATCATTTCCACATGCATCTTCTGTGCTTTTCTGACACACCCACATATTCAGTATATTTTAGGAATACACTCTCAAGTCACAGCAGGAGACACTCTAGTATGCTTTTTGATGGATTAAGCAAGGCACAAACAGCTGTTGATGCACACAGGTGTAAGTGTGTGTGAAGAATGAAACGTGGGTTTTTCTGTTTGCCTCTGGTCTTTACATGAAATTGATTTGTGCCACAGATATCTCTAAACATCTCTGAGTTCTCCGAAGTTAAAAATTGTAAGGTGACTTCAGTTTAAAGCAGAATTTGATAGTTTGGACATATATCTGCCTTGTTTAAATCTCTTAACTAAACTTAATATAATTTTTCATACTACCATAGCAATGGCTGGTTCTCCCATACTTTTGTTTCTCAGTGATACTGGCTGAAAAAGAAAGGAGAAATCATACACTGATGTCTTTGAACACCACATCTGGAGAGAACTGCTTAAAATGTAGCATTTGGAAAGAGAACTTTGACTTGTGACACTGTTTCAGACTTTTATATTCACAAATTGTGTGAAAATTTATACTCATCATTTCGCAGCATTCTATTATTTTTATTTTTGACCCACCAATATGAATAATGTTAATTTAACAAAAATACACAAAATAATTCCATTTTAGATACTTGATATTTATTAAATTTTCTGTAGCTTTCAGAAAGTCACTCACAGATTTTCCTGTGCTGGTTCATGAAAGGTCAAAACAATTTCAAAGATGAAATTAATGAAATGGCACAGCCCTTCTGAGTAGAACCATTTCAGAGAATTCCTGTATCCTATTGAAAAAGAGAAAGATGTGCCTTACAGAGCAGATCCTGAGTTTAGATATGGCACTCATTCCTAAGGTGGCATATATCAGCATGATGGATTCAAGAACTAAATCCATCAATAAGGACTTTGAGCAGATACTTTGTACATGCAAGTTGTCCTGTTGTCTTCATCACTTCCCATCTGTAAAAATGTGAAGCAATACTGCTATTCCCTATGACAGTATAAAGATATCACTTAAAGCTTATGAAGATGAATTCATTAAGCATTTGAAAATCATAGCAATAAGTGCACAAAAAAACCCCAAACCACCAACTTAATTATTTCTGTCAGAGAAGGATTTGGATGTGATTCAGTAAATAAAGCATGCAGCCACATGCTCAATGGTATAAAAAGACATATAAAACAGCTGGTTCCTCCCTTGAGCAGATCCATTCTGTGTTGCAAGGCCATAATCCAAAGTCAATGATTGTCACAAAAAGGTTTTAGCTAACAGCAGTCAGCTGCAGGCTAACTCTTGGTGAGGAAGGCATCTGCTTTAAAATTAACAGCAAAACATGTCTATAGACTTAGATCATATATTCACACAAACAGGAAGGATCCTGGAATCATGGAATAATTGCCTTGGAAGGGATCTCTGAAGACCTGCAGCCCAATGTTCTGCTCCAAGCAGGGCCAACTTAATCACTAGGACAGGCTGCTCAGGATCTTTCCCTCTTGAGCTTTTAAAACCCATGATCTCTTTAAAGACAGCAGGCAACCTGTTCCAGGGCCCAGACACTTGCTGTGAAATCTACATAGGGAATCATCGTTCAGAAACTTTCTAGTTTTTTGGTGTTAACTTTTGCAGGTATGCTTTTAGAATAGTTGTTTTTCCAAATTTATATCCGAGGTCATTGTACCTATGTGGGTAAGCTCTTTGAGAGGAAGCTGCATTTTGCACAAGCTTTGGTTGAGTCTATTGTTAACTATTGGTAAAATTGGTAACAAGTGTAACATCAGCTATAAAATTAGGATGTAAGGTAAGGAAGATACAGTTACATTTTATTTTCAGTGGTACTTTGGGTATTTCAAGCCTCTGTCCCTTGCTTCATTAAAAGGTTCTTTGCCCTGGGGATTGGAGTGACATGTATCCTCCAAGAAATCACTGACAAAACCAAGAAGCACTTTAGAAAATCCCTTTGTTCTTTAATGCAGACAAGAAGGCTTTCCTATGCTAGGATGCTTAGAAAGGTGAGATTGCTTATATTTTCAATTTAATAATGCATAAGGAAAGAAATTCATGGGGAAGAAAAGAAGCTTTTCTGTCATTAGATCCACCTAAAATCACTGGGTAGTGCAGCACCTATAGTGACACAGCTGTTTGTTCGGAAGAGAGCTGAAGTCTGCCCTCAACATACACACAAAATAACAAAGCATTCTTTCCTTTTTCAAATCAATTTTATAGATTTAACATTCTTGGCTTATTATAAAAAAAAAATATTTCTTGTTGCCTGATTGATTTATAAATGTTTACATATTCTGTTTTTCATTGCAATGTTTGTCTGTGGTCTTTGACTTGGTAAAAGTTGTAAGCCAGTTTCAAAAACCAGACTTGCTTTAAGGACTGCAACCAGCACATAGTATCAGAGAGTTTACATAAAGTCTCATTTTCTGGTGTGTTTGCTTTTTCTGGGCCATTTCATTATCATGCAAATGGAGTTAGGCCATTTTGCAGGCAATCTAATTGTTGGCATAATATGTCCTCATTATTTGTATAGTGCAGCAGTTTGCATTAGGCATTACCAAGTGCAACAGATACCAATATAACAGCACGATTTTTGAGAAACAAAGGCCACTTTTCATCAAAGGCTGTGCTTACTGGTTTCTAAATCCAGTCGAGAATCACCAACGGCCCTCAGCAAACCTAAACTGCACAGCTCTTCCACAGGCTAAACATGCATGGTTTGTGTCAATAGGAGCAATCGCTTTTCTGACCTATAATTTTAAGTTTTCATCCTCTAATGCTTTCATTTCTGCACAAGCTTTAGCTCTTAAATGTTGAAGATAGTATTAAGCTATGCCTTCATAGTTGCAGCAAAGAAGTAAAGATAAATAAAGCACTGAAATTTACTAAAATAGCAAATGGAAAACAAACTGGTATCTTTTTAGCTAGTAACAGGAATGCAAAGCTGAAACTTTCATCCTGTTTCCAAACAGTAAATCTTATCTTTTCAGAAAATGCTGCCAATTTAGCACTGTTGAATGTTGGAAAATAGCCATCCACACATAAACACATTTGCACATTATTTTGCTTGGCTTTTGCTAAAGCCATGTGCTGGGATTTTTATTTTTTATTAAAAAAGACACCTCAGAAAATCTTGCATTGTTCATAAACAATAAAACATCCTTAAAGGTTCTAAAATGTCAACAAAATACTAAAGTAGAAAGGATAGTTTTATCCCCTCTTCTAATGTAAATTATGTTGACTGAGTGAATTTTAACAGCCATTTTTTATGCATTTATGAAGACACTTTGGTTACTTGTGTTCTGAAATTTGAAGTTTTGATGCAGGAAGGATCAGTCTCTTCTAAACCCTACTGACTGAAAACAAGCAATTCATACCCCTTTGACTGTTACCAGAGCTGAAATCCTCATATATGCACTGCAGAGTTATCTAAGCAGCTAAAGAGTTGGTTTTAATTTTTAAACAATATGCAAAATTACTTAATGTAATTAAGTAGCTGAAAACTGGAATATCAAAAATGGGTTCATATCTTTTCACTCTCAATTTCAGCTAAAAAATGTATCCTGTACATTCATATGTTGAGCTAACTAAGAATAGATTAGACTGCAACTGCCATGATACCTCTTAATATGAAGGGATTTGTTTCTTGTTTCCTTTCATTTTTGGCACTAAACTCGTGGATTATTGGACAGTATTGAATGTAGGTTTGCCTCTTCTAGTCATCAAGAAGTGATCAATCATTATTGAACCATGTACATAACTGCAGGGTATGGACCTGCCATCTCTAGTGCCACTGCTTCTCAGCCACGAGAGGGGACAACACAAGTCCCCTTTCCTTCCTTGCACAAAACCTCCAATGTTTAAACAGACTTCAATCTTCCAATAGCTTCTAGTTTGCCAGTCTCTTTGCTGAAAAGGCTTTTCTTGAGTTAAACCCAACATTTATTGTGGTGGTGTCAGCGTGGTCTCTGCCTCGGCCAGCCCTGGCACCGCGGCAGCGCGGGCTCGGCTCAGCAGCGGAACGAACTCTGCCGATCCCGTGAGTCTCGGCTTGGCTGCGGGCAGCGATGGCAGGAACAGAAAGAGGGAGACTCTGCTTGAGCTTAAACCACTGACTTGATTTGTGCCACTGCGGGGACACCTCAGTCAAGGTGGCAGCCCAGGCAAAAACCCCACTGCGCACCTGAGTACAGAAGCTGATAAAGGGGGGAGGAACTGGGGTAGGGTTTAACCTGGGACCGATTAGGGACAGGCGGGGGACGGCTCTCTAACTCAGTGACATGTAGGGGAACAAACCCGAATACAGTGGGATGAAAAGCGGGAATTCCGTCCAATCACTCGGTTATCCTGTTAGAACTTTCCAGGCTGAAGGCGAGGTCTCAGAGTGACAGACAGGGTCTGGGAGTTACATAACTCAAGATTGACAGGTAACAGTAACCGGGGTGATGAAGCAAATAGGGAAAGAACATAGGGGATACATGAAACGAACCATATAACAATATAATAATTCCAAAAACTTAAAAACACATTGCCACAATTTATTACTTAAAAAGGACAGAGAAAAAGAACAGAAGAATGAACTCTGCTGCTGGTACTGCTGAAGTAGTTTCAAGGAACCATGGCTCCATTGCCTGCACTGGGGAGGGTGAGTAGAAGCTTCTTCCCTTGGTATCAAAGTGAGGAAGAACATCTCCTTTTGTTTCATACAGATCAGCACTCTCCTGAGTATTAATCAGACAGTGATTATTTTAAATGAAGATTCATGTCTGCAGCAACTCACAGCAGCACAAGAATCTAAATTCTTTAAGGAGCAACAGATGTGCTGTCCAGAGGATGTGTACATACACTGCTAAAATTATAGTAGACTTCTGTGTTATCAGAGGGAGAAGTAATTTGGTATATGTTCATTCCTCCTTTGCAAAGACTTCTGTATCCCCCTTTTCTCCCTGTTGCCAGTGATGGAAATGCTAGTGAGCCCTTAATCTTATCTCAGGATGTGGGTGGGTTTGGATATGAGTCAGGTTCTATAGAGTAGTGGCAGCTGAAACCTGTCTTAGGATTCAGGCTGATACTGTTTGCCTCACATTAGCAGATTCCTTTGTACTGTCATCACTGCTGCCTCACCTTCTTAAGACTGAGCTCAGATCTCACGGCATTTTTGCAAATACCTCTCAGCCTCTTCATCTTTTTTCCAAAGGTTCCTGTAGAAGTACTGGCTGATTGCAGTACTTGTATATGAGCTAAGAAATGCATTGCTATAGAGCCTTCCAGCAAGTTGATTTATAGCAGTGTGAACACTTTGGTAATTGTGTGTAATAATTTACTGGTCCAGACTTCAATATTTTATACTTATTAATGTGGATGAAAACTTTTTATTTGTAAAGATTTTTTGAGTCTTATCGACTTTTCTTGGGGTTTTTTTTGATACATTTTTAAAAGGATGCTTTGTTGCACTGGGAAAGCTATCTTATGGGAAAGTCCTTCTTAATGTACTTTGTGTTTATGCACTCAGAAGAAGATACATAAACAATATTTTAGATACATTATTTCACCATGCATATTCTCATCCAAAGATAATAAATATTTCTAGTAAACTTTCAGACTAAATGACCGTATAAGATTATAAGTTCCACAGTTATAAATATTTTTGCTAATCAGTGTTGTGATCGCATCATGTAAATTGGTCTCTTCTTCCTGATTTGCGAAAAAGTGAACACTTTATGGTTTCCAACTTTTCTGTTTCTACTTGGTTGCATTATTCATCTTGGATCACTATTTGGCAAGCATATTGCCAGAGGGAAGAATCTGAATGTATGGTGTCAATGTACAGAATAGTTTTATGTTGCTTTAACTTTTCTGTGTTTATTCCTCTCTTTATTCATTCAGCTGATCTTTGGTTTTTCGTTTAGCTAGGACTTGTCACTTGCAACCTATAGCAGCCCACAGCTCTTTCCATCTCTCACAGTTAATCTAGAGTCCAGGAATATATTTCGTGGTCAATATTCCTCTAGAACTTTTATTTATCAACAATGAAACCCACTTGATACCACAATTTCTGCTTACCTGACTAGATATGTTTGGGACTCTGAAAAGTCCCCAACTGCCATAGTCTAAATAACATCCTGCCCTCTGAAAAAATTTACTTCTTCTTATTTGTTGTCCTTTCAGCCTTGTTAACATATCTTAGAATGGTCCAGAAATCAGTTTTGTTTTCCTCTGTTGCCATCATTTATTAGAATTATCAGAAAAGCTGTGAATCCCAAATCAAAACAAAAGATCACATAGAAGTAATGTGCCAGGCTTTATTGGTAAGATGTGAAAGAGCTTGAAACTAAAGTGTTCAATTCATCAGGCAAGAACACAATAGTTAAAAATTGTTTCTGCTAGAAAAACTGGGAGATTAACAGATTTCTTCCTCTTCAAACAGTGATTACTGTTCGGTCTGCCGAGGCAGAGAGCTTTGCATTTTGCTCTGCAAATGTACAGTGCCAAACTAGGGAGAACTGAAAGAGCGAGGGAGGAGCTGCTGGGTTTGATGAAATGGAGAAACAATCTGAAAAAAATGCAATTTAATTGTATCCAGATACAATTAAACAGTGTCACATATACACGGTAAGGTCCATTAGGAAAGGCTCTGAAAGTTATTGTACCTGAAACATGTAGGACAGGAACAGTAAACAGGGCTCTTGCTGTACTTGGTAAAGCTTGAGCCAGGAAAATGCTCATGTTGAGGTGCCAGTGAGTAGGCTGGGCAGGTACCAGAAGCTGAGAGGGGTCCCAGCTGGAGACAGCTGACCCCAACTGGACAAAGGAATATTCCATTCCATAAAGCATCATGCTTAACAGTCCAAGTGGGGGAGTTTTCTGGGGAGCTGTCTCACTGCTGGGGAAGGCTTAGTGAGCAATTGCAATGTGCATCACTTGTTTTGTATACTGTCTTTTAATTATTACTAACATTTTCCTTTCCTTTTCTGTCCTACTTAACTGTCTTTATCTCAACCCACATGTTTTACCTGTTTTCCTATTCTCCCCCATCCCTGGGGGACAGAGTGACCAGATAGCTCTGTGATGTTCAGCTGCCTGAAGGTTAAACCATAGCAAAGGGATAAGCAAGTTCTAAGTAAGAAAAATAATTCTTTCTAACATTCAGCACCAGGTGGGATTGCTGAAGAGGCTGTGAAGCTACAAGAGCCTTATAAAACAAATGTCTGTTGTGAATATCTTGGGGCATGACATAGCTGGGATTCATCTTGCCCAATTCTATGTGTCAAAAAGCATTCACCATTCAGTTTATCCTCTGGGAAGCCTTCACGGTTAGTGGAGGCAGACTTAATGCCAGAGACTATTTATCTTACGCTAAATGAGGTACCTAGACTTATGGAATCACAGGGTGTTAGCTTGGCTAACCCAAAAGGAGTCTGGAGGAACCACAGAGTTTCAGCCCTGTCACTGGCTTCTATAGTATTATTTTAATGGTTGTAAGAAGGAAACCAGGAAGAAAACTTTTTCACAAACCAGGAAGAAGAGACCAATTCACATGATGGTATCACATAACTGATTAGCAAAAATATTTACAACTGTAGATCTTTTCATTTTATACCATCATTAAGTCCAAAAGTTTGCTACAACATTTATTGACCTTTTGGATGATAATATGTATGGTGAAAAAATGTTGAAATGTATCTAAAATAAAAAGCATTACATTGCACTTGTCCAAGACATTTACATCTTTAGAGATCTGCAAGTGACACAGATTGCTAAATTTTCCCACTGGTGAATGTAAAAATGAATGAGTATGGTTTTAACCAGTTGTTCATTTGAATGATGGTTCATCAACGTATAGAAATAACTGAAGAACTCCCAATATTTCAAAATCTTTAGCACACGGCTCTCTCTGAAAGACGCAATTGATAACAGCTATGTTTCAATACATGCTACTTGTTCATGTTTTGGAAAGCTTAACTTGTGCAGGCAAAGTGAAAAGCTTGAGTGGAACCATTGTGAGTGTCTATACACCAAAAGAAAAGATTATTTAAGACAACAACTTCAAACAAGACAACAACAAGAATTCAATGAAAATATAATAAGTAATGTATTTTACACTTAAAACCATATCTGCATTCAAAAATGAAAACAAAGGTTATCATCCTTGAATATTTGGCATGAGTTATTTTGCTGTCTTTAATAGTAACAAAAATAATATAATTAATAATAACAAAATAATAACAGTTATGTGCAGGAAAACCCCCAACACAGTAAGAAAGATAAGGTATGAAGGGGTGTTGATCCTGAGCAAAGAACAGAAATTCCAGAAACAACTTTCTCAATGTCAGATGAGTTTATAAACTTGGTGTAAATAGGATCACGATACCTTAACTGATACTCATATTAAGTACCTTCCATTTGCAAGCAGCATAGGAGATTAAACCAGAATGTGTTAAATGTGATATGACCATTGTATATGAAATTTCTTATCTTAGAGAAATACAAACACTTTGGAAAGAAAAGGCCATGTGTTTACCATCATGCTAATTATTATTGATGAGTTCACTAGCAGTAAATCTGGTCCCTAGATATAAGATAAATTCATAAAAAATGGAGCACAACTGCCCTTTCCTTTTCATTTTTCCTTCCCAAGCCAGACTGCTAAAACAGGTTTGCAGTCCAACAGCTCCAGTGCATGTTAATGAGTGCTGAGTCCATACAGCTGTTGCTCTTATACCCCATTTCAGGTTAATAACATAGAAAACATTTCCTTTTCACCAGGAGTAAGTTAAGATATGGCTGATGTGGGAGTAGAGGGAATAAGTACCAACTTCTGACCTGACAGTGCACTGGAACCATAAGATGTCAATTCTCTTTCATATCAACCAGCTACAATAAGAAAACTTTTGAAACCATTAAAGCATTGGTCTAAATCAGTAAAATGAAAGATTAATTAAGTGTACCCAAAATAATTACTTTAAAATTAGCTTGACATTCACACTGGACACATAACTGGAAGAAGGTGCTTTCTTCAGTATAGAATTAATCTAGAAAATTAGATTTTCACTGAGGCAGAAACCTTACAGACTCTAATGCAGGAAAACATAAACTTAAAAAATTGTCCATGGCTGTAGTAACTGACCTTGGACAATTGCAGTGCAATGGGCTGTCATCCCTTGAGGACTTGTCCTAAAGCTACTAGCAAAATCTGACTATGTTGGTGACTTGGAAAAATGACATTACAGCTTGCTATTTATTTATTTATTTATTTATTTATTTATTTATTTATTTATTTATTTATTTTTAATGAGGTTTGTGCAAGCTTACAGATAAAATAGCAGAGGATATATACCTTACTCCAGGATGTGAAACTCTAATAAACTGGGGATACACTCTATTTGGAAAAAACACTGTGGAAATTTTTTCTATTGACACATAAACCCAGCTTTAAATCAATACGAAGTGGGGGGTTTTTGTTTTGTTTTGTTGCCTTTTATTTAATTTGGGAAATAATCAAATCATAACCATTATTATCATAAAGTGATCTACACAGGGCATCGCTGATATAATAGAAGGTGGAAGATAGCGTGTTGGCAGAAACATGACAAGTATTAGTCTTTGCAGCGTACAACACATTATCCAAAGGACAGAAAGATGAATTACAACTGCATCTATCTGCATTTGATCGATGCTTTTGTTTTTCTTTTAGCAATATATTCAACAGAAAAAGAGCAACTCACTAAAATGTCACGTCTGGCTTACAGATTACACAGCTTAACACAGAAAAACTACAAGATGCCGCAAAGACACAGAATTATAAAATATGAGTTTAAAATTCCAGTCATGTCATCTTTATAAAATGAAATAATGCAGAGTACAACCTAATGTCCTGGAAATATTAGGGTTGAGATTCATCTTCTACAACTTCAGACAGCTTTTCAGAAACTATCTGATTTATGTTGGAAACGCACATTCAGAAAAGAAGGATCTAATTCTAATTCCTTCTATACCCAACAATAAAAGGAGTCCAAACATCTAACTGTATTAAATACTTACAGTCTAATACTGCATTATTGCAATGCACGTTGCAATGCTGAAAAATTCTATGTGCAGTCAGGTGAAGTCTGATTGCTTGCATTCCATTAGAATTAGCAGAATGTCTCTGGAAAGCAGCATGAAAGCAGGTCTCTTCCACCTCAAAATATTGTATGTGTATCAATAGAGGACAGAATGCTTTAATCCTCAGCATGCCATACAATCTTTAAGCTTGGACTCATCAGAAGGAACAATGGTGAAACATTGCAGGAAGCATGTGGACCATGCCTTCTGCATACAATGGGCTCAGGTGAAGCACAGGACTTATGGAGTTGCCCAAAGCATTAGCCCTAAAGATGCAATGCAAACTCCCACATATGCTCTTTGAGCCATTAATCCCTTTGCAGATTTTACTTTGTGGTAAATTGGGAAGCATCAGCAAGTACTGATTATCAGAATCTGGTAAATGAGGATAACACTAACTGCTTCAGAAATATTCCAAAGGGAATAAAAGAAGAAAGAGGGAAGATTCCCTTTAATCATGTGGAGTAAATCTGAGAGTGACCTTTCTTATATCTGCAGTATCAGTCACATCAGGATCACAAAGTAGCATCCTGACCACTGAGCTAAATCACAACACTGCTTATGAGACATAGAATTACTAAAGACTGTATACAAATTTTAACATTCCAGACCCTAAGCAAGCTTTTGCACTCTATGAAAAAACCTCTTCCAAGCAAAGATTCTCTGTTGAGCAAACAGAATTAAATTTAAGTGTTAATTAACAAATAGTAAATACTTGAATTAATAATTATTCATTCTTAAATTTTTCCTGTGAAAAAATATCTTAGGATATTTTTAGGATATAGTTTGTTCACTTCAACTTGATTTGTATGTAGAGAGTCAAAGAGGTCTGTGTGGACCTGATGTCATAATCCACTGTCTCAAGTAAGCCATCAACACTGTTTCAGTATCTGTGTGTAGATTGACCAAGTATGTGACAGTATCAGCATCCTGTGGTAGCTGTAAAATCTGCATTCTCAGGAGGCATTGACATCAATGCCAGAGGTTCACATAGTGCCACAGTGGCTGCTCTCTCTTGTGTGTGTATTTTACTACACCTGCCAGAAAAATTTAAGTGCAGTTTTGCATGAAGAAGAATATTTCTGCAAAACCTAACACTACCAAAAGCTGTGGCTTATTCTTCGCTTTTGACTTAAAAATAGCATTTTTTTCCATATATCATGGTGTATTATTTAGCAGATCTGAAGGTGAGTTGATGTTCTGTTGTGGACAGCATTTTTTTGTATTTTGCCTCAAGCTCAGTAGAGGTGTTAGAGATTTAGAGAGCCACAGCAATGCTTCCTAAATTTCACTGCTACAATCTGCCTTTTTACATTCTCAAAGAGGGAAAAAAAATGCCACCTCTTGCAAATGCAGTAGCCAGTATTCCTTGGTAATAAATTGGGTGACATGAAAACTCAGCATATCCATGAAAAAAGACTTTCGTCTTTCAATAGGTAAATTTCTAATCCATTTCAAGATCTCACTGTTTGAATGATGACTAGGCTTCTGAAAACTTATATCCTGACTAATTAAAAGTGTTACTTGTATTTGTTGCTGCATTTTTTTATGACTGCTCTTCAAAATGTAGTGCCACAAAACAATCAATTCTGTGAAGCAGTCCAGGCTTCTTCTAAAAGTATATACTACACCAAATTCAATTCAAGTATCTTCAGAAATGCTACGTTCTTTTAGTTTACAAGTGTCTCCAGAAATGTTGTACTCTTGTTGATTATGTTAGTGGCTGATGGTTTATGTTGGCCACAGATTCAGTTTTGCTGTCATCTGGATATATTCCTCCGGAAGACAGAAGGGATTTCATGTGACTAACTTAGATTTCTGCAGGCTGGATAAAATCTTGATTGAACTTCACATAGTCTGTTTGAGTCCTTGCCATCAATTGCATTTCCAGTTGTGTTCTGTCTGAGTTGATGCAGGTTTTATCATACCATTTAATAACAGTGCCTCCAAAAGTTATTGTTCTTTTACTGAAACTTTTCATTAACTGGCCCTAATGGAAAATATAGACAAAAATGTTTACAGCACCTAGGTGCATACTTGAGAAACATATCTTGTTCAAACTAAATTGCATATATCTGACTTTCTTATCCATAACAATATTTTCAACTGCTTTTTTGGCTCCAAGTGTATTTTAATCCAGAAATAGAAAAGTTCCAATTTACTATAGCCTTGATTAAACTGCTGGATTTCAGAAAATGCTAAAATATATAAACTGTCTAATCATAAATACCCCTAAAAAGTAACACTAAAAATAAACCCGAATGCCTAAATAACAAAAAAAAGGAACTCTGGTCTTTAACTCTTATTCTAATCCTAAAATTAAACAAAACCCTAAACATAAACCCAAAACCTTAATCTAACCCAAATTTTAAACCTAGTCTTAATCCCACCCATCAACCTAAAGCTAACCACATGCAAACACAAAACCTGAATTTTAAGTACAACCTTAACCCTAAACCCTAATGCTAAAGCCAAACTCAATCAGAACTCTATCTAAATCTGAATAATACCACTGAATCATAATGCCAATCTTAAATGTCCCTCTTTGAAGATTTGGAGTAACTCTGACCCTGGTCATAATGCCAAATCCTAGTGCAAATTGTTGTGTGCAAGCACAGACATAACTTCTTAAATTAATCCTAACCCAGACTCTAGTTCTGCTCTGCCTAAAGCCATAATTATAATTTCCAGCCCTAATACCAAACCTGGCAATACTCTTTTGGCCATCCTGTTACCTTCAACCCAGCAATAAATCAAATCTTCATCTTGACATGAAGCATTAACACAAAAACAAACTTAAACTGAATCCTAACTCTAATGCTATGCACAAGATTAGATTTAGGGCTTTGGTGTTACAGCATGAATGGAGGGCTGGGTGTTAGCGATTAGGGGTTTGGTTCTGGTTTGGGATTAAAGCTTTAACTATGGGTTGATTTTTTTCTTAGGATATGGTTTATAATGGGGTTAGTGATTGGAGTTTGTGATAGGCTCTGGGGCTTGTTATTGGGGCTGAAGAAGCTGAAGTGAAGGCTGCCATTACAGAGTGATTCTCCATGGAATGGATAATGTCATTGAAGAATAAATTTTAAATTGAAATGTAAATAGACTATTCAAAGAAAAAAAAAAAAAAAGTAGTGTTTAGAAATTACTGGCTCATGACAATTTTCACTCAGGCAATCCTTAAAAAATATAGTGTAAAGGAGTTGAGCAAGTAAGCCAGGCTTGTAACCTCTCACATAAAATGGCCAGAAAACCAGAGTACAGTGTTGATTTTTAATTATATTAGTGGGATCGAGTACATACAGACCAATGCATCTGTTGCTTACACACAGAATAATAATTAAAAGGTTGGAATCAATTGTCAGTTTTTGGAATATATGGAAGCTGCAAGTGGAGTACACTCTGCATCACCATATTGATGCATATTAAAGTGACAGAGTGTCACTTGATAGCTGATACTTGGAATTTTAAAGACAACAAATCAATTTGCAGGAAGATCTTATGAGACTGGTTGATACAGAAGAGTGAAGGAGCAAAATAACACTAGTGTAAAATGGATGCAAAATGACAGAGAAAAAAATAACTCTAACATTGTATGCAGTGTGATGGGTCCCATGCATAGTAATGGGTCCCATGCATACATGCTGAGCGGTAATTGATTACTGGGACTTAAAAAAAGCTGTTCACAGCATTTCAGAAAAGACAAGAAAATAGACTGCCACTACACTCCGTTCAGAAGAAGAAAACAAGACACTGTCAATGTACACAGGAAATATCTACTTGTTCTTGGAGTATCCTGTGTAGTTCCAATACCTCTCTGACAAAAAAGGATGGAGTAGATTTAGAAAACAAAAGAGTGAGAAGGGTAACCAAACAATTGAAATTGTTTCAGTACAAAACCAAATTATACAAACTAGTACTCTTCAGTTTTATAAAGAGAAGAAAGGGTTGTGAACAGCTGTTCAGCGTCTCTTCCAGTAAAGGAACAAGGTGATAACAAATACAACTAGATTTGAAAGTAATATAAAAAATATAATTTATAGTTAAACTCAGGAAACACTTTCCTCTTGAATGTTGTGGTAAAGTTGACAAGAAGATCCTAAATGTATGGCTGATACTTTGAAGAAAAGTTTATTACATTGAGAAATGCAGAGATATCTCTAAATCAAGAATCTTAGTTTACTAGGAGAATTTCTGCAGTATGACAAAAAATGATCACCTATGTATTTATGGTCATTGGTCATGGTAGGAGATAAGATTCTAGCCTAATTATACACGTAGATTTATCTTGAATTGACATTTCTAGAACTTCAGTTTGGTAGAATAGATGAGGAACCAGGCCAGAGTGAATGGATAAAAAGGAAAAATATAAATGAATCAAAACAAAAGCAGAATGAAAAGTAGGTCAGATCACAGATTGGGTAATAGAGAAAGATGAAAAAGGAACAGAAGAGCAGTGATGGAGAAGAAAAATGGAATAAAACAGAAAACAATACAGTCATCTTTCAACATGCACGATCTCTTGACTGGAACAAATATAGAGAAGGACTGCTGGCATAAATAGAACAAGAGTATGTATTTCAGGAAAAGGCAAAAACACCAATAAATTTGCAGGTCCACCAATCTAACTGAGAATTGAATGGAGCTATTATTGTTCTACACAAATAAATTTACCTACATCATGAGCATAAGCTGAAGGACAACATCACGAGAATGAAAATGTGTAAGTTGGCCATGTATTGATCAGAAATGTAAATTCAGTCAGAAGAGCAGTGAGGCTGTGAAACAGATTTTGAGTTGGAATAGCAGGTGCTATTTCCAAAATTGTGAAAAATTACTGCAACATGACAAAACAGGAGACTAGAATCTGTGACCTCATAGTCTATTACAGTTCTAGGTCCCATGTTTTAAATGCCAGAAAAAAATTTAAAGGAAAAAATGTCAGACTCATCTCAGGTTTGTTTTTTTGGGTTTTTTATAGGATGGGTTTATGCGTGTCTCTATCACATGAAAAACAGACTCACACAGTGTGGAGACCAGTCAGTTACCTAGTTTGGTGTCCAGTAATAACAGGCCATTACATTTCCTTCAGCTAGCTCCCTCTTGAGTGCAATAAACTTTCTTTGCCCAAATATATTTTCTAGGTGGGTGTCTGAGTTCAGTTCAAGGAATTCAAAAGAATGAGATTGCACTACTGCCTTCAGAATTTGTGCCTTTGAATGACCATGTGCACAGTTAAACTCATTTATGGAATATTTCTAATTTGAACTTCTTTGCCTTAAGATTTTTACAGTACTATTTTCCATGAGGTTAAAAATCATCTTGGGAACAAGTATTTTCTGCCTGTTCAAGTATTTGTAGAATACAACTGAGTAACTCAAATCTGGAAAAGATTAAAAAGCCTGAGGTAAGCCATTTGTTGTAAGCTATTTCTGCTAACCCACAAGTACTACTTGTGTATCATGTGTACTGCTAATTTTTGCTGTTTTTTTCAGCAATCTTCTTGAAACTTGGATAGCAGACTTGTACAAGCCTCATGTGCTGAGGTTCATATTTTGGAATCATAGGTCCTTCAAATACAGACATATTGAAAAGTTATTTATTATTAATCTACAAAATTTGGCAAAAACTGTTATATCAATGTATCTTTGTTATATGCACCTGTTTTCCTGGCTCAGTGAGTGATGATTTTTGGAGAAAACATTGAAAAGATGAGGAGAATTGCTGTGAATCATTAATGAAGTACATTCACCTGTGGAAATTTCCACATTCAAGAGGCTTAAAAAACTGTGTACAATGAGAGGACACATACAGGACATAGATACCAGTAACAAAGCAAAGCCTGTGATGAAGATCTGAAAAACTTGTATTAACATTAGAGTCCAATATTCTGACCAATTTGTATTAGCTATTCCACACACTGAGGATTTAAAATTTAACATCAAATTTACTGATTTGTATCTCTTTTGACATTGCATGGAAATTTGATTTTTGCAAGGTGATAGAGCAACATACTTGAATCGCAACACAAGTACAAATAATCAGAGTATACAGCTGGAATAAATAGTTGAATCACAATATTAACATAATTCTCAATAATATACTCACTATCCTCACCTGCTGGCAAGATGTATGTGACAAGAATCCAGATCACATCTGTCATTCTCATCAAAGTCCTTTTTGTTTGCTGTTCAGTTTTTGTACTCTGTGTTGTTCACACTCTGTGTAAGGTGTCTTATTAAAGGTTGTGTGACTATTTCTATACTTTTTATTAACCCCTTTTATTAAGAGACAGAAAACTGGTTGATCTGCTGAGACGGTACTATTAATTGATTTACATAACTAGTATAGCCAATTGATCCACTCCACAATTCTGTGGCTGATCACAGACCACAGAATATTCTGAGTTGGAAGGAACCCACAAGGATCATCAAGTCCAACTCTTAAATGAATTGCCCACACAGGGGTTGAACACACAACCTTGGCACCATCCATGCTCTGACCAGCTGAGCAAATCCACTCATCTGATGTAGCTATTTGTACAGAAGACAACCATCCAGTACTCTTTGTGGTTAGTTCAGCTTTCTTTGTAGCCATGACCATTCCCTACATCCCTCTCTGAGCTTCATGAGCATGTCACCATCCACATCTCCTGTGAGCCTTCTGACACTTTTGTGTGTTATTGATCAGTCACAACCAGATAGGCTCTGGACGAATTGTAAGGTTAGGAACATAAGAATTTCTTTTTTTTTTTAAATACTATTTTCTGCAACATGACCTGCATTTTCATCCTAAAACCTAGTCATCACTAGCTAATTAAATCATTACTTTAAAAAAAAGATGAATTGCATTTTCAGAACAAAACTTGGACCGGAGGTGATGGCAGATGGGCTGGAGTCATAGTGCTGGTCTTGTGGGACATGAAAATTAATTCCATGAAGAGAGGTAAAGTTAGATTATGTAACGCAGCCTTGAGTCCAAAGTAGAAGTATATCTTTTATATTTGAGCCATGCAAAGTAAGTCGTATCAGTATTCCTTCCTCATGCAACCAAGTATTGTGTTCCCCTTAAATTGTCACATTACAACATGAGAGATAATAGTGAGTTGTCCATCAGTTGTGCTCCTTAAATTGTTTTCAATGACATTGCATTCCAACATAACATCTTTCCATTTTAGCTCAGATGGTCAAAGCATGGTGCTAAAAACCACAACAGGGTTGTGTGTTCAATCCCTATATGAACCATTCACTTAAGAGCTGGACTTGATGATTCTTCTGCATCCCTTCCAACTCGCACTATTCTGTGATTCATTTCTGTGATTTGTTCAGATAGTCTTAATTATGGTGTTCGTTATCTTAGAAGATATACAGAATAATTTAATTTTTTCTACCTGGATAGCTCCTTTCCAATATGCCCTCTGATTTAATATAGGTATTGCAGTCCAGAATAGCTGCTCTGTCTGTCATGGAGGGACCATCAAGGAGCCCTCAGTATCACCTAATTCAGACATGAGGAGCTCTAATGCCTTTGAAAGTCGTACCAAATTGTGCCAGATTGCCATGACACAATCCAA
This sequence comes from Sitta carolinensis, assembly GCA_032173965.1. Lineage (NCBI taxonomy): Eukaryota > Metazoa > Chordata > Aves > Passeriformes > Sittidae > Sitta > Sitta carolinensis. Next base: position 81,948,298 of record CM063284.1, read on the forward strand.
TGGATCAAAGGCACACTTCTCTTTTTCTGGTAGCAGGCAATTTAAGCCTATATGTAAAATATTCTATGTGCTAGAAATGAATGTCATAATAGCTGAGACTGGTACAAACACAGGCAAGACAGAAAAGGTTTGACTACCGGAGGTGTCTCTGGTTTGAAAGTTATAAACAAAGAAATGAGAAGCTGAAGAATAAAGTTCTAGCATAATTTTAAAAAACGAACCCTCAAAATGTGTATTTTTACATTATAGAACTGCTGACGATGAAACAATCTGAAGGAATGGTAAAATCTTCTCCAACAGAAGGCGGACAGGAGGCACTGGCACTTCACATTCTTGTGATTCTGTTCAATATATTCATGTAACACATGACTGCATTGTATATAAACTGGAATACAAAGACAAAACCATGTTTCTCCAAGTCTACAAAGCATATCAGACATATAAAACATTAGGAATATTTTTGCAGAACTTCACATTCCAGTTTACCTGAGTGTGTTATAGAGTTATTACAAATAAATTACTTTATTTTAAAACAAATTACTTTATTTTAAAGGAGGTTTTCTCCTTCATCTTGAGCTTTTTTTTATTTGTTGCTCAAATAAAATAATAAAATCGAATAGGAAATATATGCTGAAAAACGGATAAAAACCTGTCTATGGAAGAATATCACATGCCAAAATAGTGTCTGTAACTCAGCCCAAGGAATGTTGAAATGTGTTTTTTCTCTGAATATGTGACTATGGAAATAGATGTAATCCACATACCAGATGTTAAGTTAAAAAAAAAAAAAAACCAAAAAAACAACCTCCTTGAGGTGGATTCTATTTTTGCTTCAGTAAATATGTGGGCTTTCTTTATTTGAATTAGGACAGATAGTCTTAAACACATTATAGTTTAGTAAGCTAAACTATATAAATCAGTAAACTAACATGCATACATACAAAAATTAGAAGTAAAATAGCGAGCCTGCAATATAGTTGCTTCTCAGTGTACACTTTTAGATTCCATAGGAATCTTAACATTTTACAAAGTCTGCACCTGATTTAGTCACTGAATACCAAATACGATAAATGGGAACTTGGCTAAAATTACTACATCAGACTCAAAAGGGTATTGTTGGTCTTTTGTGCAACAGCCTCCACAGAAGAAATGCAGATTTTAATGATTTGTTTGGTGCATTTAACAAGTAGGTAGAAATCTGCTCTTACAGTCTGCAATGGATTTTTGAAAACACAGCAATATTGACCAGTCTGGATGTTGAGAAAGAATCAGCAGTATCTCAATATTTCAAGGTTGAAATCACCATGCCAAGATACAAAATCTAAAAGGAACCAAACAAGGCTAATCAGGATGTTCAATATAGTTGGGACCTCACTGGGAATTATCATGTCATCAAATGGAGTTTTCAGAGTAGGTAGTTTTGGCTGGAGCTGGTGTAAGGCAGCAACTCAACAGCAGCTAATTTCTGGCAAGGAAACTCTTCCCCTCTGTTGGTCCAGCAACATCTTTAGACATCTTGTTGGGATGATGAGTGTGTTCATATTGAGCCTAATTACTCTTTGCTCACAAAGGGCTTTGCAGGGATTGGGCACCTAAATGCCTTCTTTCCTCCTGTTTCTTTTCTCTGGCTCTCCAGCAGCAAATGTATACAATCAAGCAATTACAGCTACAGTCCTTATTTGCTAGAAGCTCTCCTGTTGGAAGCTGAGGGTGGTTGCTAACTTCTGCACTGTGAGGAAGGTATAGAATGGTTATTATAATCTTCCTTTAAGTTCTCTTCAATAATTTGACTATACAGTTTTTGAGAACATCCCAAAGGAGACACATTGCTGAAGAGACCACCAAGGAAAGAACAGTGTCCAAGAACCAGCATGTTATGTAGAACCAGCTTCTACAGGAAATGGGGAAAGAGGATCAAAGTCATGGGTAGATTTCAAGTCTACCTTTGCCTTGTTCAATCATAATTCTGTGAGTCTTCAGGTTTTTGTGAAGGTCATTGTCCAAAATCTGTTGTATGGAGTCTTCCTTTCCTCCTTGTAGTCCCTTTGATCATTGCAAAAAATGCAATTTTACTCCTCCTCACTGCCATAAATTTTCAGTTTGCCACTTATAATTCTGTCTTGATAGTCTCATATCTCTGAGTGGCAGTAGATATGAGTCACATTAATCCATTGTATCAATTTATGAACTTTTCAGAACCCATGTCTGGTGCCAATTTGAGTCACTTTGGGTGACTGAACAGATGCGGGTAATGCATTCATGTCATCGCCGCAGTCGACTGCGTGCTGTTTGCACAAACAGGGCTCTCGCCCGTGAAGCCTGTCACCTCTGTCATTGGATCAGGTCTTTTTCAAGACTCTAAGCCCCAAGGGTGTTAGTGGAAGTATTTCTTCCACATCTTAAGATTCTGCCTGATTAACTTCTCTGTGTGGTCTGAATCTATTTCTGTTGCATTGAGCTATGCAAATATACTTACATTTAAACAAATAAAAAAAACCCTCAGCCCATAAACCTTAGAAAAGAGTCCTGGGACAGAACACAGTCTAACAAACTACAGAAGCCAAGTAGATAAAAGTGAAGAATACACAGCTATGCACTAGGAAGCAAAATATTTAGAACCATTTTTTGGCAGTCTTTGATTAGAAATATAAGTAGAGGATAGAAAAAAATAACAAAAGAAGCACGAATAAATGCTTTTACATTTCCTGATGCTTCATTTAAAAAATGAAAATCTGCTTCTCTGCATGAAATTAATATTATTTTTTTGAGTTCTGATAATCCACTGGGAAGAGGTAGGGAAATATTTTGATGTTAGGGAAATAATTTCTTTTACCTGAAATGAAATAGTTTTCTTTAATTCTGAACATGTTTTGATATGTAAAGCTGTCAGAAAGAAATTAATAAGCAAAACAATTTTAGATCAAATCAACGAAATATTTTGTGGTTTGATTTTTCTCCTTCATCCAATGCACTTATATACAAAGAAAATTTCCATTCTTCCCTGTGAAACATACAATAACCCTAGAATGTATCAGAGATAAATAGGCAGGTTAAATTTTATGTTTCAAAGGCACCAGGGTACTCATTTGGGGGTTAAAGACCCAAATTCAAGCTGTTGTTTTGAATCAAGCAAATTTGCCCTTATGTTGGCTGTGTGTTAGGCAGCACTCTTACCATGATTTTTTTTCTAAGATGAGCAGGTTTCTCTTTCAATAGAGATGTATGATATGCTTACATGAAGCACTTTACAGCACTAACAGAAAAGATAAATTGCAAAAAAAAAAAAAAAAAAACAGAAGAAGAGGATATAAACAATTTTATTACTGACCTCTGGCTCAGCTGCAGTCAAAAAGTTACACTAATCCAAGCTCTTCTAACCGGTGTATTTCAGAAGATATTTTTAAATGTTACTTAGAATTTGAAAAAAAAATTCCCAAGAAATCTTATGAAACTTAAGCTTGTGTGGCACTGCTTTCAAGGTCTTTCTCACTAAACCCTAAAAAAACCCAAACCAAACAAATACCGCCTCCCCCTTAAAAGAACAAAGACAGTATTTTAGTCTTATTTGCAAAGAAAATACAATTACCGTTACAAGTTCTGTTTCAAAGTGGAGAACAAAAAATGGGAGGAAATCTTTGGGTAAAATTTCCAGTTAAACCCTAATCTTTAATAAGACAGGTTTCTAAAAATCTTTAGGGATCTTTTTTTGCCTTTATGTATTTCAAAATATGTATCAAACTGCCAAAAATTTAAGAGACCAATCACTCAGTATCTATTTCCCTTTGGAAACTGGGCTCCTCACATTGAAGTGATACTCTCATCTGTTTTTCACACCATGAAATCATTTTTCAAATAAAACTTATACAAAATACCTAGGGAACAAACACCAATTCAGCAGAATAAAACCTCACCAAAAAATGTTCTAGAAACTGAAACATTGCTGTATGAGCAACACCTGAGGACATTCTCTGCCATAAACAGACAGTAGAAAAAGACTAGAGAAAACTTTGCCATTTACTCAATTTTCAGGTCCTTGACCGCAAGGATTTTGATAAAGATGTGACATTATTACAACTCTCCAATTACTTTTTTTTTTAGTCCACACAACTACGTAAAACATTTGAGGACAATTAATTTTTCATTTCTTTTCAAATTTGAATTTCTTTTATGAGAATTACGGGTTTTAGGTTGAAATAATTTCTTGCAAGTGAAAGTGCTACTTATGTTGTCTCAAGTGTTGAGTAACTCAAGTTTTCTGTCTTTTTCTCTTTAACTGACCTTTGCCACACCTCTTTGTACACTATACTTATGTTTTTCTGCTAAGGAAAAAGATTAATAATTTGAAAGAAGGTTGTCTTTGCCAGCTCAATAAATCAGATTTTTTGTTGAGTTAGTTTAATGTATGCTGAATTACAACTTTCATGAATCAAGACAAATGAACAGAAACACATTCTGAACATTCATCATTTTTCTAGCAAGCCACAGTCACATGAGAAACTGTTTAGTATTCACAGAGTGGTTACAATTAATTTTTGTGCATTCGCTTAAGCTTAATAAGCCCTTTCTTAGCATATTGTGACTACCTCTTGAATTAAGAACCATTTAAACATACTTACAAGATGGATATCAGTTATGAAAGGGGTAGACCTTTTATATTTGTCTAGTAGTATCATCTACAGTAAGTTACAGAAAGGGCTTGTTTGCCCTTGAAATCATTAGTGTCCCCTTTGTTAGGGACATTGCAACGTAATTCAGAACACCATTGAACAAACCATCACACATCAAGGGGAGCCCATTCCAGTGCCTAACCACTCTCTGCGTGGAGAAAACTTTCTAATATCCAAACTAAACTCCCCCTGACACAGCTTTATGAGGTTCCCTCAGGTCCTATCTCTGGTCACCAGAGAGAAGAGATCAGTGCCTAATCACCAACTGGCAATTGCCATAAAGTAAGGAGGAAGTATAGTGTATTTCCTGGATGCTGCTGAACTGTAAATTGTACATTTCAGGTAGGTACTCACTTTTTTGTATCACACTGTCTCTTTAACCAATGAAAATAATATCTTGTAAGGGAAAAGGGATATAAAATCAGAACATGACTACTGCATAGTGCCTATATTGCTATGGTTATACAGCATCAAGGTGAATTACCTTCCTTTCTTTCGGTGAGAACACTCTATAGTGATTTATAAAATAGTTTATTAACAGATTGAAAAGAAAATGTTTACAAAATGTGAGACCACAAATGAAAAAATATAGAGAATATTGGAATGCTGTTAAAGTTTTGTTATTACTATTTTTATTATTATCATCATCAAAGATAAATATCTATGTATTATTATAAATTAGGTCATTATTACACTGATAAAAGCATTCAAACATTTGAATGCCTTAAGCAAATCAAGCCAATTGTATGTTTTTTTCGTAATTTCTTTAATGACAGAAAAGGTAAGGTCATATATTTTCTCCATTTACATTGGGCTTCCAATTTATTTGGGTGCAAATGTGTCTCCAAACTTGTCAGCCAGGCTTGGGAATTCCTTCACATCTTTCATCCACATTGTACCATTCCCACAGACACTGAAAGTAAGATCTAGATACTACTTAGATCTCATTTCCCTATGCCCAGTCCTACCACTTGCTTTTCTAAACATCTTCCAATATCCACAGGGGTGTAGTGCAGTGGTAATTCCATGTCAGTTTCCTAGCTTACTGCACTGATCCATCACCAGAAGAAGCCCTCCAGAGACAAGATCTGTGCATCCAATGCTGCACAAAATGAGGGTTCCCAGCATCTAGAGTGATGTCAGATTTAATTGTTATTTGTATTCCTCTTTTTTACCCTACTATTTTATTAAAGCCTCTGTTTTATTAAGTTTTTTGTTTTCAAGCCTGTACCATTGAGCTCAAGAAAGAACCTTCACTGTTTCATGTTCTCTCTCATCCCCTGTACTAGCACAGACCAGTTTCAATCTCTGAAGAAGCATGTATGAAAGTGTCTGGAGGAGGGGTTCTGCTTAGAACAGTACCACACACACCTGTAATTTTTAAAAACTGTTTAAATTTTTTTGAAAATGGACACATTTCAGTCACCATTTGGATTTTCTAGAGATCTGAGTTCTCTTTCCAGCCCCATGCTGGAATAAATATTGTCCTTGTTCACTAGGGCTGGCATTTAAATTTAAAAACACAAATAATCTTCAGCTATTCATCTAGGTATTAGAGGGTTCTTCTCTATATGATGAAAAGAAATGTTTTAATTCAGCTCTGTTTGTGCCTGGCCATGTATACCATTGATTCCTGGGACTGGTTTCTCAGATTGATCTCTGACCTTCCTAATCACTGTGTGGTTACATGATGATCACTGGGCCTTCGTCAACATCACTGGTCCTTATCCTGACTTCTGTTGACAGCTTGACCTTGGACTTGTCTTTCCCCATGGATCAGGACCCTCTGTGGCCCTGATCACCTTTCTCAGGTCAGTCCTGCCTTTCTTGGGGTGGTGAGGCTGAGCCTCAGCTGTCAAGGTCTCTGTCCTGCCCTGATAGCATATTTGGGTCTCCACCTGTTGGAGAGCAGCTGGGTCCCCAGCATAACAGTGTGACAGTGTGCCGTGCAGCTGTGCACTGCTTTGTTTGATCACTATGTAAGTTACTTGCTACTGAACACTTTAAAGGACAAAATTAAAACTGATGTATTGGTTGTACAAACCTCCTGGACCAGAGGGAAAAAAAAAAAGCAGATTGAAAGTAAAATGAAAACTCAGTTGAAAGGTTCATCTAATATCATTAAAAAAGCAAAAGGATATAAAAGTGAAGGAGAAAATTAATAAATACCAGGAATAAAACTGACAGGTTTTGACTGCATCTCAAACTTTAAATAATTGCTAGAGGCTAGAGGCTCATGGAATGATTTACAATGAACACTAAAAAAAAAGCTTGTCGACCTTAAATAAATAAATCCATGACTCTAAAAGGTTGTGCTGGTCTGACATAATTCAATATGCATAGTATAAAAAATTGTGTAAACTACTCAGATCACACCTCACATAAAGTAATAGATGTTGTCAGGTGGACACTGAAATCAGGACGTTATTGGTTCTTGAGAGAAAGTTACTTCCAGCACTCATCTCATGCTCTTCAAGCTCTCTGTAGAGCACCATTTTGTGTACATATATATGTCTACTTTGCCATTTAATGGTATTTGAGAAACATTATTCAGATCTTTACTGTTTATAATAAAAATGCCTAAAAACATTCAATGTTTCAGCAAATGAATTTGAGTCTAACAGTCTTTTCCGGTGGAAAAATGAGGGCAAGGATGGAAAAGTCTGAGATGTCTCAGACACACCTAGCTCTTCAAGGAAGCTAATCATTGTTTATTTTCCCTGCAGGGATTCATTTTAAAAAATAAACAAAAGGCTGGGGTGCTTTGTGAACAAATGGAGGAAAGGCCTTCTAAAAATTTGTATCAGTGAGGGAAATGGACTTTATCTTTAGGATACTGTGAGTCTCGTGTCATCTTACCTCTGACAGCAGGAGATTTCAAGAATCATACTGCTATTGTTCTCTCCACATTTTCCTCCTCAGTCTTACACCAGAAGATGAAGGGTGAAAGTTAGTGGTGTTAAAACTAGATAATTTACATCAATTTTCCAACTTTCATTTCAATAGTGTTTTAGAAGACAGAATCTAATGTCAAGTTCTGCATATCTGACCCTTACCACCTGAGGAAAAATGCAGAGGGCTCTTAATTGCTCTTGGCTACTGATACTTTGTTACTGTTCATGTTGCCCTATGCAAAACAGGCTCAGTCAGGATCAGGTCCTACTGTGTTGTGCACAGTAAAATACAAAAGACAAAATTTTTGCTCTAGAAACAATATATTCAAAATCAAAACAAGGGCAAAATGCACTCATGCACAATAAGACAAGTCAAAGGTATTAAAACAACATTTATCTTTCATTGAAATAGTGTTTAGCAATTTATCTATTTGCTAGAAATCATCTTGAAATTAAGATACAGAGTGTGAATTGCTAACAGAAATAGTAATTATATATACAATTCATATCACTTTTACAGACTATAAATCTTCATGGAGATGTTTGCTCACAACTTCATATCTAATAGGTCTTTTTTAATGTCGTTATTAATTTTGTCTTGTTTATTGTTGTAAATGTATCACTATTCTCCTGCTCACTGAGATGAAACTACATCTTTTTTTTCTTACTGCTACTTCTCAGGAGTATGAAACACAAATGAGTTACACCTCATCAAACCTCACATTTTTCTTCTGTGATATAGCTAGTCATGTTTTCTTGCAGGTACATAATTCAACTTGCAGATGTCTCATCAGCCTCCCTCCCTCCTTGACACCTGTCAGCTCTTTGTCCTCTTGGTGAAGGTGTTCAGTGCATTATTATTCCAGTCTGAGGAAAGTCCTTGGAAAGTGTCTGTCAATAGAGTGTGTAAGACCATTGACATACAAACTCATATTCTTCTCTAAGCTACTATTCAAGAGTGGCATGAGTCAGAAAGCTAAAGTGACAGTGAGAAATACTCATTACATCCCTTATGCGTTAGAGACAAATCAAATCGATGCATGTTCTGAGGATCCTGATCCTGGAGCAAGCCCAATGCACAAAATAGAGAACCTTGAATCATAAATTTGCATAGATAGCTGTAAGATTTAATTACCTGACCTGTGTGAAATTACTTACAAAGTGGCCAGAATGTTTTGGGTTTTTTTAATTTCAGCTTTGAAATAGGGCATCCAAAAGACCCCATGCTATACTCTATTTATTATCTGGCATGCTTTAAAGGGCAGAAGTAGGCAGCACTAACAAACAGTAAAGGTTGAAAAAAATCACTACAGTTAAGGTATGTTACTGACAAGGACTGATGGCCTAAACAGAGTCAGTGACTCTCACATGCATGGAAAGGACAAATGCTGACAGGTGAGACTACCACAATTTTGTCAGAAAATTATGGTATTCAGGATTTGTGCAGTAACTTTTTCTAGGCACGTGATCTCTTGTAAAGTCAGTGCAGCATTTCTGAACTATGTCAGAATGAAACACATACATAGGTAAGTGATAGAATCACAGATTGCACTGGATTGGAAGGGACATTAAAAGCTCATCTAGTTCCAGACCCCTGCCATGGGCTGGGACACATTCCAGTAGACCAGGCTCAAAACTCCTTGCCTTGATCACCTCCAGGGATGATGCACTCCCAGCTTCTCTGTTCCAGTGCCTCACGGCCCTTCTAGTAAAGAATTTTTCCTTAATATCTACTCTGAAGTTACCCTCTTTTCACTTAAAGCCATTACCCCTTGTTCTGTGTCTACATTCCCATGTAAATAGTCCCTCACCAGCTCTCTTGTTGGTCCTCTCTAGGTACTTGAAGTCCTCAGCCTGCACCCACACACAGATACAAAAGAAAGCAGCCTGGGATCAGCAACTGCAGGCCTGTTCTGAAATGACCAAGTCTTGGAGTGACAGAATATTTAGCCTCAAAACTGTTTCAGTGCCTCTGAAGATACTGCCAAATAGACAACAGTGCCAGTTATAGTATCTACTTGTATAATGTAGACATCTGTCAGCTGAAAACTGTCCACCATCTACATTTCAATGAAGCCACCAAAAAGCTGTCACTCAGAAGCATGCCTCAAAGACAAGCCTGCCCAAGCCTAGAGTGAAGTGTACACTACTTCAGTGAGATTTTTGCCTTTCCAAATAAAGTAAAAAAATACTGCATCCAGCATAAGCACACAGAAAAAAAAAAAAAAAAGTATCACACACTGCAAAGAGTCACACAGGGCTTTGAAACGAAGATAAAGATATAACAGAACACTAGAAGGCAAAGGAAGGAAATGAGAGAATCAGATCAACAGGGCCTCAGAGACCAAATTTTATAAAGGGCTGGGCAATGGGTGGATTCAGAAAAGCAGGAAGCTGCAGGAAGCTGAAAGGTGGTGATACTCACTGAATGATAATATGTGAGCCTAAATGGGGAATCTGGAATAAGGTGATGAAAACAACTTGAACTGGGGGAATGTTGAAGCTGAAAATGCAGCAGCACAGGGACATCTCATGGTTATCCAATGTAAATGGGCAAAACTTGATCCTCAGATTTGGTTGTTCAAAGCTGTAAACTAGAACAGAGATTGAGGGAAAGAGGAGCTATGAAATAAATTTAAGGCATTGATTTTTGGTCATATTGAGTTAAAAATTATGAAGACTCATCCTGGGTGAAATACTGGGGGTACCACCCTCAGCATGAGATTAGAAAATACATAAATCAGCACAGAGCAGATGTGTATGGATGAACTGCCAGAAATAATATACTTAGTGGGACAGAGAGTGAAGGATAATGCTTTGGAGTACCTCAGGGACAAGAGGAGAAAAGAGATGCCATCAAAATAGCTGATAAAAGAATAGTTAAAGGAAAACAAAGTGAATGGACTATTATCCTGAAAGGAAATGGTCCACAAGTACCAGCAGCATTGCTAACAACTCTCAAAGAGAAGAAATAAAGTCAATTCCCTAAGATGCAATAGCAACTAACACATTATGGGTTCTGCTTAGGGCAGTACTCAGAAACCCAGCAACAGGAGACCATCAGAAAATCAGCAATATCCATCTCAGCTAAAATGAATTAAGATGATGGTGCTCTGATTTTTGGGCATGAACAGACATTACTAGCAGTAGATATGCATAATATGTATTTAGAGGAGGGAAGTCAATATGTAAGCAGTGTTCCTGAAAAACAAATGGAAACATCAGATGAAAAGGCTGTACTTTTCCTAAAATATTCTTACCTGTTTTTAAAGAAAAAAAAAACAAAAACAAAAAAACAAAACAAAACAAAAAAAAAAAAACAGAACTCAACCAAGTTATTTGGTGCTACAAACCAGTATTTCAGGAATTTCAGGTAAAAACCACCTCAGAAGTATTCATCCATTTATTTCCTGGAAATAAATGCAGCTTATGAGTATATACCCATGTTTACATAAAAATATGACCAATTTTGTTCACATGTATGTCAAGAGAATAAACAGAAAAAGAGAAATAGTTTATAGGCCATAGAAGAGATTATATAGAATATAGTCATAATATTATTAATTAGTATAGAGGTCAACTAAAATCTCGTCTAGAGTTTTAAAGTCCACTTACTGAATGTCAAAGTTTTTGTTAAGGGACTTCTAACTGCAGTAGGCCACAAGCTAAACTTTTACATTTGGATTTATAGAATTTTTTTGATTGGTAAAGACCTGTAAGATCATAAAATCCAAATAATTTCACTTTCTGGGTGCAGAATATTATTACCAGCAGTTCTATTTACTCCAGAAATGTTTGATAACCATCATGCCTGAATTCTGCATGGCTCTAAGGCATTCATGAAGAAGAAACAGCTTTGGAAAAATGAGCAATACTTTTAGAGGAAACTTCTGGTATTATAGGAAATGAATGCTAAAGGCAATCTGTGACACAAACACAGCTTTGTGTAGTAGTGTGATTATTGCTAATTTTGTGCAGGAAAAAATCCAGAACAGCCAGAAACAGTTCCACCTGTCAGTTGCCATATTATTTGTAACTCCTTATGTGTTTGTGTTCCAAGTGCTTCACTCCATATAAATTAGTTCTACATGTGCTAATTAAAATCAACTCTTTTTTTAGTTCAAAAAGTATTCCAATATTACTGTGACATCTAAAAATAAGTATTTAGTGTCTTAACCATGTTAGTAGAATTTCAATAAAAAGATATAATTTTATTAAGTGAAAAATAAACAGATTGAGGAGCATCTTCATAGGGCATTCAGTGATGAATCCTTTTTATTTAAATGAGCTCTGCCACTAACTTCAGCTGGAGCAACAATAAGCCTGCAGTTATTTTTTTCTCAGTTAAGTTTTCAATAAGCTTTGATTGACATATGTGTACTTTGCTGAATTCAGCAATACAGCACAGTAATCAATGCATTGTAGAACTAAGCTATTATTTCAGAAGAACCTGCCTCTCATATCAAATTTGAAAAATTCTTAGGAATAAGCTTTTAGTTTCATATAGGTCTGGAAACAGATACTGAAGTTGTATCTATCCGTTCATGAGTACTTTATGTGACATCCTTGAAGAAAATAATTTCTTATACTATGTAACTTCCTATATCTTTTTTTCATTATGTTTAAGTTAATCTTCACATTTCAAGATAAGTTAATTATTTTAGAATGCAAGCTGTTGTTATTTTATCAAAATCACCAAGGAAAACTAGGTTTGAGTGTTTGGTATATAACACAAAGCTGAAGGAGCATCAACATAAATCTTTCCCACAGGGATTTTGCACAGAATGCTGAGCTCAGACACACACCATGAAAATTGCTATGCAGGAGACATACTGTGAATTGTAAACACCATATCACAAAGCTGATAGCTTCAGGTTGTGGGCTTGCATTCTTTCTTGGTAGGATTTTCACTGGTGTTTTCAGAAGACAACATGGGTATTATTCCCACATAGCTACCTCAGTCAAAAAGTTAGCCAAGAATACACCATCTCTGCATTATTTCTTTTTGAGGAGTCATTTCAATCAGAAAAATTTTAAAAGTCATTTAAGGAGCAAATAAACCTCAGTTTGCATGTCATCATCCTCTCGGTACTCAAAAGGCTGCTGTGACTAGGGCTCAAAGGACAGTGTTAACCCTGAGTGGAGAGAAGGGCAACACTCCTCAATTCAACTAATCTACTGCAAAGCTTTTATAAGGAATAATTCTCTTTTGCTGTAATAAGGAAACAACAAGAAGTTGCTTCAATGAAATGTGTTTGGATATCTGGGCAAAAATGACAGCCTTAGATCAACCCCAAAATAAGATAGAACCTGCTCTAAACATTAATGTTTTGAGTCTAAAGTTGAAATAAGCAGTGAGAATTAAGATATGGACTGGGGCTTTCTTCTAAATATATTTTTACTGCTATATAATCCTATAATGTAGATAATGATAGAAGGAGTGATAACACTGAAAACAGCACAAGAAATCTTCTTTCCTAGTGTTTTCAGTAATGTCATAACAATACTCACACCTGGTTGCTCATCCGGGGAAAAAAAAAAGGTTGATAATATAGCTCAAGAAATTTAGAATCTCCACCTCAAGCTCTTCATACGGGAATGGAGTGATGGCCTACTTTGCCAGACTCACTTGATTCTAAAAACCCCACCCAGCTATCAGTGCTTGACTCAGCTAAGCACACAGCGATCCTCAAGAAAAAAGAATCCAGGAAAAAGTTTTCTTAGGCATCAGACTGACTAATAGAAACATATTTGTTTAGCATCCATAAATGGGTATGTTCTTTTTAGCTATTATCATCTAACTAATTACAAGTTGTTATGCTAACTAACATCAATCCCCCCAAAAATCTTCTACTCTAGAATAAGCAGACTGCTAAGGGAGAACTATCAAAGAAAATTACAAGATTGTAAAATTGCTTTGGAAAGGAGTTTCATGCTGTCTTCCAAAATAAATCACAAACAGTTTTGTTTTAGAAGTTCTCCTTAACTTCCCAAATTAGAGGGAATTTTAGTGAATTATTTTTTCCCATAAAAATATTTTTGGCCATTCCAGAAAACATATTTCATGCATTTCTTGCTCTCTCTCATTCTCTCTCTTTTAATTTTTTATGTATGTTGGTTATAGGTGGATACTGATGATTAACTAATCATCATTAAGTTGATTATTCAGCAATTAGCAATTAATTATTAGCAATGTAAGCTTTTTGTCCCAGACATATTGCCTGTAATTTTTAATGGGAAATTTTCATAATCTTTGGTGGGAAATAGCTCACACAAAGTGAACAAATATTTTTATATATGAATGACTTTGTTGACTGCAGCTTGGAATGGCCAGGTGTTCCCATAACTGCTGACAGTCTTTACAAACCTTCCTGTAGGTAAGGAAGAAGAAGTTGGAGGTATGGCCTGTTTACAGCAGTTTCTAAACTTCTCCCTTCTCCAAAATAAAATACAGAAGAGCACCTTTGGGTCTTTAAACTCAAGTAAAACTGCAAAATCTTATAAAGCTGTACATTATTGCAGTCCTTCACTAGGAAATTCTATTTGCAAACACTACAGATATTTAGAAAAACCTACATCAAATTTGCATGCCAAAACCTCCCTTCCTCCCCATCTACACCGTGATTTATGAAATTTGGTTCCCCGAGTATATTCCTCAAACACATTTTTGCAGATTTTCTGGCAGATTTCACCTGATGGTTTCTCTGGAGACATTGAAAAATGGGACAGCCTAAGTTGCTTCAAGTTTTCATATTTGGTGTTAATAAAACTGACTACTATGATGGCTATAAAACGTCTGTGGATTTTTCCTTTTTAATTTGCTTAGCTAAATTAAGATCAGCTAAGTTCGTGTCCTGACTCATTTTTTCTGTGCTCATAATATAATACATTTGCATAAGGCAAAGAGGGAAATATTGACTAAACTTTCAGCAATTTTAAAACCCCCTAAGGACACATTATGATTATGCCAAGTGATGCAGGGGCAGGTGCTAATATTAAATAATCATATTCATACTAGACAGGCAATGGATTTGTATTTGGGTTAGCCTGTCACAGGAAATCCAAGGAACAGACTCTTGGGATTTTTTTCTCCTTTTATAATACAGATGGAGCTCTTAAAGCCTTCCCAGATACCACTGAAAGAAACCTTGTTTCCTTTTGTATCCTTAAATGCTTTAAAATATTCAGTTCTCAATCCCAAATAATTTGATGATGATTAAAAAAAATATTACCTGCCTTTAGTATTCTCTATTCTGGAAGATAATTTTTTCATCAATTGGACAGCTCAACTAAGTAGACACTGGCAGGAATATTGCATGAGTTTCTTGGCTTGCCCAGTTCAGGTCTCTTCTGCACTCACAGTTGCTTCTCATATCTGTTAAATTCTTTCTCAGCCTCTTTCCAAAATACCCATTCTCTATTTTTTTCTCTTATTCTGGCTAATTCCAGTCTTGTCTGTAGCCTATTTCCCACTGACAGGGTAAATACTTCCTCTTTTTATGTCTGAACCAATCATGATATTTCATGAGATAGCAGTCTTGCTGAATCACTTCAGCAATGGGTTGGAGCTAAAGTACCTGGTTAAAAGGTTTCAAACATTCCTTTAGGTGTTGATACATAAAGTTAATAAATGAATATATTTCTTCTAAGTTTATTAGAGCAATCTAATTTCTTGAAACAAATGTGACTTTATTGGTACTATATGAAAGTGTAAACCATGCTGCAAGTCATCAGCACGGAATGTGCTCTGCAAGAGAGGCTTCTACTTATTTGAAAGGTATTGAAGGTTTTAATATTTTAGGATAAAGATATGTAGTAGAAAAAAGCAAATTCAATTCTATTCAGATTGAAACAAATTGATATTTCAGCAGTCATCATAAATAACCATGGTTAACAATTTTTTCTTTAAAGGAATTATGTTTCTGTCATGTTATCCAAATAGATAAGTGCTGCAAGAATCTAGAGGAAGAAGAATAAGAAGATTGACCTTGTGTTTTCTCTTCCTGTTGCTTTCTGACATATCCTTATGCTATGTAAGGAATTAATTTCTTATTTCCCATCACATGATCTTCTCACTAGTTCAGAGGTGTGCTTACAGTCACTGAAGTATCATGCCATCTTGTTGGTGTTGTCCTGTTTTCTCCTACTCACTCTTCCTACAGTTTTATTATTTATTCACTGTCTTTTTTTTCGAGAAGGATCTGTCTGGCTGAATGAGGCCACAATATATATAAACAGCAGTCACATGCTTAAAGCATTATTTAACCACATCTCACCAAAGTGGGAACATCTTTGTTGTCAGGCAAGCAAACATAGATATCTGTAGAGTAAAACCACTGTGCTGTAAGTGCCATTTATTTCTTTCTAAATTCTTTCTCATAGATTTTTCTTTATCCTTTTGGTTAGGGTTTAGGACAGTCTGTCCATGAAATGACAGTTTTTATGGACCTTCTGGCTTTCAGTGGAGATGCTTAAGTGCAAATTAGCCAGTTCTTGCAGAACTGCATTGCTTTATTTGGCTTACAAAGGCTGTATGAAGACTGCTGATCATAAACCTGTTAGGTTTGTTATCTCTCCTGTCTAAGGATTCAATGATTGTCCTTTACCCAATTTTAGCTAGATAAGTCCTTTACAGACAAGCATCCTAATGTAGATTTCATCCTGTAAGTACTACTTCCTTTCTGTTTGTCGTAGTTTGGAAAAAATGAGTTTTTTCTGAACTTCAGTGGTCAAACCAATGAGTGCTCAGGTTTAAAGACTGGCACCTGGTGTGGCCACTGAGGACAAGGATCCGCCTCTGAGCACACAAGGGGTTAAAAGCAGAGGGCTCCCGGAAAGCTCTCTCTTGGTTCCGGTCCCTGAGGATGGAGGGATCTCCCCTGCCCAGCGGCTGGCTGGGCGGGGGAGGGGAAGCCATGCGGCCTGGGTGAGGTAGGGCCGGAACCTCGGGCACAGAGGGGGAGAGGAAAATCCTGTAGGATGGAAGGGTGGCAGACAGCCTTCTTTTCCCTTTCCCTCCCCCCCTTCCCCCCCGGAGAGAGAAACTGAGAAACCGTGTCTGTGATCTTCGTCACCTTGAAATTTGATATCAACAACTAGACAGCACGGCCGAAGGAGTATGGGGGGGTGGCGCGAGAAGAGTGCCCAGCAGCAAAGATACTGTGAGAGTTCTGGGGAAACAAAGCCCAAGATTTTAACCCTTTTCGTAAATGATGGAAACTTTATAAATGCTAATCCTCCTGAATTTGAAGAAGAAAGATAGAATTAAGCGAAGATGATGGAGTAGGAATGCTGAAAAGAATCCTAGGTGGGAGGAGATGATGGAGTGGCTTTGGCTGGACTCTTTTGTATAGCCATGAACGGACTCATTTTTTTTCCTATAACATAGAAGCTGTATCTGGGGAGAGGCATTGGCTTGGAGCCAAGAGTGGACAGTAGTGTGAACAGAGATGAGAAGTGTCCCAAAATTTGAGAGGCTGTCGTTTCTTGGAAACTAACCAAAGCATCTTTAAAAAGAGAAACCCTAGAAGCAGCTCTGGTCCATGCACAGTGGTGAGAGCACTGGACATGGAGGAAGAGGCCACGATGTGGTGCAAGAAGGACTCCTATCTCTCCTCAACGAGCTGAGTACTGATTATCGGAAGGGTGGTAATAGACTGAAGATTAATTATCTAAAAGGTGGTAACGTGATGGGGAATTTTCAGTTTGTTTTGTTAGGTTGAGAACTGGGGGGGGGGGGGGAGGAAGAGTGTTTTTTTAAAAGTTTCCATGTTCTTCTGTATGTGTTTTCTTTACCTATTATTAGTAATAAAGTTTTTCTCTTGCTTTCTAAATTAGAAACTGTTTTGCTCTGTTTTTGGTCACATCTCACAACAGATACCAGGGACAATATATCGTTATAGGGGCACTGGCCTTGTGCCAACGTCAAACCTTTGGTTTGGGATACAATTCAGCAGTAACCCAGGACACTGTTTAGTCTGGGTGTCTGTTATATCAGGTTCCCTAGAAGCTTTATTAGGTGTTAGAATGAAATTTCAGTAGAGTTACCTTTCTTGAAGGGTCCTTGACATAGTTTTGGTCAGGGCCAAGTTGAAAACTCCAGAACAATTTCCAGTTATGGTTTAGGAATTAAAATGGACAAGTGTCAGTTTCTAGCAGTGATTTACCATGTGGTCACCTAGTTTTAGGATTTCTGGAACTAGATTTCTTTAGCACAATTACAGATCAGAGAGTATCCAAATTTTAATCACTACCCTAGACATTGCAGATATGCAGAAAAGTTCAGATCAAACATCAGTGGAAATTGATGAGATGTATTTAGTGGAAGACTGGAAATGCTGAATGGGAGGAATAGACTAGACCACAGCTATTTATCAAGTTAGAGCCATGTCCTCTCCATCTGGCAATGCATACTTGAATAATATATAGAAATCAGCAATGATTTGTGTAGTATAACTACCAGATTCCACTTCATTAAAGGATTGTTCTGCATCATGTCACGATTCCTCTCTTGTACTGGTAAGGAATGTTTTCAATTTCATATTTTCTCATCATTTGCTTCTAGAGTTAGGGACTACTACCTAGCTGGAAACAGGGATTTCCGCTGTCTTGCCTTTTCTTCTCACTCAGGTTGAAGAGATGCTGATTTTTCCTGAGAGCTCATGGGCTGATTCATGTTACCCTGGCTACTTGTTTTCTCTGTTTTGTTTTGTTGGTAGGTGTTAAGTTTTTTTCTGGGGGAGGAGGAGTAGTATGGGGAGAAGCAGGCAATCCACACAGTCTCATTTTTCAAGTTTTCTTTCTCAGACTTTTTTTAACATCTTATTTTATTACTTTTCCTAATTTTGACTATTCCGGGTATTCATCTAAATGTCCCCGTCATTTAATTTACAGCAGTCCTTCAAAACATGACAGAAATTTTCATACTCTGCCACAATTAATTTAATCCATCACATGCATTTTAAAGCTGCTTTTCAGCTCATGTTCGCATTCTCTACCTTACTTGTTGGACACTCCAGAACTTGTCTTAGTTCCAGCATATGCTATTAGTTTAAATTAGAGCTGCTCTAAGACATTTATCAACAGACTGATGTCTGATGAAAAAAGCTTCTTCTCATTGATTATAGCTTTTCTCATGTAGAGAAAAAATGCAGACCAATGGAGGGAAGAAGGATGGAGAAGTGGGGAGAAAATAGTCAGAAATAAATTAGAATCATACTAAACAAGTTTGGAAAGACAAGCTGCACCAGTATGAAAATCAGTGAATAAAAACAGCTGCCTGTATTTGCGATTACAGACTTATGATGCAATTGCCTGTTAATGGCTCAGTTAAATTTTGAAGTAGATAAAAATATGTTAGTTACACAGATAATAACAGATATCCCAGGCTATAAATTTGATATATATTAGGACTGTTTTCCATGATTTCATCAATGCATTAGCATTAAAAGACTTCACAGAAAACAGTTCCTGAGCTGGTAACTGTCATCCATTCTCTATCATTTCATTTGGGCAAGAGTAGGACTCACTTATGGGTCACTGCTGTTGGATTTATATATGTAGCAGTGCTTGACTCAATAAATTTATGGATATCTGTAGTTTTCGCATTTTTCCTCTAAAGCTATCATACGACCAGTTTGGCCAGTGCTGGACTGCTTCTAAAGGAGCAAAAACAAAACCTCAGATTTCATACAGATACTTATTCCATTGTAAGCATGATTCTAGCTGCATCTCTCATTCTGGGTTGGAAATAAATCACGTAACTGGATGCATCTCCCAGAAGGGCTCTAGAATATACACCTTTCAAAAGACTGTCTCTACAGCACCCGTGATTATAAGCTGACTGCCACATAGCTCTGGGATACCATGACTTCTGAAGCTCCCAATACATTTGTTTGGCCAAACTGTAAATAAAATCAAGATGGAAAGTTGATGCATAAGTAAAGCAGCATAGAAGTCTTGTTTCCTTTTCATACAGTACCACAAGACGACTCTGCTGCTCAGTTAGCAGTAGCCACAGGGTGAAATTGAAGCTGAACGTCCCTGCAGTCAGAGGGCCCGAGACTTGCAGCCATGGGCTAGAGTTCACCTTTATGCTTGCTGATATTTGAGGCATTTCCACATTCTCCCACTGTGTTTCACAAGCAGGAGACACTGCAGTAGAAGAAAAGGAGATCTCTGTACAAGTTTGCTGAGACAGTGTTCCTGAAAGACCAAACAGCCTGGGATCAGCCAGTTCCACAGTGCTGAAGCAGGACTAGTACCTAATCCCCTCTTTCTAGGCCTGCTTATTATAGCATAGTCTGCTCGCCATTTCAGGCTTGTTGGAGCCTCCCTGAAAAACTAAAAGGGGACTATGCTGCAGCCATCTTGACAAGACCTCTCTTTCCTTTAATCTAGCACAAAGTACTCTAAAAATGTCTAAGACCTTGTTAGCTCCATTTTACAGACTGGTGAAATACCAGAGCTTGAAACAGCAACCTGAAATTTATGGTTAGCCTAAAAATCTAAGACTGTGAGAATGAAGGACTCTGTTATTAAGATGAAAGAGCTGACACAATGAAGCTGATATTGATGATAGATTTCAATAAGTGAATAATCATATTCAGATAAGTTTTCTTACAGTCCCTATAAAATTTGCCTTTCAACAATCATTCTTCTAAATAAAAAGAGAAGAGCAGCTATTACAATACAGGTGTTGACAGCCATCTACCCAAAGCCTCAACAAAAGCATCAGAAATTTTGATAAATTCCAAAATTCTATTTTCCTCTGCCTTTTATTGGTTTTATTTTATTTTTTCTGCCTCATTTATTTATTTGTTGTAAAAATTGGAAATGACAAGTTAATGATAAAAAGGAATAAAGAATGTTTATGATCCATCTCAGGGGATGATATTTATTTTTATATTTGTTTAGTTTAATGGTCTTAATGTTACTGTCACTACACAAGACTCTTACATCTATAGGTAAGAACTTCATGCATGTAGCAGAAGACGAAAAAATTCCTCACTTCAAGTTCCTTGCTATTTTTGGAACTTGTAGAGGAATTTATGTGGCCAACTTCCTCCCTGTTCAAATGGCCAATTCATTGGCAGAACCCCAGGTAATAGGATCTGTCTGCCTCATCTATTTTAAAACATCTGCAACGTAGACACCTCCATATGATCTAGTTTCCTAGAACTCTTTCATGGCAAGTGGAAGAAAGAGCTACTGCTATATCTCATCTCAAGGTATGCATCTGAAGTGTATCAGATGCATCAAGCACCTCATGTCTTACTCTTTACAAAATAATATAGGCAACCCTCTGGCACAGATATTCAAAATTACATAAGTCAAATTCCTCCTTCCGATTTTTCTGTTGCAAAATCTAAATGAAGACTAACTATAATTCTTCCATCCGTGGATTATTAGATACATTTTAGCATGCAGATACTATCTAATAAATAAGCCTTTCAGAGATAAAGTGCTTGGAGCAAGTAGGCCCCTGAAACTAAACTGAGAAAAAAGAGGACTCTAAGCTGCTGTAGGAAGGAGATCAATAAGTTGTTCATCTCTGAAAGCAAGTCATAAAAGAGGCCAGGAGTCATCTGGGTGCAGAAGAAAACAATGGACCACCTAAAAAACTGCAGACTCCTTCAAGTAGATGAACTGCATAAAGAAGGACAGGAAGTTCTTATTCTACAGCATGTGGTTCTATTTCTAATGGGCTGGTGATATATGTACATACATTTCTCAAGGTAAAGGACTTTTCCTGAACTATAGGATTGGAGGAGATCTGTGGGAAAAGGGAAGTTCAGTAGCTTCTATGTAGAGTCCTACTTCCAACTCAGCAGTTCCAGTTTTGTTGCCAAAATTGAAACTGAGAGAGAGGTTTACCAGTAGAGCTTCCAGGAAAATTTATTCCCAGTGTCACTGTCAGACAGTCATTTATGGGACCATCACTGGCATAGGTATACACACCACACTAGATCCACAGTCAGTGAACCTATGAATTATGTTCAGGAAACACTTTACAACAGCATTAACAAAAAGTCTAAGATACATGGCTTCATCACTTGGCTCAGAAATTATGGTTTTCCTCACAAGTTCAGTTATGTGCACTCTGCTGTCAAATTACTTGCAAACTCCTATTATACAAATCTCATTTTTCAAACTGCATGGTCAACATAAACAATGTCAACTTACAAACTATTATACATGGAAGACCTGCATGCCAGAATCCCTGTTTGTGGACCACCTGCCATCTGAAACATACAACAACAGCTAAAAGGTCAAGGTGAAATCTCTTCTACCATTGCATTTGGTTTGCAATAGCCACTTAGTAAATAAAAGAGGACTTTTATCCAAGCAAGATACTTAGAGAAATAGATCATTCTTCTAAGAGTTCCCTGAAAACTACATGAAGAATTATCCAGCAATAAGGAAAAAATAAATCCAATTTAGCACATATCATTCTATCCTGGAACTTGAATACAAAGTCATTAAACAGAGTTGGGAGAAAATCCTGGAAGCAAATCTTTCCAAATCCACATTCCTGAGATTTTAAGCAGTTTCTCAGTCTCAAAAAATCAACCAACAGGAGCAAATTCTCTATAATCCCAGCAGCACTGAACACAGACTTCATGCATAACTTCGCTGTACTAATTGCAATCCCTACACTCTCTACAACAGAACCCTGAGCTGGCTCACTTGGGCCATAGGAGCAGACACCCTGTCTGCTTCACTTGGACATATGTAGGAGGTTTCCCCCAGTGCACCAGAGGTTATCAAGGCATATAGGTAACTGATAATAGGCAATTATTAAATACCAGCATGAACTGATCTATCCAAGCTGTGCAGGACAGAAATATCCAGCTGTCAGTAAAAGGCATTTCCCAGGAAACCATAATTCCATCTTTTTTGTGGAGATATTTTCATCTCCAGAAAGGAAGCCTAACAAGAAAAACCTCATAACTCCCTCTATAACATATTATGATGTCATCCCTTAACATTGACCTCCCTATATTCCACAGACTATACACTACACATCTTGTTCCCTTAAGTGATCGGTATCTATTCACCTTTCTCGGCTTCTCTTTTTCTTGCTTTCCATCTCTATTTTTCTCTCCATTTAGTTCTTTTAATGCTCCCAATGTTCCTTCTGCTTCCTATGTGACAATACCTATTTCTTACAGAGATGGATTAGCTGATGCACAATTAAGTAAATTCTGAACAATTGTTCTTAGCTTGTATTTTGTTTTGGAAACTGCTACCACTACTTTGAGACCTGAAAGACACTTTGGTCTCATATCCAAGGTAATTTTTCTTCCTCAAGAATATTAGCAAATCTACTAAAGAACACTGACTGTGCCTACAAAAGCCTGTCCTGCCTTCAGATCCTTAGAAAGTTCTACCAAAGGGTAAAATATTTTCATGATTAGTTTTCCTAAATAGTTAAATTTCCTATTTAAATTTCCCAAATGCTTTTCGTAATATGTATTTTATGAAGACACAATTTATTCTTGCTTATGCTGTGTAATGTATTCATGATGAAGAAGCAAAGAATTTGGAATTTTTGCTGATGGTATTAAGTTATTCAATATAATAAAGATGGGAAATGATTATGAAGAAGAACTTGATTCTGAATAACTGGGCAATAAAACAGTATATGAAATTCAATGTAAATAAACAAAAATTTACGCACATTTGTAAAAACATTACAGACTCTTCACAGAATACTGGCTCCAATCTGACGCAGTTGTGGGCTGGAATATATATTTGGGTTGAGAAATACTATTCAACAGTTATCAATATAGGAAATTAAAGCTAGGAACAATCAAGAAAGTAACAGATAACAAAACAGAAAGCATTATTAGGCTGTGGTGTAAATCCATGGTGCTCCATTTTCTGAGATAATGTGGGGGATTCATATCTCCATTAAAAAATGCACATGGAATCTGAAAGTGGGAAAAAAAAAAAGTGGTGTGAACACAAGATTTTGGAAGGGATTCTGTATGAGGAATGAATCACAAGATTAATTTCTGTCTAAAGGGATGACAGAGACAAGAATGGTGTGACTATAAAGTCGTGTGATGTGGAGAAGGTGAGCAGTCAAAAGCTTACTCTATCGGCTGATATAAGAACCAGGGGCAGCAAATATGCCTTACAGCACAAGCCAAAGGGAAGAGCTTTTCTTTGCAAGTAATGCACAGCTGAGCTGTGAAATGCCTTCCCTGAAGAAACAGAAGGTGAAAAATATTGACATTTTCTCTATAAAGGATGGTAGAAAAATCCATTGAGGGATATGGAAAACAGAAATTACCTCCGTTCCAGTAACCTCAGTGTCACTGCAGGCTGAGTGTCAAGAGAACAATTTGGGGAAGCCTGCTGACAGAAAGAGGATATTGATCTAAATGAACCTTCTACCTGAATCCATGCAGACACTCAATACCTTTTTCTGGGCCTGAATCACTAAAAAGTTCTTAAGGAATGTCCCTGCTGTCCCACAATTGATAGGAGTTGGATGCCTTTTTTATCAGAACTATCTCAGAACAGCTATCCTCTGACAAGTTGCTTGCCAAGGTGACCTTTTTTAAAGATGCAGTCCCCTTTGATGGAAAATGTTTCAGATTAGCTAGAATGGTCCTATTTCTTCACTGGTGAAGCCCTTAAACTGACAGCCTTTGGGCTGGTAGTTTTATACTGCCTGACTCTAAATCTCCAATAGTCTAAATCTCTGAGGAGTTTTAGCCCAAAAAGTTTTTGAAAGAAGAGATAGCAGAGTAGTGCTACCTTCTAGCAAAATACATATAGACAAACTAGATGAAGCATGTTTAAGGCATTTCCATAAAACAACACTAGCCTAGGCATGCCTAACACCTTTAAAAATTATGCATGAGCTACAGGGAGGCCATGTCATCCTGCTGTTCAGAATGTTTGTCATGTCTTAAGAGGACAGAATATCCCATGTGCATTTTAATTGATTAAACAGTCCATAATAGCTTCAAATTAAAATTCTCAACCTTCATTAATTCTTGAAATTATTAATGCTATTCATGGGCTCCAAAATATTATTCTACAAAAAAGTCCCCAGACTTATGAGCTAATCTAAATTAAAACACACTGTTTGCATTATTCATGTCAAGAACTTAATTTTATTTCAGTGGGATTATTCATTACAGGAAAGATTGTGTGTACAATCACTGGACTCAACTGCCATTACTGTCCCCCAGTCTGAGCCTATTCCTGTCCATCTGCTTACCCAGCCATGGCTCTTTATTACGATATCTGAAAACCTCCTTCTTTGTTACTTGCTAATATTGTCAGACGTCTGGTGAAAGATATCATACTTAAAAAAGTAAATAAAAAGGTACTATTACAGATGCAATCAACTTGCAGTGTTTGTTGTCTTTTGAAAATGTTAGGCATCCTGGTAGCACACATTCAGCGGATCAGGGCTGAAACCATTTTCTTTAGGAGTGCACTCAACAAGCCTCCAACTAATTTATGTAAGCTAAATCTCTGTCACCCTGCGACCATGATTTCAGCAAGACTTCTTTCTTAAGGTGTCGTACAACATCCAGTGTCTCCACTTCTTTTCCTCTTGCTTCCTTAAATAATGTTTCACTTTCTCAGGAAGAAATCAGTAATAAGGTAGCAGAAGCAGAAAAACATTGTCACATTAGAGAACAAAGATATAAATTCTACAGTCTCATGCAGTTAGATTTTTTTCAGATCTCAATGAAGATCTGTAGTACTCCTTAACCCAGCGAAAAATACAGCTCCTTTGTACTTTCACCTATCCTGGCTACCCCATGTTAGGACCACATTAGGTTCTTGGTCAGTATGCTCTGAACAGTCCATTAGCACTGACGCTGCACACTTGAGAAGATGAAAATCAGGTCTCCAACACTCATCTGTAATTCCACTTCAGCTGTCTCTTTTCAGTTCATGGCAGGGTTCACCTTTTATTTCTTGGCCTCTGATCAAAACTAGCTAATTACCAAAGCAGCATGAAGCTGGGATGATTGACAGATAACACCCCATGAGTGAATAAAAAGCTGCACTTTGAAAGGATAAAACAATAAAGATGTTTCAAAAAGAAGATAAACAGCAAGCTTCCAGCAGGGAGTGTTAAAAGGTTCCCAAAACATCACACCAGAATGGATTTTTGTCATCTGGATTCACAAGAAGTGACAGTTGCAGCTCAGTGTATTTGATTGACTCTTGCTCATGCATTCAACTTGTGAAGCAACTGATATTCTGAGAATACCACAGGAGAAGGGGACAGGTAGCAGATTACTTCCAGAATTGCTTGAAAAAATACTTGTACATTTTCTGGAGGTGGTTGGAGAAAGGAGACATGGAGCAGAATTAAGTGTTCAGTGCACTTTCTCATTGTAGCTACTTGGATGTGGGTAAAGAATAAATTTTAACTGAGTTAACTAATACAGCCAGACAGCAAACACTCTCATACCTAAACCTGTACACAGATATAAGGCATTGTTATTTCTGCATATAGAAGCATTAGATCCATTAAGTACATCTTTTTGTGTAGTAACTTAAAGCAAGTTTCGTAATTTTAATAAAAGTTTTTATTTGTCTGGTACACTCATTTTATGAGGAGTTTCTTCATGGTGATTTTATTGCTACTTATCTCTTGTAACAGGCAAAATAAACTGAATTTACTAATTCAAGATGGCAAAGTCATCACAAGTTATATGTTGCCACTCCATTCAAAGCTGTATTTAAGAACTGCTCTATTCCTCCTTAGTTATATGACAAAGAGTAAATTTCAAAAAAATTACTAAATCTAAAACCAAGTTCTACCTTTACAGTCAGTTTATTTATCAAACATTCTATCTTTAATTATCTGGTCTGCCATATGCCTGTAAAAATATGGGTCCCTTCCAATTCCAGATACTCTCTCATTCTATGAAAAGTCCTCTATGTTATTTTGTGAATGGAAATTAATACAGAAAGAAGTTTCTATATGTGTTCTTACTTGTCTTGATAAATTGAAATCATTATTTGGTCTGACATTAAATTTATCTCCTACACCATAATGAATATATTGTGGCTTGCAGGACAGTCTTCTCTGTCAAACCGAATAGTATCAGACAATCTATCTTGGTTCATTATATTTTATTAATTATACTTATCATATGATCACAGCATATTAGAATCATGCAGTGGGCTAGTTATCATATTAAATCACAGTACAGATTCCGTTTTGGAAGATTATTTTCTGATTTTCAAAAGGTGTTAGAGAAAAAACACAGATCTGAAAATATAGGACTAAATACAGCTCTGAGGAAATAAACACTTTAGAATCCTGGTGGTTTATTCAAGGCAATATTAAATTTTTGTTTAACTTGCATCTCTGTGAATGAACAGAATTATTCTGGTGATTCACAGAGGATTGTCAATAGTCCTTCAAACACAAACGTGAAACATGAAATTGAGGCAAAATAAAACAATTAAAAACCAGGAAATGGCTTGTGAAAGTAATAAAAAATATTATGTTGATATACGGCTATAATTTATAACTGTGTACACAGGACTGAGGAAAAAAAACCAACTAGATTTATTCATGTTTATGGTAATTCTGGAAAAAAAATTATAGGTTGTTGTAATATCAAAAAGTCCATTTGTTATTAAATATAGATTTCCTGTTTTGAGGACCACCCAAGTGCAATTATTTGCTTTTTGAAGTGCTTTAAAATGTTGTCACATTGGTTCAACATATAAATACAGCAATAATTTTGCTTAAGCACTTTGTCTTTTTAAAAAGAGAAGAAATATACTGGATTAATCGCTTCATCCAGCCTCAAGAGCAGGTCAAATCCAAAACTGTGTTTGATGAGATGTCTCAGTGTTTATTTCATGTTCTATGTATGGTGCCAGCATACCCAAGAGGAGTGAAGAAACCACACTACATGTCCCAGATTAGATTTTGGAATTGGAGTAATAATTTACTTGTTAAGTAAATTATTTTTTGTCCAAAGTATCAGCCTACTAAATCTTGGGCAATCCTCATGCTGTTTTATAGGTTTCCTGCATAACCTTTAGTCAAAAGCCTTGGCTGAAGTATTCTGTATATCAAATTGCTCTTTTTCACTAAAAGAGAAAAATGACAGAAAATGGCTTCTGCATCTCATATTACCTGAGCACAAAATATATATTTTTAAGAGATATCAAGTTCAAGGATGAGGAACCTCTCAAAATATGCTCACTGGGATAAGGAAAAAATCTTTACTCTAATTGGAGTTCCTGCTATTGTATCAATTGTAACATCTTAATGTTGCTATCCAGACCGTGCTAAAGCAGACAGTGAAGGAGAACCAAACTAAAAACAGAAGAACAGAACCAGAAATAGTAGAGGCTGAAGTAGGAGCATACATCTATACATATTGCTTTATATCAACTGGACCCATCAGTGTTTCTAAAAATGATGGAGTTTGTGTGTCAGTGTCGTATAGAATGCAAATACAAGCAGGCTAAGATTTAATTCCCATTTCCCAATACCTTCTCTTCAAACAAACGAATTTCAGGTATATCCTTTTTTAGACGTTGAACAAAATACCTGTAAATATTATGCGCCTTGATTCATGTGGTGTCTTGGACTGAAAGAAGTGCTATTTTATTTGCACATAGTGAACCATGAAATCATAACTTAATTTAAAAGATATTTTGGGTTTTTTAAAATTGCAGAATACGTAACACTTAGAGTAAGATGAACAAACAAATTTACCCTGCCTATAGAAAAATGCAATACAATTTTACACTGTTTCATTCTTCTACATAGTCACTGGTCACTGTCAGCAGGTTAGGATATAATTTGAAGCAACAGATTAATTCAACTCAACTATTCCTCCCTCTGTCCAAAAAAAACAGTTAAACTGATCTATGTTCATATAAGTTATACCATTTGATTTTATTACCTTGTCTTACATTAGTTCCAGGAGTCCAAAGGAGGGGTTTAGAAGTCCTAAATAAGATTTAGCTTATAATACAAGACTTTATCTTTAAAAGTAGGAGTCCTTATTTCACCTTCCAAATGTGAAGTTTGGACATAAAAACCTCATGATGGTCATTAGACCATAAGTAATTTTCTTTCTTTTTTCAGTAAAGCTCACATTAGCTCTGTTCAGGGCTTAATAAACATGTTTGTTCATTTCTCCCTTGCTCAAAGACTTCTGAAAGGTTATGAATAGTATTTGCAAGTGTATGTACAGTAGAAAAAAATTGTGAATTATTAAAACTTCTTAATAATGGACTTGAAAACCATGACCACAATTATAGCTCACCATAATATATTCTTTAGAATTCACAGATTTACTCTACCATCTTTCAGCTCTCTTTAATAGCTGCTAACAACCTATATTCCAAAGCCTTGTGCCAATTCTACATTTACAAATCTCCAACCCAACCAAGACTCACTACATCACTGGAAATAGTCTACATGACATAGGAAGCCAAGTGTAGAGTTAGTTTTTTGAGAATGTCTTACTGCAATCACTGAGACTTCAACTGCTTCTTTT
The DNA here is from genome assembly GCA_032173965.1 of Sitta carolinensis. NCBI lineage: Eukaryota > Metazoa > Chordata > Aves > Passeriformes > Sittidae > Sitta > Sitta carolinensis. The sequence goes on from CM063284.1 coordinate 81,977,380, forward strand.
GTGATGGTTCCTGACAGATTCAAGATAAAAAAATCAAACATGTAGGGCAGGCAACAGAATTTTATTAGTGCAGTCCCATTCTTCTATGTAAGAGTTATTTGCAGTCCCCTCATGAGACTGCTAAGCACAAAATTCTTTCTTCCTATGGTGTCTTCCATTATTCAAAACTTCTTTGTCTTAGTACTATTTTATGTTTACCTTCAAAGCAAATCCTAATACAACTGGTGTACACAATCTTGTACTGTAATACAGTACTCAAAGTTGGAAGTTTCAATTTCTTTTTTTCTTCTTTTTTTCTTCCAATACTGTTCACAATGATTTCTCAATTGAAGGCTAAAAATTCTGATATCCACTCCAGCAAACCTATGCTTCACAGTCTTCAAAGAAAATTAATATAATCTCTAAGTTATTTTGCAAAAAGATAATTTTAAAAATAAACATTCAAATTGAAACTTCTTTAGGTAAACTAATTTAGGTAAATTATGCATTTTTTGCTTTCAAGAATGTGTTCCAGAACAGCTTGTGTAGAAAACACTTTTCCTTTTCGCTTTTCGTTTTAAAGTATGTTTTTCAAAATAAATACTTTACTTCTCAACTGAAATCAGACAAGGTATTTCAACTAAGAGTATAATGGTTTGAGGAAGTTATGAGAAATGAAAAATGGGGGCCAAAGAAAAAAATGCAAATCATATATAAACAAGTCTCTACTGTGATGTTCATTAGAGCAAAAACAGTTGTGTATTTCTACTATGAAAAGTGCTGCACTTTCTGCCATGACTGTTTCTTCAGAAATAAAATATTGTGAATTAAAAAATGCGTCTCTCTCACTGTCTAGAAAGTTGTGCTGCAGTCCCATTTTAAAATAATTTTTAAAACTCATAATACTGCAGTCAGCCTCTTCATTACAGTTTAATATCAATAATGGCAACATCAGTGGAAATTGTTGGTACCATCTAAACATTTCAATTGTCTTTAGAATTTTTTTTAAAGAAAGTTGAGTATGGCACTGAAAAAAAAGAAAATTTCTTACAAAATACTGCTTCATTGAACGCATTGCTACATTAAAGGCTTCTAAGGAGGTTTAGCAGCATATCTTAAATTTAAGGCATAAGAGCTTGGGACTCTATCTTTATGAGCATCACTACCAGAGAAGCTAGGATCACATTAAATAGAGTTTCTTACCTCACAATTAATTTAAAAATAGTTTCATTCATTGAGCCTTCATGTCAAATGGATAGTAAAAGACAATATTAAGTAATAATTTTAATGTAAAAATTATTAAATTCCTTCAATTTGGTCTGGACCAGTAGCTAGAGAGTTATCAAGAAGTCATTAATGGGAAAGCATAACTTCAGCTTCAGTGATTACAGAACTGTGAAATACAGCTTATCCTCTGTAGCACAGATATTTCTGACTCAAAAGCAGAAACTTTATAAAAAATGCATATAGAAAATATCTCCTTTCAGAAAAAAAAGCATGTTGGTTGGGCAAGGCCACATAATGTGCACATTAGCAGTTCACTGGTTCTAAGGGATGCTTGTGAGAAGCTCTGAAGTTAAGCCTAATAAAATACTTTTAATTTAAATCTTTCTTCGTTCCCAAATTCAAAATACCACATTTTCATAAGGCTGTCACGAGAAAAGGTTGAGTAAATGAAAACCTGACTGGTAAATAAAAACAACAAAATACGTTTCCTAATTACTAAATCTACCCTAATTGCATCATCTACCCACATGTATACATTTTGCAGCACATTCATAAAAGTGAGTACTAGTTTTTGAAAGAGAGCACTTGCATAAGAGTTTGTTATGCAATGTTTAATTGGAATTTTTCAGGGAAAATTGAAGAAAATCCAGTATTTACGACTATGCGTTGGGGCAGGTAGACCCTTCAGAAAAGAAGGGAAATACATTTTTCCTGAAGACATTCAAATGTTTGTCCACTAACAGAAGTTTTTAGAGTGCAATGAGAAATGAGAGCTTGCCAGGAGTGTAGTTTGCAGATTGCAACAGATATAGATTGCTTCAAAGGAACAAGGAGCAGGCATGCTGTGAGACTTCCAAAGGGGTGGAAAGACGGAATTCCTGCAAAGACATAGAGTGTACTCTGCTGCCACCTAGAAAGACACTGGTTTAAGAGTTTTAAAATGAAACCAGGACATAGGATATTTCCTGCAAAGGCAATACAGACAGAGATTTCTCCACGATACCCAATTTTTTTGTCTTCTTCAAGTGACTTTGTGCTTTCTCTCTCTTAGAAAATTCCATGATCTGTTGTTAAATAATCCCTGGGTTTTAAAACCTGTTTAGTGTTTTGATGTGTGCACAATAAGGGATGAGTTTAGAGAAATTTGCTTGAAGTGCAGTCACAAAACCACTCAACACAAAGTTCACATTATTTTTCTGAAAATCCTCCCTCAAATATGTAATTTATTATCTATGGGATCACATGATTACCAGCAGTGGTCATTCAGGTCTCTAGTTCTCCCTCTTGTCCTTCCCCCAAAGTTTGTGATGAATTATACAGTTAGAAAGACAAGAGAATATTTCATCCACATCAAAGAAATGAAAAACCCTTCCAACATCACTATAACAAACTCAATAATTCTCTTACAAAAGGCAGAATCTTTGAATAGGTAAGATACCCTAGGGAAGTGCTAGAGAGATCAGAGGCAGCTGGTGTGTCCTGGGTTAACTGCTAAGTGACAGTTCTGCAGCTACATTTCTGATAAAAGGAAAACGAAGCCCCAGAGTGATCTGAAGGAAAAAAAAAAAAAATAAAATCCTTCTTGAGCTCAAAGTTATCAGTTGCAGATTTGAAAGGGAAACTTCCCACACCTGCTTCCAATTACTGCTACATCAACTAAGGGACACCTCTGCACCGTTAAAAAACATAGACGTATTCATTATTTGATTGTACAGGATAGTGAGTAAGATTTGAAGTTAAAATCTACCCTTCCTCCCTTCCCTAATCCTCAATCCAGGTGATGCCACAGCCTACGGCCCCTAAAATGGCCATGATCAGGATGAAAAGAGTCTTCCAGCCTTTTCCCATTCTCCTTCAGGACCTGAGAAGACCAACAGCTCCTACAAATTGCCGTGTAGCCTTCCCAGGTGGGAAGCACAGCTGCTGCCTGCACACAGGGGAGGCAGGGGCAAGCACTTGGTCGGGCTCACAGCAGTCCCAGCAATGGCCAGGCAGGGCCACAGCTCCCACAGCAACCTGCCTCTGTGCTCCTTGCCCCGTGCTTCTCCTTCCCACTGCAGCTCCTGCCCACTCACCCCGTCTCCAGCTCTCAGCTGCTGCAAGGGCGGATGCACGGCTCAGGATGACAGATGAACCCAGTACAGAGTTGCACTCAGCAAGGCTTAAGAAAGCTCACAACTGCTTGCTGAACCATTTTCAAGTCTTTTATTTTTTTATTGCTTTTATTTTTTTTATTGCTTTCAAGTGCTGATTATTTTCTTGAATTCATAAATATAAGAATTATTATAAAAAGGTGGGCATTTCATCCATCCCAGCTCTTAGTTTTTATCATTTCCCATTAAAAAAAAAAAAAAAAAAAAAAAAAAAAAAAAAAAAAAAAGCAAAATAGTGAATAATAAGCAAAACCTAACTGCTAAGTGGTGGAAAAGGCTACCATTTTGAGAATAAAATTATTAGGCAAAGAGCATTCATGAGTTCACATTGACACAAATTCAAAAGATAATGCCTGCATTTATTTGGCACCTGGGACAGTAAGACGCTAACAGGGGCAGACACAGCAAAGATCAGTTTATGGATAATCTCATTTCAAGGTGTTCTTCAAAAAGAAATAATAAAATTTGCATTTATATCTATATTAATCTAATCAAGGCAGATAGTACAGATTTAAAACTCTGATGTAGGCCAAGAAGTGAGTCTATGTAAATAAACATATTTAAACAAAATATCTGCAAATTTGGCACTCCCCTTATTAAGTTCTTTTTTTTCTTAGGAAACCAGAACTCATCCTTAAATCTCCTGTATGCCAGGGAGGAATAGAAGGACGGGTACTTAAGGAAGAGTCAGGGTGATCATGACTTCCTAATGGGAATGTTGAAACAAAAGCAACAGTTTTCTCTACCCCATGACCAGCAGCAACCAAACTAATATAATGAATGTTTATGACAAATTTGGTTTAACAGGTTGTCATAAGTTCTGTCATTATCTCAACCTTCCTTGCCTCATGTTGGTTTCTAAAAGTGACAGTTTTGGTTTAAGCCAGCAGGAAGATAAACATGACAAAGCCTCTCGCTTGCTCATCCCTCATCCCTCTGCCTCCACCCGTCCCTGAAGGGGAATGGGAGAGAGAACTGGGGAAGAAAAAGTAAAATTTGTATTTTGAGATGAAGATAATTTAGTAGGAGAGAAAAGGAAGAGGGCGAAAATAAATATTAATAATAATAATTAATAATACAAAGAGTTTGAATATACAAAGCAAGTGCTATACTATGGAATTGCTCCCCACCCACCAACTGGTGCCAAGCCAGTGAAAGCAGTAGTGCCCCAACCAAATTTCCCACTAGTTTATAAACTGGGCATATGGTATGGAATATTCCTTTCTCCAGTTTGGGTCAGCTATCCTGATGGTTCTGACTTTTAGCTTCCTGTGCTCCCCAGCCTCCTCACTGGCAGAGGGGTGTGAGAAGCTGAAAAGTCCTTGATTTTATTTTAGCTCTATGTAGCAACAATTAAAACATAAGTGTGTTATCAAGATTATTCTCACACTGAATCCAAAATACTGCGGTATATCAGCTATGAGGAATAAATTTATACTGGACAAAATCAGGACATTAGTTTAATTAAAGATTTCCATTCATCCATGATTACTGAAAACAAAAAAGTGAAGATAATTCAGTTGAAGAATTATCTCTATAACAATGTTCTGTCTCCTGAAACATTTACCTTTGTGTGGCATATATGGCCATGACTACAATCCTAATTCCAACCAAGACTGCTACTTGAAAATTAATCTCATATCGAGTCTTTCAAGGATAGAATCTTAAGAAAATTAACTTTTGGTGAGGAAATCAAAAGTACACTTTACTCAAGGTGGTTTCTAAGCCTTAGCTGATGGTGTATATGTTCCTTGTCTGTCTGCTCAGGAAACCACAATACCAACAATGGTTAGAAGCCCCTAGGTGCAATTACTGCTGCTAACTAAGTAGCAGCAGTGATCTTTAAGCATCTTAAGTATTATAAGAGCCTTAAGTATAAACTTTGTGATCTTTAAGTATCACAAAATGCTTTACATATTTTTTGCATAGATTCTTTCATTTATCAACAAAATGCTGCTCTTATGGAAGTAGGATATGATATTTTGTTTTGTTAGTACTATAAACAATATTTGAGAAATTATCTTCATAAAAACTAATCACGAAAATACTTAACTTTTATTAATCTAACTAAAGTGAATACTTCATTAATAGCACTGAGAAAAAAAAAATTAGTAGGCTCAAGGAAGAATGAAAATATTTTCTGTTAACACCCAAGTTTGCCTTAATGGATTCATTTGATGTTGTCATACTCAAGCTGAGATTGTAGTCCAAGTGGATATTCCCATAGGCGTTAGATGTTAGAAATCTAACCACAATGTCCTCTACAAAAAATCATACAGTCATTGTGCTCTTTAATTAACCAAAGGTCTGCTCTACAGAGAACTAGGTGTGTGTTCTTTGATTTTTTTAAAATGGTGTTTTTCATTATTTTAATTGGAAAATATTGATCTATCAGAAATGGAGAAACAGTTAATAATTGCAGTTTATGGTTTAGCTCGTTCACCTAAGCCAAAATTGAACTAGATCAGAGCCTCTGCTTTAGTTAATGATATATTGAATATTAAAAAACCAAAAAAACCAAACCAAACCAAACCAAACCAAAACAAAAAAAAAATAAGCACCTTGGCTGCTCAATACCTACATGACTGAGTCTTCTTCATGAGAAGAATAGCAGATCTTGACTAAAGGCCAAATTTGGCAAAACAGAAATCCAAACCAGCAGCTCACATTCCAAATGAGATTTCTCTTGTGAAGCTCATCAGGTCTTCTGTGCTGTCTCACTCATTTTTGCAGACCTTGCCAGGTTTTGGCTCAGCTTACTCCACAGTGGGAAAATCCTTGAAACTTCAGTAAAGTTATATAAAATGGTAAAAATTGTTCCTTTTGCAGCACTAGTTCCAAACATGTTCCTATAATCCCATCAGGAATTAGTAAACCTTAAAGTGGATTAGGTAAATCATATTTTATGCTACCCATTATCAAGACATGTTTTTGGCAGCATTTATATAAGAGTAGTTTGATATATTTTCTCCACTAAAAAGGAGAAGCCCTCAATATCAATGCACTTCCCACTTACAAATCATATAATTATTTTTTTCCATCAGAGAATGTGTCACTGGGGATTGAAAAATTAAATTTAATTCCACTTTCCTCATAAAAAGGACCAAAAGGTGTTTTAGCGTGTCCCTTGGTTACTTAAAAATTTATTAGTTTTGAGAGGGAATGCTTATCAAAGTTAATCTTTAAGTTGTCAAGGATCAAAACATTAAAAAAAAAATCACATAAAATGACTAAAAATTTAAGCTTTGGGCTTGGATTTTTACTGCATCTCTGAGCAGATGCTTAAAACTATGCTGACTCACTCATGCCTCATCAGATAAACCTATTTCTTCAGAAAAGTCCTAAGGACATGACAGAAAGGAATGGCTTCAGTGAGATATTTTTACCAAAATCACAGCTCCTTTGATTCTCAAAAGCAAAAAATTCTGGATTATTTACTTAAACCTCAGGTTTATCCTGTGAAGATATTAATACAGAGGTTGATTAATAGGAAAGGGTTTATCAAAATGATAGTTCATTGCAATTCCAGTATAGAAAGAAAACTGGGTTGTGTTTGATGATTTGACAGCTGACAAAGGCAGGAGAAAAAAAGATTGTTATGCTTAATTTGGTAAAGCTATTAATTTCCTTAAGCTTGTACAATATAATGGTTTATTTATTTTTCCTTTCCAAATGTCTACATTGTAATAATTTGATCACTACTAACCTGTTTCTAACTACAACCTTGACAAGGGTAATAAGTCACTTATCAGTTCGAATCCAGTCATTCTCTAATATGCCTGCTTTTTAGAGACTGACATTTACTTTAACGAAACCTATCTTCACTGTCACAAATAACTGCTTGTGATCATGAACTTCCTTAGACAGTAGGAATAGACACTAAAATAGACTCACAAGACAATATTCTTAATAAAATTCCCCCCTCATTATTTAAAAAAATCATTGTTGTTCCAATGTATATAAGAGATTTGCCTTTGTCATTTGTGCTTTTCCTTGGCAGATTCTTGAACTAAAAGATCAGAGGATGAACCAGCCTTAGTCAGCAGTGCCTGAGAGATTCCTTTTGTAAAATCTTTCCTTTTCTCCCACCCTTCCATAAGCATTCTCATTATACCCACTTTCAATTTCATTCCTCAGAACAGATTCTACACTGTGTCTGAGACAAGTCTTGAAAACCTCCAGGGATGGAGATTCTACCACAGTTCTCTCTGTGCTCTAGGAAGAAATGCCAAATCTCAGTTACTCAACTTGCAGCTTGCAGGTTTTGTCCCTTACATTGCCTGCCACAATCAAGAGCATCTTTGCAAGTCCCCTTAAAGCAGTATTAGGCTGCTGTGAGTTTATTTACCATTTAAACTCTTGTTTTCCAAACTAAATAAGCCCAGCTCTGTTAACCACTCCTCACAGTTTTGTGCACTGGGCTCTGACTATTCTGTCCTCTGCTGGGCCCTCTGAAGCTTGCTGACACCCTCTTGAAAGGAATTTTCAGATCCCAGACCCTCCCATCTGCTGCACTCTACAGATGACCTGCTCAGAAGAGGCTAAAGGAAACCTTTCAAATGTGCCTGACACCACACACTCAGTCCCTGCTTACAGAAGGAATGCAGTTTTGGGAGCTAGATAGAACAGATTTCAGGATGTGACAGAGGCAAAATGAAATATATATACAACATACACGGGGAAAATACAGAGATGGTAAAAAAGGGGTAAAAGACAGTCACTGTGTCTATAAGAACAGGAACATAGGAAGAACAAATAGCCAGTACCACTGATTAAGCCCAAAAAAGTTCCTTTCCTTTTGGCAGAGTGAAATCACAGCTTTCTGAGGGGCCATTTATTGCATTTCATGACTGTAGTCTCAGCAATCTTATTTTCTTCTGCATAATTTGGATTAGTGAACAAGATTTTTTAAAAGCATCACATGCCTCTGTGTTTTCTGCTGCCCCCTTTTTGCGCGACCGGGTAATCGATACTGCAGTGCTGAGTCAGTGCAAACTCAGTGCTGCACCAGGAGCCCTCGTTTAGTATTCAGTGTGAAAACACCCAGTCTGAGAGTGCTGCTGCTGGGCCTTCAGGTGCCATTGCTTCTTCCTTCGTGCTCCTACCTGAGAACCAAAACTCACCAAAGGCCCATCACTGGATTTCATTTGTCTGCAGCAGCAGGCTAGGTGTGGTTATGATTCTGATATCTGACATTCCCAACAGTTAGTGGGAGGTTCCAGAAGTCCCGCATTATGTTGAGGAATGCCTTACGCTGTTGACATCAAACTTCCCTTAGGAATTGCAGTCTAGCTAAAGACAGGCACTGAATATAAATTGGAGATGGTAAAAAAGTTAAATAAAGTGAGAAATAAATCATATCCAAAAAATTTAGTTACAAATAAATCATAGTACATGAAAGACATTTCTAATGTAGTTCTTTATAAGTCTCATTATAACACAACATTAGCAGAAATCACCACTTCTGTATATGAAAGGCACGTTAAAATGTTTTCACTTGTCAATTTTTATACTAACTATATAGGTATGGAAAAGAAACACTGTATCATAAAATTGCCCTTCTTGACTTTTCAAATACATTTTTATCCAAAATCCTTTTTCTTCTTTGACACCTTCAGATTATTCTGCTTTATCATGTCAGAGAATTGTGTCATTGTGCTCTGTGCAGCACACACCTGATTCAAATGCCAGGAAGATGTGAATTTATCTCACTCAAGACTGAGAAAACCATTGTTATACAAGTACAATAATTCAAGTAATTAATTACAAGAGTATTTCTGAAAGAGTTTGCATATAATACTATTATACATGCCTGTGCCTTATTGCTCTAGTTTGGAGAGGAAAAGGTAGCAAAAGTAATGACAGAAATGGCAGGAAAACTAGAAAAACTGCAAAGAACCTCTCAATATTATCAATTACTAATGCTGAGTCAGTTTTCTCTGACTATGGCTTGTTTGTCTCTTTTCCATGCAAGGTCTTAAAAAGTGTTACAGCACAGTCTTATCAAAGACTTGTTTACCTATTTTAAATACAGAAAGAACACTTAGATTCTACTCATACTACTTTGCTGTTACTAACTTTTTCCCAGGTAGGAAATTGTCATGAAAAACTGGTAAAGCACCCAGCTGAGTGCCTCTCATTCTAGAGGCAGTGACACAGTCACAGGCTGAGCAACAGCCGCAGATAAATTGTCTTTCCCGTGCCGAAATCTTGAACACAATGGTTGCATTTTTGGCCTTGCTCACTAATCTTGAAATTTTGTTTTGATTAGAAATGTGAGGCAGCTTTACACACGCTCCTTAGGAAGAATACGGACCCTCTGGAGGGGGGGAAAAAATCTTTACAGAAAGATAGCATTGGAATTGGCTGCCCGGGGAGGTGGTTGAGTCACCATCCCTGGAGGTGTTTAAAAAAAGACTGGATGAGGCACCCAGTGTCATGATTTAGCTGATAAGGTTATGTTAGGTCACTGGTTGGACTTGATGATGTCACAGTTCTTTTCCAACCTTGTTTATTCTGTGATTCTGTGATTCTGAGTTGTCCTTTGAAGCAGAGAGCAGTTGGAACAGATGGAGATGTGACTGGGGACAGATGATGAGGGCTTTTACTGGAATATCAGCAGCAGAGAGAAAAGTGGGAAGTGCAAGGAAAACCCTAGTGTTGAATTGGGTAGAAGCCCTAGTGACAAGGGGCAAGGGAAACACTGAGGTACAGAATACCTGCTTTATCTCTTTATTATTTTTTGGCTAGGGCTGTCCTCAAGAATATTGGGACCCTCTAACCCATGAGAAAGTTTGGAGGAATGTAGATATACCCTCAATAGAGCAGGATAAATTCAGGGAACAGTTGAATGAACTAGACATGCACAAGTCCCTTGAACCTGACAGGATGCATCCTTGAGTATTAAGGGAGTTGACATTCTGAGGCCACTCATTATCATATTTGAAAGGTTGTGGGAATGGGGAAAGTTTCATGGGTATTGAAAAAAACCCAACATCACTCCTGTCTTCAAAAACAAGAAGGGAAATGAGGAGAACTGCAGTCCAGCCAGCCTCACTGCATTCCCTGAGGGGCGTGATGCATCAAAACCTCCTGGAAGCTATTTCCAACCATATTAAGCAAAAGTCAGTAACTGGAATTGTTCAGCCTCTCTTTGTGAAGTTGAAATGCCTGACCAACTACTCTTCTATGATGAGATGACTCAGTGAACAAGGGGAGAACAGTGGAAGTTGTCTACCTTGATTTCAGCAAGATTTTTGAAACCATCTGTCATGACACTCAAAGGAAATCTTTTTCTCCAGATTTCTTCTCACTCTCTCAAAAATACACATATCTTGATATGCTAAGATTTTATCTACAATTTGTAGAAATGTGTAGAAAATATTTCCTGTCAAAGTAATTTGGCCTACTTTGTTTAGTTTTTCCCTTGCTCTCATATTCATCTATAAGCATATTTAAAAAGGGCATTGACAGATGTGACAGACTATGCATTTATTTTGCCCACAGCTTCTGTGTGACTTTTAACTTGTATTTATAGCTGCTCTTACACATGTAGCATGCATTAGAAGATCTCAGATTTGTGATGACATGATAGAGTTGACAGCAGAAAGATAATCAAGAAAACATATTTTTCAACAGGCACTAGAGTACTATGAGCTTGCCAATAAAATCCAAAGTCAGAGCAACACCAACATATTATGAAGAATTACTGACACTAAAACACCAATAAGGCAGCAGCAATGTTTTAAGAGATACCCCAGATTTTCAAATTAATATCTAATATGTGTCTAATATGCTTTTATCTGTAAAATGAAAGCTGCATTAATTTTGAAAATAAAGGAAGACTTTTCTGTTCAAACATTACAGTTCTTTGCCTTGTATTATAGAAGATGACTTGTGCTCAGTCACATCACAGATGTTGTGCTCATCTAACGATCCCACAGTCACATGATGCAGATGACTTTGTTATACTTAACACCTTGACTGAACCATACACATCCCTGAAAATCTCAGAAGAAACACTTTTTTCATTTCGAAACTTCTGAAAGTAGGTGACATTATAATAAATGGAGTGAAAAATATAGAGAAGGCATAGAAAAATTGTAAAGTGTTAACAGGCTGGTGCTTTTAAGATAGTAGAAAATAGTCTAGTTCTTGTCACCTTCATCTTAAAAGTTGTAAGGAGATCGGTGGTGTGGAATAATAAAGTCCTATGTAAACAATTCTCCAGAGTAAGTGGGCTATGGAAAATTTTGGAGTTTTTCCAGATTCATCTGGACAAAGCATGACTGGCCTGGCCTTGTGGCCCTGATTTAAGAAATTTGATGAAGTTCTTCCAGTGGTACCTTCCGACCATGCAACATCTGTGATTCAATAGAATATGCCTGACCACTGTAAGGTGTTGGCACTATCTACGAAAAATAAAACGAAAAGTGGCAATGACTGGAAGGAGCACAAGGGTGGAAATGCTCTCCAAAGTACTTCAAACATATATATCTTTGTTTTCCTAACTGTTTTCCTATGGCTCAAACTTCCTGTCTTATTAAATCAGAGCGAAAAATGACTGCAATTAGTGAGTGCTTTATATAACTTCATTACTGAATCCAACAGAAACAAGGCAATTTTACTTTGATGAACAAAGCTGTTGTTCATGTCCAGTTGTTCATGCTTTGGTTAAAGGAAAAGAATAAAATGCAGTTTAATGCATTATGGTGATTCTGAATAGCCAAGTCATTAGTCTTTATCTTCTTGTTTTCCAGCCTACTACTACAGGATACAAACTTTGACAAATATAATTTCAACCATAGTATATCCTGAATTTAATTTTCAATAGTGTCTTCTGAACAAAGCTATGAGTTTTGTCACAGATACTAAGCAAATTCAGCACAACATCACAAATTCATTTTGGAATTTGCCTAATAACACACAATATACACAAGAGGGTGATATTCATATAAATAAAACGATATTTAAAAATATATTCAGCCTTTCTCTTCTGATGGAATCTAGTGCTTATTTACTTCAAAAGTACCCAAGCTGCTCTTGAAAAGCAAAACTGTAGCCATTCAGGAATATTTAATACTCAAGGAACACAAGAAAGAGTAACTGCTGACACCCTTGTCACTTTTAGAACAGCCTTTATGGAAAGGCAGGTCTGTACTTGCTGTACAGTACTTTCAACAATCTACCCAACAAAATACAAAATCTATAGTTTCTGGTCTCCTCTGCCCATTGTCTATGATCTCTAAAGGTGAAATTTAAATCAACAGTAGTTTCCAATCAAATTATAAATATTAATTTATAAAAAAAATTATAAATATTATCTTACATTATGCTGGAAGATTAAAAACTGCTACTTTTCCTATTTATGGAAATGCAGCTTGTAACTCAGAAACATTACAAGGGCTGATTCACAAAATAAAAAAAATTTAAGTGGTATCCAAATGCTACTGAAGTCCACAACAGCATCTTGGAATATTTTACTTCTGGGCCTAATTTGCATAAACTGACATTTTATTTTCTGGCAGATATTGTGTCTGTAAGTGTAGACCATATAACCTAGCCAGTCACAGGTGCAGTTTTATATAGCCACTAGGTACTAGTGATAATTACACCTGAAAATAGTTCTACAGTGACTTTTCATAAGTACCTTTGAAAGGTATTGTCACAAAGAACAAAGATAAAAATTTAAATACATGATCAGGTCTGGAGAACTGAGCTTTTCTCCCCTTTTATCCAGTGAGACTCTGTACAGTGAATTTATCAAGGCTTGAGCAAGCAGATATTCAGATAGTAATCTCTGCAAATATTCATTCTTTCTATAAAACAAATTTCCAAATTATCCAAGTTCATGTCAGTACATATTCTAACACACCTCAGTATCAGAACAGCGTCCATACTAACTTCTTCCTATGTACATAATTTTGCCATATCTTATATTTGAAAGTGATAAGAGTAAATACAGCTCTGTATTTTCCGCAATTTGAGCGTTCTGTGCTTTAAAGTATCAAGCGTCTCAAACATTTTCTTGGCATTACATCCAAATTCAACATATTCTTCTCAAGAGCCTATCTTCATATTTTTTTCTTAGTTTTGCAAAATTTAAAGTACTTTTAAGAGTGAGAAGAGATATGACAACACTCCATAAATACATCATCAGAAGCATGAACTCTGAGAGGAAAAAAATACTTAAGTTAAAGGATGTTTTTTTTCGCAGGAAAAAAATGGTTCTCTGTTAATGAATAAATGTGTGCTCGAATCTAGAGGTTTAATTCTACTTGAGTGAGTTCTGGGATCTTTTTGAGTGATACAAGGAAGAAAACACCTACTTGGTGTCAAAAATTGAGTTTCTATCAGTGTATTAAAAGATCAAGTAGTTTGGCTGTCTGCAACAGCAGGAAAATGTTCTCAGTGAGTCAAATGGCCCTTCCTGGTCAATATTCCTACTCATTTTTACAATAAATATAGGCAAGAAAACTTTAGCCACTGAAGTAGGAGCACTGTAAAACTTGTAAAACTCTTCATAATGGGAGATAACTGTATTGTTTTTAACCCAGTAAAAACTGCTTTATTGAACAGAATTTCATCTCATACATAGTAAAAATATTACTTTCTGGTATTTCCTCTCCCAAATGACATTAAACGACACCTGTAGAAAAAAGGTGGGAAATATTTTTCTTTAATGTCCATCTATTTAAATGAAATGTATATTAGAACCACACACATATATCACTGAAGAAGGACAACTATTTGAGACAAATAAAAAGTCTTTATCTGATTTTAAAATTTTGTGCTAAATATCTTCCCTAAATGGAAAAAGAATGGTCTCGAGTTACCAGATGTGGTTGGGTTATGGAAAAGCCATTTCAAACTACCTGGGGAACCTGGAATGGAGCTTCAACTGAAATTTTCTTCTGAGCCTTGAGTTCCAATGGATTTTACTTGATTAATTTAACCAATTTAATTTTGGATGAGATGTTCTTTTCAGTGAGAATCAGATAATATCTTTATCCAGGAATTTTATGGGGAAAAATGCTTTACCTCTTACTCTGCCTTTCTGCCTCTTTGACCTGTCTTCTCCTTCCTATTCAGGAATGCTCTGATTGGGAACTTGCAGAACACAGGTCCTTTTCAGTTGCACACATCCCCATTGGTTGCTTTAATTACTGAAAATATAATTATTTTTTATATAGTGGTGTTTGACATGAGAAGCCCTTCAGAATGCTCTACACAAAGTTTATTCATTGTTCATATGGTCCAGCTTCTTGGAAGTATGTCTTAAGAAAAGGAGGCTGCTCTGCGATCAAGAGAAAACACCTACACAATATTGTTGCTTACATCTGTAGTTTCCTCACAGATGATGAAAATTGACAGTGCTGTGATCATTACTAAATACTATAATCTAGCAAGTCATTCTGTTAATTCACTGCACCAGAGCTGCTATTGAAACCTTTTCATGTTGTTAGACTCTGTACTGCTGGGTGTGATAAACAAATCAAAGAGAAGTTGCACATTTGATCTGTAAAGTATTGTAAGTCAATATAAGCCTGCAAGCAGAGAAGTGAATTCGACACTTCTAAACAGTCAGTCACACAAGAATTCATTAGCAGAGGTCTGGGTAAGACCACGTCATGATTTCTAGGATGTTCTTCTTTTCATTATCTTTGCAACAAACGGACTGCCGCCAATGGGAAGAAAAAATAGGTGAGAGGCCGATTCAGAGTGAGGAATCTTGAGAGAACATCTGGAAGGCTCTTTGAAAGTTAATGGTTACTGGAAATTGACTTGATAGTCCAGTATTTCCTGTCTTAAAACTCAGATGTCTTCTGCTCATGGACTTAGAAATACTGATGCATTCTTAATACTTTGCCTTTGTCTATTATGGTAGAGAGCACATTGGTTTTGCTAAAAACTCTGCTTCCACCCATTATCCTCCACTGGAGCAGTTAATCAGCTGCTTCATTTACAAATGCTTACATTTGGCTTCAAACTGCACTTAAGGAAGCAATATTTTGTGGGCAGGAATTTGATGTCGCTAGAGACTCTACTTATTTAATCTTGTCTTGATTTGTTTTTCAACTAAATTAGCTGTAAGTTAGTTGGCATGTACATGTAAGGACGTGAGTGTGTCAGGAGATATTTTCCTGTGTGTCTAAGAGTTGCTAGCAACTCTACCATGCTAATTTTATCATAGATGCAGTTAATAATAAATGCAGCATCTGTAAGTCATTAATCTGGATAAGGAAAATGTAAATTGCTTGATCATTTGAGAATATTGAAGAGGTAACGTTTTGTTGGTATGCAGCATTTCTGAAAGAGCAAAAAAGGAGTGCAGAATAGCATAAAAAGCTGACTATTTTGATATCCAGATTCCTGGTACTTGAATGACTAGGTCACAAGATCTGAATTTCAGTTCATGAAGGAACATGGCCAGTATTAAGTCAGGTTAATGATGGAATTAATGTATGTATTCACAGTTTCTTTGAGTTATTTCTTCTGCAGGGACACAAGTGGTTAATTTTTTTCAGGCAACTGTGCACAATGCTCTGTGGTGCCCTCCAGAGCAGTCATGCTCTGGAACAAGTTGTGCTTGGGAGACTGATGTTTCCAGTCCAGCAACTGAGGAGGAGACAGGATAGAAAGGATCTAGTTAGCTGGGAGCCTTCTACAGAACCAAGGACCTCCAGGCAGTGGAGAAGAATACATATATCACACCAAGGTGGCAGAATGTAGGTAGGGTCAGGGTTTAATAAAGACCATACAATACAGTCTCTGAATTGGCCTGAGAGAAAACCTGACAGAAAAAGCCATTTGAATTCAAAGCTTCTTTCAAAGATGTTCAGTGTAGAGAAAAGGACAGCCTGGGCAGCCCAGCCCAAGCATTCAGTATTGGTCTGTGGTCCCACCACTCTGCCAGTGAAGAAATACAGCCAGCAGGGCTGTAGCCTCCTCTTCACTGAGAGACAGCACTCAGCAAGCAGATTCCAAGTAGTGCAATAATGTTGCTGCTTACATCTTCACCTGTCTTTCTTCCTTCAAGGAACTGCATCAATCTTGCCTAATACATCTGGGAATTCAGCACTGTACAGCCTAGCATTATTCACATCCACAGCTCCCTTATTCGGTGTGTCTGGCATGTGTATTTTCAAAGTGCTAAATGCAGTTGCAAGTCAATGACCATTTTTACACCACCACAGAGTTAATTCATCTAGTGAAGCAAAGCTAATTGTCTAGAGACCATGCAGGCTGTGAAGCAATAACCCAGCAGGCAACTTGCATGCTTGTCTAAACTTTGTTGTCTAGGTAGGAGGAAAGCATCATTTTTGTCTCCCACAGATGCAGCCTTCAGCTATCCTCTAACTTATTGTGATTAATTTACTAAGAAAAATGTGGTGTTTTATGTTGCTGTCAAAAGTAGCCCTTGTTATTTTTCTGAGTGCTCAGACACCAGAACTCTCTCCCTGATGATTTGTAGCGTTATAGTTCATCAACATATGAGACTCTCTTTGGCCCCTTTCCCCCTGCACTTTTAGCTGTTAAAAAGAAGGGAAAAAACTTAGATGCAAAGGGGGAAATCTATTCCAAAGTTGATGAATAGTATTTATATTTGTCTCACACATGGCCCAGATTAAGTCACACACATAGCACATTTAGTGTCTGGCTGTGAAAATGTTTGTTTACATTTATTCCATTTAGATGATCCTTCATATCAGCAGTGTGCCTCTGCTGTGATTTAAATGCCAGGTTTTAATATAGCAGTATTCTTGTGCTGGGTGTGGGGAGGGGTGAATGGGGTGCTCTATCAGATGGTCTCATTTGTATTTGTTTATTATTTCAAAATTCATGGTGGGCTGACAAGTTTCTGAGTTCAGTTCTGGGGATAAAAAATCTGAGAAGGGCTTGCCATAACATAGATCCTGAAAAGACTTCACTTTCCAATTTTTCAGACAAAACTTGTATTCACCAATACCCGCTTAAGAATGACCAACTTTTAAAACCCACGGAGGTGTTTTCAAGCTTCACTCTTTTGTAACAACATGTCAGCCAGTGATTAGTCATTAGTGATCATATAAAAGGGATGCAGTTTGCTAGATTTGAAGGTCTCAGGACTGAAAGGTATGAAATAAAATCATAAATGCTGCAGCTGGTGCTATCAGAACTAGAATTTGCCATCATTTTGAAGTACAAGGTGAAAATAGAGAATGTGATAACATAAAAATTGGAATGATTGTATCTCTGAAAGTCTTTTGATCTTCAAAGTACAAAGGCTTAAATTTTTCTAATGAATCTTGCTAAAATTATATCATGTCATTCAAACTCTAAGTGGCACAACACTGGAGAAGGGTTCAGGTGATATTGTTATGGCAAAGGGAGGCTTATTAGCCTTCTCATGGTCTCTGCATTCAGATGACAGGAAAAACAAGCTGCAGGTGATGGAATTTGCACTGACAAGTAGGTTTTTATTGTTCCTCATGATCTTGGTATTTCTTGGGCTTTCAAGAAGCTTTTGGAAATAAGGCTCATGTATCTTTCAAAAATATTGCCTTTCTGAGAGATTTAACTTCTCCAGTTCACTGAGGAAAACATGAATTCTCTGGTATTAAGTAAATTCTACAGCTAGGTTTTAAGGGCTGTGTTGATTTGGTACAGTGATTTGACCTATATCTTCTAATCTTTTCTGTTGAAGTATGACTTTAAACCAGTGCATAGAGTAAGCAGAGACACATGAAAATTTGCCCTTCTCCACAAAATGCTTAAGCAGGGATTTCTGCATGTGACATTTGTGATCCCAATACCTGCTCAGAGCCCCTAAATCAGCTCTGCTTTACTGCCTGTTTGCCCCAGGCAGTCAAATGCTGCTGGCTACAGAGGGGAGTGAGGAAGGGTGGGCTGACTTCAGTAACCCAAGAACAGATGCCTGTAGCATCAGAACCCCAGCTCATGCAGCACCACCTGCACCCTTCCAAGAGAGGCCTGTGTGAAATGGGCTCAAACAAGGCAACACAGGGGCTCCTCTGCCTCTCAGGCAAAAAGCATTGTGCTGAAAGGCCAGCTCCTGCTTTCCTGAGGATTGACTCCTGCCAGAAAGGAAGAAGCGTCCTGCGTGTACTCCATATGCTACACTCTCACCAAAGAGGAAGGAGAGAGATCTGGATTGGGCAAAGGGAGCCATAACCACTCACTATAGGGTAAGGAGGACTTGGGGTAACTGCAATTAAATGCAAGATAGTATGCATTTTCAAGGATAAGTGAAACAATCTGAAGAAAATTGTTTCCAGCAGATGAGAAATACAAGTAGCAAAAAGTGAATGCACATAGCTGCTGTATGCTGGCAGCAAAGATTAGGTTTCAAGACACTCTGAATTTAGCAGAAGGAAAGGAAGAAGTATTTTTTAAAAGTCCTGTATCTAAGTTGAATTCTGCATATTCTTGACCTATTTATTTCTAATGGAATTTTTTAGAAAGAGGAATATTCAAAATTAAGAGCTTCTGTGAGTTAGAGACCCACCAGAACTACTGTTCAAGAAGCTTTATGATCCCTGTACAGCAAGGGAAAATGAACTTACATTCTTCCAGTGCAGGACAAAACATCTTTTCTGAGACTAAGACAGAGAGGGAACAAAGAGCAAACAAAGAATCAGTGCTATTATTTATTCCCAGCAGCAGCAGTAGCCAGTTCTTTTGGATGAAAACAAAAGCAGTCAGCCTTTAAGACACAAATAAATAAAAAGCATTATTAACTAGGGCCCTCTGAAAAACTCAGCTTCTGAAAATAGTAGTTTACATGGAAAAAAGAAAAAGAGTATTTTACCTGTATTTTTATTTGGATGTGAGTTTTTCTGTCACACAGAGTCGTATGATAAATATATAAATGTTAATTGAGGAATATTCTAACTGATGTCATATTCATCAGCTATATTTTCTTCTACACCTAACATAAACTTTTACTGAAATTTCTCTCTTACTATTACCACAGGTCCCATAAAAATTCTTTTTAACATGGTGCTTCAGAACTTTTAATATCACCAGAAGTCAGCAAAGGACATTGTTACAGAAAATTACTAAGAAGAAATCTTTTTTATCAATGTTTCTCTTTAAAAGATGTCATGCATCAATAGAAAATTCTGTTTCCACCTGTCTCTTGATGGAGATTATTGTCTTAGATGTTGCCTAATAATTATTTGTCAAAACCAAATTTTTTTAATCATAGAACTTTATAATTAAAAAAACATAACTTCATTTATGCTGTTTCTAGTGTCTTCAGGTAGGGCAGGAAAGGGCTTATCCGAGCATCAACAAGTCACATTAAGCTGTGGCAGCTGTTTTACAGATTTTTCACTCATCAAACAGGTCAGCAAAAAATGAAAATATAAAACTCCTCCTTTCACTGAGAATGAAAACAAGGAGCTCTTGAGTAAATGATGAGAGAAAACAAGATAAGGCAAAGCAGGAGGACCCCTTAAGAAAGAAGATCTGCAGGATCAAGCGCAGCTGAGTGACTGAATTGTACAGGAGAGGGCAGAAAGCTGGAATAACAATTCCAGCTCTTGGCTGAAAGCCTCAAGTCTCTGGTGCCAAATGCCTGAATCTTTTGGAAGTCCCCAGTACAGAATCCCAGCCAATACAACAATCACATGTTTGGACTTGACTGCAAATTCCCAACTGCTTTATTAAGCTGTGCTCATCTGACCTTTAACATCTAAACAGCAGTTTACTACAAATGGAAGACTTCCTATCTTGCCAATGCCAATCAACATTTCCTGCCAGGGTGGGTGACTGGGAATCGTTTGGACATGAATGCATTCAGAAACCCAACACAGAAGGCAAAGCCACTTGCAGTTTGACATTAATCCTAACAATACCTGAGTAAAAGCAATAGAATGCTCACAGTAATGTTATGTTACTGTATCAGTGATCAGAGAGTGGAATGAAGTGAGTTAAAACACCAGAGACCTATAATGTGTTGGAGGGACTGCAGAATCCTCACTTCATGATCAATCAGGCAGCTAGAGCTGGAAAATTAGAATGTGACTTGTAATAACTCAGCAGACTGAAATGGGAAAAATCAGCAAGAATTTAAATTGGTTGGTTTGTTTTTTTTTTTTTACTGCATTGGTCATTTATTTCCATTTTTTTGTTCTTTATATATGCTTTATTATATTTTTTGTGAGTGTGTTCTATTTATATTTGAGTTATTTGAAGAATAGGTAAAAGAAATAGCTGTATGCTAGTGCTCCTAACATCTATAAAAGTACTCTGTAACAACTAGAGTTTTGAGTGATCTCAGTAATGAGCTTACAGAAAAATTTTGTAAGAATGGTGCATTTTAAAACAAGACCAAGGAAAGGAAAGAAAAAAAGACAAAAGAAAGGAATGCAGGTTTGATCTTTTATCTAAGAATGTAGAATAATTTACTTTCTAAACAGAGAAAATAAAAGGTGGCAAAAAAAACCCCTAAATTATAAAAATGGGCAAACTAGAAAATTTAAAAGCTCATAAATTGCACCTCCTGCTATTGTAGTCTTTCTTTCAGTGTAATCAAGAACTTTCTGGACTGCAGGAAACTGCACAATCCTCTTGAGCCTTTGCAGTTTCCCTGTCATACCTCAGATGTGGATTTCATCACAGTAGTGCCTCCTGTGACATGCAGGCTCCAGTTCTTTGCCTCTATCTGCAGTCTGTGGGCTGCAATAGCCCTCCAAAAACAGTCTCAGCTTACTCCAAGAGAAAGAACAATCTGAATTAGAGGGTCAGGTCCACTTACTTTTTGAAAGCACAAAACACACAAACTGAAAAAAAATCCCAAACAAATGGGTGCTCTCCATTACACCCTCAAATCCCTTGGATTTGCACTGTAGTCCAACATAAATAATCCTTGTAGTTCCCTATTATTCATGCACACAAAGAGCTTTTAAAAAAATATTGTGTCTTCTTCTTTATAGTAAAACTTTATAGGAGAAATTCTGAGATAAGAAATAATTATTTACTGAGAGGATGGTTTGTCTAAAATGAATATTTTCCTCCTACTCTCTGCTGATAACAATCTATACAATAAACTGACTGAGCTGAATTTCTTTATTTCCATCATATATATCTAATAAATTATTTTTTATTTCTCACCCAGACTGTTATCTTTTGAAAAGACAGCATATCCCTAAGGGCAAAGAAAACTGATGTAGTAAAGTTAAAAAAAAATCAAACTCCTTTTTTGTATATTTAAGTATTCTATTCTTGGCCCAAATATGCTATAACCAACTGCTACTTGTTTTGGACATTATTATTATGCGTGGTCTTGGAGAAACCAGAAAGAAAGAAAATTTAGCAGGGCCTAGAGGTAAAGCAGCTTGAAGGGTATCAACTCCTATGCTTTGAAATTTGTTTACATTAAATTGTAGAATACCTGCAGAAACTACACAATGTTGTCTTTAAGAAGTGAATTGCTTGGAACTGGAGATCAAGTTGGTCAGGGAGTGGCAAAGAAGAATCCATTCACATGGTCGAGAAAATGTCTCAGATGCTTTTTCCCTCCTTTCAATTTTTATTAAAGTAATTTCAACTTTAACTAAGGGTCATTTCATCAAAATTAGTTTTGACAGGCTCTTAGTGATAGCACTTACAAGTACTCTGAAGTGTGTCCTTTCCAATGGTAGTCTCTCAGATAACAGCACATCCAAGTTATTGGCACAGCACACTGCATCTCCCAGCAGAGCCATCACCCCCAAGTTTGATGACACCCCTGATAGGATTAGGAAAGAATCACAGAGGGGTACGCCTTGAATGAAATTTCTGTTCTCCAGGCTGCTTTGGTTTTCACTGCTGCCTACAATCTCACCCACTGCAAGCCTCAGTCAAGCATCAAGTACAGCAGGAATATATGTGAGTGATGGGAAGACATGCAAGATGTGCTGAGGGATAGTGGAAGGGATTGGGGGAATGGTTTTCAGTACAGGAGACATCATAGTTAGTACATGGTGGACAATAAGCTGGAGATACCTGGAATAGCACACAGAGTCATCAATGCTCTAGGCAAGCAAGAAAAATGGATGGAGTTGGAAAAAGAGGACTCATGAGAGCAGCTTATCAAGGAGCAGCAGGAGTACTGTAACAACATAGAAAAGAAAAGAAGAACAAAGAAATATGGGGTTAAATAAAGACTAAACCTAGAATGAACTGTTCAGTAAGGTAGGGAAAGAGACATTTCAGATATGTTAGAAAGGCATAGAATGTTTATGTCAAAGGATAACACCTAGCAACCTTTATTTTCCTTTGTACTACTTTTGCAGCTTCCTTGTAAACTTTTTCTCTGTTCCAAAGAGCACAAGTGAGAAATTGTCCAACATGACTACACAGGTTGGTTCAGTAGGTGTTCTTTTTGATGCTGGGGCTGCTTCAGCACCTGACAGTGCAATATCTGCTTCTAAACTTCAGGCTGATGCCTTAAATCCTAGTGCTTCGTCATTCCTTGCTTAGTCTCCTTTTTGTCCCCTGCTACAGATGCCAGAAGATTTCTCAATGTAGATTTCTCTAGTCAAGATTTCTTCTCCAGAGGACCTCAGAAAGATAGAACCAGAGGAACTCAAATACTATCCATGCATGATTTGACAAAGGACTACACAGTACACGCTTCAGCATCTCTATTGCTTTCCATCTCCTTCAGTGGCAAAAAAACCCAATTATCTCAAAAATGCAGAAGACCCTTTGAAAAATAGAATCTCATGTAGGTCAAATAATTTTGTGACACCATGAGCTCTCTTAACAGGTCAAGAAAAAGTTCTCTGGAAGTTTCCCTAATGATCTTCAATTACAACAACATGAGTTCTTGAATATTGCACCATTAAGAGTTGCAAGTTTTAAAACAGATTTGTAAGTGCTTCAGCCTTCATTCTAACATGACTTTGTGTGCAGAATCTCCTTCAGGAACCACCAGGGCTCAGGTCCTGTCTGGTCAATGATTGCAGTTGCACAAAGTGCTGCCAAATTTTGAAAATTCTTTGACACTTTTCAACAGTCCAAGCCAGGTGGGTGGTTGTCAGCTCTCCACATAGGCTGCCCAGGTGGAATATTAAACTAACTTGAGCATTTGTTTCTGGTCTGCTCTTGCCAAAATTGATTTGTGTGTGAAGCTCCCCAGTTCTTAGACTGTGTGTGAAACACATTTCTCCAGGCATGGGCTTTGAATTGTCTGGTTCACAAACAGCGGTAGGGATGTCTTCAAACTCAGGAAGAACAGCATGAATCCTCGCCTTCTGGAGAAACTGGGCAAAATCCCAGTGACCATTAGCAGTGTTTGTGAGCACACAAACAGAAGATGAAGGGATTTTACTTCATATCAGGTTCTAACTTTTCACAGAAGCCAGGACGGGATATTCTACCCAATAGTAGGTAGTATAGGGGATGGTATAACAGACCAGTCTTTTTATTACTTTTCTGGAAATTAGATCTTGGCAGTGTTGAATTCTGAGTATATAACAGCCAAATTAAGAATTTCAAAGTAACTTGAAGGCAAAATTATTTCATTAATTCCTTCTTGAATTTGGAGAGCTTTCCCTGGGAAGTCAAGAATTACATTTTGAGTGTAAATCAATGTATTTTCATGACTGAAATAAAATTTTATTCATGTTTATTTAGGAAAAATTAAGATATGGAATGTGATTGAGTTTCATTTCGAAGCTTCAGATGGAATTAATAGACATCGATGTTAGATGCCTTCCTTGCTGGAGGAATTCTATGTAATTCTCAATAAACCTGATAATTTTTGCAACTTGCATTTCTGACACTGGACCAGATCTTCATGGAATGCATGTAAACCTTCCAAGCACTGTCTCCAAACTGGTGCATCAGGGACTCATTTCAGCCTTCCACACACTTACATCACTTTCCTGTCCAGGGGACAATGTTATTCCCTATGAAGAGTTAGTGAAGGACTACCAATCCAGATGCAGATCAATTACACCAATATTTATGAGTGATTGAGCCTGATAAAGAAAGATTTTCTTCACTGTCTTCCTTATATTCTTAGAGCCATCCCTGGACAAATTACAGGAAATTAGAAATAACTGGTGTGTATGACTCTACAAGACATTAACACCATATCTACAGGATAAGTCTTGGCAGGGCCACTTATTGTTTTCCATTGAATATACTTGTACAAAGAGGAAAGATTTGCTGCTTCTAACACATCTCTTTGTGTTACTGTGGATCTAAAGGAGGGCCACTGTTCTACATTGCAGAAATGCAGTTAAAATTATAGCATTTTCTGAAAAGGTTGTGATGCAGGAGCAAGGTATATACAAAAGTGGAGGAATTATCATTATCATGTTTACACAGCTTGGATTCTGAGCCTACACAATTCCCAGAGGTCACATAAGAAATGTGTGGTAAAACCACAAATTAAAAAAGGTTTTCTGAACCCTGTACAAAAGCCTTACTCACAAGGCAATTCTTTCAGGTTTTCTCTGGTTTTCATCAACAATTGATGGCTTGTAAGTACTGAAGAAGTGTGTAGTTTACAAGTCAGGATTTTCCTGACTAACACTTAATAACAAAAGATGATGCTTACAAAAGGTCAGCCAAAAATAAACAACTAAAGCATGTGATGACAGAAATAATCACTGGAGACAGAGAACTCTGGCACTAGACAGAAAATCCTGCCAGTGAATCATCCCATTAATACAAATACACATGCTGTACTTTGATAAAGCCTCTGTGTGTAGGGATAACATTATTCCAAAGCATCTATCATTCAAACAAATTATTTGCTTAGATATAAGGAGAAAGGCAATTGAATGTAAAATTAAATGTGAAAGGATTTTGTGGTTTTTTAATTTTTAGGCTGCCAGGTAAACCAAATTTTTTCCAACAACCAACATATTATCTTATTTGAAAAAACTGGCATATGAATAGTTTTATGGATTTCCTTTATATGTTAAATAATAATTAAAAAAATATTCTGCAATAGTTCCTGCTTTTATTCTGAGATCTCCATATTCCTATAGCTTTGAAGCTTTTTTCACTTCACCACCTCTGGGACAGATGTGAAAAAGTAGCACAGAAGAGACAATGCCTGTGAAGTGAAGCATAACAAGCTTCAGTAATTTTCTCCAGGAAAATGAGGGACACCTGCAGAACTGAAAGAAACTTGAAAAAGTGAGACAGGCTCAGACAGCAACCATAGGCCTCTTCTGGTTGGTCGATTATGGGAGATATTGCTAGATAAACATCACCTTTCCAGGAATTCAAGAACATGTAAGGCACAAATTGTTTTGCTCAAATAAGTCAGTAACAGCCTGAGACAGAGAGCTCTGCTGTCTCTTTTATATACACTGAGCCTCTTGAGGTGTCTTTGCTGTCTTTCTATATTTTTGCTTCATATATTTTTCTCTTTGTGCTCCATTTCTGGTCTTCTAACACTTCTGAAAGAATTTATCTAACATTTTAGCACTTAGATGAGGCATAATCAAGCAGAGACCTACCTGGTTTTCCTCACTGTCCTGAGGACTGATTATGTGCTATCAATTCCCTCAAAACCAAATTCATAATGACTTTCTTGAAACTAGAAAGCTGAGAAGACACAAATAGAGTACTGTGAGAGGAATGGAATTCAAAATGCTGGCATGTCACAAAATGCTGGCATGTCACAGCTCAGCTGCAGTTACCAAACACTGATTCTGTGGTGACTTGCTTGGGGTCTCAGAGCAGATCCTTTCTTTCCTTCTGGCACCCTTTGTACCCTGTATCCAGGAGTGCTACTTGATTAAATGAAGGTAGAAGTGCAATTGCACCCACCAACTGCTCCCCACTATCCCCATTAAACAATTGCAAGTTTTGCATAGACTTTAGAGTGAGCAGTCAATCAAGTCCACTGGCACACAGAGAGGGAGAGAAAACAAGTCTCAGAGATCATGAGGCTAATTCCAGAAAAATAAAGGGATAATCTATTTTTGTCTGCTTATCAATGAAGAAGTGGCAGACTGCAAATCTGAGTATCCAACAGGGTACTCAAACACAAACCAGGCCAGGTTTTTCTAGCACATAATGAAGAGAACTGTGATGACACTTTAATTTTGTTTTATTCTTTTGTAAACATACAGATGTAAAGGGTCCAGACTGCAGCAATTCATCACAAATGAGAAAAACAAGTTGTTTCTTTAGGACAAGGTTCTTCACACAGTTTATAAAACATTTATGTTTGGACCTTTTAATTCAAACATTTTCAGTAGAGTGTGATCCTAAGAGAGTGAGTATTGCTAGAAGCAGGTCACTTAACTTAGAATTCACTTTATTTGTTGACCTGGGGTGAGACAGGGGAGGACAGGGAATCACTTTTGATAAGCTTGAGCTGTGCCTGTAGGATCCTGTCTTAAAACTGTGCTGCTCCTTTTTAGCTGACACCTGAGGGAAAGCTTAAAGATTAAGCCTTGGCTTCAGGGCACAACAAACTTAGGGTTTATTTTCTTAGTGTGTAAAGTACATTTAGGAGTCTGCTACACTTCCCATATTCCTAACTCTACCCTGTCTTTCCTTGAAATGCTTTTCAACACAGACACTGTAGGAAACCAGTATTTTATATGATTTGAAATTATTCTTAGACTAAATATTAAAAATATGAAATATCCATTTTAATTATTATTTTATTATGAGCTCAATCTTGATGTAGTAACAGCTCATTCTAAAATCAAATTTGGTGTCATACACTTTGGATTTTACAGATTATGTGGCAGTAGTTCTTAAGGCATGCCAACCCCGTCACTTTTCAAAACATTGAAGTCTTTCATCATTTTTTGATTTAAAAAAAAAATGAGCATTTAAATGAGATTTAAAAAAAACAATTGTGCATCTCAGTCAAAATAGCTCTCAAAAGAACAAAGGTTAAAACCAAAATCAGCTATTTCTACTTATACCTCCTGCTTTGGCTTGAGACATTATTGGTTTACATATTAAAATTTATTTTGCAAGTTAAATTTAAAAGTAAATAAATAAATCAAAACAACTAATAAAGAAAACCAGTTCATAAAAGCAAACAAACAAAATAAATATCATATAAATAAAATATTTTTTTGTTGTTACAACACATGCTTCATGACCATTTGATGGACATACTAGTTTGTCCATTCCCTTCTTGCACCGAAGAGACCAAAACAGGCACAACAAACCTGATCTGTCTCATCTGCACTGGTCACCTTCGTTGACCTGCTAGAAATGGGTCAGGCACAAAGGGTGATAATGAATTGGGTGACACCAGATTGGTGACCTGTCACTAGTGGGGTTCCACAGGGCTCCATCCTCTGCCCTGTGCTCTTCAGCATCTTCATTAATAACATGGATGCAGGACTGGAAGGGATAGATGACTTAAAACTCAGAGGAGCTGTCAACTCTCTCAAAGGCAGGGAAGCCCCACAGAGAGACCTCAACAAATTAGAGGGCTGGGCAATCACCAACCACATGAAGTAGAACAAAGAAAAGCCCAGGTCAATCTTGGATGTAGGTACAGACTGGGAATGGCATGGTGGAAAGCAGTGCCATGGAAAGGGACCTAGGAGTCCTGGTCGATGGCAAGTTGACCATGAGCCAGCAGTGCCCTGGCAGCCAGGAGGGACAACCCTGTCCTGGGGGCATCAGGCACAGCATGGCCAGCTGGGCAAGGGAGGGAGGGGATCATCTCGCTCTGGGGCAGCCTCACCTCGAGTGCTGGGGGCACTTCTGGGTGGCACAATATAAGACATTAAATTACTAGGGAGCATCCAAAGGATGGCAACAAAGATGGTGAAGGGCCTTGAGGGGAAGCTGTAGGAGGAGCAGCTGAGGGCACGTGGTCTGTTCAGCCTGGAGAAGACTGAGGGAAAATCACATTGCAGTCTACAGCTCTCTTGTGGGGGGGACAGGAAGGCTCTGATCTCTACTCTGTGGTGACCAGTGACAGGACCTGAGGGAATGGCCTGTGCCAGGAGAGGTTTAGGTTGGATATTAGAAAAGGTTTTAACCCAGAGGGTGGTTGGGCACTGGAAAAGGCTCCCCAGAGAAGTGGTCACAGCACCAGCATGACAGAGTTCAAGAAGCTTCTAGACAATGCTCTCAGGCACATGGTGTGACTCTTAGGGATGGTCCTGTGCAGGGCCAGGAGTTGGACTGGATGATCCTTGTGGGTGCCTTCAACTCAATATTCTGCAATTCTGTGAAACATTTTTCCTAATGCAGCCTGTGTGCCATGGGTACACTGCTGTCTCATGTTCACCTTGTTCTCCATCAGGACTTGTCTGCAGAGCTGGTCACTGGCCACTCATTCTTGAGCTTATGCTGGCACATGGGGTTGTTCCTTCTCATATTCAAGATTTTGTATTTCCTGTTGTTAAAGTTTGTGAGACTATTCCTCCCCATGTGCAGGACTCGGCATTCCCCATTGCTAAACTTTATGGCTCCTTCTGGCTACATGCTCCAGCTTGTCAAGCTCCCTGTGAAAGACAGGACATTCAGCTTGTTAACTAACCACTAACCTCCTTGACCTGGCTCTGAATTATCCATGTGGTGAGAGCGCACTGCCCCATCGTCCAGGTCATTTATGATGTTAAGCATGATCAGATTCAGTATTGGCCCCTGGGGCACACCACTAGTGCCTGACCTCCAGCTGGGCTTTGTGCTGCTTTTGACAACAGTCTGAGCCCTGCAGTTCAGCTACTTTTCAATCACTGGCTATTTGTCTACTCTATACTTCATCAGCTTGTCCAAGAGGGAGGCTATAGAAGGCAAAGTTGAAAGCCTTTCTAAATTCAAGATAAACAACATCCAGTGCTCTGTCCTCACCTGCCAAGCCAGTCATCAAATTGTGTCAGACTGTCAGACCCCTTTCCCCTTCGTAAATCTATGCTGACTACTCCCAAACACTTTCAGAGTGCCATCATAGTCCTTTTGATGTAAGAATCCATATCTCTGCCTGTAACTGCAGCCACAGAATCTCTGCTTCTTTCCCATGTGATGGAAAATTTTTCAGATAATAAAACACGAAAACTTGCAAAGAAATCTATTGTGAAAGGGAGATCCAGGATGAAGTGGAATTTGTCAAGAAGGTGTCCAATGACTTAAAATAAACCTGCTTTTGGTTAAAGCACAAAAATTACTTCAATAAGCAAGAGTATGTTCCTCTGAGAAAATCACATTGTCTTAATACCAGAAACAAGTCTGTAAGTTTTGAAATTCTAATAACAGGCTGTCACACAATTTGTGGTCATACATCTTGTTTTACTATCAAAGAAAATCATTTATCCCATCCATTTCAAAAACTTCACTTGTGTCAGTTTAATATACTTACTATTTCCCCCCTTTGGAGTAAAAGGGGCAATTTCTGAACCACCATGCATGTTCTCTGTTACTGTTTTTGAGTTCAACAAGAGATGGTAACAGTTGATTATTCTCCAACAACTACAATTCTTTAAGTAGAGAAAATGTACAATTATGCAGTAAAAACACCATTACATATTAAGAATGGTATACTACAAAATTTAAAGTAATATTTGCAAAAAGCAATGGAAATCATGAAATTCAATGGATACTAAGCAAAA
This sequence comes from Sitta carolinensis, assembly GCA_032173965.1. Lineage (NCBI taxonomy): Eukaryota > Metazoa > Chordata > Aves > Passeriformes > Sittidae > Sitta > Sitta carolinensis. The sequence continues at coordinate 82,007,291 of CM063284.1, forward strand.
CTGCTCCCTTAAAAAAATAAGCAATTATTTTAAGACCAGTTCTTCACATAATTCAAGACACTGCAGAGATATTTAAATATTAAAACTACTGAGGTTCAATAATGTACAATGAGATCTTCAGTCATGGAACTTTCTTCTCATTTTTAAGACAGGCAAGAAATCACACATAATAAGTAGTGTAGATACATTGAAATATTACGGACTCATAAAATAGTTTATTTCTTGTTTGCCAACTAAATAATATGCCTAAAAGCACACTTTTTCTTTATGTTCAAAAATGTCTCCTGTTTCAGAGGCTTATAATTATGCTCTTAAAAGTACCTATATCCTGACTGGTTTGCTATACTCAAGTTTCATTCCACATGCCATCTTGCACAATTTTGCAATGCTTATTCCATACCTGAGAAGAGGCAGAAAACCACAAACTACAGGAAGGCAGCTTCTCTCCCCCTTTCTATTGATTTTACAGATATTGTGGAGTAGATCTGCCCACCGAAGCTCTGATCAAGGCCTAGTCTAGAAAGCAATTGCTGCTTGCCTGCAAACTCTGAGACAAATCTGTCCAGCAGAGTGGAGGAAACATCAAGAGGCTAAAAAAATCTAATGGAAGCAAAACACTTTGTAGATGTCAGTTTGGTTCCAAAAGGAGTCTGAAAGTCTTTCATTACAGCAGCCTGTGAGTGATCTGCTGAGGAGGAAAGAGGCTGGCAGCAACACTGGCCCAAAAGAAGGAAGAAATATATTTAACATTCTTCGAAAGCTTTATTAGTGTTGACACATTTCCACAGGGTGTTTCACCTTCAGTGCATCAGCACTCTGTGGTAGAAACGTACTTGCATGGAAAAATTCTGCTGATGCTAGAGCAGGTGGCTCTGACTGCATCTAAATCTGCTCTTTTCCCCTGCTTTCAAAAGGATTTAGAACAGATCCTGAATAATTTGTTAAAAGACCATCATCAAAATCGTGAAACTTTCCAAAATAAAACCAGAATTTATTAGATACCATCTTCACTCTACTACATTAATTATCTCTGCATGACTATAACACTTTTAGGATTTGAAATGGAAATATAAAATCTAATTTGAAATGCAAATCTAAACTTTGAAAAATTATACCAATGTATGGATAGATACATGTCTCTCCCTAGAAGTTTTTAGGACAGCAGGACAATGTCACAGTTAACACAAGGAAGTGCTGATTGTAGTAGAAGTGCTTTGAGCAGGAGGTTGGACTAGAGACTCCCAGAAAAGAAGGGTTTTTAACTAGGAATTCCCAATGCTACCTTATTTTTATGGTGGAAAAAAAAGTAATGCTGGAAAGGGAACCACTAGCTTAAAAATCTTTGAGTGGTTCTAGAAGAACATATTGTGAAATACTATCTTCTGAACAGTAAAGCAAAAACCTCATTATAATCAAATATTTTACTGAACTTTAGCTATAAATATAAAAATTGCATTCAAATATAGTATAAAGTTAATAATATTTTTCTTATTTTCTTTATAATACAAAATCAAACTGATTTCACAGTTATGCTTAATGGTTACCACTTTCAAAATGATTACTTGTATTTCCTTTTAAAGCCCATGGAATCTATCTTTTTCTGGTTAGTATGTACTTCTAACAAAAAATGTTATGAAAAATTTGCATTTGCACATTTAAATCCAAGAATATTTTTTAAAAGCTGAATTTTCCACCAGTACAAAGAAATCAGCCAGTGTTTCAATGATTTTATTTATCAGCATCAAAAACTCCCACAGCATGTAACGTGACTGAGAAAAGTGGGTTGTACAGGATAGATAAAGTAGTATGCTACAAGGAGAGATTATTATCTCAATCATTTTAAATTGAGTAATGTTAACACCTAGCATGCAAGCTGAAAAAACAAAGACCTGACTGCCAATATTTGTTAATCATTTGAATACACTAAATCCCTTATGCTTTAGGAGAAACACAGAATAAAATTAATGCACACATTTAAATACATAGAATTTTCAAGACCGAAGGGGGAGCTTCAAAAACATTCTAGAGTGCACCACACTGCAAAAAAAAAAAATAAAAAATATTATGAACTATGTATTTCTATATAACTCATGATGGAAATGGACTCCAGCTGTAAAAGAATAAAAAAGACTTGATAAGAAAAGCAGGCCATTTATTTGTTGGAAACAGCAGTGCTTTCTACTTCCTCACTTTAGGAGATAGACCTTTGAAAGTCTCACGGAGTTGTCTTAGTCAGCCTCAACCACTTTCCCTGCAGCAGTGATGACAGCTGATAAGAAATACGTTCAGTCATACATATTCTCTCTACGTCTATGTTAATTCTTAGCCTCTTGATCAGGCTGTTTAAGATCTAGTTCAGGTACATTCCAAAAACCTCCAAATACAGAGATTCCACCACTGCTCTGTAGCACTTGAGATGCTCCATTTGCAGTAGTATTTTCCTTGCCCACACAGATTTACAGAAATGGGCCGTAACAGATTTCTGACTGCAAACTTCTCCTACGCCAACATTTCATAGATCTGATTGAATATAATGTACCATAAAGGCAGAAGAAACAGCAGCACCTAAGACAGGGAAATGAAAATTTGGGAGATTATGCACAGGAACCATGATCTCTCTCAGAGATACAAGATGGAGATGATAGCTCGTACTCAAGGAGTATGTCCAACTGGAAATCATCAAGAATTCAAATCTTAGGGTTTGAAGGAATCTTAAAGATCGTCTAATTCCAATCTCCCTGCTAAGGGCAAGGAGACCTTCCACTAGATCTGGTTGCTCAAAGCTTCATCCAACCTGGCCTTTGACATTTCTAGGGCTGAAGCATCTCTGGGCAACCTGTTCCAGCACCTCACCACCCTCACAGTGAAGAATTTCTTCCAAGTTTCTAATCTAAATCCACACTCTTCCAGTTTATAACCATTCTCTCCTGTCCTATTACTGCACTGCCCTGTGAAAAAATCCCTCTCCAGCTTTCTTGCAGGCCCCCTTTAGGTACTGAAAGGCTGGAATAAGGTCTCCCTGGAGCCTTCTGTCAAAGCCAGACAGGCTTTGACAACCCCAAGTCTCTCAGCCAGTCTTCATAGAACAGGGGCTCCATCCCTCTGATAATCTTTGAGGCCTTTCTCTGAACTCAGTCTTCCTCTGTCCTTCCTGTGCTGGGGACCCCAGAGGTAGATGCAGCACTGCAGATGCTGAAGTCTCACCAGAGCAGAGCAGAGGGGCAGAATCCCCTCCCTCTGGTGAGACCCCACCTGCAGACCCTGCTGGCCATGCTGCTTTGGATGCAGCCCAGGGCACTGGGCACTGGCCTGTCTTGTGATAGTCTCCCAGAGTTCCCTCACTTAGCAGCACAGATCCTCAACAAGTACCCATGCCCTGTCTGCTATGACTCTGGCCAGTGAGGGGTTCCAGGCATGCCCTGCAGCCTGAGACCTGATGAGAGGCGTCCTCCTCCAGAGCAAAGTAAAAACACCAATCTGTGTGTGAACTTCAGCAGTTATTCCAGAATCTTCTAACATTCAGTTTAGAGAGCAATTGTTTTGCCATCAGAGAGCTTTTGTGATCAGAAGGACCAGAGCAGGGATGGATTAAAACCCTTTCCCAGGATGGAAAACGGGCACCCAGATGGATTAAGTAAGAATCCTGTGTAAGTTTCTATCCCAGGCCTGAAGGAAATGGTCAATAATCTCCACTTAACAACGGCATTCAACTTAAATTTCCCTTTATTATCTTGTAAAGATTTTCAGTCACTTTGCAAGCGAAAAGGCTTTTCATGCAGACTTTGCAAAATGACTGAAAGCAATAAACAGAGATTATGCTGCGATAAATTTGCAGCATGGCATCGAATTGGTCCCGTTATTAACTGGGAATATGTTATGCTGAGGTAAATATTGGCAAATTGTCCCTTTCCAGGGAAATCTGGTTGAACAGAATGCAATGTTGTGATGGAGTGATCTCCCCTTGATCATAGAGACTAGGTGGTTATCTATGGCTGCAGCAAGCACAGACACAGCATCTGTCAGACTTGTCGATTCAGTAGGCTGATAACATTGAATACTAAACCTAAACAAACTAAACAGCAGTAAAGGCAGCTGATAATCACTGACAGCAGCAAGTTGATACTTGAGATCAGTACAGAAGAGCAGGCTTATTGCAGAATTTCAATCCAGAAAAATGGCTGCTAAATTCTTTGTAAACAGATGAGAGGGAATTCCCACAATCCATTCCTGTGAATTAGTGTCTGCTATCAATACCATAAATATTCACATAATATTTTTGGAGAAGTAATAACCTAGAAACTGTCTTTGAAGATGTCTTAAGATAAGACCAACACAAGCCACAGCTGTAAATGTTTTCATTCTTAGGTATTTTATTATTTATTTTATTCAGTTTTGGTGTTTCTCTGCAGTATGTAGAAATCAAAAATATATCAAAAGTTAAAAGCACCCAGTCCTCATGGATCCATTGTTATGAGTCTGACAATGCAAAATTGTGAGATATGTTTTTTGGATGAGCTATCATATGCATGGTTAGCAAGGAAATGAAAGAAGCAGCAGGCTGCCAGCACTCAAGAAACCAGATTTATTACAGCTGTTTGTGTTCAAAGATTTCTTGAGGAATTGTTTTGTGAAATGTGCCTGACTCAGGTAGCACACGGTTACCAATAGCTCTTACCAGCCTCTAGGACCCCAGTTAAGTGATGGTGAAGTGATTATGACAGTCTTCAAACAGTAATTCCAAGTAGCAGAAAGCTCCTAGAAATAATTACAAGCTTAAGACTTATAAGCTGAAGCCTTGTAATTTTAAGAGATGCATTTGTTCACTGCTCCTCTAAGTAAAACTGCAGAAAATTCACTTTTCATTACGTACTCAACTTTTTTTCACAAGAATTATATGACTGAATGTCCAAGAGGCCCTTTTCTACACTAGAACTGCTAAAGTGAAGACAGTCATCTCAACACTGTCAGGCTTCTCAGCTTTTTGTGGAGTACTTGAGGAATATTTGAGGAGAACAGAGGCTACTAAAAATTGAAGCTTTGGCTCAATTAGAAAAACCTGGCTACTTTCAGAATCACACTGTAACATAAAGGTGTGTGGGTTCATCTGCCATTCAGTTACAGTTTTATATTTTAATGTACAGGAAATGTTATTAATTTATCAGGTTTCGTACATAAGATTTTACACAGACTCAAGTTTTATATTGTTAATACTATGAGAGTGTGCAAAGTACTTTTCATTATTTCATTGAGATCAAATGCTTATTTAAACAGTGTTGACTCAAAGTCTGAAAAGAACAGTGAGAAAATAAGAAAGGGAAAAATGTAATTCACTAATACAATTACTGTAAAAATAGAAAAAATAAAAGAATGCCAAATAAATAAATAAAAAGTTGATGGATATATTCAGGTTATTATCAAATTTTTGTTATATTTTATAGCAGTGCAATCATTTCACTGAAATACACTCACAAATATTTAGCCCTTTCTACCCTCAGAGAACTCAAAATTATTTTTTTCAAATATTAAATGTTTGTTTCCTATCTTAAATATGAATGAAAACAGCTTTATAAGCTTCACCACAAGAACTGTGCTTAACACCTCCAAACCTAATTTTTGTAAATAATTGAGAACTCCTAAGTTCCCAAACCATATTTAAATCAATCTGGATTATGTAAATATTTTAAGGATAATTTTCCTTCAGGCTCTCAGCCCAACCTTTTACATTTCCAGGAAGCAAAAAGAAGGATACATGCAGATAAAACTTCTTGATGCTCAATATTGACACCTACAAAATTGTACACTGTTGACTAAGTATCTGAAGGCATCCTTAACAATTATAGGTGGCAATAAAATAGATTGATCTATTTAAAGGTAATAAAACTAGAACACATTTTAGATCCAGAATTTTCTCTTCCAGTACTCAATCCGTACACCTTAAGAAGTTACTGCTCTCTCTAAACTATCCATAGATATTCTGGCATCACCTGTTTCTTGTATTATCCAAAACCATGTCTGAAAATAATGCAACCCATTGTAACTATATTTTCATTTGTGCTGCTTTTTCTTGTTGGTTGTTTGGTTGTTTTTTCTTACTTTATTCACAGGTAGAAAGCATATGATTTTCCCATGCAAAGAAATAGGACCATATACTATTCCTCTGATGCTCTTCTGAAGAAATATCTTCCACAAGCTAGTGGTTGGTGAAACATCCTTGCTTGCAAAAGATTGCAGCTGTTAAGATTAGCTGTTAAGAGCTAAGATGGAGATCTTAAAATCTTACTAAAGACAGACAAAATAGCCATGTTCAACTGTAGTCTGGTTTCAGGCCTGATGTTTTGGTTTTCTGATGTTCTTTCCCAGGGAAGTGTGATAAACATGATGGAATATTTTTGTAATAATATTTATGTTATTCATTCCTTCTGGCAGGAGGGATTTCTTGATGTCCCTCTGGTTTGACCAATGTGATTGAAGAGGTTTACCTTTGTTTCACCAATCACATTAGTCTGTGTTAAATTGTATATAAGGGAGAACCATCCCTAATAAAAAGAGTAATTTTTAGCCTTCTGATAACAGAATCTGTGTCATGTATTATGTGAAATAGCAACATCCAACAGGGGAGGAAGATCCAGACTATGATCTCATGCAGACCACACTTTATTACTCAAAATGTGGAAAGAGACATTTTGGGTAAATTTGTTTTCCTCTATGTGGGAACAGGAGAAGTGGCCATAGTTTATTTTCACTAAATGAAGGTCGATACTGATGGCTGGCTTATTTCCCTCTTTGTTTCTGAAGTAATCTCACTGAAAATTATGATCCTGTCAAGTGAAAGGCTGCACCTTAGATAAGTCAGGGCAGATTAGTTCAGCGCTGAAGGAACTCCAGGAGGCTTTATGCAGAACTTTTTGCAGTAGCTTGGCTGACAGGGGTCTCTCGTACAGACTGGGCAGTCTGGGGAAGACTGATGTACAGCTCCTGAAGCATCTCATGCTGAAGATGGAACAAGTAACAGTTTTGCTCCCTGGAGACTTAATACCAACTCAATGAGTCTATACCACAGAGGTTTAATTTTTGCAGGTATATTTCTATGTGGTTATACTTAATGGGCTCCTACAACCTAGGACTCGGAGCAAGCATTGCATGGAGTAATAATGTTAGCAGACACATACTGATGTGAAGTAAGAATTATATTATCTTTAAACCCCAGCCAAATGAAGGACTATGATTGTAAGAAAACTTGTTCACTACTTTTTTCTCTTGGAATAAGAAAAATAAATAGCTCACTTAAAATACAGAATATCTGGTATTTCACTGTTGGTATTTTCCAGTTTACCTAGTGGAATGGTTCAAATTCCAGCTGTCAGGGGCAGTAATAAAATTAGCAGTTTTTAGGCTGTGGGAGGCAAAGGATAAAACTCCCTGGGGTAGAATATGAGGACACTTTACTTCAATAACAAAATGAATATTCAGTCTTTCTAGTGTTACCTGTGATCTGGAGAATCAGGTGCTGACCAGTCTTGCCTCCAGCAGTGCCCACTGCAAGGGCAGCACCCAGAGCTGCTTCTCTTCATGCAAAGATTAACAGAAGCTCAGAAGTGAAACACACAAAATTAGTTGTTCATTCAATTTCATACTTTACATTTCCTCCTCCTATTTTTGTTTCCCAAAGACTAAGATAAAAACATTGAAAAATCAGGCAAGTTGGCTTCCCCATTTAAAGAAAATTACATTACCATTTTGTAAGATGGGTTTTATCCACCCTGCTGTGCAACTTTACTGACAGGATTCAGAAAAACAAAGCAACACTTTTTATTGTCTCTCACAAAAGAAGCAATAGATGTAGACAAATAGGCTTAAGTTTGAACATTCAAATGTTTTGTGCAGCAGGTACATGTTTTTTTGTACTCACAGCTGGTCTCATGCCTTGTTGTTTTGCCTCAGTGTAATCCTGCAAGCATATATCAAACATGATACAGACAGTCTGTAGCTATCTAATGGCACTCAGGAGACATTCTGAAGTGTATCAAAGTTGATTTGCCTTAGTAGTTTGGAATTCTCTACAGGTGATCTTCTGTGAACAATGCTTGACTTAGGCAGCAGAATATCCACACTCTTTAGCAAACCATTTTCCTCATAATCAAAGAAAAAAACTGGTTAATTCCAAGTATTAATATCCTGACAGGGATCTAAAGTCACCTACTTGCTGCTGGGATTTTTTGTTCGGTTGAGGGTTTTTTTGCTGAATCTGAAGTAAGAGGCAGTTCCTATTAGGTCCCCCTAACACAGTCTTTCCTGAATTAAGGAGCCAAAACTGAACACAATATTCTAGATGTGGTCTTAAAAGTGCTGAGCAAAGGGTTGCTTCCTTCAACATCCTGGCTGATAATACAATCCAGGAAACTGTTGGGCTTTCTTTGCTGCCAGGGCACACTATTATATTTAGCTGGGTCTGCCAATACCTCTATGTCTTCCTCTGCAGAGCTGCTCTCCGCACACTCAGTTTTCTGAGGCAGCTGCTGCTCAGAGGCTCCGAGGCATTGCTGAACCGGGAGGAAGTGGTGAGCTATTGCCTTTGCACCATTGGCGTGGGGGCAGTCTACCCACTTCTTTCCTTCACATATTAAATTGTTGCCCTTGATTGATGAATTTCTTTATTTTTGCTCTTGCTGTTCTCTCTCCAGTCCTGCTGGGGAAGAAGAATTGTGTGGTGCTTAGGAGCTGACCAGGGTCAACTCATAACAGTTAGATACAGAAGTACTGTGGATGGCAGTGCCAAAAGCCTTGCTGAAGTTAAGGTAAAAACATCTAATGCTATGTCCTTATCTACAAACTCAGTTATGTTATTCTAAAAGGAACTCACATGCTATACCTTTGTTAAATCCCTGATACTTTCACAATATTCTTCCCAAAAATTTATTTCAAGGAGACTCACTCCATGATTTTTGCAGAGCAAAAAAGAGAGGCTGATCAATTTGTCACTTCTCTAGTTGTCTTTTTAATTTGAAATTAAGCTGGTGAACATTTGCTTTTCTTCAGCCACAGGGGATCTTCCCCACTCTATTTGGACATCAAAGACAAGGGAGAATATCTGCAGTATGATGAACACCAGCCAGTTCTCTCAGCACTTTTGCATGCAGTCTTCTGGGTCTGAATGAATTGATCTCGGGTGTCCTGATCTCATCTAATCTACATCCACTGTTGGAGGTTTCTTCTCTTTAAGGAGAGAGGCATGGAAGACATTTCTGCTGCAGACTGAGGCAAAGCAGCAATCAAGGATCTCCACCCAGAGTGTTTCAAATGGCACTAAAGCACCCGCCCTACTCAACAATGGGCCGTGTTTTCTTTGATCAATCTTTTGCTACTGATTTATAGTTTTTTTGATGCCCTCCCCCCTTGCAAGTGTTAATTCCTGATGCTCTTTGACGTCCTGTATAGCATTCTTACATGTGTAGGCAAGGTTTCTGAAGCCCTTCTTTGCTGTTTTTTTTTGCCAAAAAAACAAATATAGCACATATTTTAATAGATGAAAGCAATGAGAAAAGAGTAGGTGGGAAAAGAGTGAAAGATAACCAAATAAACTCAAATGCTAAAATGCTAAGGACAGGGTCAGTCTTCTACACACACCCAAGAAAATTAGAAGAGTAAACAATTAAACTGTTTTGAAAAATCTTTTGAACTTCTGATATGTATTTATTTTTGGAAGAGCAGAAGGACCAATGTTCATAACAGTTTCTCACACAAGCCCAGAATTCCAGCTCCCAAACTCTTTCACTGCCTAGCTTCTGAGTCATTATTGCCAGTGTTAAATGGCCATTGTTAAACACTACAATTAAGCCATATGAAGAAGCATAATTCCAAGTTTGGACCAAAATAATCAGTCTTGGAAAGTAAGCTGCTGCTCTAAAACATTTTTTAAATCATTGATGGTTTGGTTGGAGTTCAGGGTTTTTTTTCAGCTTATTAACAGCAGAATCACTACAAAAGATTATATCTCCTTAAAAATAAACAATAAACAGAGCATCAAGATTGATGAATCTTCTTTATAAGTTGTGACTTAGTGGCTATATGAGGAATTTGCCTTACCTTCTGTTGGAGATCAAACCTCCCATAGATCAATATATAAGACTTCTGCTACAAGGGTTTTAAGAAGCCATTTCAGGCCTCAGCTGAAATATATCATAAATCAAGAAATCCATCTGTCATTGCTTCTGAAATGAAGCTAATTCTACCAGCCAAAAATGATAAATAGAAGTGCTTGAGGTTAAATTTGTTAAACAGACTCTAGACTTACAATCATTTTCAGCTCTTCTAAAATGGTTCTGAACTTAAATCAATGGACAGCCTCATTTTGCTTTTGCTGCTACTGCTTTATTTTAAAGCAATCTTTTACTTACTTTTAAACATTATATGAACTTTCAACTCTCCTTAAAAAGGCCATCCCAATGGGTATCTCTCTCTGTGATATAGATGCTACTGAGGCATGTCCACAGGAGCAGAATACAACCACAAAAAGAGAAAAACTATCTATAGCTCCTGTGTTTTTTCTCTGACCCACTCAGGGAAAATAAAACTGTGAGAACAAAGTAAAAGAGTATAAAGTTAATGGCAGGTAAGTAGAACAGATTGAATGTAAAAATTTGCAGAATGAGATGTCAGGTATCAGCTAGACTAGAACACAAACAACAGACAACAATGGATCACAGAAAAATTATTGATCTGACACAATGAGGATGGCACACTGCAAATAATATAAATATATTATCTGTATAATATATTTAGTCATCTCTAATAAGACACAAGGGATTTATTTTATGCTTCACCCTTAACATTATAATTTTTTCACCAATGATTCCACAAAAAGACTCAAGTTACAGAGAGGTTGGGCTCATCATCACTCATGATATAATTTAGGACATAAGAACAGCATATACTGCTGTCCAGATACAAGTATTCTACTCATTGACATTATTATATGTTCAGAAGTTCCATCCCTAGTCACTTCCGATATTCATATTTTGCCTTATTTTAATTAGAGCAACAATTTCCTGCAAAGCAGTAAGAATTTTTCCCCCTGGTAAATCTGTCCTATCCTTAGTTTTTTACTTTCTGCAAGATAATGTCAGACAACTTTTAACATCACACAGGCTGCTATTTCCAGAAGTGTTTTGTCATTTTCATCATTCCCCACCTTAAAGGCAGCAGGCATTATAAACACAATCAAGATGTTTTCTCTGGTGCTGCAACTGCCCACGGTCCAGGTACTGCATGATCAGTGATGTATTTGTGTAACATGTTAAGAGTGCTTGAGGAGTGCAGGAAGCTGGTGATATCCTCAGTAGTGTGTGACACGGGACACACTTTCCCGAAGAGGTCACAGAAATCACTGAAGGCAGATGCACACAGCACTCTCTGAAACAGTATCCCAGCAGGAACATATGCTGGCCAGAAAGCACGCATCCTTCAAAGCAAGTGACTGACTGTGTTAGGTCAGCACATTTCCCATATTGCTGACTTTGGTGGAATTTTTATCTACCTTCAGCCACAAATGAAAGCTGACTGCAAGACAGCAGAGTCCACAGCACCTGACAGCAGTGAAGGTATCCTCTGCATCCTCACAGTGGATGTCCACCTGTGGCAGAACTGCCTTCATTCTATTCCTCTGCTAGCTAGTTTGCCAGCAGAGATGAACTGGGCTGTCTGTCTCAGGAAAGCCACTGTGTTTACTCTGAACAGTCCAGGCAATGAATCACAGGCATCCTGTCAAGGAATCTTCCCTAGCACACAGCAAGGAGACAAAAATCTGAGAATGAAAACCATGTATACTGAAAACCAATACTCATTATACCTGCTTTAATGATTCTTCTCCTCCTTTCTTAAAAAATGGCTGATGAATATGCCAAGGGCAGATTCACAGCAAGAAAAATCTGTGTATGCTACATTGATCATTGATTGGTTGTTTGCTGGCTTGGCTGGGGAATGATTTACACACACACTGCCCTGCATAGGTGGTGATAAGAAAGAGGATGCACACACATTCTCCTGTCATCTTCCTCATGACCAGTGCTGGAGGTATGCATATCATGCATGTGTATTTTTGTTTCCCTTGACAGGGCATTATTTTAACCTGGAATTATACAAAGCCAAAGGATAACATGGCTATCTTCATCACATTCATTAGCAGTTTACCAGTATCAGTGCTAAAGAAAAAAATAATATTCCATCTCTTTATTCTGAATGCTCTGTCAGAGAAACAGAAGGGCATATCCTCTGCAGAGGACAACCCAGAGTCTGCAGAAATTCCCAGTATTTCAGAGACAAAAAAATGAATTAATTAAGAGACAAATAGAGTATTCTACTAAAATGGGGATTTTACAGCATTTTTTTCCGAAATACATAGGAAAAGGTTTTTCCATTGCTGACTCCTGGCTGCTTTACACTTTATTGCAACAGAAGTGCCAGAGAAGAAGAATTCCAACTTCAATGCTGCCATTGGAATTATTGCCATAAAACAGAAAAACATATTGTCTACCCTGCACATCAATGTCACAAGCAAGTATCAACCATTCTCTTCCAATGCCTTAGAAATATAAGTGATCATCTGAAACTCACAGAAACTTACCTGTATCTCTTTTCAGATCAAAGCTGACTATTCTCCAGTGCTGCAGAGCCTCAATAAATGAGTCAAAAAATAGCAATGTAATCATTCCTTGCACAACCCCAGCGGTAAAGTATAAAACAAAATGTAGTTTATTAGGCCAGCTGGCATGTATACTTTATCTTTCTGAAGCCTGCATGTACCCTTTTTTTGCAGCCTGACTCACAGTCAACCAGTTTATTTTTAATTTAGCTCTGCTGGTGACGAACTTCCCCAGACATACTGAATTGCAGAAGTTCATACCATGCCTTGAGTATTTTCTTTTAGGAGATTAATCTGGCTTTGGACCAAAACAAAGCAGGAGCACAAATCACACGCAGTCACATACCAGTGCTTAAGATGCTGTGCTAAAAATCTTATAATGGAAAAATACTGTTAAACTTCAACATAGGAGTTTTATTAGGAAACAAATGTGGTAATTTTTAAAGCAAGCATCAGGGAAAAGGTTCTACTGGATAGATGGCAGCAGTGGGCCATTAAATCCCCTCCCCCAACCCATCCCTTCCAAATATGTGTAATATTGAACATTTGAGAAAGCACAAAGTGTCAGGAAAGCAAATGACCATCATCATATACGCTGTAGATACCAGAGGCACCAACAAACGGCTCAGACTCCCCAGTGTGCAAGCTTTGGGTAACCTCTGCAGGACTCCCTCCTCATTTGCAGGTTTCCTGGGGAATATCTTTTCAGTGTCTGAAGCTACCTGGGTGAAACTACACCCCATGTAAGAGAGGTGCTAGCAGATGTACACTGGAGACAACCACATGTAAAGGTCACTTGCAAGAGAGATTCCTGTTAGCTCCGTGCTCCAGACTGTCAGAACCCCACATTAAAAGGCAGCACACCCATCTTGTCCATCAAACACCACTGCACTCCCAGTTTTGCATCATCTGTCAGCTTGCTGAACCTGCACTTGCCCCACTGTCCAGGGCATTGAAGGAGATGCTAAACAGGATTGGACGCAATATTGTCCCCTGGGGTGATGAAGCCCACCGGAGCCCAGGCTAGCTCAGAGGACACTGGTGTTGCGCTAGGTGTCGGGTTTCTGCTGACAGCTGAACCTTTAGAGCTGCTTGCTCTACAGTGCAAGATCTGCCAGCCACATCAGGGGTCAGGTAAAGGAGAAGGAGGAGGCTCTCTGTAGGAGGGTCCAGCAGGAGAGGTTTATTGGAGCTGAAGGGGTCACAACTGGAGAGCCCAGAGCACTCCAGTGCATGGGTTTAAAAACTGTGGCAATTCTGGGGGTGGGTACAAATCCTAAACCAATGGGGAAGCATCAGGGCAGGGGTGAGGAGGGTCACAGCACTGGCCTGAGGCCAATGACAGAAGGTGGGGGCAGAACAGGTCACATGTCCCAATGGGGTGTCGAGGATAGGGAGCTCCCCAGGAATGCCCAGGGAGGGGGAACACTGGAAGGATTGGCTCAAGGCAGGAGTGACATGAAGGGACCAGAACAAGGGCAGGGTAACAGTGATTGATAGGGAAGGGACGAGAACAAAGGGAGGGGATTGCCATAAAGGGTAGCTTAGGGTACAGCTTTCAGGGATAAACCAACTTGGGGCACACATGGGGGAACACCAGAACAAACCATCAACATTAAAACCATTAACAATAAACCAACAGAATAAAAAATACAGAGCCGTAACACTGGGGCACTTCAGTGACAGGCATCCAGCTGAGCCTCGAGCTGCTCTGGAGACCAGCAGTTCAGCCAGTTTTCAAGCCACATCACCGTTATTTCTTTAGACCAATTTCTTCAGTAGGACAGTGGTAAAACCCATATTACAACTGAGCTCCAATGATTTCCACTGCTCTGCCCTGATTCAGCAAACCAGACTTCCTATTTTGGAAGCATATTACATCGGTCAGTTGCTAGTTCCTCACTATCCATGTCAACTAACCCAGATCACCAATTTCCCCTTAGAAATGGTTTCCAGGAGGATTTTCTCTGCCACCTTCTCAGGGAACAAGGCAAAGCTGACCTTGAGATCTTCCTTGTGGTTCATCTTAAAGTGATATTTTCCTTCCCCCAGCCCTCAGGAGTCGCTCCTGGTTGTCGTGACCTTTCAGAGATAATCTAGAGTTGACTCACAACCTACATGTTGAATACATAAATAGAAACACTGGATAATAACATACTCACAGAATACAGATTCATTTCCCTGAATTTTGACAGCAATGACAGTCGATTAAATGAAACTGTACAAAAGTCTTTATAGTTAGTGAGATTAATATGAACAAGATCAGTTGTGTTTCATGTGTTTGAAAGCCCACAGCATGCTACATGCACTGTAAGAAATGATGAATGAAAGAAATACTTCCACGACATCTGTAGAGCAGTTTACAGATTTATGCCCTCCTTTTTACTTGCCATTTGTGCATTCATAAGTTTCTTTTTCTCTGAAATACAAATATCCTATATTCTTTTGATACCAATAAATGGAAGAAACTACCTGGAAGCTATTTTTTCTTGGAAGTATTCATTTGACCTTTTCTGAATTAAAGTTTGCATATATTTTAACCGAAGGACACAGTTATCCAGACAGGCATTTCAAAATACATCTTACCAGTAAAGCAAAGACAAAAACTGTATGCAGATCTTGGCAAGGCATATATAAAACAATATGTATTTATATTTGAAGATATATATATTTATTTTTATTTTTTATACTTGGATACATCCCTGTTTATAAAGACAAAGAGGATGTTTTACACACCCTGTTAAAAAAAGCACAAGCAAACAACTACAAACTACTGAGAGAATTATTATTCCCACTGCCTATGGGCCATGAAAGTTCTGAATGGACTTTGGTAGGAAGTTTTACAAGCATAAAATATGTCTGCATTTACCTTAAAATGCAATAACCTCTGTGTGCAAAGTTGTAGGAGCCTTAATAAACTAGTCCATGGGTAGATAAATATAGCCATTTCTACTTAAGAATTACCTTTCTGTTTGGGAATTTTTTTAAAAATAGCTTAAAGAAATATATGTTCTGTTTCTCATAGAAACAGATCTTTTAAAAACTAATGTGTGTGAAATTCTTGGGCATCCAATAATTTATTTAAAAAAACATTACAGTGTTCATTTCTCTCCCTCCAATTTTTGTTTGTTCTAGCTGTTTTCGGCAAGGAAAATATAAAAAATTCACTACCATTAAGCTGTACTTCTGGGGCTTTCATTGGCAGCAATGCCACCCCTTCCCAACATGTTTAGTAACTGAACATGAGAAAAGGGAAAGAGATTCTGCCTTTAAAACAGTGTCTTGCAAATGCCACAAACTGATATTTGACTGTAGTTTTGGTAGCTCATGTATTGCTCCTTTCTCATCCTTGCAGAACACGAAAAGGTGACATAAACAGTGGTTTATCTACAGGAACCCATTCCTTTCCACCATAAGAAAGAGAGTGCAGTATTATCTTAGTCTCAAAGTAGTGATTTGTAAGAATCACAAGCAGGGAGCTGGCATTTATCTGGAAAACAGAGGAGTTTTTACAGACACACAGGATGTACAGATGCAAAGAGAAGTGCCGATTTCAACATCTGCCTCCACCCAAAAACGCTGAGTAGTCACAGCCCCATAATTCTGCTTCTGTTTGGTTTGATGTTCATAAATCAAGGGCAAGTGACAACATTTTCTCAGAACATGTGAAAAACTGAAAACATTGAGGGCAAAGTACTGGAAGCAACCCTGCTGATCTTCCATCAAGTTACCATAAAATGCATTAAAAAAAATAATGAAACCAAATCAATCATCCATGCAATTGAGTTAAAAGTAGATTAGAAATGAATACTACTGACTGATGAAGGTCTACGAAACTGCTGTTTTCAAACCAATGGTAGAACCTTTTCTTTTTTAATAAGCACAATTGGCTTGGAGTGCTTTGTCAACGTGACAAACCTTTTTTAACACAAGCAAGCATTTATTCAAATGCTAATGAAAGTGAATTAAATTTGTAGTGGTGCTGAATCAACTTTTCAAGACTGTAATTTGTGTTTCTATAAAACTCTGATTCTTTCAATATGAAATACATTTGAATAGGGTTTTGAGACTAAACAAACTGATACATTGTTTTTTCCATCAATTCAAAAGCATTTTGATTTCTTTATGCAAGGCAACTCTAATAATACTGAGCAGCTTTTTGTATTTCACACTTTCTTCAACTAGAGAACAGATTCTCAAAATTAATTAAAACTACCATAGGTCTTATATTAAAGCATTGTTATCAAATAGCACAATTTTAAGATCCAAATCAAATGTTAATATTACTCTGCTAATGCAGATTAATCTCTTATTTACCTTAACTGACCAGGACTTCTGGATCATAATTTATGTGTGTAATATTCTTCCTATAATCACTAGCAGGAACGTGGTGATTCTCCCACTTTCATTCCTCCATGACACTCCAAACCTCAAGAAAGAGTATAAAATTATATTGAAAATATTGTTGATATTTATTATATAATCACTGTCATGTCTAAAACTGGAGTACTGGATTCAGTGTTGGTCTTCCCAACTCAGATGATGCATAACTACAGTGAACAAAATGAATCCAGAGCTGGAGGCATAAATTTTTTCCTTTTGAGGATCAGGGGTAAATCTGAAGCTGTCAAGTTAAGATGAAGAATGACAGAGCTACTCAAAAAAGAAAAACAAAGTCCCTTTTATACAAAGGACATCCAGTGAAACTAAGACACTAATAAATTGGGTGTGCAAAGCCATCAACATATCAAACTGCTAAATGCATAAATATGCAATGAGAACATCACCTTTTACATTATATAAAATAAAAGTTGCAAGCATATGAGTTTGTGGGAGCCATAAAACTCAAAGTTGAGTTACATGCAGGTCATTTTATATCTGTTGCTGTAAGTATTCTTTTATTTTTTAAAAAACTCAGCTAGAGAGGTCTATTTAGTACAATTTATCACTACCTAGACCTGCAGCTGAATTTGTCCATTTAAACAGGGTATTTGTGAGTCAGATACATTTAAAACTATCTCTGGCATGGTGTTGACCAAGGATTTAAAAAGCGCAAAGTCTTCAGATACAGGTATCTGATGCTATACGCTATCTTCTATGGACACTACTTTAACCAAGCATGGAGCCTGACAAAATAGTTCTATCCTCAACAGCATAGAAATATTATCATCTGGGAAGCAGCATTAGCAAGGATACAGCACATCATTCAGATAAAACATGCAGTGTGTATTTTCCATATGGTTTACGTGACAACACATCTTTTTATAGTAACAGTAATTGCTATTAGACTACATAAAATATTAATGCTGGAAAAGAATTTGCATTACATTCACATCAGGTTTCAAAAAAGATGGCATTTCAGAGTATGAAATACAATAGAGTAACTAAGAGCAGTGAGACTGGTTAATGCAAGAGTCTACATCAAACCTGTACCAGGCCACAGACTGACCCATTCCATGCATCTCCTGCCCTGTGCAGCCACATGAATGAGGGCAAAGAACAAGTAGAACTGAAGAACACCTAACAAGCAGAAATAAGGGGGTTTTTTTCATTGAAGACACTGGAATAGTAACACCTTCACTGTCATGATTTAACTAGTTGCGATGCCTAGAAAGGCTGATCTGGAACAGAGACTAGACAGTTAAAGAATAAACTAGTATTTATTGCAAGGCCTTATAGGATTCACCTTGGGCAGTACAAGAGCCTGGACAAGGCTACACCCAGGATGGATCCAAGATGTTTTTACACTTTTATAAGTGCAATTAAAACTGAACAACATAACCTGCCCAGTAAACGCTCTTAGAAGTTTTAATGAAAACCAATTATGATTGCTGGGCACTATTAAAAACCCCCAAGAATCTGGAAGCACAAGATAAATATATTAAAATAATTACAGAAGAATGAAGTGGTGAGAAAGACACTTCCATTGGAAGGAACTGCCACATGGACATTTCAGTTGGGCCAGGAAGACAGAAATCATTTTGTCCCGAGTCTCTCTAAAAACAGCACATACCTGAAGCTAACACCTACCAGTAGATATAGTTGATATAAACAACAAAATACACAACTTGTCAAGAAAACAAACAAACAAAACCCCATGAGATGACTTCACCACATTGCTGAGTACAAGCAGCAGCTGATGTGTTACTTATCAGCTGTACAGCTACACTGAGAATAACTGGAGAATAAAAAGGATGTAATAGGAGTAAGGAATAGCTCATTACTTTGCAGAACTTATATATGTTTATATATATACACACACACGAGCAGCCATTTAAAATCAGTGCTGGGGGCAGCAGACACAAGGCCTCTGCTACAAAATCTGTGTTGTGGGTTCACCTATACTAAAATGTACATATTCCCGTATGTGGCCTCATCTTCAGATACACTAGATGCTAACAAAACACTAAATTTTGGCAAATATAGGCTTGGGGGGTTATTTTAAAATACATTTAAAAGTACATTATTTCAAGGATAAAATCAGGGACAAGAACATATATGCCAATCTGTATCAGGCAGTGAGTGCTCTGAGCTGGGAGGCTTTGTTCATTTCCTACTTTACTTTAGGTTCTCAGAAAGAATAACATAAGTACTAAAGACAGAAAAGAAGAAACTTATGAGCATAATTCCTAATTTCAGTACTGGCAAAACCTACTTTCTCTTTAACTAGTACTTTTATTCCCTATTTCCAGTTCCAAAAAATTAGAATGCAGTTAAGCCAAAAACTGTGGCTTTAGGGCTTAATTTTCAAAGAAAACAAGCAGACAGCAATATACTATACATTCCTCAGGAATGATGAACAATAGGACAAGTGTGTGAAAGAAGTATAGCACAGCAGTTGATACTACTCTCCTCACAAAGTTGGGCAGAACAGGTACTGACAGAGGAAAAGCTAATTTTATTAAAAACCCCAGCATTCAAAAAACTACTGAAAAAGATTCATCTCAGTAATCTAAATCTCCTTAGAATAAAACATTTCTTTTTGTTTAAAACACTGTGTGATTCATCACAAATCATGCTTGCTAATAACTGGGAATGGTGAAAGGAACAAATTATTTTCCTATTTCAAAATTGTCTACAAACTATTCTTTGCAACACAGCCTTGTACTTTCACTCCCAATAACCTCTCTCCAACCCCTCACCCCTGTGCCATTCAATGCCTAAGGCGCCATTCAGTAAGTCCAACCCTTAAAAAGGACACACAAGCTATGTTCTGTGATTCTGCCATTTCTTTCATCTAGCCTTGTAATTTTTCAAAAGAAAACTTCTCAAGATGCTCAGTATCTTCAGAAACTGCTAAAAAAGCCTATTTATTCTATTTCTGCCAATATTCTAGATTTCCTGAAAAGTTGGGAAAGAAGGTGTAAGGAAAAGGAAAGGAAAAAGAGGTGCAAGAAACACGTCAATACTACTTCTGCTTCCAGGTGCAGGAAAGTCAGTTTTAATATAGAAGCAGCAAACTGAAAAAAATTGGCATGACTTTAATAAGTTAACACTCTTTTTAAAAACTATAGTTTAAAAGAGAAATTTCAACATCAGTCCTCTTTCACAAATTCAGAATTGCATTAAAAAACTACTGAGAAAATAGGCCATAAGGAATGCTCTGAGACAGCAGCTTTAGCACAACCACCAGTCCTTGTTAGTAGCATAAAAACTGCAAACCTCCTAAATATAATGTCACACAATCTTCTATTTCTATACACACTATTTCTTCTAAATAACAAAGGTATCTGTAACAAAATCTGTAATTTTGAGGAAAAGCAGATACATAGTGTCTCTCTAATACAAGAAAATTAAATGCTTAAAAAAATACCCTACTGAAGTTTAAAATATTTAGTAAAACCCACCCTGTATGCTTTTCTAAAAGAAACATTGAGTAATAAATCAGCATTATCTAATTAAAGAAAAACACAATTCAATTAAGAAAAACATAGCTTTTACTGCAAGCCTTTTCCATCTCCATGAGTCTCCATGTATCTCGGAAGTTCTCCTCGTTCAATGTCACCAAAAGAAATACTTCCTCTTCAGGTAACACACAGTGGTGTTTGCTGGGGTTATTTGAGCTTTTGACTTTGCACCATGCAATTATAAATTTAATAATAACCTGAAATATAATAATTAAATTAAAATTTAATATTTTATAAATTAAACACCTAAAATATAATATAATCTTAAAAACAATATTTAATAATAATTTTTTGTGGTTCTAAGAGAGCATAATAAAGCTCATATGCTTAACTAAGGATTTACCACTAAATCATTCAAACGTTTCAATTTTTTAGAAGATTGATATAGGAGAGGAGAAATGCATGGATACAAGCTGAATATCAAGCCTGCCAAATGCAACATACACAGTCAGAAAAGGACACTTGGCTGTCAATATCCCAAAGGGTGCCATGCAGTGACCTGCAGTTTTACCAAAATGGTCCCTACAACTCCTGGATTGTGGGATGTGACAAGAAAATGAATACCTGTAAGAGATACAGGGAAGGCTGAAGCTAGCAGTCAATCATTGCTTTTCCTGTAATCTCCAAGCACTTCTGAGTGGAACAGAAATCCTAAGTCCTAGCTGAGAATGCACATGATATAGTAAGTGCTTTTTCCAAACAAACCCCAGCCAACAGAAGGTAGTTAAATATTTATCGTTACTATTCCAATACAAGTATATTTTTCATTAATAATTTTCAGAAATATGTAAAGCTGATTCACTGATGCAAAATGCTGACTTTTGCATTGTGTTCATCATTTCCCTGAAAGTTTAAAATTGGAGTACTTTTGAAAATAAAACACTTCTGTTCTCCTTTATGTGCTAAAGATTAAAAAATGCAGTTTGTAATTCCTGTAAGCCACCTCTTTCTATGGAGTTTTTTCTGTAGAAGTTACTTGACAGAGATTGATATACCACTTTGCTGAAGAACTCCTACACAAAATTTTAGTTGATCTCCTCCAAGGTTACTTAAATAATCATTGCACAGGTTATAGCATAATGTTATTTCCAGGCACTTCACTGGAATGTTTCATCTTTAAATACATGATTTAACTGTAACTGATCTGCAACTGTAACTAATTTTTCCATTCCTTTAAAATTTATCTATCAGTTAACCAGTAATCAATAGAAAACAACAAAAATTTCAGCAAGTGATGTGCTTCTGATTATGTGTATGTCAAAACAAAACAATTCCCTCCAGGAAATACATAATCATTTTGTCTAAAATATTCCCTCATACTTTGTGTTTATCTTTAAAGGTCTAAGCATGACTTGGAATCAAAGAGACAACATGGATGTTTACAAGTTAGAAAAAGCAGAGGGAAGAAAGCACAGCTCTGAAGAGAAGCATGAATGACTTCTACTTTTCCACCTATTTGTACTCCAAATGTCCCTTGTTAGAAAAACAACCAGACACTTCAATTACTTGCTTTCAGCAAATAACTTTATTTTGCAGTGTGTGGCCATATGTAAGGGCAACTAATTCCAAAACACCGTATTTTCCACGTGTTCAGCTTAAAAAGATTAATTTAGTAATCTAAGAAAGTATTTACCAAGCAATATTGTTCCATCAACCAAATTCAACA
Source organism: Sitta carolinensis (assembly GCA_032173965.1). NCBI lineage: Eukaryota > Metazoa > Chordata > Aves > Passeriformes > Sittidae > Sitta > Sitta carolinensis. The sequence goes on from CM063284.1 coordinate 82,029,501, forward strand.
CAACTGCTGAGTTTGCTCCTAAACTAAATCACAAACATTTATACAGGAATGAAAACAATTTCAAAAGAATTGAGGGAGTGTTTAAGTAAATCTTAGCAAGTCAGTAATGTATTTCATGATGCACAGATCAGTGTGTAACATATTTACTCTGTAGTTTCTTTATGTATATATTAAGGGAAATATACATGATGTAATGCCAACATACAATTATGCTTGTACAAGTGCAGAAGTTTTTAGTTTATACAGCAACCCAATCTTAAGAGGAGAAAATCGAGGCACTGAGACAGTCTATTACGAAACATCTCTAATAAACCATACACTTCAAAGGCCAGCCTGGTTTGTTGTCATTTAAAAGGTTTCATGTTCCTACTGGAAAAGCCAATAGAGAAAGTTAACCTTTGACTGACTACTGACAGAACTTTTGGCAGTAAATTTAGTCAAAAACTTATGTGTAAAAGGAGGTATTTTGTATTACAAAGATACAGGAAAAGCTAAACATTTAGCTCCAAACATCCTCCAAATATCGTTTTGCCTCTCGAAGCATGGCCAGGAATTTCATTGCTTCCAATCTGTCAGCTTCCATTTCTATGCTTAAAATGTCTACTATGGCATCACTAACATCATCAGCCATGTGCTTCTTATCTCTGAAAAACAAAAAATAGAGGAGGAAAAGTGTAATAGAGTATTTTTCCATTAATCAATAGCTTCAGAGTCAGGACAATATGGGAAAGAATAATTTTAAAAATCCCAAACAAAAATACATCTTTTATATTGTACAGCATGATTCTCAAGAGTTTTTCTCTAGCTGAGCATTGACGTTAACTAGGGTTTCTCTTAGTCAAATAATTGGTTTCTTCAAGGAAGCATTGGACCTGCTGAGCAAGTTTTGATTCCTGTATCACTATATGGTTTCAGTATTAAAGAACAACAAAAACCACTACCAACCCACCCACTTATTAATAATGCTATTTTTAATACAAATAGCTGACATTTATACCTGCAGGAGAACACATTAACATTGGGCCCTATATTCAAATAGTTTGTCTATTTATCAACAGATTTTCTAAAAATCTTGAGGTTAAAATCACCAGGTAAGTTAGCATCCACAAACAAAACCACCCACTGTAAAATTTAATACTACGACAGTGCTTTAGAATTCTGGATAACCCAAACCTGGAACACAGCAGAAGACTGTTACTGTCTGCAGAAGACTGCTGCTGTCTCACAGATGAGCAGTTTCTCATCACATCTATTCATATATCTCATTTTCTAAAGACAAATCTATTGGCCTGAAACCTTCTATCATTTAATTGATCACTGAACAAAACCAAAAGGAAAACCAATAACAAGTGACTAAAACAATCAGTGAACTGTGTGGTTACAAGTCGTATTTCAAGATTATACTGGAAAACAATGGACACAGGGGTGATAGTCTAGCTCTCCAGGAAGGCTCTTTCAGCATCGTACCAGTCCTCTCTTTCAGACAGCCCTAAGCCTTTCTGAAGTCTGAAACTTCTGCTGCTCTCTTTCTGAACAGTCCATTTCCACTCTACTCACCCACATATATAGAAGTAACCTCTCTCCTTCAGCAGGACTCTGGCAACTTCCTTAGCACAAAGCCTAAGGATGTCTTGCACATATTTAGGTGGGGCCACTTCTGCAGTTGAAGAGTCTCTTGAGAAACAAACCTTAAGATGAGTTAAGGTTCCATTTTCAAGAAAATATTGGAGCTCATCTCTGAAAGGTAATAAAAACCTGTTAGCAATGGCTCAGAGATAAGCATTCCCTCATGAAAACAAAATGGATGTTAAATAGTGAACTTGCTTGAACAAGTAGTCTCGATCCCGATGCCGACAACCAAAAAACAGCCATGTTTCTCCAAATTCCCAGTCTGTATGTTGTTCTCTGAGCTTTTGCCTAAGGAGACAAAAAAATCCAATCCTGTTTTATCAAGTGCACAATCTGAAACATATATAACCTAATTTCATTTAAAATAGTATTAAAAAAAAAAAAATCTCTGGATTATCAGAAATGTGAAATGATTTAGGCAAATCAAAGTCAAACCCTCATTTGATTTTCTTGACTACTTACTTTCAGATCAGCTCAAGATCAATCAACTTCAAAATATTTTTTTTGGCCACAGTTACATATTATAATAGTTAAGACTGACACATCCAAACATCTCACAAAATAATCCTGACTGCTGAATACGGATATCACTACTATTATCCTTCATTGGAAGCTATGTAAAACCACCTGGGAAAAATCAGCAGTTTTAGAAGGCTTTCCATTTAGTTGTAGATACCTGCTAAATATTATGAATAACAATTTATTAATTACCACATCATCAGAAAAATAATTTAATTTTCTTGAAATAATGCTGAAAGTATTATTTTAAAGGAGTTTTAGCTGCCATTTTCTAGTTACGTTGTGAGGGAGAGATTTCATTACAAAATAAAATGAAAAATACTTTTGAGAGGTAAAAGTATATTTGGGAATCAAAATTAAGGAGTACATAATGATTTAGTTTAAGGAAAGCATGGAGTTAGAAACATCATGTCAAAATTCCACTTCTTTCTCAAATAAAAAGTTTTAAAAATTGTTACAAGACTCAAGAAACTCCATTATCTTGCTAGAAACTAATGAGTCACACTGGATGTGTTGGTTACCTTTAAAATTTAGAACCATTCCTACCCAAATACTTCACTCCTCCTGTTCTTCTTTTCCTCAGAATGATCAAGTTTTTATATATTCTTGCCACCTTCCCTCACACACAAGCTCCCAAACACTAAGACTACTGCTGAGTTGAAGGTTCTGGTGCCAAGCTCCTTACCTTAAAACATCAAAATGTAAACCACACAGAAGAGATTAAGGGAGAAAACTTGGCATTCATTATGCCTTTTAATATAAATACCACTTCTCAAGGAAGAATAACAAACTTAAGCCAATCAACATTTTTTATAAAAACTATCACCCTCTTTGAGGACTTTCACCAGTAACACAAACAGATAAAGGATTTCTTATTACTATTTCTGCAATTCACCCAAATTCTCATATATCTACTATGAATACTAAATACAGTCAGATGAAAATATAAGTTTTTCTACTTTGAAAAACAAATAAATACACAAGCAATGCTTGTTTAAAATTATTAAGACTGACTATAATCAGCATACCACCACTACAAAAAGGAAAAAAAAAAACCTGCATTTATACTCAAACCCTCAGGCTGTATTTCTGCTCAACATAAAAAGGCTGCTCTCCGGGTAACAATTTGGTACATACCTATGTTGTAGGAAACCAATAAATGGTGAAATTCCTGTTCCTGGACCGACCATAATGAATGGCACAGATGGGTCTGCAGGTAAGTGGAAAGCATTGTTTGGACGAGGAAAAATAAAGATCTAAAATTAAATCAGATAAAATATAATTGAAGGGTATTCTTTAGCAGTGAAAACACCATGTCATTTTTGGAACCTTCAGGATATTTACACAGCATATATATCCACACACCCTTCCATATCCTGAGCTTCAGAGTTCAACTGTAATGCCACAAAGACAGAATAAAATCTCACAGAAGTCTCTAGAGAAAAAAAAAAACAAACCAACAAAACTACAACATATTTATAAGCCTATTAATTCATCTGGAGGAAAACTGGGATAAATCACACAGGCATGAGTTTCTGAATATGAAAATTGATTGCACCACAAATGGGGAATACTGTTAAAGAATGTATGGAAAGTTTGGTGTTAGCATTTTAAGGGAAGTAAAGCTTGCTATTAAAGGCAACTAAACATTCTTTTACATTTGGGAGGTCAGCATTTTTTATACTGAATTAAAGCCTACTGGTAAAGAGCCTGCTTTTTTAATTTTCATAAAAGTTTGACATGATTTCCAAAAGTGCATATGGGTGGAAGAGAGGCACATAACAGCTAAAAGATCTTGGGAAATGTTTTATATAATCCCGGTGATAAACAGTAATTCCAATTGTCCTATCTGTGTCAGAAAGGAAGTCATATTTTCATAGGAGTTCCATACCCATCCTCTGAGACACAGCCAACATAATCTATAGAAAACAAGAGATTACTATTTTTAATTCTAAAAGACTATTCAAGGCTCAACAGCAGCCATAGCAGAGCTTTAACCATTAAAGTCGTAAGCAAATATCCAATTTGTTTTGCACATTAATTATGAAAGGATTTGAATTTACTTTCAAGTTTAACGAAGGAGAAAGGCACTAGACCAAGTTATTTAAACCTTGTTGTGTAAAACTGAATGGTTTAACACTACTCTTTTTTTTATACTTTAATACACTACAGTCATAACAATGTTAAAAAGCATTATTTTCCTAGTTTCATGATGAAAAAAAAATAGAATAATTCTTGCTGGTGGGGAACAATACTTATATATATCTCTATACTTCACACCGCACTTGAGTTAGGAGGCTATTTACCCTATTAATGATTCCAAACTGGTCATTCTTTCAAATCAGACTGCAAATGGTAAACACATTTATACTGTAAAGTGTATTCAATTAATCTAATATATTTGCATAAGATCACACTCATCTATTTTGTATTGCTATTCCATATATTTCTGCAATCTATGTGCAGTGCTCCACATTTATCTACACTGAATTCCAGCTTGTGCAGTAGATAGAAATAGTTCTAAACTTTATCCACACCCATTTTGTAATAATATTTTTTTCTTTTTAGCCACCTCTTTTTCTTGTTTGATCTTTAATTAATTTCAAATCAATTGTATTTTAAATAAAGAGCAGATGTGAACACTGGAATAAGATATATGACACACATATTAATCTTTGCATTAATTTTAAAAAATGAAGATAACTTGTATGGTGTGTTTTCCCATTTTGTCTGACTGACATCTTGAATTATTGGCAGAGTTTTCTTTCAGCCAAATTATCTTCTTGTTTCCATTTTTCATAATCAAATATAGATTAGGCTGCCAGTAGTTCTTTTGGAGAAAAGATATGTATATCACACATATCAATTATATAGTAGAATTCCAATTTTTTAATAATTAGCTTAGACCTAGTGACTTTGAGATCGATTAATTACACAGAATCTCTGCCACAAAATGAAATGAGGGGAAAATAAATTAAAAAGTACCTTCTCCCAGTAATATCAACTGTGCCAATCAATCACTGACACACATCAGAAAAAAACCACAGATTACTGTCCTCTGTGTCGTATTCAATAACTTGGCCTTTGCAGACTCTGGAAATCCTGACAAGAAGTCTGAGTTTTACAGTTTCTCCCCAATTACCTGCCACTGTTTCCTGGAAATGACCAAGTGCACCTCTCTTGTGATGCTAACAGTCATAACCATTGAATTACACAGTGGTAGTTTAATCCATGAAAACATCCTCCAAGATACACTTAGGACTACAGAGGGGTGGAAAACAACTCTGGCCTTTCAGAAATGGGAAATTTCATAGTTTAGATATGCACAGGTAAGTAAAACTTAACTTTAGTGTTTAGGAGTATTGTTCTGGACATGTTATACAGAAGTATGGTAGAACTGCAAATTAAGGTGTGTGCTGCCAAAACACCTTCACTACATCACAGCAGTGAACGAAGAAACCCGCAGCTGTTTCAGACATGCATAAATTAAACAGTTAATGACTTTAGATCTAATATTGATACCTTTTCAGTTGAAGAGCTTTCTCCTTTTGTATCCATAGAGTTTTTACTTGGGTAGAGTAGAGGTGCAACCAACTCTGCAAGCCACCCTGTACACACTCCTTTCCGTGACACTGGTCTAGAGGGACTGGCAGGGAACTCCACAACATTAAATACAAAACACAGCCTTCCTGGATGATACAAGTTTGAACTGCAAAGACAAAAATATTAAAAAAAACAACCCAAAAGCCGAGAGATAGTTGTACAATCTTGCAGCGGGTCCGCTTGTAGCCCAAACCATTTCAGTTGATTCAAGATTCTCAATGCTCAGCTAACTAACCACATAAAATTTATATTTAGTTAGAAAGCTGGACTCAGAGGCCAGTATCTATAGAAGGGAATCCAAATTCTTACCAGATTCACATGTGTGTGAGCTTGTTCTTGAGAGCTTTACCAAAGCGTTGCCACACACAAAACCATATTCTTTGAAATAGTCAAACAACGCTTTTTGCAATAGGGACACAACTACATTTTCTCCTTCACTCCTCGCTTTCTTCCTCAGATAATAACAGACACAAACACATACAAAAAAAGCCCCATACCTAAATAACTAGGAAAATATAATTTGAATATTTCATTACCTTGACACTGAGTAGGATCTGGCTTGTAATTTAGGAAGATGTTCTGAAGAACAAAAAAAAATGAAGTATCATCAATTTGATTCACCCCAATGAAGATATGTATAATGAGTGTTTACATTATAATAGATTACAAGGCATTTTAATTTAACTGTAATTTTATTCTAGTAACATTCAGTGTTTGTGGATCAGAAACAAGCAATTAAGACCTGAACTCTATTTTGAAAGGGTTTTAGACTGTGGAACATCAATTAGAGATCCTATACAATGAGACCAATACAGTTAATTTGTGGGGGTCTTGGTCAAACAAAAGTGACTGTAAGGTGTATAAAAGAGATGCCAGTAGGTAGCAGATGAGGTGAAGCTTGAAATTTAATTTTCCCCACCTTTTCTTTATAAGCTCAAAAGCTTTCACAATAGAGATTGCTTGAGTGAAAGTTTCCTATATATAATGTCCTAGATGCAGATGTGCCAGCTCAGTTTCAAACCATTGATTACCTATGTGAAGTTTTGAAATATCAGCTGAAAAAACAAGACACAGGAGTTCACAGGGCATTTTTTGAACAACACATACACACACACACACATTTATATCTATATATATATGTACATAAGCAGAACTACCCTTTTTGCCAGTACATGTACACCCTGATGTATTTTAAAGATGCTCTGCTACATAAGATATTTGCTAGACAGAATTAAGAAAAGATAGTGCAGTGAAATCACTTAAACAAGACACTAAACCCATTCAGCAATTTTGGATAAGGGTGGACAAGATGACTGCCAAGAACACAGAAACCAATTTCTTTGACTCCTATTATGAAACATAATAAGAAACTCTGGATTTTAATTTGAAAAATAACTGCCAGCAATTTCAGAAGTACTTGACATGGTCTCATCCCTTCAGTATTTTATACCAGGAACCCAGTGAGTGTGTTAGACATAAGATAAATACAAATATACTGTGAAAAACATTCTGTTTTAACATGTACAAGTGCAAGAAAAGTCCATGCAGGCAGAGAAATTAGGAGCTGTAAAAATACACCTTTTTAATTGTAAGCACTTGTTGAACTGATTCATTAAGACCCTAATCCTGCAAGCACCTTATGCTTACTTTTTATGTAAAGGAGTTATCCAGATTCAAAGCACTGGTATGAACCTAAATCTTTGCAGAAAGAAAGCCAAAGACTACAAACTGTAGAACAGAGCTTTGTTCCCCAACAAGGGTTTCAGCTTGATCACTATAGAAACTATAATATTGCTAAAACAGTTAACTGAACAGTTACTCCCCTTTCTTGGGAAATTGAACATTTAGTCTGATGCATTATCAGAAACTAAATCTAATTAAATCTAAATCAGTCTTTTACCAATTAGCAGGCTAAGTGAAGGCTTGCAGCTTGGAAAAGCATGAAGTAAATCCAGGAGGCAAACATTAGAATCTCTAATAAAGTGAGTGTAATCAGAGGCTCCTTGTCTGCTGCAAAGCTCTTGAAGCCTCCGTTTTTCTCCTGCATCACTGGTACATTCTACAAGAGCTCGCAAAAATGCCTGTACGGAAGAAAAGAAAGAATGAAGGGTAAAAAAACTTGTCCATTTGGGAAAATGGTCACAAAACTGGGAAAAACTTGGGTTGCCTGGGGACAGGAATTAGGTTAATGGATAATACATTTTATATATCTTTTTTTTTTTTAACTGACCTTCTAATGTCTGCTACAAGCTAGCACATCAGAAAATCCTACTTAGCCTGAGTGAGCAAGAGACAAAAAAACAGGCACAAGCCATTCCCCCAAAATTCCAGATTTTTGAAAGGTGTTCTTATTGCCCCTATTTACACTTTAGTTAGGCAGCTCCATAACACAATTTAAGACAAAACATGATTTGCTAAGTTACAAAAGCCAACAAATGAATAACAAATCTCTTAGAAGAGGTATGAGGTACTACAAATAAAGTATGGTATTAAATGAGTCATGTTAGTGTAGCTGTGGTGTTTTATTCTATACTTTATGCTTACATACTGGTATTGTGAACTTTTCTTAAAAGAAAGTTAAATTGAGCATTGTAAGATAAAGCAAAGATCAGATGTAAATAGTTACAAGTTTTTTTTTTCAAAAAAGGAAGAGGGAAATAGACACTGCATAGAAGAAAAATGATAGAAAACACCAAATGCAATCAGATGACACATTCCACACAAAGGAATACTTGGAAAATAATGTGTGCTCAACCACAGAGCTTCCAGACAATAGTTTTGAGTATGGAATTACATTTTAGGCTGAAGACTTAATACAGCAGACAGGTTATAAAAACTGAATTCAGTGATATGCCCCAGCCAGTACTCTCTGCCTACTCTTATTGTTGAGACAAATTTTCAAAACCATTAAATGAAGTTTTGAAAAGGCTGAAACAACAGAAAGATTCTCTTCTGCTGCAACATCTACTAAACTGAGTAAAAAAGTCCTCCCAAAAACTGATTTTTCTCAGAGATACAACCACACAATTGTTTAGCTTCACCTTTCATACAAAGCTATCTTTGAAATATGTTTTGACAATACCAGAAATACAGATGCATTTTCAGTTAGAAGCTTTGAATTTTCTACATGCACAAAATGAAAGGAAAATAATATATACATGTTTTAAGAACAAATACTATAAAAGCAAAAACCTTTCTTTGAATTCTGCTAGGTTACTGAAATGTTAATGAAAATCTTTAAAATTTCACAGATTTCACACAATATTGTGAGTTGGAAGGGGCACACAAGAATCATCAACTAGAGCTCTTAAGTGAATGGCCCACACAGGGTTACCAGCACCATTTCTGACCAACTGAGCTAATGCAAAGAACACAAAGAACAGAGGTATATTTGCATACAGCAATGTGTATTTTTGGCAACAGAGCTTGACAGATGTGGCTCCCTCTGATTAAAAAGACTGTTTACTTTAAAATGACTATGGGGCTAGGTTCAGTCAGCCTTCCCAGTTATCTAGCACCAAGTTATCTAATTCTTTTCTATTTACTCCCAGACAAGTCATGAATCAAGATACTGCAGAGCAGGAATGTCTGCCAGATAAACTACCAGAAGTGACATTTCTCTAAGTACAAGCAGTAGCACACAAACTGACAATCCTTACTTACCAAGAGATACCATAACTACACACACAGCAAGGACAGATCTGTAAGAGCCCACATAGCAAAGAACTACTAGTATCTCTTTAGAAGAAAAAACACATAAACACCTTTTTGGGAATTGCTCTTATTTCCAGACACCAGGTTAGAATGAATTTGAGAGTGCTTCTTTCTGGGATATGTTGTGGACGAGATGCTCCTAGTTCAGTGAAGGAAAAAAAAAATGAAGTAAAATGTGATTCTATTAATATACAAAAGTGGCATCACACATCTCACACTTAATAGACAACTTGTGCAGCCCTTAAAGATCCAGGGAATCTCACAGTGAGAACTAATTTAGCTCTAAACCAGAACAACAAACAGCCCTACACCATTCTGTGGAAATAAAGGCACAACTCGGCAGCCCCATTAAGACACCAACTGCAATGAAAGAATGGAGTAACTCACACAGGTCCAGCTGGCAGTACACAGGCACACTGAACCTTCAGCTACTCTTTCTGAAGCATGGCATCATAAGACTCAGCAGAACACATCCATAGACCTACCAGTACATTACAAGGCACCTTGCAACAGCACTAAGGCTTGTCCTTGAGGAGTAAAACCCTCTTAGGATGTAAAACAGATTGCAGTGTTGTGCAAGGAGATTTTACTTTCAAGTGGGGGATTGTAAGGTTATGTGATTAAAGTCTTTTCTCCATAAACACGAAGGAGTATAGAGTAAGAATGAGATGGATGAATGCCAATGCCAGGCTGCAGTTCCCAGTCAAAAGCTCATCTACTCATCTACAGTAAAATCAGCAGCACTTCTTATGCACGCTCTTTTTTAACACATTGCTGTGACTTTAAACATGCCTGCATGGAAAGACAACTGTGCTCCCATACTAAAGGTAAAAACGTTCAAAACTATGCACACCAACACAGAAAGGAGCATTGGTTCATGACGAGTGCATCATGCCATACCTTTCTTTTTAGTGCCCTGCTTAACTTTAACACAAATGAAGTCATCTCCTTTTTCAGAAAGTCCCAAAATGTGAAGAAGCTCTTCCACTTCACTGACATTGTTGGGACATATTACACAGAAGGCATCTCCAGGTTGGTACTCAAAGGCTGTATCCTGTTTTAAAACATTAAATATTTCTATTAAATCTCACTACAAACCAAGGCATTACCATTCCTGACCACAACCTTCCTACTGTTGCACTCACATTAAATCAAATATTCTTTTATTCTGTACTAACACTTTGCTGTTTGAGAACATCAGAAATGAAATAGTCACGTCTTCTTTCCAGGTTTAACCTCACTAATTAGAAAAAGTTTTTCCTTATCTGGTTTAAATATTTGGACACTCTTTAATGAGAACTGCTGAGCAGCCCAAACAGAAAGAAAATAAATACGTATTAAGAGGTTGTGTTATATAATCAGCCCACATCATTAATTACTGATGTTCTACATTTTCTGGTTTGAGAAGAGCAGAGAAATGAAGTCCTCATAATTAATGAAACTTTTTATAGATACATCATCACTGAAAGAAATTTGCTGATTACACTCAGAATTGATGAATTGAGACAGAAATTACCAGATTTGCTTTTATTTTTTGGAGGAAAAGAAGAAAAATAACCAGACAAGAGCATACTGAAAATTTAAATCTTAAGACCTAGATTCGACTTAGCTGCCTGACTGTTAAAGGAACATGCAGAATTATACTTGCATCATTATGTTTCCCTTATGCATCAGGTGAGTGACCTGCATACACAGACTGACAAGAATGTTAAGTGAAAAAGGCAAAAAAATGCTTACATTTCAGTGGGTGCTGATGACAGAATGCATATATACATACAAGTACATGTAAAAAACCATGTCGTTCAAAGAACCAGTTGCTCGAAACTTAATAGAACCTATTTATAACTGAGTTTTAAAGATGTCTCATGTATATTGAGACAGATTAGGCTAAGAGAGTCCAAGATGAGGTACTGCCAAAAATCACAATATCCCAAAAGTAATATTCTATCCATTTGAGAAACCACTCAAAAGCAACATCTTTTCCAAAATTTCTTATAAAGTAATACTGAGCACTCTCTGCCTTTGATCTTCAAACCAGTATACAACATATGATCTTCACTGAATAAACTAAACCAGGTTTTTAACTGAGGGTAAGTGAGGCTGACAGTTTGAGTAGCACGTTAACAAGGCACAGCAAATGAGTGTCGAAGGCAGAAACAGTGCTCAAGAGCTAACAATTCCTATTGCTTGATACTATTAGTGAAATTACTACTTGGGTAGATTTCCCCCCATAATGAACAGTCATAATTTACTACACAATTTCTGAATATTCTTCAATTGTATACTTATAAACTGAAATATGATTCATTTTCTATACTTCCTGACTGCTTTTCTCTGCTGCAAATTCCCTTCATAAAGGTATTTCACTCAATATGATATCCATGGAACAACAAAGAAACTAACTTGACACTTTGTTCATGTTTTGACTTCCGCGGAGTCCCATTTTTCAGCGAATAAATCAAACTTTACATTTATGAAATGGATCAGCGTAAGTTGACATCATATAGACATCCTATTGTTATCGTACAGAGAATTATTTTTCATTTTTAACAAATAAATAATTTTCCCCTCAGTTATTATACATAACACCCCTGGTTTTGCCCTTTATTTTAACCCACTAAAGAAAAAGCCATCACAAACTTACTGCAATATCAAGCTGTAAGAGCAATGCAGTCTTTATCGCATCTTCCCTAGTGAGCTGAACTGCTTTTGTAACTGGCACTTCAAAGGTAGTTCCCTCTGAGATAAGTGAAGACAGATGTGGATTCTGAAAAAGGCGACAAAAACTTACACTAAAAATGCAAATCTGCTTTATGACATCTTACTACGACATACAGGAATTGGTGTTTTTGAAACAATCTCAGAAAACAACTCAAAACAATAAGGAAAAACATGAATCTTCTATATACTTGGGAGTGTTTTGCTCTTTTTGAAAAAATCACATCTAAACAATAACTCGCATATATTCAATTACAAAAAGTCAGTAGGCTTGAACAGTCTAATAGGCCTACATTATCAAATGCAGCGAGCTGTTTCATTTCTCAAGAACTGCCTTGAAAATAGCCAATTAGAGAATGGCATTTATGTTAAACCCCAGAGAACTCCTACCTAATTAAAGGATTAATAGGTGTATAGAATGGACATAAGAAGTAAGAATAGAAGTTACATCATTGCAGGGTTACAGCTTAAGGCTTTGGGGTCCATTTGGGGGTCTACCTTTACAGGCAACTTCAAAAATGAGTTTTAAATTAGAGCAAATGAGCAAAATGAGCAAAACCCACTCTACGAGACAGCATCATGTTATAACACAACATTTCTACATGGGTAAAAACGTGCCCCAAGTATGACAAATGGGCACCAAGAATAACTCTAGACCACATATATCAAAGGCTGTCTGTCACTTGCAGATCAGACTGCAGCCATCGTTTCTCCATCACTATAATCAGCAAGTTTCATTTGAGATCAATGCAGACAAAAATAAAAAGAGGCAGGTGGGATACCAAAAGCCTATAACAATACTCTGTCAAATGTAAAGCAATCATCCTACCAATAGCAGAATATTCATTAATCTGAAGACTTCCTATTTAAAAAAAACGGAGACAAGAAAATCATTTGAGACCAACAGTTGGAAGTTTCTTTTTTCTCTTAAGATTTTGACATGGTGACTAATGGCTTGAGCCGTATCAAGCCATTGTGCATCAGGTGGACTGTTGTAATTGTCTACATTTATATTCCCTCCAAGTCAAATTCAAGGCATAATGAAATCAAGATTTAAGATAAATTGTATTATCTTACACTTCCACTAATGCTTTAGACCATGGCTGCTCTGCTATTAGTATGCAGCAGCTTGTTAATTCAACCCTGAGACTCAACAGCCCAAGACGAGATCATTTAAGTAACTGGTACTTACTGGTAACATGTACCAAACCTTCCTTAAATGGCAGGGAGTCTCTGTTTGAAAATAACAAACCTCAACTTGATGCATTTCAAAACACACCAACTTCAGCTCAGCATGGCAAAAAATACCCATAGCTGCTGTTGCAATGTGGGATACCAAAAAAGGACATATATTATGCGATACCTGCAAAACCAAACATGACCCTACATAGAACCTACTTGTTCACAAGATCTACCCAGCTATGTCAAAAATAGTTCTAAAGGAAAAAAACACAAACATGCATACTTTCCAGGGCTCAAGACAACCACCCAGTTCTAAACCTGAAATGTGGACTATAATCTTAATCTGTCACAAAGTTCCAGATTAGCAGATTCAGTTTTTTCCATTTGCTGTTCAAAAGCAAAATTAACTTTTTTTCTACATACAGAAAAGTTAAGGCATCTGTATTAGAACCCGATTTCAGGGGTCAGTCTGAATATATGTTGACTTTAAGAAAATGGGCTCTTTTAAGGACTGTAGCAGCACATTCAACACAACTATTAGTCTTTGATAGAAGAGTACCTCTGAATCATAAACCTCCAAGGATTTAATTCGTATTATAAAATTCAAAACCTGAGTAAAACCAACAATATGAGGTTTAAAAGAACAGCAAAATTATCCAGTGTTTAAATCCTTACACCCTTTCGTAACTATATTAGCTAGACTGATTTTCTCAGAATTTCCACTAACAGTCTCAACAGTGTCAGAGTCCAAGGATACTAAAGGGCTTTCATGATCATGAGCAACCACACCAGAGGATTGGGCCCAGAGACCCCACCTCAGCTACATTCAGAGTTCTTCAGACCTCGCCTCAGCTACATTACAGCAGTACTGGTTGGCAGCTCAACCACAACCATGCCCATGAATGGACACAGATCCTGTTGATCCAGGCCTGGATCTTGAGACCAGTTTCTTGGTTTGGGCCAAGATTCACACAAACTTCCATGATGATCTGCACTCTTGTCTGATCCTGGCTGCCACCTCCTGGTTTGTACTGCTTGGGTAGTGGGTAGCAATGCGTTACCACATTCAGCTCCTGGCTCCCTGCCATTTAAAGAGCAGCCAGATTTCACTGCTTCCTTGCATGGATAACTTAAACATCTGCCCTCTGCAGACAACCAGAAAAGTCTAAGTCACTCTTGAGATGACTTCCAGCTCATGCTAATTCTTCTCTTAGTACAGCACGTCTTTGTTCAATGTGGCTTCAACATGAAAGTATACCAGCTTTTGATCTACAGTTCATCTTCCGTTTCCCACAGAAAAATAATGATCACGTTTTCACAATGACAAGTTTCTCCATTACTAAGTAGGCAGCAACATTTTGAGCAATTTTACAGCCTCTTGGCACTTTCTGAAAGTACTAAGAATTTGAACAGAAGAAACTTTACTGTACTCCTCACTACAGCAAGATATTTTCGATGTTACAAGCCACAGAGGATTTGAACCCTTACCTTCCTGACAGTGTAATAACAACTTACTATTTAGCTGAATTATACCTTGACATAAGCGTCCATAAACCCATATGGTGGCATCTGCGTTCAGTATAAATGGACTTTTTACTTAAAACTCAAAAGCCTCCTGCATTTGGGGACATATTTTTGTTATGTGCTCTTCTGAGCCTTATGTAGGAGTATACATTCATACTTCTACAAGAGCTAGAGGCTTCCATCACTCAAAGGGTAGTCCTTACCTGACCCTGAGTGTCCTGAAACTCCACCTCTATATATTCTGGTGGCAGGGCAGGAATATTAAGAGCAGATTGAGAGACAGGAGGGACAGAATGAACAAGTGAAGGTTCAGTGCCTCTAGCTGGAGCCACAAGATTGATGTCATCCAGTTTCTGAGACAAAATATCAGAACCCCTTATTCCCTCATCTTCTAGCTTCAAGTTCTGTACTTCAGAGCTTAGCTTTAGTTCATGCACAGCATGTGGAGCTGGAGAGAGAGAGCTGGAAACAGCATCAACAGCACTGTTCATGCCTTCTTTCTCCTTCTGCAATTGTAATGCTTCCTTGAGGGCAAGCCAAAGTCCATCAATCCAAGGATCAACCACTAATTCCAAACTGGGAATGGAGGGGAAAAAAAGAAGAAATGCATGGATGAATTATTGCGACTTCCTGTACTGTTAATTTACAAATAATTAAAGACCACAAAAACACTATTCACTTTCAATTTTTAATCTATATCTGCATCTGTTACCAAGATTACTTCTTTGTAAAAAAAAATTATTTAGTTGTTATCACTATGGAAATTTACAGAGTCTAAAATGTATAAGAGCCTTGCTCTTCTTTCAGTTTCTCATTTTTATTTTCATTTGCTGAACTTTATGACAGAAAGTTGAAGAAATGGCAGTAAAATATGTAGCTTTTCATTGTGCAACAGCAACATCAATAGCTTACACTAATGGCCCATTTCTATTATTTCGGAACTCAAGAGATAAGTTTTATGGTTATGACAACGTTTGTGTTCAACTGCCTTGCATCATCATGCACAGAATCAATATAAGCAGCAGTTCAAAAAAACTAAGCCAAGACTGCAGCCTACCGGCCAGAAAGAACAGCAAAACAGGGAGTTATTTTCTTACATAAATCCTTTACAGCTAAGAAAGAAATCTTACATAGTTACTCTAAAGTGATCCTCTGCCCATCTCCAAAAGAGAAAAAAAGAAAAAAACAAACAAAACCCAGTATGTTCAAACCCCTCTACTTACTCTGATTTATTTAATTTTTAAAACTGTCAAATACTATTTTTTCCAGGCACTATAGATGTTTCCTCACACTTTAAAATGGAGTTTTACTTAATGGCAATTGAGACTGAAAAGGCATACTGTGCTCAGGCGTGACTCATTTCTATGAGGTGCTCAGTATCCAGCTTCCATGGAATTCAAAATATTTAGAACATTTAGTCAAATGCCTATGTAAATATTGCATCACGAAGAAATAAAATGCAAACCCAATCAGCTCTTACCCTACACAATCATCTGCTAATCCTGTGTCATAGAAATGCTGAGCACCAAGTTCTTGAAGTCGTCGGTCAACTGTCCTTCCACCATTACAAAAGAACATGTACTCTGAATCTCCCAGACCTAGAAAATTCAAGGAAAGAGGAATTGTGTCAATAAGGCAGGCTCCCAGGCCACCCAAAGTCAGGACAGACTTTTCCTGCAGGCAAAGAGAAGAATCAGATATGGTGGGGCAAGTGCCCAAGAGGGCAGGCACCAAGATGATCAGAGGGATGGATCACCTCTCCCAGGAGGAAAGGCTGAGATAATAGGGTTTGTTCAGCCTCAAAAAGAGAAGGCATTGGAGTGACCAAATTGTGGCCCTCCAGTACCTAAAGGGAGACAAGAAAGACACAGGGGATGTGTACAAGAACATGTGGTGACAGGACACGAAGGAATGACTTCAGATTGAGAGCAGGTTTAGATTGGATGTCAGCAAAATTCTTTACTGTGAATGTGGTGAGGAACTGGCACAGGTTGCCCAAAGATGTTGTGGATACCCCATCCCTGGAAGTGTTCAAGGTCATGTTGGATGGGACTTGGATCAACCTGGTCTAGTGGAAGGTGTCCCTGCCCAAACTAGGGGGTTGGAACTGGATGATCTTAAAAGGCCCTGTCCAACAAAGGCCTTCTATGAGTCTATGATAAATATAATTATATATCTACATATACTTAAACACTTGAATTTTGAAGGTGTATTATTCAGTTGCTACATTGAAATATACATACGTGTATACGAATTTCAAACAAAATTGTGCTTGTCCCAAAATAGGGCTGAAAAAGTGGTTCCTCCTTCCCAAATGTAAGGCAAAGAAATACTCTGAAAACAATATTTCAGAGTATTTCAATATTTCATATTTCATAAGAATACTGCTTTAGTATAAGCCTTTTAAAAAACACAAAATTCCTTTAACAGGAAAAATGTAAGGAACTGAAATAATTAAAAAAGAGTAAAACTGATAAACTATGTGTGAATTACCAAAAGAAATTATCTTTCAAGATTAAGTTAATAATGTCAGCAACATGAGAAAGTAGTAAAAGAAATTTTAAAATATTAGAAACTTGGGGGGGCAGAAAAAGGATCAAATATAGCAGTGATTTTAAACAAGAAGAAAGCTGAAAAATCTCCATGAGGGAATATAGTCCAGCAACTTCCTCTGCAGGAATCCAAGATTTTGCATTCTTGTTTCACATACACTTGGTTTTCTGCTTCTTAACTATTGTGAAGTTGTTTTAGATGAAGATGCTCTTTGTTACCAGTTGAACAGTCAGTGCACTCAAGAAGTATATCTATGGAAGATCCAAGATTTTAAGAGATCAACCAAATCACTGACCCATCCCATAAAAATGATCAATTATCCTTTAGAGATGCTTGCCCAACAATCCTAAAGACCACTGTTTTAGTTCCATCTTCACAAATTCTCTAAGTAATCCACACCACTGGTTCATTATTGCTATCAGAATTTTTCACAGCCTGAGCCTTTCTTGTTTGCAATTTCAAACCACTAGATCTTTATTATTTCCACTTGTGCTGGTTTTGGCTGGAATAGCATTAGTTTTCCTCATCATAGCTAGTATGGGATTGTATTTTGGATTTGTGCTGGAAACAGTGTTGATAACTCAGGGATGTTCCAGTTATTGCTGAACAGCACTTACAGGCATTGCCTCGCCTCTCCTCTCCAGTGAGGAGGGTGAGGGTGCACCAAGTGGACACAACTGGGACAGATGACCCCAACAGAGTGACCAAAGGGACATGCCACATGGCATCATGCTCAGCACATAAAGCCAGATAGAGGATGGAAGTGATGGCATTGCAGTGATGGCATTTATTTACCCAAATCACTGGTATGTGTGATGGAGCTCTGCTTTGCTGGAAATGGCTGAAACATTGGCCTGCCCATGGGCAAAGGTGAATGAATTCCTTGTTTTGCTTTAATTGTGTTAATGGCTTTTGCCTTTGCTATTAAACTATCATTACCTCAACACAGGAGTGTAATCACTTCTACCTTTCCTATTCTCTCCTCCATCCCAAAAGGGAGGGGTTGGGAGAGTGAGAGAGCACCTGGGTCGGGCTTGGTCTCTGGTTGTGGTTATGCCATGCCACCTTATAATATTCCTCTCTCCTTATAACAGCCTTTGGGGTTTTTTGTTTTGTTATTTTTTTAAGAGAACCTCTGCTTTCTCTCAAGTACAGTACTTGCAGCAAGCATTTCATTGGACCAGTTTAGATGGAATCCATGAATATATTTTAAGACTGATAATTTGCTAAACTTGAATCACGTTTGTAATTTAGACCCCATAATAATAATTTCTACCATAGTAAAATTCAGGGGTAATACAATACTTAACTTTACACGTACACATATGCATTTGGTCGGCTATGAAAAACCCGACCATTTCACAAAATGTTATGTGTAACTAGGCAATAGCATAACAGCTTCTCAAAATGCTACATGACTAGGATGCATATAGTTGACTTCCACATTATATATCCAGTAGAAATTTCCTTCTAATGGATCTCTTCCTTATTAGAAACTTAGAACTTTCCTCACTGCCATCTATCAACTCAAACTTGTCAGGTAAAAATAACCTAGGTTTTAAATAGGTATTTCTGGAGTTTATAAATGGAATTTGAAAACTCAACAAACTAACCTTAACATCAGCTCAAGATATATCATGCATTTTGTCAAATCTGTATTTTGCTTATCCATCTTTAAGCTCAAGGTACATTCATTCTCCTCATGATTGCAACATTCAAAACTAAAGTATTGTAAATTTAAAGGGATGGGAAGACTTAAGATTTTTACTTTTAAGAACTTTTTACACTGTCTTTCCCTCTGTAGAGAAAAATGTCCAATTACGCACACAGTCAAGTAAACTAATCTAGTTTACTAATTTCTGTAGAGACTTGACATGAAATTTAAACTTCAAACAGTTATAGATAGTTTATATCATATGGTTTTTATGCAAAGGAAATTAAGCTATAAAGATTACATTGGTAGCTTACATTCGGATAATTTTTGTGACGTTTTTCCTTTATTGCTCATAGAGGACATTATATAAAATTGCTGTTTATAAAAATAAATATTTTCTAAGTATTTAAAAAAGCCCAAACCACCAATTCAGAAATAAAATAATATAAACATTATTTACTGACAGAGAAGTTCTGCAATATATAGAAAATATGAAGTCACCTAGTAATCCATACTGAAGATGTGCGAAATGGTCAGAAGGCAAGGTCTTGTCTTGAATTTTCTTTACAAACTTGCGGGCAGTGTCTGGTGGGTCTCCTGTCCCAGTAGTGGAAATAACAATAACTACAGGATCCTTTTCTGTTTCCAGGTTATACTACAAGCAATCGAACAAGTTAAGTTACAAGGTGCCATTTTTGGCACATACATAATTGTGACCTTAGATACTCTATCTCCCACCTTTCTTCTTCCCAAGGGAACACAGAAATACATTCAATCTCATTTTACCTATATTAAGCCACAGAAAGTCTTTCAAGTAATTACAAGTTATTTTGGGGATGCAACTTATCATCATATTTGGGGTTTTCAAGACCAGATTTGATAAAGCCCTGAAGAACCTGCTCTGACCTCAATTGCATGATGCTGCAAGATGACCTCATGAAGCCTCTTCCAACCTTAAATATCCTATGATCTCGTATACAGATGCCCAAGAGCAGCATTTTGAGCAGGCTAGTACATACATGAAGACTACTTCACAACTACACTCAGATTAAATACGCAGTTCTTACAGTATTTTGTCAAGAGGAAGGAGTATTTTTGTACACATGATCACAGTCACACAGCCATAACACTCATGATTTCACACAGGTAAGTGGGGTGTGGCCATACAAACTGTAGGCATCATTTTTAAGTTCCATTAAGTATCATTTGGTCCTGTCTGATAACTTCCATGTTACAGAATCACAGTATCACAGAACTAATTAGGTTGGAAAAGACCTTTGAGATCATCATACCCCAAAAATTCTCCCCGTGCTTTTGGGGGAACTAAGGTACCTCTGAAGAGTGATAATCAGACACTGTGCTCTAGAGTCTGATTAGTTTTGGCCCATTTACCCTGCCCCAAATTCACTTGTCTCTCCTTTGCTAATACCGGTCTCCCACATTTCCCAGAATTTCAAGTGGGAACTGGAAACTCCCATTATACCAGGCTGACAAGAACTGTCTGTAGTAGGGACTGTGCATCAGTTCCATAAATTCGGAACTTATGCAACCATTTATTACTTCTGAAGTAAAAAGCACTCAGAATTTTTGACTATTCCATCTTTAGCAGGCTGCAGCACAGTGCCAATATGCTGGCAGTCGGGTCACCTGCACAAATTGCTCTTGCAGCACACTGTGGCCTCTGGGTAGCGGCGTCTGTGAAACACAGCTCCAGTCCAGTGTTTGGGAGTGACCCCTGGAGACCACCTTGTCCCACCCCATGCCCCAAGTGCGATTAATAGTCAGTGCTGCACTTGGTCAGCTTATAACTGGCTGAATTTTGAAACTTCTAAGGGTAGAGATTTCCCTTTTCTGGGCAGCTTCTTATACGCAGAACTTCTCCAGTAGTGTCAAATCTGCATTTATCAGGCAGCACCCAATGGATTTGGCCTCCTGTTGTCCAGTTTAGCTCACACGGGCTGCTATTAGATCACTCCTTAGCTTCCTTTTGCCATAATAAGCAACCTAAAGTCTTTCTACTCCTCCATGTGGGTTGCAGTTTAAACCAGCTCCCACCATTCCAAGTTTAATAAAAGTAATAGGATTACGAGAAAATGAAAAGAGAGATTGCAAATCATGCTGTGTTTCACTCAGGGCAGTTTCAAGACTGCAATTCAAAACTCCAGATTTTGGGGAGATATGTACTAAACACCTCCCTCCATAAATCACTCAAACTTTACCTTCTTATCAAGCCATGTAAAACATTACCTGACACCTACAACCAAAAATGGCTAGGAATACATAGAAACAGACTAAAGGGGTTTTCCAGCTGGCAATGTTTCCAAATCTTTCCTGAAGAAGCTAAAAGAAATTGCATGGTAAACTTAAATTACATGTCTTGCCTCTGACAGTGGCCTACAGCAGAGGCCTAGAGAAGCACATGAAAACATGCAAGGATATTCGCCAGGCACTTCACCAGACTTCAATGAGTTGTGGTCCAGGAACCTTCCAAACAGAGCTTCTGTCTTTTACAAATTCAGGCAAATTACAAGTACTCACAAAATCCTGAGACTTTCAAAACTGAACTCTAAGTTGTACAAAAAAAGGCCTTAAGGGTCCTGTTGCAATAAGGACTCAGATTTTCAAAACTTCCACAGCTAATTTAGTAAGTACAGACACACAGCTTCTGCAGTGCATTACCGCAGGTGACTACACGTGCACATGTGCATTTACACAGAAATGCAAATTCTTGAAGTAAAGAAAGTAAGGGTCTATGGCATCACATGAGAATATACACTAAAATGAGCTCCATTAAAAAGCAAAAAAAGATAAAATCTCAGGAAGTATGAATTGAGATATCAGAACAGAGGCATGATTAGTTCACTAAATTCTTGCTTACTCACTGCAGATTCTCGTCTGCAAACTTAGACACCTTTTGAAAATCAAACATTTGGTGACAAAGGTTTTGCAATATTTTGTGTCAATTACTGCGAGGTCTGCTACATCACCAGACTAGCAAGAATCTAACACAACTACACAGTTTTTTACTCTACCTTCCACTTTTTCCTATATCCTCTGTTTCAGGTTTGTCTCATTCTTTCTCTTTCCTTCAAACATTCTCCTTAGCTGAGGAGACACACAAGAGCAGTTAGCAGCCTGCTCAAGCTGTGCATGGTTGCTGAAAGAAGAGGATGGGATCAGACAGCCAGGTTTGTCTCACATACCATGACAAACATACTTATTCAGATAATTCATCCAAGGCTGACTATATACACTGTGACCGAAGATGATCTCCATTTGCCTCCCATTTTTTACTGCTCATACCTCACTTCCACTTCATTTCAGTCTTCATAAAACATAATCACTGTAACCAACCGAAGATTTATGACCTTATCTTACCCCTAGGACTGCAGGTGAGAGACACTACTTGGAAACAGCCAGTGTTTCTGAGACCTGAGCAGTGTTTGACCATTCAGTTTTGGATGGCAAGAAGATCACATTACTGTAACTGCCTCTGTAACCACCTACTCCATCCACAGATCTTCACAAGGTCTGAAAATACGCAAAAGCTACATAAAGACAGACTTTCTAACTAACAAGTAGGAAAAAACCAGAAGTTTATATGTGACAAAATTTACAAAGTTGCAGAAATTACTTTTTTCCTCAATGCCAAATTCTCAGATTCTCAATTCATAATTAATTTGCAGCTCTGAATTGTCTTGCCGATTTGGCAAAATAGATTTATTTAAGTGGCAGGCCAATAACAGGGCTAGAAATGTTCTGACGATCACCTTCCTGAAACTAATCTCCAAACCTGTCAAATGCAGAAGAAATTAAATGCAAGTATATAAGGAGAATCTTCACATTCCCCGCTAGCTGCATAAAAGTCACTTTCTAACACTCAGCCACATACTTACTGCACATTCATTGAAAATGTCTCACATTTTCAAGTGCATGAAAGACACTCTTTTAGATGTAATTTTCTCCTCATCTCATATGAAATACCAGGCTATCAAGTTTCGATTGTTTGGGTTTTATATGTTTTTGTTTAAGGGCATACAGTTGAGAGTACTTTGTGAAGGAAGTTATAGTCCATAATGCCTTTAGTTACAGAACGAAGTTTTCACATTCTTATTCTTGGATGACAGCAAGTTACAAAAAGCCACATCCTTGTTCCAGCCAAGCTTTTTATTTTGTTCTAGAACATAACTTGAAGTGAGTCCTGTGGGAATTGAAATGAGTGCATATGCTAAGCAACACAAGAAAGATGCACAAAAGCTCTGGGCCATACTGGAGCCAACAGTTAACAGAACACAGAAGATCAATGCAACAAAAGAAATAGAATAAACAAACAAACAAAAACACACCGAACCAAACCCAAACAAACAAACAAGAAAAGAAAGCATCGTTTCTAGTATCAGCAGACCTGACCTGTATATACAGAATTCATTCACTACTGCATACATTAAAATGTTTTCAAGAAGTCACTGAATCATTGTTAGAGGAGAGTTAAAGACATATTAACTTACAGTTCTAATATGAAAAATCACAAGCTGTACCTTTGGCAAAAGCCTATTAAGCAACTGTGAGTATTGGTTGAAATTACTGATTCACAAAGAACAAAAATTTGACACAAGATGGTGTTTTTTAGGGGGTGCATCTGCTAGCCTTCATGATTATCAAGAGTCACCACTCTAGCACGTGAAGAATAATTCAGTTCTTCAATACGTATTTTTCAAAACAGCATGGAGTATCTCACCTTATCCATTTCACTTATACAGTGCATATCAGCTTCAAGTCCATGGGCACCTGCTTGCTGCCATATTTCCTCAGCTATGGCTTTTGCCTGCCCCTTTTGTGTTGCATAGAGGAGCAAAAACCTCCTTTTTGACTCACAGCACATTCTATTTTTTTTTAGAGACACTGCAGGGGAAAAAAGAATTTTAAAAATTCATTTCTTGTAAGCAGAACAGCAAGATTTTACTTTGTTTATGAGATCAAAGAGAGATAAAAGCAGCATTGGTGTTTAACTTGGAAATGAGGCATCTACTCTGAAGTGAAGCCATTTCTTACAAGCAAGCTTTGTAGATCAGGTTGCAAAGGACACGTGCTCTTGGTCCTGTGTGCTGTACTGCCTTGATGCTGCAATACTGCTACGATCTCAGGTACCTCTCCCATGCCTGGGCCCAGCTTTCTGTACTTCACCTATTGCTTCCACAAACTTTCAACTACAGAAAGCATTTGGTGTCCTAGCCAGACACACTGAGTTATGGAAACCTGTGGCTACATAACTTGAGGTATCCCTTTTTTCTCTTTTTCTCAAGGGAAAACAAACATAGTACAATTGTACAAGAATACTGTACTCCATTGATATGGCAGGATATTTCTCTCCACAGTACCACAGAAAGTTTTTCTGACAGGATTTTTTTTAAAAGCAAAATTATACATCAAAGTAGCAAAACTAAGTGATAAGTTCTTAAGAGTGACTGTATCACATGTGATTTTCATTAAAAATGTAATTACTAGAAAATTCTGAGGTTTTCATTGTATTTTCTTCTACTATGTTTTTCATTTTAGCTTTCATTTTAAATTAATTACATATATTATCTAAAATTATAAGTAATTACCTTAACAGCCACCTTTAAATAAATTAATTTACATACCTGGTTTCATGTGCATGTCTGCACAGAAGGTGCATACAACAAAACAATCCTTATTTTTCACCTTCCTTTTCCAAAAGAAAGAAATGTGCTAATTATGATATAGTGTAATACATGATATAGTGTAAATACAGTTTAAAACCCCTCAGATCCCTGTAGTAATACATGGTCATGTGCCATGTTTTCACCTAACTCTCTTGTCAGCAGGTGGCATCACCGGACCACAAATGGATAAGGTTCAAACCAATAAAGACAAAGCTCTGCTTCATCGCTACACTCTTCCTCATACCTTAAAAAGGGAGAAAGATTATCAGTTTCCCCCTAAAATCACACCATAGCACAGAACCCTTCTATACAAGAAAAGCTGAGGAGTAAGCTATCAACACTATAGCTCAGGCATTACCAACAATAGTCTGTTAGAACAAGAGTCTGCTTGGGAAGCTGTTAATGTTTGAGAAGTACAAAAATTTGCAACAGAAGCGGGAATGGAGAGGGCAACAGAAAGAATAGCAGTTAGGATGTGGTCTGATGTGGTTAGATGTTGCCCTATCAGTGCTAAGTCCTCTGCCCAAGTCAGGCAGAACAGACAGGACTCCTGTAAGACATTGTGAGCTTTCTACTCCAGCTAGTACAGCAACAATAAAGGGTGCAAAAAGCAGCCACACACATTTTTGGTGCATATATGTGAACTTGGAGAGAGGCTTTTTTCACTGGTGAATGGACCAGTAGATTGCATAGAAACACAAAAATCTGGAGCAACCACACCTCCCACAGACAGCATGTGGAAATGAGAGAACACAAACAGCCAGAAGAGCCCATGATGCTGGAGATGCACATGCGGACCTCCCGAGACAGGGTACCGGGTGTGTATGCAACAGTGTGAATGAATTCTTGTGGCAATGGGAGAGAACACAATTAGACAATTCCTTGGAAGCAGATACAGAAAGCTGTTTAAATATTTGTGGCATTTATTAACGTTTTCCAGGTGCTTAGTATTATATCTGCTGCATTGTTGCTATTGATCTTAAATATATAATTCAATTAACTCACTAGTTTATTTAATTCCTAAAAGTTAATTATGTCAACAACAGACCAATAAATTCCTTTGATCATGATTTGATCTAAACTGCACAAGTTGAAGAGTTTCACCTTGTGAACGTCTTCTGTCATCAACCATAAGATCTTTGTGCTCAGACTGCTAAGTGATGCCAGCTCAGAGAGAGAAAGATCAGTCATGCCTACCTGCAGATGAACAACCATAAACCACGAATACACTTGCTTTCAAACAAGCATGCTGCCCACGCTGCTTTGCTCCTCTGTACGCTCTTCAAAGACACTATGCCACTTCCACCTGTGTGATACAAGTTCAACTGAAATAAATAAGAGGGAGAAAAGGTAATTCTTGAGCTTTCTGAGAAAGCACTCCCGTAACTTTAATAGTACTACCACACCAGCAGCCTTTAACATGTTGTTGTACTGGCAGACACACATCAAAAAACATTTAAGCTGGGAAAACAACATGTGATTTGCTAGATCAAACCAGAGCTTAACATGGAATTAAGGATGAACTTCCAAATTAAAGCTCATCTGATCCAATACTCGGTAAAGTCAGAGAGCTAACAGTCCATAGAAGACTAGCAGAGAGTCCACCCTAAGGCAACGGAGCGTAGGAGCAGCCGAGCCATGCAGGAATGCCGCTGAAGCACACGTGCTGCCCCAGCAGGCAAGGCCAGACAGCGCACGTCATGGACCTGCTCTGCCAAATACAAACTGCGCGGCAACGGACCGGATTAAAAAAGCAAGAAACTTCAGTTCACACACTGTTAATTATGTCATCAGTAGACGGGTAAACTCCTTTGATCCTCATTAAACCTGAAATGAACGCATGGAGAGTTCCACCCTTCTGAAACTTAGAACGTCGTCTTTCTGTCATCAACCTGAAGAGCTTCACGCAATCCTCTGTGGCTTT
Organism: Sitta carolinensis; assembly: GCA_032173965.1. Lineage (NCBI taxonomy): Eukaryota > Metazoa > Chordata > Aves > Passeriformes > Sittidae > Sitta > Sitta carolinensis. Next base: position 82,056,205 of record CM063284.1, read on the forward strand.
AACCCAGGCTGTGGGACCGTGCCTTGAGCCATGGAGCCATTCACAAGCCACTTTTTCAAACTTGCGACTTGCTCAGAAGCGTGCTAGGGCCAAGACAAATATAAAAGCGAAATACAAACCCTCCGCCCCGCGCACCTGCTCCGCCCGGCCCCGGTGTCCTCCCCAGAGCGGGGAACGGGAGTACTTGCGCTGGAGGACGCTGTACAACACACGGACACGGGCACGGCAGGCACGAATCCCACCTCCGAAGCACAGGGCTGGCGCCTGGCCCCGCTCCCTGCCGGGCCGGAGGCAGCGGCAGCTGCAGCGCGGGGCTCGGGCCGGGGCGGAGCGGGGCGGGCCGAGCCGAGGCGCCGGAAGGTCCCGGCAGCGCCGCGCTGCCCGTGATGGCTGCCGAGGTGAGGCGGCGGCGGCGGGCTGCCCCGGCACGGCCGGGTGCGCCCGGGGCGGAGCAGCGCGGCCCCGGACCGCGGCTGCGGTAGTAGGTGCTGGGGCGGAGGGGGATGGAGGGGCCCCGGCCGCGGGGGTGGCGGCTAGAGCGGCCCGGGGGAACGTTCGTGTCCGCGTGCTGTTCGTCTGCCGGAGTGTCCTTGCGGGAACACGGGGTAGCCGGTCACACAGGCATTTCTGCTCTGCAGAATGTGGCCTTGTGCTCGTGGGAGAGGTATCGTACCCGTCTTTCTTTTTTTTTCTCCTGCAGTGTAGTGACCTGGTGCTGTTTTCCAGACTACATATCTGTTTTTATTCCCCTAGGTGTCATTTCAGAACTCACTTGATTTAATATGGCTTTGATTAGCCGAAAAAGTTTCCAGTTGTATTCATCCAGCACACCTGCAAGCAGGTCTGCTTTGATGACCCTAAGCAAAAGGTTGAACTTCACCAGTGGGCAGCGAAAACCCCAAAACTGTAGCTCTGTGGCCATGAGGATGCTGTGTGTCCAAGATAAATCTCAGTTTACATTTTGTAGGAAAAAACATGTACAACTGCAGATGCAGCCACTTTCTTTTAATGAAACTATGCATGTTTGTGAAGATACCAGGAACTCTGCTAAGTCAAGTAATGCGTGGATGGATGAACAACTATTTTTCAAGAAGCTGGACAACCTTTGTACATCAAAAGAGATTTTTTATTTTCTTAGCTCTTTAGAGGTCATGTCTGATATTATGGCCTCAGGAGCCCTACAGAGGATTTCTGAAGTTGAGGTGGATGACAATGGTCTTAAAAACCCTGGACTGTTAGAGAATGAAATTTTCAGGGCGTTATGCTTCCAGTTTGAATTTGAATCCTCAAAACTGTCAAACACGGCGCTGCTGAATGCATTGCAGGCTTTGATGAAGCTACGAATAGATCCGCAGAGCACGCTGATGACAAGCCTGCTTTCGGAGAGTGAGGAGCGGCTTGGCAGGGGACAGCTGACTGCTGAAAATCTGTGTGCTCTTGGAGAGAGTTTGCTGGAGTTAAAAGGCCCAAGTTGTGCGATGCTGGAACAAATTGTGAACCACATGCAAGAAAGAGACATTGAGAGGTGGAGTCCCAGGGAAATAGTGATGGTTTATAAGATACTGCAGGTGACTGTGAGGAAAGGGAAACAATGCCAAAACTTGCTAAACAGACTGAACAGTGTCACTTTACACACAGTTTCCCAGCTAAGCCCAAACTTTTCAAGCATAATACTGAATTCACTGGTGGTTCTGTGTCAGACTCAGGCAGTTCCCTTAGTCACTGCACTGTGTAAACATTCAGTGAAGCATGTTCCCTATTTCACAGATCATGAACTGGTAAATGTACTGGAAGCTTTCCAATACTTTGGGCAAAATCTGCAAATTTTTGCAGAGGCTCTGGAAAGGCATGTCCCCAAGTCCATCTGCACCATGCATCCTCAAACAGTCAGCAAGGTCATGCAGTATTGCTGCAAAAAGATGATCCTTTCAAAGCCCATCTTTGATGCAGTGGCAGAAGTTTTTGTTTCCAGTGCTGACAGACTTACCACTGACCAGATTGCTGCATATATTATCCCATTTGGAACTCTTAACTACCTGCCTCCAAGTGCTTCTTCCTTGTTTAGGAAGCTTGAAACTGTGCTGCATACCCACCTGAGGCACTTTCAGCCTCACACCTTGTTGAACCTGCTACACTCGTGTGTCCTTATTCAACGTTATCCAGTAAATTTTCTGCCAAAAATATTTAGTCCCTATTTTCTGCAAAAGCTTCAAGGTAAGGAGCACAATTTCTCCTGGAACGTTCCACTTTCTTTCTATTATGTAGTCTGTCTCTTGTCAAGCACCTATTTTTTATCGATTTGTCAAATCTACAGTGACCTGATCGAAGTGACTGGAAAATACTGATCAGGAGGCCAAAGGCTGTTGCTTCCTTGTCACAGTTGCCACTGTCTTTCATGTTATGTCATTTAGTTGAGTTTGAAAATTGCACTGTACAGTTTTAAAACGCAGACTTGAATTCACTTACAAGAACTATTTCAGTTAATCCTTCGGTTTTCTAAAAAACAGTTACCTGGTGTTCCCCATGTTTGTTCTTTGTCTTATAGAGGATTCTAGGACATTCCCCATGTGATAGCCTGTTCTTGGCTCTAATTATTGCAATTTCAAGCATTATTTCAATGCTTTTGGACACAAATCTGTTATGAACAACACATCATTTTGAGTTATTCTCTATTTGATACTAAAGCATTTTTAGGGTCATTGTAAGAGATCTAAGTTATGCCAGAAAGATGACTGACTTAATAAGATTTCAGCTAAGATTGCTCTACTAATAAAACTAGGCTAATTTTTTCAAAGTGATTAGAAATTTTGGTCACTTAATTTTTCAACAACATGAAATGCTTGAAGGAGTTGATTTTTATGAAGCAGAAAAATCTCCAGAAATTCTTTGGTATTATCTGCAACTTGCAGATTAGGGGAAAAAAAAACCCAAGAGTGAAACAATGGGATCCTTGGATTATGACTTGGGGAAAAGGGGTTATAAGGAGGAGATATTTACCTAATAACTCAAGTTTATTCTTCTATGTAGAATGTCCTGCATCCTTTGGATCCTCAATTTTTTGGTGAAAGAATATGTCAGTTTTAACTAAGATCTTGATAGTTTTGTATTTTTGTTTTGATATTTCTATCAACATAATTTATTTCTATCTAAATAATTTTCTCATTTTTCTCCGTATGTAATTTCATACTGATCTTTCTGTTCATTTAAACAATTACTGAGAATTTTAATGACTAAGTAGCTTTTCTGCACATTATAACAAATAGCTTTTCCTAACTTCTGCATATTGTTTGTGTAAAGATACTTTGTTGAAGGTACACCTGAAAACCTGAATGTTGTTGTTTCAGCTCAGCCACCTGGTTTGAACAGAGGTGTTATGTCCCAGCTAACCCAGCTTTTTCTGACTGTCACCCTGGAGTGCCCATTTTATGAGGTATAGTACATGTGAAACCAGAAGTGATGTTAGCAAGAGGTGATAAAGGTTATTAGGGCCTGTTTATACTTAGTTGTGTGTATTTCCCATAAAATGCATTGGAATTGGACAACCCAGCTTTCTTTGATGAAAATACAGAGCATTTCTACCTGATTGGATGACTTGATATATTTGTATGAATGGAAACAGCCATGCATTTCTCATGACCATGACAGTATTGAAGCTTCCTGAGGATGTTCTGATGATTGTTCAGGTGATTTTAAGTTTCCACCAGATCATATCTCAGACTGTAGATCTCTCAATAGACTTGGCTTTGAAATGCACAGAATACTTTTTGCTATGTTAATATGAGGTAATTACAAAAATGTTATCTCCCTTTTTCAATTTGATTTTCTGTCCTTACCTAGGGTCCAAAACTCCTTTCAAAGTATCAAGTAAAGGCCTGTACCATGCCTCACAGTTCTCCTGATGTTCACCTCTTTAAAAGGGTGAAGACAGGATTACTTTACTTACTGAAAAAAAGAATATATTTTGCATCAGAGGTATCAACACCATATTTCTATACAGTTGGTAAGTATCGTTTCTTTACATTAATACTTAAATATCTGTGTGTATGGTGCCAAAGCTTTCATTTCCTTTGTGGGCATTCTAAATTCTGCAAATTAAGAAAAAGTAAACTGGGTTACAAATTTCTGTTAAAGATCTGAAATTTGTGAACTTCAAGTAAATAATATTTAGAGTTAGAGAAAGGAAACTAGAGAGAAAAGCACTGCAGCGTTAATTGGTATTTACGCAACCAGTCTGCATTGAAAACAGCTGCTTGTATTCTGTGTTTTTATAATCATCTCCTTATCTGTTAAACAATTTCTGTAATGTAAAGCAAAATGAGGCAATGTCACTTGCATGATCTCCCTGCTTTAGTGGCGAGTAGAGAAAAGGAGGTGTGCCCTGCTCAGCTGGGCCCTCCTCTCCCCTCAGTGAGAGCTGCTGATGACATGGTCAGTGGGGCTTTGGGGGTTGTAAGACAGGAGTGAGCAAAACAGAGTGTTGTGTGCAGCAGGAAACTCAGAAGGCAGTGATGAGGAAAGGCACATGCCCAGGAGGGGTTGATGATAACAAGATGTTGAGGAAAGGAAGTCTTGGGCACCATGGATTTCAGAGGGATTTTAAAAAGAATTTAGAAAGGGTATAATTCCACAGTTATTCGACATGTCAGCTTTCACAGGGATGAAGTTAGCAGAGGGAGAAAGTGTCATTCCCCACAGCCCTCAACATCCCAGAGACCCTAGCTAGCACAGCAAAGTGCCATTTAACTGCTTTATAGCTTTTAGTGGACTTGTGATACTACATTGCTTGTAAGCATCATAAAAGGCTAAACTGTTACTAATTATCACTCATTCATGTTGCATCTACACAACTTTTGCCAACCTCTGTGATTTAAAAAAAATGTGCTAGTATTATAGTTATTTAATTAAACAACTGTGAGAGGATAAGAATTACAGGAGAAAGATTGTTATAAGAAAAGACTTTTAATGTCACTTCTTTTTTCATTTACACAAGATATTGAGATTAAATTAGATGAAGAAGGTTTTGTGTTGCCTGCAGCCCAACTTGAAGAGGTGCACAGACGGTAAGACAATAAAAGAAACCACTGGTAATATATTGATTTACACTAAGAAAGAGCATCCAGGATGAAAATCTGGCAATAATTAAGCTATTTGTAGTTTTGCCATTGACTTCAACAACATTCAGATCTCATGCTGAAACCACTGGCAAAAGGACAAAATTAACAATCTGGTTTTTGTTCATTGTTTTGCCACCTGACTATATAGTGTCAGACGGTTGGTCTGTTTACCTAGTGACAGTTAAAATCAAGTGATCCTTATTTGGATTACAGCAATCTGTTTCAATACTCTGTAATTCATTTTCAAATTAAAAATAAATTCTGAGTATATTTATACAGATTTAAGAGTTGAAGACAGATTACAAACTTACCTCTGCAAGGAATCCTGCATAATAAGGATATTTGCTACAGATGCTGGGTTTTTTTCACTGAGAAATGCATAGGTGTTTAAAAGTATATTTAAAAAAGGGATTTTTTAAAGGCTTTGGGAAGCCTTGGATACAAAGTTAAGCAACCTGCCTGTGTGATTTTTGCAACTGCACTGTTTGAAAAAAGCAAAAGTCTTTGAAGAGGTTATGCTTTCTCCAGCTTAAACTTCTGTTGTGATTTAAGCTGAAACCAGGACACCTTCACAAGACTCAGAGACTAATACAGATTCTTTCCAAGAGCCCACGCTTAAACGCTTAAGAATGAGCTTTAATGTTTTTTACTAGGCAATAGCTTTCATAAAGTAAATAAAGCCACAATATGCTTAAGATACAGAAAATTTAAGCAACTTTTCAACAGTAGATATACAAACCTTGGTTTAATTTGATGGGATTTTTATCCCCCAGAAGAAAAAATATAGTTATAATCCCTACTGCCAACGATATGTACAGGTTTAACTTACCCAGACGCAGCTTAAACTTAGCTTGAACTCTAAAGGATTTAAAAGGTAAATTAGCAAGTTAAATTTATTTAGCTGCTGAAGTGTTTACTAGCTGAGGTGAGGTTTTTTATATTTTTCCTTGTAGAAGAATTCAAAATCTCTTACTAATCATAGCATTAAAAATATCAAACTCTCATTAAATTGCATGGTAATTTTTTGTTCAGAGCGAATGAAAAAGCTTTTCAGATCAGTTTCACTACGTTTCAGGGTTTCACCTCCCACCCTTAAATGGAGTGATTTAAATTATCCTGAGCTATGTAACTCCCATCCTACATCTGATTCAATGAGCTGTAAGGAGGAGGTATTGTCTCATGCTTCTTAGGAACTGCAGTAGTTGTGGTGATTAAAATAACTGATTGTTGTGGGTTTGTTGGGATGTGGTTTTTTTTGATATTACACTTATGCTTAATTTTAGAATTGCCCTGTGTGTTGATGGTCAAAATAGATTTTGTTGTCATAGCCACAATCTGTTGGGAGAAGAAGCTATTAAACAGAGACATCTTCAGTTACTTGGTTATGAAGTTGTGCAGGTAAAGTCCAAAGAGAATTATTTACTTTTGCTTTGGCTAAGAAAACAAGTAAAAAAATATTTTACAATACTTAAAACTCTAGTTTCAATTAATTCCTAAAGCAAATGTAGTCTTTCCTTTCTATATTAGGTTTTCTCTGCCTAGTTTTTGCCTTTTTGAGGGTGTACAGAAATACCTTTTTCTTCCTTGGATCAATTAGTGTATTCTGTCTTTTTTGCCACATAGTTGCTGCTTGGAAAACTACTTATCTTCAGTGATTAAGAATTAAATCTTGAATTAAAGGAAAATGTTATGTAAGAGTTCATTAGAATTGGAATTTTTAATTAAATACTTTTTTAAAAAGTCTGGTGCTTAAAAAGGAGAGTTTAAAAAAAAGCTGCTTTGTATTGTAAACAATATTTTCAAAACAGATTATAACCTTTATTTTGCCTGTTGAATTAATAGAGGTATATTTTTCTTTAAACATACTTTGAATGAAAACTGTTACTTTTAGTTTCTTGAGATATTATTTTCTACTTATCATTACTTATTACATAAGGCTAACTCCATATTCATCTTAGTTTAAACTAATAGATATCACTGTCTTTTCTTTTTTACAGTAATCTCTATTTAGTATATTTACAGATCAATAGTACATTTAGGATTAAATCTTTAATTTTAAAACAAAAAAAGTACTTGATGTGTAATTTTGCTTAATGAACATCAGTCTTACCCAGTTTTTTATTAAAAGGTATTTCCAACAATCATTTTTGTTTTGTTTCCAGATTCCATTTTTTGAGATAGAAAGTCTACAAGATACCAGAAAAATGGCAGATTATCTACACAAAAAAATCTTTCCTTGTACATATGGACTCAGCAACTGACACTGGAGAATACTACTATATCACAGGCTGACCTTCAAAGTGTAAATTCTGTGCATGGAAGAAAAATTCTTTTTTTCTAAGTAAACTGCATCTCAGAAAATTTGAGCTTCTGAGTGTGAAACCTTCCACTTTTTGGAACAATTGAAATGTAAAGACTAATAAAGAGCATCGTATTTTCTTAAGATTTGTGTCAATATTTATTACAAGTTTACAGATATAAGTGCCAGACAGTCAGCACTGCTTTTCACTTGTATTTTTAACTGGTTCTAATTCGCAGCTGCAAACAGCCACACATGACTACTGAAGGATACTGGCCAGTCTGAATGTACAGAATATGCCTAATTAGTAGGTATTACAGAATACCTACTAATTGAGGCTTTTCTTGACAGTGTAAGAAGAAACTGTGCAATTTACTTACAGCTGCTTATGTAATTTCCCAAGTGTTTCATAAAACTAAAATTTGAAGTCGTTGCAGAAGCAGTATTGGCTTGCTGGTTTTACTTAAGTGAGTAGAGTGCTGTTCAGTAAATATCAATGCCTTACAGAAATGAGAACACTTTCAATAAAAAGGATTTGCTATATTTTGTAAAGTAGCAGCTGCCACAGGATAATGGACTTGTACAACTGTCTCTGTGGAGGCACCCAGTGTTCCAGTTATAGTCTATATGTAGTGCCTTTGGTGGCAGTTTTAGCTAAACTGTCTAACTGGGGTCATGTATGCATTCCAGATTTCCTCTGGGAACAGGAACTCTATGCTTTGAAGCTCAGAAGAACTATGTCCCATGGCAGCCCATTTTTATTTTATAAAATAAAAAAAATATATATTTTTAAAAAATATAAAATAAAAAAAAAATATATTTTATCCAGAATTCTGGAACTGAGAACCAAAACTAGTACCCACTTCAGCCAGAATAAATGTGCACTAACTTCGGTGAGTATATCGTTTTGCAGATAATGAAGGGAAAACAGGGAAACTTTAGTTCTGATCACATAATGTATTCTTGATGAACTGCCATGTAACACATTTTCTTGTTAGCTTGTGTTTCCTACCTGTGTGGAACTACTATTTATGAATATCAAAGCAGAATTCCCAGCATCACCTAGTTTGATTTTCACTGTTGTTTTTGATACAAAGAAGGTGAAACTTTCACATCGTTGACATTCTGTGTATTTCACCAGTAGGTGGAGAATGTGGCCAGTTTTTCCTTCCAATAATTTGTGAGTTGCAAGTGTCCGTCCATTGCCCCAACAATCTTTGGAGATTACTAGATGCAAAGTCCAGATCCAGAATACGCTTTACATTGTGTTATGCTGTCCGTTCTGTTTGTGTTAACTTGCTGCATGTATAAAACAGTTCCTCATAGTAGTATGTTAACACTGACAGGTGAGGGAGCACCAAAAGGTATGAGATGCTTTCCAACTGTGTAGTAGAAAGCTTAGAACATCAATAACCTAAGAATCTGTCATTCTAGCATGCGAGAAACTGAAGGAGAGCAGCTGAAATGGCTCTGCAAACTTTTATAAGGAACTTACTGCTAATCCAGAAGAAATTGTAAGGGTGTTCTTTTGACACCAAATACTGAAGGAAGAAGTGAACCATTCAGAACTGAATGAGAAACATGTAGTGGGAGGAACAACCAGTGAAAGACCTTCAGAAGTGAGTAGGGATGAGGAGGGTGTGACATAAGCAAAGAAATGAGAAAGGAAAACTCAAACTAGTGTTTTGATGTTTGACTTTCTCCATTGTGGAAGGGATGCCTATTTCTCGAACAGGCCAGAAGGTGGTGGTATTTGCAAAGAAATTTGATTTCCCATAGTTTTTTCAAGCAGATCGTTTATATATATAGTAAGGCTACTTAAAAAAAGCAATTTGTACTCACTGTCCCAAAGTAAAAATAACCTGCTAAGAATATGGTTGTATTCCATCTCATTCTTTACTGGTATAACTTTGATACTGATTTTTTGGAAAAGCATTGTGGTATTAGAAAACATTTCCTTCTCCCTTTGTTCTTACTGTGATTCCTTTCATTTGTTGTTGCTGAATTTGTTTGGTGAAGTGTTTATTTTTTTAAAAGGAATGTAGCCATTAATGTCCTTTTGTCTATAGCCCACTGAGTGTAGAAGAACTGCAGGTCATGAATAATGAAAGTAACAAACACCTCTCAGAATAGGCTGCTCTATGTGCTCTGCTTCTCACTTCATGCCAACAAGTGCTATTGATTGCGTAATTTACTACTTTTTCAGGTCCCAGATTAAGAAGTTTTTCGTTCCTCTTTTAATAGGTGTCTCACTGTATTTCAAATGACAAAGATTCCCTGTGTCAAAATATGATGTCAAAAAAACATTGTCAGTCACAGCTGTGGACTTCCAGTTCTTTTTCTGGTATGATCACTCTGGCTGTTCCCTTCTAAACAGTACTGCCTCAGCTTTAAACAACAACAGGATCAATGGCTGCGGAGAACCAAACTGATGCATACTCTGCAGGAGAAACTCCTGAAATTACCTTACAATTTTAGTACTGGATACTGTTAAAGTTCAAGGCATTAAATTTTTAATCAGATTTAGACATTTGTGCTAAACATGCCTTTTAAATGACTACTGCTCAAATCCTTGTGTTTTTCCCCCTTTCTACCAAATTATTTAGTGCTTGTTCTGCTAGTATTACTTAAATCTTTTTTCCCCTTTTCAGATTGCATACAGAAGCAATCATGATTTTTCTTGTTAAATCAGTCAGACACCATTCCTGTAGTGGAAGTTAACAAAATGAATGTCTGAATTCAGCTAAACCCAGATTTTGTCTCTTCAAATGCTAAGTGCTCAGAAGTTCCTTTTAACTCGAGTTCCACTTGAAGTCTACTGAAACTGCTAAGCACATAAGCCCATTTTTGAAAATTCTGAGCTGAATATCCATTTCAGCTGTTGTGCATGTAAAACATTGTCTCACAATTATCTAGCAACTCTATAAGGATTGAAAAATCTGTGACCACTGACATCTTGAGGGACAAGCTTGCTTAAATGTTAGGTCCATGATTTGTTAGGTAGAAGTAGTGCCCAGAATTGCAGAGACAGCTTTTGACCCAACAGGTCTCATTGCCAGCATTGCTGCCTAAAATGTTCAAAAAATATCTTGTTGGTGCTGCTCTTCATGAGATTTTTACGAGAATGTAAGGAGAAGACATGCATTTTAATTAGCATGAGAAAAAGTGCAGCTGCTATTTCACCCTATTTTTAATCCAGATCATTCTCATTAACTAAACTGTAGAGGAAAAGGCAAAGGCACCATATTGCTTTTCAAAGTGTGCTGGGTTTTTTTCCCAGATAAATGTTGCTGGCGATGTCAGATGAAAGAGATTTTCCATGGATCCAGGCCTGGAGAAGGTTTTTTTAGTGAGCAGGGCGGCTGCCTTCCCCATAGATTGCTGCATGCAGGCTATTAACCCTTGCATGCTCTCTGGTAGCTGGGTCTGTGGGCTTATGTATGTGCTTCCCATACTCTGAAGATGTCAACACAGGAACAGGTCTTGCCATTTGCTGTGAAAACACAAAAGCCACCTTAGAAGAAAATCACAGGGTGAATAGAAGACATTGCAGTTTTCTGTTGCTAAATGTGCTGTGGCCAGGGGTAAAATAACTGACAGAACTGCACAGCGTCTGCTATATGGATGTGTATATGTTTAGTGCCCTTTCTGTTCTATCCCTGCCCTAGATTATTACATTATTTTTATCTTAATAAACCATGAATGTGTCACAGGATGACAAAATGATAAGATGGAGCTGTGGACTGTTAATTTTTTTACACAAATACACACACACACACATGATTACCATATGATTATTGGCAAACTAATCCTAGAAAAGCACAGACTTTATTTTCATGTTTTCTTGTGCGCTGAGTTGCATGATTCATTTGAAAAATAGGAGAGATTTGTGCCCCCTGTTACAGGAACATCTACCCTACTTACACAATTCAGTGAAAGCGCAGCATGAAAAAATCAAAGCCTAAAAAAAAATCCGAGCAATAGATTTTTAATAAATGCAAGCTTTCCATGAAGGAAATAAAGCATATACTATTTTATTTCTGCAAAATGAAAGGTTTTACTAAAAATACTTGTAGCTGTAAAATTACAGAAATAACTGCTTTGCAGTGATGGAAAGTGGACTTGATGAAAAATAACCTGACCAAGAAAAGATTTTAAGCTTGTTCTTAGTAAGCTGCACTTTAAGTGACTGTGCAATCACTATCTGCAATCTGCAGTTCCTTCCTGTGTTACAGCAATAGAGAGCTACAGAGTCAGAAGGGAAAGACAGGATTTGTTTGTTTTTCTTTCCCTAGCCAAAGGTCTCAGATTTATCAGGCTGCTTTGTATGTTTGCACACTGACTAACACAGTAAGCCTTGGTCTGCAATGTTTTTCTAGTCTCATAATATAAATAGTATTATAAAGGTGAATCTAAATGCAGATGCCACACCATAGTTCAAATGCAAGCAAATGACTTCCTTGCTACAGCAGACACAATCCTGAGCTGATGCTATGGGTCCGGGGGCCGGCTAGCCTTGTCCCCCGGCCGCGTGGTCAGGGGCTGCCGTTCTCAGGCTGCGAGCAGTCTTTGAATGGTAGAAAGCAGAGAGACTCTCTGCTTCCTAGGGTCCTGACCCCTCAGCATCGAGCTTTAATAAAGGTCTGAGAAGGAACTTTTGCAGAGATGTTTATTCTTCTGAAGGACATAGAAAAGAGGGGGCAAGGACATGAAGCTTTTAAACTGAATTATCATGGAGGTGTTACCATCGGTGGATTGGGCCCTGGCTGGCAGGGGCTGGGTCAGATGGGTGTACAATGGGACAAGGGGTGGCCAACCAGGGACAAACCAAACCCATCGGGGAGGGTAACAGGAATCAACCACCGGGGAAAAACAGCTTTAGCCAAACTTAACAGGTGTAACCACTCTGAGCAAATCAGCACTCATGTCCTGCAAAGGAAGCAGGTGGGAACAGATTGGAGGGATCTCATAGCAGGACAGTCAGCTATGGGAGAAGTCCAGCCTCATGGACAGAACCTGAGATTCTTGGAAAGAGGCCATAAACTCTTTTTAAAAAAGAGAGAAACTAACTAACTACTAACTAACTAACTAACTAACTAACTAACTAACTAACCAACCAACCCACTCAATAGAAAAGCTCATTTCGAAACAACCATTTATCCCCCAGTTGTCCTGCCCACCTTACTCTGCCCTATTAAAAGCTATTCAGTACAACTTTTAAGCCCAGCAGAATGAAAATTAAGTCAAGAAGATTGGCAGGCAAAATTAAGACCATTTCGTCCCCTGCCCTAGTTGTGGATAAATGTTGAAAAATGAGAAGCTAAAAACATCTTTGGACCATCAAGAAAGATTTTGCTAGAAATTCACAGTTTACAGCACTAATGACAGGTAGCAGTATATAATTCCAATAGTTGGTGTTCCTTTTAAATAAATAAGATTCACTTTTCAGCATCCTTGGTAGCACAGCACTGACTGTGCACACTGGCATTTTATCTTTGTGGGTTTGGCATTCAGTGGGTTTCAGATTTTCCAACAGTTGGCTGGGAAGCATCCTGCTACACACCCTCACAGTGTGTAATTCTAGCACAGCTAGCACTTGGAATCAGCAATGGCAACCCTGTGCACGCACTCCACTGCAGTTACTCAGCTGCATGTAATTAAACTGAGTATCTGTCACTGTACTCTTGCATTCCCTGGGGCACCCAGGTTACCTGGAAATGAGGGGCTTACTTGCAGTGGTTTTCTTTCTGCACTTCAAGTAAAGCAGTGTACTGTAGTGGGTTCAGTCTGTCTATTTTCAGTGTTGTACTAGAAAGATGTCAATTGTGGTATTTTTATTAATTATATTTTAAAATTTGTTTATTATTATAAAAAGCATGAGATGACCACTGAGATAATTAAAGAGGAATTGAGTATGTGACCTGCACTTAGTTACGGTTACATCCAGTGTTGGGTGTCATGACATGCAGGAGGATCATGCTGTATGTAGTATTAAATAGCTGTGGGTTTGATGTGTCTCCATGCTAATTAAAGGGCTGGATTAAGGGACACCTGTTTGGACAGTCCCTTGTGTGCACTGTCCAGCACAGCTGGTATGAATTCTGGCCCATACAAGTTTGCCCTAGGAAGAAAAACAATAGGAAAGTGAGGGGTTTTTTTGATACAAGAGCTCAGTAAGAAGCTGTAACTTTATATTGATGAACTTTCTATACAAATTTTCCACCTGAAAAATAAGCTTGGTACCAGGGCAGGGAGGTTGTTTTCGTTTTGTTTAAATAAAAAGTTTAATTTCTAAACGGAGTAGTCATTTACATACATACACAGATTTGCAGCTGACTTATTAGACATGATAATGCAGGTGATTAGCATTAGCATTAGCAGTAGCAGGTGATGCTAATGGGCACTCCTGGGATTCCTTTTGTAGCATCTAATACTTCCTGCACTGTCTGATAGAGTTGAAGGGCATTATGGCTACACACTTGCATTGAAATGTCTGGCATACATAACTGCTAGTGAGATGAATCCCAAGCAGTGGGCTTTGTCAGAAAAAAACAATTTTATTGCACAGAAATTAGAGCAATTTGGACTCCTGTGTCACTCTTCCTTCTTCATTCTCTATAATATATATCAAAGTGGGCAGCCATTCCTAGCCTTCTCAGCACTTTTACATCCCATGAACCAATTGGGATTTTGAGGTATTAGTACACAGAGGTTTCACTTCATTTGGTTATTAATAGTATCTGCCTATATGTGCAGTTTTGTGTGTGTAAGTATAAATATATATACACAGGCACTTGTATATATGTGTATTATTCAGATGCTGCATGCAAAAATACATACACATACATCTATGCATATATATTATAGTATTTCTGTTTCCAAGGTAGTATTTACTTATAGGACTGAACATCAAACCCAGATTCTGCTGGCCTCAAATACTTGCCCATCCTTTCCCAGGCATGCCTGTGTGTTCTGATGTACTACACCTTTGCACTAGCTCCCTATGAATTTCCTTCCTGCAGAGCAATCTGGTGTAGGTTTTCCTAACAAACTCACCAGCTTCAGAGACTTGGGCTTTCACAGCAAATCCTGGCATAGAGAGGATGGGTGTCAGATGACAGTATTGAAATCATGGCCTCTGCATCCAGTCCTCTCATAGAGAAAAGTTTTTAAGCATCACAGAAATAACTGCAGAACCACTTGAAGCAGAACTCTTGAGGGGCACAGATGGTTCAGAGCACACCCTGCACTCTGCAAGAGAGGATTTGCCTCTTCCCCCTTGCTTTAACTTGCATGTCTTGTCACCTGGAAATCTTCAGGACATGAAAGAGCAAGAGCTAATTAGGGTGTCTTCATGGGATAATGCTTTCTCCTAAACCTGCAAGCTGAGCACAATGATATCCTCTTTCCAATTCCTTTCTTATCATATGGGCTACATTATAAAGGGTAAAACAATGCCTATAGCCTCCAGTCATGTCAAAAAGTACAAAACATCTTAATCAAAGGTAATTGTGAATTTATCAAAGGGTTACCTCCTCATTAATTTTAAGGCCACGACCCTTTGCGTGTTTTCTGTCACATCGTGGAAGGTATTGGTCGTAACCTTCTGATATTCCAAAAATGGCATCATAGGTGAAAGAATCTCCTGTCTTGAGAAAAGGGGAAAAATGGCTAATTTACAGAATTGCTTTACTTTACAGATTGCAGGATACATGTAGACAACTCAATACCTAAATATTGCATATATTGCATTAGATGATGACAATTGTAATATTACCAACCTCATTAGGAAGTTTGGGCCAGTCCTTTTAAATAGTTTGCAAAATTACCTAATGACACATGGTATCATTTATTAAGTTTGTTCAGCTCTGAAATTTTCCTTGTAGAAATTTACTTCAATTTTTCCCCCGTGTAATCTGTTGTAATTTTGGAAATTTAACTGATCTGTTTTAATTTTCTGCACTTAATATTCTCCTTCATAAATTTGTGTATTTGTCAAATGATCTGGCACAATTATGTAAAAGCAAAACAGGAACTTTCAGAAAGACAAAGTACCCTGCACTGTAAACATAATTTAATTTCTGATAGAGCAGAATTGAGAAACATGCCAAAATGGTAATCCTGTGATCCAGTGGTATGCATGACACACATATACCAGTCATGAAAAAAAAGCACACCCCAAGCCATAATATTGTTGTTCAACTGTTGACATAGTTTGCATCCAAATAAGCAACATAGAAGATCTGCTCTTCTAACAAAGCCATTTGTGAAATCCAATCAATTCTCATAAATGGAATCAAAGCAATTTCAAAACTAGAAAAACTTTTCAGGGAAAAAAAACAAAACAAAATCCCCTCCTGAAACATGCTGCCAGTTGTTACTGAACTTCATTAAAAGGACCATATTCTTTTAAACATGTCAATCATCATTGGCTTTGTGCATGTCTGACTAAAAGAATGGTGCATTTCGTTGGGGTTTTTTCTCCTCTAATTTTACACTGTGTCCAATTTAACCTTTGAAAATCACATGTACTTTGAGTATTTCAAATTACAGTGCTATACTCCAAATATAGTCAAGTCATAACAGGTCAAGAAGGTTATAATGGTTCCATTAAAAGGAAACCATAGTTAAGAGCACTAGTGAGACACTGCTGTAATTTCAGGCTTTATTTGTAAAGGTATCTCCAATACTTGGTTCTGCTAAGAGGAGAGATTATTTTGTATTTAACCTAGCTATCCATTCACTTCTCAGAAAACATCAAGCTTCAGAGATTTCAAGCACATTCAAGAGCACCCTGCACATGATTTGTCATCTCCATGATTATTTCTGCGCTTCCTTGCTTCTCCTTTCCTCCCCACACTACCAGTTTCATTCAGTGGGCATGTATTTGTACTCACCACCAGAAATGTTATTTGCTCTTTGCTGGTATTCATGTGGCATGAATTGTTACTCGTTTCAGAGTAAGAGTGTCATTTGTTGCTCATGTCAGAGCAGATTATTCATCCTTTCTGGAACCTGCAGATAGTCAGCCAGCCCATTA
Source organism: Sitta carolinensis (assembly GCA_032173965.1). Lineage (NCBI taxonomy): Eukaryota > Metazoa > Chordata > Aves > Passeriformes > Sittidae > Sitta > Sitta carolinensis. The sequence goes on from CM063284.1 coordinate 82,072,658, forward strand.
TATCAAAAACTAGCTCTGTCCCAGATACGTGTTTAAGATTTTCTGCCAGATTTGTAGAGATACTTCTTTGCTCAATACACTGATACCTTTCTGCTGCTGTTTCTCTTTGTTGTTAATGATAACTTGGTTAGCCTGGGGGGTGGTGGTGGTGGTAGTGAGCTTTTAAGACTTAAACCTATCAGAGGAAGCAAGTCACACAGAGCTTATGATAAATGTGCACTCAGGGTAGGAATCGTCTGTGCACTGCTGCTAAAGCTAAATGCTTTGCAAGCATTCATTAGTATTCCAGACACACATAAAATAGGTAATAGCTTTCTCCACATCTCAGAAGAGGTAACACCAGGCACAGCGTCTATGGTAACTTATGTAAAGCAGTCCAGGGAGCAACTGTCAGCCAAGGGATTAAAAGGCAGGAATTTCTGGCTTCTGGCCATCCAATGAGCCCAACTTCTTCCTACTTCTCTCTGCTTCAGTCTCTGATACACGATTGGTTTTAGGTATTTAAGCTACAAAAAAGGAAAGAGATTCCTTTTGCTCTATAAATAAAAATATTCAAATTATATAATTCTTAAATTGTGCAGAAGAATGAGTTGAATCTGCTTCCTCCCCTGTGGCCAAGGCCTGGGCTGTGAAGAAACCTATTAAACAGCTGTTCTCACTTTTTGTTTTCATGCCACTGGAGCATAATTTTTCACAAACCAGGCCTTTGTGAGTGTGAAAGCAGACTATATTGTAAGGAAAAGCTCTACCATATGGCGGCTAATTCTGTGCAGACTGATGAGCTCCACCAGCCCCAAGAGCATCATGCCAGCCCTCTGACCTACCCTTGCCTTACTCTTGTTGTGCTCTCCTTACTGTTTTGTGAAGCATGACACCATCTGTGCCCGCTCACCTTTGGGTCAGATCACCTTGCCAAGGTAATGCTGGAATCAACACAAAAGAGTCTGATATTAGAATCTACGTGTCTTTTAGTAGGGCCACCTGGCCAATGCAGCAAATTTGCTGTTCATCTAATGCCCAGAACAGTGCTCTGGTGTGTACCCTGCCCACATTCCAGGGACACAGGACCTGCAAACTCTCACAAACCCCCAGTCAGTGCTGCCTGGTGCTTGGCACACTCAGCAGCTTGTCACTTGGGTAAGGAGAGGATTCATTGGTTGTATTTATTGTTATAAACTGCCATAGCATTGCTATGTTACATTGACACAATAGGCATTTCAAAACTTTTTTATGCTAATTTTTGGGGGCTTTTTAAGAAAAAAGCCTGTTAATTTCAATCTCCCACATCACACCTCATAGAAAAGTTCGCCACCCAGGAACTGTAGCTTAGCTGAGGCAGAAGGTGTAAGATTGTTTTCATTTCTGATTTTAAATATGATGACAGAATGAGGAAAAATGGTGACATAACACAGCAGAGTGAGGAGTGAGGCTCCCTGCCAATGCACTTGAGTGGCAGCGTACCACTTTCAGAAGCATTCAGTTACAGAGGCATATATTGATGTTAATTGTTTTGAGTAGCTCTATTGATTTATTAAAGCCGACCGTGTGGAAAATTTATGCAATGCACATGGAAAATCTTTTCCCTCAAATGAAAATGGAGAAGTTTCTTATTAAAGGGTTCCCAAGAGTGTGTGTTATGACAAAATTCACTGGTGCTACATCAACCCCTAGCGACAGATGATGCTTTTCCTACTGTTTCTCCTCACATTTCATTGATACCAAGCGGCCTTTCATCCTGAATCCTTCGCAAACAAGGCTCTGCCTTCTCTTGTTTACTAGTGAAACACTTTACCCTCGTTTGCCATCCACAAGTAGCAAACACACTTTGCAAAGGCTTCTGATGGTGAACCCTGTTATTCTGGCATTAGATAGCCTGGTGATAGAGATTTATGTGCCACATTTCTGTATCAGAAAAAAATTCTTCCCTGTGAGTGTGGGGACGCACTAGAACAGGTTGCCCAGAGAAGTTGTGGTTGCCCTGTCCCTGGAGGTATTCAAGGCCAGGTTGGATGGGATTTTCCTCAACCTGGTTTAGTGGAAAGTATTTCTGCACACGGCAGGGGCTTGGAACTGCATGATTTTTAAGTTGCCTTCCAACCCAAACCATTCTATGATGCTATCACGATTTTTGGCATCTGTCTGACCAGGTTCCTCATGATGAGGGCTGAGCTTTGCACCGGGTCCGAGCAGAAGGTCTATACCGCGCAGAGACCTACGGAGAAAGCTCGGCCCTTCCCCCCGGGATGCCTCCCACCCGTCCCTGGCTCACTGCCCTTCCTCCCTCACCTTGGGCGGCCGGCTGAAATAGCTGAGCTCCGGAGGCCCTTCCCGTTCGGGCGGGACGAAGCTGAAGGCGGAGAATGAAGCGAGGGCAGGCCGCCTCGTCCCCGGCGCGCTGTCGAGTGCCTGCTGTGCCGAGCGCGGCCCGGGGGCGGCCATGCTGCCCCGGCCGCCGTTACCGAGCGACGCCCTCAGGGCTCCGCGCCGGGCCCCGGCCGCGCCACCGGCGTCTGGGCAGCTCGGCGGGAACCGGCCCCGGGCGCGCTGGGCTCGGGTGCTCGGGGCGATCCGCAGAGCTCTGTCAAGCCTCGAGTGTGAATTCCTGGACACCCGATAGTGGAGTTTTGGTCTCAAGTCTTGTGCAGCGTCTCGAGCTCCCTGGTCCTTTGTGTCCTTGGAAGCTGGTTAGGAAGGTTAGGGCAAAGCCTAGCTGAAAGGGACTGTTTTGCTGTGACAGCTTGCATTAGACCCCAAATCCCCCTCTTAAGTGGGTAAATTGAATAAAACCACACCACAGCGTGGAATTTCCACCAGAATAAGGAGCCAGTGTCTTGAGGAGCTTGGGTTTCTCTCTTTGGACAGTAGGTCACCTATTCAGGACCCAGATTTCATATGCTTGAACTCTGTCAGGCTTGATGCTGTGACCACTTGCTTGGGGAGCCTGTTCCAGTGCCCAAACACGCTCTGGATGAAGAACCTTCTAATAGCCAGCCTAAACCTTCCCTAACTCAGCTTCAGGCCATTGACTCGGGTCCTGTCACTGGTCACCACAGAGAAGAGATCCAGTGTCTGTCCGTCCTCCTCTCATGAGGAATCTGTAACTGCAATGAGGTCTCCCCTCAGTCTCCTCCAGGCTGAACAGACCAAGTGCCCTCAGCTGCTCCTCCTACAGCTCCAGGCCCTTCACCATCTTTGTTGCCATCCTCTGGATGCTCTCTAACAGCTTAAAGTCCTTCTGAAATTGTGGCACCCAAACCTGCCCCCAGCACTGGAGGTGAGGCTGCCCCAGCTCAGAGCAGAGCAGGACAATCCCCTCCCTTGCCCGGCTGGCCATGCTGTGCCTGATGCCCCCCAGGACAGTGTTGTCCCTCCTGGCTGCCAGGGCACTGCTCTGATTCAACTTGCTATGGACCAGGACCCCCAGGTCCCTTTCCATGGCACTGTTTTCCAGCATCTCATTCCCCGGGTTGTATGTACATCCAGGGTTGACCATCCCAGGTGCAGAACAGGATGCTCAGGTGTTTCAGACAATGCAGTTGGAAAATTCTCTCACATACTTAACTTGCGTTGGGAACACTGAAAATAAGTGTCTCCGCATGCAAATCTCAGACTTACTGAAAACGGCTCTGCCCTAGTAGCACCTGGCTCCTAGTTTTGATATTCACCCCATGGTTATCCTGGTTTAATATATATATATATCGAACCATCCCCATGCTGCTATGTACTGTGGTCCTTGGGAATTTGTGAGTGGCTTGGTTTAGTTTACCTTTGTTTTCTGTAACCACAGTTATAGACCTACTGTCCTGTAGGCACAGCATTACTGTTATTGTTGCTACCAGTATCTTTTGGTAAGTGCTTTCACAGTAGCACTCTCCTAGGCATCTTCAATTTTACCAAACATCCAAAATTTATTTTAAATCCCCCAACTTTTAGAGTACTAGAAATCTTCACAACTGATTGTTTCAGGCATCATGGAGCCAGGTGATTATTCAGGCCTACAAAAGTCTCTATCCCTATTATGTAGCTGACACACTCCCTTCACAAATCCACTGAATAACGCAGACTCCTGCTTCTTTGCGAGTGTAGCGTGGAGGCTTAATAAACTGCAGTGTGGGTGGTTTTTTTAATAATTTGTGACAATTTCCATCTGCCCATCTAATGATGTCCCTCTACCAATTAAGATCCTTTTCTTTCTGTAGCATGGGCCAAATTAGCACAGTGCAAGCAAACAGTGGAATTGAAAATCCAACAGCTGCCTTACATCAGCTTCCTAAGCAGAGACCTGCTTGCCACTGTGCAAGTGCGTTTCTATAGTTTAGTCCAAGCACAGGGAGATAGCAAGCCCATTTATAAAAAGCAGCTCAGTGGAAACTGCAGCTATAAATAGAGACACAAGAAACTGTTCACCAGAGATACCAACTAAGCTAGGCAAGAGCTCCGAAGTCAGATATGAAAGATTTCTCTCCAGTTTTCTTTCTACTGTTCTCATGTAGCTCATTTTTATTAACATTAAATTGATGGAGAAAACTGAATTACAGCATCTGGATGCGATACAGATTGTCACAAATATTGCTGAGTGCTTGTTACAGATTTTCCATACCACCACCCCCCCCATTTGAAACAATTAAAACCAGTATTTTTACTTAATTTTTCCTTCCCAATGAAGGTATAAATCCTTTTAGAATTATTTGAAACTTACAAAGGCTTTTCTTCCTGGTCACCTTTTGCAGACTCCCCAGAAGCAGGATATGAAGGCCCACAGGGGTTTGTTCCAGTTGCAACCAAACTTTATTAATATGCTACTGTTAAGTGTATGTTTGTGTTATAAAATAGCATGGAAGGTCAGTCTGTTTCCTTAGTAATGTCAATATGAACATGTAAACAATGGAGCATTTTTAGTCTATATGGTGAAAACTATGCATTCAAACACAGCTGAGCTAAGAGACCAAAGTGTTAAAAGTTGCTTTGAATTTGGTGTTTTAAGAAGGATAAGTTCAATTGCCCATCCCTTTGAAAAGTAGTAATACTCCCTGAAGTTCCACCACTAAGGTGTCCGAATTTTGAACATGTTGGTGTGTACTTTTATAGCCATAATGTGTCTCAAAGGCAGGGTCACTGTTCTGAAATCTCAAACTGGTTTGCAGAATAACTCTGAAAAAACTTCCTAAAAGGAATATGAAGCAAATAATAATGGAGGCAGGGAGAGGGGACACAAAAGAGATAATGATAATGGGGGAAGGGAGACAGGATGGACACAAGAGGAGAGGTGACATATAACTGGACAGGGCATTGATACACAAACCGGTAGCTGTTTTCTTACTACAAGCTGAGGTACTTGTTTTAACCTTGTGTCACTTAGAGCTGAGATGACAGCCAGCTGTCAAATTCAGGCTTAGCAAGCCCTCTCCTGTCCTACCTCTTTTATCTCAACATGTATCAGTTTGCCACCTGATCCTGACCTTCAGCTGGGCTGTGGAGAGACAGTCTCTACCAAATATATTCCATTCAATGGCCCTTGAAAGGGGCTGAAATAAAAATGGCTCCAACCTGTCCCCTTTCTACTACCCTAGCTTTGAGTCAAGCCAGTCATTTCACAGAAGTGCTTGTTTCTTCTAGATCATAATTACTGACTGAATGCCCACCTCAAACAGGAAGGCTCTTCTGAAGTATTGCATCCCTCCCACAGGAGACAGTTCTCCAAGAACTTCTCCCATGTGAATCCTTCTCACAGTCTGCAGTTCTTCATGAATGCTTCAGCATGGTCCCTTTCACGGGGTGTAGTCCTTCTGGAACAGGCTGCTTTGGTGTGGATTCCCTATGGGGTCACAAGTCCTGTCAACAAACCTGCTACAGCACTGGCTCATCTCTCCATGAGCCCACAGGTCCTGTCCAGGACCCTCCTCCAGCACAGGTTTCCCATGGGGTCACAGCCTCTTTGGGGCATCCACCTGGTCCAGTGTGGGGTTGTCCATGGGCAGTAGGTGGATCTCTGCTTCACAATGGACCTCCAAGGGCTGCGGGGACACAGCTGCCTGATGCTGGTCTTCTGCACCACAGGCTGCAGGAGAATCTCTGCTGTGCTGGAACATCTGGTCCTTCCTCGCTGCCCTTGGTATTTCCAGAGATGTTTCCTCTCTTCAGCTGCTGTTTCTGCTGCATTTTTTATCTCTTCTTAAGTATGTTATTCCAGAGCTATTGTTGGGCTCAATTTGGCCAGAAGTGGGCTGGTCTTGGAGTTGTTTGGCATTCGCTCTGTTGGACATGGGGGAAGTTTTTGGCAGCTTCTCATGGAGACCACCCCTGTAGCCCAGTCCCCCTCTCCTTGCTACCAAAACCTTGCCACACAACCCAATATAGCTGACTGATATCTGCTCCAATTCAGATCAATATTCTGTTCAATAACTCTCTTGTTAAGTAAAGTAATACACGTTTTTATACATGAGGTGACATAACTTTCATAAAAATTGCTATTTTTAATGCTTTCTTGGAATCAAACACGAAAAATTCTAGTCCAGGAATGTCAACCTTTTGAAATACTTCACATGCATTTTTTTCCTGTCAAAACTGAGATTTTCATGAAGAGCATCTCAATGGCTACAAATAGATTTGAAAAATACTCCATCCAAAAAATTTCAAACATTTCTTGGCAGAATCTTTGTTTTAAACAGGGCATCCTATAGCATAAAGGGTTTCTTACCTTCATAATTTCAATCATTAATAAAATGTCCTTATCTTGCATTTTGACATAACAAAAATTACATTGACCTAAGTAGTTCCTGCCTCTAAATTTGAAAATGCTTTAAATTAATATGTAGCAAACTTTAGGGTGAACAAGTTATACTTGATTTATATACCATTTTGAGAAATCCATGCAAATTTGAATTACTTCAAAGAACAAAAAATGATCGCATAATAATATATTTTATTTAAGGCACATACATCTCATTCTACATTTTCTCCTCAGAATCACTCCACTAATTTAGACAAAAAATTAAGAATAAAACAAAAAATCCCTAGACTTAAAATTGTTTGGGGTTCACCTGTAAAAAGTCTTGAAGGGTACTATCTACACCTAGAATCTGCTATGTGAAAATTAAAAATTAGTGTATGTTTATACATAACCACAAGAAGGAAAACTGTGTATTAAAGTACAAGATAATAGTATCTTTTAACAGTAAATCTTCTTAACAACATAGCTTATTATTTGTCCCAATATGAGGTTCTAAAAACAAAACAGGAAAGAGCTTGCAACACCTCTTCCCTCACATCGCTTTAGAGACAAGCAGACTGAACTACCTGTGTCTCAGTGGAAAAAAGGAGGATTTGTAGATATTTTACAAAATGGAGGAAGCATATGTGAATATTAGAAAATGAAAAATGCTTTTCACATAGCATAAATAAGACACTAATGTCTCTTTAGAAACAGCAGCTAAATCACATTAATTTACAGGTAACCCAAACTATTTCCATGGTTTATAAAAACATCTGCAAGTCTGATCTTTCTTCCTGTCCTTTGGTAGCCCTCCATAAATTGGAGCAAAGCACTGACTTTGAAAAAGAATTCCAGCAGGCTTACCAGGTGTTCCCATTTGATTCTCTTTTTCCCAGACCACAGTGAATCACTCACATTGATCTTCTGGCTGCTGCCTCACAGTGTGAAATGCATTTGCATTGTACTTTTGGAAGTCCCACTCTGCAGTTCACTAACAAGCTGTGAACTATGTCACCAACATGGAAGTTGTAGAACTTGATGACTCTTACTGTGATGTGGAATATATGGAATGTCAAATACTGATTTACATCATTATCATAAAGTTTTTCAGGTTACGGGCTGATACATGAGTAGTGTTGTTTCCAGTTACTGAGGCCAAAATTGCTTCAGGAGGAGGAAATAAAGTTCTTCTCATAAGTGAATCTAGACAGAGGAAAAAGAAGCCAGTATAAACAGTAGATGTAAAATGCACTGGAAGACAAGAGGTATTTATTAAATACAAATAGCTTTTCAGCACTACAAGGACAGTAATACTCAGCAACTGAAGGTTAGAGAGGATGGTATGCACCTTTCTTTGTCTGGGCAAAGATATGTGTGTCTTTTGCCCACTTTCTTGTTCTTTAGCAGGATTTGGCTGCAAGAATCTAAATGAAATTACAAAATGAGAGAAGAATACCAGTGAAATATGAGTGCTTTGAACATGGGCATCTTCAACATGCTCTTGGAGGGCACATGTACACCTTGCTTTATATTTCATTGGACTAGTCAGCTCCCCACCATTCAGATGTTGTAACATTTCATAGCTTAGAGAAATAATATTGTTTAACTTTTATAAAAATCACAGAAACGAGGCTATGGAGTTAGGTACAAGGTTTGTTAATGATGTGCAAGAATACAAATGAAGCAAAACCTTGAAAGTACAGGTTATACCTGAAAGCTGCATATATATACGACAATATAATAGAATTAACTTTACATAAGGGTTTTCATCTACAGTAAGAATTATTGCGTTGACCTGTTGTAATACCACAGTGATTTTAAAGGCCCAGAGTGCATTCAAAGTCTAAGAAGGAGATCAATAACTTATTTCAGTGTTCCTAGGACAAATTTACAGTAAGTGGCGAGGAGGGATTTAGAAGAACTTTTAAGTGACATAGCTAAATGACAGTTAGCCAATGACCGGGACATTTTTTTTTGCGGCCATGTGAGCTATTTGGAAAGTCTTTATTTCCACTGGAAAACATTTATCTTAACTTATTAATTAAAAGGAAGAAATCATAAAGACAACAAAAGTATTTTTCATGAGATTTTATTAGACTGAGCACCTGTCTTGAAAAGTTTAAAAGTCTCCAGGACTTGATGAAAAATTAAGTGTGCTATGCCGAACATAAGTGAAATAACTTACATTTTGCTTTTAGACTTACTTAAGGGGTTAAAATTCAGATTGTCTGTTTTACAGCAAATTAGGCACTTTGAAATCTACTGTCATTCCAATTCACTAGTGGGCAGATGGCTGCTGTGAGTAAACTGAGACTGGATTGATGCCATGTATTTGTGACCCACAATTTTGAGAACTTCTGAAAGGATACCAGTGCTATACAAATGTGTATATTTGTTTCATGAACGAGCAGACTGAATACTTTTTACATTTCAATAACATGCCAGAGGTAACAGTGCATAAGTTGACTTCCATATTCATACAGTATCACTCAGAAAAAAATCTTGTAATTATATGCTATTTTGTAAATAGTTGTTTTTTTTTTTTGTTAGGATACTACGACTAAAATAATTGATTACAACAACACAAAACTTAATTGTTACTATCTGTGCTTCAAAGAAGCGTAGAGAGTAAAATTACCTACTTTTACCCTTTCACCTGGCTCATCTAAGAAACACTGCAAATGTGATTCTTTTTAATTCAAAGGGATTTAAATTAATCTCAAATATCCACAAAATAACATTTTACTCATACTCATGTTCTAGTGAGTATAAATGAGATTATTACTTTAAATGATAAATGAGATTATTACTTTAAATATCCCACAAAATCCAGCGTTGTGAAGGTTAAGTGAAAGGCATGCAAGGTTGTCCAAGTGCAAAACAGCACTTTTTCTTCTCTTGTACAGCTTCTCCTTGTTTCTGTTTAAGCACTGTGGGCCAGTTGATAAGTACCAGCACTGCAACTGTTTTCAGTATCCCCCACTTTGCTTGTGTTTATGGATTTGAGGTCAGTCTTTTGCATCACCTAGGCAGTAAGTGACTGCAAAGTGCCTAGAATGCCACCCAGGACTGAAGACAGTAGAGGTGATTTGGTTTCTGAAAGGCAATAGCAAGTCTAGCAAATATTATTGACCAAGGCTGTTGAGATATCCTGCCCTAACGTCTAACTACTGAATAAAAAGCAGTGGCAGCAGCAGAAAACATGCAGCTTTAGAGTGACAGAAGCCAAGGAAGGAAGCAAAACTAAGAGACAGCAACAGTAAGACAAAGTACATATAAACTTTTAATGAATTAACCTTACAAAAGACAATAGCTTCAAAACATTTGACACGTTTGTACAAAACTATTCCAGCATTGTTAGTTCTCTCTTCAGAAAGAATGCCAGCAAGCCACCCAACGTGTCCCTGGCTATGAGATGCAACTGGTGATCACATCCAAATCATGTGTGGACAGAGTAAACTTATTTACAATACTGTATACTTTAATACCAGATTAGTGGATGCTATTGGGGAGCGACTGTATTTTCCAGAAAACACCATGCATCAGAAAATAGTATGCACCCCTAGCTTTATTGCCTTTTTTCCCCGCATTTGTCACTAACACTTCTCTTTAGTCCTTTCAGGATGTGTTACCTCCTTTTGATTCCTATTCCTTCTTTTCTTGTCTTTGAATAACAGTGCAAGTAGCAGTACAATCTTCCAGTCCTATAGCGTACATCACAACTGTCCTTGAACATAGAAATATCAAGGTGCAAAATGATGGCTCATGGGACTATTCTGCAGCCATATTAAAATAAGTGCCACATACCAGAAAATAGCACGCATGTTAAGGGCCAAAATGTAGTTAAAAAGTGCGTGATACTTTCCTGAAAATATGGTGTTGATGACACATACAGGCATCTTCAAGATGCCACATTCCCTTGTGAAAGGGATCTTGTCATTTCTGTATGTACAAAGTATGTCTTCAATTCTCCTTTTCCTTTTACATTTATTATTCCTCTGCAGGTGCTCATGTACCCCAGTGTTTGCAGGACGTTGTTTGTCTCCTCTGTAACCTGCAACAATATGGTAATACAGTGTTGATAGCAAAGCAGAGCAGAATCTTCTTCCAGAGTGTGAAGATAACATAATATTCTGTTCATTTATAAGGGGTTTGCTGTAATGCTCATAAGGCCATTAACAGGTTTGAACACATAAGCTTTCAAGCAGTCTGTTGCTGGATGCACATTCTAATCACTTATATGAGGTATCAAATTTGGTGTAACCACATCTGTACCCACGGTTGCCAGCAGAGAGCTTGTAGATAGACAAATGGATCTAGGGACAATACTCTTCCTCACATAGCACTTACCTCACTTCAGGAGGTTATTTTCACTTGGGTAGACCCAAGTTTCCCTATCGTTCTACAACTACTAAGGCTGTGTAACTGTAGTGATGGTAAGGTGATGGTTAGCATAACCCTTCAGAGCTGCTGTTGCCAGTTTCTCACATAACTGTCGGTGAACCAAAATTTAGGCCATTCTGCCATTTTAGGTGAAAGCCCACTAGCACAAAATCAAGGCTTACCTGTATTTTATCTAAGACACCAGTGCTGTCCATCCTGCTGGCCACATTTACTGTATTGCCCCATATATCATATTGTGGTTTTTGAGCTCCAATTACGCCAGCTATTACAGGTCCATGGTTTATACCTGGAAAGCATCAGAACTTAGTGTTAGCAATGAAGAGAAAGGCAACAAAGCTGGTCAAGGCCTGGAGCACAAGTCCTATGAGGAGCCTCTGAGGTAGCTGGAGTTGTTCAGCCTTGAGAAAATGAGGCTCAGGGAAAACCTTACCACTCCCTACAGCTATCTGACAGGAAGCTGTAGCCAGGAGGGGGTTGGTATCTTCTCCCAGGCAACCACTGTCAGGATAAGACAACAGTCTCAAGCTGTGCCAGGGGAGATTTATGTGATCATTAGGAGGAATTGGTTTACATTCAAGGGTCACTAGACATTGGAATGGGCTGCCCAGGGAGGTGGCAGAATTATTGTCCCTGGAGTTAAGAAAAGACTGGATGTGGCATTTGGTGCCATTCTCTAGTTGACATGGGATGTTCAGTCATAGGTCAGACTTTATGATCTCAGAGGTCTTTTCCAACTTAATTGATTCTGTGATTCTGTGAAGATCCACCAAACAAGGACACACAGTACATCTGGCATATAGCAAGTCAATGGACACAGAATTTTGCCCTTGCTGAACAGTGAATACAGAAGCAGTCATTCACCAGGGTTTTATCAACCATTTATGGATTGTGTGGAGAATCTTAATTATAAAAATGCCAAAAGTCAATTAATCTAATTTTAGTTTTACATCTCTCTCCCATCCTGAGTAACTTGCTATTTTCAACCACTGGCATCCTAATAACCTGCTGCTGCCTTTATTATGTAGGATGACAACCACATTGTGGGTGAGCAGCAGTTTCTGAGAAAACAGATATACAAGAATTTCTTTTAATTTCTACTTGTAGTAAAAAGGGTCTCTCCTCTGCAATAGTTGATGGCCCAATCAAGTTACTTTTATAGTATTCTTTGCTTCTTAAATGTATAATAAACTAAAGCGAATGAGCTGAAAGGATTTGAAGCCTTATTCTGTAGGCTGGATTACCCATAGAATGGTCCTAAAGAGCTGCAATATAAATATATGTATTCAGATAATTTGATGAAGCATGGAGTAGAACAATGTGGTAGAACAATATGGTCCCTCACTAGACTGGGCATTTTTTATCTTGCAGCCAGTTTGTAACCTATATTATGTCTGTAAAGGGAGTGAGTTGTACTCTTCTAGTTGGGAAAGAATCCAGGAGGTAAAATCCAAAGTACTATTGTTAATCAGCATCAAATATACTACAATTGTAACTATATATTCCAATGAGCAGGAAAGCTAAGTTAGGCTTAATGAGAAATAAACCCTGAACATGTGAGTTGTTTGGATTTATAAAATTATCTCAATGGATCTTAACTGATTTCTGTTAATTCCTTTACAGAAAACATCATTAGGGACATATCCATGCAGTCAAATGGAAGTGTGATTGTAGGATGGAGAGGGATCTCAGAGCTGGCTCCTCTGGGATGTAACATGGCAGCGCAGGCTAGCAACCACACTATCAGCCCTTGGAAATCCTGCAAAACATGACTGTAGAAGATAAATTGGGAAATTACGCAAACACTACAAGATACCAAATAGAACCTGATATATATTTGTCTAAGTGCTTGGGGTTCAATGCACAAAGGGACTTGGGCCTTGCAACACTTTGCATTAACAACTGAGCCATGGATGGGTTTTTCTACTTCAAGACATACAACTTATAGAAGACACTAGGGCACTAACTAAGACTGAAATCCACAAAAGCCATCTACTGGGTAGCCCAATCTGGCTAGGAGGGAATATTGAAGAGATGTGTGTGGCAACGGTCCAGAAACTGCGACAGTAGGACTTTCCTACAGAATAAAATCATCAAGAACTTTTATTTTTTTACCTCTTCCCTGAACCACCACTGTTGATGGTTTGAAAAATACGTCAGGGGCTCAGGAGTCATCTTCAAATCCCTCCTCCTTCAAGGAAACTTCTACCAATACATCTTAGGAATGTGTTCTGGCCACCCAAGCATTGTGGGATATGCTACCCTATGTCATTCGTGCTGGTGGGAGTCTTTTTTGCATGACACACAGGAATGCTGGGGCAAGGCTGGAAGAGTAGTACTCTCACTAGAGGTGAATGCTCTAACAGAGGGTGATATCTATCTCTTTCTCTCATATCCAAAGCAATATTTAATCATTTCATGAAATGCAACACTGTTCAGCAGAAATGACAGAATATGTCACTCTGAAGTATCGTACATCCTGGGCTCATGTCCTAGCCTCACCCAAAACCAGGAACCAAATTAAGTCACTTACAATACAGACAAATGTTCCAACTATGAAGTTATATGGAAAACAACACACCAGCCTCTCTTCTGGAAGAAGGCAATACCTGTGCAAAACCTGTTGCAAATGCATATCTAAGCTTGTCTCATAAATCTAGCATCTCAACTTGCAGAAGGGGAGGAATGCCTAAAATATCATCTGGATGTTCCCCTCCCTTGCCTGACAAGATTAGAGCAGTTCTTACCTCCCAAGTCACACTAGCATTTCAGGCACTCACAGAAGACTATGAAAGCTGAGACCTTTAATGAGTTGCAAAAATTTCAGACTTAGATGCTGGCCAAGGGAGGCTTTTACAAAGGGCAGTTTGGGTACAAGTCCTTACAGTAGGGATGGATTAGGTCAGGAGTAGCTGTTAAAATATTTCTGTGGCTATAATTAGTATGGATAACAGAGGCTTTCATCATCAGGTGTTGGGAAGTGGAGAAGAAGCTATGTGAAAATGAAGAACTCAGTGGTGCCTATGTTGGATTATGGTGGCACAAATACCACTTTGGGGCCTGTGTTTCTTTTTAGAGTTAAAACATTTTTTCATTTCATGAAGCAAAGGAGTGTGAGTTCTCTGTAGTCTTTAGCAAGATTAGTAAAAATCCAAAGTAAGCGTTTTGTTTTGTTTCATGGTCCCCACTTGACAGGACTCAGTACTGCTTTAAGCAGTTTGAAGATGTAGCCCTGGCACTCAGCACCTCTCTGTCTGTACTGAAGCTGCTGATGTAAATGTGTATGCAGGTATGTGCAATGTGAGCTATGGCAAGAACCATCAAGACCTGTAACACTCTGAGGAGGAAGCATACTTCTGATTTGCTTTGTCATTTTTAGCTCTAGCAGGAAATACAAAACATCCTGGCAAAGGAGTGCCCTAAGAAGTTCGTTTCAAGTCAGAAGACAGCAAGTTTTGCCGGTGGGTGGCACTGTGAAATAGACTTGAGAGGAGCAGCCGAAAGGAAAAGCAAGCAGTACAGCAAGAAAAAGACAAGATGGGAGAATAAGCGTTGGAAATCAAATACTTGTGACACATTTACAGAATTTATGGGGTTTCAATATTTGTTTACTGTTTTCATTTCACACTTTCCACGTTACATATTGCATTGTGAAACTGCTGTGTACTGCTATCAGGAAATAAACATTTTGGAACATATGGTTCTTGACCAGCTCTGAATTCATTTATTTCATCATTCTTTCTACTGCTTACTGCAGCTGTCTATTTATTTTTAAAAATACCAGGATGCACAAGAAGAAGCAATTAGAAACTGAAACATAAGAGATACCTCTTTCCAAGAGAAATAACTAATCATCTTTGCTCTTGTCTAAATAACAAAGACAAATACACTCCCTTGTCTAACACTGTAAAGGGAAGAGTGCATTTTTGTGTGCTCACCTGAATTTAGTAAATGTAAAATATTTCAAACTCCGGCCTCACTGTCCCCTTATAGCTCTTTTCCTCTGAAAAAACATTTATATAGTTTTGCAAAGTCCAGTCTCGAGTGTTCTTGTGTATTCTTTTGGTATTTGTAAACTTCCAAAAATGTATGGCTTATAACCTCTACAATAATCTTTACAGAGTTACCATAAAACCATCCAGAGTCATGTGAACACATTTTTTTCAATCATCCTTTAAACAGGAATACTGCCCTTTTCCAAGTCTAGCCTTGAAACACTCTAGGGGTTGATGGGCAATACGATGTGGTCTGCTTTTAAACATGGTGCTGTTAACTATCATGGCCCTTTAGGTCAGTTCTACTACTTTAAGCAGCTGGTACTTCGCACTAAATTCTCCCCTTTGTCCATGATATTCTCCTAAGAATCCTGTGATACTCACCTACTCGTAACTTGAAGTCATTGAATGAATGCTTGTTTATGACATCCAGTTTTGCCACCAAGGCAAATGCAAACTCCACCATGGTTCCTATGTGCATATATTGTCGTTCAGGTTCCTGAATTCAAAAGACAAACAAACAGTGTAAAATCATTCTTGTGAGCTTTGGTTGCTGTGAGAAAACAACCAAAATACGCTGAACACTTGAAGACACTTAAGCCCTTCCTTAGGTCCTAGTGTCAGCAGGCAGATGCAGAGAAGTAATGTAGAAGATGGTACCTTGTCCAGCATCAGTTAGATCAAACAATGGCCAAGAGACAGGATGTATTTCACCTGTGTACAACCAGGCAGTCTAGAGGTGATAGATCCAACCATGCCTAATCTAACATTTTGATTGTCAAGTGACTGATTAACTGCTGTCTATTCCCGCAGGCACTCAATATCTATGAGTGCCTAGAATTTGTTAATTCATTTTCTCTACGTCTGCTTCTATTGTATTTCTTTTCATAATAAATAATGCTTGTGGACAGCCCCACAGAGATTCTTTCCTCTCACTGTTTCACAGCTCAGCGCCCTTATAAAATGCTTAAGATCCAGTGAAATTCCCAATTTTAAGAAGTCTTCTACTGATCTCATCTTGCAGATGAGATCTCAACCTCTGAGAACATTTAACAGACCTGAAAATTACTAAAACATAAGAGAAAGAGGGCAACCCCACTCTGGTCTTTAATTTACAGAGCTTATACCACTTATCAAGGCTGAAGACTTAATCTCTTCTCATACTTAACAAATTAACCTGATTTTAAGTGCTGCTTTAAGTACTTTCAGGCTGAGGAGAAAATTGATTTTGGTGTCCCACAGCCCAAGGATCCTGACAAGTGAATGATTTCATAAGACATGGACTTACTGATCTCTATGAGAAATTACTGAATCTACCCTATTTCTTGAGATAAGGGGCAGAAGAGATGGACAGATGACAACTTCAGAGATGATTCATGTAGTGTATGCAGCAGCCTGGGGTGGGACAGTAGTGGTGCTTGCCGGAGCAGCTGTTTAGATAAATGAAGCCTGTTTCCTTTGGAGTTCACTCCTAGCTAAAGCAGATGGTTTCCTGTTCAGCTGATATATTCAGACCCCTTCCTTAGGCACTTAGTCTTCCTTGGATGCTTGTTCTAAGATGGGGTGGTTCCCAGCAGCATGTCTAGCAGTCAGTCACTGCCACACTAGGTACTGCAGGATCTTTGCATTTTGGGAATTTGGAAAGAAGGCTGCTGAGTTCTGGTGGATTTCTTTTGAGGAAGGGAACTAAATCACCAAAGGAATGCTAAACTGTGGATCTCCTGATTTTGGAAATAACTCAAATGATAAATTTCTTCCTCTGCATACATGAGTTGTAGTTGTGATTGAGAGCTCTCTATGTCTTCACATCTTTGGTCTGCAGTTCTTCATTTTCTTTATACCCTCCACCTCCCTGTATTAAATGTCAGGGCTAATTTTAAATAATTCTTTGTCCTCAGGATCCTTAGGGTCTATAGTTCATGTAATAATTGCTTGTGTTTAAAGGAGCATGAGTTTGGCAAGAGCACATTAATCCTTAGCAGAGACTGTGTTGATTCTTAATTGCTGTCTGTCTGTTGCTAACCTGAAGTACTCTAAAGATCATGGCAAAATCAAGTTTTTTGAATAAGTTATGAACTGCTTCTCTGTACTGGATTTCCACTGACTGCAGTTCCTAATCCTACCATATTAAGTAAACTAGAAACAAAGGAACGTATTCTCAATGCTGAGTCTGAGGGTTCTATAAGTATATGGTTAGTAAGGCAAATCATCCCTCCCAGCTCGCAATGGAAAACATTAATTCTTGCAATCTTTTGTATGCTCTGTAAATCCAGTCCTGATGCAGCACATAGGAATAAAATGCTGTACTGTATTTAGAGTAGAGGGCCTGTTTTAGCAAATACAGAGGTGGCATTTTCAAACTGCAACATGAAGAAAAATTCACAGAGACTACTGAAGTATATACTTGTCCAGTACAATACAATCTATGCTAAGAAGAAAAAACTAGGCCACATTATTATACACAACCTACAGCTTTATGAACAAAATTTTAGCCTTCATTTGAATATGCTTTGTATTAAGCAGAAACATTTTCCTGTACCTGACACTGTTCTTGGTTTGGTGTAGCACTCAGTCCTGTTGCTGCCATGTAAGTGCTTCCAATGGTCTTTATCTTTTCAACTCCACTGAACTTTGGCTTTGACAATAACTGTAAAACAAGGACAGTCATTCATTATTCAGATCAGCAGCCCTGTTACTCTAACACCAATCAGAGAATCAAGTCTTACAACAGTTTCTGTATGGACCTCAAAAGGCTTCACAAATATATACAGGATGAAGGACTTGAGGATGGATAAAACAATGGTTACAGAACTCTAAGGAAAGGGAATTTCTGTCTTCTAAAATACATTTTTACTATAAAAGGGATGAAATTTATAGTAGTGAGAATAAATTCCATCTTATTTTACATGCACTCCTGTGATATTGGAACTGGATCACCATGCCAGCCAACAGTTAAGCTTTAGGCAGCTTTCTGAAAGCAAGCATCTATTCCATGCCAGTGGAATTGTCCATGTGGGACTAAATGGGACTAAAATCCAAGGATTTTAGTTCATATATCCCAATTTGTTTTGAACATTGGACACCCAGTGCTCTCCAGATGGGTTTGCTGCTAAAATACCCTCTATAGAGGCAGATCCACAAATCCAGACTGTGCTCTCTGAGGCATGACACAATTGTAGTACCTTTTACTGGTATCTTCATCACTAATAACTTCCCTATAGAGAAATACTGTTCTCAGTGAGGCCTTTATAGATGCCTTTTCCCTATCCATCTGTATTCATGCTCTCTACTTGCTCCTGACTTCAGAGAATGGAACGTTAACACTTTTACAATTTTTTTATTTGCTTGTGTATCAAATGATCAGTGCAGATCAGTTATAACACAAAGTTATACCTGACTTTAGACATTTGTATTTAGAACCCATGGTTAATACATGGCATGTAGTGTAACTACCTCAAGAGCTGCAGCTAAAGGGTAAAAAAAAAGTACACATAGGATTCTCATTATAGCAAATCAAAAGCAATTGAATATGATGTCAGATCAATATCTATTTTATCTCACATAAATATCTTTTTCCTTTAATAGTCCCTGTAAGTATTCTCTGACAGCTCTTCCATTCTCCCCTTCAAGTATGTTTTCTGGCTGTTGTATATCATGAATTAGTAAGATTGAAACCATATGTCAATCACTGTTGTAGGTACATACATCATCAAAGTCCGCGATGATCTCATTTAGCAGCCTAAGACATTCCAAGCCTTCCTTATTTACATCAGATTCTGTGTAAAATTCCTTGAAATCCGGAACAGAGGCAAACATGACACAGACGCAGTCGTATGACTGGTGATACAGATCCTGTCCAAAAGAAAACAGAATAAAGAAAAAATCGATCATACCCAGCTGTAAATAAGTTTCCTTATTAACATGCAGTGTCCAGGATCTAAAACCAGAGGTTGGAATGCCTTAAGATGGATGTTTTTTGCACTTAGTGGTATTTGTTAATTTTAAACAATGTATAAACCTGTTCATAAAAGAGACAACATATAAAGCTGAAAAATATTGTAATGATTTTTTTTCTTCTTGATCATTAACACAGTGGAAACAAAATATTCACTAATTTATTATATAAAGCCCATCTCTGAGACTTCTTATGAAGAGAATTTAGTCTGGCTTGCATAGCTGAAAATGTATTTTGTAAAACAATATGCAATTTATTAGTAGCTGTTTGTTATTGTACTAACTAAAAACTGAACCAAAATCACACACTCAATGTACTACAAATGCATAATGCAATTGACCCTGATTGATAGTTTCTAAACTAAAATGACAATATACCTAAGAAGACAAAATAATTATTATTTCTTTTGCATAACAAGGAGCTGGGGCAAAAAGAAATAAGTCACCTGAACTGAAACTTACTTATGGCAGAGTCTGCACTGCCTACTATTACCACTAAAATGCAAGCATCTCTACTCCACAGAAAGATTCTGCTGCTAAAAGGACCACCTCCCACTACCCCCTTCAGTTTCCTCTCCACTGCCCTTGAACATTAGACTATCTCTTCTTTCAGGACCAATTCACACCCTCCAAAAAAACGACAAAAAGAAAGAAAATTTATTAAACTAATACTTAAAAACCCTGTAGTATCTATACACAAAGGTAGACACAGTGATAAAAGATGCTGTTATGTGCTTTAATGTAAAACTACCTTCAAGTCTTTATATGAGTAAAAAGGTATTTCAATACTCACATAAAAAGGATTAATTCTGTGAGTTCAAGAAGCATAAGATATTATTTCCCTTTTTACTTAGCAAAGCTTGGGTTTTGCAATTTGACAGTCAGTGTGTCCTTTTGGAAGAATGTAGTGTGCCTGTACACAGATGTGCACAGACATAGTGCATCTTTACTGCTGATGTATATCTAAAAAAATAACAGAACTATGGGAAAACTGCTGACTGCTTTATCCCATCACAGGTGTGAGGGAAGTTTCTGAGCAAACATGAAAATAATGATGGACAGGGAGGAACATGAGCATTTGGAGGAGAGAAATTATTTGTTACTAGATTTTTATGCCTCCTGTATTTTCTAAGGATTCGATACCCATAGCGTCACTGAGGCTCCACCACTACTGTGTGCTGTAGGGATAGAATATATTGTTGGAATTCACAGCTCAAGCTGTTATTCTTTTGTTGCACCACGATTAAATCCAGATTTCTGAGACTCTGCTGTGGGAAACCCAAGGGTCAAGCCAGTAAGAAAATCTAGTCTGATTGTGAGTGTGGGGAGCCAAGGAGGGCACCTGTTGGCTCACTGGAGCTGCCCACTGTGAAGGGAATTTGGTCCCAGGTCAGGTGGTACAGGTGTGACTGCCAGAGTGGCTCCTGGATGGTCAGATGGGAGTATTTCCTTAACAAGGAACAGAGACTACATTCTGTGGTTAACTCAGCTTTACTTCTGTTTCCTCAGGTCACCTTCCCTGTAACTTCATTTCAATTATAGGAACCCATTTGTCCTCCTTCCTATCTAATACTGGGGCAATATCCATCCCCACTAATGCTCAATAACATAGCACCATAATGGAAACAAGCAGCACTATTTATAATCAGATGAGTAGAAATTGTGAGTATCACAATAAATTTCTGAGAATTTTAAGGAGTCATCCCCAGCTAGTTTATTTCAATCATAATAATAAAGGATGTTACAATCGAGTGCTTTAATTTTCTTGAGAGTTCTTTTCTTGAAACAGTACTCTCCAAAATGCATAGTCAGAAAATTAAATGCAATACCATTCTAGGAAGGAACAGCTTTGCTTAGTTTAACAAAAATAAAATCATTCTGTCCTTTGCATTCAGTCCTTTTTATTTTCCTCTTTAATAACATCTGAAATTCTGAAAGTATGTTCCTTTAACTATCCCCTCATCTCCAGTGCCTGAAGATTTTCCTTGGATAGAGAAGCCAAAGCAGTCCGATTCTATCCCTTGGAAGGGTATTCTGGTCAGCTTCTCTGGGGCAGAATTTTTGCTCTAAGTAAGGTGCTAGATCCATCCTGTAGCTAATAAAGCACGATTCCTCTTGCTTAGTGATGGGCTTGCCAGTTAGCTTGAATCACAAAAGCTCCCAAGCACTTTTTACTAATAGGAATCTGAAAGATAAAAGCATTAAGGAGAAAGCTGCAAAAGCCAGGTGCAGATATATTTAATCCTGGACCTGTTTCCTTATTTTAATTTTAGATTTGAACTTGTCTTTCTCTCAATTGGAAAATAGCCTGTCTTGTATCCAGCATGCAGACTATTAGCAGAAACCCAGCTCTGGAAGTTCTGGTAAAGCAAACAAA
Source organism: Sitta carolinensis (assembly GCA_032173965.1). Lineage (NCBI taxonomy): Eukaryota > Metazoa > Chordata > Aves > Passeriformes > Sittidae > Sitta > Sitta carolinensis. Next base: position 82,094,097 of record CM063284.1, read on the forward strand.
ACTTTATTATTTGCTCAGAAGGAACTTTGCTTTTGGTGTATTAGCGTTAGTCGATGTATATATTCTGTTAAAAAAAGACCTTTGTTGGTAATTTGAAACTGCAGTCCCACTGCTCCCAGTTAGCATTCATCCACTTGCTTTTTTTCTTTTCATTTCTTCTGCCTGCTTTTCAGCAGCACACTTTGTTTTCCCTTTTCTCCATGCAGCTGCATGCATAACATACTAAGGGAAGTAGTATTTTGAAACAGATTATTCATCCATATTCTTAATCTCAGAATCTGTTTTAAACAGAAAAGAACACATAAAAAACTATACTAACTTGAATGTCTGTAGCTAAGGAAAATGTGGACAAATTTCAGCCTCGTATCTGTGGACTTAGGTTTCCACACAGAGAACACGAGGCTCTAATCTGCCTTAATGTCTTTAGTTGTATCTACATACACAACCTTGCTGACATTGAAACAAATTTAAAGACATGACAGATGCTTATATTCCTGAATACCTTCAGAGATTTGAAAGGGCCTTCCTTTGAAAACTGTTGAAAAAACAAAACAAGGAACAACTTGAGGTTTTGGGGTTTTTTTTGTTTTTTAAATGGGTGTCATTAAAATCATGTCAAATAATTTTTACTTCGCCTGACATGATGAGTTGGGGAGCTCAGCACATTCCAATTTCTGTGTTTCATTAAATTGAATAAACTCATTCCATCATAAGAATCTTGAGAGGTGACAAGACAAATCCAGTAGCCAATACAAAGGTAAGCAGATGGTGTTGCTCTGCTGGGGAGCTGAGGTGGAGTAGCACATAATCAAGAAAGCAATCTCCTGATGGTTTGCTGTGTTTAATGCCTTAACTGAGAACTGGAGCTGAGTCAACTTGGCTTCCAGCCAAACCTTCAGTGCATTCAAAGGAAGCTCACAGCAATTTTTGTTTGATGTTAGCTACCAAATGAATATTTGCAGGGAATAGTAAAGTACTGAAATGCAGTCCTGATTAGTACTGCCTAATGCAAACCAGAGTGAAAGGGAAGACATTATTCTTTTTGATTCAGGAGATCAAAAATGAATCCCTAAATCTGCCCTCTGCCCTCTTTTGTCATTTTTGAAACAATTATTTGGCATGTACAAGTAATTCAAACTCTTACATTTTATATATATAACAGTAACAATAAAATATATATATATATATAGTCTTTATTGTTACTGTAAAGGAATATTAGGAGTAGATCTTATTTCCAGCAAAGTAAAGATGAATCTTTTGGGTGACTTTTCTGGTGCTTGGATTAGGTCCATTAAGCAGTGAGCAAACAGGTAATTCAGTGTTCAGAACATCTTTCCAGAATTAACGTAGCCACTGTTTCAGGGAAGAGGTTAATCTTTACCCCAATAAACATGCTCTCCAGTGAACAGAAGAAAATTCAGAACCTGGTTGCAACTCCACTCTGATCATGGAGGAAAAAATATCTGATGCATATGATTTAAAATTAAACCCATGTTGATTCAACCATTCTGTTCTTCCTCCTCCTCACTTATTTTTACTGTCCTTCAACAGGCAAAGTGCATTGCCACTTAGGAAAATTTCACCTTTTTATTTCAGGGTATTATAATGCATTCAGTGCTGTAAAGAAACCTTACAGGAAAGAAAGGAGAAATGAAAGTGACTGTAAATTTATATTTTCACTGTAAGAACCTACTGTTCAAAACAGCTTTAAGTGGTATTTCCTGGGTACACTGCTTTCTTACAGAGTAGAGGATATACAGAGGCAGCTGACCTCATTCTTCAGGTTTCTTGCCAAGAAGTGTTCAGCGACGTGGGCTGGAAGCACATTCTCCAGAAGTACTCGATTTAGGTTCTCCATGGTTTCAATCTCCTCCCGCTCTTTTTTGAACTTGTTCTTCCACAGGAAGTCTAACCTACAGTAATATTCATTCTGTTACAAGAGGACACAGAAGTAAAGAAACAATAGGCATCTCGTCCTGTTGGAGTACAGGTTTAAGAGACAAAATAAGCACAGTACACAACTCCTATAATGCTATTATTTGGCTACTCAAATATAATTCCAAGTCCCAAAGAAATCACACCCCAAGCATACGCTTTGTGACATACATTTTATCAAATCCAACAAAAAGACCCAGGAGAAAATAAGAAAAGTTGCCTTAAACAATGGGAGATTTATTTATCTACTCTCAGACTTGAGTAGAAATTCATACCAGAAATCAAACACCGTAATGGAAACACTGTATAGTTTCACAGCTTAATATTATTTACAATAGTGGGCATTTCAGGAAGATCCTAACTTTTACTAACTTGAATTTACACCATGCAACCAGCCTGGCAAAAAGAAACAGCCTGTTGATATAAATTTGGTATCTCAAATGATAATCAGACTATCAAAAATGGCCTAGTTAATTGGGCCAAATCAGTTGAGTTTTGGTTTTGTTAGTTGCTTTTTTTTTTTTTTTTTTTTTTTTTGTTGATTGGTTGCTTTTACACTCCTTTCTGTAATACTTTATCCTGCTTTTCTTTTTGTCCCAGAGTTTTCGTAGTAGCTTTCTAGTAACCACAACAATAATACCTGTAGCTATATGAAAATATGTAACATCCTTGGAGTATCCTTATGTTTTGAGATCCAATTTCACTAGAAAGGTGGTAAAAATTTAAACCTGCACTTTTGTGGATCTCTCTCTACTTCTTTTCAACATTGTCAATGTATTGTTACAAATTCTATGGCATTATTTCCACAGTAAAGCCTCCTCCAGCTTATTTCATTTGACCTGATAAAAATCAAGAGCTATTGCAACGTAGTCTTAATGTTTTAAGACTATCAGGCAATCTCAATGAAGTCTATGTTATTACCGGGAGAATATGATTATGGTGGAAGTCTTATTATAGAAAAACTTAAAAGTGGTAGTTACTGTTATTAGCAGTCAGTAAGCATTGACATAAAAAATGGGAGTAGTCCTTTTGACTGGACAGTGGCTGTCACGGGTCACAATGATTCATAGGTATTCTACTGAGATCACAGCCAAAGATAAGAGTAGAAAGTTGAAATTAGATGGTATTGAAATGATTTGGCAAGCTTTTAAAAGGCAATTAAAAAAAAAAAAAAAAAAAAACCAACAACTTATGAAGCAAAAATGCTATCTACCAAATACTTGCAGGAAGAAAAAACACTAAGAGGAAAATGATTCCTCCACTTAAACACATACGCAGAAATATAGTCAGGTTTTCTTTGAATTGGTTAATTAGGGCCAGGTACTATTTAAATATTTAATTACAAAACTGAAAGACAACATCCATAACATTAAATCATTGTTTACATACTTTCTTTGTGCTGTACCTATACTACTAAGGACAGAATGCAGACCTCAAATGCACTACAAAAGAAATATTCTGGCTATTCTGACTCAAAGGTGACATTCTTCTGAAAGTAAAAGGGGTCTTGACATCTTAGAATGGATCATGCTGCATCCCAGATATCTGGACTTTGAATGTCAAATAAACAAGCAAACTGGATATTTTAAATAATTATATGTTACTAAATGATATTTGAAAATTATAAGCAAAAGAAGAGTAGGCAGAGACTTAAATACTTGTACAGACAATCATAAAAGTACAGAGAACCTGAGAACGGGTTTCTGCAGGAATTTGGAAACAGTATTTTATTGTGCCCTGTCATTGTGCCTGTATTAAAGGGCAATTATCAGTCCTATAAAGTTTGAGGTCATGAATATGAATTTTTTCAGAACTGTCCACATGATGCAAAATACATGCAGTCACTTTTTTAGAATGTCTTTTTTATATATATTAGATATTTATGCCTCCAAGAACATAGATTAGTATGAATATAAATAGACAGAGACCATATATGCCACCAATTATATTCATGCAGAAAAATCCAATAAAACCCGGGATGTAGAAATTCTTGGCATAAATTGAAAAAAGTAACATGGATGTCTGCTGAAATTAGATACCCATACATTGTACCAACTTTGTATTGAAAATAAAAGGTGGTAGCCAAGTGAAGTTTTCAAATAGATGTTTCTTCTTTAAAAGCTAGTAGCAAACAGGTAATTTATTTACTACCTTACTACTTACTGAATTTAATTTAGGCTGCTGCAAGAAAGGGCAAAGAGAACTCAGAGATCAGAAAAGAAAAATCAGAATGTATCTACAATTTGATTTGAAATTAGAAAAGTCAGCACAACATATTTCAAAAAGAGAAGAGCACTAGTTTATTAACTTACTTTGAATTGTGGTGGTGGTTTTTTTTGTTTGTTTGTTTTTTGTTTGTTTATTTGTTTGTTTGTTTGCATGATATGAAGCTTTTGGTGGACATCCTGATCAGTCAAAACAGAGTGTTAGAAAACTGACAAATGGTATGGATATAAGGCAAGTCTTTGGAAAAGAGGCAGAGACAATAGAGCAAGGTACTTTATAAAAAACCTGAATGCTAAGGGAAAGACATAATGGCTAAAGCTGATACAATTGGAAAAGTTGACATACTTTCTGTAAAGATGCCTCCATCTACTACAAAGAAATAAATGGTCGTGTGACTAGCAGTGAAATTTGAAAAAAGTTTTCATTGAATTCTTTCAGAAGAGTCTCTTGAGGAGACTACTTTTTTCAAAAAGAGAAGAATTCCCTCACAAAATAAAAGCTCACTAAAAACACAACAGAGACAACAAAGAAGCTGTTTTTACAGCTCAGGGAAGCCGCCACAAGTACTTCAGCAGTACAACTACCAATGAAATTCAGTGTGGATAACTATAATTAAAAAAAAATATACAGCCAGCCTACAGAGTAAAATGGGACACACAGTATTTTAGGCACTGTTGAGAAAGGAATTCACAGGCTATGTCAATACTGGATTCAAAGCAAGAATAAGAGATATAGTGCTCAACAGTGTTTAAATGTGAGCATGATCCTTACACTGTCAAGCCCGCACCAATCTGGATTCTCCTGGGAAGGGTGGAAGAGTCGCCATTCTCAACACATCTTCTGTTTGTCACCAGCCCATTATCAAGTAACTCTGGGGATCTTTGTGCAGGGTGAAATGAGTCACTTCATCTCAGTGTCAGGAAATGGTTGTTGCCTATGCTGGCAGAGCCATGTGGACATGCCATAAATCCTGAAAATAGATCTGGCTCAAAACTAACCATTTCTTCAGGGTTAATTTTTAATCCTGACCATTTCCCTGTTTTGATCTGCTATACGTCTTCACAGTGAGCTGTGCTAGTACAAATGAAGAAACGAAAGAATGAGAATAAGCAGCTGAGGGAAGGTCTACTTCTTCCAGCGGTGATGCTAGCTGTGCAGCTAAAAGAATTAAGTAGACTAATAAACCAAGTAATGATATGCTAACTCTCCCTCTCTTCATCCCCACTGAACCAGAGGCACTTATCCCCTGCCTCTGCTTTTGGAGTCAGGAGAGGCATCTCTATGACCAGTGGTGAGCATGTTCACAGAGCTAGGCTTGCAGTCCACTTTTTGTTCGGATGTACTTTTTGGTTATTCATCCTGGGGACAGAGGGGTACTGAAGGGAAGTGGAAAGGCCACCCTTTCCATCAGTGGCTATTATCTTTAGCATTTTTTAAATAATCATATATCAAAAGAAGAAAAAATATGTTTTATCTGCAAAAAATGCAATAACTAACAGAAAACTTACTTGTACATTACCCTCTGTGGAAAAAGGGTAAGGAAGAATTTGATTTTGTTGACACTGCCAAGATGGCTCAATAGCATCCTACAAGTGCCAGTCAATGAAAGTAGAAAAGAGGAAGTTTAAAAACAGAAAGACAGACACTGTCACATGAATTTTTATCAAACTGTGAAATTCATTATCAGTGTTGGGAATACCAGGAAGATAAAATGCGTTAAAAAAGGGAACAGACAGTGAAACAGAAAGCAGAACAGCCAATAGCGATTAAACACAGCCACAGAAATTCACAGAATTCACAGAATGACTAGGTTGGAAGAGACTTTCTGGCAGAAGGTGGGAAGTATATGTCCCTGCAAAGGTCACTCTAGGCAGGTTGATTTCCTCCCCTATTCTTTTTCCAAGCATTTGCTACCAATCAATTTCACCAACAGTAACTTAAAATGGCAGGTCTTATGCCAGGTATGTATTAAAATTAGTTCATAACATTTTCCAGTTATATTTAGACTTTGCTTGAGAGTGATTGAAAATGAAGTTTTTTTCCTCCTTCTTCTTTAAGGGAGAGTAAGTTAGAAAAATCAAAGGCAAAAGACTGAAGAGTTACAAATAAGTGCTCTTATGACAAGGATCCTGGACCTACAGCTCTGAAAATGAAGACTATTTCCATTATACGATCATTTCTTAGTTGACAGAGAACACCTGTAGCTGTGTGCAAAACAAACTTTCTTGTTGATGTGACTGAACCCACAAAGAAATCTTTCCTTTCCCAGTGAAGATGATATTCCTTCTCTCCTTTATTCTTGATAGTGCACCCTCTGCCTCCATCTGAAACTTGGGTTGACAGGGACTAAAGATTCTTCACTGATTCGATGAAGAACTTATCCCCCTCTCACGGGAAAGTAGCTGTGTTCTAGACCCACTCTGTCACCACCATCAAATGAACAAACTCTAATGTTCTGCTGATGACAAGGCAGATGAAGAATGTTATTTCTGAATCAAGAAGGATATTCCCCACTACAATAAATACTGCAGAAGCTGCCAGATAAGAATTTTTTGTGTAGTGCCCTGCAGGGCCTGCGTGGCAATTTAAATGATGGTTATTACCTTTTGAGGAATTGTAAAGTAAATGAATGATTTAAGGACAGTCTGGAATAAAGTCCTTCCCAAGGCTGCAGTCTGTGAAGACTCAGGCTGTTCATGAGATCTCATATAGATTGCCTCTTGCATTTCAGAGTCCTGTCTTATGCACTGCATTGTTCTGGCACAATGGGTTGGAATTGCAGCTTTTAGCCATGAATCCTGTACAGGCCTGAGGACTTAGAGAAAGAACTGCCCTTGCATCTCACTTCAGCTTAGTACAGGGTAAGACTACTGACATCACATTTGTTCTGGAAAAGCACAACTGGATAATAAAAAGAGTAGTTTCCTGTTGGGTCACAGTTTTAGTGCAACCGTGGCCTTGGCATGTGGCACACTTCTGTGTGCCCACTGTATTGTTTCTCTGTCTGCACCAACTTGTAATAACTGTGAAGAAAATAGCTTGCAATTAAGCAGCCAGGGAGACAGCAGATGGATGCAGACAGATGGGAGCAAGCCGGGAAGCTACGAGCCAGTATCGGTCAGAATGACAAGCAATAGTCACAGTACACTATCAGCATAAAGTCAGCGGTAGTTATTGGTGAGTTTTCAGAGCATATTGGAAAGCAAGAAAGAAAACAGTTTTATAGATGCTCCTGACACTCCTCTGCAAGGGTATGGGACAGAATGGGACAAAGGTATTTCTTTGAGAAGGTGACAGGCTGCATGTGGCAGCTGGCATTGTGTCCACTGGTGCAGGTGAAGAGAAGTGTGCATCTTACCTGTCTACCCAAAACCAGTAATGTGATGAAGAATATGAACAAGGAAATTGAGCCCATTGTCTTCAGGTCCTTCAGTATCCCTGGCCTATAAAATAAAAACATAAGTAAAGCAGGCTGTTCAACAGTTAAACCGATAGTACTTCGAGCACAAAAATAAGACCACAATTGATATGTAGTACTTTCTGGTACATTAACTAAGAACATTTAAATATGACATGATATATTATTTGATCAAATATCATTATTTATATTATGTAGCTTTAATTACCTCCACTACATTCCCTGCAAATGTGTCTATGTTTTGAAAACCAATAATAAGATGAGAATTTAGGAAAAATAATATCCTGTGTTACTTGCAAATGGAGAGCATTTGTGACTTATTCTATAAAATTAGAGTAAAAGCAGATTTTTAATGCAATAACACTATTTCCATTGTGGAGAGCTTGACCATATCCAATGAATATGGAGAAACAGAAACTAAAGCACCTAACTTCCAAGATACCTTTTCACCTGAGGAGGCATAAACTTGATCTTGTCCTGAGTTTGTTAAAGACTCTGCTTTGGCAGAAGTCACTAAAGGTGATGGGAAACAGTTCACACTAGAGCTATCCTACTCATACCACTGAAACAAGAACCTTGGTGAGAGATTTAGGAAGGAAAATACCAACAGACACAGAGCTTAACTGAAAAAATCAAAGCTGCCAGAAGCCCAAGCTCAATATAACCTCTCTCCTGGTTTTCCATACCATCACACACATACCATTTCTATTAATAAAATGGAAACAAAGATGTGAGTTTGTTCATTTAATTTTTAGATTTAAGTACAAAGAAAGCCTACACTTTTTATTTTTATTTTTAATTTTTTAAATTGAGATCTTTTTACATGATTGTTACAGCACAGGAAAAATTATATTGAAACTACACTCTGAATATCCAGATTTTCTGGTGTGGCATGTCATACACTTGGCCTACACAGAGGAGAATCACCTCTTTGTTTTGAAAATGAGGTAGAAATTACAGCTATCCAAAAATTATTTTTAAACATTATATTTTTTTATTTATAAAAAGGATATTTTAATATAATAAATAATTATAAAAAATAATACATATTAATAAATATTTTTATTATTTATAAACAGGAACAGGAGTCATAATTTTGGTCTTACATATTATCTGTCACCTGTAACAGATTTCAGCAAAAACTCACTAAAAACTTAAGATACAAATGCACAGGCACAGCAAAATAAAATATCCAGACTGTTGGTCTACTAATTTTTTCAATGGCTCAGACTTAATTTGTAAACATTTCAGACTGTGTACTAGCTCAGAAAAAGTTGATTTTCTTCAGCTTGTAGCAAATATGCTCTAAAAGCCTTAATGATGTGCAGCCTGAGGCCTTAACAAACTTAATGACGAGTTCTTTGTAACATCCTTTATGACAAAAATGCAAATTAAACAATAATGTGTTTCCTATAGTATGTGATTTAAATGCCTTGTCCAGACTTGTTTTATTCTAATGCTCTGAGGTGTGATATTAAATCAAATATTAACTGCAGCATGACAATGATTTTACGTTGTAACTCCGATTATACAGCCAAACACACATGTTCTGTGATGGAAGAACTACCATGGGTAGTATTTAACTTCAGAAAGACTGGAGTTAGCCACCTACCTTCTAAGAGGTGCCATTGCATACATAAATTTGCTGTAGTCATCCAGCATGGGCCCATGAGTGTGCAGAAGGATAACATTGTAGCCCACCAATGCAATCAACATTATTACCATTTTCAACTCATAATTTATCCTCAGGAAAACAGAACAGGAAATGAGCCCTAATATGCAGCTGTATATAAAATACTGGCAAAGAGAAATCAAATGGAAAATATTTAGAATTTGGCTCTTGAGTAGGAAATCATGCATAATAAAATGCTCAGTCTACTTTAAAAAACAAATTATTGACTGACCACTCAAGTGTGCAATATATCACAATCTGGGACACTATGATTTATAGACAGCCAATAAAAATTAATTTATGCTCCCTAATTTTCACCCTTTGACACTTTTGATTTACTCATCTACATTTGTGGGATACCACTGCTGGTGTTGAAATCTAATGTAGAAGTCTGCTGGCCAGCAGACTGATATAAGATTTACTTCTGTTCCACTGTAAAATTTTCATTCATGCTTGAGTCCCAGGATTACCCTGTATGTCTTGCTAGCATTTGGGTCAAGGTAAAATGTCTAAAGGCCTAAAAACAATAATTTCATTGCCTGTATTTGCAATTGTTATAAACTGATGCAGTACACAGTTATGAATCTCATAGATATGCAATTTTACAAACTCTAGAAATATAGCTAGGATAGGAAAAATACAAAGCTATTAACAGGGCCTATGCATAATATAAATATAAAAAATCCTTCTTTCAAATCCTGTGGAGCAATAACTGTATAAGAACACATTTAATTGCTGAAAAAAAAGCCTTTTGTTTCCTATGTCATGTATATCAACAAAGATATGTATAGTTGAAGCTAAATTCCCGGAAAAAATATTTTCTCCTGATACCTCCTGGAAATTGATTACAGCATCAAAATTAATGCTAAAACAGGAATCATCTATAGAATTATTATTTTAGTCTTTATAATGCAACTCCTTTGCCAGAAATGCTTCCTGAAAATTACAGTCCTGCACCTTGCAAGGAAGCTTCTTTTCTGAAACTACAAAGCATTCTATTTCTAGTCGTGCTATTTTCGGACTACTGTTGACTTGTTGATGGCAGCACTTTTGACAGAACCTGAATCACTGTATACTAATTTTGGAGGATCACTAAGAAAGATAATTTTCACAGCACACATCAGACAGAATTTATCTGCCCTCTCAATCTTTGCTGCTACTGTAATTTGCTCGAAGATCTGGTTCTGGAAATAAGAAACAGACAGAACTATTGTCCAGAATCACAAAAAAAAACCCCTTCTCTGATAGCTGCATTTCAGAGGAGGTCACACTCCAAATTCAGCATACATAAAAATAGCAGTATCCTTTTTTGACTCAGTAAGACATTCTGCTGTTGAATCCATTTTCCAAAAAGAAACAAGCAGAGGCAGACTTGAATCCATTACTGGATACTGTTTGACAAAGACCCAGAAATTTTCAAGTGGAACAGTCTCTGGCAGCATTCCACAGGGATACATAGAATAGATAGTGAATTTCAGACAAGGGTGGATGAACTAGAGAAGAATGACCACATATTTAGGAATGCAGACCTTGCATTGCAATGCAGTGTTTCAGTAAGCAACAAGCAAAGAAATGGAGAGTCTGGCAATCCACAGGGCAGTGAGGCTGAGTAGGTGCAGGCCCCTGCTCTGCTTAGTGCATCCCCCAGTCCCAGGATGACTTCAGCCAGCTCAGCTAACTTGTCACAACCCAGGAGCCTGCAGGCAGCTACCAATGTGATGCCACCTCTGCAGCCTTGGCTTTATCCAACAGGGTAACAGCAAGTTCTCATGAATGTCCCTTTTGTCTGACAGCTGAAGCAGTGAAATGTTTCTTTTTAAGAAAATCCTCTAACAGCTCAAAAGAGGAAAATGCTGGGTAACCTCTCCACAGACAGAATGTGTACCTCAGCACCTGAAGTGGCGTAACTCCATCTATTCTCTTTTTCTTTCTTGTGCTAGCTAATGAAGGTATCTTAACCACTACCTTACAGAATCTGAGTTTCTTTCTTACTGGGTTCACAGGTCTGGTGCCTTGCACTAGGGTAGTACACACTTAGGATTCAGCCCAATGCATTCAGTCTCTTAAAATTTAAGACCTACAGTTCTGTGGGTATAAAGATCTTTATTGAAGTAAGAAAGAATTCTACTCCCATATATCTATACAGAAAAACTTGAGGACAAAGTAATTTTGTAAAAACATTTCCCAGTCAAATAAAATATATTCCAAAACTGCATGTAGATGTCAGTATTATAACTTTTATTTATTTAACATGTGGAGGTGGCAGCATTGATACCAGACTGTATTTTGTCCCAGGAGCAGAAATACACATGAACTTCTATTACATGAAAACTACAGAAGCATCATAGTAAAAGCTAAATGAAACTAAACACAAAAATGTCACTATAATTTACTGAGGAATCTTTGCTTAGTCTTTTTAAAAAGTAAGCTATACTAATCAAAGCTATTTTGGGGGATAAAGAAGGAATAAAATCAATTGATTTGCTTAAAAATGAACTTAATTCAATTGGGGCTAAAGTAATTCCCGAAGCTTTTATGTACTCATTTTAGATGACATAGTCAATAGAAGTCAGGTTTACTGTTATAAATCACATAAAACTTATCGACATGAATAAAGATTAAAACTAATACAGATTCAAAATAACAAATTTTTAATTTAAGGAAACAAACATTTGTCAGCCTAAGTATTCAATATCTTATAGAGTGAAGAGAGAGAAATTTTAATTCCAGATTAAAGAAAAAACTTAAAAGTGGTAACTCAAAAGGAATTTATAGTTTTTTCATGCTAAAATATATGTAGTGTCTGGGGATGAAAACATTGAGTATTTCAGAGATGTTTTAAAGTTTTTAAAATCTTTAATTTTTCCTTTTTTAATGTCAGAAGTGAAAATTTAACGTCATTTTGTATGCAAATCTATCAAAACCAAATTTTTGTAGATGAAAGCATTTGTTTTAATACTTTAAAAGCTATAAATCCTGAAACCAGGACACACCATTTTGGTAATGGTCTCATTATTTCACCATAGAGATAAAATAACTCCCTTCTCCTCTCATTGCCACCAATTTATTCACCCAAACCCAGCTGACCCATTTTCACACAATATATGGCTTGTTATTTTCAACTGCAGGTCTTTTGTAATCCTTTTAAGAATCACTGCTCTCTAGGACACAGTTCCTACTTTTTTTGAAGCAATTTCCTTTTCCCTCCTCCTGCACGTGCCATTGTGTTTTTGTTCACATTACAATTTCTTCTTCAGATCAGTTCAGGTCTCTTAAGCAGATTATAAGGTGGTACATGAGAGTTTCATTTCACTCCTCTCACACCACCTCTTACCAAATAGGCAATGACACAAGTGTGAAAATTTCACACTTGATGAAAATGGTGAATATTTTCAGGTCAGCCACCTGAAAATATTCCCATCATAGGAGGGAACCCTGCCTGCAGACTAACCTGGCTTTCAGGGCACAGTCTGCTTTGAAGATGCTGTGTGTTATCTTGATATCTTGTAATGTGTTAGCATGGATGAGTTAAGCTTCCTTGTTATTATGCTGTTTCCTACTTTTTTACTCTGACATTCATTAAAACCTCTATTTTCAGAAGTACTAATCTCATTTAACTTCCCACTTACTTCAAATGCAGTTGCAGCTGACTAAAAAAAAATTCAAGCTTTTACTGCAGTCTCAGAAACGGGTGGGTGTTTAACTTCAAGCAGGTCTGGGAACAGTCAATTTAGTGTAATTGTTGTAAACAAACAAAGAAATGTGAAATGAACTTACCGGTAGGAAAAAACAGTTATTTTGTATACACCACCGTGTCTGATTACTTGAATTAGGAAAACTTGCATTTGATGAATTAAGAACTGAGGGAAAAGCTATCACAGCATTATCCAGGAAAAACTAGAAAAAAAAAAAATCAACATATAATCCATTAGCATGACAGCTGTTTAAGGTCAAAATAGAAAATAGATAATGAGAAGTAGAGAAAGCCTTGCATGTAACCATTTAATATTGGTATTTCTTTTTTTTTGTATTTTAATTTGAAATAGGAAAAGGAAGATGTCATACCATGATTACTTGTTCCTGCATTCTCAAACAAAACCAACTTTGCTAACCTTCATCGGACACTTTCCACTTGAATAAAATACAAAAGGCTGTTTGTTACATTACTTTCATATATCAGAAGCTCACACACCCAAGAAACAATGAAGAAATAAACTCAACATGCATAATTCCTGGATTTATCTCAACTGAATGTCCTATTTAAATACAGGAAGAAATAAAGAAAGAATTAGAAGTCTTTACTGAGGTTGGTTTACACAGGTGCAATAACATAATAATGCTGACATTAATATCAGGACTAATGTAATCAAAACTGAAAAGTGGATCCAGTTATCTCTTGGGTCATCAGATTCATCCAGTAATCACACAGGAAACCATCATCATACAAACCCCCTTGATGCAGTGATCCAGTGCTTTCTTAGCAATTTAGATTTTGGTGACTACATTTATTCCAGTAGTTTGAATCTCAACATTTAAGCTGATTCTACACTTAACCACTATTCGTGGTCAGTTCTCTTGTTTGTCCTCTCGTCATTATCTCATCCTTTAGCTTTCACATAGATTCTTCCTCTCCCTAGTATTTAATGTCCTAATATTTAGTGTCATCTCAGGCTTCATTGTGCTCATCAATCTATATTTTTTCTCATTCCTTCCCTGAAAACAAGCTCTTCATTTCCCCAATTAGTCTAGTAGTCACCCTCTGTACATATTTCTTTCAATTCAACCTTCTGGGAGACCAAAACTGCCAATACTAATTATATATTACATATTATATGCAATAACACTGCAGAAAATATATTATCATACATCCTAGAGTCACAGAATTTTTAGGGTTGGAAGGGACCTCTGGAGACCATCCAGTCCACCTCCCCTGCCATGGCACAGTCACCTAGATCAGGTTACACAGGAACGTGTCCAGGTGGGTTTTGAATGGCTCCAGATAGGAAGAGTCCACAACCCCCCTGGGAAGCCTTTTCCACTCCTAGTGTAAAGAAGTTCTTCCTCAGTTGAGGTGGGACTTGTATTTTAGTTTATGGCCATTGCTCCTCATCCTGTATACCACTGAAAAGAGCCTGGCACGTTCCTCTTGACACCCATCTTTGAGGTATTTATATGTATTGAATAAACTGAGTATAAAAACTGAATTTATATATCTAGAATGATGCTCCCTTGCTCACAGCTACAAAACCTTAATAGCTCACTGTACCTCATGCAGCTGGGGCTCAGACAGATCTTGATGTTACAGGAGCTTAACACATTCTGCACATGGACATCTATTAACATCATGCTCAGCAAATGTGAGCTAGCTTTACTTCATTGGGATTCACCTAGGTAAATGCAGTTTATACTTACTATGAGTTAAAAGCAGTCACATGGATCATTATTGTGATTCAGGTGAGTTGACATTAAACCCACATAATTAATTAAATCCTGAACTCATCACCTATCCAGCTGATGAGTTTCCAACACGTACCAGAATTTCTTGTGAGACCAACTATAATCTTGAGCTTTTTACCACTAAATTTCATCCTAGTTCTTTTACTCAAATCCACACCTGACTTCTTCCTTTCTAAAATCCCAACCAAGCCTTACCTCACGGACACTGACTGTCACCTTAATTTATTAGTGAATTTCAAAGTCCCTCTTATACTAAATATAAAAATTCACACATGGTTGACCAGAGTAGAGCTCCACAGGTCACCTCCTCTCACACAGTGTTCTCTGCAGGTAGTCACTGTATAACCCACCTCTAAATTCTTTCTCCATTTCTGTCTTTAACTACTGTTACAGAGAAAACCTAAACTGCTCTGCTTGGAGATACTAAATGTGGGTCAAAATTGATAAGACTGTGGGTTTATTGATTTACTAATGTTAGATCTGGTCAGTTATAGTTCTGTACAGCCAGGTCTTGGAAACTTCCAAGGACAGAGACCCACAATCCCCCTTGGCAGCAGTCAGGACTGTACATGCACAGTGATTTCTTTCATCTTTCTAAAAACTTCCAACCTCCCATGTCACCACTTGTGTTGAGTGACCTTTGATTTGTTTTACAGCTCTGCTGAGAAGAGTCTGAAGCCATTCTCTCTCTAACTTCCCTTCAACAGAAGTCCAAGGTTGTGGATTTGCAAAGGTTATCAATACACCACCTACTACCAATGCCAAGGTGGCACTCACCTGTGTTTATGCAGTTGCACTTTTGTGTTCTCTTGCTTTGCTAACATAACTGTGTACGTGTATAATTAACCTGCCATCAGTGAATGACAAAATCAGGATCAGAAATATAATAGAGAAACCATGAAAACAGACGCTACAGAAGGTTAATAAACACCTACAGATTTTGAATCTGATCCTTCCGTAACTGATCCCAAAGAGCTCTAATGATGTGCACATGCAGAGAGTTACGCGCACGTCTGCCTCTTCCCGCAGGATGTGTGGGGTGAAATGCACACACTCCTTCTTCTAAGAATGCAGGTTCCCCTGCTGGCACGCACTGCTGAAAGGAAATGCAGGTCCTCTACTTCTATGTGCACCTGTGCAGCTCCCTGCAAGCTGTCAATGACATGCTGGAGAGAGAGCCCTGTGAGTTTGTGCACAGGAACAAACCTGAGCAGGGGTCCTGGCTTGTCCCAGCCCGTGCTGTTGCCTGCCCATTTGCGCAGCGGGCAGCTCACAGTATCCAACAGGCAGCTGCTCTTGCTGGCTGAGGCAGCGGTGGGATGCCAGAGAGGTGACTTATCACAGTGTCAAAACAGTATTTTGACAGTCATCTATTTTCACTCTTAGCTCTCTGTCTCCTGTTACACATTTCCACATTGCCCAGAGAGATTGTGGAGTCTCCCTCACTGGAGAAATTCAAGAACCATCTAGACACAATCCCGTGCCGTGTGCTGTAGGATGACCCTGCTTGAGCAGGAAAGTTGGACCAGATGAGCACTGTGGTCTTTTCCAAGCTGACCTGTTCTGTGATTCTATTTCTTTTACACCTTTTTTCACACTATTTCCTTCTTTACTTAAGGATTTTCTGAAGTTGCTTGGCTACTTTTTAAGCCAGCTGATGCTTCACCTGCCTCTTTTAACAGGAACAATTTTGGGCAAAAGCCCTTCAGACAGCTTTGAGGATTTACTCCCCCTCCCTGCCTTCAGCTATTTAATAGCTTTCTTCAACAAAGGCACTTGCCAAGGGAACCCACATCCCACTAACAGTGCATATACTTTTTCTGTAAACATGAAATATTTAGTTTCAGAATCCCACGTAATAAATGTCCCCAGAGCAAAGATTATATAACATGACCTCAAACACAATTATATTATAGAAATACATATGACATGCATATTTATATATGTTAATTTCTATTAAAGCATTTTAAATTGGGTTTTGAATTTTGAACAAAGCATTTCTGACCTATAAATGTTGCCTCTATACACATAACACTATATGAAATATGGTATATCTATACATAAATATACATAAATATACATAAATATAAAAAGGGGGGAAAAAGAATGGAAGTGTTGTCACCTGTCATGAGCCAAACAACAATTATTTCTGAACGATGTGTTTGCACTTGTCTTTCTTGTCTCTCATCAGTTACCTACATCTGCTATCATGCTTTGAAGATACATATTGTTCTTCAACATAGTATTTTTTATAGGAGTATGTTCAGTCCTACTAAGCAGTCACACCTACTCAAATGACTCAAATGACTCAAACGACTCAAATGAAAGCAGTACGTTTTTTGAATACCAATGTTTGCCAGAGAATGTCTGAGCATATTACCGTTAAATTCTTATTATTAACTTCATATATTCTAACAGTTTTTTCTTTTCTTGTGTTCACATGATCTGCAATCCTCCATTGTGACTTTTCTGCCTCACATAATGAAAATACCTGCTTTCAGTGGGAGCCATGTGGTGACAGACCCTTCCCCCAAAACATGGGATAAGCAAATTAGTGCATCTCTCTTGTTGTTGTCTGAAATCAACAACATAATACACTAGTTTAAATCTCATTAGAAAAGAAGCCTTCTTTCTCTCTGAGGTATGAAAATACTTGGATGTAGAATGCATATCACAGCTTCCTTTGAAAAATGGCAGTTGGTCTGGCAGTTGAGTCATGACTTTTATTCCCAGATCCTCACAAGAATGCCCCAAGAATAGTGCGAAGAATCACAAATTCTAGTATCATTCTCCCTCTTCTCAAGCTCAAAAGGAGAGGTTTAAGGACAGCCTGGATTGCTAAGTTCCTAGCAAGACTATTATGCATTTTTTTACCCAATAAAGGTGATGCTGAGATATTTATAAGTTGTAAAAGGATAATGAAAATCCAAGGAGTACTGAAATGCATTTAGCACAAATTTTAGAGCATTTTGCCTCTGGGTTTGTACAAAGGCTTCTTAACATCACAGTGCTCATGCGTCTGTATTATTTTGTGTCTTTTGGCATGTCTCTTGTGAACAGTCAAATGGACCAAATTAAAGTTGCTCAATAATTTCTTTTTTATGAAAGTTTGTGTGCCAAGTGAAAATGCATAATTACTTTTGTGCCACCATGTATTCAGTTCCTAGCCCCCTGGAGAGGGAATATGTAGTGGCAAGTCACTGCCTTGTTTAAAGTTCCCACCAACAGGAAAGATGTGGAGCCTGCTGGCCTTTACAGAATCAGACATCATGATTTTTGACAGATATGGAGAGGTGCTCACTTATAAAGGCAGTGACAGCATGACTTTACCTCTTCCCACACACTTGAAAGAAAACAGAACTGCTGCAAACATGATTTCAGAGCTGTATCTCACCTGCTAGTATATCTCTGCTAATCTAGTACCTAGATTGATACTGATTTTTTAAAGTTCCTTAAATCCTGGAATAGATTTGCGACTGGGCCCAGCAAGTACCACTTAAATGGCACTACTTCATCTGTGCTTTTTCCTTCCAACCCCCTGGCCAGGTCAACCTCTAGACAATGTTTATTCTTCTTGAAAGACATGCATTAGGCACCCTCCAAAAGAGTGTCTTCAATGCACCAGGCATCGTAGGATGTATAATTAGAGTGTATCTGCCAAAAAGCTTAACAATTAAAAATAAAAGTTCAGCAACAGAGTCAGCTACACTAAAAGGAAGGTGTAGTAAAGAAACCAGCTTTCCTCTATGAGAATGAAAGCAGGTTTGATTAATTATTAGACATTATTTGAACACAGGATATCATTCCTGACTTGGAGGGGGAAATACTTGCATCATTTAAGGCAGCTTGGGCTCACAGACGTACGTTAACCAATGGAGCAAAAATACTCAAACCTCTCTCAGTCTTCACATTTCTTAACATGTGTTCTTTAAGAGGAAACAGTCCAGTTGCTAAAATTCACTGAATGAAAAGACAGGACAGCAATAATATCCAGAGAGGGCAACAAAGATTATGAGAGGGCTGGAGCACCTCTCCTATGAAGACAGGCTGAGAGAACTGATTTGTTCAGCCTGGAGAAGCCTCCAGAGAGACCTTAGAGCATCTTCCAGTACTTGAAGGGTCTAAGAAAGATTGGGACAAACTTTGCAGCAGGGTCTGTTGCAATAGGACAAGGGGTAATGGTTTTAAACTAAAACAGGGTAATTCAGACTAGATATAAAGAAACATATGATGAGCATGGTGAGGCACTAGAACAGGTTTCCCAGGGAGGTGGTGGATGTCCTATTCCTGGAAACACTCAAAGTCAGGTTAGACAGGGCTCTAAGCAATCTGATTCAGCTGAAGATGTCCCCCCTGGCGGGGGATGGGGTTGTGGGGTGTGAACTACATGACTTTTTAAGATTCTTTTCAACCCAAACTATTCTATGATTCTATGATCCTGAATCATAAAGCTCATGGGACAGTATAACCCTGAGATCTTGTTGCTTGTGCCAAGAACCATTCATGCATTTGATGCAGAAGTCACTGAAACCAAGAGCTGTTGCAGGACTCTTTTATCATGTGCCATTCCTTGAGATGAAATGAATCCCAGAGGATGATGAGGCACAATCATTTGATGTATTGCATGCAGTCCTCCATTCAGTTTTCAAGTATTAACCCCTCACAGTCCTGGAGTCCTACTGTCTCTTCTGGGCCACCTGGATTGCTCCATGAAAGATACTTTCTCCTGATCAGTTTAAACCAGGTCAGCTTGACAAAAAGTTTTCCTCAGTCACTGACAGATGTCCTACTGTCTACATAGCACCAGATCTAATGCTTACCCTCTCCCTTCAGCTCAGAACTATTTGATACTTATGTGACATTAGATGATTTTTAACTTCCCTTTGCTGATCAGAACTACGTATGTCCCAGACCTGAACAAAAGATTTAGACATCAGCTAAACCAGCTAATTTCAAATAAAATTGCACCCCCACTCTTCTCCAGTCTCCCTTTACCATGAAGACTGAGTTTTATTTGACATTTTGGTCTTAATGATCATTTATCAGGTGTGTCTTGGTTAGACACTTTTTATCTCCATTAAATCTTAATGGCTACATTTTACCTTTTTCTACTGAAGTGGTTCATGGAAGTAAATGCAGTTAACGGACTCTACTATTAAGTACATGTTGCTTGGAGATATAATAATGATACTTCAGAGTCTCTCCCACAATTTGCTAATGCAAATTTCACAATCACATTTAAAGTCATTTTTGCTAGTCAAACTGTTAAGGTTTAGTTTCAAGGTGGGAATTGTACTTAAAATTATCATCTCATGAATATCATGGAACGTGATTATTTGGAACACTGTAACATTGCTGGTAAGGCACTAGACTTAAAAATACAGCCTATTAGGCTTTACTATAACATTATGTTCACATAAAATTGGACATGAGCCAATACAATTAAAAGCTTTTTCTAAAAATTATGTACCAAACAACTCCTTTTTTTTTTTGCTAGAATGTTTTTTACTACTTGAAGGCCAAATTTGAAGTGGGCTTTACACACTAGTAGAACTTGAGTCTAAGCAAAAACCAGTTGCTGAGCATATATCCTTTTATGTTTTTAATAAATAATAATTTTAAAATAATTTTTAATAATGACATGTATGAAATCTATCTCAAAGTATACTTTAAAACCAAGTAGGTTTTTTCTTTTCTTCTGATATATTTACAGAGTTCAAAATAAGAGAAAATCTAGCCTGATCTTCAATTTACAAGTTATTAAATCTCTGAGGTTTATGTTGTTGTATAACTTTTGCATGGCTATATATTATATCATATATAATTCAAAAAGGCAGAGTCCTCAGCTAATGGAGAATCAACAGCCTTTCAGAATAATTGTTTCCATTGTTAACTGATTTAACTGATAAAAAGTCAGTTTATATTCTCATTTTCAGCCACTGCTTCTTTGAGTTTCTCCTCTCCCAGCCTTACACACTAAATTCACTTAGGTGAATTTTAGATTTTGGAAATTGAATTGGTTTTCCATTTCATTCATTAAAAGCAGGAAAGAACAGAAAACAAACATTAACAAGACCAGAATAATTTAACAGTGAAAATGGAGAGAACACTCTACCAGAAATTTCAAGTGTTTACATTTAAAAGCCCACATTACATCGTTTGGACAAGTTTAGTACTTAGTGTAACAAATGATTGACTAAGAATCCCCTGAAATGTAGGAAAACAAAATAAAACAGTGTAGGTATTATCAATCTCTAAGGCCTTTATGAATCCTAAATAACAAGAGTATCAGCAACTCAAGGATGCATTAAAGTTGCAACGTCGAAAGGACAGAAATGTTAATCTCACTCACTTGAAACATGAATAATATCTATGCGTTGATGTTGTGATGAAAACTTTGCCTAAATAAATGTTAGAGTTTCTGCTTTGCAGACACAGAACTGAACTGGAACACTTCCACAGGTTTATGAACAGAATCTGCCTTAGCCAACAGGACAAAACAAAGGAAGACTTTTGATCCCATGTACTGCTCATCCCATGAGGCATCAGACCCTTCGGACTAAGTGAGATTGTTAAGATTCATGTTTTAGCCAAACTAATAACAGATTTAGTCTATAATTGCTATAGTTGCAAAGGAATAATAAAATTACATGGATTTTCCCTGTTATGAGGGAAAAGCACAGGTTGAAATCCCTTAAGTAGATGTAAGCCCTAACGAATTTGTAGGTCAGTACTTTTGAAGTTTTGACATAACTTTGAAATTTTTTCTTATAAAAAAAAAGACAAGCATGTGAAATCAATAATGTATACATTACAATCATTTTGGGGTCAGCAGAAGAGCATCACAAAACTGAATAAAGCTTAGTTTGTTTCACACAGTCTTCCACAAATCCTGTAAGGAGATATTTCATTCTTTCAGCAATGCTGTTTTTCTAAGCAATGATGACTAAGGGACTTGTGCAATTCAAACCTGGGATTTAATTGTTTTCTGTTCATTATAAATAATATTTTTCTTTAACAAATTTAGCCAGGGTCTGAGCTCCTGTTGAGCATCCTGTTTGCAGAGGTCTCGATTACACAGTATGTTGTCTTTCACTCTGCATTACATTTCTGTCCCTGGCAATTGTTATCACATAGGTTCCTGGCATAGCCACAGGCCGTATTTAACATCTAAACAAATACTGGATAACAACAACAAAGATCTTAAGTGGACAAAAAAACAGGAGAAGTTACCCCTTTTTCCCTTACCATGTTGAATACAGCCATGGTTAATATTATAGCAGTGGTTGTCAATGTAAGAGTGATCCTTGGCCAAGGACGGTTTGCAATTATTCCAGATGATTTCAGAATCCACAACAATGAAGCTGATGCTTTCTTGCTACATTGCTAAGTGCAAACAGTTTGGAAAAGAGAAAAAAGTTCTTTATTATATTTAATTAGTATATGCAAGAGTAGAATTAAGATATCTCAAGACTGAGAGCAGCATTAATCTTACAACATTGTACAGAATGTACCTCAAACGTGAAAATAAAGAAACAATTTTTTAAAATATCTGCCATAATATCTCTTCTATCAAATAATTATAATTTGTAAGTACATTACTAAACATACAATACATGTTACTAAGCAAAACCCTTGAAAATTAACTGACGTGACTTGACTGAATTGAAAGAGTCATGTTTAGTAACCTCTGGAAACTTCAAAATGTAAATAATGACTCTGCAAAGTCTTTGACACAGAATAAAGGCTAGATGTATCCCTGACAGCCCACAAAACAGGAGAGTTTCCAGGCTTTTCTTTCATTTTTTTGTAGTCTTGTTTGATAATTAATTTTAAATGGAAAATAACTCAGCAAAGCAAATCAATCTTCCCTAAAACTATTAAGAAGGCAAATAAGCATTTCATAGAAAACTGAACATAAAATGTGACACAAAAAGTATTAAGTGAATAGAAAAGTTTTCTTATATAGTAGCAAAAATTAACAATAAAAAATTCTGACTCATTTAATCTGCTTCTAAGAAGATATTGCATATCTTCTTACATTCATACATGCATACTGCCTAGAGGCACAAGAAGCTCACAGAGAATAAACAATGATTTGTGACACACACAATAAACATTAATTTTCCCGAAACTTTAGCAATGAGGAGATAAGGTTGCCTAGAAGCATCTTGTGCCCTTTCCAAATGCCAAATTCAGTTTTATGGAAACCTCTGTAAAAAAGGCAAAGAAAATTTAAGGAACATGACAATCCCACAAAAATAATTCTTTTTTCAATGTGTTTTCTCTGTTTAGTTAATATGAACCGAGATGGCTTTGCATATTGTTTTCACCCTTGACCCAGCCATCAGCAGAGATACAAGCTCAGTAAGGTTTAAAAATGAGAACTCAAGCACAAAAAACTACCAAACATAGGACTTAATTTATAGCACTGACGTGTTTTTTCAGGTTCAATAGCTATGGCACATCATTCTAAATTACACCATTACATGTGGTGTAATTAAACATGGGATGCATTTTGCATGAAAGTCTTTATCATACCACAAATAACTACTTTGCTCCTAATTATACATTATTTGGAAAAATCCACTGTATATGCAGAGCTTTTTTTACATATTGTTTCCTTTTGTGACAGGGATTTTTGTGTACTGAATTGGACAGATTCTAAATTCAGTTCCAGGAAGGTCAAAACAATCACTGGAATCCTAAGGATGGACAAGGAAAAGGGAAAAAACAGGCAGCTTTTATCTACACATTACTCCTCTCCCTTATTAAAAACCCACCCAAAAACATAAACTCAAAGGACCAGCATTTCTGAGCAAAAACATTCCTGCTCAAAATCCTTTTTGAACTCCTCAACCTTGTTCTTCAGCTCTAAGTACACGGCAAATTTCAAGATAATTTGAATCCACACGTAGATTTTACAAAAGTTTTGTCATCCCTCACTCTTCAATATAGTAAAAAGCACAAAGCGTTGATTGCTGCTTTTGCTATAGAAGAGAAGTTTTCCAATGGATTCAGGGAATGGATCTGTGTGGAAATGAATCATTTAGTTATCTGTCTAGTCTGCATAAAACCCAATGAGTCAGGAAGCACGGATTTATGGCAAGTTAAAACAGTCATGAAATCATGCCCTAATTACTCTTTACCTTTAATGTAATTCACCTGAAGCTTTACTACAACTTAACCTACATTGTACTGCAAGTACGCTGAGAAAATACTAGGAATATAAAATAGCTAAAAAGTTTTTATATATATATATATGCAAAGCCGTACACTGTGTTCTTTCTGAATTACATAACAGGACGCTATACCGTTCAAGGAAAGTCTTTAGGATTAGAAATTCCAAGAAAATAAGCAATGATGGAAATAAATTATCTGGTCTAAACAAGATATAATTTATTACAAATTTTAGAGAGTTTATGTTATCTGATAAGAGGCTAATCAAATCAAACACAAAGACCTGGTGATCATCAAAAGGGCAATGACAGTTGATGAGTCACATCATCAACAGAAGCCACTGAATTTGCTGCTTCTAAGATGACTGAAAGAGGTTGTTGCAGTCATTATTTCTGATGGGAAACCTTCCAAGAACCTTCAATGAAAAATCTCCCTTTCCAGGATGCCCTGAAGACGAAGAGTGATCCCTGCCTAAAAGGGTAGCAGGCTGACACAAGACAGTTAATTTTGCTAGTGGACGGAAAGAAATTTGGAATTGTGTAAAACACAATTTGGTATATCTTAAAGTCATGTTATATCTTAAAATGGTATATCTTAAGGGCATTGGGTGTATGTGGAAAACTTACATGACATTTAGGGGATGGGACACAGCAGAGGAAAGGGAGGCATAAAGATGGATCAGAGATGTACAAATATAGGTAGATGGTGATGAGAAGGAATGAAAAGAAATGGATGCAGGTGAACACTTTTCTTAATGAGTCTATTGCATATTGTTACTAAATTCTATCTCTAACCATCTTCTGTATAAGTGCAGTCCTTATTCTGAGCCTGCATGTGTATGAACGGTAGCAAACTTCCTGCTGGACTAGATGGCAAGGGGCACAGGATGAGTGCCAGGCACTGGAGAGAGTTCACATAGGTGAGGCAGCTGGGGCTGGGTGTCAGTAGCTGAACTGTCTCAGACCAGTCCCTGAGGAGGCCTACGGGGTGTGTGGGGGAGTGTGTGTGTAACCATAAAGAAAATGCAAGCAGAACTGGTTGTCAAGTAGAGGTACATTCAGAAAGACCCAAGGTTGTAGCTATTCACTTTGTAAAGGGGGCAGAGTCTGGGTATGGATATTGTATTGACTAAAATTCCACATACCAGACCCATGAGTGAAAGTGTGTCTGTGGATGATGACAATCAGGAAGTGCGTATTCCATCAGTCCTGATCCTCAAGAAAGAAGGAACTAGATCATCCGTGTCCATTACATTTACATGAGTGCTGCTTATCGTTATGCAGGTGCTGTAAGAGAGCTGTTTTGTCCACGGATCTGTGTGGTTGGTCCTCTGTTTATGGTGTATGCCCATTTTCCTATTGGGAGTATATGCCAAACAGCACTACAGGTTGCACCTCAGACTTCAATGGGAGTGGGACAGGAGGATCCCCTCCCTGGGTTTTAAATTCCATCAAATCAGTGGGTCAGGAGGGAGCACTTCCCAGCTCCCGAACTCCACTGGACCCAACAAGCTCTAGCAGCCTTTACTTTCAATTACAAAACTTTAAAAACCAGGGCTCAGTAAAAGTGCTAAACAATGTTGCAAAAAGTGCTTTTGTGTTTTAGTAGTGGTACACAGTTTAAACTGAGTTTACTCATATGAACAATTTGCGTTTCCTTAATTCTGACAATAAAATTAACTCTCACGCAGAAAAATCTCTGCTGAATCCCGGTAGTATCTAAATACAAGAATGTTGGCATCAAATGATGGTGACTTTTCAAACTTTTCTATTTTACCATCGATGCTTCCAATTGTTAAATTTGATCTTTCTTCGTATTTGAAAGATATCATTGAAAAAAATTACAGTATAGAATTGCTGAGACTACCTAGCAATGTCCATGCTGAGAACAGCATGTATTGCTGAGAACTCCCTTTGTTTTCAAAGTACCTGGAAACAGGTACTTATGTAAATTCTGTACTAAAAATTCCTTGCAATAATTCCAATTTTTCTTTGCTTATAAGATTTTTGAACAATATCACCTGACCTTGCTAATATATTTTAGCAAGGAGGAACTTATTGGACTTATTTTCTACATTAAAAAAAAAAAAAAAAATGGTTTCCTGCTACCATTATGGAAAAAAAAAAAAAAAAAAAAAAAAAAAAAGAGGAAAACTTTATCACTTAGAAAAGCTCTGGAGAACAACATAAATTTCAGGAAACAATATATCATTCAGGCAATGTGATTAATCAATAAAGAGATTCTATTATTTCCATTGCTCTTGCTAAAACTACAAGACACTGATGGCTTTAGCCAGAAGAACAATGTGAGTGATGTTAAGAGTGAAGCTTTTAAAATTAAGTTCTAGATAGTTATTTCCACCTGTCAAACAGAAGCACAACAGAGTGATGTATTTCTTACCAGGCTGTTTAATGCACAGCTCTGAGTTCTGGAGGGGAAAGACTCCTGTTTATTTGGTACACCTGCCATGCCCACCTTGTTTGTTAAGCCAGTGAGGGTCCTGAAAGGAAAACTTGTGACAAAACCCTAAAAATCTTTAAGCCATTGAGTAGATATTCCCTGGAAAATATTAAAGAATACACTGTTGAACAATAATTCTCTGTGTGAATAACAGATTTGCTAAACTTCATTTCATTTTTGAGCAGTCCAGATCCCCTCCATATGTAGTATAGCTGCAGTACAGCTGAAAATCTGGGGAATCCCTGGAAGGAAAACTGGAGGAGTGGTGGTAATCATAAAAACCACTCTTAAAAGCAGACTTAGGCAGGTTTATTCTGCTGATTCCATCACATGTTTTTTGTTGTAAATGCTATGTCTCCTTTGCAATTTTCTGAATAAAATGGAGAATAAGATTAAAGAAAGAATCAGTTCTTGAAAGAATGCAAGCAGGATAAGACATTAGATCTCAGTAGCATTAGAGTATCACAGGGTTTATTCTAAGTGGAGCTTACAGAATATGGTTCAGTGTTTATCATTTACTGACTAGAAATAATAGGTATTTGTAGTTAGAGAGGTGACTAATGTATTACCTTTTCATCTGAACATGTTAAATCTGATATGACAGCACGGCATGATAATGAGTAACAACTTATTTTGAATATTCAGGACATTAAAATGTATCCTGTGTTGTCTTTCCACACACAAAAACCTACTTCAGCATTTAATAAAATGAATGCTGTCTTTCTGAGTGGGATCAAGGAACTGGTGCGAGAACTAATTGTGACAGCTATGTTGTAGATGAAAGACAGTATTTCAAGAGCTGTCACACTTCTCCTTCACATGCTAGTTGAGGTTGGAACATCTTCACTGAAAACTTCTTATTTACAGAAAGCCAATGAATCACATTTTCTGTAGTTCTATTGTTGTTCTTTTAATTTTGCATTCAAATACAACTTGATATTTTACCAATACTGATGCTTCAAAGAATGCAATCAAGAAAACAAAATTCAGACTTTTTTACATGCTTGTTTTCACTCATAGTTGAAGAAGACACAAAAATTCAAACCCAAAGAACTTGCTGACAGCAGTTAAACTGACCTCAGCTTGGAAAAGGGGGATTTTGCTAAACAGACACAAGTTTTTACTTTACATACTTATTAATGCTCCTAATGTTGACAAAAAGGACAAAGTACTTCTAAAATGAGTACTGTAACTCTAAGCTTTTGATTTCCATGGTGACACCTGTAAATCTAAGCTAGGAATTTTGAATCATACAAAATGCATCCAGGTGAAAAGTCTACTCAATTTCTACTTCATGGAACTGACTGGACAAAATCTAGAATCCCAAATAAAGAAATAACAGCAAAAACTAAAGTCAACATCACATTTTTAATTTCACCGTACTTTGCAGTGTTAATTATCCTTTACAACAGGTCATGTTAAAATTGCCATGTGTTTCGCTTTGGCTGTGTGATTCAAAGGAAAGATCATGTCAGCAACTTGCACAATTATGCCTTTAGGCAGCCAGAGTTCAGTCCTGGCACTTCCTGTCACTGTGCTGCCTTCCTCACTCAAGAAAATGTACAATCACTGTGTTATATACTATTTTGACTTAAGATGTTCTCAGTTCCTCCATCAAGGTTTTCTTTTTCTCAGAAAATATTTAAAGAGCTACTAGTTTTGAGAAGACCCAAACCTGAATGACACCTTAAGGGCAATGCTCAGGGCACTGAACTAGAGGAAGGATTTCTGAATGCTACATTCTACATTGGCCAAGTCTTGATCTCCAAGTGAGATTCTGTCATTCAAAAACTGTCTCACGTGTCAGGAGCTCTGCTCTGTGCCCATATTCCAGTACTAGCACATCAAGGGTATCAGTTCTCAGGTAACTCATATACAGACTGTTGAAAACAATCTGGATGCTCACTGCTTTCCTGCTTTTTTAATAACCACAGGAAAAATTGTTTGCATGCTAGGAAGCACACTTGGCTATCTCTTTATTTGGAATTAACTTAAAATCTCATCATAGGCAAAGACACTAAAGGGCAGCATTGCTGGATTTAAAAAGGTATCAAAAGAGAATTTATGGCAAAGCAGACATAAAGAATGTGGTTTTCACCAAGTCAGTAAATTCTTCAGCTGGCTTCAATCGTTTAACTAATGTTATAAACATGTAACTCAAGAAGCTGAGTAAGGACTTTTGTTACTGAAATGAGTACACATATAACAATTCCTGAAGTTGGAACACGGTACTTAACTAAGTGGTGATGTATTTGCTGTTGTAGTGCCTCTGCTAGAGACTTATCAGAATGACTTTTAGGATTATGAGCCTCTTTCATGGACCCTGCTGTAGGTGCCAAAGTGCCTCTTTAGGTTCTCCTTGCCTAAACATCCCTGTTTTAATCTTCATTTACAGGCAAAGCCTTACTATTGAAGAAACTAAAGGGCCTAAATCTTTCATCTATATCGGTATTCAAAGACACTCATATCAAACGTAAAATTCCAGATTGAAAATAATTTCCAAGTACTGCTGGTGCTGATATTCCTTTCCTTAAAGAGCTTTTAAATATCTTATGGGTACACAGTCATTCTGACGGTACTTAAGTATCAATGCCAATTGTTTTAGAGTAAAATACAAGTCCCTGCAAAAAAAAAAAAAAATAGGTAAAGATTGTGTATCACTCTTTGTACAGTGATGTGGTGTAAATAATGTTCTTTTTTCTAGCAGGAACAGGGCTCATGTACTGGCTGCCCTTTGTCAGAGACTTCAGTAACCTCAAATCAGAACATCCTTCTCAACTGTGAAGTCAGTTATTTTTGCTATTTGTTTTGTTGGCATTGTGTTCTGTTAATTCCATGATTCAATTCGGTATTTAAGAGAGACTATCAACATATTCAGATGAGATGACATTACTATCTTCTCTGTTAGCTTAAGTAGTTAAACAGGTTTGCCAGGTAAAAACGTATACAACAAAATAAAACATTTCATATTAATGGAAGTTACTGGCACAAAGAGAATGTCACATCAATTAAGCGCATGTATGTCCCAGGTAATGCAAATAGATTTTTGAGATAGTACTTGCATCAATGCATAAAGAATAAGAAAGCTTGAGATTAATACTTCTTTGGCCAGCTACCTCAGCTACCCAGACATTTCCTTTTAGTGTGGGGTTTTTTCCTACTGAATGCATTACATTTTCCAATGTATCTCTTAGGTACCAGATGTCTGCTTCTTTGCATTCACAGCTGGAGGTAAAACACATCCAACACTTACCAGGTCTGAGGCATTTCACATGCATTCTATGAATTCATCAGTACTTCAAGAAGATAAAGAGAAGAGACACAGAAAATGCATGAGCTAAAGGACAATCACTGTCCTCTATCCATCTATCTGGGAAAGAAACTCCTCAAGGAAAATTCAAAGAAAATATTCGAAATTAATTACAAAGAAGGGCCTACATTTAAAATATGAAAATATAAGACAGAAAGGATCTTTATGACATAAAGTACTCATAATATTTAAGACTATGAGTATCTCTGAACACTGTGACTAACCAAAAAACATACAAAAAATTTAATAGGCACAAAAAATTAATTATAAAATAGAAGATATAAATTCCTTTCAAGTTTCAGGATATATGCCATTTTAGCTAGGACTGAGCAAGGTTTAATGCCTATGGGCAAATGACTGTTTCTGTGAGAACTGTCAGCTCTTGCTGCCTTCAGCCTGTTTGCCCAAGACCAGCAGGAGATGCCACAAAGCCAGGCTCTGGAAGTCTGTAGCCTCCTTATTTGTGCTACTATGGTGCTGTCATTTGATAGAAAAAATCCTATTCTTCTCTAATGGCTGAATTATCACTTCACCCCAGACTGAGCTGGGCTACGCTGCGGTGCTGCAGAAGAGCAGAATCTATTAATAAACTCCAGAGTGAGGCAGTGAGCATAAATTTCTTCTTACTATATTGCAATTAAATTCCATAAGAGCTAGTAATTTTAGCATTACAGTCTGGATTGTTTTGGTTTGGGTATTTTTTTGCCAATGAAATACAAATCATACAGAGAAATTTGTTCAATGTTGTTTTTTGTGGGACTTACTCTGTGGTGGTTACAGCCATATGTAATAGGTGAATACTGAGAGTGCCATGTGTCAAAAGTGCTAAGACAAACACATATGATACACAGTGATACCCAGGTGATCTAAACTAAACTTAGATTTTGCTGTCTTTACTGGCATTTCAGGTCTCACTCTGTAAACCTTGTAACAGTCCTGTAAATATTTGACTGTTACTGCAAGTTCATGTACCACATTCTGGTGCTCAGGTTGGTGGTGAGGCCTGACCCAGGATGGGCACCTTGGGAACACCAGGGCAAGAAAGAGCACAAAATGTTGGGCAGAGAGAGGAGGAGGGAACACAAAAAGA
Organism: Sitta carolinensis; assembly: GCA_032173965.1. NCBI lineage: Eukaryota > Metazoa > Chordata > Aves > Passeriformes > Sittidae > Sitta > Sitta carolinensis. The sequence continues at coordinate 82,124,845 of CM063284.1, forward strand.
GAAACACAAGAGGGAACCCCAAGGCTGGAGGGGCAGGCACTCCATGATGGAGCAGATGATGGCACTGCAGCACATGGAAGACCCATGCTGGAGTAGGTGATCCTCCTGAAGGAATTGCAGCCTATGGAGTCCTTAAGATTGAGCAGGGTGGAACTGTGAAAGGAAGGAGCAGCAGAGAGAAATGTCTACGCACCAACCACTCTCCACCCCTACTTGTACTGCTTGATGGGAGATAGAGGACTCTGGAGCAGAGGAGTGAAGGTAAATTTGGGACAAGGAGGAGCATGGCTTTAATGTTTGCTTCTATTTCTTACCACACAAATCTATTCTAATTGGCAATAAATTAGATCAATTATCCCCAAGTTCAGTCTACATTTTCTATGAAAATTATTGGTCAGTGATCCCCCTGCCTTATCTCAAGCCATGAGCTTTCTCATCCTATTTTTCTACTCCGTCCTGAGTGAGGCAGAGAGAGTGAGCAGCTGGGTGAGTGCCTGGCCTGTAGCTAACTCGCCACATTTCATCTGTCAGAGTCAGACAGGCACAAAAAATTCTTGTGTTTTTTGGTGCATTTTTAGAAGAGAGATATTTGGTGATTTTAAACTCTGTTTAAATTGTGTGTAAGTGCATGTATACACAAGAAAAATACACATTTACTACATGCCTTCTATAAGGAAATCCTCAAAATGTTCCTCTTTAGAAAAAGATGTGTGAAAAAACCCCAAACAAATCCAAACCAATTCAGCCTTAGGATGATAAAGCCTGATTTCTGTTAACAGTGTCACTGTTGTGTGAAAACTCAGATACCAATATTAGTTTCTTTGAAATGTTAGACTTTTTCTTCTAAAAAGAAAATATTTACAATGATGGGTCAGACAGTGTGATAAATGTGCTGCCAAAATATAACATAGGGTGTCACTGTGGTTAAAGCTGCAAAATAGTACTTGGATTTTGACACAAAGGAAGAAATCTTAGGGAGAGAACAAGGGAAAGGAAAACCTACTGTTTCTTTTGTTAGCTGCTTCTCACCTGTCACCTTAAGAACTACATCCATGCACATGAAGAAAAGACAACACTGCATCAACTATGGTCATAACTTTCTGAACTCTTCTTAGCAGCATAGTTTCTGTATTAGAGCAGTCAAACTCACAAAGACATGGACATAAAACCTCCTCTTCAAGTTATTTTGGTTACAACATGACAATTGGCAAGTCATCAGAAATGCAATGATATGTCTCCATTTCTATTTACAGTATTTACAGTACTTATCTGACATGAGCAAAAAGGCATTGAAAATAGATGTTAGATATTATTCAAGTGGCAGAACTCTACAACTCTGACTTAGGGATATTGCTTAGCCATCCCTTTTAATGCAGAAAAATGTATCTGTGTTCCTCCTAAGCAACAATATAAATAAAAGCCATAGGAGAATGTATGTGCCAGCACTTCCTGATACCATTTCATTAGCACCTCTTTTCCCTACAGGAAAAGGCTGCCTTCTCTTTGAAGGATATTTTTTTAAAATTTGATTTTTCAAGAGTAATACTCTGACTTCATCATTTTACTCTCAATCTCCTGTCAATAATAAACAGCAACCAAGTATAACATTACATGAGAACTAATTTTTGCTGTTAAGTAATAGCAATACCTCTAAGACCTCACTCTAATGATTAAAAATATTTAAGAATATCATTGCATTATATTTCAGATTAATTCCTGAACAGTGGCAGCATCCCTAACTTACTGGAAAGGTAACTGAAATGTGTATTAATTGTATTTTCTTAAAAACATGTCCTGGTTAATTACAAGCCCCACAAGAGAAGTGAGAGAAATTATAAAAACCTACTTCCTCTTTTTCTTCTTTTAAATACCTTGTCATACTGTTTTACTGCATACTGTAACTATCATTCCTATGTGCTGTTTTTATGAAAGATCTTTCAGTTTTCTCTATGTGAGCTCATGCAAAGACAGAGAAGAAGTAGGGATGCTGCACTGAGATTGCATTTACTTTCTTACAAATCCTAAAACTCCTTATCCTTATTATAGATGGAGTTCTATGTTGGATCTATTTGAGAACTGAAAGGGGACATGCTGAAAGGCTGAAAGGTTTGCCCAAATATTGAATTAAATTCTCAAATTTAGCATAATATTACATACACTAATAGGTATTATAATAACACCTGGACCATTTAAGTGATGAAACTGGAAATGTACTAAAACATTTTTATATTTCAAATAAAATTGTTATGGTGAAATATTTTTTAAATTCAAAAAAGGTCTTATACAATACTTAAACAAATACACAGTCCTTCAAATTAATGTACTCATGAGTCACCTCCTGTAAGCACAACAGCAAAAAATTTTGAAAAGGCAAACAATAATGAAACAATAATGAAAACCTCTCAAATGATCCAGCTTCATATGAGAAACAGAATATTAGCATCAATACAGACAACCACTGTATTGGCATTTTCTGCTTTTCAGATAAATCAGAACATTTTACAGAAAACTAACATGGACCAAACAATGTCCACAGAAGCCTGAGCATGCAAATCCTTTTTCCTTTAACTGGTACTCTGCAAAGGCAGAGTGACTTGGCAAAATCACAGTATGTTATTTCAAAGAAACCATCAACTAATGATTAGATTTCCTTGAGTACCTACCAAAAGCTGTCCAGCAAAACAGATAAACAAAATGAAGGAAAGCAAGAGAAATGCAGCCCCAAATGAAATTCCAAGAATAGATGTTCTAGAAGAAAAGGAAAACAGGTATTAATTTCTTTGTTGCACATTTGTAACATGACATTTCTTCATCTATAATACTGATGATATGAAAAATTACTATGTGCAAGTTGCAATTTCCAAACATCAATACCATGGACAACCAATTCCAACCCTCACCCAAATGATGGCATTTCCACTGCCATTTTCTCAATTCAGGAATGCTTGAATTAATTACCTCTGTCTTATAAAGTTATTACCATGAGATGCTAATAATTTCCACACATATAAAGCCATAGGACATTAACAGAAGCAATGCTTTGTTTTGTTTTAACTATAGGAAGCCTGTATTAAAGAAGATCCTTATTGCTTTACTTTTTTGTTGTTGAATTTATAATAATATAAGAGCCAGTTAGACATACAAAATAAACTTCCTGGTGGTGTACATGCACCCCTAAAAGGCAGAAAACTGCACAGGTCAGTGATGTTCATTTTCATTGTCGCACAGCAGAAACTGCCATATCTGTGATGCTGATCACCCGTAGTCAGTGTTACAATTCATCCTTTTCTTATGTGTTATAAACAGGAAGGTCTAGCCAAAGTAGCATCCCTGGATACTCAGTAAACAGGGATTCAGTAACAATCTGTGCATTCTTTTATTCATTCTGCAAACGTGGAAATCTCTTTATAAGAATACCACAGCAGAGCGTAATTGCTCCATCAGGCACCACATGAGAGCCCAGCACATCTGCCTAGGGAAAGATGCAGTGGAACCTAATTACATTTAATGAATGCCAAGAGAAGACCAGAAGCTCTGGATCAACTGAGTTGTTTAAGCATGTGAGCTAGATGCAGTCATGAAGTCCATCACCTGAATACCTGCTTTCAGGTTTAACCCCAGATTTAACAGTTTTACAGAATTAAAAATATTTCTCAACTTCCTTGAGCCTCGGCAAACATCTTACTTTATCAGACATTTTATGCCAGAAATATTAAGAAACGTTTTGATCTGTTCTAACAGCTGTGTTATATAAAATATTTTTAGGAAAGAACAAAAAAGCTTTAACATAACCAACCAATCTGATGTCATTAAAAGCATTTTGGAGAGTAATTGATGATCTTCCCTGCCAATCATTCAGAAAACTTGTCATATATTAAGTATTTATCATCAGATTTTGGGCTGATGTGCACAGCTGATGAAAAACAAACACGTGGTAATTAATAACGTATTAATCATGAAATAATATTTCCTTAAAGGATCCAAATTGCTAACAAATACAGGTTCTCTGAGATTTTCTGGTTGAGACTGAGACAGTAAGCTGTACATCAGAATATTTGAACTGGTCTCTACTCTTAGGAATTGAAAACCTCATAAGCAACAGAAGAGATGAAAGAAAAGAAAAACTAGGAAAGTAAAATCAAAGCCAGTTAGAAAAGAAACAGGTTTATTTTGTACATATGCATAAACCCTTCCAATCATATATGTCCTTCATTAACATTCAAGGGACTTTTCCTACATTTCATAACATAACTATTCTTTCTCTGGTATGAAGAGTACAAAAAAGGGGCCTGCACACCTTAAAAAAAATTGCTCAACACAAGAATAGCCTTATCAGTCAAGTTTGGAGTGCATCCTTTTAGAAAAAGAAATGAAGATGCTTATGAGAGAAACTGGAGAGCAAGGGAAATAAAATTAACATGGCATAAAGAGAGCTTATGCAAAGAGTACTTAATCTCCTGGGCAACAGGCAAGAACAAAAAGGTCTTTGTAGCTGTTTCACATAATCAGTGATGTTATTGAGAGAGCACAAGAATTACACAGCAAGGTGAACAGGACAAAGAGAAAGAGAATGAGGGTAATAAAAAGTGGTATCTTAGAATCCAGATTTGAATGCTGAAAACAGAGAAAAAAACTTGTAGTATTTTTGCTCACCACACCCCATTCTTTCCTGGGAATAGCAAGACTTCTGTTTTACTTAAGCTAAGACAAAATAGTTTCATGCTGCTCCTACTAGGAAAGAAGTGCGTTGAAAATGCTATGAAGAGAAGCAAAATGTCAAAAATAAAGTGCCACCATAAACAAGTCTCATTTGAGGCAATGACCATAGGAAAGCCATAATATGATTTATTTTTTGTCACTTAAACATTACAAAACCAGTACAGGTCGTTACAATAAACTAACATTGCTTTTGTTGTGTAGAGTTATCAAATGCATTGCATTGACAGATTCAAGCAAAATATTTAGTCAGAGGAGCATCTGAAATTGCATAAGCCAGGTAAATTTTTCCCTGCCTCTCCTATGCTTCCAGGAATGACCTCATTCTGCTCTCTGCTACAGTCCCCCACCAGAAGCCCAAACAGGACAACCCTTGACCATTACCTACAGAGGGACAGTTTAAAAGTGAGGAAACAATATATGAACTTCTCAAGCTTCAGGTAGTTCCATGTCTAAATAATTTATGATCTTAGCTAAACTTGCATTTTTCTGGTTTCATTAGGAAATATCTGCTTTGAACAATTAATTTTTATCAGTGGTATGAGATTGGAAAAAAAAATTATATTTATGTATATCGGTAACTATTTAACTGAAACCCAGAAATTTATTGATGAAGACAAAGATACTTAAAAATGCAGAAAAGAATGTGGGTTTTTTTCTACAAGTTTGTAACTTTTAGGAAAATATGTGACTTTTGGCACATATCCTTTAATGTAGAGAATTTCATTAGCTTGTTAACAATTGTTATTGAGCTTAATTGTTAAGCTTGGATAACATTGTTATCCATGTTCTGAACGATAGGACTGCAAATTCTCTTGAGGTGATAAAATCACAATGAAGCCACTGCAACTGAGAATTATACAAGCCAATACTGAATTCAGATTTTTTTGGTATGTCATAGTAGCTATTTGTTTCTTAAAGGAATTGATACTTTCCCTAAGCCATCAAAACGTTCTACAGCTATGGAGACTGTATAGCAGTTTCAATGTTAAAACAGTATCAGTTCAGTTTTATAATTCCACTTGAATTATTGGTGTTTGTTTATTTTAATACAGAAGAAAAATAGCTAGTAATGATGGTTTCCTTTCACTTACACCATCTTGTATCTTACATGCCTGCTTTTGGACAAACTTTCTAAGTACTACCTTTCTGATGAAGAAATTCAGTTGTGCCTGATCAAAAATATTATGTGAAGGTCTCCTAACCATGGCTGTCAGTTTGGCATGACTCAAGACAAAAGAACACAGTTTCTTGAACACAACAGCCTCAGATTGTGAAGACCTGGGAAGAATCTTAAATGTATCTTAAATACAACCCTTCACTTGGATACTACAAGAAGTATCTCCTGTTCAATAGAAATATACTTTCATCAATTCACCAGTCTATATTTCAAAAAACCAACACTACCAATTGCTTAAAGAGTGTAGGGTTGCTGTGAATTAATAAAGATACTTCTTTCATTTGGTAAACCAAGAATTCTAGAGAACCACTGCAGGCCTGTTCCAAGGAAATGTAATGATAAAGATTTGCTTCCATTTTAATGCCAATGAAGACCTACTCTTCATCACACATTTCACCCCAAGATATCGTTTTCTTGATTAAGTTTATAATTACCACTCTGTGTAAAGCTTATTATTAAAACACCACATCACTTTACTGACCCCAAGAAAATTAAAACTACTATTTAAAAATAAATTATTTCAGCCTTGAATAAAATGTCTTGTGATCTTGAAGATAGTACTTGCAGCTTGCTGGATATTATCCATCATCAAATATCTCCAAATCCACTTTAAGTAGCAGGCTGTGTGCCTGCACAGAAATCAATGATATTACACTACTGCAGAACCAGATTAATGGAATAGTGAATCAATAAAACCTAGTGACAGATTCAGTTCATCTCCCTGTTTTCATAAGACCACTATTTAAAAATCCTGGAGAACTTCTGGAAGAAAGCAAAAAGGGTAGATAGAATTTTAGTTGGAAATAACATTTGCAGCATCAGAGTATGTTCGATTTAAGTTGCATTTGTGATGACTACATACACTGCTGATTTTTCAGCTTTTGTTATTGTTGTTACTGCTTTTTAACTTGCAATGCTCCAAATTTTCCAGGAAAGATGCAGGTTCCTGTATAATACCTTGCCTGTCTTCCATTTTTGCATCTATTAAATAATCCACAGACCACCTGAAGCCAAATACCATTCATGTTGGTAATACCTGATTTTACACTTTTGCTTTTACAATTTAATATGCAGCCCTATAAAAGGATCATAAACACTTAGTATTTTGGTAATGAAAAAAAAAAGCGCTTATCAGTGTCTTTTGCTCTGATGTTAGAAATACCAGAAATACCAGCAAGTTGGAGGACACTTCCTTTAGCTGAATACGGCTCCCTAGATTTCACTGATACTGTGATATATTTTAATGAACTAAAAAATTTGCTTAAGCAACAACACAGTAAGGATAGAGCAAAATGAATATCTGACTACATGTAAGATAAATGATAAATCTATATTAATTATCATGACTGAAATCAAAACCAAAAAACAGACTAAAAAATCATACTGCTGGCTAGGAGTAGCTAGATCCACCTTTGGCTTTTGGGAAGTGGCAAAACATGAATTTCCCTGAATTAATTCCTTTACTTATCAAAATACAGTATGAGCTCGTAAAATAAAATTTGCCATGTGTCTTAATTTCATATTTTTAATAATGCCCAAAGTCACACTCAACCATGTGCAGGATACTGCTGAATTCTTGCAGGAGTGTCCCTTGGTTTGTGCCTCCGTTTTAGAAATTTTCTGGGAAACTGCAGCTGTAACATCTGAATAGAAGTCCATAAAACTTTATACATGTTGTAAGACTGCAGTATGAAAAGTCAATTTATAATGTACTAACAGTTCCGTCTGGCTTTGAATTAAAATGTGAGTAAATACTACAGAAAAAGACCAATTTATAACTGTGGTTATAAATAATTATCCTGAAAGTACTCTACAGGAGAAAGGACTGCAAGTTAAGAATTACTGTATGACAGGGAATATGAAGTGTTGGCTTTAGAAACAATTGCTATAAAACAAATGCCAACTTTCCACTGTGTAAACAATCAACCACGACATTTATTTTTAAGAAGTCTAATAAAACATCCTGTATTGGAGTTATCTTCCAGTTTTCAGCCTTTCTAGAATAAGCACAAATATAAATAATCTCATAATACATACATTTTGATTAAAAAGATTTATTCCAGAAATTTATTTTAATACTCTAAAATTAATTTTATAAATATGCACTTTATGGTAATTAATGCTGTGTTTTCATGCTTATTACAGCAGTATTACCACAGCGATACGTTAAATACAATTATTTATCCCAGTTCCAGCTCTGCAATCCATTTTGTCTCACTCCAATGTTCAACTGTCACACTTATTTTTAAATGCAAAGAGAAAAACTAAAAGGAATGAAGAATTTTTAGTAATGTTTAGTATAACACTATCAACAGTGTTTAAAATTAGAAACAAACCTAACCTTGAAAATCAGCTGAAATCCTCAGTCTTTTCTGTTCAATTTAATTTCCATGAATTGACATCCGTAAACTAACAATTCCAAATTTTTTTAACATATTTTTCTTTTTTTTTATACCACATATATAGAAACGAGTACACATTAAATATCACTTACTTTGGCAATACCAGAATCTGTACAACAAAAATGCAGAAGAATATGAGACAGGCACAAGTCACATAATACTTGAATGCAGGCAGAGTAGTTGCTCGATACTAAAAGAAAATAAAAACAAATGTTAAAAACACAATTGCCAAAGCAGATGAAATAGCACCCAACTGAATTTTCAACTTAAAGATGCACATATGTATAGGCAGTTTTTAGCAACAGTAAATTTCCTGTTCTTCACTGATTTCACATTCACTTACATAGGACTAGAGATTATCAGACATAGTATTTTGCTTACTGAAGAACAGCTTTGTCACATGATTTTGCCTTGTTCCTCCACTGAACAGACTATCCCAAATTCATCATAAAAAGTTTAATTAACAAAAAATTCGCCCCCCCCCCAAAAAAAAAAAAAAAAAAAAAAAAGAAACCCCACCAAAAACAAAAAGTTAAAGCATATGCAAAAACATTTTTAGGAACGGCCACGCATTCTTCACAGATTCCAGAATTCTTTCTGATTAATTCCTCAAAGTGATTTACAATTACTGATAAATACTAAATGGACTGAAACAGTTATAAAAAATGCAATATTAATTTAGACAAGAAATTTCTGAGCACAAAAGGTAGCAAAGTGCTACAGAGCATAGCTAGCAACCACACTGATATTTACTGAACTTTTATTATTAGTTCAAATAAAAAATTTGATCTCTTTGTTAAAAGGCCTTTATGACCACTGTTACTACTAAACACTTGATATTTTTAGGAGTCAGTTTGATCTGCTTTTTCATGAGAAAAATCTATTTATCTCTAATTAGTCTGTCTAGAGACATGAGAATGAAAAATTTATCAGAGTTGCTCTGCTATTTGAGATAGATATATCTGGGTTGAAACCAATTAAATACTCAAAGGAAATGATCTAAGTAGCTATTAAAGTTACTTATCCTATCTTAGTTTTTGGGTTTTTTTTTGTTTTTTTTGTTTTTTTTAAAAAGTATTTAAGTTCAAGATTTAATTACTAAAAAAAATACCAAAGACTATTTTCACAATGTGCTGGAGATGCAAACTTCAGAAAATGGAAAGGGCGTGAGCTGTGCCTTCCAACTGCAAGCACACAGCTGTGTCTCTCTGCTTAATGCCAAGTTCTGCCTATGCAACCAGTGCACCAAACTTTACATGAATATGTAGAAACTCACTCTGGCAACACAACAGCTTTTTTCACTTTTGACTTGTATGACAAATTAAAAGCAATTCTTATTACTTATCTAACTGAATTTCAAGGCATAAATACATCTTTGCCTGATGGGTACTTTTGCAGGAAATTCTGCTCTTCCACCTGTTGAATATATTTGTAGTGGTCCTGTTCAACAATTTTGAACCTTGAGCTGCTATTAGTCTACTAATATAATAATATAATAATAATAATAATATAATATATAATATAATCTACTTTAAAATTTGTTTCAGTGTTTCACATTTGTCCAGACATTTCCTAATAAAGGCAGGCAACTCACTCCTTAGGTTAAACAATTATGCTTATTCTTCTGTACTTTCAGGTCCCACAGGGCCAGAAAAACTTCTGTTTAAATCAAAAATCAGACTTCTTACTAAATTCTTTAAAGCAAAGACTGAACTGGTGAGTCATTAAAAGGCAGCAAAAAATGATATTAAAAAGCTGGATCCAAAAATAAAAATTAGCTCTTTGCTGTTCCACAGCATTCTATATCAAGATATTAGACTTCTGCTGGGAACACTGACTCAGCCAAATAATTTAGCTCGCAAATTTTCCCCCAAGTCATTGTCCAAAGTACATGCATGACATTTTCTCCTAAGTTCTCTTTCAGAATTCACTGGTTAGTAACACCCACATTATAATCTCATGTGCTGCAAGGCACAGCTTTGATCCAGTCAGTGAAGCTCTGAACACCAAGGATGAGACCACACCAGGTCCTGCTTCTTCTCTCTTAGAAAGTCTTCAAAACAGGCTCAAGGAGCCTTGAAACCTTTTCCACCCTAAAGCATTGCCAAGCAACACATGCCTTTGCCAGCTGGCCATAACAACTATTCTGCTGAGCTGTGAAAGAATCTGAAAATTATTTTAGATGCTTTGATCTGAAAGATAACTACAAAAATAATTAAGTATGTATTCAACCACCACATGGGACACAGAGGATACTTGGTGGACAGCGTGAGCACAGCATGGTAATACATCTTCTAGCCCCTTCTCATCAAATTCACCAATTTATACAGCCAGCTGTGGTCCAACCTACCTCTTACTCCCCCAAAGGACAGCACAGCTGTTCATCCATCAGCTGCCCCATGCTCATGAGATAGCAGAAAGAGGCAACTCCCCAGTCTTCCTGCTGAAGCTCAGTAAGTGCACAGAAATACACTCAAAGGTCCACAGGGCCATAAAACAATGAAAAGGCCTGACTTACTGAACTTATTGAAAATAACTTACTTCTTTTTCTAGAGTTTTATTGTAGAAAAGAAGTGATATCCTCTGAATGTCTTCAGATTTAAGCCACTGCCTAGAAGAGAGAAGGAAGATTATCATTGACATAGGAAGAAAGTACTCCTGTCCTTTTCTATTACTGAAATGCAAAAATAGGCAAAAGAAAATAAGCTGGAATTAAGCAAGTTGACACATATTAAAATGAATATAGTGAATTCCCCTGACAGTAAAAGTGGAGACTGAAAAGCCCCTCCCCTTTTTGGCTTCTATTGCTAAAGTACACGTGAGAAAAAAGCTCAGATGAACAATTGTTTTTCTGTTGATCATGCCTAAAGTAAATGAACAGAGACATTTATATGATGGAATTCTAACAGTGAAATTCCACTCACATCCAAAATACAGTAGAATATCTAGTGGACAGAAGAGGACCTGAAGCAAAAACAGGCCTTGACAAGGTACCTTTAGGAGGGGCATTGTTACAATATATAGGAGTGGTGAGTAGGTAAGTTATACTTCACAAATTCCTATTGCAAACAAAAATGTAACAAACACTATTGAAAGAGGTGGAGGGATTTCATCTTTGAACTGTAACAGGCACTTGACCACAGTCCTGTATTATAGAGGTAGATTTCAATCTTTTTGCTGATTATAAAATCTTCCCTGCTTTAACATGAGAAATAGCATATATATTTGCATTGAAATGACAAATCTATTTTAAACTAAGTGAATCTTGACAGAAGCTTGACATAACTTTGAAAAAATTAGATGTTCTAATATGAAAGTCTACATTTATTTTAATAGACACTCGAAAAAATATAGAATATTTAAATGTCAAGAGGGTTTGGCTGCTTGTACCTCAAGGGCACAGCGAAAATTTGAAAACAAAAAATTAATTAAACAGATTATCTCTATGGACATACTTGAGCTTGAACAATAGTAGCAGGGACTGAGATTTTTTTCCCAACAGTTCCAGCAATAACTTTAAATTAGGCTCTAAACTAGTAGTCTAGCCAATGCCTCCTTTATAAAAGGGAATGGCTCAACTGACGGTCTGTAATGCAAATAAGTAGCAGCAGTGAACCACAGTGGAACATATCCTAAATTAAAGTCCTGGAGAACAGGAGTGGACAGAGTGGAGTGTAAGCTATTTGCTTTAATTTCTGAAATGGAAAATATTTGTTTCCTTGCCTGGGAGACTGTCCCTGTTACTATGCAATCAGTTGCATTAAAAAAAAAAAAGACTGTAAACATATTCAGTTCTCGGAATGCTTAATTCAAAAATATATTTCCCTTTGTGCTCTGCAATGGGTCCCATCTATGTGTGATCATAGCTAGGATTCTGAGAAGAAAGGGAACAAGAAGGCTGGTGTACATATAGCACAATTTTGTTTGGGGTCAACTATAATCTACTGGAGAAAACATTCAGTTTGTGGAATATTTTTGATAAACTGTGAAAACGAAAGGGTTTTTTTCCATTTAGTTACAAAAATTAAACAAGAAGTAACCCTCTTCCCCAAATAGTTAACTAATTCCCTGTTTTTTCTTATGGTATCTGACAGGCGGATTGATTTAATTACCATCAGCACACTGCTAAAGAGTTCTCTCTGCAGATCTACTCCCAAGGGCCCCATTTGGTTACACACTTGATCGCATGTGAAGTTGGGAGTGCCATTTAGAGCACGTGCTGCCTCACACTCCACATTACAAGCTCATGTTTTTAGAAGCTTTTAGTTCTTAAAAGTTCAGAAAAAAGACCCAAGCTGGTTTTATGTAGCAGACGCTGAGAGATCTGAGATGAGGGAAACTGTACAAGACAGATGGAAGTGGAGACTGAGTAGGGAAGAGGGAGCACAAAGTCCCATACCTTTGGCACAGACATAAGGGCTAAAAGATTCTGCCTTCAGCCTGACTCCCTCATGAGTCTGAAAATTGCCAAAGGATTTGGAAGTACCTGAGGACATGTCTCTTGGGAAATGAGGTACCACAGTTTGGCTTAAATTCTTTTGCAATTCCAGGAACAACACAAACAGACATCTGAATTCTGCCTGTATCCACAGAGGTGTGTGGTCTCATAGGGCTTGTACTGCTTGACAAGGTCCAGCAAGGAATTATGCACAGAACATAGCAGCCACCATGACTTACAGGAAAAAAGAGCCAAGAGATTGTGTCCCTTTAACACAGCAACCTACTCACTAAAGACCAACTGGCTTTACTTTTAGCCCCCTCTATAGATACATATTTAGCTAGCAGATGGCCATCCATCCATCCATCCATCCATCCATCCATCCATCCATCCATCCATCCATCCATCCATCCATCCATCCCATCTCCTGTCCTACAGGAGTTCCCTAAGCACCGGGGCTTGGGATGGCTTAGCTAGGGCTGCTCATCCCCAGACTGGACAGGACAGGCCCTTTGAGCCAGGAGTGCTTTGTTCCAGATAAGGGGAAAAGAAACACATCGAGAAAGTGTGAGGTTACACCCTAAATGGCTAAGGCACAGAAGCTCATCATTCTACACTCACTCTTGCAATAATGTTTTTTAAATTTTCTTCATTCTGTCATAGACCTATCTGCCATAAAATCCACGTTACACTTAAAAACATTTAAAAATGCCAGTTTTCTCATAGACTTTCTTAAAAGTTTTATCCTTGATTCACAAAACCTTTTGTTTAGTTACACAACCACTCATTCACTCTAGCTAATAATGTTATTTTCATTTTACAGATGAAAAAAAAATATGCATGATAATAAAGAAAACAAAAATGTGATTGGTTTTGTGTCCTAAATGTAGGAAATATTTTATTTACCTTTTTTTGTGAGCTTAGCCTTCACAGAATTAAAATATTATTGAATTACCTTGACTTTTGAGGAATCAGCACTTTTTGTAACTTATTCCTGGGTATTAATCAATTAAATCATAGCTTTTAAGATATTAATTCAGCAAGTCAATACAGAACTAGGTAGAGAATCTAGTTTTGGAAGGTGACATTCAGACTTTCTGATATATAAGATAATTTCTTATCTTTCTGCTATTTTCCATGTAATTCACAAAATGCAATGAACTTTTTCAGAAAACTTTTTTATTCCCAAGTTTCTCTGAATTTTATGTACTAATTAGATAAGATGAGGATTGTCTAAGATAAAACAACATACAGTAAGGTCACACCAATATTTTAATGCATTTATACAGATGCTTTACTTTTGACATCAAAACAACATTTTTGAAATCTTTTATCAGAGTTTCTATAGAGCACCTAAGTGTACCTAAAGACACAAAAAACCCACCAAAATTTATATAGCTGTTTTAGGCAAGTCTAGTATAATCAAAAGGCTTTGCCTATCACATGACCTACCCTATATCACTGTGTTCTCTCTATGACCTATAAATATCAACACTCTTCTTAAATCACTGAAATAACATTTTCCTAAATCCAAGTACCACTTAATATGACTAAAAGATGAAAAAACCTCAAAATGCGACATATGAACATTTAATAATTAGGTGTAACACTCAGCTGATTAAGATTCTGAGTAACAGAAGTAGGGTGGAAAACATGTAATTCATCACAATTATTGTCTGCATTTTTGAATGGCAATTCCCTTGTTTCATCAGAGAACTATAATAAGTTTGTACACTTATTTTGGACTGGAATTGATTTCTTTCTAGCCTTATGTATTCATCAGGAAACAGAAGACATCATACTGCCTCCAGCTCTTCCTAGGACACAGAAAAAAAATATATGGCAGGTTATCTCACCCAGCAATTCCAACATGCCATCAAGATCAGCCTTTTCTAAGAAACCAGCCAACTAATTGAGAGACATTAAACTACGGTTTTAGGGAGAGTTTCTAATCCTGAGGAATTGTTTCTGAGACAATTAGGAAGCATCATTTTTCACAATATTCCAGTTCCAGAGCCAGTAATTTCTCAGGTCTTACATCTCTGTCCCCAGGTAAGATAAATCTGTAGTGTTACAGCCATGAGTAAACAGACACAAACAGTTACAGAGCAAACTCTCTTTGCCAGGAAGATCAAGACAAGTCAATATCTCCGTCACACCGTGATTCACAGGCACTGTCTTATCTCATTTAGTAGAAAATGTTACTTTACAGCCTATCTCCAAAATGTGCAAGGCTTCCTATTCCAGTATTAGTGACACCTTTACTGTTTTCAGACTTGGTGTGGGTGTGGGAGAAAAAAATATTAAGCACTTCCCTCAGATGCAGATTTATGTCGAAGTTGGAAAGGACAAAGACAACAAAGAGTAGAGGATAAACCCATACTTTTGGGCATTGATTCCATCAATGGCTTGGATCATCCTCTCATTCAGTTCTTCCTCAAATCTTCTTTTCTGTGATTTTGTTCTGAAATTAAAAATGTGGGAAGTTACGTCTAAAACAACAGCTATCATAAACTTGTGAGTTTTATTATAATTTTTAGCATTTATACTGCAATGACCCTCATAATAAGCTCTTAAAGTACACATCATAAGCCACGGTCTCACACATAAACACACACACACACACTGACAAATCTAGAGCTTAGCTATTAGGGAGCACTTAAATACAAACACAAGAAAATATTTCATAAAAACCAAGAGAGCTGAAGAAATTCTGATCTAGGAAAGTCTTCCACAGTGTTATGAATTCATTAAAAAGAACAGGAATATGCCCAAATTCATAAAGTATTCATGTTTCTTGCAGGTTTTTTTTAAAAAAAAAAACCTTGTCAGAATTGTATGACCACAAAGTATTAGTTCACTAAGGCGTAATAGGTATCCCCTACCAAAATCCTGCTAACTCTTCTTTTCTTGGAAATACTTTTTTATTTTTAATATGAAAAATGGGCACTGACTGAAATTAGTTTCAAGCATATGTCATATTTCTCTATTTATAAGCCTTGTGCAATCAAAAAAGCTTCTTTACTTTTGACTGGATTCAGCATGAACTCAACAGAGGATCATCACAGTGGGTTCACCTTTGCTAACAAATTGCTGCAAATATCAATCCTTTCAGTAGTTGTGCTTCCCTTGAAAATTACATATCTCAAATATTGAGAGATCATGTCTGTATTTGACAGACATGTATCTTAAATCCACTGCTCACTTAAAAGTAGTGTTTTCTAAGAAGTCATTAGTTAGATCTGGAATTTGACTCTTTCCTCACGAAAATATTCATAACCTACAGATTGAACCCAGTTGAAGGCAACATTGATTTTCTTCAACATCAAATTTTTGGGTTATTTCTCTAAAACTGATAACCCGTTGCAGGTTTCAAATTAATACAGCAATTGTATCAGCAGCTTTAAAAAACACAAGTGATTTCATGCCTATTCAATGCTAGTGAATTGAGGTAAGAAAGTGCTTAAAACTCGATTTTCACAGAAATCAATCACAGAAACAATCTAGGAGAAATACACAGACAGATGAGGAGACATTGTCTAACCACAGTTCATGTTCTTGGCAGATCCTTAACAACATAAGACTATTGTGTAATGCATAAGAGGTAAGACTTTCACAAATGGAAGCCTACAGTTAGGCTTCAAACCCTGCATTTTCATATTCCAATAAAATACTGATTTTCAAAGTGCTTATGATCACTGCAGCTCTATCCTGTGAGAATGATTGACTAGCCTATCTAGAATAGTTCCAGGTCTGTCTCACCATGAACATTAGATACCAGTAACGGAAAAAATTCCTTCCATAATGTGGTATCAAGACACATTTTTTTGCCTTCTTAATCTATTCTGGAGTGGTATTCAGAAAAACAAAAGAAAGAACACTTCAGAATCTTCAAGAACTGGATTATTTTCAAATGCCACAGTCCAGAGGTCTTTCACTGACTGACAGAAATTCTTTGGACATATTGTAATTTAGAATTAGACTCCTTTTATTAATATCATGCATGTTCAGTCAAAACTTGTTCACCTTCTGGAACTTAGCAATATTTCAGATAATTGCATAGTAACCAGAGACAATAATAACTCAAATTTTTAGAAGGTTCATTTAAATGACTTTACAGTATTTATTATATCACCATCTTGCCCTAGTCATCAAAGTACCAAGCAACAGCATGAAAACTTAAAACTGTTGTGATCTTGCAAACATTTTGTGCAGCAGGATCACCATAAAAGACCACAAAATACCTTTTGAGTATCTACTACTGCAAACATACTAAAGACTTTAAAATAATAAACCACAATACAAATACAAAGCAATTAAACAAATATACAAAATATCTCTTTTAGTACATATTATTAGCCGTTGTAAGAAAAATTATTAACAGCCCTTTCCATCTTCCCTTTTCTTACCCCTCTCTGAGCTTCCTCCCAGTTTTCCTGTATATAATTTTCTTCCTACTGGTAGAATATCTGGTTTGTATTAGTTCACCAACATACCAATTCAGAATAAAGCTATTTGTTATCAGGAAGTGAATTTGCAATTCATAAGTCACATGTCTGCCAAATCTGTTTCCATAGCCCTTCTTTATGTAAGAGGTATCAGCACTAACATAAAAAAATAGTCTGCATGAGCAATGGTCCTCAATATTTGAAAGCATACCAATGTATATTTATTTATAAGGACTTTCTATGAATAAGTAATATTTAAAGATTGATTTACCTCTCTCTGCAACGCTGAAAATGATATTGCCCCATGGGAACATCCTAAAAAGAAAACAAACAAACAAAAGGATCCCTATTAATTACAATAGAGTTTAATAATATTGCTTTTAAAATAGTGTTGAAAACAGGATCAAGTAAGGAGAAAAGGTTCCAGTGTAAACACTTTTAATGTTCAATTAAAACTGTCTAAAAGAAAAATACAGCTAGAAGTGAAGATGGGTGACCTGGAATAAAACTCATCTATCAGTATAAATACTGGATAAACTAATACAACAGTCTGAATCCAAGAGCATTTTGCTTTACCACAAAGCAATCAATGCCACCACTGTTTGGATGTAGCCCAAACTCTTGCCAGCTTCAGCAAAAAACAATCTCAAGAGTTTTTGAAAAAGACAGACCAGGTGGTCAAATACAGATAATGGTCATTATTTTTTAATTAACAGCAATGGCAGCCATCACAGCCACATTTATTTTGTGATTAATAGTGGTGGCTTGGTAATTCCTGTAATGAACCTGTCACAATCCACATTTTGAAGCCCTATATTTAAAAAGAATATGTCTCATCAGTACACAAACAAAACTGAATGGCAATGTTGAAAACTATCAGAATTTATCTTTACACATTCTCTTTTAAGAAGTAGAAGGTAATGCAATGTACAAGTTGTAGATTGACAGTATCTTACTGACAGCAGTGTTAGTAAAATTAAAGAGAAATCTGTTCAGAGTAAAAGATGCAACACTGAACTATAGAACTCAGGCCTTCAACCACAGCTAATGACTTGTAGGTGCACCTTCAAAAGACACATGTTACAGTGAGTATGGATCTGGTTTCTGGGGTACTCTGAATGAAGTCCACTCAAAGTATCACAGGGATTGTTCTAACTTCACAGCCTTTGCTCCAGGTTTGGCCATCTTCCAAATGTAGAATGTACCTGAACAGTCAATAAATCTCTAGGAATTTCTCTATATTAAAGGATTTCCTTCCTAAAGGTGTTGCATTCTGACTTTATGTTCAAAATATCTTTTCACAAGATGAAGAGCAGCCACTGTACATGCTGTGATTTGGGGGGGCTCTGAGCTCAGAGGGTCAAATTTTGTACTTTAATAAGTGTGCTAGTCTCCTTGTAATTCAGAGATGCACTTACAGGAAGACATGGCTTCTTAGAATCTAATCCAAAACTCCCATTCCAATGGAAAAGCTTCCAGCAACCTCACTGGGATTATGCCCTATACAACTACATGCATCTTCTTCTACCAGAAATAACCAGGTATTTAGTAGTGAGCAGCTTTTTTCTTTCAAATATTGCTATATTGTATGAAATGACATAAGTAGGCCCCTACTGTTGTGCTTATCTTGCCATTTTCAGTGGTCATGCTGTCCCTGTGGTGCAAGTGTGCAAACGGCTTGGCTGCTCCCCAGGATTCCAGGTACCGGGTCATGCGGACAGACGCTCTCATTTTGGCTCCATCAAGAGTATGCCGAGGCCGAATGTGGTGCTGAGGGCTTCGCTTCTCTCCCTGGTTGACAGAGGACAAAAGGTGATATCAGCCTTTGTGGTCATGACCTTTGGAAGCAGCAGTGCAGTTCTGGCACCACAGATCTCCATGATTAGGGACTTGTAAATGGAGAGATGCTAAGAACCTGCAATTCTTAATGATATTGCTGGGAAATATCAGAGACTTATTTCTGAAGAGCGGGAAACATTTGCACTGCAAACATTATATATTTGTAGGCATCAGTAACAGCTGTGATCAATATCTTATTGTAGTGAATTATTCAATAAAGAGATTTGTGGTCCTGCTCAAAAACAAGTATGACTGGACACAAAATAAAAGTACTACTAACCTTAGGATTGATTACAAAGTAAGTCTTAACATTATGCTCTTTCAGATAAGGGTCCCTCACATCTCCGTCCCCATCTTCCACTTTGTAAGCTCCATTCAAATGTGCCAAGGTGACCGAGGTGATGTGAACACGGCTGAAATGCCATTTTAAAAGAAGGACAAAGTCACAAATACCGATCAAAACTGTAATTTAAACACAATCAACCGTTTTTACTTGCTTGTGGATACACCTTTTATTTTCTGCTCACTTCTTCTGCAGTCTCTCTAACCTAAGTTTTAGAAGTTCTAATGGACATAAATCTAAAGGTTTCCATCAAGGAAAAACAAAGCTCCTTAAATCACAGGAAATGAGTGCCCCGGTTTTGTTCTGGGTTTTTTTTTTTTTTTTTTTTTTTTTTTCTCAAGACAGCACCTGAGAATTAGTTCAGGCATCTCCATGAAGACTCAAGGCTTAAGACATGTTGCCTGTGCATCTCTCTATGACTGAAAAATCCACGTGTCCAAAGGTTAACGGAGAAGACTCTTACCCTGGGACTCCCCCAGCTTCCATGTGATTGGCCAGGGTGACGTCATGGGACCACACATCGTACTGCCACTTCTGCAGCCCGATGACGCCGCAGAGCACGTTCCCGGAGTGCACTCCTACGCGCATGTTGATATCCACTCCGGTCGCGTCTCGCACCTTCCTGTGGTGGAGAATAATGCCTCTGTTATATACGCAACAGGCCCTTTGTTTTCTTTTAACTTACCTGTCAAATTATGTGGATGGCACACCCCTGGAAGTGCTCAAGGCCAGGTTGGATGGCACTTAGTGCAACCTGCTCCAGTGGGAGGTTGGAACTAGATGGTCTTTAACGCCCATTCCAATCCATAACATCCTACCGTACAATGATTCTTGAAAATAGCAGTAACAACAGTAATAACATTTACCTCTTCTTAGCACTGCCTCCATTCTTTTAATGCCATGATTATATATTACCTTTCCTATTATTTGTATTTGCAACAATTTGTAGAAATATTAATTCTCAAGTCTGTGTCTGAAGTTCCTTCTTTTATATTCATCTGAAATTATTTGGGAGGGATGTGATGAATAGCGGAAATGTTTAATCTCATGGTAGAACTTAAGGACTATTTTGGTTCTACAGGCTGCTTTTGCAGTTCTGGTACTACTGTTACATACCCTTCTATCTAAAGACTCTAATGTTTACATCAGAGACCTTCTCATGTCTGCCATATCTGAGAGGAAGGATGAAAAACACAGCACCATAGGACATGACACAGGCTGGGGCTTTTATACTCTCTGGGGATATGGGCTCAGTGCCATTCAGGCTGTGGAGAACATAGGCTCAACAACCTTCCACATGCTCAGTGAATGCTGCACCCACTAGAACATTATACATCAAATTAAAGGTACCCTCACTGTCCAGACCACATCTAAACCTTTGACCTTTCCAGTGAGAGAGTTAAGTGTCTGTTTACTCCATCCCAAATCTCAGAAGAGCTCTACACATAAGACAGGCATTTATCTTTGCAGAAGCAGTTCTGCTGAATCACTGGTGGGTGACTGAGGTCAAACAACCAGAACATTTCCAGACATATATCATATGGTACCTAACCACATGTATAAAGAGTAATAAAACTAATTCAGATATCTACAGGCTTAGACAGCTCTAAAAAATGGGAAGATCTTTACTGGATTTACGTATTTAAACCCCAACTGATGTGGACCCAAACCTAGCCAGTAATAAGGAATGTGCACATATGCTTGGAGAAATTTGGGGTGTTAATAGAAGAAACAACTACAGAATAAGGAACCCAAATGACTCCTGTATACAAGCTAGATGCATAGTTCTAGCAACATCTTCAATCTCAGTGATGAGAATCGTCAGCTCTATACCTTCTGAATTTTTTAATTAATGTGACAGTTTTCTCTCTTTTTTATATAGATTTTTTTTAAGATTTTTTGATGCAACACAGAGCACAACAGGCCAAATTTGATATGGTAAATCCTGCATTTAAGCAGTAATGCTCAAGTGGGTTTTTTCCTGGGAAATGAAAGTGACAGGAGCATGACTGAAAATATTTTAATTCCATCTGTCTCTCTCAAGTGTTTATTGGTATTTCTTTTCACATTGCCATTTTATACTGCTCTTGTGTAGCTGACACACTTGAAAATGAACAACCGGTAAATGATCTTTGTAAGCAGTTTGCAAATCACAAACACTACTTTGCTCTGCACAAGGTATATGACACAAGCATGCCACTTTGGAAAAGAGTGTTTTAAAAAACTGGGGAAAATGGAAGCAGAACATTTATCCTCTAGGAGTGCTTGTCAAAAGACTGTCCTTCCATGTTCTGCAGAGTGAGTGGAATAAAGTCTACTGCTTTATAATAAGCTCTCAGGAGTTAAGCAGGGGAGCAAACAGAATTGAACCAGAACTGAATCTCTTCTTCTATCTCACAAATTAAAGAAACCATGGAAGACATTAAATTATCAGTGTAACTCTAGACTGAATGAGGGTTTACCACTTCTTTCCTGAATTCCTTGAACAATTGCTATGACAATGCAGGCACTGAATGCATTCAAGAATGCAGGCTATCACATCCCCAGAGGATGTTTGCATTACCTTCAGAAGCATACCTGAAACTTCCCACCTTTATTTCATTTTCTGCTCCCCCTATCTCTCTGGTTTTCTTCAGCACAGTATGGTCTGTGTGTCCAGCCTGGTTGGGCAGCCAAAATACTCATCAAGACTGGATTTTTCTTATTGCAATATAAAATTTGAATTTGTAAGCATTCTGCATTTTTCAGAGCCATGGTTAGCTTGCAGGTAATTGTAGCAACTTTACTCCATAAAAGCAAGAATTTAGGTGATTAGGAAAGCACCTACGTGCCTTACCTGAGCTTTATTCATCTATAATTCTGGACCAAGGTATCTAACACTCACCTAGCCCTTTCTCACACACTTTAACATGTGTTGAGTGAGCCTTAGGCATTTAATTACCTGCAAATTGCCAGCTTTAACAGCATAGTTTCCTTTTGGATCAGACATGCAGGAATGAAATAATACCTAAAAGAATTATTTTATTTTGTATGCAGCATTCAAAATGGTATAAAACAATCCAACAGTTTCTTTCCTCTGAAATGGAATTCATTCATGCTACCAAATCAGAGGAAGTCTTTTGAGGATGTGTGACTGAGAAACATGAAAACAAGGAAGTCACCAGATGGACAAGGGGAGAGAGTTTGAGCTGGATGGAAACAACACATTTATTCACACACAGATATTTTGCCTTAACCAATAAGCTCTGTCCTTAAAGCCCAGTTAAGGTGGCCAGCTCTCAGCATCATTGGCATTTATGGCTTGGTAAAGTGAGCATCCCACTCCTGGGCAAGCAGGCTGCAGACTATAAGGAACATTGGATTTGTTCCAACATAGAGCAGAGAAGCAAAGCAATTAATCAGACGGACTATAATCCATGTTTAAAAGGATCCATAGCACAGGGAAGCTGAATTGCTTAAAATGGAGCTATACAAAATTAGGTAAGAAGAATGAATACAACTTTGTAGCACAGATCACCAGGCAATTTGGCAGAATTCCTCGTTTTTTGCTTCAAAAAGAACTGGAACTGAAATCATATTCAGGTGGTAAAATCTATATAGAACTACTAATATAAACAGCAAACTACTTTTTTCAGTAGCTTACACATCAAGGGGGCAGTTTGCACTTCAGTGACTGAATATAACAATAATTTCTATCTGACAAAAAAGATATTTCAGATAGAGCAAGTCAAACATATTGAGTGACACACTGCCAATAGCAAGAGTATTAGTACTTCTCATTTTACAGGGTACAGAAGTATGTCAGGAGATTCTTCCATACAAAGATGCAGCAATCACACAACAAAATATGGAGCTGATTAATAATCAGCAATTTTCATTCACCTGCAAGCTGTGACACTTGACATAATACTTTGAAAGAATTTGAAAACACAGGGTACAGATTCTTCACTCCTTCTGTAAACAGGCTGTGGTAATCAGGCATCTGTCTATGGGAGCATTGTGGTTTTTGACTACAGTCATAAAGTCAGATCAGAATATGCTTTACAACTAACATATAATTTTCTAGTCTGTAAGGCTGCTCTTACCAAGAACATGATCGTACAGCATTAACAATGAACATACTTGATAGCAGCCTGAGCAGAAAGTTATTTCAGAGAAAATTGGAAGTTCTGAAGTGTGAGGAACTGACAGATTGCTCTCTGTGCTCAAGTACAACACTGCATTATGACGTGTGATATACTTAGGTTCTTTGTGAAGGGCACTTTATGGCTCAAGTTTAGTGTTATTTTTCCACTCCCCTGTAAACTCCTATATTTTTTTCTCTTAAGTAACAAAGCAACAGGTTGATCAGAAACTCTATGCAAATACTTTTCACTCACATTTCTCACACAACACAGAGACGCTTTGAAATGCAAACCAGAAAGCTCTCATTTTCACTCAAAGGCTGGGGAAAAAATCTCAACATTTTTAAGCCAACCAAGGGGGCCAGAACTTTGGGACTGACACCCTTTTACCAACTGCTCTACAGAAGGGAAGCTAAATCCTACTATGCTAAAAAAGTAAATGGCTTAATTGTGATACTGCTCTAGTATAACTAAGAGGAAAAGAGAAAGCATACAGTGAAAGCAACTGAAATGCAACCAAATCTTTAATCTTTCTTGGCAAGGAGAAATACTTTCAAGTACCATTTCAAAAATAGATTTCTTTGGACTCTATGTAAGGTACAACCATTTTTGGAGGAAGAAACAACATTTTAGAGAATGCAGCAACATGATTCCTGTACTGAGGTTAGTTTTACAAAAGACTGCTAAAGCAAGGAGATCAAAATATTAGTTTCCAAAAATAATACACCTTTTTCATGAACACATAAAAGGGAAAAGAAACAAATTAGCTTTAGTCAGCCTACCCATATAGTAATTACCCTGGACTGAATGAGGAGACCAGATAACTAAAAACCAAGACCCTCTTGTGACCACAGTTACATATGTATGAGGGTAGCATTCAAGGATTAGAGGAATTAATTTGTATGGTGACTTCATTAATCATTAAGATCAACACAGTTCCACATAATTATCTATTTCATGATGAGGTGCACAGCACACATACACCTTGCAAGGATGGACCAATTTCTTAGTTTGTTACATGCACAATTGTTAACATGATCTAGACAAAACCATAAAAATTGGAACTTAAACTTATAGAAGAACATAACAAGTTTAAAAATCAAAGTCCAGCTTATTATAAAAAAAAAAAAAAATCACACAGAGGACTCCCAGATACGTAGACCTCCACACTATACACACTTTGCCAAGTGTAGCTCACCTAGATATACTATAATTTTAGTGAAAGGACACTGGGTTTAAAGTTTTTAAAAGTTTGGTACTTACTTAATGGCTTCACACATGTCCAGTCCCATTTTCACACAATTCTTGGCATGATTTTGAAGAGATATAGGTAATCCAGAAACACAGTAATAGCAGTCACCTAAGATCTTAATTCTCATACATTCATTTTCCTAGAGGAAAAAAAGCAGGGTGACACAGTCACTTTTAATATGGAATACATAAATGAAGGGTTACTGTGACAAAGACTGTCTTAAAAGACTGAATGACATTAGCAAAGTCATTCTATTAAAGCTTGTTTCAGTAGAGAAGTGCTTGCAACAACAGAAAAGCTGAGATATTTTTTTTATGGTTGATCCTTCCACCAGTTATTGTCCTTAATGGACAAAAAGCAGGAAGTAATTGCACTGTAAAACATGTTCACACCTGAGAATAAAGAACTGAGCTAAACTATCATGTCCTCAATCTAAATAAAGCCTTCCTGCTTGAAATATGAAATCAAAAGACATAGCCTTCCACATTTATATCTATGAAGATGTACTCTGGAATGCTTCCAGAAGCTAGCAGTCATAATAGTATTTCTATATTTTATACTCTAAGGCCATGTAAAGATTTTATTTTTAAAAAGTGAAATTTAATTTTAATTTAATATAATTTTTTAATACTGGACAATAGCTTTTTAACAAATAAAAATACAGGAAATGTTTATCTGTTCTGAGACTTCTGATTTTACCTTCACGCATGAGGTTTGATTTATTTTTTATAAAAATGACACCTAAATAACCAGAAGAAAAATTGCTTTTCTTGAGTAATAAAGAGGTTATGGTCAGAAGTTAAAATTTATTTGATTAATATTGTCTCTCTTCTCCTTCAGTCTCAAAAAATGCTTTTTCTGAGACCAAGAAACTGATAAACACTTTTTATCTTGAGTTTCTTAATCCTTATTATTGCAAAAAACTACTTAAAGAACTGTTCATCTGCCATTAAGCTTTATTGGGCTCCATGAGCTGTCTCTCTTGGTCCTATTAGAGAGCTATCTTGGGTTTCACAGGCTGTCACTCTGGCAGAAATGCACTATGGCACTCAGACCACAGCCAGATCGTTTTCTTCACATGTTTCAAGTCCAATCTTCCTGCCAAAGTCTCAGAAATGCTGCACAAAGCCCCCAAGAGGAAAAAAACCCCACATTTTAAAGACGACTTCTTTATTCAAAATAACAGCAGCAGCCCACAGCAACCCACCTTTGCAATCTGATCAAACTTGCCAAACAGCTCGTTTAACATGTGCACCAGCTCCCCTGGCGAGCAGTCACTGGCCAGGCGAGTGAATCCCACAATATCGGCGTACAAGATGCTGCAACAGAAATGAGCAGAATCTTGGTCACACCTTCCTTCTGCAGGATTCAGATCCATCAGCCAACAGCAAAACATGAAAGCAAGCACCCTGGACTTCACAGGGATATGTCCATACCCAAAATAGCCACTACTAAATATAGAGCAATAAATACAACTACATTTATAGGCAAACGTATCTTTACCTTTATGGGTGTTGTGTTTATAGGTAATATATACCTATATTTATCTTTATAGGTATTACCTTCTCAGGTATAACCTTTATATATAGGCATTTATAAGCATTCTATACCTCTTATCTTTTATGGCAATGAAAAAACAGAAATATTTTTCCAAGTCACAAATCAGCAGTTTAATAATAGCAATATAATAGTTTCAAAGAGTATTTGTGCTTACAAGAGAACATGAGCTTCCTTAAAAGTCCTGCAATATGTTTAATAAATCAGTTTCTAACAATATCATTCAAACTAACTTGTCCAATCAAAAAAAAATATAAAGCAAACACCAAAACAAAAACCAACCAACCAAACAAATCCACTCCAAAGCTCCCAAAAAAACTCCCCCAAATGAAAAGAGGAGAAAAACCTTGTAAAGAAGAAAGAAAGCTTGAAATGAAAGTGATTTATTTTTCCAGCTACTAGAAATTTTTAATTCATTAATAATTAGATCTGTCAGCAGAACAGTTTCTCTCAGGTACTGTGTAAAATATGTATGTGATACAGCTGCCTCTGTTTACACGACACAAATCCGGAGAAATTGTTCCAATTAAGAAAATTGCAAAATCTGAATCATACCACTGACATAAATTACAATTTTCACTAGTATGATGTTACTGTGATGTAGATAGAAACACACAGTAACACACACCACAGGTGTTCAGGTAGAGAAGAAGAAAGGAAGAAGATTCTAGTTTATTGTTGACATTGTATCTATAAGTTTCTGGACAGTGATCAGAGATTGGACGAGAAGTCCCACCTCTCCATCTCCACTGGTCACTTGAGAAGTCCATCAGGTGATATCTTTTACAAAGGAATGTAAACATGATTCTTGTTTATCTTACAATTCATGAGAACTGACTCCACTATACTAAAACAAATCAGAAGGCTTATTTTCAGGGACAACATCATACATGGGAGCAGGATTTGGTACTTCAACCTGAAAAATGAAGGCATTATGAAAAAAGCCTATTCTTGTGTGGGCTTTTTCTCAACACCTCCTTTGTATTAACACCTTTGCAGCTCTTATAGAATGCAGCATTGTCAGCATTCAAGCATTCAATCAAATTAAGGGATGCTACATATTAAATTGCTAAAAGCATATTTTAAAAAAACTTTTCTTAATACCTTCCTTAACCCGTTTTTTTTTTTGGTTTTTTTTTTTTTTTTTTTTTTGTTTTTTTTTTTTTCCTGAGTGTTGTTGATACATTTTATTACAGTACAGTACCTTACATTGGTGTGCCTTTTGACATACAAATTGTGGAAGTTGTTGGTGTTCTCCAGCTGGCCTGCCTTTGGACCTTGTAATCTCTGAATGATCTCTGCTTTCATTTCCATGGCAATGTGAGCAGGCAGTAGAGAAAGTAGAAGACGCTCCTAAAATTTAAAATTAAATGTCCAGAGTTTCTTTAAGGAGAATAAAGTCAGTATGGCATCAATACTGTGCAAGGCATGCCCTATTGTCAGTATTACAGAACATTTTGATGAGGCTTGCACTCAGGCCTGGTACAAGCTCCAAAGTTAATCACTTCCTCGCAGAGTGTGACAGAGATATACACACATTTCCAAGTAATGCCTGCCTTCTTCAAGGTTTTGTGTATATCAGAAAAAGCTTACCCTAAGTTTAACATTTGATGAAGTTATCTACGAGAATCTACTCAATATCTGAGTAGGATGCAGCAAATGAAACAAGAGTCAGAAGGCCAGTTAGACTGGAAATAAAGTACAGACACAGAACATACTGAAAATGTTGAACTTTTGTAGAGAATTTTGATAGGTACTCTCTCCTTTAATATGGCATCTGATTTTTTTTTCAATTAACCCAAAAGCACAATGAATATTAAAATACCCAAACCCTATATATTTTTCCTTCATCATTTGGTGTTAGGGTCTTCTTCTTCATTTGATATTATGGTCTTCTTCATTTTAAAGCTCTCTGACATTTTAATTTTGCCCATTTTACCTGTGACAGCTTTAGACTGATTCCTACTTCTCTGGAAAACAGGTCAACAGGAACGCAGTAAAAAAAAAAAAAAAAAATCCTTCTTGCTTTATCATATTCCATCTTGAAAATAAACAAGAATTTCCCATTTTCTCATAGGCAGATAGGTTTTTATCCTTCTGGCTAAGGACAAAAATCAGAAGCTTGAACCAATGAAGAGGGGTAAGGCATCTGAAAAAGCCCCTGACAGAGTCAGACAGAGAAAGAGCTACCCAGAAAAAATGATGACCTCAAAATGTGCATGATCCTCAGGCATTACTCAGAATGATGCATTCTCTTTGGTTCACAAGAGTATTTTTGCAGACTTTGCAGTTCTGTTTATGAAGGTACCAGAAGAAGTGTAGCCATTAATCCAAGTCTCTGCCTGGAATAATTGCTCCTGTTCGGGTCTGATGACCTTGACTAGAGCATGGCAATAACAGGGCTATAGACTCTTCTAATATTTGCAGCAACCTTGGCTATCTATCTCTGTCAAGTATAATGAAAAATTCACATTCCTCATAGCATTTGTGCACTTGTAAGCATAGCATTCAATTACATGAGGCCCTGTGAAACTGATCCTGTGCATATTTAGCAAAAAAACTTCTATTTCAGTAAATCAAGATAGAATCTTGCTTTGCTGCTAATTAATATTGAACTAATAATTTATTTCTTAAATGCAAGATTAATTTAGTATATTTAGGCATTCTAGCAAGTTCACATCCAAGAGACCAGTGTATTTTCACTGCTTATTTTCATTGGCAATGTTTCACTTCCACTGCTCCTTGGTGGAGGTATTTTGCTAACTTGTAAATAATATCTGTACAACCAATCAATTTTTTTCCATAATGAAAACTTACTCTTGCAGGTTGCTCTTTATCCAACAGTACAGGATTGTTCAGACTTACTAACAACTATAATTACACAGTTAATGAACAGGTGAGTGCTCTTAGCTACGATTTTACATCACTATACTCCTTTTGTACCATGGATAGTAAATGCAAGCTGGTTCACTGTCGTCCTATGACTGTTATGATTCCAGACACGCAGTGATGCAGACACTCAATGTCCAGGTTACTACTTACATCTTTGAAACTCAGAAAGGCTGGTAAAAGGTCATAAAGCAACAAATGTTTTCAAGGAAGCAAGCCAAAAAACCCAAGAGAAAACGTTTTCACAGCATAAAGTCCACTACAAGCTAACGAATCATATGAGGAAAAGGAAACATTTTGTAGGGGACATCAGGAGAGAAGGAGTATTTCCCCTTCTTTTTCTCTTCAGGCCAACCCAGTAGTCCACTCTGCTTAAACATCCTGATGAAGCTGTTCGCCACACCAGAACTCCCTCCAAAGAATGTCTTCCTTCCTCCATTTTCACTGTACACAAGAAGAGGTTGCAACCAGAGGTTGCTTTAGAGCACGCGATTGGTGAAGCACACTGTAGAACACCTTGCCATATCCAGCTGCACACACAGCCTTCATCCACCCTCTCCACCCTGCAGGCTGCAAGCATTGACACTTCAGTCCTGATGTTATCACTTGTGTGATAATGTGGATTGCTAATTTTAATTTCTTTCACTTAAAGACAGCTGTGAAAGAAAGTGAATCTACTACTTAAGAACACTGTGGCTGGCTGGTCAGTTAAAGATCCTAAGAAATGCAAAGCACATAAGAACACCTCTTCCTTCCTGTTTTGTCATTGCTGTTGGCTCAAAAGAGCATAGTGGAAGGATCAAACCCACTTACTGATCAGCTTGTAGTGCACAGTGCTCTGCACTGAAATTCTTGCAGACTGGAACAATGCAAAGAACACCCACAAATCAAGACTGCTGTTTATTCTGGCTTTATACTTGGTAATCCATGACATCCTGTACTATTCTCTCAAAAAGACAGAAAATCTACACAACAAAAAGTAGTTGAACTGAGATACAGGACACTGACTTCTAGACAAAAATCTTCCTTATTTGCAGAAGACAGAGAAGACACTCTCAGGTACAGACTGTAAGAAAAAAGCCAAAATAATTCTGAATGCAGGTCAAGATGTACCATTTAAAAGTCTTCAGACTGAAAATAAGAATACCTGCTTCTGGTGAAAGAGAAACTGCTGTGCTATGACAATAATGAAAATCTCCTCGTAAATGTCCTTCCCTAGAATATTAATAACGTGACCTTAACAGGTTATACACAAGGGGGATTTATGCATACAAGGCTGTTTCCTGACTGTTCATGTTCCCTGGGACTATGCTTCCTGCTCAACCATTCAAGTCACTTCCAGTTGATACCTTTTAAATCCAGGGCTAAAAGATGGAGCAATCTATACTGAATACAACATTAAAGTGCCTTTCAATGCTATAGGGTTAAGTATTGCTCTCTTCTCCACCTGGACCCCACTAGAAGGATAGCAAGTAGGCATCCTCCCTGGTTCTCCAGCTGAAAATTTTCTGTGCTATATGTCAAAGTGTAATTTGAGTTCCTGTTATCTCAATCTCTCACATCCAAGTTGATCCCTTTGTCAGAACTCTCCCTGAATCATACAGATGACTTTAGAAGTGATTCTTAGTTACACATCACTCCTCTAAAGCTTGATAAACTCTGGTTGCTTTCTTAGCTAGAATAAGTTGGTAGAGCTCAGTTAAAGAACATAGCAATGTGCTGTTTTTTGCAAGGTGGCAGTTGTGCTTGAGTATCTCACACAATATCATTCTGTTGTTCTGCAGCAAACAAGCAAAATATCCTCAAATACTAGGTACAGGTTATTTTTAAGAGCGTGTGTTTCACAAATCAATCTCCTCTTGGCCTGAGGCAATAATGCTTTATTTGCTCATTCCTGTTTTGTTTGCAAACCACCAATACCGATTCACTCATTTGTACAAGATTACATCACTATCAACTCTTTACTGAGCACAAATATAAGAATTTATAGATTTAAAGGCCAAATATTCTTCCATCTAGTCTGATCCCTTGAATAATATAAGTAAAAGAACATCATTAAGGAGAAACAAAGGTGGTCTGATAGGACTCACTGTATTAAATTTAACTTTGTGCCTTGCTGTCAATAGAGAGAAACTGTCCTTCAAGACAATTCGCAGAATCTAATACTGAAATTATAAGGTAGCAATGCTCTCTTTCTCTTTCTGTTGTCTAGAGAGGGAACTGAAGGTCCAGATTTTGGTCTTACTGGAAGAAATGCTCATCTTTGTTGTTAAGCTTTTTCTGATACTCAAGAAGTCTACAGAAAAGTTATATATTTGTAGATCAGTAAAGGACTAGAGGAATATTTTTGTCCCTATTATCCCATACAGGGATATTTTTGTAGCTTTCAATGTCATATAGGGCACTGAATATTATATTATGCTTTTCTGTTGGTTGGATTTTGTTTTCAGATTCCTGTGGCATATATCTAATCATCTATTTAGCAAGTTTGACAAACTAGGTCAGTAAGTCAGCAGTAAGAGCTTCAGAAGCAATTAGCTTATGCATGCATCCTGCTTCACTACAAAGTTTAGAAATAAACACCAATAACATCAAATTTTCAGCTGCCCTTGAAATGTATAAAGACATAACCTACAAGAAATCTATTTTCTTATTCCTGATCACAAAATGATGGAACAGTCAAGAAGCTGATAGAGATGGGATCCAGAGGGTATTTGTCACATAACCGTACTGCTAACCCCTCGACCTCACGATCATCATCTAAAATACATCTACAAGAATAAAGAGCTGTAAATTGTTTTTTCTAAAAGCTAACTTGGACTCCTAACTGAGAGGTGAAAAGATTCCTAAAAACTACATGCTATTATCTCCTTAAATTTAGCCTATGTTAATAACCTCCATCAACCTCATTATTTGTGCTGAAGACGATAAATTGATTTTACTTATACGCAACAAGAAAGGTATTAAATCTTGACTACAGAGACATCAAGAGATGGAGAATTCACCAACTTCTAGTGGTTAATCAGCTGAACTGTTAAAAACTGTTAAAAATTGTTCTGTGCTTCTTACTTTGAAGCCTTGGCCCTGTTAATCTTTCTCAGCTCAAGATTAATGTCCCTACTCTTATTCCTATAAACACAGATAACTGTCTTTTTCATCAGATAAACAGACTTAGGTGCAAAAATCTCCTTCTCCTAAGTATTTTCTACACACTCTTCTCAAAACCCTCAACAACCTTGAAGAATTTTTTGGTTTTTTACTCAAATCCTAACATTTTGCTCCAGTAAACAAAAACATATATACATTTATTTCCCTCAGTATGTCCATGACTTACTCTGTGCAACCTTCTGTTGCAACAGCCCCGGGTTCCCTGCCTGCTGTTCCATGTCTCCTATCTTCTCCAAAATATTGTACCTGGTTGCAGCCTTACAATATGCTAGCTAAGGCCCATACTCTTTTATAATTATGTTTCTTCATGAAGTTATTAAAAATTCTCTTGATTAGTATTGTTTATAAAGTATTCAATATTATGGCATTTATTATCAGACCAGTATTTGCATTTTCTGCAAAAATTATTGTCTATGAATGTTTTCACATACCTCCTAGATCATTAATAAAAATACATATTAGCATAAACAATGAGATGCGATTCTTGAAGAACGTGACACACATGCCAGTTCATTGAACATCTCCACTGATATAACTTCCAGTTACTCCACTTAAAATCCATTAGACTGTGCTCTTTTGATGGGAAGTGTCAGTACTTTTATTCTGAGCATCACTGCATCAAACATCTTACTGAATTCTTTTGATTATGAAAAGTAATTTAACCCAAACCTGTACCCATTAAATACTAAAAGCTATTTTCATATTACTATACTTCCTACCAAATTGTTAAGTATATCACTCTATTTCTTTACAAATACAATCCCATCACAGCAGCACCTGTTCTTTCATACTGATTGTTTATACTTTTTCTATCCAGTGGCAGGCCCTTCCCTGCTTATGATGGCTTTTTTCCTGGAATACTTACAAAACACTTTTATTTCCCTTGACAAAACCAGACAAGGATCAAGGATTTTTCATGATATCTAGAAATCTCCTACATATCACATCTTTTGTCATTTTGACCTTTTTTTTTTTTTTTTTTTTTTTTTTTATATTTAATTGCTGCTTTTGCTTTTACTTGTGGCCAGTACAGGCTTTACGACACAGAAAACATCTTTCCTGATGGCAAAACTATGAACTCTCATCTGTTCTCATCTGTTCTCCTAAATGCCTCCCCACCCCCCCATCCTGCTAACAACATTCATGTCTGATTTTCTGTCCCCCTTGGTAAATGAATTTTCCCCCAAATATAAAACCATAAGGCTTTTTGTTTTCACGGCCTTTTCGGTGAAATTTCAAGTGTGGCAATGCCAGGAGATACAATATCAACACCAGAAAATCAAGAAATACACAAGGGGAATGAAAGCACCATCCTCTCATTCCTTACTAGTTCCCCAGGCATGAAATGCAAATATCCTCATGAAATTATTCTGCAGAAGACAAGCTGTGATTGTCCAGGAGCTTCTCCCATGAGAATGGGAGCCCTGAGTGTGGGCTGCCAGTTTTCAGGCCCAAGGTGGCTGTCAGGATCATGAGCTCAGATGGCAATAAGCTGTGTCCACCCAGGTGCTGGAACTGCACCAGGGCCAGGGTGAGCCCCAGGCTGGTGCCAGACAGGGATCTGCCCCCATGGCGCTGCCTGGGAGCCTCTGCCTGGGGAGAAGGATCTGCCCTCCCCACTCTGTCCCTGAGCTCCAGCAATGCCTCCAGAAAGGGGACAGTTGTCCTCAAATAATTTTGCAATTGCCAAACATCAGTGGCATGACTTGGTCACTTCATGAGAGCAGTAAAGCCAGTGCAGGCTGTCAATTTAAGGCAAGGGGTTGCAGGCTAAATACTCAGCACTGTGCACCCTCAGTGTGCCCAGCTGGTTTGCTGCAGAGCAGCTCTGGGCATGCAGAGCTGCCATCTCACCAGCCACCTCCACATCCAAAAAACACTAAAGCTACACAAAAGCACCACCACTGTTTCAGTGTAAGGGACTGAAAGCTCATTTAAATTCACAGGCTCACCACGTATTTGGCAAAGACAAATTCCTTCACGGAACCTGGGGATGTTTAATGTTTATGCATAGATTACAGTTTGCATATGCAGCCTGTTTATGACTAATTTTGCAAATGATGTTCACTACACCTTCAGAAAGCGTGCCTATCCTGTGGCTGTTCAAGCAACGAGTCACCAAACAGCACAACAATAGAGTAAAAGAGAACACACCAACAAACACAGCCAGAGCTGCTTAATTAACTGACAGAATTTCAAGGTTTGTTTCTGCCTGATCCTGTTAATTCTTGCTTTAAGTTTTATTTATTTCAAGAACCGATGAACAGACAGAAGCAACGTTTTGCAAAGAATCAGTCTGATGAGCGTAACATGTTTATCAGTACATCAGTCTTTTAAAATTACGAAGTATTATAGTGCTGGCAATTGCTTAATACCATTCTTTAAAACAATACACTCTTTAACTCCGGTACAACTCACTTCACATTTTGATGGGAAGAATTTTGTTATTTTTTCTATAGAAATGAAGAAAACCAAACTCATCTCTCTTTTTACATATTTTCCTTCTT
Organism: Sitta carolinensis; assembly: GCA_032173965.1. Lineage (NCBI taxonomy): Eukaryota > Metazoa > Chordata > Aves > Passeriformes > Sittidae > Sitta > Sitta carolinensis. The sequence continues at coordinate 82,159,708 of CM063284.1, forward strand.
CCAAACCATCTATGAGACATGTCAGGGAAGATATTCAAGAGTAGTGATTGAAAGGTGTCTACACAGCCCTTTCTCAAAGATCAAAGTTTCTCGTTCATCTGCCCAGTTTAGAGCCAAACCTTGTGGTTAAAGGCATCAAATCCAAAGCAAAACCAAAAGCATTTCTAAGGCACAGCACTGCATCTAAGTTAGAAGATCAGGTCTGAAGCACATTGATAGCATCACTCCTCTCTGGCCTTCCAGAGAGCATGAAACTGACAGATTTTATGTTTGATACTGCCTCCAGTGTTTTAGCCATCTGCTTACAGACTGCCAAGTAAACATGCTAGAATGGATTTCTTTCTGTATTTCACTGGTGATTTGCTAATATTTTATTGGATAGTCTACAGACAGCATATATTTGAGTGATCAATTGTTATTCACCACACAGAACAAAGTTCAAAATCAAGAATCAGGCACCTAACTGCACTTGTCAGGAGCTCATCAACACTTAAAAATGGGTCAGACAGAGCAGTGAGAAGCAGGGCCACACAGCAACAGCAGTGAATCAAAACAGTCAGTCTCTGTATTAGATTAGCCAACAGTAGAAGCAGCTAAACATAGTTTTGGCCCATACAACAGCCAGTTTAATAAATAGAGATAAAAGTTTATTCAAGTAGAAGTAAGAGTTTATTTCACTGATAAATTAATGAAAAGTGAACCTACAGCTTTCCTACTTCTTGGGAAATAGTGATGATAAATTTTAATGTTGCAAGTTGTATATTTTAACACCTCTTTTCTGAGCACCACTATTTATTCAACAGCTCAATTCCCAGCCTTGAAGACAGAGGAGGCTGACTCATACTAGGTGGAAATCAAAGAACAGGCAGATGTCTGGAGGGTATATGCCGTTACTGCATTCATAAAGCAGACCTTTTGTTTCCTTACAATGGTCTAAATAAAAGTGAACAAGAAGGGTTTGCATTATATTTCCATCTCAGGAATGACAGTTTTTTGTAGAAATCTCCCAATTGCTCTTTAATGATTATATTCACCAGCTACTAAAGATAGAAAGTTTTCAATGAAAAATTTTGCTCCCCCTGAAAAAAAACCAATATAAACAGAGTTTTGAAAAGCAATTCTCTTTGTTTTGAGGAAAATGATCAGGGAAAAAAAGCAACAACTTACTGTATGGCATATATATGCTAAACAAGTAATTAACACTCATAACTAGGCCTAACTACAAAACAAAATTTAGCATAAGTCATAGCAAGGATTAAAGCTTTCAAAATTAGCCTGGGTTTATTTTCTAAACATTTTCTGAATTTTATTCTATACATTTTATTTTCTGAACATTTTCCACGTCACCGTTTACAATTTTGGAAGTGTTTTCTATGGTATGTTCCAGAGGTATTTACGTGTAAGTTTGCAGACAGGAACTCAGACTTAATCACAGAAAGACAGGAATGGTAACTACCAGACATTCAAATGCCTTGTCACCTAGGAAAAGCCTGTCCTCCTGGGACACTGTGTGCAATGCACTGAGAAAACTGGAATCCTAGAAATGCAGCTGAGAAAAGTTATATCTGCAGGAGGAAGCCACAGAAGTAGAAAATGCCCAGGAGAGGGTGCTGTCTATGATTCTGTACAAAGAGCCACCAGGTCCTCCTTAGCTCCAGGCTGGAAGGAGGCACTTTTATTGTGCTTGGAACTCTGCTGTGGGCAAAACAGTCTGCAGTCAGGTTATTTTAATAGAATTAATTTACTGTAAACAAAAACAAACCTCTCTCACTGCTGACTGCAATTAAAAAAAAAAAAAAAAAAAAAAAAAAAAAAAAAAAAAAAAAAGATAAACACTGAGAGACACAGAGCCATCTACCCTCTGCACTTCCTGGTCTCAGTGTTCCCTATTTTATGCTGTGCATCAAAATTCCTGTGGTGTGGTGGCAGGCAGGTGTGATGGTTTCTCTCTGTCACTCTTTGCTTAACCACTTCTGCTCTATGACTAAAGGTTTCTGGTGCCCTTCCCTCCTCATCTCTAATCCAGCCTCAAGCACTGATGGTCTGCAGTGCCCTCTGGTGTGTCCCTGCTCCAGCACGGATTGTCCATGTGCCACAACCCCCCAGGGGTGAGGGTTTATCTGGGTGGAGAGAGTTCTTTACACAGATCAGCCTGTCTCCAGCCTCCAGAAGCTGCCTGCTTCCTTCTGGATTGTGTTTGGGAAAGGGCACCTTTGGTCCCTGGTTAGATAACTTTTTAGTGCCCAGTGGGTGAGATTTTGTACACAAAGCAGGCTTTTTCCAAGAGTGTTTCGTGTGCCCCACAGAGCACAAGGCTGAAGGCAGCTTGGGCAGACGTGACCCAATGACCCCTCCTCCAGCTCCCCACCTAGCCCCCTGCAACCCGTGGCCACCAACACAAGCTCCATACAAGGCCACAGTGGCCAGTGGTGCAGAAACAGGGTGTCAGCTCCAGAGGTTTTCAGGATTTAACAGGAGATCCACAGCTTAAACAGTGCAACCCTTCATCAAAAGAGCCCTCTGCCAAACGAGACCTCAGCTCTCTTCCCATCCCCACAGAGAAATGCTTATCAGTGAGAATGAGGTTATTTTGGAGGAAGAGCCCTAGCAGTCTTTTCAGGTGAAACTAATTGGCTCCAAAATGAAACCATTTAAAAGTCACTGAAGCAAGTACTAAATTTCCTGTTTCTGCAGTGCTCCAGGTGAATTCCCTAATCACCAGGCTCCTGTGAAAAGGCTGCTCTGCTTCCTCTTTCTTTCTGGGAAGAAACACAAAAGTCTCCACTGCATCATGGGATGTGCAATCCAGTGGAGACATCTGGCAAATGTCCTTTAGCACAGCAAAGGATTGGGGTCCAGTTTGTCTTCTTGAAGGATTAAGTCTGAATTCTTGGTCTCACATATTGAAAGGTTTAAAATAGGTCTAATTCCATGTTTTATGTTTATTCTTTTGGAATCCTGGTTTACACACTGATGCCTGCACATTTGTACACATGATGATGCATGCTGTAAAAAAACAATACCATAGCTGCAGCTGATTGATTTTGTCAGCGTTATTTTTAATGGCAGATATGTTATGGATTAATGAAACCTTTTCTATGATTACTGCATTATATAGCTTCCAAACTCTTTAGAAATTTTGGAGTAGTTTGTGACTTCTTTATCCAACACTAGTTTTGGTTATTTCCAGCATACATCATCAATATGCTCCATGCCTTTATGGAATTTATTTTGAAATGCTGCATTTTAAACATGGATTAACAGATATATCCATCAGGAAAAATACAGTGACAAATAGTATTGTATTGCTCTTCAAAGAGATAAAATTAAAAGAAGCTAGAAGGTAACATATACTAACTGATAACATTTTACCATGTAATTCACAGTATCATAATTTATTATTCCTCACTGAAACTTCAGCATACAAGCACATAATACCAACTGTTTAAGCTACAGGAACCATAATTCTTAGAAAGGAAGCAAGAAGACAAAATGTACATCTTTAGTGTAACAAGACATTTATTTTCATATTTAGTTCCAGCTCCAGTCCTCTTGGTGAATTTTTTTTTTCACCAATTAAAAACTCTTTCTGTACGATATTAGCAACAGCTATAGATTATGTACTTCCTTTTTAAACTGGCATTCCTGTTCCCACCATTTACACTATACAGTTTTGAAGAAAATAGTAAAATATGAGACTGCTATATGTTTTCAGCCACTTATTTTAAGAAATGCTATAAAATAATCAATATTCTTTTTATTTTTGTTAGCACATTATTGTCATTAATATGCAAGAGGGAGATAATTTCTTTTTCTGAACCAGAGGCATCCTGCATATTTAGTTTGGGTCACTGCAGAACTTGCTTGTTTGCAGTTTGCAAGATCAGTATTAAAAAAATAACTTTTTTTGTTTCTTTTTTTTTTTTCTCTCAAGGGGTGTGACCGGAAGGGAATGCTTCACTCTAAGTCAGGTGGATCCATCTAAATGACAGTCACTTAGAGCTGCAGGAGAAAGAACCTTTCAGAAGACTGGATGGAGCAATCAGGGAAAAAGCACAAAGAAATGAGATACTACTCTGCTGCAGTGCACCCAACTTCAACATTTCCCACTTTCTTGACAGAAATATTTCCTAGAGACCCTGATAGGACTTGCTGAGGTTGTTTCAATGATGGAAGCCACTGCAAGCTGAAAGACTTTCAAGAAGAAGGCCATAGGAAACTCTGCCCTGCAAGGACTCAATAAGAGATTTATTTTCAAGTTTGGTATTTTCTCTGTTTCATCAGCAATTCTGAGCTTTCCTTGGCTGAAGAGTAAAGTTATTCTAACTTATTCTAAGTAACTTTGCTGTAAATAAAACTTCTTTTATTTTGAGACTGGCAGCTGTTCCATCCACGGACCTATGAGTCATGCTCTGTCATACTAAGTGTGGTTTAAAGTTTGACTAATCTCTCTCAGTGATCCAGCAGGTGAAGCCTTTGCAGCTGTGCCTACTCCTGTATGGACTGCAGCCTATACAGTCAACAAATTCTATAAATTATTCGGGAGCAAAATGTTGTCATGTATTTGGGCAATTGGAGAGAAACTCCCATTGCAGAAGCTCATCCCTTAACTCGTAACTGCTGTTCAAAGAAGGACACCACACATACAGAAGGCAATTATTATTTAATGTATGACAGAAAAGGTCTGCAATTTATGTGTCTGGTGAGATATGAGCTCCTCTGCTATTCTCCCATTTTGTTTTCCTTTTGCAATCTCCACGGAAGCCCGGTGCTTTGGTCTGAGACTGCATGCTGAAATACTGACAGCTGTTTCAGAGCAAGAGCTCAACCGTTCTTGCACAAACCTCCAGCTTTCCCAGCAGGGCAAAATTCACTGGATTCAGGGACAGTAATAGCTACCTAGACCAGTCATTCACATCTTCCAGCACAACTTCTTCAAAGTTTGTTTATCTCTCAACACTAAGGGGAAGATGACATTTTGATAACAAGTTCTGCTGGTTTCAGCTAACTTTTCTCATCTATAGGTTCACATTTGCATTATTCGGGTGCTTGTTTCTAAGTATCTAACAGAAGCACATTGAAAGGACAATTCCCCAGATGTACAGTGGTAGTGGTAAAGAAATCCAACAGTATAGGCAATACAGCATTTTCATGTCTCTGCTCCCAGTGCAGAAGAAGGCAGTAAACAGAAAGGAATAAAATTTGGAAGAACTGAAAGACCAGCAATAAATTATATTTCTTCATTGTGACAAAGGAGATGGGAAAATAGCTCTGTCACATGCTCAGATTTAAAATACCTTCAACTATCTAAATCTGATGGTTTTGCTTTTTTTTGAAAATCATCAACAAGAATATGTTGGGCTACACCAAAAGCTGGAGCCCAGGGTACACTGCAAGATGGAATAGTAAAAATAGTGACTATTTGCAAACACTAGACAGAAACACTTTTATGAAGAAGCAAGGAAGATGTCTGCCATTTATTTCATATTAGCAATTGGCTCTGCCCTCAATAACCATGTTATTTCATCTGGTTATATGAAGGTGAGAAAAGAAAGCCCTGTAAATCTGCCCCTTATGAATTCCAGTAAAATTACTCCTTGAGTATTCTTTTCATCTTCTAGAATTGTATATAAACTACCATCTGTATACCTGGATACTCAGGCTTTATTTTATACATGAACAGAGACCTAAAAATATCTTATAAAACAAAGCAAATTTATTTACAGATTTCCTTTGGGTAGCATAAAACTCACTGTAAAAGCTGACAGATCTTCACATTGTGCTGTACTATGTGACACTACAGCACTTCTGTGAATAACAGTCTGCAGACTGGTGGCATATGCTCCAATAACAAATTATTTTTTTTCTGGGACTTGTAGATATTTTATGATTGATAAGCAACTTTCACTGAAATGTTTAGGTTTCAGAGCAATGCAGTAAGCTACTTAAAAATAATCTGATCATGAAACGAAACTGAAGGGGCACAAGTGGGTTTTTATAAAAACCACAACATTTTAAAAAATTGCTCAATGGGGATAAGTAATAGAATTTTAAATCTTTGGTCCTGTAAAGACATTTGTCCTGTCCCATGCCTGCTTAGCTTATTCAAGACCCTTTTGTGAGCAATTTTGTCTTCCAGAAATCCAGACAGCCAGTTAAAGTGGATTAATCTTACCCACAAGATTTGAAAACTTCAGAGAATTCTTATTTTTTCCCTCAGTAAAAGCTTGACTTTTATTTCATCTATCATCCTCATCCAAATCTAACATTCCACTTCCACTAATATGCCCAAACAGACACTGGGTTTCTAAGTGAGTAGTCCTCTGGTCTCCCTTGGAGCTCTGCAAAAATTGGTCTCACAGCTGCCTCCCTCTTGCCCTGAGCTATCAGCACAACTCGTGTGACAGTCTCCACGTGAGAGGTGGCAGCAGCATTTCAGCTGTTCATCCCCGAGCTTCTTTAGGTCTCTCTGCTGAGTACACAGACATGAGGATTCATTACCCTTTCTTTTATTTAATCTATTTATTCCTTGACCTCTCCTCTTCATGCTTCACCTTGAGATAACTGTTCCAGTTAGTCTTCTGTAAGTGTAGAAAATCGCTTTCCTCCACAATGAACAAGGAAGCTTTAAAAAAAGTATTCAGTAGTTTTACTATGGGGAATCACGTGGTATAATTCTGAATATGAACTTATTGTGAAAAAGATAAATCAGGTAATTTCTGTGCAGTTTAAAAAGTACTTAATGTTTCTTTCTAGTGATTGTTAAACTTACAGTAAAATTTGTCTTCTCAATGCCAATTTAATTTTCCAAGAAGATAATTAAAAAAAAAAAAAAATTCTTTTATAGTATCCTCTTTCATTTAAGCAAAAATTTCAGATGCTTTTGTACTTAGTTTAAATTACTCTATTACCAATTTTCACACACGTTAACAAAGTAATAAACATTAGGAAAAATAAATTGATTGAATGCCTTTCTATTTCTTTTTAGCTTTTTTTTTTTTTTTCTATTTTTAAGCTGGTCTAAAATGAGGTAAATTAATACTTTGTTTTCAGTGGTGGAGAGAAAGTAGCTTTCTTATGATAGATTTTTAACATTTTAATGAATTTCCAAGGAAACAAAGCAGGAAAGCTAAACAACAGAGTCATCCTTTAAAATATTTACTATTTCTTTTTATATGTATTCATTATCAATGGGTATTTAAATGCACCCAAGATGACTTACAAAAGTTATGTACAAGAGTAAGTAACTTCAGTGTTTAATTTAAGGCATGACTAGAGAGAGCTTTCTGAGTGAGTGCCTAACTCTCTCCTGTTTGTACTCTAGAAAATTAAGTAGTACATACCATCTTACAAGTTCAAAGGGCACAGGTATGACAGAATGTCTCAAATTTGTATTTTTCCAAATTCTTAAAGCCGTGACTCACATAATAAAACTAAAATTAAATCAAAGCACAAAATATCAAAATCCTACCATGACATCTTCTCATTCTGATGTAAATAATTATAAAAAAATATTGTCTTTTTATATCTATGTATCTATATATGAAAAAAACCTGTTCATTTCAATATTGCAGTGTATCTCAATAATGGATGTTACATATTCAAAATATAAGTTATCCTCCATCATTCAAGGCCAGATTGGATGGGGTTCTAGCAACCTTGTTTAATGGAAGGCATCCCTGCCTGTGGCAGGAGGCTTGGAAATAGAAGATCTTTAAAATCTCTTCAACTCAAACCATTCTATGGTTGTAAGTCTACTCCCTTTGAAAAAAGTAATTAATTCAACACCATGGCCTTATAGCTGAAGGCCTAAAATCTTCCTTTTGTTAATAAAGAAAATTTATGAGCAAATTCTCGTTCATAGATATTGCCCTGCACAGGGATCTCAGACACAAGACAGGAACATGTGGCAATGGGGATACAACAGCAACACTGCACCAGTTGTAATTACCATGAAGTGATGGGTAAAGTGGGGTTACAGCAGTCCCTGCAGGACTGTTTGTTTATCTGCTCAAGAGCACATCTTTCACTTAAGGGTAAACAACCCTGCATCACTGTTAACATAGTTAGTGGCTCAGATGAAGCTCTCACTGCACCTACCCTGCAGCTCATGCCAGAATGTTCCCAATACCAAATCTATCTCACAAAATAAAAACCCCTTTAGAGTGTATTTTTTTTTTTTTTTTTTAAATATGTGGCTTTCCAGACTAAGAAACCAATTCATTCAGTACAGTTGGGGTAATGAATCACACGATGGACTCAAGCACACACTTCCATGGAATGAAAACCTTGAATCTTATATCATATCATATCTTATAATTTCTTATCACTTCATATCATTTCATGTCACATATCAATCTCATCATATCAGTTTTATTCCCTGCTTCTTAAAAATGTTTCTTATAACCTACCCATGTAAACAGGTTGAAATTCCAGCATCATTTAAGAAAAGCCACCCTACTTAAGTACTGTGAGTTTGTGCATTTCTTGTCAACTAAAGCTAAACTTTTCAGTAACATTAGCCTCTGTTTTTTCCTTTCAGTGGAAATGTGTTTCATTGCAGATACTTGCCTAGTTGTTGTGATATTTTTACGGTGAAGAGCTTTAGAAATTTAATTTATGTCAGAAAGTTTCAGATATTATGCCTGGAAAGGGAAAAAGACAGTGAGTCACTTAAACAGCAACATTGGTGTGTAGGGTCTATGCTTATGATCTAGAAAAGACAGAGGAGTTTTGCAGTGGTTCTTTCTTTGAATCCAGTAGCAGTGCAGCTCTTCTCTAAAAAATGTAATATACTAGACAAAGTCAGTGACTGAACCATATGCTGATCTTGTACTGAATTTTTCATCAGTGTTAAGAATCTCAAAATTGCTTGAGAACTCCAAAGTAAGTCTTTTTCCCAGAAAAGGCGGTGCTAGAATAACCTTTGAAGCAGGCACATGAGGACAAAGATGCTGCAAAAATGAGTAGCAGTGGGTAATTGGGGGAACTCTGGTCATGTCCTTTCATGGACTAAATGTTTGGCCCATCCTATATAGAGCAAAGGTGCACAGCAACAGCCTTTCCAGATCTGAAACCACAGACTAAAGTGATTTTGAAGTCTGTTGTGCACACACATTATGTCCTTCTCCTCTTTGCCCCTAAACCACAGCTTTTAGTTAGGATTTAAATATGGTTTTCTGAATGTTTCAATCATTTTCAATGTGGATTGCTTATCTTCACATTTTTAAATCTGAGAAGTATCACTGAACTGGATCAATTCATGATCAAGCTGAAGCTTTCTGGAACAAGGTTTGAGGGATCCACGATAATGCTCTGTCAGGATCAGTCATCTTCAGGAACTCTGAGGACACCTGTGGAGGATAAAAATCCTTTGGTGTATGCTGAACGCTGTTAAGGGCTTTCTTAATTTTAAGAGTGATGTCAGTGAGCAGGACCATGTTTTAATGTGATTTTGGGGTTAAAAGGATATTGAATCTCCTCTGAAAACTTGCCATGTACTTTCAGTAGTGATGTACATTACATTGTGGCCAGTCCTTCAGGTCCCTCCATCCCAAGTTCAAGACAGGTTCACCATGTTTCTCATGGCTCTCCACAGTCCACAGTTTAATTGTCTAGTTGCCCTGCCTCATGGATTATCCAAGATCCCAGAAGGGCTGAAGTTATTACCTATTTCCATAGCATGGAATTTTTTATCTTGTCACTGCAATTCTGAGTATTTAGTTTATTCCTATTGGCATAGAAAATAATAGAATTCTTTTTCTGGAAATCACCATAAATTCTCACTATGACAAACAGACGTTTATCACATGGCTTCTACATTTTCATCATAATGTAGGAAAGCCTCTTTCTCAAAATGGATAGTTGTTTTCCTACACATATTCGTACACCTAGGAAAAGCCTATTCTTTTTTTATAGTATGTCTCAGACAGTATGGCAGAAATTTTGCAGATTTTACAACATCCCAAACGTGTGGTTCGATTTAACTGTCATCAGAGTTTCCTGAGAATCACCTACTGCATCTGTGTTTGCATTACAGGCATATTATACTACAGTTCTGCCACTTCCTTTTCAGTGCATCAGCATTCATTTTCCACATACTTGTCAACCAATTCACCTTCAGACAGTCATATCTTTAAAATGCTAATATATTCTATGCTATGCAACAACGTGCTTCTGTCTTTTACTGGCTAGATGAACATTTTAACTGAATGGAAAGAAATAGGAAGAAACTCTGGTGCAGTGATTTATGTAAGTTATAGTACATCTATTTATAGTGTTACACAGCTTTTTAATGATAGTCTGTTGGCATAATTAAGAAATCTTGCACAGAGTTTGAACAGAAACATAACAACAATAATATTTAATTGCATTTTATATGCAAAAATCAATGGGGCTTCAGCTAAGAGCAATATGTTATTCATATGCTACTGATTCTAAATTGGGTTGTGACATACTGTTCGAATTCCTAAAATTCATTGAAGATGCACACATTAATTTACAAGAACTCCAGAAAATGCATATAGAAAGAAAAATTAAGCCTACAGTTTACAAAAAATGAAAAAAATGGAGAGAAACTTTATCACAGGACACACACAAGATAAGCAATCAATTCTCATTAGAAAGGCATATATTAATAGAGTAACAAGTAATTACGTATAAAAGAAAGATTTAACCTAAAGAGCTGGTATAAAAAGAAAACCAAAAGCTTGTGATTTTGATTATACTATCTTATTAGAACAATGAAAACCTCAGAAATACTCGGACATATTTGCAAAGTATTTCTTTGCATGTCACAGTAACAGCAACAGGCACACTAACTCTTGCCTTCTATTTTTATAATTCCTCTAACAAGCTGAACATATTTTTCCCCTATGGTACCAGAAAACAAATGTTCCTTCTTATTGTGTGGTGTCTGTGGAAGCATGCAATTGGAAAAAAAAACCTGGAAGAATAACTTAAAATGCAGAAAGACTACTGGGAATGTTTTGGGGTGTTTTTTGTTTGGTTTTTCTTTTTTTTTTTTTGTAAATATGGAGAGAAAACATCAATTTAAAATTCCATTCTTCACAGACAGATTTTGCCCAGCAATCCCTGCACTACAAAATCAGTGATGAGGAGTTACTCCCCTGGAGTAAACCTCTTTACTGTAACTGTGCTTTAAAGAGTGCTGTCAGTGTGGAGATTGTTACAGCTGCACATAATACCGCGAGCACTAGGCCTTTTTCTTAATTACGTAAAAAGAGACGTGCAGTCACAGTTGCTGCAGCATTATCAGCCCTGGGCTGCCTGAGGGCTCCCTTCAATGCTGTAAAGGCCATTATTAAAGGTATCTGTGACAGACTGGCTCACAAACTAAACCAGATGCGACCTATAAAGCAAAGGGAATTTAAACAAGTTCAATTTATAACATTATTTTCCTTCAGTCCTCTCACATTTGAAAGATCACAGTAGCAAATAAAGCTCAGAATTGGGAAGGAAGGCAGGCGTCAGGATCCACTCTGGCTACAGCATTTCTAAAGGAACAAATATATGTACCTAGAGTAAGGCACCCTTCCAAACCTGACATTCCTTTCAAACATTAGGAATAGAGAAGAGCATAAAAATCACTAAAAAGCATGAAAAACAAAGTTTGCAGAAATAACTTTCTCTGACCAACAGAAACAAAGGATTTTTTTGTTCTCAAGGAGTTCAACCCAGAGTTGGAAGGGCCAAAAGAAGATTGAAATATACTGCAGAAAGACTCATAAAAAAAACTATGTAACTTTATGTTCCTACCAAAAAGAGGCAATGGGGAAGATGCAAAACTATTAATTCTGGGGTACAAATCAAAGAAGTTGATACAAATTATTGTTGGAGTAGAACAAGTTTCAGAGCACAGTGACAAAATGAACAGGAAAAATTATGGGGGACATTTTCTTTTTTGATGATACAAAGTTATTTGCAGTAACCAGGAGACAAATGGGACTGTGAACATCTGAAGAAAGGTCTCAGAGGACTGAGTCCATGGCTTCACAAGACACGTATCACTGTGCACAAACAGCTGTCCCCAGTAGCTCCCTTCCAGCCAGCTCCACCTGCAGCTATTACGGTCCCCACGCCCCTTCTGTGAGACCTCTGCTTCCATCGGGCTTGGGTGGCAAGCGGAGGACCCGCAGAGGCGGCCTCTGGGGAAAGAGGTCAGTAGCTCTGCCGCAGATACACTGCAGAACACAGCTGAGTCCATCAGCAAAGCTGGTGGGATCTCCAGGGAAATGCATAGGAAGAAGGGCAAGAAAAGCTAGAGAGAGAGGAGGAAACAAAAGGAGTGATATCCAGCAGAGGGAACACCAAGATCAGAAGAGGAGGAAAAGCTCCATTCTGGAGCAGACATCCACACTGCAGCCCATGGAGAACAATGCCAGACCAGATGGATATGCCTGATGGAACTGCAGCCAGTGGAGAGTCATCACTGGAGCAGAGGAAAACCATGAGGAGCAGACAGCAGCAACAGAGAGGAACTGCTATGTACTGACCACCACCCTTTTTACTCCCCTTCATGGTGCTTGAACAGGGTAGAGGAGCTGGGAGTAAAGTAGTAAGGTTGAGCCTGGGAAAGATGGGAGGAAAGACGTGGCTTTATTATGTCTCTTTTGCTTCAACTAGCCAAAACTGTGTTATTGTCACGAGATTAAATCTGTTTTTTCCCACAGAGGTAATTGGGAAATAATTTCCCTGTCTGGATCTATAGGCTTTCCCATTCATGTTTCTTTTCCCCCTACTTTCTCCCCCTCTCCTGTTGGGGATGGGGGACAGTGAGTGAGTAGCTTGGAAGATGTATGGCTGTGGGACATGGCTAAACCACCTCAATATTACACTTTTCCCTAAATACTACAGGAAACTTCCTATTCAAAGTTGGAAAAAAGGTTGGGATTTTTAGGCACCATTAGAGCCTGAAAATTTATTATCCTGTGTAAAGTCATCAATACAATAATTTTTCATCATCTGCTGAAAGCAGAAAATTAAAAAAGGCTACACAAAATTTAGTACTGTCTTACTGCTTGAGCAGTCACATTTGATGACCTATAATGAGAAATCTGGTAACTACTGAACTTGAAAAATCCAATGAAAGTAAGCAAGGAAGAAGAAACTTTAAAACAGGTGCATGGTAATCTGAGATTTAGACTATCTGAGACTTAAGCAGTCATGAAATAAAACTATGCAGTCAATAACTAAAACAACCAAAAGGAAGTTATTTTTCACACCTTATGCAGCTGAGTTGAAAAAGTGCACCACGGGATTTGAGGATATCAAAATTGGTTAAATGCAACATCAATTCTGGTTCATTAAGTAACTGGGTCACACATTTTCTTGAACTCAGATCACTGGGGAAGCATATGCCTAAGATGATCTATTCTACTTTTTCATAGGCATATACTTTTGTTTTGGTTTTCTTCCCCATTTTAACTATGCAGGGATGCTCACAGACAAAGTTCAGCAACAAACCAAGGCTTACTCACAGGACTTCGACGATTAGCGTAAAGAACTGAGAAGGAACTTAGCTTAAAAATTTTCCCCTAGTAAGCTTAAGTCTGCTGTAGCATGACCCACAACACACCCATACCTATGTGACTAGAATCTCTTGCTGTTGTTAAATTTGCCACAGATAAAGATACTCTCATGTCTCCTCTCTCGTATTTCATGAGCAGTTCCTCCTACTCAAGGAGAAGCTGAGAATATTCAGTAGTTGGGACCTTATCTTTTGCATTGTAGTGTTTTCAAAACAGATTATCCTTCTTTATGCAGACTATCTAGGGAGTAGTAGCAGGCAGGATTTTGTACATTTTTGAGGTCTTTATTGAATGGCCATCTAAAAAAATGACATGTGGGGATAAGGATGCTGAATACAGCTTAAACAAGACCTGCATATCAGATATTCGCAAATGTTTAAAAGCACTAGTCTGATCAACCAAACAAAATAAATACAGTAGTGGGAATCAAACTTCTATTTTTTTTTTACTCTTTGAGAGTAAACCAAGTTTTCATAGGGCAAAAGGTCTCTGTGAGGGATTGTACAGGAAATAAAATGTACTTTGAAAGAAGAGATATACATGAGGAATGTAAGACCTGTCCCAAGAGAGGAAAGGAAACATGTAAGAAGACACCTATTTACTGGCAGAGAGAGATATGAAAGAAGGAAATGGAATGATATTTAAGAGTATAAAATTCCTTTTCAGATCATTTTAACAAGAACATCTAAGAAGCACTAAGATTGCACAAAGGCAAATGACAGGAAAAGAAATGCTCCATGATGAAGTTATTTACAGGATGGTTTGAGGTACTCAAAATGATGAATTTGGTAAACGTCAGCTGCAATTCTTTGCTCCATCAGATTTCATTACTTAGTGTAAAATACAATGCACTGGATATAAATAACAGTACAGGAGAAAGGCAACAGTCACTTTATTAAAATACAGAGCAGCCACAGATGCATGATAGCTGGAAGCAGAAGACTCTTACATAGTCAACAAAATAAGACGGTGAAAGAGCCTTCAAATACAACCAGTTGCAAAAAGAAAACACTACGTGGTGTTAAGGAGGAATCTAAAGTAAATAAAATAAATAGAAGACTGGGAGAACATATTTTCTTGCAATTCTAGGGTACAAGATTTGAGGGATCTTGCAGACCTCCTGGCAATTGACTAAAGGGCATCAGTGTTGCAGCTATTTTGGGGTTTTTTTAGATCAGTTTAATATCATACATAGAGAGCTGAATTATATTAATAATATTTAAAATATGAAACCATTTTAAATTGCAGTAGTTCAAAACACCAGGGGCAATTTTCTTTTTCTCACTTTAGAAGGAAAAAGATGAATATTACATATTTATATTAGATTTTGATTACAGCAAATAAGCAAAAATTATTTCTGTATTTCAATTAAGTGCATGGTGGACAATGGAACTATACTCTAAAAGCAGGAAAACTGCTAGAATGGAGTGGTCAAATAAAAATGAAACCATGGAGACAGTTCCAGTCCAGCACTGGTAGACAATGGAACTGATTTAATTAGGGATTCTTTCTGACCTCCAGTAATTTGACTTTTAAACAAACTTTTGGAAATGCAAAGATGAAGGGACTATAGCACATTATATTTCAAGGTCCTCTGAAATGCCAAATTGTACTTAAAAAGAAACATAGTGCTGCCAAAGTATTTAGCATTACAGAAAATCACCTGGAGCATCTGAAGAAATTTAGAAAACAAAATATTAGAGGCCAAGAAAACACGTCCTACAAGCTACAGTGGAGGAAACTGGGCTTGTTTGCCTTACTTTAGCACTTACTTTATCACTTTAGCAATAACTGAGGGGGCAATAGCCTTCAGGTGCACATAAGGTTCTAACAAAGAGGAAACGAATAAACTCTATTTATATCTAATGCAATTCACAGTCCTAGATTGAATTGTGGATTATTAAGTTGGGCAAAAGGAAAAAATTTCTCCAAAGACAAAAGCAGAATGGAACACATTATCTAGGAAAGGTACAGAAGCTCCAGATTTTATAGAAATGCTTAAGACAGACACCTGCTGAGGATGTTTTAAGTACTCTGGGTCCCACCAAGTGTGCTCGGTCTCCAAGCAAAGAGAAAGATGAAGTCACCTCTTTATATTTGAGACTTATTTTTCTACTTTTCTTATTCTGAAGCAGAAATAAAGCCTTCTATAAATTGTATTTTGAAAACAGATCTAGTAGGGTCTACTCTACACTTCCAATTCTGCTCCTGAAAATTCTTTGAACATTTCAGTTAGACACAAATTTTAAAAGGAACAAATTAAGTTTTCAAAATAGGTTTCAGTAGATACAAAAGAGATGAATGTAAAAGTTGTAAATAGTTAAGCCTGTGGATTTTGCATTCTCTCTCACTTTTTCCTTTTTATTTCTTTTTGAATCTCTGCCTTCTGAAAATATGTTAGAACTGGAGGAGGAGGCTGGAAAGAGTTCATTAGTGGCTCTGCTCAGGATTTAGAAAGCAAGTGTCAGGTTTCAGTGAGTTAAGGAAGTACAGGGAGAGGAAGTTCAGAGAAGGTGTTTACTGTCACCACTACTACATTTAAAAAAAGTTAAGTTTTCATCAAGATGCCACATTTACTTTCACCTATAATAATGCAAAAAGCTTAATTTCAACTGGAACTACCTCAAGAACCAATGCAGCTGTAATTCTTGGGTTTGTTTCCCTTAATGTGGCAATCAGACTTTTTTTTTTTTAAACAAGAGGACATTTGTCAATGATAATGACTGTTCATGAGATAATTTAGATTTATACAAACATATGATTTAGTGTTATACAACATTCTGGTTTAAAAATTAGCACAGTAGCACAGATTGAATGGCTTGCAGTTGAACTTCCTGGCAGATTTCTAAATGCAATTTACTGAGAAACATATTTTTATGTTGAGTATTTTGTGTAGCAAGCCTGAGACATCATCAGTTTCCAGAAAGCTACTTGATAATCTGGAAGAACAAAAAAATGTAGTGCTTTTAACAAAACACCTACTTGCCTCAACGTCCCTACACACTGAGAGCTGTTGTACACAACCATGCTGTAGGTGTGTATACGCCCACACAGCTGAGGTTGGACACACACATCTTCACCCAAAGACTAACAGTATCACCATGCCCATATCACCTCCTCTTCCACCCCATATAAACTCACATTCCTCTTAATCTGAGAGACCTTTTCTTTAAAAGAAAGCTAAAATATAATAAAACATGAAACATGGCTCTAAGTGTCAGCAAGGTACACAGGCTGTAAGCACCTTTGAGGGCAATACAGTTCAAGAGCCTCTGCTTACTATTAATTAGGGTTTTTTTTCTCTCTCATTTCATTAATAATCCACATGTGCAATTCTTACCAAAACCTCAAAGAGAAATGGGTTTGCCTGAAGAGAAGCCTAGTGACCTATAGGAAAAGATGAATTTTCCTAACACCATCTTAGAGCACAAACAGGTGAATCCAATGACTACTCCAAATGGAAGGAAAGAGTTTTTCTTCAAAAAGTCAAATCTGTGTGTTGGGGTCCAGAATGACAAGTTAGAAGGCACTGGCCTGACTGCAGTGCAGCTGCAATGAATCTCAGGGAGGAAACAAGGGTGACAGCCCCAGCAAAAAGCAACTCCTAAGGGAAGGAGTGAGGAGACTGCGCTCTAAGTTCTTACAGCTTTCACAGCAGGTCTTAGAAAGAAGATGGTCTTGAACACAACCAACTGAGCTCCTAGAAGGTATCCGAGGGGGCTTCTGTACTTGACATCTACCATCTGGTACATACTTTTGTCTGAAATCTTCTGGAAATAGTGTATTTTGCAGAGTTGCATTTTCTCCTAATGGTTTTTTCTACAGTATGAAGCCTTTCAGATCCAGGAAATTGCTAAAGGGAGGTTAAAGTTTGCAGTGAAGAGGAAAGAGAATATTCCAAAAAGAGAGAGGTAACTGATTTGCAATCTGAAATGAGCTGGAAGTAATATCTAACTAGGCCATGGACAAGGACATGAACTTGTAGAAACGTCCCAATTTAGCCAGATTCCCAAGAAGATCTTAAAGACAGTGACCATACCTTTCCATTATAATCTGAGCACAGTAAAACAAGGGGGAAGAAGAACACAGTGACACACAGGATTCAAATGTCCCCAAGTCGCTTAGTGTATGTGCACTGCCAGTGTGAATGTGCATGAGAACAATCATTTAAAGAACAAAATGTGTTAGGAGGGACATAAAGAGGATATTTAGAAGTGATATGATTGTTAAAGATGTTCTAAAAATGCATAACTTTTTGTGAGCAGTGCCACACAAGGTATGTGTGAAAATACCAAAGAAAATGAATTCAGAATTAAAACATCTATTTACAATACAGAAGCATTTATGTTCGAAAGCAATAGTTCTGGAAAGAATAGAGAGTTCATAGTACTTAACCCAACGAGCAGGAACTCCCAGCATGATGCTGCTGCTAACAAGGCCAACGGGTCCCAGAGACTTTTAAGAAGACATTTTTATGGATCTTTATCTCCTTAGGTGAAAATAATTGACAACAGTGTGTTCAGATATACTTGCTTTAAAAATGATACAAGAAATCATGAATGATTAAAAGGTCACACAAATGAACATATGCCTGGAAAATCCTCTTTACAGAGAACCCTTTAAGATGTTTAAGTTATTACAATATTATAAAAATAATTATGACATGACTGAGCAATTCTGTATGTAAAAAAAAAAAAAAAATCAAGCCTCTGGATTATCAAAAATCTGTGTGATCTCTGTGTAGTTTCTGTAGGCACAATATCCTGTAGAGAATAATGTCTAATGTGGAGATCTGAAAAAAGCAAGGTTAGTAAGGACAAAGAGATGTAGTTGGACTTAAATATCTTTTATCTGGAAACAAAATGGCAATTTAAAAATGAGGCAATTAATTATGAGAATAATGAACAATTGAAAACTTTGGACTTGCTGTCAAAAGACATTCTCTTTCTAAAAAGAATTACTTTTCAGCTATTAATTTTAGCTTTTGTAATGTGGCTGACAAAATTGCAGGTGCCATGACAAAAATTAACATATTTCTGCCAGCTATGTATTTCATCGAAATTATCGGGGTATTTATAAAAATGTGGTACTTAGTATCTGCTTAAACTACACATTTTTCTCATAAAACAAAGCAGCATGACTCATCAGTTTGTCTGAGTATGTTAGATGTAATAAATTACTGCAGATCAACACACAGAGAAGCAGCTGAAATCTCATCTAGTTCACTGCAAAATGGTAAATGACCTTTTCTCACAATGAAGTCCAGAAGTAGGAAAAAAGATTACATGCAAGAACTGGACTGTCTCTATTGATCTGTGAAGCAGATACTCGCACAAGGCATTTGCTAAGCCATTAATTTCACAATTGTGGACAATATGAGTGTCTTCATGTAGGTAACTAGACTTCCAATACTGGCATTGCTTCCCCTAACAGTGAAATACACATTCCGTGGGGTAGAAGACACATTTTATGACACTTCAAAACACGACAAAGCCTTATTTCTACATAAGGAGTCTTTCATAGCTCCTACAAACCATTTAGCAGAGAAAAACTGGGCAACTAATGGTTAGGAAAAAGCAGTCATTCATCAATAGTGTTTTGCTATAAATTTCAAGGTCGTTTCCCAGATCCCTGAAAAAGCACTGAAAGGGAATTATCCCACACTTGTTGGACCTCTGGAGTTTTCCACAGTAGTAAAAGTGTGAAGCTGCCAGCCACCCTCCTCACTGCTCCATCTCTACAGGGCAGAAGCTCCTAAGCAACTTTTTAAGTAGTGAAGTATTATGAAAGAATAAAACAGGGATATAAACAAGATACAGGTTGCTAATGTACTATATAATCCTTTTGCAGGCAAGGAACTGAATATCTTTTCTACCTTACAAAAGCTCTGCTCCGCCAGGCATACGTGAAGCCTCTGTACCTTTCAATCTTACCTTTGATACAGCTTTTTGATCTGCAGGTCTTGGTTGTGGCATAAAACTTAAAACCTCAAATCAAAGTTTTAGATTCATACTAAATATTGACCCTTGGGGAAAATTAATTGCAGACTCTTGTTATTGTAGTGTCACCGTGACTATTTAGTCTATTTCAAATTCTTCAGTGACTTGACAACCTGAACATAATGAAGTAACAACGGATATTTATTTGATTTTCAAATCACTCAATTTTTCTTAAAAAACACATATTCCTCTTGCAAAATTATTATTATTCTCATCAATAATTAGGAGCAAAAGTAGCTACATTTTTTTTTGGGCATTTCATTTCTGTAAACAGAGCCAGAATGAGAAACTTGGAAAAAAATTCAGTAGCATCTGATAGGATTTTTTGTTGATTTGAAAAAACATACATTTGCAATTACAGGATACAATTCAAAGTGATATTTAACTTTTCATTTCTTTCTATCTGAAATCATATATTCCTGAATGTCATAGCACTCTGCTATAGGAAAGACATTAAAGAAAACCAGAGACTCACTGAAAAATTCAAGTTGGAAGTGACCTCTTGAGATCTGTAGTCCTGTATCTTGTTCCAAACATGGCTAATTTCAAAATTTGATAAAGTTGCTCAGGGCTCCTGTAGCCCAGAAAATACAATTTTACCACAACGTCACAAGCTCTGTGTTCAACACTGGGTCTCCAGGTATTTCTGAGCTTGCCTTGCCTGATTTTGAGTTGTGGCAGCAGTTGTCTGGTGGCCACCTGCCTGTTGCCTCCCTACATCAGCTTTGCTCTGGGAGTACCTAAGGTCTGACACTGGGGGACAAACAATCCCTCTGAGGTAACAGGACTGGGAGACAGCAGTGTACAGCCTTAACTGGAACAAAACTGAAGAGGAAGAGGGTTCAGACCACCAGTATTTACATCTTCCTAATGAACTTGAGACATCTTGCTGTGAAAACCCTGCTTTCTGCTTTAGTAACACTGATATTCATTTCAGGATCCAGAGGGATACATGAAGCATAATACCCAAGATCTTGTTTATGGACTAAAAGGAAACAAACCTGATAATGTACACACATGCATACATACATCTGAAGCTAAAAAGAATTTATTGTTAGTTTACATTTCTTTTTAGCATAACTGAAATCTTAACAGTCTAATTCAAGAAGCAGTATTACTCCTGCTCTAATTATTAAAAAAAAAAAAAAAAAAGAAAAAAAATATTTGTATATTAACAAAACAAAGTCCCAGTAGTAATAATATGGTTTAAGTTCTTATGCATACACTTCTTAGTTTACAACTCTTTTTCTGATAAAAGTCTCATGCTTTAACTGTTCCTGTGGATCCTAATGTGGGTGGGTTTCAGCCTTGCAGTGGTGGTGAAAGACTTTCAGCAAGTCATAAGTATCTGAAGCCCTTTATGAGGTGGAATATGATGCTGATGTTGATGGTTACTTCTTCCTCAGTCTAGGATCTTTTTGCAGTACTTTTTAGACATCTGATAATACACATTTATACCCTGCTCTTTCTTTACGGGTCTGCAAGTCTATGCTCTTGTTCTTTGTTCCCGCTAAAAACACTTGTGTCCAGGTCCAGGTCTGTATTTCTTCAAATGACCAGTGGTGACTGGTCACTTACAGATCTTACAGATTTATATAGTTATAGATCTGGAGTCTCCAGTGCCAAGCCTGTGTACCATCTCCAATCATAACGTGCATGTATGGCTCCCCACTGTAATCTGTGTGTTCATTCCTTAAGGCTTCCACTATCATGTCAGGTCTGCAATTTTCCACCTTATGTTACAGTTGTAAATATCTCATTCTTCAGAGAGTCTTTGTTCATTACTATTATTTATATAATAATTATGTTTGTGCTGTGCCATAAGAAAATTAATTACCTATAACCACCTTGTCATTAGAAATGTTGCTGTTACAGTTAACTCAAGTAAAAATAATGCTCCAGGAAGGTAAAAAAATTCAGAGAGCCTTAACTCTGAGGCCTTGCAAACTCAGTACAAAGCCCATGGCAGTGGCAGTACTGTATGGTGGGGCTACGAAGTTATGGAAGATTAAGGGTAATAGAGAAAAAGGGGGATATACTTAAATATTTTTTGCATAACATTTTTAACTATATTTATGCATTTTTGCATTAATTAGTGTAGACTGTGACTTATTATTATTGCAACTACCTTTTTTTTTTTTGTATTTTCATTAGCTTGTTAAGACTTTAATTAGCCTAATGAGATTCTGAGCTCTATATTCATTGTGTGTTCTCTTTTGCCCACAAGAATTGAAGCATAAGATCTGATAGCTAGCACTTCAAAATCTCCCTGCTCATAGATTCTCTCCAGGTAGCCTTTCCCAGTGTTTAACCCTTCTCTTGGGGAACAATCTTTTATCTCCTTCCAGCCAGGATTTATCCTGTTACAGCACAAGCCTATTGCCTCTCATCCTTTCACTGTGTGACTTTTAGAAAAATCTGACTACACATTTTAACTCCTTTGGTACTAGGCAGATGTTAGTTGTCTCCTCCAAGTCTTTTCTTCTACAGGCTAAATACTTTGAGTTCCCCAAGTCTCATCATCTTTCATGTCCAGCAGTCCACTAGTTCCTGTAGCCCTTCAGTGAACCCTGTCCAGTTTCTGTTTGCATATTCTATCCATCTTTGCCATGGTCCACCGTGCAAAATTCAACACGTGCTCAGAACAGGCTTTATTTCTAGTACTGACAATGTCAATTACCAGAAAGGCCCAGCACCACACATGTGTATGCACCACATGTGTATGCACCACAAACACTACTGAAGTAAAAAATGGAGTCTAAAATTTAAAAGACGGACATTAGCTTTTGTTTTTCCCATTTACTAGCCTTGAAGCTATGAGGAAAAGGAAAATGAGGAAGCTCTTAGAAAAAACACTGTATATTCATGAAAATATTAGTAGCTTACTTTTTAAAATGCATTAATTAAACTTGTAGCAATCCACATTTCATATATTAGTTCCAAATAATGTATTTCAATATTTTTGTTCTTTATTAACAGCCTTAGCCTTACAAATGTATGAGGCTTCTCTATTTAGATTAATTTTAAAACAATTTTGAAATATTTTGGTTCCTTTAATGAATGGCATTGCTTCACCATGTTTCAGTGAAAAAAATTAAAATCCCACTCAATGATTTGAAACCTCATTCATTTTCATCTGCATCTTGAGTGTTGTTTCTAAAATGATCATTATACTGCCTCCTTCTCAAAGACAGCATTTCAGAGCACTCACTGAACACCAACACCTTATGAACACCTGCCTGCAATGTTGTAAGAACCTCTCAGTGTATATTCCTGTGTCTCATGATGCAAAGCCCCAGAAGAGAGAGAGAAGAGCAATTATACTGCTGTCAGAGTTAAGATCTTGCACTCAGAGCTAGTGAGTCATTACCCCTACAAACTGTCAGCCAGACTTTTATCAGGGAGACAAATAACATTATGAGAGGCTATTTTAAACAGGTATCTTGGAATAAGGCTGAAAATTAAAAAGAGGTCAGAATATTTCCACATTTCTCTTTTATAAACACTGAAAAGTCCTAAAAGGTGTGTGAGAAACACCAAAGTGGGCTTTGAAAAATACTGCTTTTTACTGCAGGAGTTCAAAAGTGGCCCCTGCCTGCTGGGAGGTGTCACCACCTGCAGCTTCCCATCCTTTTGGGAGCAACCAGCCTTTGCTGTGCCCCAGCATCAGATAGACACTGTAGTATGGGTGCAGTATGTCCAACTTGTACCTCAGTATACACACACCCCCCCCCCCATTTCATCAGATTCTAATGTACATTGGTCTCACTTGAAAACAATGAAACTGGGGTTTCTCTTGAGTGCTTTGACATAATTTTTAAGTGGTATTTTAATATACTTATCTACTGATCTATAAAAATGGTGTTCTCAAAAAGGCTATTCAAAGGCACACAGAAAAACTCCCAGTAACTGAAAAACAATAGTCGTCTACATTTGTATGAGCCTACTCTCAAATAATATAAAAGGAAATTCACAGAATAATTTGAAACACAAATCGTACATCTTTCAAAAACAATTATAAAATATATGACATCCATGATCTGGAAAAATGTGCAAATTTGACCTAAAGCCCTAATAATTTAGAAGCACATCCTACGCTCTGCACTTGTACAAAAGTAGCTTATGTAAAGTAAATTAAACTAAATTAATTTTTTTTCCTGTTACAGAGATGTAGAATCAAGGGTCATGCTACAACCTTTTACAGGCTAATAAAGCCTCTGCTCAAAACCAATACTTTTTAAAATGCACGGAGCTCCTATTGTCTCACTGTATTCCAGTTCTCTAAAAATAGTCACCAATATGATTGACTTGCTTCCTGAATACTAACAATGTGGATGATCTTTTGTATCTTCTTGGCAAAACAAGCAGTGTTAAAACACAGACTAAAGTACATCCACTTCTGCACTAATGTCTGCAAACAAAGACGTGTTAATCCTGGGGGAAAAAAAACCCCATCCACCTCATAAAATGAATCCTCATTTACCTTTTCACATTTAAATATCTAATGCTCCTAGGTGAGATAATATGGAGGTCTTTGTTTTTTGGTTGGAGAAACCTTGACAGGAGATACGGGACATATATTAAGGGGTTGAGGGGATAAAGGCCCAAGAAATCTATAGAAGATCTGAAGAGCTAATGAGCTCTTTTTGAGCTCACTGGAGGTCGAAAAGATCACTGACTTCCACAGAATACTTGACTTTTTTTCAATAAGACATTGACCCATCTGTTACTAATCCAGCCTTGCAATACACTATTTAGGGCTATGTAGGTGTCTTAACTAATTTGATAGATTTATTCCTATCAAAACACAAACATGACAGCACACACTTAAACATAACTAATTACGTACAGTTTCCTTGAATATTCTATAAGAACAATTTATCAGAACATTTATCAGTGAAAGCTGGTTTTTGCTTCTTTCTATCTTGCTAGGCTACAGCATTTTTAAAACACAAGTACTACAAACCCCAAAGAGGAAGCATCTATCACAGAATCCCTGGTAGTTTTGCTTCTCTTCACTGTCAGGTTCTCAATCATTTTCACAAGACCTTCAGAAGTGAGAGTACACCAAAGCTACTTATTTATGTATTTCTATAGAAACTAGTAACATTTAGCAAAATAATACACATTGCAGAAAACATCACCTAGAACCATGTCTGCTGTAAGTACTGTCTTCTTACAAAAGGTGTCCTTACTCCTTTGAACTCAGTGTCTAGTAACACAACCTGCTTGCTCCTTGCAGATAAACCATTGCGTTTCTATGCTTGGAGGGAAAGGAAACCAATAGTAGAAACCCAGGCCTTACAACTGAGCTCAAAGTCCACCCATTCCCTACACACAGCTGTGGAGGCAGAGCTGCAAACGTAAACAACCGCTCTTGAAAACCTCTCCAGCAACAGCACCTTATAAAAATTTTGCATCTAATCATCAAAACTTGCTTTTACTGTAAACTTTTCTCCTTAAGATTACTTGAAATATTTTGTAGCAACTTCAACCTGTATGCAACCCAAGTGTCCAGCAGCATAGGGACAGCCCTCTGAACACACAACCTGTTAAAGTCCTGGTGTGGACTTTCCATTTGCTATTTTTAAGTAAGAAGTGATGGTGATGGATCTTGAAAACATTTAATTTAAAATGTCTACAGGCATTTGGGAGATAGACATGACAACTGAGGTCAGCTGGGACACAAAAGGTGCACACCAGCACTTTTTGTGACCACAGACATTTGTCAGTGCAGACTGTTCTCTGATCCTTAACAGTTGATAGAAGTTCAAGTCTTGGTGACCTTCAAAGCAAAACGCACCTATCTTCTTTACTACTTGATGAACTGATTTGTATTCCAAATTCTCCTAAATGAAGCATCTATCTGTCAGGATGATAGGCACTGTACAGAACTTGCAAAGAGAAAAAGAACTATATAAAGCAATCAGATAATTCTTTTATTCAACTGCTGCAATAAATGACAGTATCATTATGCAATTTACCTAGCTCCTCTTAACAATCCTGACCTCTAGAACTGTATCACATGATTCATCAGTATTGTGGATTCAAAGATTTTTCAAAAACAGTGCAGTAATATTTTCCTGCAGTGATTTGCAGCACTGGTCTTGGGCATGAAGAACTGAAGATTCCCAAAAAGCACACATGTACATCTCACAGCTCATTCCATGAACACAACAAAAGAGACTGTGTGCAAATAGGATCTACACAGCATTTTAAACTTTCTTTATCATAAAATATTTTCATTGAACAAGTGAGAATAAACCAAAATTTGACAACAGAAATAACCATAACACTTTCCTATAGTCAGATGCAAACTGTGCGCAGCCATGTTCAAAAGACTTCGCATATTTCATGACGTTTAAGTAATTCCTTAATAAGTGTTTTCCCATTAACAAGCTGGATTACGTAGTAACAAATAGGGGGACAGTGTGAAAACAGAAAAGCAGACCCAGACATGGGTGTTACTTTACCTGTTGCCTCTTCTCAAACTCTAGCTTGATACGGGATTTGATGCAGTTGCATGTGTCCTGATACGTCTGCTGCAGCGCGAGTTCCATGAGGTGTTTGTGGTACGCTCCTGCCAAGTTCCCGCAGATAAAAATTATTACATTTGCCAATATCTAGGGGGATTAAAAAAAAAAAAAAAAAAAAAAGTGTCAGGGGATTTATATAAATATATTAACAGAAATTAATCTTAGCTTGCAATGAAAGATTGCTGCAGTTATATTTGGTTTTGTTTGTTTCTAGCCAAGGCTAACCTTTCGAAAAGGCTTTAAAATTAGTGCCAACATCCCAAGTAATAACAGAATACAGAATCGGTTAGGCTGGATACTTTTTCATTTTAGGATTAAACAGGAATGAAAATGAACAACATGTTTGCATGAATTGTTAGTCAATGAGGTGCACGTTTTCTGAAGAAAGAATTTCAGCTCATGTTAGAGCTCACTGCTGAGTATTAATTAGGAGGGATCATCACCTACTCATGTAATACAATAGCTATGGCTGCTAATAGCAATACTGGAAGCCGTGTTATTGCTATGCTCTTTTGGCAACATTTTCTGTTGCAGTGCCATATGATTAAGATATATAAAAGTTTCACCTACACACATGAAAAGCCTGACCTGCATTTTGCCTCAGCCTGATCCACTGCTATCCGTCAGTCAGCTATAAATAATAACCATGGTGAGGATAAGCAGTGTTTTACAAGCAAAATCTGACAGCTGTCTACTAGAATATACTTTCCTTACTACCAAAAATTCCATTTGCCTAAAACACAGAACTTAAAGATTTAAGATTTAGAGGGTCACACTTGAAGCATCAGATGCCCTTTGCAAGCAACAACCCACAAACATGAGAAATCAGTTTGCTTAAAAAAATCAAGGCCTTTTTTGCACTTGACCTTTGAAAAGGACACAATATTGTGTGGTGATGCTAATACTTTTAACTGTACCCAGCTTATTGCTGTAAATAAAAGAAACACATTTATCCATTCTTGCTCACTCAGAGCAAAAGAAACACAGTAGAGTAATGAAGCCAATTCCTAATTCAATAATAAAAGTAATAATAAAGATAATATTAAATTGAAGTTGAGATACAGCTGCAGCCTGCTCAGAGCAGGTCTCTGTCATCTCTACTTGTAAGGCCCTAGTGTATCACATAACCTGAATGACAAGCGCTACATGATGTTGTACTACTCGTGGTCTGGAAGAAAAGAAGGAAGAAAGGAGGCAAAAATTTTGTTAACTCTGCACAGCTAATCTAATAATGACGTTTATGATAGATTTCCCTGGTGATCATTCATGGGTTGGTTTTGGTGTACCTATGTACCAGGTAATCTTTTGTGAATTACTAGTAGTGAAAGAGACAGATCAAAACAAAAAGTCCAACAGTGTGCTATGGTGGTTCAAAGAAAAAAAGATACATTGTCCTGTTAACAGAATTCCATCTAATTGTGGAATACATTTTGTTCACAAAAGAACTCCCATGGAGTTTTATTGTTCTTTAATAAATGGAAACTTTGAAATGCAAGGTTTAAACATATGCTTTTATTTTCCTCAGAATTTTAACATTATATGAAAAATTTGTTCCTCTATCTGTGACATTTCTGACATCCCACCTTTCATGGCTCCACAAAGCTAAAAGCAGGAGCTATTCACCTTTACTGCAAATATAATCGATGTTCTCAATTTGGTAGAACTTTTCTTTCTTTCCCTAAAACTTTAAGATCATGGCATTATAATGTTTCTGAAAGCAACATCTGTGTTCTTAAATTTTTCTAAAATAGATAAATCTAAAAACAATGAGAAAAATCTACATCACTTTCTCTGAAGAACTTTTGTTATGAAGGAGAGCAATAAGAAATAGCTTAAATTAAGCATTTCGCAACAGCCAAAAATCTAAAAAAAACCCCACGAACATACGAGATTGTGGTGTACAGTAAAACATTTGACCATAAAATATGTTATATTTCTTTGTAAATCACAGTTGCTCTATTCTGCTTTGATGTCAGCAGACATGGATTAGTGAACAAAGATCTTGTGTGACAGATCACAGTATAGGGGTAAGGGTCTTCCAAATGGCAACTGTTGGGTTTTAAAATGAAATTACGAAGTAGGAAGAAATGCCTGAAAATAAAGACTGCTGGGCATAGAAAATGCTGAGTAGGAAGGTTTAATAACAAAATGATCACTATGAAATCAACAGTGTGCTGTCATAATCTCTAGGTAGATGTCACTCTTGAAAGACTGCACACACACTTACTAAATGAATTGTCCAGCTTCATAAAGTTATAGACCATTTAAAGCAAAACTTCAGGAATATAATCAATCAAAATTTAAAAAATATACTGTAATGGGGAGATGGAGGAGTAAATTATGAGTATCATCTTCACAGTCATAGAAAAACAAATTACAGTTTTATGACTGAACTAGCTGAAGTGAGAAAATAGATGGAAACAAGTGACTGACAGGCAAGGAAGCTAATTAACCAGGCTTTTCAGATACTCAGTGGGGTAATTCAGCCCACATGAAGCTCTGCGATGGCTTCCAGTATCTGAATAAAGCTGTTTGAAGACAGCACAAGATATCTCAGCCACTGCCATACTTAGTGTAGATCTAACAAGTAAATGTGTAAGTGAATATGCAGGAAGAAATTGTGTTTAAAACACGATTAATTTTTTAGGCTAGTATGGAGTTCATTTGGAAATGTGTTGCTAAGGGATATAATTAGAAAAAAAAACAAGAAATGAATGAACTGGTTTCTGTACAGATTTTTTTTGTTGTTGTTTTTGCCTGTATTTATTCTGGATTGAGTGAATATTTCTACTATTGAGCAAAATACATCCAGTCAATAGTGTTCAATAGCAAGTGCAATTAACATTACTAAACAAAATAAGCAACATTAGATACTTGCAGAATCTCTCTCCCCTTCCAAGTCTTCGTTTTCCTCTGAATTGCCGCCCAATTTCAACATATGAGCTAGACATGAGCTCCATCCCAGGTTTGTTCTCAAGTCTCACAGGCATTGTCACAGAAGAGACAGGTTCAAAGTTTTCCTCAGTCCAAAAAAATTAACTGAGCTTCCCACTTCTTAAGCAAGTACTCCAATCAATATGCAATCATACAAAAGGTTTCTTCTGTTCAGGCATCTGCTCTGAGAAGACGCCATGCTGTGACTCCTACCTGTACCAAA
This sequence comes from Sitta carolinensis, assembly GCA_032173965.1. NCBI lineage: Eukaryota > Metazoa > Chordata > Aves > Passeriformes > Sittidae > Sitta > Sitta carolinensis. The sequence goes on from CM063284.1 coordinate 82,188,950, forward strand.
GCACTTGGAATGAAATCCTGAGTCAGACCAATCTTCTACCTTGTCATTTCTCTAGGGTAGAACTCCTCAGTGTCTTTTCCCACATTATTTTTTTTCCCCTCCTCCTCCCTGCCTCCCCCCAACCCTAAATGTGTATTAGATAATAAGAAAAGCTTTGGTGGATCTTCTGGTAAAAAATTCTCCATCTTTCTGTGATAGCTCTGATAACTGTGCAGATAAAACTGCAGCTGAGAAGCTCTGTAGAGAATTCAGGAATTGATGACACTACATGGTTAGGGATTGATTTCTCCCAGGAGGACAAGCCTGAGCTGTGGAAAAGAGTGTAAATAATAATGGTAACACAACAGCAGAAAAAGACCAGGGTACCTCAAAGACAGTATTGCATGAACCTTGTTCACACCCTTTACAAACAGGCACTGTATGACCAAAACCCCAAAACCCACAATACACATAAATTCTACTAAGCTCCCACTCAATTCACCATATGGAAACACTGAGGAATACAGCAGAAGTTCCCATCTCTATGTACAGTCAGAGTGGAGAGAGAGGCAAATCTATTTCGTGGGCCATCTGCACCCCTTCAGATATATCCATTAACTGTACACTGTGCTGCAGTTTCTGTTTTATCAATGAATAAATTCCACGTCTACAGAAAGTGATCTAAATATGAGTCAAAATTTAACACAAGGAACACCAAGATACCACCAGGAAATCTCTCTAATCACTTAAGGAACATAATCATGGCTGATGTCTCCTCAGTCTCTTCTGACCTACAGAAAACTGCGTGCTTCCAGGCAATGGGGCAATTTTACATTTAAGCACAGGTATTTTTCAGTATCAGTGAATATCAAGTAATCAGATGTCTAGTGCTTCACTATCAAAATAGACTGTATTTAAAAGCAAATGAAGACAAAGTTAAGTAGCTATGACTAATTTCTCAAGAGAGTACTATGGTTCACTAAGTCGCTCACAAAAATGTAGTGCATCATATAGAAGCTCAACTGATGAAAGGTACCCAGAAAGGCATACAAAGAAGTACTATGCTATATAAACAGAAGAATTATAATACAGACTTCTGATTTTGATTGAAGCATAAATAATTTGTTAAATATCTTAGAAACTGCCGTTCAAATACTGAATATAAAATTTAGAATTCTCCATAGATTTTCCCTGCTTTGAAAGCTTCCAATTTATGAGTTATTTTGCCACATTTCTTTCCTCTTAGATATTTTACACATCCTTCCCAAATACTTGCATGAACAGAATTTTTAACAACAATAACAACAAAAAGAAACAACACAAAGTATTAAAAATTTTTGCAAGTTAAATTTCACTTTTCTTCTGGATAAGAAAACTGGGGTCATGAAAGCTGAGGGATGGGCAAAATTTATGATGCCTGCATGGAAATTAATTGTGAGAAATAAGAATTCTTATGTCATTGTCAAAGTTCAAATTCTTTAGCTCTGCAAAGATGAATTGTCTCTCCCTTCTTTTGATCTTTCATGTGATGGTTTGTGATGTGACTGGCCAAGTTATGGAACAAGTCTGTGCTGCTTTGGAACCTGTAGAGCTTTAGACTCAAACATAATTCAGCTAAAAAAAAAATGGGGTAAATGCAGGGTAGAACTGAAAAGCATTTTAGAAGGAAATTCTTAGCCACCATGTAAATTAGTTATTCACTTGGTCACCAAGCACTATGTCCAATACCATTATTTTAAGGAGATGTATTCAGCAGCTTCTCCAGTTATTCCATGCAAATCTCTTCCACATGGAGCTCTGGCCAGTCATACAATGCTGCCTTTTTCTTCTTTCAGACTTCCAGACCTACAGAAGTCCAATATTTGAATATATGTGTGCCAACAACATTTATGGCTATGTCACAGCTCACAAATAGGACGGCAAATTTGAAATGGGGAGACGTTTTGCCACATGGCAACCTCTGTTTCAAAAACAAGGAGCTTTGGGGAGGAGCAAAATTACAGGGCAAAAATGTTTGTAGCTGGCCTAAAACTAGTGATTATGTAGGGCCTGGTCTACCAGAAAAGTAACACCTGGCCTTTTCCTGCACTTACTGAGACCACTAAGTTGAGGTCTTCATTATGAAAGCTCCTGTGTTTCATGAAGAAATATAGCAATTGTTTAGATTTCTATTTCTGTTTTAGAGGTGATGGTAAAAGTTTATGAATTCAAGCAATTTGGGTAGAGAACATGACTGGCTGAAGGACACAGAGATAATGGGCAACTGAACACTTACCTCCTCATGAATTGGAAGTAAAAAAACAATTTCTTTAATCATTGCAAAATTATTTTAATAATCTGAAAGGTCAGAGGTATTTAAATCCTTAAATAGTTATGAAGGCCACAATAAGAACAACTACAGATGAAAAGAAACAGGAAGACCCAGTATCCTGAGACCCTTTGCCTATATCAAGGAGAATGTTAACTGTTTTACAACAAGGTAAGTAGAAAAAAAGCTGCAATTTTGCAAGAAACAACTCAATTAAAAGAAAAACCACAAACCAACCTAAACACACCCCTTTAATCTAAGACTTCTCAAAATAACTGAGAAGTAAAAAAGTAAAAAAAAAAAAATTTGAATTACTCAGTATCCCAGACGGTTCCATATTTTCAGAGTTACAATAAATTGGGTAAAGAGTCCCTTTGTGGAAGGGGAATTGATGTCATTTTACAAGCCAGGAAGTTGTGATGTCATCTTCTAATTGGTATGTGTAATTCTCTGTAGCTTTGGCAATCAGAGCATTGAGGAAAGGAGCAGGATATGCTTTTTTTTTGGTAATATCTATGCTATTTGATGTGATTTTCTTTTTATCATTATTACAGATTGAAATTTCTCATAGCTCTAAGGTGTTCTGTGGAATGACTGGATTTATTTCCTTTGGCTCTGGGCATACACAGACCGTATCTATATGCCAGTGTAGATAAAAACAGACCATAAACTCTAAGCTCTTTAATCAAACCCAGGAAAAATAAAATAGAAACAAGAATCAGAGTTACGGTCCCTTTAGATCACTTCCATGTAATACATATAATCAATATCATTGACTCTAATTAATGACTCTTAATATTTTTAATCTAATTTTTTTTTTTGAGGGGGAACTCATGCTCTCTTCAGTGAGAAGTAATCAGACAGCCACTGCATGATCCTGACTGCCTGCAAAGAGGTCTTTTGTGTTTACATGCACCTCTGGGATCATTTCATTTCTTTACTACTAAAACTGATCTTCAAATGTTCTCTCAAAAAGACTGAGATTAATTTTTAGGTTCTGGATCTCATGCAGGGGTGAATATTAATGTGCTACAAGGAAAAAAAAAAAAAAACAAGACCATAAAATTAAAACAATTTAAAAACCCAAAAATAAAATCTATGGAGTAATATATCTTTGGCATGTTATAGAAATAATCCTATGTCTGATTTTAAAACACCTTCAGTCTTTTCCAATAAATCTGGTTTACTGAAAAACAAACAAACAAAAAATTACAACCCCAAGACTCAAATCTCTAATACAAGTACATTTACAGGACCACTGTCCAGAGCCTTCATGAAGTTTATTTCTTATTACTATCCACCAGACTTACTTTCTGAAATTTCTTTATGTATCTCTAAACATCTCTCCTTCTGGCAAGTTTCACAGAAATTAATCAATAGGCTCAAAAGCTACCAGAAGGAAATACAAACAGATAAATGAACTGATAATCACACATTTGCTCATTATTCATGTACTGATATGCCCAACCCTCAAAAACTTAATGTTGGTTTCAGATTTCTCCCCTAATTTCTATAGTTTATAGTGTATGTAACTGCACTGCATATCAATATGCTACATACTCTCAGTTATCAATATATATGGAAATTAAAATCAATGGACAGTTTAGAATGACACATAAAAATCACAGTAACATATACTCAGCGTAATTTTTCTATTGCATTTCAAACAGCAATATATGCTTTAATCTATTTGATAAGCATTTTGAAATTGTATTTTTTATGATCTCCATATGAAATTCTGATTTATATAAGCGTGTTTTTCACAGGTAATATTTTTGTCTATCAGTGTTCACAGTGATCTGATAAGCTTTTTAATTGGAATTTTTTTCCACTTGTCTGATAACTATGACAATCTTTAATCAGTTCATTTTTCATAATTTGGCAGCTAGGAATCAGTGGTCTTTGGCTATATAGTTCACAGAGAATGGTGTGAAGCAGAAGGGAGGATAATGATAGCGGTGTGTAAGTGAGGAAAGTGATGACCTATAGAGTTGGATCAGATGGATTCCAGAATGTCCTCAGAGTTGGAATTATTAATTATAACAATCTTACAAGTGTTTATAATGTTTTTTAAAGAAACTGGTTGCCATTTTGAAATATGTTGAGATCTCTAATCAGTATTTCGGTTAATTCTCAATTGGAAGTCAGGAAAATTTGCTCTCATAAAACCTGAAAGTTCTATTTTCTGGTGTCAGGCAAACGCTGTCAAAAGTAAGCAAGGTGGGACAAAGAAAGTACTAAATTTGGGTTACATTCAGGAAGGAATTAAGAAAATATTAGAAAGAAAATCTTCATGTTGTTGGTGCCAATTCATTCCATTTGTACATAAAACACATCATTTTTCTCTCCTTCATGCCTCAAAACTGTCAAGATGTCATTTGTCAGGTCAGGCTTTCTATTCCAAAGCCCTAATGTGAAGCATCTTGGACATTCTGAAACAGTTTTTTTTCTAAATCACATGGTTTGTGGGAATATATTCTAAGCAACACCTTAAAAGTTAGTGCAGTACCTCCAATTCATAGAACAGAATCAGAGTCATAGAATCCTTATGGTTGGGAAGGACCGCTCAGATCATTAAGTCCAAATATTCACCCAGCACCACCATGTTCACAACTAAACTCTGTCCCTAAGTGCCACACATTTTTTTTAACACTTTCATGGATGATGATTCCACAACTTCCCTGGGCAGCCTGTTCCAGTACCTGACCACCCTTACAGCAGAGCTGTTTTTCCTAATATCCAGTTTAAATCATCCCCTGGTACAACTTGGTGCCATTCCCTCTTGTCCTCTTGTTTGTTACTTGGGAGAAGAGACCCACACCTATCTGTTTAAAACCTCTTTTCAGGTAATTGTATAAAGTGAGGAGGTCTCCCCTGAGCCTCCTTTTGTCCACCATTTTCTATTCATACCAGCATTAGTGACAACCCCTACAGAGCAGCATATACACTACAGGCACCTAAAACACATTGTTAGGAATAGGCTATTACTCTCAAACTAGCTGAGAGCAATGATTAAACAAATGGAAGTACAATTGTCCAGGGAAGAGAAATTTTCTATCCCTCCAGACTTGTTTTTTTACTCATACCTTCTGCTCCTTGTCTTTTAAAGAGCTATTTATCCACACACAGATCTTCCCTCTCAGAGGTTCACTGAAAAGGTTTGGGCAAAGGACTCCTTCAAAGGCATAGAGGTATCAATGAAATCAGCCTCATCTACTTGTCTGTTGATGCCTTCTGTCAGATTCAAGGTACTTTTAAGGAAAGACTAACTTTTGCTCCTTTCAAAGTAGAATGTGTTTATCTCATTATCTATTCTTACAGTTTCATTTTTTGCCTCATGAAAACACTGAGTTTACAGACCTTAAAGTCTCCATTAAAGTTTCCCTGGCCCTTTCTAGAACCTTTTAAAAGTTTAATTTCACATTTTTTATCTTATGATCAACAGGAGCCAGGGCCTATTTCAGATCAACCTATACATGCTCTCCTTCACACATCCCTATGAGAGGATTTTGATGGGAGATTTTCTTCAGTTTCTTCTTCACTGAACAGGCATACAGAAACTGTTTCTCTGTGATAGCCTTGTCCTCCCTGAGTATTTTTGTAACCTGGATGTCAAACATCCTTACAGACTCCCTCAAAGTCCTTTTGTTTCTCAAGTGCTGAAACAAGGATGCAGGGAAGGGGAGATTGGTTTGGTTAACTTCCATAGCTCTAGTTGCTATCTAAAACAAATTGCATGGTTTTAGGTGTATGTTCTTCAAACTTCTATCTGACCAGTGTAACTGCATACAAAGGCATTTTTGCAACACTTTAAAAAACACTTGCACAGACGGAATGTTTTCACTTTGGCTAATTAACTTTAGTGGTGCAAATAGATTCCAAAATTGCTGATAAAGCATGCTAATTAGCAGAATGAAGAGCAGGAAAAAATTGGAACTACAACAGGCACAATCACAAGGTGGATTGAGATAGCTCCATAAGGTATTTTATAGCTAGATTACTAAGGCAAATGTTATTTTAACTGAATTACAATTTAAAACGGCTTACGATTATGTAATATTCAAAGTAAAAAAATGTTATTTCCTTACTATCATTTTCTTGCTCATATTATAATTTACTCTTTCCTGTGTTCAAAATACTCTCTAGAAGTTTTTGCTTTGCAAATGAACCTACAAATTTTGTGCACCATACAAGAAGCAGCTTTTAGGTTATGATTGCACAAAGGGAAGATTAAATGCTAAACAACAAAGTTTTCCCTTCCAAAGATTGTATTTCAAAAATCAAATAGGTTTAATACTGTGAACATGAAGACAAATAGAAGTCATTAAACTGGCAATAATGCCATTTACATTACAACCTTTTCTAATACATACACCTTTGCATTACTATCAGATTTTGCATTTAACAAACTTCTTACAAATTCCTTTAATGTTTTCCCACTGCATTTCTACATATTTTAGAAACAAAAAAAGCTGTGAATCTAATATTGAAATACATCATGATGCTTTGCAAAAACTGAAAGGCTTTCCTAAGGACAAAGAGAAGTTACTAATAACATGAAGGAAAGAACACAATTTCCAGATGATCACAGTTATATGATATTTACTAATTTCTGACTTCATTCCCATATGTGACTGAAATATTATTGGAACATGATGGATAAATTAGAAATAGACACAAGAAAATACAATCTCTTTTGGCAAATTCTGATTCACACACAGTAACAAATATAAAAAACAATTTCCCTTCTCTAATGTTTTTATGAAAGATGCCTGTTTTGGACCCGGTATGTTCTAAGATAATAGAAAAATTACATCCTAAGTGCTTCTGAGCAGCAATATGAACAATGCAGAAAATGCACATTACTTGCAGGATTTTTTTCTGCATGGAATAACTATTTTTTTATTCTCCACAAGAAAAATAATCCTGTACAAAAAGAAAATTACTATTTAAACCCCATCAGTTTTGGTTGCTAATCACAAGTTATCTTTTACAGCAAAGTAAAAAAAAAAAAAAAAGTTTCACCCTCCAACAAACTTACCTTTTAATAATACAGCCTGCCAATACATCATCAAGATATGAAGTAATACTACATGAAAGAAGACCTGGGAGCAGTGTTTCTCACAAACCATCCCTTCTTAATCAGAGAAGGCTGCTGAAGCATCAACATAGTGCAAAATAATGCGCTATCTATGGAAGCAGGTCACAGTATCACATAGAATTAGATTAACTTTGCTCTTCAGTTATGCTAGGTTTAAAACACAATTTCCTACATTTCGCTTAACATCTCAAATTCAAGTTAGTCCTCTGGGACTGTGCCACACCCCTTGCTCTGCTTTACTAGCCACAGTCAAACATATTCACGTGTTTCTCGTCTCTCTGCAACAGGCATTCATTATCTCTGCTTTGAATATCCCAGTCTGATCAACAAACGCTGCTACCTTGTTATTCACCGCCTCTGCAGAGAAAGGTTTTCTCTTTGAGAGAAAGACAAAATCACAGCTAGGAACCCACAGTTATCCAATGGCTCTAAAGCCCACAAACTGACTCCTTTCCTTCCCCACTCCCACTACTCATTAGACATTTCTATAAGCCGTGGGATGATGAAAAACAGCACCCGCAAACCTAATCTGTTCCAACTCTCCCAATTCATTTCAGCACAAGATTATCATTCTGCACAGAACTCCTCTCCAAGCACTCTTCTGAGACAGCCTGCAAACAAGAGGCTTCATGGAAAACAGCTGACTGTCACAGAAGACTTCAAAATTGACAAGCAGGTCAGTTGCTGAATGGCTAGTTTGATGGGCAAAACCAGTAGGTCTGGCTTTTGCAAGAGCACAAAGAGGGGTTTGACCCCTGCCATCAGGGCCTCTTGGAGTAGAAGCACAAGAAAGGATATGATCAGAAGCTCATTGAGACCTCTTTAAATGCTGGCCCCAAACCAAAATGATGGGAGCCATGTACAATAGTCACAGGACCGATAAAAAACACCCCAACACTCCACTGCTTAAAATGCCAAATAAGGGATAAAATGAGTAATCCCTTAAAGAACAGGATTGCAATGAGTAAGGAACTTTGCTTCCTCTAGCCGAGCCTTAAAAATTCCAGTGTTGTATTACTGCTCCTTTATTCGGTTACTTTGCTTATATTTTTCAGTTGCTTGCTCTGAAGATTCTTTGATTTGTTGTTGCGTGTACATTCAAAATTGTAACTCTCCTTAGTTTTCCTACAGATTTTTTTATCTTCCTCCACCTACACTTCTTTGCACTGAATAGGTGGTGCAGATAGTGTCTGTGGAGGTAACACAGAAATGGATAGTGAATTGCTTCAAAGTGGTCCTTTGCAAGGCATTCTTCAGTGCAAAAAATGAACAGTAATATTACGGCTACTAGAGACAGCTAGCTGATCCATGCTTTTCAGAAAATAAATATTTTTTACTCTTGATCTGTTCCTACTCTGAAACAATGTTCATCAAAAGTACTTCATGGATGGACAAAGAAAAAGGTTGTGTGACTTTCTATTGGTGTTTTGTGGAGCTGTCAACATCTGCTGGTATGGCTGAGGGCAGGTGTATGCCCACTCCAGTTACCAGCATGTACAGACCTTTCTTAATTAGCACTGTAATGAACACGTGTATTGCCTACCAAGTGACAAAAAAAGGTGTGCAGACCACACACCAAGACAGTGCACTGTTACAGAGCCCCAGATTATTTCCTGGAAATTTATTTTTCCCTTCTAGCACAATCTTAACACTTTTCCTTTCATCCCATCCTGCGCTGGGAAGTTTCAGACTCCCAGACAATAGGAAACTGTCATTTCATGTCTGAATTCATCCTAAAGAGAGAAGGTAATTAATAAAAATTAAGTGTGTCCTATGTTAGCAAAAGTTTATCACAGAAAGGCAGTTTTATTTGCTCTGAAACTGGAAAAGCATTCTGGGCCACTGTCTTACATACAATACCACAACAATCAGAAATTATCTATAAGGAATTAAGCACTCCTCTCTTGTTAAGAAAGACCAGTGGGTTTTTTTTCCAAAAGCTATCTGCCATTCCTTCATCAAAAACTCTCTTTTGATTTGGATTCTGTCCATGTTTGCATATCACAGAATCCAGATCATCTTTTCTAAATCAGCATGCCTGGAGTGGCCTTAGATACAAAAGATTCAGCACACTGTTGTTCTCATTAGTTTGTTAGAGACCTCAGCGAACATCCAGTTGATAGTCCAATTTAAGGACTCAATGGGATGCAACCACAAGAGCTGAGAAAGCCTGCTGATATCATTACAAGGCCACTCTTGACTGTCTTTAAAAGCTAATGGGGTCAAGGTAGGTTCTTGAGTTCTGCAAGAAAGCAAATGGCACTCCTGGCTCTTCGAGGAAGGTAACATCACCTTGATCCCTGGGAAGCTGATACTGCTAACCCTCCATAGAAACCATTTCCAACCCTACAAATGACAAGAAATTGACTGGGATTAGCCAGCATAGAGTTATGAAGGAGAAATCACAACTGGACAACCTCTTTGTTTGAAATGACTGGCTTTGTGGCTGAGGAGGGAGTAGTTGATGTGACAGGGCTTTGAGCACACTCATAAACCCTAGCAGCCCTTACCAGCCCCACCTGGGGCTTCTGCTGACATCCCCAGGCCCGGGAGCTCTCCACAAGCACAGCCTGGGGCCTTTAGCTCCTGCCTGTGCTGTGCTGGAGGAATGCTGGGCTCCAGTGAAGCTATGCCTGACCACAGACACCCTAGAGCTGTGGACTGGCTTGATCTCAGCACTACCTCATCACTGTGAATGTGTCCATAAATCACTGGATGAGTTCCTGACCTATGCATGGGCTTCCTGGCTTGACCTTGCACCTGTCTTCTTGCTGTGATTATGCCTTTTATGGGTCTTGCCTCTTGGTTGAACCTGGTTATGGTCTCCAGGCTTGCCTTGCTCAAGTGCTGTGGAGCCAGGATCAGAGCAGTGACACCCTGGCCCTGTTGCTTTGTCCCTTATTTGCTTCCTTGCAAAGAGCTCTGAAAGAAATGTCATTCAATTCAGTCAATTTTCACTAAAATAATATGATTCACCCATGAACTTCAGTTCACTGCCTTCAATATTTTCAAGCAATTTCACTGGATTCAGGTACTGAAAACATAATAAGAGCTTTATAAACAAGCAATGACAGGGAAGATTGAATTCATGAGATACATTTCTATTTGCTACACATCAAAATAGCACACTAAGGCAGGAAGAGGACATAATGTCAATGCTATCTAGTCTCTTTCCATAGTGGAGATCCAGCAATAGGAACATTCTGGTCAATTAACACATCAAGTTTCATCACTGTTTCATCAAAGTATCATTTATTTACAGAATAAAAGTACATTGAAGCATTTATAGGTTTTAAAAACATAATTTCCAGGTTACTGTAACTACACACCAGGAATGTTTCACATGGATTAATGCTGAAGAGCTGCATCTATAACATCACTTCTAGAACTCACCAGTGTCTTCAAACTTGGGCTTCAATCATTGCTTTCATACATGATTTTTATGAATAACAAGTTATTTCTCTGAATCAGCTTGCAAAATAAATTATTTTACCATACTAAAATATAATCATAACTATCGGCTTTAGCATATAGGTGCAACACAGTTTTTGTTGTATACCCATATATTAGTGAAAATCAAAAAGTTCATGAACTATCACATGAGGTACCAATAAGTTCATATTTAAAACTGCACAGATGATATTATATTGGGAACTTAAGCAAAGTGCAGTTTTGACTAATATCAGTGCTAATTCCTAGGAAAGTGGATTTTTTTTGACTTTCAGACTTATTTCCCTAAGGCAAAATTACAATTTATATTGAAACTTTTTTTTTTAAGTGACATAAAATGATTGATACATGTGGGAACCAGGACATCCTTCTGACTGTCCTGGGAAGATTTATAAGTCACAAGAATTTAGACATAATGATAATTAGCATGTCACAAGGTGAAAAAGTAGAATTTTAAGATTTTAGAATGTGAGATCAAGAGACAAAGATGGAAGAAATGGGGTGTGTCCCTGAACTTCTTCTTCGTCCTCTTGTTCTCCATCTTCTGTGGTGGTGTGGCACATTTTGGTTGGCCTAGAACAAAAGTACACTGTACAACATAGTGGATAGATATTGGAGAATTGTTATAAATAAAGCATACATAATTTTCAGTATAAAAGATAGTACCGTCCCAAAAGCAGGAAAAAAAAAAAAAAAAAAAAAAAAAAAAAAAAAAAAAAAAGAAAAGAAAAGAAAGAGAGAACACCACAACCAAGCCTGGAGAGGGCACAGCCTGGCCTGAAGAGAAGACTGTGACAGGCCAGGGAACAAATATGAGATAAACAAAGAATAAACAAATTCCTGAACACAAGAAAACACGACTCGACCTCTTCTTCAGATGCAAGGCTAAGAGAAAACAAAAAGCCTTCACAGACACAGAAACAGAGACAAGTAAAATCAAGTGGAAGCCAAACTCATAGAAGCCTCAAAAACCCCAGAGAGAAAACACAACAAGAAGAAAATATATATATTTATATTTTAAAAACCTAACAGATACAGTCATCAAATCTTTCACTAATTTCCATATAACTTATGGTATGTTTGCAAACAATGGAGATAATACTATATGAATAAACATATATTTAGACTTTTAAATGCTACATTTAGTTTGGGAAAACAAATGACCCATTTAATATCAGAAAATTCTAAAACTACTAAAAGTACCTATTTAATAGATCTATATCTATCTAATCTTAAATTTTTTAATGATCAAACAGTTAACACTGCTGTGAAAAAACCCTACAATACTAAGAAGCAACTCACATATAAAGTAGTAATTGATGAATAATGGTTGTGTCATTTTAATCAAAACACATCCTGCTTAAAAAGCATTATTTTATTAGTTTGGTAAAAGCTTAAACGAAACATCATTTTAGCAAATAAAGAGCTGCACTGCCATATACTAAAAGGCAAATGCTACAAATCAGTTACACAGCCTGCAACTAATGAGCATGACTGAGAGACACTGGTGTATTACAAATTGTACCACACATCTTTTCAAGGTGGATCTGTGTGGCAGACAACTAGTGACAAAACTGCAAGACGAAAACCCAAAGCCCCAAAGTTTAAAGCCTCAGGGAATAAATTTCTTTGACAAAGGACACCAAACTCAACAGTAAAGCAGAGGTCTTTTATCACTGCCAGCACACTACAGCATTAAGTGTCCCAGCAACCCTTCCCAAATTAAATCACATGCTCCAGTACAGATAACTCTCAATCCTATTACCACTTGCCTACCCTTAATTCTGTCAGATGTTCTTTGGGATGTCACAAAAATCATGCTGTGATGCTGTTATCCTCTCTGGGACAGAGCTGTAGCTGCACACCACGGTCAGACAATTCTGTTTTGAGGTACACTACTGAGGTGTACAAAACACTCTTGGAGAAGAATTACTTCAGGATCATGAGTGTAGTTTACCCTGAATCCCACTTCTGCCATACTGGAAACAATCAAGGCTTGGAACTGCTTGATGTAGCTCACAGCAGCGAACCAAAAAAGAGTGTGGTTGGTGACCAGGCTGCCCTTAAGCTGGAGCAAGCTGTCCCAACAGTGAGCAGGGAGGGTGTCTCACCCAGCTGCCTACAGGCTGCGGGCAACCTGCAGTGCCTTCGACCAAAGAACTACAGCTGCAGCCTCACACGCACGTGCAGGGGCAGTAGCAGTCAGGATACGATGATGTACCATGCCAGTCTAATGAAAAGGTACACATCCAATGGATCAACCAATTTCCACTGAAGTACAGCTGCATGTCTAGTTTTCTATCAGATTTGCACCCCATACTGCTAAATATGTGTCAAGCAATGAGAGAAATTCAAAACCAGTCTGTATTTTTATTCCTCTATCTCACCAAAGTAGCAATCCAATGCAGTGGTTCTGCATCGTGTATGCTAGGAATGTAACTAACTCAAATGCTACAAAGGAAAATGCTTTTCCTCTCATATTTCCGGTATTTAAAGGTCAAAAGCATCTTTAATAGATAATGGAAAGTGCTACAAAATACTACATAGTTACTTTTACCTTCTTTTTAATACCTGAAAGCTCATGATCTTTTAACTTTATATGCAGAACTTAGAGTCTGCTTAATGGATGTAGAACTGTGGCAGTAAAACCACACTTGAAATACACATAGACATCATGCAGTCACTTCTGCCATGAAGAGCTCTTCAACTTTGTGCCACCTTCCGACCCCAAAAAAATTATTATTAGACATAGGAAAGTAAGTCTGCAGTAAAATTCTGTTTGTTTACTAACTGTATCAAAGTTGTACTGCTATTAAATGAAATATTTTTATGTTTTGCTTTCTTTACAGATAATCCAGAGAACCAATAGGTAAAAGGAAGGGATGTTAAGCAAGTTTCAGGGAACTATTAGACTAGCTGGGTTCCAAGAACAGTTTTAGGAAATTAGGGGCATGGAAATGACACTATCTGGTGTTTGTGATTGGCTGACACCTACTAAATATCAGATGAGAGGGGGCCAAAATCTATCCAGATTTTAAAAATAAATACTCAAACTTATCTGAAAAGACAGTAAGTGCTCCCATGCTCTTAAATACTGCAGGTTTTACCAGGACTTTTGACATTTCTTGCTTGTCGAACAATATATGTGTTTGATAAATGATTAAATGAATGGCACTTAAAATAAGATTTTTTTTTAACAAAAACCACAATGATCAAAGAATAATCAAAGAGTGAGCAGGAATTAAACTAGTAAGACACAAAAATAGAATTAGAACAGTTCATTAATATATTTAATGACTATGCACTAAAAGCAAATTAAAAGTTACTCTAAAAGCATCTCAAGAAAGGTCTAGCTGGATTTTACAAAGTTTTATTCAGCAGTCTATTATTTCATAAATTCTATAGAGGCTTGCCTGCTCTTATATATTGCAGGCAATATTAATCTGATATTTAAATGATTCTCTACCAGTTTTTCAACACTAATTTAGTATTTAATACAAATTTATCACAAGCAACATGCTTAGAGCCAGTTTGAAAATGCTCAAAGGATAAATCTAAACAACCACCAGTATTCAATTCCAACAAAATTAATAATAATAAAGCATGTCACTACCCAAGAAATTACAATTTCATATGCTAAAAAAAGTATTATAATAAACAAACCATAGCACAATAGTTGGAAATACACTGAAAATTTCTATTATGGATGAAGGACAAAAATAATCCCCTACCCCAACTAGAGACTACTGTCAGATGAATAATTAAGGACTGAAGTATAAAGGGAATACAAAGATTACTGCCAAGAAGCAGGAAACAGTAAAACAAAACAAAAAAATCCTGTTAGAATTATTGATAAATTATCTCACAGTAGAAGAAAATGTATCAAATTTTAAAGTACAGAAATTGTTACATTCATCTATTAACTTCTATATTACTCATATTTGGAAGAAATATTGAAAGCAAATCAACTCCCTTAAAGACTCAGAACAAAACATGGCACTGACCAAGGTGGTTATAAAAACACCAAGATTGTCATGGACATGTCTAAGAAAATCCCTCACAGTTATAGATGAGGCTGCAAGATGAATCCTGGATTCTAAACATCTCCCAAAATTAATACTTTGTGGCACATAATTTTTATGCTCCCCACACTTGGCGTTTTCTGAGTGTTTTAATAGCTTGATATTTGAAATATTAAAAATATTGTATCCCATTCTCCATTAAACAACCTCTCTTCTTCGCAATCCCTGTTTTTCAAAGAAAATTAATGATACATCCACAACAGGAAAGGTAGGACAAAATTAGCAGATTACAGAGTGCCAACCATCTTGCTTTGAAGCATGTGATGGGATGCAGTGGTGCCTGCTGGCTGGCACTCCCTTCCCTGGGGAAGGGAGCAGGAGAAGGTGGTGCCCCACAAGGACACTGCCCTTGCCTCTGCTGCATTCCCCTCTCTTCTGTGAGCTCCAGGCAGTCTGCCCCTAATCCCATGCCAGAGTGGGTCCCCAGGCAAGGAAGAAATTTACAGGCTGCACAAAAGAGCATGTAATACAGAAGCTGCAAGGGGAAAAAAAAAAAAAAGAACAACACAAAAGAGAGAGTAGGTGGAAAATGACTAAGTTTAATGTGCTGCATTTTGGATGAGACATGCATGTTACTGCTGTTAAAAATAAACAAACAAATTAAATACTCCAGATCTGCCTCTCATCTAGCATGTTTATGGTAGTTACAGGAACTTCTATCATATCATGGGAAATGTTTCCATAACTGAGGAAATTTAAATCACATTTGAATAAAGATGTTTTGGAAACAAGTTAACTGCATGTCTTTTACTTGCCTGTGCTGTGCTCAGTTGCTAGCTTTCTGAGGAACTACTGCAGCAAGTGACTATGAAAATAGTGTGTGACGTTAGCTGAGGCACGGTGATTTGGTCTTTAATTAAGGTCAGGATGACCTAGGTCATGGCAAACATCTCCAAGCCTTAATGATGACAGGAAAGTCCATTCACAAGTAGGAATCAAATTTCCTCTATGCTAAGACACAAATCAATCTGGATTTTAAAGAGCGGGTAGAGCAGTGTCAGAGTGGATACAGAAAGGCTCTTTAGAAGCTCTGTGATAGACGAGCAGAAACAGATTTTGCTTTTCTTCTTTCTGTGCTGCTTTCAAAGGTTGTCAAAGGCAATCACCATCAACACTAACTGCATGGGGAGGAAGCCAAAAACCTTGATGAGAATTGTCAGGTGAGGAACATAATATTGATCTCAGAAGCACTGTGGCACCAGATGATACTTTCAGCTCCTTCTGGCTTTGTAATCTACGCATTAGTCTTTACTTCTGCTTGAATAGCACACTTTAGACCCCAAGGTACTTTCTGGCCCTGGACAAGTAAAGGTTATAATGATTTCCAGGCTCATGCTGAAGATACAACACACTTCATGTTTCAGGCACAAAGTAATTAAATTCCCCACAGTGCAGGTGGAGACAACAAACAAAATTACAATAGGGAAACTCATTAAGTTATATTGATTTTTTTAAAACTTTAAAACTTTAAGAAAGCATGTACCATATGAAAGATCCTAAAATACATAATGATATTCACCAAATCTGTTCAGAATAGACAAGAATATGGCCAAACAGACAATGTTATTTTCACTCCAGATCTAAGCTTTTCCTTTGCATTAATTGTCCTCATGCAACAAACGTAACATAGGATGTTTGAGGTCAAACTGTATGACCCCACATATTACAATCAGCATTTAACCAATAAGGAAATGGAATTAAGAGAGGCATACAGCATAAGGATGACACTTCAAAGGATTTAAAGTAAATCAACAGGACTACAAGAGACAAAGCCAGAGAAACACAGGTTAGCTCTTCTGAATCCCAAAGCAATGTACCCTGGGACTTTGGCACTGATGAAATGTTATTATTGCTCTACTTTTGGAAAGCATAGAATTTTAAAGTAGTTTTGTAAATGAATATAGCTTTATTTTATTTTATTTTATTTTATTTTTTTATGCAGCTCAACAAACTTCATAGAAGTAGAGGAGAATTAACTTCTGTTAAATGTCTTTGAATTTGATTCTCTACAACACTATACAGAAAGGGGAAAACAAAACCACCCAAAACAGTATTAATCACATTTGCTGTTCTATTTCCAAGAGTTTGCTTATATAAGTGTTTCAGTGTAGGAGACTTACCAGCTTTTAAAAAGAAATTATTATTTTTACATGTACACTGTGGTTTAGCACAGCCCCCTACCACAGCTTTCTCCACCAACCTAAAACACTGTAAATTGCAGCAAAAGAAAACTGAGCCTCAACAATCTCAATCTATTTAGGAGGTATATACACAACTTTCTTGTCCAAGCCTATTCTGCCCCTCTCAGAGGCAGCACTGTGGTCTGTGTTTTAAGATATGAGTAGTCCAACTGGATGGCCCATTGCTGACACCATGTCAAAGTACAAGAACTTGATGAAGAAAGAGAATTTGTGGAAAGAAGGCTTCTATACTTGGGTTCAGACATTATAAAAATGTCCTGTGATATTCGGATGTGTTTCATTCCAGCTGGACTCACTGAACTAAAATGGAAGGTGCTTGGACACAAACGTAATCAAAACAACTGCACTAACCACAGCTGAAACGCAACAGTATAGTCCAGAAACTTTGATTTGCTATTTAAAAAAAAAGGTGTAGAAGAGGAGAAAAATTATATATATATATATATATATTATATATTTATCTATAGTATGTACATTAGATATAAATAATTTTTGCATATTATATTACACATATGCAGGCACTAATATTGTCAAGACATTGTGTATTGCAAAGCATTTTATCGCTGCTAAAATGCTGAATACCACAGAACACACCATGAACTTTCCCTGAAAAATACTCGAATTAACTCATTTCCAAAATAGGAACAGATCTGCAGTCCTGAGTTCAAGAAAATATGAGTTTCGAGTCCGTACACACTGTAGTTCTACTTTGATCTATGACTTGGATACTTGTTAAGGGAAGATTTTAATGTCTGAAACATAACACTGCTTTGAGACAGTGCTTATAGCTCTTTTGTGAACTGACTTTGTCAGGATGAGGCACAACATCCATAATGCATTCTGAAAATTTTCTTAGCAGCAGCTACACAATTATCACTGCTTTATTTTGGCATCCAGTTAATGAACAGTAACTGCATTATCATCCAGATACACTGCAATTTTATTTTTTTTTTTTTAAATTAATTTCTATTTATATGTCCTTTCAGTGAATATGCGTTTTTAAAGAGGAATAGTTACTTAGAAAAACAGGAAATATCAAATTTTTCCTCCTGGTCAAGGAAGGATTTTTGCTTCTAAGTACAGATTTTCATTTCCCACATCCCTAGTAATATGGGTATAGAAGCATAATTTCTTTTTTTCATATTCAGCTTCACAACTCTTAAATTGGAATTGTTAAGAAAAATAATAATAATAATCGAATAAGCTCTGCAGAAACAAACCTAGCTGCTCAGGTTTTAGCATAACACAGAATAATCAGAACCACTATTTTTGCCTTTAGAATTATTTTTAGTACAAGCAGACCTCAACATTTTAGCTTCTGACATGAAAAGCGAACATATTTATTTCTCTTACTTCACCCTAATTAATGCATAACAGTTCTACTGAACCTCCTTCACAAACTACAGAATTATGTGCATTTTGTTGAGCAAAATGTTCTAAGTCTTCCCCTCAAGATTGCATGGGTCAGGTCACAGATTTTTCATTTCGTTCACTAGTAACATTTCAGCTAATTTGTGCCTGCCTTGAGCATCAGGCTAGTCATTTTTTTTCCCTCTTTATTCAGGGTCATCAGAATTTAAAATGCCCTACTTCCTTACTAAACAAGCATGTTATGAAGTATTAATGGATTTTCTGTATTATACACTATGCTTTCATACTGTGCAAGAGAAAACTTGAAGATCAGAGAAAAGCAATAAGGAAGATCAAAGGTATGGAATGGCTTCTAAACAAGGAAAGATAAATAATTTTCAAGTCTGCTGCCTGAGAAAGAAATGATAGAGGAGGTGTGACAGTGGTTTATAAAAACATAAATGATCTGGAAAGGGTGAACTGAGCTCAACTGTTCAGTCTTTTCCATTATAAGAATGTGGGGGATGCAAACAGATGACAGGTTTGAAACAAGCAAAAGATGGTTCTTCTTACAACACAGGTAAGCTGATGAACTCTGTCACAGGAAGCTGTTTAGCAGGAGGAACTATACTGAAGGATTAATAAAACCATCCACATAAATGAAAAATTCTTAAAGGTGTGGCTAGGTAAGAAAAAGAAGCAAAAACCAGGTTTGTAAGAAAGAATATGTAAAAAATAAGCAAAAATGGATTTTAAACCAAGGTGTGAGAGTAGTAGACATAAATCTTGGGAGAAAACTTCCAGCAATTTACAAGGAGAAATCTGAATTTGGAAAGCTAAAATAAAAGACTTCACAGAATCACTGAAGGGTACAGTTGGAAGGGACCACAATGGATCATCTGGCCCAAACTCTGTTTAAGCAGGGTCATCCTAGAGCACATGGCACAGGATTGTGTCCAGATGGTTCTTGAATATCTCCAAACTGCTGAATTTTGCTAGTTTATAGTCAATACTAACCAAAGGGTGCCACTTTCAGAGCTATCAACATGATGGCAAACAGTCCTAGTTTTCAGGAAGGGATGATTTTTTTTTTCTCTCCATAGTGCAAAAAAACCCAATTTAACTGCACACACCTCAACAGCAAAAGAACATTGCAGACACAGAGGAGCATCACCTTGGAGCACTTAAGTCCAACTCTTGCCCTTCCTCTTAGCTCCTCAGTTCTCTGAGATATCCCATTGTGCTTCATATCAAATCATCCAAACTGAGCCTAGCATGATTGAGAATCTCAGCACCACTATCTTCCTTTGTGCTGTTTTCACCAACTAAATAAAAGCTAATATAAATTTCTAGTAAGAACATAAGGAACTGTGTCAGATATTTCAGGGATGAAAACAGCATTCGATACTGTAAACCCCTTTTCACAATCTATATTCAATCATTCTCAAAAAATTGTAAAAACCTTTCTGCCTTGACTCTAACACTCTGAGCTCACCTCTGCTCTGTATCCTTTTATTTCTTTCAGTGACACTGAAGAGGAAAAAAATGTGCTCCATGACCTGAATGCTCAATGTCTCTCTAGGGACAGCATTGCCTGCTTAGGCAGTTTGCATCAGAAAATCTTTCCCTTCTCTCCACACCCCCAGAGCAACTGCCTGCAGCAGCCCTTCACTGCCAGATATCATATCAGCTCAGTCATTAAGGAGCAGCATTTCCACACTTCTTCTTTAACTCTGAAACTGTTCGAGGTTACCTGAAACCCTGATGCTGATCAGCAATTACATAGTGAAAAACCAACTACCTCATCATGCAGTAATGCACATGCCTGCAACTCCCAGAAGGAGACGTGAAAGCTTAGTGTTTTCACATGATGACCACATCCCATGTGTGAATATGAAGGCAAGGGATGCCCAGAGGAGAAACTGTTCCAGTGCTACTCACTGTAAAGGCACAGTCAAATCTTCACCAAGTTCAACAAGGAAACCACTTGCTTAACAAAAGTCATAATGCTGTATATGAGCATATGGAATTCTATTTGAAAATATGTGGATCTGGTTTATGTTGGAGGTTGCTGACTCTAGTAGCTTGAGAGGCAAAGTTGTTGCAGCACCCCCACATCCATTCAGTTGTGAGGCACAGCTACATACAGTGCATTAGTACACATACCAATAGCCAAACACACAGATCAACACAGACCCAGAAAACACAAGATCAATGCAGTACTTGGGCAAACACAAGCTGCAGCAGCATCCTGGTCCTGCTTTCCTCTCTGGCTGACCAGGATGAAAGCAATTTAGCAAAGAATAGAATACTTACATAGATATGTTATATATCACACTCCAGGAACCGGCCATAGATACCAAATCTGTTCAACAGCCAGCCTCTGGATCATCATCCACCTGCACAAACAGGTCTGTCTCTGGTCTGGCTTGGATACCCTGCTTCCTAGAGAAGTTAAGCCACATGGCCTCTAACCTCTTCAGTATCCAACCTAGACTCATGGCCTCATCTCCCATCACCACTAGTGGGGCCTGACTAGTGATCACACATGCTGATACACACCCGCAAAATACATGTGCAGCTGCCTTGGCTCTTGAGCCCCTCTCACCCACAGCCCCCCAAGTATCAGATAGTATTTAGACCTCTCTGTTCTCTCCAGCTGCTCCACTACAACACTAGGGACCCTGTGCCACAAGGTTTCCATTTTGTGGTCTCCCCACACACATAGACACATGTACACAGAATGGGAGTTAGGAATGGAGGTTCAGAAGAAGACAGGACAGGCAGCGTGGGTCAAGAACAGGGCATGGCCAGATAGCAGTACTGACCACAGTCTGTTAACACATGGTCATCTGCTTTTATTGCCTTGTTCATCTATTCTCCCATATTTGTTCCTCCTACAAACCACAATGATTCCTCCTTTTCCCCACTTTGGTTCCCCCCCTAAACATCCCATCCTAAGTCAGTTACTTGAGTGTCCAATTTGCTATGATTAGGTTAGTGGGGTTCCTCTGTCACTGTTTCCCCACTCTTTCATACTTTTGCAGATTAGCTTTTAATAAACATTGACTTAACAGCTGATCCAATCTAAGAGTCAGTGGCGTTTAGAAAGCACAGATAATGGATATCAGCCAAAGGGTGAGACAAGGAAAATATCCAAAATATCCAAATCCAGTGTACAGAGACACATTTTTTTCCAGAAAGGACCAGCTGGTTGCAGCTGCAATGAATATCCCAGTAGTAATATGAGAAGGATTGGAGTCACTGCTGGGGCTGCTCCAGCAGGACTGAAATGGTTCTCAAGCATACATTCTGCTGCCTGTGCTCTCCTCCCCTCAGAGGAAGGAAAAGGACAGAAATTTGTCACTCAAGACCCACAAGTATCAGTCTCTCATTCAAGACCTGCACCATGCCATTCAAATGCAGAGCTGGGTTTAACACTGACTCTGCTAAGGAAAAGAGGGTTGCATAGTGATATCTTTGTTTGTACTCTGTTCTAACCTTGCAGAAGCTTAAAGGTTACTGACAAAGCCCACTGACAGCACAGGTAGGTCCAGGGAGGATACAGAACATGTTTACAAAGGTTACTGCTTGCGCTCCCACTGTCCCAGGCAGGCCAGCTCTGCTTGTGTACAAACTCTGGATTTGACTCAGGAATATTTTTAGCAAAGGCAGCTCAAGAGAAGCTGAAATAATGTAGCTCAGAGAAAATAACTAGATAAAGATTTCAGGGACTATGTGTGCACTGTGTGAAAGAGATTCTCAAGTGTCTCAGTCAATACCAATAAGAGTAGAATGGGAATCATCTCTGCATTCAGAGATCATTGGTGCAGCATCAATAAACTGAACTGAGGTGAGGAAGTTCCAAATACCCAAGGAAAACATTTACTGTCTAAATGACTGGATAGCAGAAAAAAAACAGTGTCATCATTGATGACTGGACAGTAAATAAAGCAAAATCTCAGAGCAAATAATAGAGAACATTATTAAGGGTGCCTCATTACCCACCTTTCAACTTTCCAGTATCCTACTTCTCCTATTTAATAGCATTTATGCTTTGTACCCATTTTTGCACAGATAATGTAATGTTTCTTCTCTATCCCCTCCTTCGTGTTGTATTTTCTTTTTTATTGTGGCCATTTCTCCACTTTCAAGACTTTCAAATTGTTATCCTATGCTCATTTTATTAAAAGAGAAGGGGGTGGGAGAAGGAAGGGGGGAGCAAGACAAGCCTTAAGGATCTTAACCAACCTGACTGTATTTGATGTTATGAAATAAATTAAACATGATAAATGAGTGGATCTAAATAGTCTGTTAGGGCAAAAGAACTGGGGTTGGAATGTCACCACTTTGCTTCCCTGCTAGACCTTGAGGACACCGTCACTACAACAACAGCCTCTCTGGGTGACTCACAGGGAGAACACCATCTCCTCTCTCTGCTCCTGCCCGCTGGCCTGTTGAGATGGCTGGAGCAGGCACACCACCTGGGAGCATTGCTCCCTGTCACTGTGGGCTGTTCTTTCCACCGGCCAAATTTTAATGACTCACTCCACAGGCCAAGCAGTGTGTGTGTCTGTGCGTACATGGAGGTCAGCATCAGTCCTGACTGCATTCAAAGACCATCAGCAAAACCCCAGCTGGCTTCCATCAGAAGCTAAAACTCCATCTCATCACCTGCATACTAGAGGAAACAGGATAATTGCACACCTCATATTTGCATTCAGAGCGTGAAGCTTGCTCACACAAGCTGTTGCAAACCTCCTTGAATAATCCAAACAGTTTTACTAAAAGTACATATGTGAGTAAATGCTCATCAGGACAGTCTTTTCCTGTCTGAAAATAACTTGAGCAGGATCTCCTCATCTCTATGTGTCTAAGGGCAAAGTGTAGCAAATAACACTAGTGAATAGGATAGACAAACCTGCTGTGGTTAACCTGAAAAAATATTAATGTGACAGAGAGGCTACTGAACTAGGACCATAGAGAGTGAGAGAGTATTCAAAATAAAAGAAGATTGTTTAAGTGACCATTAGAAATCTTTTAAATGAACAAATTTCTTCACCTCAAAACTTGATTTATCTCTGTGGAGCAAAACTCTGTTTTGGCTTCTAAAACAGAAAAGTGTGCCTGTGTTGAAGAACTCAGAATCTCATGCTTCAGAATCCGACCTACTTATTTAATTTTGGAATCATTTTCCCCAGTTTAAAACTGACTCAATGAACTTTCAAGTCCTTGTTTTCATCCTCCTCTGCAGCAGCAAATAGTGGCAACAACAGTTTTAGAAACAGGCACTGGGATCTTGAATAGCTAATATTTTGCATGTATGGAAGTCTTCCTACTTAGAGGATTGATGAAACCAATTATTCTGGCTTAGTAGAGAGAAAAATTTCTCTGGGTCAGATTGATAAGAATTGGTAAGGGTGTGAAGGGCACCAGCGCCCTTCTTCAGCATCGAAAAAAAACATCTACTGGAATCCTTAAGTGTGATTTTGCTCAGATGTTTGTTTCCTGTCCTGCTGAGGCTTCAGTCAATGATAGCCTATCAGCCTTGGTTCTGAGTATCCATAAGCATTTGAATCTTCTGCAAATCTATGCTATGTCAACATTGGTAAGACTTAGATTTTCATTAAAAGACTAAAGGGTTTAGGATTAACCATGCTATTGTATCTCCAAAGACATGCATGGAAGCTGGCCTAAGGTTCAGATGCAGACAGATCTGCACAGCTTTGTGTTTCCAGAGCAGCATAATTGTTTTCACACAGCCTGAACTCCCAAAGCCTGTGGACCTGAGCTAGCCTGGGGCAGAGACAGCTCAATTACTTCAGACCTGTGTTCTTGTGGCTTCTGAGCTGATAGAATGCTGCACGTCTGTGAGAAAATACATCCTCAAAGGAACAAAGAAAATAAAACTGCAAACTGCAAATAGGTTCATGAACATAACTTTATGTCTGATAAACCACAGCCTTTGCTGTTTGCAGACTGCTGAAATCAAAGTTGTAACTAATAATGGCCCACTCAGAAACAGGCAAGGGCTAGCAGAGTCTAGGAAGGTGACCTTTGCAGCAAATATGCAGCATACAATCTTCAGTATACCCAGAACCAGTTCTAAACTGATGACAGATAACATAATTTATTACACATAACTAGAGGGAAGCACAGGACAGACATGATTTCTTCTCAGGCTCACAGATAACAAATAATGATGACACTCAGTGGGTATGTAGGAACACATATATCTTGAGAGGGCAAAGAATATGAAGTGAAATTTCTGAAGGTGCAATCCCTCTGAAGAATTAGGAATTCACGGATGCACAGAATCATAAATTCATCAGGGCTGGAAGAGACCTACAAGATCATCCAGTCCAATCATCCACCAAACACTACCACTTTAACCCCTAAGCCACTAAACAATATCACTCAGCACCAGATCCAGGTTTACTTCAAGGTTTGCAGATCATGTCCTCCAGCTGTGTCTCTGCTGGCAAACCACAGTGGAAGGCAGATTTAAGTCCCATGATCTTCACTTCTGTATAGCTGTTACTTTTTCACTAGCACCATTTTGATCTGGGAAAAACAGCATTTTCCCAGGGCCTTGACATGTCTTAGAGCACAGAATATGTTAGGAATGTTTTGGAAGAAGTTGACACCTGACCGCCATGTTTGGAGAAGTGAAAAGGCACGGGAGTTTAGGCAGGAAAACAAAAGCTGTGCTGTGCTGTGCTACCAGCTCCAGGGCCAGAGAACAGCTCCCCTTTTACCAGCAGCATTAGCTGTAGCTGCTAAGAGAAAACCACAAAAACGTGTGGCAGAAGATTACCTCCTTTGCTCCTGGCCTCCTCATGCTTATCTGGGCACATTAACTGATTCCATCACAGGAAACACAAGATGGGCCCTTGGAGGCTGTAGTAAAGGCACTTCTGCAGCCAGCATTTTACTGAAACACGTGGCAGAAGTGTGCCAAGGCCAACAAGGGCTATCCAGGGACTTGCATGAGCACACACTGCCATGAATGCACAGGAGTGCATATTTTGGAAGAAGAATGATTTCTACTTGACCAGCAGCTTAGCACTGGTGGGTGGCAGGGACTGAGATGACAAACAGAAAGATCACATCCTATTGCAGGCATCTATAAAGAGATGGAGTCTTGAACCACTGCAAGGTGGATTCCAACTGACCAAAGTCTTCTCTACATAACAACAGGTGTTTGTGCTCCTGATCCATATATTTTGCTGCACTAAAAGTTGCTTACAGGATGGGGAAATGTATTCACATATGGATAGGGGAATACATTTTTCTTCTACAGAATTCTTAAAAATAACATGTAGAGCTAGAGGGTAATTCTTTGAGTACAAAAAATGAGAAAGCATCATGCCTAGAGTGAGTATCATTCACAGAATTTAATGTTCCAGCTGCAATAAGAGAACTAATTCACAATAAATTTGACAAAAAATATCAATCGGCAAAAGTACTATGTAACTAAAAAGGCTGGCCAACATCTGTGAAAATGGAAGGAAATCAGCAAAACTCTTAAATGTAGTAACTAAGATCCTTTACCCAAGAAAAATTATCTGGATAGACAGTAGTACAAAATTCTGAATTCATGGGTTTAAACTTTTACTTGTAAGTTATTTACATTAGAAGTATCTGGACTACAACTCCTTTGCAAAAGGTATGCTGTACAGATGGCTTAGTTTAGTTGCTGCTTCAGCCTAGAAGTACTGGAATTTCCTAATACCTGTTTTAATTTTTTTACAGTTTTGGAAGTATAGTAGCCTCAAGATTGAGCATTGTGACATGGACACTTCAGAATTTCAAGGACATACTGAAAGACTGGGAAATTGTTCAACAAATTAATTTATATTTGGAAAATTAAAAATTGCTACAAGAAATTGTCATTTTTAGAATAGGAAATGTAAGCTAAAGTAATATGAAAGCGAGAAACAAATATTCACTGCGGAATGAAAAATATTAACTTGAAGTTAACACAAATGTCAATCTAATCCTTTCAGTAAAGCTTAAGTATCAATGCTAACTGGAGTTATTTGAGAATCATGGATATATTTCCATGATTTAAAAAAAAAAGAGGCATTTATTATTTATCTTCTTACTTATTTCCTACTCATCTCACCAGGACTATTTTCTATGCATTTCTTAGATGCTGATTTTGGGCTGCAGGTAAATGGTGCTTTTGAAAACCCACATGGCCACCTGCATACATGATTTCATTTCACAATACAATTCTAGGACTTTGCTGAATCTTCCATCACACTAAATATTTAAGGTCTTCCCTTTACAGCCTCAGGGACTTTTTGGAAATCATTCATATTCTACACGTTTATGTTTAAATACTCTGAAATGCAATTATACATTCTCCTACATACCTATACTCTTGTAGGCAAGTGGCCTCTTTGTAAGCACATCCAAATTGTACACATTGTCTTAAAAAACGACGAAACACAAAGTACATCTGCTGATTGTGAAAATTTGTTAAAAACTCATAGCAGATGGCATTTCTGCCTAGATAAAGCATAAAATCAAGCGTAAAGAAAACTAGTGCAATACTAAAAAATATGCCTGCTGCATTGTGCAGTGCAGGACAGAGTCTTTCTCTCTCAAAGTGGCTCCCAGCTGCTGCACAATGTGCTGAGCTAGACTGCTGCTGGGGAGAGCAAAGGGAAAAAGTCACAAGGTTCAGGACAGTGGCAGCTGCTACCACAAGGAATACAAGGAATAGAGCCTGCCTCCTTCCAGGGCAGTCAGTGCCCTCCACACCTGCAGTAGATACAACAGCAATTCGCCTCGTGAAACTGAGCAGCAGAAAGCAGGAGTTGTTTAAGCTGCATTACCTTCACGAATAACCCTCCCCCATCTCCTTCAACAAAAAGGTATTCAAGGAAAAACGATAAATTCAGCCCCCAGTAACAGCTTTTTGACATTCAGACTGAATGAAGTTCCTATGTGCTTTAAACTTTCACTGTGCAGCTTTACAGCCTCAGGGGTTGTACAGCACTGGATGTACTTAAAGACATGGGCTTTTTTCCCAGACTTTTTTAATAAACATGATTTTTTTTTTCTTGCACTGTGTGATAACAGCAAAAACCAATTTCTACTTTATTTCTGAGCCCTAGAGCTTCTTCTTTTATAAGCCAGTGAATACTGGTGCTTTATATTTTTATTTTTCTGCTGTGCCACTCTATTGCATAAAACAGTTTTTGTAAATATCATCACCTCTTTAAGTTACTAAGTTAACAGATGAGTTTAAATCACTGTTCTAAACAAAAGGTATATGCCTTTTACATTACATGTTGCATGTGGATTAGAACATCTAAATATATTTTATAGATGAAAATCAAAGTTACCCATCTTTGAAAATCCTGCTACACTTCTGATTATGAGCTTTTGGTTTCATTTGTTTCAAGATGTGTAGTGATGAAGAAATTGGTAATTATTTTTTTTAATTAAGCCAATTCCCTTTTTCAGTTCACCGTTGTTTGTTTATTGCTTTTTGTTTTTTTTCTTGAATAGGCCATAGCCATTGATTTTTAATTTTGTAATAGAAGACTTCAGCTTAGCTGATGGCAAATGCACAAGATCTTGTGGATGAAGCCTTGGGATTTCCCAATTCAAACATTCCTGAAAATAAATTTTTCATTTAGCATTTGTTTTTCTCTTACCACAATAGAATATTATCTTAAGAATTATCCAGTCTATGAGATCACACAAGCAGAGACTTTTATGAAAAGTTGTTACAAATTACTTCCTTTAGGTGTATGCATTCCTGAACAGAGTCCAAAGCCAATATAAAGTTTTATGTATGCACACATGCATTCTGCCTAGCTATAATTTTGTGCCTTTAAAACCAATCCCTTTTACAGAGCTGCAAGAAGCCTCCAAAAAAATCCTCTAAGGTACAGAACACTACTTTAAAAAAAATTCAAAAAGGGAGTTTGTAGTGATTTAGCAAAGGATTGGCAAACAATTAGCCACAGCTCATGAACAATGATTGCAAGAGCAACAATACTGCTTGCGGAAGAAATAAAACTAAAAGACTAAAATAAAAAAATCTGACTCCTCATATAAATCATAGTGGAAAAGAAAAATGGAAGCTTATAGGATGTTTAATTATTTCGGTTGCCTCTTTTTTTTTACAGATTAAGAACAAAATTACCTCTAATGATAGTATCAAGCCATTTTGACATCAGACTGGTTGACTTGTTGATAATAGAGTATGAAAAACACCAGTATTTGATTAGAATCTGTTCTGGTTTGGGGGAAAACAGGTTATGTGTTTATAGCAAGAGATGGTGGTTAAATACTTTCCATTCTAGGAATAACTGAAAGGGATGTTAAAGTTGTGAAAGTCTTCTGATCCAAATGCCCTTTCATCCAAATTAGAGTCATCTTCTCTTAGAGCAGTCCTGGAGCAGACAGAACAACATCCTCTGCTTGGCAGTAGGATTCTCACCTGGAAAGAGGGAGCAGAGTCCCGGACTCCAGACTGTGCACCTTGTAAAGGTTAGGATTAAAATTTTCAACAGGAAAAAAAGCCCCAAAACATACATACACATATATTTTTTTCATAAACCGCGGCTGTAACACAGGACTCTTTTTGCCCCTTCCCGTCAGAGATCCCGCAGCTGTGCACTGAGCTCCCCACAGGAGCGCGGGGAGGCTGAGCTGGGTGTTTCACTGTAGGGGCTGTGTCTGGCTGCTGGCGTCGGCAGCACACTGTCCCCTTTGTAGACCTGGCCCCTATTAGCATTTGGCACGGCTGCAGCTGCTCCTGGCACGCTCCTCTAAGGCAAGTGCCCACGCTGCAAGAAAGATGTTGATGAAGCACAAGAGAGGACTCAAAGAACAACTGTGAAAGTGATGAAAGGCTTAGCTAGTGCAAAAGCAGGCAACTCGTTTATTTTACTGACAAAAAGGTTATGAGGCAAATTCATGATAGTCTAGAAGCACTTTCATGGGAGGAACAGAAATTGGATCCTGTTGGGTCTGTCAGCCTACTGGCCAAAAATAATGAGACACAGAAGCTGGATGACAAGGCTAGACAAATTCCTAATAAGAAAGATGAACAGAATTCTAACAGTGACGCTCAACAGTCATAGAAAAAAATATGCAGGCTTATGGAAGCACATCTCCATCATTCCTGACTTCTAAACCAAGGTGTATTCCCTCTCCCTGAAAGACATGTGAGTCAAACACAGACCACTTCATGTAACCAGCAGAGAGTGTGTTGGAGGATTCTTTATCCCAGCAGAAGGCTTTACCTCAGTATCTCTAATTGCAACAGACCCTGGATCAAGAGCATCCTACGCTTTGAGGTTTTCAAGAGGCCACTTTTTTGATGTAAAACCTTACAGAGGGAAACAAGGAAATGACAGAAACAGTCATCTGCCAAATTTCAAAATGAGCAGATGCTTTGGAACATCGATTTTTCTCTACTCATAGACTGAAGGTATGATTAACTTTTAAAATGCTATGAAATGCCAATCAGTCACTGAAAGATGCTGAAAAACTGAAGGTCCAGCAAAGGCATATCAAACACATTATAAGGCAGGAGAATCTGACATAAGAAGACTGAAAGAATGGTTGCTCAGCCAAGAGAAAGCTCAGAGAAGATACAATGGAAGTCTCAAAACAGAGGATATAGTTATAAAGGAGATGCAGTCATTCTCAGCAGAAGGATGCTTGCTACATATACAAGATATATACTATAATACCTTATATGAACTTAAGGTACATCATCGACATGTTATTTCTGTCTTTACTGCAATCAGTCTCTCTAGTCTAAGCCCTTATTTGCAGTCCGGATTTTCAAAAGCAAAGAGCACAAAACAAACATTTTTTGCTTACACTCCGAAGTAAAAACAATAGTAATCCAAAAGTGTACAGAGGGCAAATGCAATGGAATGAGGGAGCATCATTTAGTACTTCCCCCAAATTCACAAGAATGCAGTGCACTCAGTACCTCCACTAACTGCCAAGCAATTCGTAACACTTAACACATTTTACAAAGATTAGAAAACTAGTAACAGAGTGGAAACTAAACATTCTTAACAAATTTACAAATTGTGGAAAGACTGCCACTCTTTCTTAATGAAACGGGAAGTTGCAGAAGAAATTAAAGATAATAATTTTGTTTCACAGACCATAATTTATTTCTTTTGATTCTGTAGACATGATGTGTCAAAAAATACATCTTCTGAAAGTATTGTTTTAGATATACCAAATGTTAATGGTCTAGAAAGATAGGCAAGAAAAATAAATAATTTTTGCAAACAGCAACTTTAACCCAAAAGAATTTTAGAGGAGTGGCAAACATTAATACTGCTTTAGCAGTGTAACAAGGCCCAGAATAAAAGCCATAGATTAAGAGAAACCTGAAGAGTAATATTCTCCTTGATTTTTTCCACTATAAATATCAATAACTATATTACTGAATTATTTAAATACTATATGAACTGCAAATGACCACGGTTCTTCTTAACATACAAAACAACTTCGCAGCCTACAAAAAAACCCCACTCAACTAATCCAAATTAGCAAGAGAAAAGCAAAACTACCTTGCTCATGTTTTAAAATTTCTACAGAGAATTACATCTTAGAATATATTTTATTTACCAGACCTCAATTTCAGTACTCCACAGAACACATTTCTGCAGCCGTGACTGGAAATAAAATGTATTTTCCTGAACAAGAAGTTACAAGGCAGGACATTTGTCAAATCACTTTTAGGCACAGTGTTTTTCAAAGTAAGCAGCAAAAATATCTTAAAAGGTAAGTAGAAACTATTATTTACTTTGTTCTTAATACTATTCACAATAAATAGCATGAGGACAGTCTTTCTTGCTATATTAGTATGTTTATAAAAATGTCATTGCTTTAAAGCTTCAGTATCATTTTGATTCAAAAGATAAAATAATTCTGTTTCCTTAACATGGCATAACTGGCATGTACTTAATATGGCATATACTAAAAAAACAAACCCATGTCTTTGTTTTTCAGAATGAAATCTGTTTTCCTTAAAAAAATACAGATTTCTATCAATGTCGGCTGGGATCATCACAGTACTACAACTAAAACTGTAATAATTCACCATTTGAAAGATCTGCAAAAGAGTAAGGAAAAACAACTCCTAATATTTGGATTTTTACAAATTATTAATCTGCAGTATGTCATGTGGTACATTATCAGAGTTGAATTACAATCCAATACACAACTGCAAACACAGATGGGTTCCCAAAATGTCATGGAGTCTGGAGCCAGCCAGTTTCGTTCAATCATCAGGACCAGTCAGGGTAAGGCTCTAAAATTCCTATAAGTGGCTGAGAATTACAGAAGTGGGACAAGACTACAGCACATTTGTAGAGGGCAGTGTCTTAACAGCAGAGCTTTAACCCAGCTGACTTGAGTGTATTCAAAGGAACAATGTCAAAGATAACATTTTCCTACTTGGAAAAAATCCATGGTCTTGGAAGCAAGGCCTTAATGGGGCGAGGTAATGAACAACATGCTTCCCAAACCAGAGGGGTAGTGCACCTACTACAGTACAGCTGCATCACATATTTTTTCAAGAAATTTAAGTTTTCCCGTTGGTAAGTGCTACATGGCTGTAGATTCCATCACTTTCATGTGTAATTCAGGAAGACATAACATTACTGACACGGTCATTATTAGGAAGCGAATTACCTGTGAATTAGCAATCCAGAAATCAAGACAGAAGTAAGTTTATGCTCCCAAGCACCCGATAAGGCACTCCTGGCTCATTTACCAGGCTATTCAATGCACAGTTAATCATTAACTCCACGAAGCACCTACCTGCCACACCAAGTGCTCCTTCACAACAGCTGTCCCTGAGAGACAGACGCTCAGCACAATCGTGTGAGATGCAGAGGTCAAGACGCTGGCAACTATAGCATCCCTCATGTTGAAGGGCAGCATGGTGTACACCACAAAAATGATGAACAAGAAAAATGATACCTGTGCAAGACACCAAGACAAAAAAGAAGCATGTCAAATTCACTTTCAAAACGATTTAAAAAATAGCATTTAATTTTGAACTGTCTTCAGCATCAAGTTACAAACCAGTTTTTCACAGGAAAGTCATTGCTAACCACTGAAGAAAATTGATTTAGGAAGAATTAATTTTTAAGAGCGTGATAATTTACATTATGTTAGACTTAAGAAGTGTGGTTTCATGATACTAAATCATGGTATCAGATGAATACTCCAAACTTTTCAAATTTTACTTCAAATTTGTACTTTCAAATTTTTATTTTTATTAATACTCTATTTACAAGTAAAGAGTTATCCCAGGACTGGTCAATTCTGATTTTGACCTGCATTACAAAACAATCTGCCAAACTCCTCATACAGCCTTAAAGTCAATAAAGAGACATTTTGTACATCCCGATGAACTAAAAATTCACAATATAATATACATGACATTATGCAAAAAAAAAAGAGCTCAAATTCAGCCAAGAAACTTGATTTAACAAGATTGTATTTCGTGTGTATTTACATCACCTATGTCAAATTCCATAAGAGAACTACATTTTAAGGTAATACATTTATTTAGTCATGAACAACGGCTTCACAGTCCATAAACAGAATCTCCTGTCAGCTTCTTTTACATGGTACTAGTGTCCAAACTAACCTTATGGAAAAAATGCAACCCAAAACAGCAAAAGGGATCCCTTGACTATACATAGAAAATATATATTTGATGGTATGCTTATGTTCCAAACCCCACCACACATTTGAGAAAATGTAACTAGATTTGGGACACAGGTTTTGCACACATACGTAAGTAGGCGATGCTGAAAATGTGCCAGCTTGTATATAATTATACCTCCATGTAAGGCTTTCCATCAGTTTGAGTTGACTTGCAAGCCTATTCACCATCCAGCAGTTTCACACACAGAGTACAGAACACAGGAAGCTCCTGGGCAGGTATGAGCAAGAGCAATCTGCTGCTCACTCCCCTTAGAGTCAGTCTGTGTTCTTCACATCTGCACGTGACAACTACATAGCCAAAACTGAAGCCTAAGGTATGTGCACCTGCAGGACAGTGGAGGCATTTGTTTCCATCATGGGGACAGAACTGGATGGAGAAGGATGTCCACTTCTGCTATCCATTCACCTTTCTCCAATCCCTCCATTAAGATCATTCCAGCTTCTTCCTGATCTCTCATACCTTTTTCAGTGCTGCCAGCTCTCCCATATACTTTAGAGTCAAATAGTTCAAAGGCAAGAAATGAAAGAGAACTACAAAGGAAATGAGGGATAATAAGAAAATACACCAAGAAAAAGACAAAGCTTTTGCTTTGCCTCTCTACTCTTCCAACCTACCAATAGATAGCACAAGAAAACAAAAGTGTTTGATACGTGGTTGGTTTCAGTCCTCCATAAAAGTTTTCACAGTGATCAGATGTTAGTACAACCAAGAGCAAAGAAAAGGGAGTACAAACTTGGTCTAGTAAGAGAAGGGTTATGCCAGTACAATGCTTTAAAACTGTCTGGGCTGAGGAAAAATCAACTGCGATACTGACAGAACCAACTGGGAGTCTTAAAACTTGGGAAAGATGTAGAAAGCTCTAGCAGGCTAGAAAAGAGAAACATAGCATGTGCCTTTGAAAGGCTGGGAAAAGGGGTAAAGCTCATCAGCTTCACTTTAATTCCTATAGCAGCAACAGACAATAATAATGCACATACAGCAATTCATAACCAAGAGTCCCAAAAGTTAAGAAAAACATAGGTGACAGCCAGTGTGATTTGGCTGAGAACAAATCATGTTAAAGCAATTACATCATCTGTCATGAAAACAGGCATCAGTATAGGGGAAAACCCAAATAATGAGTTAGGCAGCAACAAGGGATGTGAAAGATCCTCTAATACAGGCATAAGATGAACAGATGCCTAAGGCAAAATATCCTACTGGCATGTAAGACCAGCTGACTAAAATATGCTTCCAGCTAAAGGCCAGGCTGGATGGGGTCCTGAGCGGCCTGTTCTGGTGGAAGGTTGCCCTTCCCATGGCAGAGGAGTTGGAAGCAGATGATCTTTACACTTCCTCCAAGCCAAACCATTCTGTGATTTTATTATTAAAAAACAGTTTGAAGAAGAACCCCGGATCCAAGTCCTGGAAGAAGGATTTCAAGTGCCTCCATTCTCAGTGATTTTTCACTTGTTGTTTCCAAGTTTAGCTTTCTCATTGTCTATGTGGTATTCACCTAATGTGTGAAAATTTTATTGTTAGAAAATTTAAATTTTATTCTTTAACTGGTTTGTCTCAAAAAAATATAACTTGCATATTTTTTTATATCTGAATTTATAGCCAAACTAAAGGATCCAATCCATTTGGCAGTACCTGCCAAGTACTTTTCCAAACTTATAAGTAGATGTAGGACAGAATATTATACTGTTGCCTTTCAACTTTGACATAAAACAGGCTACTACTAAGCATGAGCAAGATTTTGACATTTTGCTGTCTTTCTAGTGATATCATCTGTATCAGCTCTAAATTCCTTGTATAACTGTAAACAACTTTTATAAGTTATACCTCACTGCTTTCCTTGGTCAAAATAAATGGATAATTTCAACATTCAACAACTACAAACAGAGAACAGTTTTATGAGGTTCAGCCCCTCTTGACATTACATATTCAGATCGTCCGGGTTGCAAAGGAACTGGGTTAAAGAACACTTGATTAAAAAAAATGGATCCGTCAATTCTTATATTTGCATATATTTGCAGTCTTGAAATTTGGTATGGAGAATGCCGTTGCAAAGATGACATCTATCGCACATGCTAAGGCAGAAACTCTCCTCCAAAATACATGTAGTAAACGGCACCTACTAATAACTTTAATTCTTGGTCACACTGCTTTTCCCTATTTCTAGTAGCACCTCAGTAGACCCAAGAGAGCTCCTTTAATCACAGAGATAGCTTTTTTATTTCTCAATGGTTCAAGAGTGTTTTCTCCACGTAGCCTGAAATAAGACATTTCTACCCTTCATTGTGATCGCAGATATACATAGTATGTGAGACATAAGAGCTTTCAACATATTTCAAAATGCAAGTGTATTTAATATTGTAGAAGTTAATACACAAAGGCTTTTGAGCAGGTAGAAAGAGGAACAGGCTTCTTGGTCTCAGTCACAGTCTGCAGAACAATCGATGGCCCGTTACCACTGATCTTTCTCATGAATGGCCCTTTCCATTATCATTTTGTAAGAACTGGCAGATACAACATATCAGATACTGCTGATACCAACATTAAAAAGCAGGGAGGCCAAACTCTCAGAGACCCCACTATCTCACTGGGAGAATTGCTAATGCTAATGATCACAGCATGCCTGCCCTTGGTGTGTGTTCCAGTCAGTAAACACAGAGTTAAGTTACAGTCCACTGCTTTTGACACTATTAAAAGTAGCCTGTTCCACAAGGCCTGTCCCTGTTGTGTTGGAAGCAATCTTTTGTGTGGGTTATCACTATGACTGCCTAGTTGAAACATGCTTTTTGTCCTGATCTGAACTTACACTGCTTCAGTAATTTGACTCTCAGATACTTTATCCATGAGTTTATGTTACCCATACATTGGAGATGGGAGTGCTTGGGCACTGATGGTGTGCATCACAGTATGTAGCATTCCCGTTGGTTAACACTGGTGTAACGTCTTACACACAAGTATGAGGCCTTCCTGCTTTGATTGAGGGGTATCCAAGACTCTGGCCCATCACTCTTGACTAGCAAACTCTGAGTGGGTTTGCTGTTCTCTGTATTTCTTCTCCCATACCTCAGCAGGGCCACATTGTCATATACTATGCAAGCAGTTCTTTTCCACAGCAATTTAAAGGACAGTGCACTGCCATAGTGTAGCTTCCTGGATGGGTACCTAACGGGTGGTTTTTCCACAGATTTTGAGCACCTGCTTTCAGGAGGGCAGCAAAAGTTCACATACAGATTTGCAGTGGGATATGATGATCACAAATCCTTACAAAAATTCATTCTTGTCACAGAACACAACATGAAACTATGAATAGACATTTTCATCATGCGAAATGGAAAGATTCAGGCTGCACAAGATAGAGAAGCAGATCCTTCTTTAAATTAAACCCATTCTGAGCATTTTTTGTGTTGGCAGTTTTGTCCCAGCACCTTTAGATGTACATTGGCTACTACAGCCTTTAATCTGTTCTGCTGACTGTGAGCTAGGAGAACTGGTCTGAAGTTGATAATATTTGGTGCTTCACAGATGTTGCTATTGGAAATGTCACTAGTTAGGACTGTGATGGCACAAATTAGAGTGGACCTAAGCCATGAATCCATGCTGGGTTTTGTGGACACATCCTGTTTTGAGACACCTTGTCTCCTTTGTGTCACCAGTTTCTACTCCTCAGTGGGGTTGCCTTGACTGTAAAGAGTATGTGGAGTAGAAATTTTAACATATTTTACACATTAAAATTGTCTTTCCTAGCACACAGGGTATCACAGAGGATGTTGCTTTGGCACTGAGAACAAATGTAAAAAAGATACTAATCATTCATTTTAAACAAATTATGTTCCAACAATGACTCACAATTTCCCACCTAGACAGGCTTTTTTAACAATGTTAAGATGGTTAATCAAAACAGGCTTGGCATGTGTAAAATTCACTCAAGCTAATGTTACTTTGACCAGAATTTCCCCCTGAGGGGCATGATACCTTGGCACTGAAGCTGGCCTGCAAATCTAAATGTACCATTTCAGTATGAATTACGGAAAAGCACTTCTTTGGACACAGCCAGGAGTAGTGAGGCTACAGCTAATAAAATATCTGTAGTTCTCTGGGACAACTGCAACAGTGCTATCTTTTCACTGTATAACCATAATTAAACTGTTAAAACTACAAAAACTCAAACTAAGTGGCCAGCCCACTACAGGATCAGTTCAGAGGATTTTCAAGATCACCTTCCCCATTACTGTGTAAAAGGAGCAAAAATCATCAGCTAATGGAAGAATTTTCCCTTGGAAAGATATTTAGATTCCAGCCACTGATTTCAAATGTTGCC
This sequence comes from Sitta carolinensis, assembly GCA_032173965.1. Taxonomy (NCBI): domain Eukaryota; kingdom Metazoa; phylum Chordata; class Aves; order Passeriformes; family Sittidae; genus Sitta; species Sitta carolinensis. The sequence continues at coordinate 82,226,479 of CM063284.1, forward strand.
CATATACCTAATTGCACAGAAGATGCTCTATCTTTCCTAAAGAAATAGCTAGGTTTCATAACATTTGGTACAACCTACTAATCTTATAAAATAGTTACAAATACTGTGGTTCATGGTTTAATACAATGTATGTTTTAAAGCATCAGAAGGGTATTTATACAAGCTATAAACTGTATATTAAAAACTTTGTGTTGGCAGCATAAAGGTTGCAAATATGTAAAGCTCTTTGCCATTGTAATTCTGAAGTCCAGCCCCCAAACTTCTACCTGAGCAATGTTCAAAGAATAAAACAAGCTACCCACATAAACCAAAAAAAAAATTCAGAGTATGAAAATCAGCTTCTGTTCTGAGTCATCTATGAAAAGGCTAAAATCATGAAAGCATGGGATAGATGAAGGTGGAAATGTTGTTCACCAAACCCTGAAACACCCGAAGAAAGGGTACTCAATGGAACTAGAAGCCTGGTCGAAAAAAAGTGAAAAGGAAGCTGCTATCCTTTACCTAGTGGACAGTGACCATCTTGAACTTACACTATCAGGATCTAAAAGATTTTAAACTAATTCACAGACACCTTATCCATAAACCAAAACCAAAAAACAGGTCAGGGAAATGTACCCTCTGATGTCACTAAAACACATGTGGAGGCTGGGCAAGGTGTGAAGGAAAGTCACCACACAAAGTGATCAATTTATCATTCTCTCACAATTCTTGGAGACACATTACCCTGCTGGATGGACCATGGCCTTACCCTGCAGGACGTTCTTGTGTTCTGGCACTAGGAGTCAAAAGTATTTCAGAGGAAAAGAAAAAGATAAAGCAGCTATGACACAGTACCCTTCCTGACTTTAAAATAAAGTAAGGCAATTCAGAAAAAGAACTGAAAGCCCAGCAAGGAGTATGAATAGAAAGCATTGTAGAACCAGTCCCTAGTTAGAAGAGAACCGGGAGAGGAAAGCTGAACTGTGAGCAACAACACAATAAAACATACAAGAAACTAAATACTAATTTGTATAAAACAAACATTTCCCAAGTGCCTGGTATGCCATAAACCTCAAGAATAAAGTCAACAAAGAAGATTTGTTTGTGATATACTCCACAAAATCATGTCCACAATACATTATTACTTCACTGGTTTTATCAAATATAAAGTTTTATTTTCCAATAATTGTCAAGGAAGTAGTAAACAACTCTGTAAATCATGCCTTGTTCTTGATCATAGAGAACTACCAAAGCAATAATCCCTTCTTTTGTGCACAGGTCTGGGTTTAAATGTCATCAGGAAACAGTCATTATAGCCTCTGCCAAAAAATTAACAACAACCATTAGCAAAATGGGACAGAATAAAAGCAAGCTGATTGCACTAAAATGGATATTTTAAAACGATTTTACAATAAGAGACCTTCAAATATGTGCCTAAAGACACATATTAATGTGACAGCAAGATGAAAGACTCCTGAAAAGGAAGAAAAATTCATACTTGAAATAATCAAGATATAAACTGATTGCATGGTATCTACTGTGTGATTGCTTTCTGTGACACAGGACCTTTTCTTTCACTGCATGGGATCAGCAAGAGACACATGAGATTTTGAAGGAGTGGCCCAAGAAAAATCAGCAGTGACCCACCAATTCATAAAAACTTTTCATCCTCCCTGCGACAGAAAGAGGAGACTGAGCTATCATCATCTCTAATAAATTTTAGATTATTCCTGAACACACTCAGAAAAGAAAGAATTTTGTTCACCTCCTCACACCTGTTTTTATCATCATTCTCTTCTTCCCTTAATTCTCATCTTTCTGCTGTACCTTTCCACCCTTGTGTCAGCCACATTCTAGTCTAAGCAGTTAAGACAACAGATTCGTTCTGCTGCGGCACTGCTAAATCCCTGGAAGCAGAAAGACAACTTCATAAAGCACCACATATAGCCCAACAATGGCATCTGTTTGCAGTGATTTCACTCGTAACTGGACCAGGTGACAAAAAGCCATGTCTTTGGTTTTTTCAGTGATGAGAGAAGTGAAAACCATCAGAGATAGTGATTTAATTGTCCACCCTTGTTATCTTTCCCTTCTGTGTTTTATTGTGTTAAAAATTAAGATCAGAAACCTAGAATTGCAGCAATAATTCCAGTTCATCACAGCAAGCATTTTCTCTAAAAGGGACTGTTCAGACCCTCTTTCATAGTATCTTAATACTTCATTTTTTTGTTTAATCTAAGGACAGTGAGAAAGATATACCATGTTATTAAAGCTAAAGCCTTGTCTTTCTATGCCATCATAAAAGCAAAAGCAAATGTATTTACTTCTGGCTAAGACCATGCTGCATCCCATTCAGAAGTCTAAACTGCAATTAAATTAACACACTTTAAAAGCAGAAAGATCTAAATAATTATACAGTATAAATAAACAGACTCAAGTCCAAAGCAATGAACTCCATTTTCACATGGACTGTTAAGGAGGTAATTTTACAATATCCAGCACCATACCTCAAATTCAAAGGAAGTCAAATAAAAACATATATTGAAAACATTTTCAAAATTTCTATGAAGATACATACACAACTGTGAAAGAAACATAAAATACATAAAAACTTCATCTGGTTAGAAAGGATGTGAAAATTCATGTTAAGATATGCATGCTTGCACATACACAGAAAATATGTGCAATGACAGCAATTAATTTAAATTAAAAAATTAAATGAGCAAATATGTCACAAGAAGAATATACCACATTTCAGGAGATCTAAGGAGTTTTTTTCCTACATGTTAGACATAAAAGAAGCCCAACAGTGAATTTTATCAACTATTATAAGAGAAAGTAAAACTGTTAATTCCAAAAAAAGATAAGCAGAACAAATTAATGATTTAATTGATCAAATTAAAATGCCTGTTCTCTATCAAGGGAAAAACTAAAGGATATGTTTACATCATGCTAAACAATAATTGTTGTATAGTTTTATGTTCCAGAATATTAGCTCACAAGTATAATAAGCCACAGATACTAATGCTGAGACATTTTGGAACAGCAGGTCCAATAAAACATGTTCCAGCATCTTAAAAGAGTTCATGATTATGTATGTTTATTTTCCATACTTCCTATACACTAGGTTAGCTCCAGAGAATTGAGGTAAAATTAGACTGGTAAAAGTAGGAAGTGAGAGCAAAAAAATAAATGGTCAGCTTTTACACTGAGAGGACTGATTCAGAGGACTCAAAGAATTTATTCAATGTCTTCCTAAATGCTTAATAAAAAGGAGTGGAACAGTGATGTGGCAATGATTGATGGGGTTTTAATATTGTTCAGGGTATTCAAAATCAGCAAATCATGGGAAAAGTTGAAGAAGTGATTCACACTGCTGTGACTGGGCCATAGCAGATGAAATCCAACACGATAAAAGTATAATAAGAATGAAGAAAAGAATTTTAATCGAACACTTCCAAAAGTGGGCTTTACCTTACTTATTGCATCCTCTGAAAAAGATAAAATACTCACTGTGAATAGCTCTTTGAAAAAATGAATGATAGCAGGGGCTGAAAATGCAAATAAAAAGATAGCAATTATTAGGAAAAGAATAGAGAATCAAGCATCATGATGACATTGTACAAATCCATGATGTGCACATTTCTTGAACTGTTCACATATTTCTCTCCCCATCTTCAAAAAAATTCAAAGGAAAAGGAAACTATGTTGGTAAAACCCCTGCCTCAGCATTCTCTTCTCTAGGCTGAACAGTCCCAGCTCTCTCATCCTGTCTTCAAATGAAAGATGTTCCAGTCTCTCAGTCATCTTTGTGGCTCTTCATTGGACTCACTCCCTTAAAACTGTATTGTGCACTGGGGAGCCAGGACTGGACCCAGCACTTCAGATTTGATGACACCAGTACTAAGGAGTGAAAAAGGATCACCTCTCTCAGCCATTAGGAAGTGCATAGCTCTTCCTGATGGAGCCCAGGACATGATCACACAACCATTCCCAGTACCACCCAAAACCCTGCAAAGTATGAGTCCTGACAGACCTGTGCCTCTGATACACTGACCCACAGGAACACGGCAGCCATTGAGTAGCCTCAAGAACATGTTGAGAAGCCCATAAAATCTGAGTTCATTGTTGTCAGAGAAGCCACCAAGAGCCATGCTTGACAATAAAGAAGGAAGTAAAGCAGGAATATACAGATTGTAACACTGAGGAGCCATTTCCTTTACAGATCAGAAGCCCTCCTTTCCTTGAGATATTCAAGTGTAAGCAAAGGGCAACACTCCCTGGCGAGCTGGCATTTGCTGTGGGAGGTGTCAGAATGAAGGAACATGGTTGGGATATACATGGTGAAAAATTTAGATGAGTGAAGTGCCTAAACAAAGGAGACTTGGAGTTCCTTTGCACAAATCAATAATGTCCTACAGTAGCTCAAGTCAGAAACTGCAGCAAAAGAAAAATATGGTAAATTTATATGACTGTTTACAGAAACCTGATAACCTGAATAGATGGGGATTTTGCAAATTATGGTTTATTCTAAGCATGTACTTTTACATAAAACATAAAAGAAACACAAGACATTGCCAAGAAAAGGAGCCTGCTGATGATTGTCATGAAATACTTTGACTGTGTACGGAGCGGTAGCAGCAAAATGTTAATGGGAAAGGAAGGAAACAAATTTCTTCTTTAGGAGAGCTGCCAAAATAGGACATAACAACTCCTTGGAAAAATTAATTAATCATAGAAACAACATGCCTAGAAGTGTATGACATCAAAAAAGTGATGTTCAAAGAAACTAAATCACAGCATTTAGTTGCCACGAGGCTAAAACAGGTTTTGTAGCACTTACTCAAAAATCTGTGTTATTTTCCTGTGACACCTGTGTTTCCCAAAGACTTTCACATCATCAGCTAAAACTTTCCCAAAGACTTTAATACAGGATAAAATTACCACTTTGGTTCTTACACAGTGCCTTTAGGGCCTCAGCCTAATGCTCAGAGCTTCCTGCTTGGCAACCTGCAGCCCATGGGTCATAACATGGGCCTCGCCAACCCAGCTGGCATTGCTGTGCTGGATTGCATGGAAAAGAATTGCCACTGGCATGGGTATCACCTCTTCCCCCCAGCCACCCTTCTCCCCTTTTTGGCTGGGGAGTTTGATTTATATTACGGGACTCAAACACAAGCATGTAGAGATCTCAGCATCAGTATTCCAGTCAGCACTATCAGCATCCCATACAGGAACCACCCTCTGGAAGTCTAAAGAGCTCCTGAAGAGAACCATACAATCACAACAGGGCAAAGCGTCACAGGAAGAGCCGAACGCTGAACTAGAGGGGACATGCAGGAAAGGATGTTGATCTGGAGTGCCTCTGATACTTCTCCTAGATGGCCACTGGGAAGAATTTATCTTTTCCCTTTTCTTGCTGTTTCCTATTTTTTTTCTCTTTCTTCACCATTACAGTGAACACATGCCATCAGCTAAAAACTCTGCCAATAAATCTTTGTGCATGAGAACTTGTCCCAATATCTTTTATTCAACATTGTCTTTCCCCTCAACCTTTGAAGTTCTACAAAGTGATTTCTAATGTCAGAAATCACTTTTTTCTATGTCAGAAAGTAGTCGGATTTTGAAGGCCACCAACGTGCCAGCCTCTACATGAACACTGGGGACCAACATGGCCAGCAGCGTGGATGCTGCATCCTTAGGAAGGAAGTAGGGAAAGCGGCAGTCCAGGTTCTCTTTTGTTCCAGACAAACCTTTCCATAGGGCAATAGGCACAGGTGTGGGATGCAAAAGTTGAATATCAATGTAGGAATGGACAAGTGTACCAAGTCTAGTAATGATAATGGCAATAAATATCATCATCACCTCTTCTCCATTTTTGACATGCAAAAATTCCATACATTTTACTCACAACACTGTCCCAAGAAAAATAGAATGAGGGAGAAGGTATTCATACACTTATTTTCCACTGCCAGATTTTTCAAACCACCTTTTCTGGGAACACTAATCCTTACCAGGTTCACAGTATAGATCAAAGCTGTTAATTCTCTTACAGAGATTTCATTTCAATTGAAATTAAAGGGAAAAAAAAGTGGGTAAAATAATTTCATGGTAATTGGTACAAATTTGACCTGTTTTAATACCATAGATAAACCTACACTTGAGATCTGTCAGAGGTTTACCCTCTTTTACTTAAAGACTGAAAGGAGAAAGAGGATTAAACTGGAAAGGGTTACACAGAATTATATGAAGGCTTGAATTTAACATGACACACAGGCAGATTCACCATTAACGGAAGTCATCTCAAACTTCTCTCATTGCCTGCCTCTGTCCTGTTCAAGGTAAAATGCTTTCCTCAGCCCAAGTTTTCCAAAGTGAGCTTCTTTTCCTTCTGAATCCAAACCTCGTTGTCATACTGTAACCAGGTCTTACTCTCCAGATATTTTTGTGGATTTTTTTTTTAAATTGTGAATATAGGATTGTGAAAATAAATCAAAATCATAATATAGATAATGTCTTTATAAGTGAGAAATTTTCAGATGAATTTCAAAACACACACACCTTTACTATGGAAATGAAAAATGTAATACTAGTCATTTCAGTTTATAAGTAAATAAATACATGCTGATAAAACTTTAATGTAACATCTGCATTTAAAACAACGTTATGTAAAATTTAAAGTAATTTTGAAAAAGAGAGCAACAGCAGAGTATTTCCTTAAGGTGGGTGATCTTAATATTTATAATCCTGATTTAAAATTCAGAGTTCTTCATATTGGAAATACTGCTATTATTTTTATAAAATGTTCATTGATTTAATGAGAAAGGTAGTCCCAGCTACTCATGAACTAGTGATGTGATTCCATCTGTAACTCTTAAATGTAGCTGTCTTCTAATTACAAAGAAATTCATTGTGTAGCTGTAGGATTAGTTAAATTAATCCCAGTAGGATGAATACAGAGAAAAAGGTATTCCAATCTGTTTTAACAAGCAAAGGATTTCATGTCTCACTGCATTGCAAGTATTAAAATTAGTCAACAATTAATTTATATCTTATTTTGCAGAAAGTTCTGCCATTGCTTGCTGAAAAGACTTCATTGTTTGATACCTTCCATTTTACATCTTTCATGGTACAAAGCTTTTTCTCCTCAAAAGTTTTCAGTGGAATAATTTGTATGGAAGTCTGGATCCCCAAAGTAAAAACCAGCATACTCAAAATAGCAGTAAGCATTTCACAACTTCCAAAAGAATCAGAATAGCACCTTTTTACAGTAAAATCTCTCTAGGTAGTGTACACCACATATATCTAGAAAAATTATCTGAATTAAACAAGGAAATATTTGATGTATTTCCTTACTTAATAGAATCAGAGCAATTTTAGGTTGGAAGGAGCCTCTGGAGATCATCCTGTCCAACCTCCTGACTTGTTTCAAATACAGATAATGGCCAAATTATTTCATATAATGGACACAAATTTCAATTCATTTTTGTCTACCCAAAACTATATGTGTTTTTATGGACTGTGGAATTAATTTAAAGAGGCACTAAACAGAGAAATATGACATAAAACCCTAAACTGTTCTTTAATATTCTTTTTTACAGTAGGAAATACAACTTGTGTTATCAATAATGACATTCAATTTTGCAGGTGAACAGGACAAGGCAATTCCCAATAAAAAAGAGCAGAATACTTCAAATCTCTTTATTGAAATACCCAGTCCCCAAACACAATTGAAGTCAAACCCCCAAATCCAGTGAAGTTCCCCATCTCAGTGTACAAGAAGGACCTGCCGAGAAGAACCTGTCAAGACTAGATGCATCACAAAATGGCAAAAAATACATGGTCACATTCTGCCTAAATTATCATAGAGTCTCACTTAATGGAACCACACAACTTTGCCCATGAGAAAAAAAAAAGCAGGAAAATAAAGGCAAGAATTTTCAGATACTGCTGGGAATGCAGTGACAGAGACACTGCAACAGAATTGTCAAATACAAATGCACTCCTTGCAGTTATTGCAACAATACAGTAGAGATCTTCTCTTCTATTTTGTTGTCTGATTGTTCATATACACAGAAATAGATGCAAACACAGAGGCAGCCACAGAAACAGAAATAGCTAAATGCTACTTTCCAGTCAATGTTTATAGATCATAATATAAAAACCAATGGAAACCAAGCATGGCATGTATAAGAATTCAGTCATACAATTATAGTCTCTTATTTCTGAGAAGACTGGCCAACTCCAAGTAAGTGTGCTATATCAACTCCACAGTCACTGCTGACCTGATTTAGTGTTAACAAAGTAAATTAAGAAAAAAAAAAAAAAAAAAAAAAAAAAGCATGTCATGCACCTAAGAAGCTGCTGGTTGGCACCACTTTCTCTACACTTAAGTGAACAGAGAACAAATCTATTCTTGCAGTCAGTTCAAAGCCCTGAGCATTTAAGTAAGCCAGAGAAATAAATTAAAATTTAAAGAAAACATCAGTCCTGCATCCCACATTTCTTTCCCAGGCAGCCTATCCATAGGATTAACACATTACCATCACCAACAAACCTATACCAACATACATTCTTACTGGGCTCCCTTCTCTCTGGCTGAATACACAGCTGTCTGCTCAGTGGTAGAGAGCAAGATGACCAGCACAAAGAAAGCTTCATAAAGGTCAGAGGGAAATGTTTTGCTTTGTCCTTTTTTCAGATAGAAAAGAAGAAAAGGGGGGAGCTATTTGGAAGCAAAGGGATATATTTTTTCTTCTACCCATTATCATGCCAGCTGTTGGCGCAGGTTAAAAGTCAGCAAAGGGACTGGCAATCACTCTGGCTAATGCACACCAGTGAGCCACAGGTATTAAGTAATTCCACTTAAATGAAAGGATACAGAAAGACTGACAAGCTACAGCTGTAACAAACAATGTAAGATTCAAAGACTGAAAAGATTTCATGAAGCATGAACACTGCAATGACCACTAAAGGAGAGTGTTGCATCTCACATTAGGCTGGCAATTTGTAGGTTAATAATTTAACACAGCACTGTCTCTTTGCACGGTCCAGTGAGAGGGAACTTAATAATTCTCTGCCCTCAGGTAAGAACAGCTTTATCCAAGTAAGAAAGGACAAAAGGATGATGATGTGAATCTTAACAAAACCGTAGGCCTGATTGGATGTAAAGAAAACACAGACGTCCAGATCAAATTTCTGCTCCATGAACAAAAATGTAGAGCTTGCGTAAGAACAGGTTTCCTCTGCATAAGAACATGATGCCCAGCCACACAATTAGATGGATGCTGCAAACAACGACACAGGAGAGAAGGTGCAGGGACAGTCTAAGGACAACTCAATCTAGGTGTGATCGTCCTTCACTTGTTGCATCCCATCTCAAAAACATTTGCAACCGTGTATAGCTTTCTGTAATCCTCTACTGTAAACAAATTGCTTCTTTTACCAGTATTTTAACCTGAATTGTGTTATGGGCAATTGGTAGATTACTGGCAAATACTATCCCTGCCAGAGTGGTAATCCTTAAAAATGAGATACTGAATCACACTCTCACAGTGCTCAGTACACCGAGAAACTTCAGAGACTGTAAAAAGAAGTGTCACACTAGATAAAGTGTTTGGAAACTAGGCCGGCTGGAGTTTGTGTGGCAGAGATATCTTCTGATGATAAGCACAGAAACGTGAGTAATGACCTTACCTCCAAAAATCTTCCAGCAAGTTTGGAGTACCTATGAAGATAATTCAGTTCATTTAATCTATCCCCTTGCATCAAGAATCACAATTCACATCTGTTTTTTTTCATGCTAAAAACATCAATGAAAGCAACACATTTGCACCGAAATGCCATGCAGGAAATGGAGAAGAATTATTTTTAATACACTACATGTTCAAATCCATTGATAGTTAAGTATCTCCCAATTTTACTGATGCTACTATTTTAAGGTGCCACATAACTGTGTCAGGAACATGACTTAGCAATCGTAAGCTCCAAGGAGTCACAGACAGGTTAGATAAATATCATTATCCTTGAAATAAAACAGCCTGTGCCTGTACACCCTAACAGCAAAAGAAAGAGCTGTGACAGTCCTTAGCAAGAAATGAAATAGAGAACATCAGGTATCATGAGACTCCAGCATCCCCATACTCATACTTCTAAACCACCATAAAAACTTCTGAACTCCTATTACAACATCTAATTATACACATCTTAGAGACACTGTAATTATTTTGCCAATATGACAAGAGAAATCTGAAGCAGAACTCCACAGCTCAGAGATGCAATTTTCTACACTTTGAAGTCCAAATGGACAAATTTCATTCTGTGCCCAGTACATCTCTGCAAGAAGCTTTTTTGTAAAGGAATAGTTTACTGAAAGCCTTGGATAAAAATGGACAGAAGTGTGAATTAAAGACGACAGCAATAAAATGTTAAAACAGATCGCTATAAAAAGTGGGGCTTTCAGTGGCTCCTTTCACAATCATTACTTATCTAAAAAGAGAGACAGCTAACTACATTTACAAGAGAAGCAGTATTTGTCATCACTGTACAGAACTTGAATAAAAAGACAATTTATGTACCCCGCTCACCTATTTTTAGGTGAAATTATTGTCATCGCAATTACAATTTTCTTTTTTACCACAGATATTATAATTTTTACTCCCAACACATTTTTAGTGTACATAAAAGCCATGCAAAAATTTATTTTCTCGATCAGGGCATTTACATTTACATCTCCATATGAGACACTATATTCACTTCTATACCCCAACACAAATTCTTTGAGCTGGAAGCCCCTCCCAATCCCTGACATCAGAGCCCAGCAGTAAAATGTCCAGTGATATTTTACACATGTATTACAGATGTGTGCATGGATTTGCCCTCAGATTGTGTCCTGGAGATTCATGGCCTAAAGAACTATATTTGATGGTTCTTTTCGCTCCTGACAATGTTACTGGAATACACCAGTTTTCCATTGTTATCACATAAAATTATAACAATGTATTTCTCAGTAATTTCCTTCCTCTTCTTAAGTGTTATCAACTGTTATTAAGTGTTATCAAATGAGAGTTTGGGTTTGTCAAAAACTATGCCCTCCACAGTCAATTTATCTCTATTAACTTTTATAAGAGTACAGCAACTTGACTCTTCTCATAATACACATCCCACACATAGGGGGGAAAAAAAGTCACCATTCCTCTGCTGCTTCCACACTCTGACAGGTGTTCCCATACAAGATAATGGGGGGAAAAAAGACAATTTAATCCAGATGGGTTTGACTAGGACTAGGAAATGTTGAGCATGCAAGAGTTCAAAGACCCCCTTCCATCCTCATGCATTAAAAGCCAAATCTGTCATGCCCTTTGAAATTTTATAACCAAGCTCTTTTCAGTCTTGACTTACAGATAGTCAGGCATCTTACATACTATACTTGGCACTCTTAATTAAGTAATAAGACTTTTTATCCCATACTTTACTTTTATACAAAACACAGAATAGTAAATCTTTTTGGGGAAGGAAGAAGCACAAGCTTACTTCCCACTTAACTAGTTATACAAATGGATACCAAGGAGAGTTAATTTTAATATACAAGAATATGAGAGCAGAATCAAGTTTGAAAAGTTAGGAACTGATTTAGAGTCAGGAAGCAAAACAAATTTCTAAACTTTTACAATTTTTTAATTTACTGACTTTGAATATTTCAGTATTCTCATTTAACTAATTGCAGTCGCTGGCCAATAGCTTAAAAAACTAAACTCAGAGAAATCACAAATACAGTGAAATTGCTGCTAGAAGAGCCATAACCATCAGATCTTCTGAATGCAAATACAAAGGAGAACAGATACCAAAACTTTTAAGTTATTGTGAGTTGATAAAAAATGAAGTTATGTCTAAAATGAATGAGAAATCACAGCATGCATTAGCCTGAGTGTAATTTTATCAACAAAGCTTTTCTTTTGCAATATAGTGCAGTGCTTTTTTTCCTTAAATGCATTTATATTTCTCCTGTGGTTTTACCTTAGGCCCACTGATCTATCCACTTAGACACAGGAATAAATGAACTGTACATCAGTTTCTGCAGAACTGAACATTTTTGGCTGCTTTATTTTCTATCTTCTCTCCTCAAGCTTCTTCCCATTTCAGTTTGGAAACCATTACTGAGCCAAACATGCAAGTTTCACCTAACCAAAAGAATAACTGATGATCTGCCAAAAGACTGAAGAGCATCAGTACCTTTTCTAACATGAAGCCTGACAGGCAGCCCACAGAGATGTAAATCTTCCAGTGATCCACCCCAAATCAAAGGCAATGTCTACATTACTCTGGTAACTTATAATGTTAAATGGCTTCATCTGTACTGTAGTATTTCACATGCTGTGCAGGAAAATATCTTTAAAATATTCAGCTCATTCTGCATATGCGACCAGGAGTGGAAATTTTATATGGCAAAGAACTGACAGGTTTTATAGCTCTTATTGAGCTACCTAAGATGGTTTATCAGTACCTACAGTCATAGTTCAAAGGTTCAATACATTCAGTGCTGCTATGGACACACAGAGGTTGTGATTGGTAGTAAGAAAACAGGACTCTCACTTTTCAAAGGGAACTAAATAACTACTTTTAGTTTGGGTACCTTATTCTATATATAAAGAAAATATCTCTGCATTTTCAGTGTAAGAGTATGAAGGACAACGATGTTCATTGTAAAAAAACCTGCTCTCTAATCCCAAATTCTCTATCTTCTATTCCCAAATGCCTGCTAATGTTATAAAAATAATTACAGAGACAGACAAGATCCTAAGCCTCCAAAGCAGAGAGACATTCCTCTTCCCAAATGCTGTCCATCCTTGTGACTACATCATGTCTTTGTCTTTTCCACTCGCTAGTTGGTTTGGGGATTGGCAGAGAACCTGGGATTTTGATTGTCTGGCAGCAGCACAAATGAGTACTAGAAACAGTGCGTTCACCTTTAAAAACAAAGCCAAAACCCACAGACCCAGGCAAAGAATATGAAATAATTTGCAGAAAATGAAAGAAAGTAGGTAACTGGGAAATTGCTGTAATGTTAATGGACTATGACACAGTCAATGCTCAAAGACTGTACATGCTTTTAATGGCAGCATATTGGACCTGAGCTACCTAGTTCCTAAGCTCTTCCATTTTAAATTCTATTGCAGGCAAAATTACCTCCTCTTGTGAGTTTTTTACTTAATTCAGTGTCAGCTAATGCCAGATTGTGATCACTGCTTTGGTTATCAGAGAAACAAAAAACAAAAGGGCCAAGTAAGTGCTAAGCCAGCACTGCCCTGGCACAGGCCACCCATGGCCACTGCTCCTCAGAGGTGTCTGTGCCCCAGCAAGGGTCACTCACGGCCAGTCTCTTCTTAGACTGACAAAGCGTAGATTTAGAATAGATATTAGGAAGAAATTCTTTACTGTGAGGATGGTGAGACACGGAACAGGATGCCCAGAGAAGCTGTGGGTGTCCCATCCCTGAAAGTGTTCAAGGACAGGTTAGATGGAGCTCTGAGAAACCTGGTCTAGTGGAAGGTGTCCCTGCCAATGGCAGAGGACATGAAACTAGATGTTCTCTAAGGTCTCTTTCAATCCAAACCATTCTGTCATGATTCTGTGCTTCAGAAGGATGCCCATATTTGATGGAGTGTCTCCTTCCAGGTAGACACCTCCAGCCATATGTGTTGTCAGCAGCCTTTTCCTCCCTGTATCTCCCAAGATCATCTCTCTGCTTGCCTCTCCCCCAGCCCCTGCAGCCACTTCAGTGTCTGAAACACAGCACGCTGCTCACCCTGGTTTCAGAGCTACCTGGACCCCACTGGTCTCTGTGGGACAGAGAATCCCACAGCCTCTTAGTTCATGCCACATAGCCCCATATGCTTCCCCAAAACGCTCTCTTTGAAGCTGTAGTTATTGTTAGCTTGCTGCTTGCGGGGAAAAAAAAAAAGTCTTCTGACATCATATGTAACTCTTCTGATTTGTAAATCATTAAATGTGCAAATACATATTTACAGGAGCCTATACCTCTGCTAATGTTTGAACTTATTTCTAAAGAAGCTGATTAAAAGTTCTTGAGTGCTTCCCCACACAAGCCTATTAGAATTACACAGCTGTCAGTACTAGGCAGGACTGTTTATCACAAAAAGTGCCTACTCTTCTAAATATGCTGCAACACAGACACCTCTGCATGCACTATCAGAGGGCAGTGAAATGAAATCTAAACAGGACACAAAGCCTTCCTTTAAGGAAGAAATGGAAAACAGAGAGTGATAATAATTTAATTACAAGACTAAACAAAGCTACAAATATTGCTACATATTCATAATACTACTTAATGAAAGAAAAATTACTAAAGCCCAGTATTTTGAAATATTTCCCTATGCCGCTTTTTTATGATTTGTATTGTAGAAAAGCTTAGAACTGAATGGCTGAGCAGGCCAAAGTCTGCACCCCAGCTGTGCTCCACTGAGGCTCCTGGCTCTGGGTGTATTTGTTTCTCAGTCATAACAAAAAGCTCCTCCTGCTGGATCGTGTGAGCTAGCCTCACTGCCAAATGAGAAACTCCATATAGGAAACCCCATATTACAGATTTACAGAGCAGAAATAAGTACAGCAAGAGCACCAATGTTAAGAAAAGACTAAGCAAAGCTAAGCAAAGCCACGGGTCTCATTCATGTAGCTCAGTAATTATGACAAGTACCCACTAATGCTGAAAGAAACTTAAGAAAAATGTTTTAACTTTTCAAGGTGAAATACTCTATCAGTGTGACCTTTGTCCAGAAACTGAAATGAGCCATTAAAACAAGCAAAAGTCAAACTGATTTTCTAATTTTCCTTTTGAACTAAGTAAATAAGGAAATGAAATTCCAAATAAAAATTCCACTGTTTACAAAACTAAGTCAATTTGATTACATCAATAATAAACTAAGAAAAAAATTTCAAACTTTTTTTTTTTTTTTTTAATGGCAATGTTCTTTTAAATGCTCCCCTTGGAAAACCTAATATGTGCTGGTTTAAGCACTCCCTTAGACAAACAATCACTTCACACCTCCTGATATGTCATTAATTCCATCCTCTGGGGAGGTTATGGAAAAATAATACTTAATGTACTGTCAGAAAACTGTCTCAGATTTCAGCCCATTTCCTTAGCTACCTATTGATGTATTAGTTACTTTCCTTTCATTAAATGTGTAAATCAATGGTCACTATTTTTTAATGGGGATAGTAAATAGCTTTTTGATTTAAAGTGTCCACTTTAAATCTGGACCCACATCTCCACTTAATAAAAATACACTCGTGAAATGCTAGCCCATAGCCAAACAAAGGCCTGAAACAGATTCTGCTTTTATTGAAAGGATTCTTCTTGTAATTGAAAGGATTCTTCTTGTAATTTTCCACCATAAAACCTAACTTTTCCTACAGGAACTTTCAAATCACTTAAGGTCTGCCCTTTAAGTCGTGAATTTTTACTTTACTATCCTTGAAATCTTAAAGAAAGTTGGGTTTGTCTCTGAAGAATTAATGTAAGGCAGCAATGCTAGGAACATAGCTGAAATTCCCTGTGAACAGTAAATTCAGCTCAGCAACATTTTCTCTGTTACCACTTTCTCAATACTTTTCTCATTTATTTATTTATGGATTTGTGAGGCAAGGATAAAAAAAGGCACTGTTCTCAGAACACCAGGTCATTTGAAACAATTAAAAATACTTCCAGGGAAAGCCACATTGCAGGATCATTAGCTACCAGCAGCACATAATGTGGTTTCTTTCCTGTTCTCATTTAAACTGTTTCACAGCAACTTATTTCTTCAAAGGTTTGTTTAAGACAGGTGTTATAGTGTCCAGTTGGTTAGATGTGGCTTTGAATTGAGTGGCTGTACTGCTCAAACAAACCCAAACATCTTTTTCTCTTTCTTGTCTTCCTCCAGGATCCCATTTCCCAGGCAAGAATGAGAATAGTGACAGGAAAACACTGCTACAGCATTTCTAGTCTATTTTGTCTGCTCTCTGACATATTCCCCTGCTCAAAAAAGCCAGCAAGTTTAAATAATACAGAAGCCCTGTTAAAACTTGGGGTAGAAGCTATGCAGAAAAAAGACCACCTACTAAATGCAAGACTGGAGAGATAAAGGGCCTTAAGGAGTTAGCAGAGAAGAAACCAGAAGAAGGGGACCTAAATGGGCTTGAGGGTCATCACTCCACCTTCATGAATGCAAGCATTTCCTTTCCTCAGGGTGAATAAGAGCAGCAACATCCCAATGCTCCCAGTTCACAGTGGTGTATTTACATTTCAGCAGCAGCAAAACTCACCCCCCTGAGCCCTCAGTTCTCCTCTTTCATAGCATATCCCCAAGCTAACATAGGCAAGGAAAACTAGAAGACAACATCCCTAAACTGCCCTTTCAGGGAAGTCATCTTGTGAGGGCTGCAAGAATATTTCAGTGCATCTGTATTGCTGAAAGAAGACACTACTCACTGGAGTGAAAAGTATACCCTCTACAATCCAATTGCTCTCCTTATTTATGCTGACTTTGTGAATGCTGGCATTACTGACACTAGCACAGCTGCCTACCACTACTGATATGCAAGAAGAATCCAGTTGTACGAATCTGGTAAAACGCTTTCTTAAGAGAAGTATCAAGGTATTGCAGTAGTCCTACATGTTAAAGAAATGTCACTGTAATTTTCCTCTAAAGCTTGCTAATGAAAAATTCTACTGGTCCTCCATCTTCAGATTGCTGCCTTCCATATATATCTTCTAGGTATAAGGAGGTAAGATACAGCATTCAGTAATGTTCATTCTGCCAGCAAGTTCCCTATTTATCTCTGCCAAGAACAAATTCATTCCAGTGCAAATATTCCTCTTATTCCACTCCTGAGACAAGGTCTTATCTAGAACTTATGGCAATAAAATTAAAAAAAAAAAACCAAACAAAGGGTGCTGATTTGCTTTTGAAGTAAAGACAAATCACTAACTATCATGGAGTTTGGTTTGAGCACCATCTACTCTTTTTGATGCTATCCTATATATTTTGTACTGCTTTATGAAAGGTGGGAAATAGATGAACAATGTTATGGCAATGTTATGGTTGCTCTTTTGCAGGTATGGGATTCAACAGGGCCTTTCACCCATCCAACTAACAGTTTTCCTTGTGCATGGCAGTACAGCTGCACTAGTATGCTTAGTAAGACAGCCCTCTGGAAAAAAAAAAAGGACTTCTTGAAGAGGGTGAAGCTTGATTTAGATGGGAAAATGGTCCCAGCTGGGTTTTGGATGGTGTTTTTTCTCACGAAAAGACCAGGCTCTTTTTGCACGTCCTGATTACTTTTCAAACTTTCCATTCCCAAGCACATTATTGAACTCTTTGCATCTTGAGGCTCAGCTCTGTTCACACAAATCTTTCTGCTACCAAACCAAAGATAGACTTTATCTCTTATTGCTGTACTGTTTGCCAAGCAGCCACAACAAAACCTAACAAAAAATGAGCAAACAAAAAAAAAAAAAAAAAAAACAGAAAACAAAGACCAGTCAATCATCAAAAATTTTCAGATTGTCTTTGCTTCAAAAAGAAAGATACTACCTTCCCCCCAATTTCTCCTTTACTGCTTATGAAGATTATGCCCTGTATTGGTGTAGCCATTCAGTCTGCACTCATTAAGGCCAGACATTTATTTACATTCTCTTTCCTCCTTCTAAATTTGCTTTTTACTTCATTGATTTTCCTCTAAAGAAATTTGCACCTCCTTAGCACTTGTCTTTCATCTTTCTTCCCAACATTGTGAATGTTGAATCATGAGCATTTTTCTCCCTTTCTGGTGCTATCTTCTGCTGAGGGAAAGCAGCATCTCCCTGCTTCTGAAAGCGCCTTCTCAGTTTATAGCATGAACTGCAAAGTTAGAGCTCGAGCAGCCCATCTGGAAAAACAGCCACTGAGCATGAATGACATACATTTGTATGCTGGGTTGAAAAGATGGGCCCCTGGAGCTGTCACACTCTTGCTAGGAAGATAAACCCACTCCTCCTGGTAGAACACACTGCAATTCCCCCCTTCCCCACGTGTCTGAGTTTCATTCCCTAGGAAATGGCAAAGTGGAAAGAATGATATGCACCCAGGTCTCATCAAACATGCCATTTGGCCAGGGTTCAGTCGTGGGTAACAGACCTACAGGACACACCACAGAATAAGTAAGATACAGTCTCTCAGACCTAAACAACATAAAGGCTGATTTGCTTTCTCTGTCTCTCTCTTTCTCTGTGTCTCATTCTCTTTACCTGAGGCTTTCTTCTAGCTCAAGAATAGAATCGCAAAGAACATTTTAGAAATTGTTAGGCAACATCACAATGGCCAGTCATTTGTCAGAAACAGGGAAAATAGCCTCCAAAGAGCCTTTAACAATCTGAACTATGTAACACTGCTAACCTGCTGATAGACTCAACCCGTCGTCAAAAGGAAACTCTGACTTCTCAAAGCAAAAATTAAAAAGTTTATGAAATGTTTCAAACATGGAAGGGCCCAGAAGGCCAACAGGAGAGGAAAGGTTTGAGGAAACATAAAGGAAAAAAGCTGACAGCTCATCTCTGAGGGAGATGATCCAGCAGCAAACACACCTGCAGCTAGCCAAGAGTATCCATTTGAGTATGGATACCCTGCAGACCAAACAGAAGATATTACTTCAACTTACCAAGGCTTAATCATATGAAACCTCCTACTTAAGTGCTTGTCAGCAGTAAAAACACCAGTTAGAAACCAGTTCTCCCTTTACCTTTACAGCTGTCCATCAAGACTACCAATTTATTCAATTAAGAACTGGGAAAAATTAACTACACATCCACTGAAAATATTAAAAGTTATATTTTCAACACAATTAAAGAAATTACATCCTTAAGATCAATATGGTATGGATATGTGCTATGCTTCTGCTTCCCTTCCATTACGGATGTCAGTTGTGATGACATTTCTCAGGAAGACTGATGTCATGTAGCACTTATTTTTCAACATTGACAGAAAGTAAGTAACAAAAATCTGTATCACATAAATCAGTCTTCTTCAAAGTAAAATACAAAGCTCAATGCTTTTTCTGATTCACATTTACGCAATCAGGTAAAAAGGATTGTTTTCTGTTAAGTAGTCCATCTTGAAATGATTCTATGAGCAGCAGGGAACACTAGGTTTTCTCTTTTTCCTGATGCTAGTCTGCAAATGAATAAAAAAACTATAAATTTATACATAAAATTTCATGGGAATATTCTCTTTAGGAGCCATATTTTGAAAGATAATCGCTTTGAAATTATAAACCTCTTTTATAGGCTTTCCTAGAAGAACAGGAAGATCTAGTGCTCTGCTGAAAGCTCCCAGACATCTCTAGTCTACAAGCAATATATTTATAGGGATGGTTTATCTCACAAAGCCATTACTCACCTATTGGCAACTGCAGAGACCAAATTCATTCCCAACTGTGCAACATCCCCTAGCAACTTCAGGACTGGATTACATATGGGAAAATAACATTGAGATCATATTTTAAAATTTTGAACTCTGCTCAGCCCATTTCTGGGATTTTAGAAAGACATATGTACATCCCTTTTCTACACTTTATACAGGGATTAAAAACCATGCTGATTATCCATAAACTTGAACAAGATGAGACATGGCAGTATTTGTCCAGAAGAAAACTATATGCATAACACTTCTGCATACTGACAGTATGAGAGTTTTGGGGAAAAATCAGCAATTATCAATCACTCAGATGGAAATAAATTATGTTACTGAATTATTCATAAAGAGCTCTAAAATAGTTTCCTCATCAGTCCTGGTTGGTTTTTTTTTTTCCTTCAGTGTCCTCTAGATTTAAATCAATATATACCAGCAACAGAGTCAGTCTTAACCAGGCAAATACCGAGCACTAACAGAGTTCTCTCTGTTTATTTTGCTGTCTGGACTGCTGCTGCCCATGGTGAATGAAAAGATGCCTGTCTCTCATAAATGTTTGCTGTTGGCACAACTTCTTTCACTGACCCTGTTTTCAAGACTAATGACTTTCATTTCTAGTTCAGCACTCTGCAGCATGGTATTCACTTAACAAAGCTACAGCAGTATATCAGTCTAAATGCACTTGGTGTCTGGCCTTCAGTGCTCATGCAACATTAATTTAAATACAAGGTAAAATATTTACTTCTGAGTCAGTTGTATTTTATATTGGTCTTTTGTTACAGAGGATTTCAGCCTTCAATGGGTTGGGGTTTGCAAGACAGGGTAGGCTACCATCTTAGTAGAGATTTAGCCTTTCAGTTTTATAAAATAACATATATAAATTCAGGTAAATCAATGACCCATATGATTTCTCTAAACTATTCAAGTCTCTGAATGCACACAAACCTCAGAGAAGTGCCTAGGAACAACTCTATTTTAAGTCTGGCATTCTAAAATCAGTTTCAAATGGTTATTCTGCAGTCCTGTTTTCCTCTGAAAGCTGGTATTTAAAATCAGTCAGAAATGTCAGACAGAATAATTGTCTAACCTTCAGGTTTTAGTTGCTTTCTCTCACATTTTTTAAGATGAAATTCAGACATTGAATAAATCATTCATTGGCAGTCCTGATTTTCACTACTGACTAACTTATCAAGTAAGAAAATATCAGCTGTTCTGTGAAAATAGGAAACTCAATACATCACATAATACTCAAATAATATTTTTTGAATGGTTTGGTTTAGTACTTCTTATCATTAGCTAAAATAAGCGAGTGGATGCACAGATAAACATTATGCCCATAAAATATGCTACATTACAGTAAAGTGTATGTGCTGCTCAGACAGACATAAATGGGCTGTGTAAGGGAGCAGCTACAGAGGACAGATCCAAAAACAGCAAAAGAAGAAACCAACCTGGTTCTCATTCAGTGTCATAATTTCTGGCTTGTTTCAGGGTTGATGATCGTTTTTTCCTAAAATAAACACTTGACTCATTTGAGATGAACTTTAGAACCTATGTATGATTTAATTCTGATGAATTCTGTGATGTAGCTTTTGCTTAAAAACTGTAAACCAGAAAGTTCTCACTGGCACGAGGTTTTCAATAGCATCAAGTAGCTAAGGAGCAAAAAAAAATTAATCCTCAACTTTTGATACCACCTCAAGCAACAGTTATTATGATAAGGGGAACTGATAATTCTTCCAATCTCCTAAAATAAAAATGCAGTATGGAATATCCCTAGGCAAAGAAAACAGGCTGGGAGTATTAAGGATACCTGGCATTAGACAGGGGATCTCTTTGACTCTTTTGACAACTTGCCAGATATCTAGAAACTATCTAGACATTATACATCTATATAGATAGTCAGATATTTTGAATTTTATAAAATGCAGTTGCACCTGAAAGAGGCTGTAAGGAATTGGGACAAGACGATGGAAGATGTGATGCTAATCCATCTTGCTTGTAGTGACAGAGGGAGCAGCAAACACAACTGGGAACTACAGGAAAAGCAATATCCTTCACTATTGAGACACAGCTTATGGACAGAAGAAAATTCTGTGTCACACAGAGTACTCCCTGTGTTTCAGGTTGATAGCTATTTTAGAATTACTGAAAGCTCCGATAAATTTATTTTTCTTATACTATTTTTATTTTTATTTTTTAATGGACGCTATATACTTTAAAGTGCACAGAACAAGGCCAGGTGTATGCACCCCAATAAGAATATAGCTATGAAACCAAAGCATGAGTGTTCACTCTTAATTTTTCATCAGCTGAACTCCTGACAAATCCAGAACAAGGGTTTCCAAAAAGAAAATGGCACATAAACATTCTGGGATCCTAGAGCTGCTGCTGCTGCTGTTGCCAGAAGAAGCATTCAAGCAGGAATGCTTAAAAAACCCTGATCCACAGCTTTTTTAACTCTTTTCTACAAGCTACAAATAGACACTCAGATTGGCATCTGAAACATCAACTGCTTTCTTCCTGCACCTTCTGACCCTGCCACTTTTGTAGCAATTCTGCCAAGGTTACATAAGGCAGCACAACAGAAAGATTCTCTCCTAAGCATTAATTCTTTCACATGGGTAAATCAAATAACCAGACATAACATGTGAAATTAATTACTCTAATCTACATTGCATTGATTTCACAGCAGAATAACTATTAGGATGTTTCCAGATTGATTTCTGATGTACTATCTTGGTAGTAGTTCCTGGACTGGATTTAGATTGGTTCAGTGATGAAAATGAGAATTCAGAAGTACTCAAATGAACATTTAGAAACAGTAAAGCGGGGTACAGTGGGCGGAGGCAGATCTGAATATGTGCCTGCTTCATCCCATTTATCCTGCAGTGCTGGTGAAGCTCTTTGAAGTGTCAGTATGGGGAAGAAACTGCATTACCCAAATACCATTTACATAATCATTTTCTTCATATCTAAAGACGACATTTCTCTCTGTTGTTACTTTAACTTGTTCCTCGTAATCATACACCTCTGATAATAAACGCAAAATATATGCTAATTTTCTCCATCCTTCCTACTTCAGAAAAAGAGATCACCTCTAGCAGAGCAAGTATTATCTTTATATGGCAATGACAGGAAAACTGTACATTAACTAGCAATTCATTATTTTCCATCTGAATCACTTCTCTTGAGAAGAGAGAAATCTCTAACTAGTATTTAGTTCTGGAGCTTCAGAGAGAGAGAGAGAGAGAGATGCTCAGAGGCATCTGACAGGAGCAGTGGGTTTGCCTTCTCCAAACCTGTATGTATTATTCCATGTATATGGTTACTTCTGTGTTTTTTAATCATCTCTATCCACTGTCACATGAGAGCAGATAAACAAACTGAGTGCTTCCATACTGAGCAGGGTTTTGACATTATCCATATACTCACCAACACTATAATGGAGGATTCGTGCAATTTTTTAGATGCAAATGAAATGAAGATGCCTGAATTCTCTTAGGGAAACCTTCAACACAACCACAACAAGGTAGAACTACCTTTTGTGGGTTGCTACACATGTCAGTGCCCACATTCTGAGCATTTTACCAACTCTCCACTAGCAGTGAGAACTGATCAGTGCTGGTGAGAGACACGGAAAAAACAGTCCCAGAAACGTGTGTTTTTCTCCCTCTGTAATATCTTTAGATTGAACAGCTGCTGCTATTTTAAGATTTCCTGTTCTAGGAAGTACAAGCAACAGTATCCCCATCTCTGCTCTCTGCCATGCCCTGCAGGCCCTTCCCCAAAAAGCCCCCAGGTCACCATGCAGAGCAGCTGGCAGCCCTCAGCACTCCCGTGAGCCAACACCGAGTAAACCAATTAGGGCTGGTGCAGCCTGGACAAAGTGGCAAAGTGGAGAAGAACAGGTCTGTCTGCAGTGATTGCAGCCAAACTCCACCTCCACATATCCTCATTCAAAAAAGGTACCCCATTTCTTAGACCAGATAATTTGAATATTGCTGGTCTTCCTTTTCTTATGGTATTGATGGCACAGAAGCTCATTATCACAGAGTTGTTTTGGTTGGAAAAGACATCAGAGATCATCAAGTCAAACCATTAGCCCAGCATGCTAAAGTCCAACACTAAACCATGTCCCTGAGTGCCACATCTACATGTCTTTCAAACCCCTCCAGGAATGGTGATTCCATCACGTCCCTCAAAAGCCTGTCCCAGTGTTTGACAATCCTATTGCTGAAGAGATTTTTCCAAATATCCAATCTAACTCTCACTGGTGCAACTTGAGGACGTTTCCTCTCTTGTCCCATCACTTGTTACTTCGAAGAAGAGACTGACCCCCACCTTTTTTCAACCTCCTTTGACCTAAAACCCACTGCGTTCTCCCATCCACTTTGTCTCACACACCTACAGATCACAGCTGTCCTCCAGCCAACCATCAGCACAGGCGTGCATCACCCAAGCCACTGTGTTACCCATGTGTCAACTGCCACGTCCTGCTACTGGCAGAACTATGCTGAAGGTGAGCAATCACACCTGCGATAACCTGATCCAAATGGGCATACTCCAATTTCTTTCTTGTCTCTTCTCCTAGACTATTTAATTACTTCAGACAATACCAGGAACACATCTCTGATGCAGCTGCAAAGCTTTGTCCAGCTGGAGGAGCTGCCTGCTCTGGCTCCTGACCAGCAGACTGGCAGGCAAACAGTGGCAATATTGGTTGTACAACACCACTGCCAGTTTGTCAGCACTGGCAAACGCCTCCAGCACCACAGAGTCCTTCCTCAGCCTGTTTCACATCACCTCCACACAATTTTTGCCACTTCATCCTTTCTCTAGGCTTGCCACCTTGCATACTTTCCCAGGAAACTGACACCGTGGTCTCTCCACAGAATTACCTCGATCCACTTTGAAGCCGTCCTTGGAGGTTTGATACTGCTATTGAACTGCAATAAAGCAGGATGTTGCCAAAACGCCACTGGTGACAAGCAATCGATTCTGCTTCGCAAAGGCTCCCTGTAAAATCTGAGATGTGAAGGCTTCTGATGGCCACTAATCCACAAATACGATCCATCGAGGAGTTTTCAGTACTTCCACTAAAATTATAGCTGTTGTAAGTACCTGAATTTGTTAAGCATTCACTTTTGACTACCAATATGGACAAAACAATACTTTTTAGCCATAAAACTCCTTTTACACAAACATACAAAAGATGCCAGATAATGTAATTCCTTATTCCATGTTACCTGAAAAAGGGCACTATTCCAGAGAAGAAAGAAAACACTTTCTTCAGCTTTATAATCTGTAAGTGGTAAATTGATTCTCACATCAAAACATCTCAAGTGGAAAGCTGAAATACTAAGCACAGAATTCAAGAGTTCTTGGCTTCTGAGACCAAGGGGTTTCTGTGTCCCCTTATTGTTTTTAAAGGGAAAAGATAAAAATACGAACATATATAACTTTTTTTAAAAATTTTCAATAGGGCATGCAATTTTCCAACATATATTATCTCTTGGAAATCCAGTGTAGTTGAAGGTGAACAAATATTACTGTTGATATATTTAATAACTAGTCATTTTTTTATTCATGCAAAAGCAATCTGTTGAAGGCTTCATCAGAAATCTGAATGAAGTTGGTAACAGACGGTATCTGTATCTCATTTGAAATGCAAATGAGTATTCCTGTCTTTTGGGGAACTAGGATAGAAGAGACTCCTCTTCAGTCTTGTGGTTAAAATAACTTTCCACTTGTCCCACATAATATCCCCTTTAATGATCCCTGCTTAGCCTTACTTTCATGATAACCTATTAAATAAATGGGTACATAATGCTGCCTCCAAAATTAAACTGAATATCTGAAAAAAAAAAAAAAGCACATGGAACACAAAACCCGATACTGCATTACATAAAAAATAACATACTAAGATCTGAAAAATCAAAAAAGGACAAAATAGCAGTGTGAGATACTGCACAAGAAGGCTTTGAACTCTTGCCAGTCTTGAATGTCTGGAAGAGGGACCTGATGCTCCAGGGAAAATTTCCTATTTGACTTCGGGCCCTGACAAACATTGGAATTGTTCCAGCTGGTAACTCGGCTGCTCTCCCTTCCCTTAGAGCAAGCTGTAAAGCCATTACCCCAATGAAGAGGCTGTGTAACCTTTGCCTATATCCATGCAAATACCTTTTGATAATCATGACAGAACACTTGCCCAAGCACAATAGATCAATGACTACAAAATACTCTCAACTGAGCTCTTCTGTGGTAGTCTGTCAATATTAAAACTACTAAATGTCAAAGCAGACAATGGCAATACATTGTCTGGGAATTTCTAGCTATAATAGTCTATATACAACCTTACAATATTGTTTCCTCACTGCAAGAGGTTTAAACTGCAACGAAGACCTCAAGAACAATCTTATAGGAAGCTTCTTTGTAGCTTTTAAGCCCATTTCTTGGACTGGGGTCAGAACAAAGCCTTTTGCCAGGAGACTGGATAGACAGATTGGATCAGAGATGCTGTTCTAGAGAGATTCTGCTCTGGATACATTGGTGGAAAGAATCACACTTCCACATCACGCTTGGCCCATTCTGGGCGGTCCCGCACACAGCGAGGCACATTGAAACAGATGCTTCAGCTACATCTAAATAACCTCAAGTATCAGAGGCTGTACCAATGTACTAACTACAATATTATAACCAGGTTCATGTACAGTGTCAACACGGTCCACTGCCAGTGATCCCCAAACCTCTGGAATCAGATAAAACTTCCAAACACAGTATTACTAGGCAACAGGTCAGGAAGAAGCTCTAGCAAATCAGTGGTTATTATGTCTTAATATTGTATAATTGGAGTACAGGAGTTGGGGTGTGTTGGAGGAGTGAGAGATTTGTGCTTTCAAGGAAAGGAGGTAGGAGTTCAGGAGCAGAAACATTTCTGGATAACAAGGACCTGGGTTTCTATGGGATTGCTCAGGCACCAGTGTTACCATAATTTCTCACTCCACCAGCTGCCATGTACAGCCTCTTCCCTAACTCAGGACTTCAGTTGTGAAAAGCATATAGCCCTAAATATCAAGTTTTGCAAAATTAATTCAATCTTAAAAATCCTCCAATACCTCCAGCCAAAAAAACCCAATGATATAAGCAAAGTATCGTTAGTCTGAGAACTGAGAAATGGGATTGGAAAGCAGCAATTTATTTAGTTGTAAGAAGAAACCTAACTAGAGTAATATTTTTATTGCATAGGCACAAGCAATGAGTATTTTACTATGCAGTTACAGTTTAGGTTGTGGCTTCTTTTGGAGGATTTCAAGGATAAAATTACTCAGGATGAAGGAAGTGTTGGAGCACTGCAGCTTTAAACAAAAACGTTGGGCGTTCACATTGGGACTCTGCAGTTCAACAATGAATATTACACTTTGCCACATAAAGGGATACTGAAAAAGTCACTAAATCCAATTATGTAAATTATGTAAATTATCCAATTATGTAATTTGTAAAAAATTTTTTCTCACTTTTTTTTGTTTTTCTGAAATCTGAGTATAACAAAATGCAGAAAAGTAAACTGGGAGAAAAGCAAAAAAGTTCACTTCTACTACCAGTAAAAGTCTGAAGCCATAACATTTTCAGCTACGCATTTCATAAGAAGAACATTTTTAGACAAATTCTTTTTGCCCAGAAATCTCTCTTCTTTCAAATATATTCAAAATTGTGACAAGTTTAATGTATTACTTCATATTGCATGACTTCAACAACAGACCATGCCTAAAAAGAATGACATCCTTATGCATATTCTGCATTAAAATGAATCTATTCAAAACACACGCCCTCTTGATAGTGTTATTTTTTTCAAACACCTGGGGAGTTATATTAATATTAGCATGTCAAGTGTTAAATTGTATTTAAATATATATAAGATAAATTTTCCTATGTAAAAAGGATGGTATGATGTAGTCAAGAAGCAATTTCCATAACAGCAAGATACCTTACTAGAGTTGTATGATTTAGTAAGATACAGCAGCCTGAAATACACAATCCTGTTGACCTTCAATATTTCAAAATCATTCCAGTTTTTATAGCTCCTGTTGTTTGCCATCCCGTTTCTATCCACTGCCACTGAGTATTCAAATGACAAGAGTCGAAAGTCTATTTTCTGTACAAACAAAACGCATGCTGCTCCATGCCTACTCAGGCAGGGATTTTATTTACCATCTGCTTACTAACCTACCCCTACCTAAGGACTCTATTTCCTTCAGTTCTGACACAACTCTTCTTCACCTTTCCCTTCAGCCCTTCTCCATCCATGCTGCTGGCCAGGAATCATCTGCTGTCCAGGGCTGTGTCACTAACTTTCACAGCTCCCAGAGAGAAGGAAAACACCAGAGTATCATGAAAAAACATCTGTTAAAAAACCAACTGGCACCACTTTCACACGAGCCATTCCTTTGTCTGCAGGCCCAGCTCTCATACTGCACAAGCAGAGGTGCTCAGCTTTCATCACATTTTTAGGGGACTCTGTCCCAACATTTCTGCTACATCTGATGCTCAGCCCGTGCACACCAGATGCCCCATGGGCATCCACAGAAACACTGGAGGTAGAGGCCACCACAGTGCTGGTGGGATCTGTCCTGACTTCAGTCCTCTCCCTGAGACTACAGCCATCCTGAACAAAGTGGTACATCTGGCCTGACAATCTCACTTTTGTTAAAACAGGTAAAAAAATGCCAAACACCACCCAAGAAAGCCCTCAGGTAAGATTTGCAACAAAATAGCAAAAGTAATGAAATCTGAAACCTGGTATTTTACTAAGTAAATCCTGTTTTATTTATAAATCCTTAAGATACATGGTTGCTCAGCATGGTAAAAAAAAGATAATACAAACTCCGCAAGAGCACGAGAGGCAAAGTTTTGTTCTGCATTTCTACATCGTGTGAAATTACTAGTATGTGATCAAAACCTCCAGCTAAATAATGCATCACAGAAACTGTGCAAATTCCAGATCCAGAAAGATTTTCCTTTTGTAGCCGCAGTGGCCAAATGTCCCTAAAATGTTGTAAAATGCCTTTCCTGGAATGTTCACATGCTTGAGAATAGTAGTACTTACTGAAATGTGATTAAAACTAAACAAGGAGAGATGAGGAGAAAAGAAATTTAGGGGATCTAAAGCACAGATTTTCTTGCTAGCCTCTCTGAAGAAATATGTCCTGTCTGCCCACATCATCAATGAGCATGGAACTCTTGGGCTGATCTAGAGGAAATCATAGTATAGAAAGTATGACTGACACATTACAACGTGCACTTATACTGCACTTTTCTGCATTTGGGACTTTGTCATCAATCAAGATTTCCTTCCAGTCTTCATCTGACCAAGGAAACATGACCATTGTCAGTTTTTTTTTTGCTCACCAAGCCAACATTTTAATGGAATTTCATATACAAATTAATATCATTCAGAACACATACTTTCCTTCTCTTGTCAACACCCTGGGTCATCCAGTAGACCTGGTAGTTGATCTACATCAGACCTAACAAAGACCCAAAATTGTAACTGATATTCTTAAATAAGTTTTTAACTGGTGATAAAATTCAGGTTAGTGCAAAGAAAATAAAAGGTATCCATATCTAACTAACAAAGACCATAGTCTCCTCTATGTGAAAGCCTTTTACCTTTTATACTTGTTTGTACAGGTGTGCAAGTAATATGTGCACATTGTTAGGAACTAGCATTAGATAACACATGTAGTCATAATGGATAATCAGAGTGTGACGTGGGAAAAAAAAACTTACTCAAATCTCTGCCTCATTTAATAGCAGTAAAATAATTTTTTTTGTTTTAGGTATTTTTGGAAAGTAGAAGTTTTTAGACATATGTATGTTTAATATGTTTTATTTAGATGATCACCTTCTTTACATGACAGGCTTTTGAATCCATTTCCTTCATAACTGTACATTATTTGGAAAAAAAACCTGGATGATTAAGGCTAACAACAGCATAATAAAGAAAAATTCATACAGTAGTTACTATCACGTTTACTTAGGATCAGTTCAATCCAAAATTACAAAAATATAAAAAAATATAGAATCTGGAAGATAAAGCTGTAACACTCTACTTGCTTATATTACCAAAAAAAAAAAAAACAAAAAAGAGAAAAAAAACCTTGTCACAAAGTTGTTTGTTTTTTTTTTCCTTTCCTTTTTTTTGGGGCAGAGAGGCAGAACTGCAAGTGTGGTCAAGGGAAATATAACGGAACTCAAACTGAGCCCTCAGATATCTGAACTTGCAACCTGTCACTGTCATAATGACACCTAAAAATTGTTATCTATGAAAACTCATCCCTATTGAATGAGGCAAGAACTATTTTTGTGAATACTACAGCTAGTTGTAAGGCAAAAAATACAGAGTGGAAACAAATAATAGATTAGGAAAGGCTGTCTTCATTAGTAAGTAAGAAAGCAAGCAACTACTAGGTAAATACAAAAAAGCACTACAAACTTGGGAGGAAATGTATGAAAGAAAGATCTGGAAAAGGAATACAAAGGAATTGTGAAGTAACCAAAACAAGCAGAAAATATTTGACGTTCATACAACAAATTAGAAAACTGATAAATTACAGAGGCCATCTCAAGTTGGAATACTACAACAAAGAAGAAATCTAGGAAACACTAATATGTAAAGAAACTGTGCACAGTACAAAATGCAAATTACTGAGCAATGCCACATGAAGACATGAGACAGGGTGACTGCAGTTACTGAGTCATCATTTCATCTGCCACTTTGCATCTTGGGAAATTAAGATATTTACAAATATAAGTATTACTTTAAAAAAATATTTAATAAAAATATTTAAGAAAAAAATATATAACTTATAAAAAAAATATTTAAGAAGAGATGCAGGTTTGTCAATTTAAGCAAAGATAATGCCCTGAAAAGTAACATACAGAATTTATATACATATATAACTTCGCTAAAATGCTATTTTATTGCTAAGAAGCAAATAAGAAAAACGCAATCTAGAATTCAACATAATTAAAACATAATCAGTTCTAAACTGTTCAAAGCAAATCTGCCAGATTAATATAATCCAAGAACTTCAGATATTAAATAAAATTGACACTACTGATAAACGTGTTATTTTACAGCAAGATTACTTTAAGCTATAAAATCAATATGAAGCTTTGGAGTAGTAATAGAAAAAGTACTTTTTCCAAAACTGGCACAACAGCAAATGCTGCACTGCATGAAAACACAATTTATTTTTTGAAGACTTATGAATGCATTTATGTGGAGAGACAGAAGGTGGGGTTCCTTTTCCCCCCAACAGAATGAAGATACAGCTTTTCCTGTGACACTGGCCTGGGAGGCCTAGCCTTTCTGCAGTACTGAAGCTGGGAGATGTTGTGTCCTTCTCCCTGATATGGATCTCCCAAGCAGTTACTGGTTCCCTTCTGAAAAGCTGCTCCATTTGAAGCCTGCCTTTTAAAAGTCCTCTTACCCTCCTGTTCTCAGTCCTTCTCCAAATCAGTCTCATATGTTACCTAAAGAGAAGGCAGAATCATAAAATATAAAGACCTCTGGAATCATCTTTCATTAACACTGAAATGTTGTCAAAGAACTGACCATTATCTCAGTCTATTTTTTTCTCCTTCCAGTTTTTTTAGACCATCTATTGCTGAATTAAACATAAACATCAAAGCTATCTCCCAAAAAACAGGCAAACTACACTGCTTCTGTTAAAAAAAAAAATCACATAGTAAAATAAACCAAAAAGTCACGAAATGAATATGAACAATCTCTTGAAAGCACATCTGTTTTGTAGTTACCTATGAATTTATAATTTATGATGTACAATTACTTATATAACTTATATTCAACTGTACATTTTTCCTAAAAATCTGAGCTTTACCACACTTGAAATCATGCAATAACACCATCCTACGACATAATTACCTTTGTATATTTAAGATACCTTTAAAAATTAATTTTAAAATATTTTACTATTTTTTTTACTATGAATATATAAAACTTTTACATATTCTGCAACTAATATTGAGTGAGTCTTACTACATCAAATGTATTTTTTTAGCTCTTTATCTCTTACTTTTGTAAAACTCTAAACAGAGCACCTTGCTTGTCAACAAACTAGCATATCCTTTTCTTTCAAGTATTTATTTAAGCTAAGCAATGTTTCCTACTACCTGCATAACTGTAGATTTGCAAGGAAAACGTAAATGATTTCACAGCCAGCATACTACAAACGGCAGGGATATGGGGAAAAATCCTGTTAGCTGCTTCCCAGACTAAAAGAGAAGTGATCTTCGTACAGTCCAAATAATCAGATTCATTTATTGGGCACCACAGTTGTGCCTAGCACTTAAGAAAATCTACAGAAATAGGGGACACCCCCAAAAAACTAAACTGAGGTCTTCTTATGCAGCTTGTAGGAAATATTTCCACCATCTATTTTATTATTTCTTTGTTGAATAGCTTACTAGCTACATTTTTATAGCAAAACTAGAAACCTGCAAACTGAATCTGATTTGAGACAAAAGGCAAAAAAATGACCAAAGTTCAGGCTCTATGATGCTACGCCCTTTCAGCACCCAATTAACAAAAATAAAAACATACAATATTATGTGCAATGGCCATTTAAAGGTACAAGCTTTTCTATGGCATGCAGGTATGCAAGGTTTAACAGCTTAAACCAACAGACTAATGCAGTATCATGCCAAAACCTTTCCTCCTGGAAGTCAGGCAAACTGTTAGATTTCTGAGTAAAAGACAATTCCAACGAATGATACTGGCATGTCTCCCTTAAATTAAACCTGCAAGCAAGAAGTACTGGATAGC
Organism: Sitta carolinensis; assembly: GCA_032173965.1. Classification (NCBI taxonomy): domain Eukaryota; kingdom Metazoa; phylum Chordata; class Aves; order Passeriformes; family Sittidae; genus Sitta; species Sitta carolinensis. Next base: position 82,258,753 of record CM063284.1, read on the forward strand.
TGCTTTAATGGTTCTCTGGTAGCTCCATCATACAAGTAATCATTAACTATGTGTATTAGGAATAAACATTTAATAATTTCATAATGTCAAATTAATTACTAAGCACATAAGCCATACAAAGGACTTAAATTATTCACTTCCATTTATCACTTGGTCTTTCAACTTCAGCAACATCAGAAGAGTACGATGATATTTAAAATGAGCATTGTGTATTTTCAGTACTCTCTGAAACTTCACTGATCTTATTGATAAATGTTATTTCCCATCAGAGAGAAAAAACCTTGCTACATTCAGTTCGTGCATATGTATCTGAGTCTTACACTTCTACTGTACATCAGTATGCACATTTGCCTTGACAAAGTTCATTCCCATGACCTGCACCTGCAATTATCACACTGTATGTAAACTATGCAATAATCCTGATGAAAACTACAATCAGCTCTTGTCCCCTCCAAGATGAAAAATACACTTCGAGAAATGGAGTCAAGGAAATAAACTAGCAGGGGAAAAAGAATTTCCTAAGGTTCTTTTGGTAAGTTCCAGGACACATCCAGTTTCTTCTACTTTGTTTTACATCAAACCTATCATAAATGTTATAATGAATGCCTGAAGAGATTAGAAATAGACCAAAATTATTATCCCCGGATATTCTAAATTCTGAGACTACTTCTCCAGAACACCAGAAGGATAAAAGATATTTAGATAGCAAAACGCGATGAACTTTTGAAAGTCAGAAAATGCATCTCTTCAGCTTTTAGATGAACTTCAGGCACAGATCAAAGCAAATTGCCATTTAAAACATCCCAGTAGTTTCCAGATGTTCAGTGGTCCATAGAAATAAAGAACTAAAAGGATGCTCCTGAACCACTCTAGTCCATTCTCTTTGAATGAAGACCCTGACTGACTCTCAGGTAAGGACAGCATCCCACTGTAAAACCAATTCATTATTTTAATCTTTATTACTGTGAAGATATTAACCTCCACAAACCAAGTGCCCCAATGGCTATGGGATAAATTCTAATTTCAGTTTAATTTTCATTACTGGTCAGATGGATTTTTATTTTTCTGTGGATAGGTGTATGTGTTACTAATTCTTTGTCTTCTGTAGCTTCTCCTCAAATCTGATGTCTGCAACCATGGACTATCTGTAGATGGCAGTCACACCACTCTCAGGTTCTTCTCCTCCACAGATCTGTAACCCAAGTCAAGCTCTTCTCACCTCCTCTCACAAAACTCTCCTTTCTTCTGGTGATCCTTTGAATAAAGATGACTAGAAGTTAACATAGTCATCCAGGCAAGGATTCATCTTTAGCTGGACACTGCCATCATAAACAAGTCTTTTCTGGACACGTCCAAATGACCCAGTGATCAGCCAGTGCTTCCTCTCTTCATTCTGCTTGTCCTTGCTTCTTTTTCTACTGATGAACTCAGCCTATAGCTGTAACTTCTGCTGTCAGTCCCCAAATGCAGGCACCTCATATTTCCTATTATTAAATTTCGTCTAGCTACTATTACTGCAGTCCTCAAGGTCAAGCTTTTCTTCTCCATAACATTGTGATCTTTTCCTGTATTAGGAATCCTTGAACTGGGTCATCAACAATTTTCATTATAGCGGTGACATTCAGTCACCCTTTCACAAGTAAGAAGCACTAATAAAGGGAAACATTCTCTAGAGAGCTCTCTGAGAAATCCAGCCAGAAATCTTCCTCCTGCCTGACACCCTCTAAAGTCACACTACCTGCCATCTCCCCTCATCTACATGTGCAGGCACCTTAATAGTGGTCATCTCCTTTTGCAGGGCTTCTAGTCTCCCATTCGTCAAGAAAACAATTTTTTTTTTCTTCCTTTCAAGAATACATTCCCTATTTAAAAGAGTAATCAGTTCTTTTTTCAAGAACTGCTCTCATAATGCACTGCCATGACACAGCAAAGGTTACCAATGGCACATTAGTTATGTCAACCAGTATTTCAGGGGTTCACACATTACTGTATTATATTAATCTACTGTTTTACAGATTTTAATAACTGGTAGGTGTATCTAATAGTTCATCTTTTTCCTGTCTTCCTTACAGATATAACCATACCAGACTTGATAAAACCACTTAAATGTCTTACTATTAAGCCTGTGACTTTATATATCTATTAAAAAAAGTATTAAGATAAAAATCATATGTTCTCTTTCCAAGATCATAACTGAAAGTATGGCATATACTGGTGGATTGGAAGGTTCTTGTTTTTCTATGATACCTATTCCTAAAGCAGAGCATCATCTGCTTGGCAGTATCTTTCCCTTTTATACAACCCTTCCCATTTTCTTCATGTCCTTTTTCAGGTGACTACTCATCCACAAGCTACTGAACCATGCTCCTACAAGATTTAGTTCCTTGTCCAGGATACTCATTCCTGAGAGTCTGATTAATCTTGAACTTTAAAAAAAGTCATGTCTCCCCCACTCTTCAGATCCCAAACAAGTGGTACAGCGTCAATTCATCCTCACTTTCCTTGCTTCAGGGACTTCAATGACACCTGCCTTGCTCTCCTCAAACATCTAGCAATATATATATTTTTGTTATACTGCTTAACCACAAAACATATTCCTGATAGTTTAGGGCAGGGCTGACTTTAGATAAGGCAAGGTGTGGAAATCAGAACCAATGTAATTCATGCAAAGACAAGTCATTCCTTTCTGCAGACTCATTGTTTTACCAAACTGCCTAATATAGGAGCTGATTACCACAACCTCAGAAACTGTGCACAGGCCCTCACCCCTCAGCACACAACAGATATCCCCAGGTGCTAAGACAGTATCAAAAAAACAAGATAATTGTAAATACTAGGGCATAAAATTTTGCCCACACTTCTTAAGCCAGGACTGCTCCGAAGCTAAATCAAACCATTATATATCAACAGACTGAAACAAAACAAATAAATACTTTAAATTCAGCTCCAAAAGTAGAACTTATGCAAAAATAATCAAATATATATTCAAAGCACATCACTCTGGATATTTTTTTTAAAACCATAAGTGTCAAATTCCGCTTGAAGTAATTTCTGTGCGTAACTGAATATAGAGAAGGAGGAACACATCTGGTGCCTGCACTGTGCAAACGTATTTATGATTAAATAGAACTGAATACCCAAATCCTGCAATGATAGAATTCATTAGACTAGTATAATACTGCATAATTACTCTTTTTTTATATCATCCACTGCATGCTTTAAGAGCTCTTTTTACTCTCTGGCATCAACGTGCTATGTCATATTTACATACACCTGTATAAAAAGCTGAGGAAGTATTAGACATGTCAGAGGGTGACACAGAAAGTCAACTGTTGTACAATAACCACACTGTCAGTGAAACAAGAGAAAACTAATTAAAATTCATTCCCCGGCATGAAACTCTACAGACAGGTACTGGATTAACACTTTGAAAGGAAAGGTGCTTCATACTATAGTAAGGAAGAGTTCTTAGACAATGAAATCAATCCATGCTCCCTTTCAACCAGCACTCCTTACTCAGCTTACCTGCCTTGCATTACTGGCCCTCCATCAACACACCATCCACAGATTTCCTCACAGACATTGCAAAGTAAGCATTGCCCTTAGGTACTTTCCTCACTAAAAACATCTTCACGCATTATTGCTCACACCTTAGACCTGGAAGAAAGTTGCCAGCAAGCAGTGGCTCTCTCTGAACCTGGGCATGGCTACCTTTGCTCCACTTCTCTCCTACCAACCCAGTAGGTGTCTCATGACTCCTAGCAGGAGGCCCAGTCTCCCTCCTGGCTCATGCAAACTGTAGCACATGAAGGTCCTAACAAAGCATCCAAGTTCCCGAAGCCACCAAGGAAAACCAGGGGCTCCAACGCCACAAAAACTTTGGCTAACACCAATAAAGGTTTGCCACACTTTGTTAAAAAAAAATTGCCAGGTACCAAAGACTTTTGCCATCACTCTTTCAATTATTTCCATGTTAAGTTGCCCACTATCTCCCTAAGGCATGCTCCATCTCCCTCTCAGTGTACTCACTGCTCTTCATTGTTGACACAGAGGAGTAAGGGAGTTTGGTCTAACTAAAGAGGTAAGTTAGCTGCTAAGGCTGATGATGCAAAGATGCTGGCTGCTCTCCTAGATGGATTAGGGATGATGCCCAGGCAGTCCAGTGACAACAACAGCCTCTGGATCAGGCTCAGCAGGCAATTACGGAGCCAGCATGGTGCTGGCAGATTGGCACAAGGGACAAAGTAACTGTCCACAGCCACACTGTCCTCCCCCTTCAAACAGCTGCCAGATACTCACCTGATAAGAGCTTTTCTCCAAAGCTGTTCCTGCAACCAAATAAGAGTCAAGGAAATAGAGAGTGATAAAAGCAGTCTGCAGGGACAGCAAAAAAGCTGACTAATTACTATTTGCACTTATTTCACATCAGCCTACAGGTTCCTAATAAAAAAAACCCAAAACAATGGCCCTGACCATTTCCAGCCCTCTACTAATTGTGGGTTATTTGATCTATGTGCCAGCAGGCTAAGGAAGAACTGCTCTGCATTAAATATATATTGAGCTCCTACCAAAGTAATCTCTCCCAAATTTTATTTTTATTGTAAACAAAAGCCAGAAAAGTTCACACCTCAGGTTCCTTAAGACAATAGAGAAAAACTACATTGAGCAGTTGCAAAAAGCCAAAAGGCACAAGTAAATCATTAAGCCAAAATTTAAAAGATGCAGGGTTGTCACTCAAAGGGCTGTCCACAAATAGTACGATAACATGCTCTTTCTAGTAATTGTGGTGTGCAGAAAATCTATACTTCAATAGTTACTTTTACAATTAAGAGATGCCATATTCTTAACAAGCTTAAGATTCGGGGAACATGAAAGTTATGACATTTTTAAACTCTCCTGGACCAGAACAGAAGTTAGGCTGTAATTTGAAGTAAATTAAAAGTAAATTAAAGTCAAGATACATTAACATGAAGTAAATTAAAATAAAGTACTTGTTTAGTAAGTAACTGTGCATGAACTGACTCTTTCATTTTCATCACTTTCTAATTACTTAATGTTGACAGAGATATATTTGAAACCTAACTAATTTAAATTTTACATCATGTCTCCTTTCTTTCATAAAAAGCATAAAGGAATCACAAAACCACTTTAATATGCCAAGTAAAATGTTTTAAAGATTCACAAAATGTACAATTTTAACAAAGAACCTGTCAATGATCACTGAGGAAGGATTCTTCTGATTTGGTTTCACATATAAGAGCTAACACCAATTATTGACCTACATATTCTCGATGCAGAGCAAATAAAACACCAGCATCACAGGAATACAAGGCAGTATTTACTGCTTACAGCTCTTTTTCAAATGCTTGAAAACATCTAACCTTCAATTAATCTTTTGTGTAAGGTGTCAAATTCCCAGTAAGATTCCCATATTTCCACAGTTTACTCTTAACTGACACTAGGCAAAAGTACTCCTATGTAAGCAGTCCAAAAAACTGCACTGCTATTCAAAGTTGAAAAATAAAAGCAGGTTTGGGGATGTGAAGGGTTCTACTACAAGGAGCCACACGACCTTGGACTCTCAGCAGTGGCCAGGGGCTACTCTGGCACAGCCCCTCTCTGGCCAGATGGGGTTCAGGCATTCTGGAAAAGCCCTGCCTGCTCTCAGCTGGAGCCCGCAGAGCAAGGCAGCCGCCCAGAGCCCGCTGCTGCTGGCAGAGCAAGAGACACAGCTCCGTCCCAAATAGCCTTTCCTCCGAGCAGCTCGTGCACGCAAAGCAAAGAGAAGACTGAATATCAGAGGAGTTGTGTCCTGGCAACCTACAGGAAGACAACGCCATTTCTCAGAGCTCTACAGTCCTTCCTCCTTCACGGGGCCAGGCACATCCCTTGCTTGCTGTGGGAATGCCTACATTTTTCCTAAGAGGAAAGCAAGGCAGGAAAAATCATCACAGGCTAAACACAACACCAAGACTGAGACATCAGTTCCCCCTTAGATCTTTCAGTCCATGTGCTTTTGAAAGTCATTGTCCTAGCTTTCACATACCAAAACTAAATTTAGTATCATTTACAATGAGTAAATAATATGGCTAACTAAATATTTACATCTAACCTTGAAAGTCTGAAAGATTCTAGCATGACATGACACAAATGCCTATGAAAACAAATAAAAAAAGTAAGACCTTGTGAACTACCAGATGTCATATCACAATGACACAAGCACTTTCAGTGAAATCATATCTAAAGAAAAGTATTTCATGTTCTGATTTTTTTTATTACATTCAACTATGACCTGGTTTAGTAGTTTAAACTATTGAAAAGGTATAAAACCTAAAAAAACTCCAAACCAGGTAAGAGGTTTCTTAGATAATTAATCCCAGAACCTTCAAAGAAAATGAAAATATAAACTCACCCACAAAGATAAGGGCTACAAAAGTATTACCAACATGCACCAGTAATTTAAATAACTTACAATAAAGAGTTTAAAGAAACTACTTAAAGTTCACTATTTGCTCAAGTTTTTGCAAGATCTGAATAAAAAGTCAGAGAATTTATTTCAAGTCTGTCTCAGGGACCTAGAGGGCATTCTGGAGAGAGTAATACAATTTAAAGGTTAAACTCATAGAATCAGCATGAAATCTTCAGAAGACATGTTTGTAAGTTTAAAAGACTTTTTCCATCCTTTGAAGAGTTACAAAAATATTATACAAGCCATATTCCCACGTAGAGCAGTTTGTAGAAAAGAAAATAATGTGACAGAAATCAGAAGAATCGATCAGCCACAGCATTGGCAATTGCACATCATTTATTGATGTTTCAAAAGTGCTGCTATTAGGCTGCAATTATATTTTGCTTTTTCTTCATTACAAAATTTAAAAAATGTGAAGGGTGCTTCACTTCTCTACTCATCCATTTTTCTATACAAGTAAGGAAACTCACAGTCCTTTTTCTCATGCATTGTTAGAGAACAACTTGTAGAACACAGAAAGTCCACACTGAGACCTCAAGCATTTTAAACTGGAAAAGATAGCATAAAGCAGCGTTAAACAAAACTAGCATTTCTGCCATGTTAACTGGTCACTAGAATCAAATATTCAATCTACAAAGAAGCTTGTGACTTGAATCAAGTATTCATGATTAAAGGAGCTTAAGAATATAAAAACAAAACCCTTCTAATATCTCCTAATATATTTTAAGTATGCACATCTCTGGTATTTATAAAACAAATGGAGGGAGTCTCAGCATGCAGCCACTTAGTCACAAAAACATTTTGTGAGATATCCCACAAAAATGAATGTGAATGCTTTTGTATAGAATGGTTCTTGGAAATGTACCTAATGGAAGTAAAATTAGTTATAATGAGTCTTACCTGGTCCCAGGGACAGATGATTCCTCCAAAACACATAAAGAGATATCCCATGGCAACAAGACATACCCAGACCACCAGAGAAAATATACGAAGCAGCTTCTTAAATACAGGTTCTACGCAGACAAGGATAAATATAGCAAAAAAAATTGCTAGGGCTGTTGGAACAGTTATTAAAAATGCCACGTGGTCTTCAACTTCCTGAAAACAGAGAAAAATTAAAAGAAAGTTAAAAACAGATGTACTTAAAGGTCAGACATCAATAACATACTCAAAACTTTTTTGTACGTGGAGATGGCAGAACGACACGACTGAATATCTAAAGCAAGTTAAATTAAAATAGGATTTCTTTCATCATAAGAAGCTGTTATGTGGAACATCAGCCTTTTAACTACTACTGTAACTATCAACCACCATAGCACAACTATTTCTCTTAGTACTGAGCTGCAGCAGGCTGTGAGAACTGTGTGCAACATGAGGGGGGCTGAGTTGGAAAGCTAGTTCCAAGCTCAGTCTGCAGTGGAGCCACATTCCATGGCCAACCATACGCAGGCACACACAGAACAGAGAAGGGCAAAATGCAAAAGAACAGAAGCTTGCAAGAGCATGAAGAGAAAGAAACTTTCCCTCAAGCCTGGCATGCCCCTGCAGAACCTCTTCTCTGCTCAGCAAACTGAAAACACCCATCTCATCAGGAGAGGTGCTGGAGCTGAGCCAGGCAGCCCCATCTGCTCTGTAGCAGCCAACACAACCACGAGAATGTGATGGGTGACAGCAGCAGGGGCTCTCTCGAGAGAGAGGTACAGGGGTGTGCCTCTGACATGCTCCTGAGAGCTGTGCTGCTTGCTGGGGGCTCATAGCAGGGATGTCATCAAGGGGTTCCCAAGCCTCACACGGCCCACTATTGCCCACTGCTCTAGTTTCACAAGGGCACCACTGACACAGCCAGGAATAGTCTGAGCAATAACAAGATGGATTGCAGAGGGTGATGGTAAGGCACTCTGGAATGCAAGCAGTATTTTCACCGATCCTCAAAAAACTAATGTTCCCAGAAGAACAGAACCTCAATCCATTCCACTCCTGCAAATTTGATGCCAATACCAGAAAGATGTTTTGGGTCTGAAAGGGGATTGCAAGTCATTAGGAAAAGGAATTCCAGCCACTCTAGCCAGTATGTTGGCTTTGGGGACATGGACAGTAAACAAGAGATGTGCACCTAGGATCTTGTCACACAGATGTGGCAGGATGGCTCCTATGACAGGAGTGGTAGAATGGAAGGATACTGGCCCTTCAGGAAGGAGAGGAGGGGGGACACAAATAGGGGGTGTTTCCCTCTATGTCAAGGACTAGTAAGAATGCATGGAGCAGCCCCTGCTGGGAGATGGATGAGCAGCTGAAAGCTTATAGGTTGGGTTAAAGGGAGAGCAGAGATAGACAATGTTACAGTGGGAGTCTGCCACAGGTCACCCAACCAGGAAGACTGAGAAGATGAGGCCCTCTATAGACAGACAGCAACAGCCTCGTGTTCCCAAGTGCTGGTCCTCATGAGGAACTTCTGCCACCCCAATACCTGTTGAAGGGGAAACACAAGGGCACGAGCAATCCAGGAGTTCCTGGAATGCACTGATGATAATTCCCTTCCCCAAGTGATACAGAGTAGGTTGCATGGGGCTTTGAGCAGCCTTTTTTAGTGGAAGGTGTGCCTGCCCATGGCAGGAGGGTTGGCACTAGGTGATCTTTAAGGTCCCTTCTAACCCAAAGTGCTCTATGATTTATTATTATTTGAAGCAGACTGAGAAAACTGTAAATCACCCTAAACAATGCAGCTGTCAAAATGCCTCACAAATCAACTACGTCCCTAGCTCTATAAAAGCCTTTTTGACAGTGATAGTTGAAAGGTACTACATGTTTTGATTCTGCTTAAAGTATTTATCTGGAAGTACAGACTCTAGATTACATATATACATTTTCTCCTAGCAACTGCTTACTTTGAAATGTACAAACAATGCCCAGAGCAAGGACTAAAATATAACGTGAAGTAAGATACAGCATATTCAATATTTAAATCATATACAGGACTTACTTGGAAACTACTACACCAGTATCTTTAAATCATCTAATGAAGGGCGCATTAAAAAAATAAATATTTGCTTTTCTATTGCTGTACACGCTCAAAAGTATGCCTGGCTAAAATACAACAGCACTGTATATCAAAGTACAGTCACAGGATCTTTAGTCATTCCCCAGCTGCTATGAATTCTAACAGCCTCATTTGCAGCAACAAGGATTCTCAAAAGCAGGCCCCAAACGCTGCTGCTGCAACAATAACCACAGACGTCATGCAGAAAAGCCTCAGATTCATTTTTCATAGTGAAATCTTCAAGAGAATCTGAAAGTACTTGTTTCATGATTTGTAAGACATCTAAGCACTACGAAACATTTCTTTTTCCCTTACTTGTAGTTGCTTCCTTAGTGACCGGTTAAATCTTGTTTATTGCTAGGTTTTCAACTTCATATATGTAACATTTTACTTAAAAGTATCTTAATGACTTTTTTCCTTTCTTATGTATAAAAGATTTGCTTCAATTAAACCAAAAGTAAAAATTTACAAATACATTTATAAATTTACAAACATTTACAAATGCCATCAGCAGGGGTTATTTTTTTGGTTTTTTGGTGTTTTTTGTTTTGTTTTGTTTGGTTTTTTCCCTGATCTAGTAAGTTTTACAAGCTGATATCTAGAAATGCTTGCTGTAAAAATCTGGCCCCTTTCACTGTTCCCATTTCTTCATTTTCCTCACAGCCCTGCCTGCGGGTGCACCACAGACTGTGGCACGCAGCTGCTTGCAGCTCCAGCTCAGGAGCAGCCACCACCCTGGCAGGCTCAAACCAAGGGAAACATCACAATATACCCTGCCCTCCCGGGCAAAAGTCAGCTCATCTTTCAACTATTCTGATTTTTAATTCCCTTTTAAATTTATGGAGTCACACATGTAAGCAATTGTTATTGCAACACTGACAATCACGGTATAAGCCAAAGAAGTGCCTGGAAACTTTAGGTGGTGGTGCTAAGAACCCTGAAATCCATACACCAAGCTCCCAAATATCAAATACACACACAAAGGCTTTCAAGCGTTTGGGCAGTCACACTGAAAACAAAATTATGGCCTTAAATTCAGGCACAGGGCTAAGTGTCTGCAAGAGTACAGAGCTGCACAGAGTAAGACACATGCCATCTTGCATAGCAGAGACAATATGTACAACCTACCTACTAGTAGGAAGAACTAATGATCTATATATCTCAATGCTGTAATTTTTGATCAATCCCATCTCTGAAACTTGTTTCTGTTAATTAATTTAGTAAGTGGCACAACCAATGTCAGCTCAGTTAGCTGACATCAAAAGCATTTCACTTCAACCAGGTGGGATTGCCATGTGACAGGTGTCACATGCAACAGGACATCAATTTCCTTGCACCATCTGTCACACAGCCCAAGTCACAGCACCAAAGGACAGTCACAGCACAAACTCCTGGAGTAAGCCAAGACTATGGAAAACCACATACTTAAATGATGGAAAATTGGCATGTCAGTGATAAGGATCATGCTACAAACATACTAGTAAGATGATCCAGAAGCACTTCAACTGTATGCTTCTCCACAACAGTAAAAAATAATAAAACTACTGTACTTTCTGGGAGAATTTGGCTTCATAACAGATGAACAATATTTAGATGTCTGTTTAGAGCACATGCTTGCTCATGCAGCTACATATATTTATATGTATTCTATAGTTAGGTCAATCCATGAAAATGTTTGTTCCAAATAAACAGCTACTCAATTTCCTTTCTTTATGCGTACTCTGATCTCAACACTTAGCTGAACTATTTTGATGACTAAATCTAAAATTTTACTCCTGCTTTCTTTCCTTCTGTGGTTGACTACTACATAATTTCGCATTTTGATTTAAATGCATGCAAAGAAAAAAATAAAATAAACTACACACTATCAACTCCTGAGCACAGATGACCCCCTGATTTGACACACAACAACATCCTTCTGCTGTCACAAGCTGGTTGAATCACACCATACCCTGTACAAATTCTGAAGTAAAATTGAAATTTAAAGACAGAATAGTGTACACATTAGGCAATCTATAAAACATATGAGAAAATAAAACTTTATTATAATTTGTATCCTTTACAGAAAGCCTTAATGGGTACAGGGGGATTGTCACAATCCTGTCTTTAAAATACATGCTACTGTCAGCTCAAGAAAAGTAGGCCCTGTGAGGCACAGGTTTATTTTGGAAACTACTTTGAACAACATTTTCCTATTACTTCAGAGGAACTAAACCTTTATAGAATTGTAACTTTAAGAGCAGGACATTTAAAACTTGCAGCTTCCTGATCAATATTTGCAATTAGCAGTGTGTTTAGCAAGTTGGGCATTGTAAAATCCTGAAGGTTAGCTGTTCTGTTACCTTAACCATTTCCCAAAGAGGTGGAGGGAAAGAAAAAAAAAAAACCTCAAAACACCTTGCTGCCTTTTTTTTTTTTTCTTTCTTTTTCTGCTAGTCTTGGAAATTAAAATACACCAGAGGTAATGGAATTAAAATATCAGCATGACAATTTTGAACATAATGGCTAAGCCTGCAATAGATGGATCTTACCTGACAGCTCTGTCTCCCTGTGTGTTTTCTATCTTGCTGTCTTTTAATTACTGAAGAAATTAAAAAGTCTACTGTTAGAAATTTTTCCAACCCCCACAAATTCTTCCAAAGTGTGATAATCTTGTTATCACCAGTAAAATCTGAAGAGTCACTTTCAATCATCTTTCCAAACCCACAACCTTCTCTCAATCTACATCCTGTTCTTTCCCAGATAATGTCATGCCCTCGGTTTAATTTTAAACAGCAAAGCTGCTGTAGAACAACTTCAATGTTATATATAAAAACACAGTCAGATTAAGTAATTCATAAAAATTAACAAATAAGCAGTTAAAATGCCAGTTTTAGCATAAAATCTTTTAGCATGGTCCCTCATTCTTTCAACACTTTTTCTTTATTCTTTTTGTTTAATGGAATTCAACAGTAGTCTATATACAGAGGACTCCTGCTGGGATCTGAAATATCACACACTTTGAATTAACTCAAACCATTTACTACATTAAACTCCTACTAAAATCCCTTTTTGCTGAGATCAGTAAAACACGTTCTAAATGTAAATATAAAACCAAGTGATTAAGGTTCTTCAGACATTGATTTACTTTTTTATTTCATACAATTTTCAGTATCTTCAATTTCATGCAGCTATTTTCAAAAATGTTGAGTGCTAGAAGAAATGTTACAGGGCTCAAGGACTACTATTTTGCTGATATTTTAATTAAACATCTTCCTTTAATAGGACTGACTGAAAGAATCTGTTGAGTTGTCTCTGCAGCAAAAACTGTCCATTTTTCCTCTAAAACCTTTTCCAGGACTTAAGACAATGATTTTCAGAAGACATAATCACCCTTCTCTCTGTAAAACTGGACAGCATTTAAATTCTCTAATATCTCAAAAATATTTCTCTACAAAATCTGCAAAAGTCTGCTGGCCTCTCCTATGGTTTTATATTTTAGTGAATTTGCTTATGACTGACTGCACCGTCAATCTGCTAGACAGCTAGAAAAATCTCCATTTTATTAAGAGGTGCTGTGCCCTGCTCCTGGCCAAGTAGCTGTACAATTTCATCTAGGATTTCTTCATTTAGGACAATAACTGAAAAGTTTTTGCCAGCAGTCTCAGGTTTCTTTTCCATCAATTCAATTACGATTAGTCTCTCTTCACTTCAGAAAGTGACACTATTTCCAGTATCACATGATGTTTTCTAGATCCACAACTCAGAAAGACTCCTCTGCCTCTCTGCCTTTTGTGCCCACCATTCATCTTTCATAACATAAAACTTGGCTTGTTATTCTTGCTTAGCTGCCTGGTTAGAAGCTTTCTTATGTGTTTTTTTTAATCTTCCATTGTGTTTTGTTCAGCGTATTCAAGGACATTAGCAGAAAATAAACTGACCTGTATCTTTTAATCAAACTGTCATGATGTCTGTGTCAATGAAGCTTTTCATTTTCACTAAGGCCCAACGTAATGTTTTTTTTTTCCTCTTTGATTCAGCAATCCCTGTCTGGCTTAGCAGACCAATGATAACAGCATCACGCCCAAACCCAGTTCTTTCATGATGTCTGTTGTCTTGAGAAATTCAGTTCTGCCTATTACTGAGTCTGATGTGCAGTCTACACTTGCTGTTAGTGCAGAGAGATCTCTGACTCCACACTAGATGCATGTCAGTCCAGCCACTTGTACATCATATAGATCACATGGCATTAGAGCTGCCCAGCTGCTGTGTGATGTAGCATATTACCACGAGAAGCAGTCTTGCATCCATGGTCACATTCTACAGCATTTTGCATTTGTTAGTACACGAGAACATTTCATCCGAACCCGTCAGATGACATTCTGGCCACCTAAAGCCTTTCCCAGGCTTTAGGTGGCCTGTGGAAAGTCCCATGGACTGTGTGTGCTGTAAATGTGCTCCCTGTATAAGAAGTGTGCAGTTTTGCAGCAGTTCTGCTGCAATCCGACAATAACTGTTCTTTGGCGTTACAGGCAGTGTACCTGTGAGCACACGGGACTAACAGTGACAATACAGTGACCAACACTGCAGGTCTTGTGAACACCCATCTGACCACACAAATACATACCTGACTAGCAAGCCAAGCACTTTTGGCCAGTGGGGTTTCTTTTAGTAAGTCCAGTTATATATAGATATTATTTGTCTTCTCAATTAGTCAGTAGAAAATGATTGTATCCAAATTTTTCCAAGTTTGCCTGATAGCTATAAGTGAACCTCACCTGCTTCAGAGTTGTAGCAATGATTATTCAGGAACACAAACCCTTGACATACCAGAGATCATAGACTTCTCTGTTTAATGCGAAAAACATCAGACCTCACAGAGGGTTTGGAAAGGCTCTTTGGAGGTGCCACAGCTGCTGTGCAAATCACAGTAACATAAGTTGGAAGAAAACTTCTGGAGGTAAAATATTTGTTGCTAGTGTAGAAAGCAGAGAACTATTGTAGCATTCCCAGAAACGCTAAAAAAAAAAAAAAAAAAAAAAAAAAAAAAAAAAAAAAAAAAAACAAACCAAAAAACCACAACTGGTTGGCAAGCAAAAGTTCAATAAGCAGCTAAGAAAATGTGTCCATATGGGAAATCAAAGAAACCGGGATATTTGGGGAATAGGGATTATAGGGATTTCATCTCTAGAAAGCAACTGAGCTTAATAAAGGTAAGAATGAGTTTGCTAGCACTTCCAACATCATAGGAAAACATTCAAATTGAATGTTACAGATTGCTACAGAAACAGAGTGTGTGGTTTAAGAGAAGCAATAATGTCAAGGAGACCAACTAAATGAAAGGACAGAAGTTGATTAAACTCAGCTAAGAAGGTTTCAGCAAAGGAAAGGCAGAACAGACTCTCTTTTTAAAATCTGAGAAATAAGACACCGTATGAAAGGATACACTCTTCTCTACAAGCCTAGGAAGCTAGATGGAAGAACTAAAATGCCCTTGTTGAAGCATTATTTACACAATAGTCTTACCGAACACTTGGTGTAAAAAAGGCCATAAGCAGAATAATGAAAAAGTAGAAAGACTGAAAGCCATGTTCACCAGGGACTGAAGGAAGGCCTGTATTAACAGTCTAAAAGAATTGACAAATAGTATAAAGTGACTATGAGCCAAAAAAAAGAGACTGAACAGCAAAACCTCATAAAAATAAATTACTTAGAGGACTAGTTATGCAGATATAAGAAGGCTGTCAAAGAAGAAAACAGCAGGTCAAGGGATACTTTTGTGAGTTCCAGATGGACTTGCTAAGCATCACAACAGCAGATGGAAGCTGAGACCACAGCCTGTGTCTCAGGCACTGCTGAAAAACAAAACAAACCAGTACACAGATGAAAAAATTCACCCACACAAAGAAAGAGAAAACAATCTTGAGATCCGTCTGATCTCAAGAAATGGAAAGAACCTGGTCCACAAAATATTGCTATTGAGGAGCTTCTTTATAACAATGAAAAATCTTGTTAAGCAAACAAATGAAAAACAAAAACTGAACACTAAAATTGAAAGGGGGAGCTATAAGCTTACAGATTAAAAATCTTTGTAGGTAGCCTGAAGACACCATAAAACTCAGAGGCACAGGGCAAAAGCTATTCAATTCCCCATAACAACTTGAGAAAGACCAAAATACAACCAATATGACTCAACATCCATGTAAGGAAGCTTCTAAAAATTATCTTCTGTAGAAGAAAAAAACAAACAACAAAAAAAAATAAAAGAAGGATTCAGTATAAAGACTCAATTAATATAAAGACTCCGTAATGCAGCCCAAAAAGAGAACTTGCTTGAGAAATTATTTTAAGAGTATACAAATAAGCAGCAAATTCTTTTTGAAACATAATCAGGAGTTGGCAGCCTGCTAAAGGACTTCCAAACAAACAGATTATGCAGATGTTAAAAAGAACAACTCAAGAAGAACAGACTGTAGTAGAAAGGGTTTGGGTTGGTTTTTTTTTTAATCTGTGTTCAATGTGGGATAATTCTCACACCAAAATAATTGATGCAGGGGGGAATAAATCAGAAAGTCTGTCTCAAATCGGAGCATAAGTGTAAGGCATTATAGACAAAAGCAGAAACGTGATATGTAAGAAAAGAAATCACCACAAGCAGTCAGGATTTACCAGAGAGGGTCAATAAGACTCAAAGAAGAAAGAGCTAAAAGTGTAGTAGCATGTAACCTGCACCCAAAAGTTCCACAGTACCCAAAGACGGGCATGTGATGTAATGCCAGTCTCTCCTGGGATTGCCCCTCAAAGACTAAGGGAAGTACCAGCACATCTGGCATCTACTTCAGGAAAAAATCTTAAAAAGGTACCAAAGTCCTCAGGAATCCTAGGTATATGTTCAAATATCCATAAACAGTTTGGGAAAGGGCTGAACAGCAATCCAGCAAAGATGAGGGTCAGCTGTGAAGAAACACTAAAGGATCTCATAAGCATCACTACAGAGCAAGTAAATGGCAGATGAATTTCAGCAGAGATATGTGTGCAGAGATGCACCTCAGGCAGAGCAATCCTAACTTTTATACACAAGACAACAAGCTCTTGGCTGGCTACTAATACTTAGAGATATTTGGTGTTTATCATAGCTAGATCCATGAAAACATGACTAAGATGTTCACCAGCAGTCAAAAAACAACTCAACATAGCTGAACATAGGAAACCAGAATAAAGAAGAGAACATCACAATGCCACCTCAATGCATGATGAGCACTGTAATTCTAGTTCAATCAACCACTTCCAAATGAATGCAAAGGAAGAAAAGATAGTTTTCAAGAATAGTCAAAGCTGCAACACAGTGGCTAGATTCTGAGGGAGTAACACGTGATTTTAAGGTTTCTCTTCTCTGCGTGGAGCAGGCACAACCGTCCTTTATTCCAGCTCTTTTGATATTTAAAGGCAGTGTTCCTCTCAGGCCAACAGGAACAACCTCCACTGGAGCTATATGCATGCAAAGGTGTAGCCAGAATCCCATGAGCTCCTTACCATTCCTGCAGTATCATATGCCGTGGAAGAGAGAACAGACACCTATCCCTGCCAAAAACATAATTAGCAGAACCAGGATGTCTGGGCCTGTATATTTTATATTCAAAACTATGCTCTGTGCAAACATCATGTACTCATCCTGAACAGTGAGTGTTTTTTTTCTGCATCCTCATTTGCCATATCAGCAGTTTTCTCTCTCTTGGTTGATTTTCTATCTATTTGTCTCCTCTCCTCTTGTTAACCACATGTCAGATAAAATCTTGTCAGTGCATACAACTATGTATTTAATAAGCTGGGGTTCAGAGGGCCCAGGAACAGGGCCTAGGAATATGAACAGGACTGCCATGCCTTTTGGTCATCCAGCAGCATCTCAACCTTCTCTTAGGCTGGCAATTATCAAAAGTTTTAAAGTAAAACATGTAACACCATAAGAAAATCAGGATGCTCAAACCAAATTACTAGTGGCTACAACACTCAGCTGGGTGCACTTCTAAAATTGTCCTACTCAATGGCAGTAGCTGGCAGCCACAGAAGATAAACCATGTCCCAGAGAGCAAGGACAGCTAATTACATTCTGCTCCCTGTGAGTGTCCCCTTCAGAAGAGGGGGGATACAACAAGCAGAAAAGTGAGCAAAAATCTGTACTTTGATGAAACTAATTATTTCAGGCTCCAGAGGCAATTAGAATCTACTCACATAATTTATTATTTTTTAATGTAAATATAGTGATCAAAATATCTTTCTTGCATACTTTATTCTACATGCATTGGTTCTAACTTCCTGTCAAAAAAGGTGGGTTAATAACTCAGTTTAGCTTGTTTTTCAGATATTCTCAAAATCCTTCTTTATACTATAAAAACACTTTTAAAGAAACTCTCCAATAAATACTACTACTATTTATACAAATCACAATATATGGAAGATAAAGTGAATAAAACACTTAGGAAGAATGTATGCTTTGTAGTTAAGTATATTCAAAACATGTCGCTGAGAAAGCTCCATCAGCTAAACATTATGAATAATACAATACCTCACAAGACTCAAAGATGTGTTTTTCAAATATTAACTGCAATGTAACATGTATTAAAAGTGAAATTATGGCCTTTCTTGTACCCATTTAGATTCGTGGAAGTCTGAAATACTCATTTAGATTTGTAGAAGTCAGAAGTACTCATTTGACTCTTTGAGCTATTTAATACTGACAGTTACAAATTTTGGCTGTCACTTTTAAATCAAAGCTGAAAGGTGGCTTTCCCTCACCATTTTCCTCCTGACATAATAACTTGAGAATCTGGCTGTAATCAGGAAAAAGTGCCAAGATGCAACTCACTTAAAAGCAAGAGAGACAAAATTTGAAGCAGGGAGCACCTGAGCTTCAGCAGATAAAGAAACTGCTCATTTTAGGGTTTGTTTAATGAAAAAAAAGGTACACTTAGGCTTCTCTCTCTAATGGGTCTTTTAAAAATATATTTTGCAAGAATATTCCTAAGATTTAATGAATAGGCATAATATGTTTAATTTAACGAATAGGCATGAAAAATAGGTTTAATATTGAAAGGCACTAGTGTCATTTTGTAATTACTTTCAAGTGTTTCCTAAGCTTGAGCAATTACATTCTAAACACCGTTATTATTATCGCAACAATGTTCTTAAAGTTTACTCCCCTAAGGATATTTTCCACACCCTCATATGTCTCTCAGTTCAACTGACTTCAAACCTAAGAGATTTCTTATTTCATTTTTGACTCCATGATCAGGACCACATACTGCAATGGCTATTATTTCTATTATGATAAAATTTCAAATAAAGGTTACAAAAATGTCAGCTTACTCTTAAAATATAACTGCCAAATAACATCTCAGGAGTAAAACTTCAGGCCTAATGACAGGAAATCGAGCAAAACAGATCCTGCAAATACAGGTATTTTTGTGCTAGTTGAGGGCTTTTTCATAGGTACTGTTACCCTATTTCATTAAAGCACAGGTAAGAAAATCATAAAAATCAAAAAAAGCAAAACCAATATGGCAAATTGTTTTACTGTTAAACAGATGTCCCATCACTTGAAGACATTTATCAGTCAGGTTTAAAAATTCACAGAGCTCACTGGTGCAGAAAACAAGCCCCAGTGAGAGTCTATGGCCATTTTCTGGCATGAGTTAGCAGGGTAGGGATCCCCAGTGGGGTTTACAGGACAAACTACTGGTCTGGACAACCTGCCCTACCGCATCCTAGGTCTTGACCTGACTAGACAGTTCTCAGACTGCTGTGCTGCTACAAAGGACCATCTCAGTACCTGCATCAAGAAAAGAGAATCCACCCACCTGCCAAGGTATATGAAGCAACTGAAGTGACTTAAGAGGAGCAGCTGAGGGAACTAGGGCTGTCTAGCCTGGAGAAAAAAGTTGTTCAGTGAGAACCTTAACACTTTCTACAACTACCTGAAAGGCACAGCAAGGTGGGTCTTGGTCTCTTTCACACAATAGCAAACATTAGGAAAAGAGAAAATGGCCTCAAATTGCACGAGGGGAGGTTTAGATTGCAATTAGAAAAATTCTCTTCAAGGGTGAACAGACTACCCAGAGAAGTGCTGAAGTCACCATTCCTGGAGGTATTTAAAACACATGTAGATGTATCACTTAGGGACACAGCTTAAAGGTGGATCTAGCAGCGCTGGATTAATGACTGGATTTGATAACCTTAAGGGTCCTTTCCAACCTAAACAATTCTATAGGAACAGGAGCACTAGCCAGCAGGAGCTGAGCAAGTTCAAAGAGCATCTCTTTTCCTAACACTTCTCTCAGAGGAAATAACTTGTCCCAGTCCTCAGCCTGGACTCAGTCTTGCTGGAAAAGGAACTGGGGGGAATCCAGAATTTTCCTGCCAGACTGACCAAAGTTCTAGAAAATTGGAGAAAGGGATATGGAAATTTTACCTGGAATCAAAGGACAACAATCCCATTTATGCAGTCAGTGAGCAGATCCACCATGCCAGCCATAGCATTTAGGGTCTTTAAAAGTTCCCACAGCACACAGTCCAGCTGTGAGGAAGCAGGTGGAAAAAAGTTCTAACTACTTTTGCTAATATTGCTGAGCAGCTCTGAGAAGCTATTTGGGAAACAGGTGGGCCAAAGCACCTCTCATCCCTGCTGCTCTCTGGTGTATGCAACCAGAAGCCATCACTCCCGCACTCTGGAGCACACCTTCCAGATAAGAAAATCTTCAAAACTGGAACCATGGATAGTGAAAGAAGAGAATGTTCAGACTAACACATTATCATTTGTGGCTATTTCCTCTGCCTCTCCCAGACACAAGCCTAGAACACGGTCACACCAGAAACAGCAAGGGGCTTTTATATCATATATGCATCACTAAGAACAAGAGTTCTGTTTTGAGAAGAAATAAAGAAAATGTTTCTATACAGGTTGGTGACACAGACAACTGGGAAAATAAGTGCAGACACAGCCTCACACGCCTCCTACAGATGTTGCAATAGTCCCTCAATTTTCAGCATCACCTGAATAAGGTTCAATGTCTGCAGGCTGCTTATTCAAGACATAAAAAGAAAAGATATGGAGAAGAAAACGCATGGAGATGTCTTGGGTTTTAGTTTTTTTCATCAGGTTTGATGCTCAAAGAAAAAAAAAATATTAGGGAAAAAAGGGCAGAACTGTGCCAATTCACTTATTTTTGGATCCAGATCCCCCAAAACAGAAGTTTAATCTGTTGGTATCTTCTCATCATCACAGATCAATATGGCTTGAGCTGACTCAAATCTTTTTGAAATATGCAGAAGGTACTATGGCAGCACATAATTATCCGGGATCACAGCTCGGCTGTGACTGGGGAGGTAGGCACAGAATCAAACACCACAGGTGTTCAGCTGCACTTTGTTCCCATGATGCCAGCACACCCAGCTGCTCAAGAGATTTGCAGAACACATCTATCTGTGTGAAGCGTCCATCAGTGTTTGGAGTCATGCATGGGGCAGCCTGGAAGACTCCAGTGACCACTACTGTTATAATAAATTTACCTAACCACACTGTAAATACAGGGACTGTGATCTCTGGTTAAGGTCCTTAATCTAGAAGAGCTCTTGAAGGCTCAAAGAAACATACTCACCACTTTGTAGGAGTTTTAAGATCTCCACAAATGGGATGGATATATTTGTCCACAACAAGGAACTTAAAACCAATTTATAAAAACTTAAGCAGGCAGGTGTTCACAGGTCCACGTCAGATCCACTATGAACTTGCCAGTAGAGGATTTGTGAATCCACATACCTGGCTTGAGGCTGATAAAGACAGCAGACAATCGGAGCCAAATCCATCACCTGTCTTATTCTCATTACACATCAGTAAACAACAGCTCCTGTCAGTATGTTATTTATAATTTCTGTCAGCTGCAGTAATGATTAGCAGTTGTGGATCCACCATTTTGAGTCACAATTTGTGGTATTAACTAAGTTTTCTATTGCCAAGATATTCATAAAATTTTAATTTATTAAGACTACAATTAAAGGCAGAGCATTTTTCCAATATTGCCATACCCAGAGTTTTATCCAATTCTTATTCAGAATTTAGGTTGAATTATATAAAAGATGAAACAGAGGCATGCAAAGCGAGGTTGCCACCAGCACCTCATTAACTTGATGGTTCTGTTTCCAGGTTGTTAGGGACTGGCAAATGAGACAAGCTCTTAGCAGCAATAAAAGTAACCACAGATGCACTGTGAGTGTCATTAGCGAATGAAAGAAGTAGCAGCCCAGACTGATGTTGTGCTGAGGACTGAAACCAGACAGAAAGCCAGGCAATTCCTGCTTCAGACAGGAAGATACAGCAACCTTTCCTGACTGAATAAAGAGGTAATACTGCCTTAAAAAGAGAACATCAGAAGGAACATCTGGCAGGGACAGTAATATCCTAAGACTGTATCAAGTAACTAGCAACTATAGCTAGAATATGCTGCTATATGGCATCTAGAGACAAGAAAAAAAAATTAGAAACATGGGATTTCCTCATGGAATATTTTAATAAGGAACTTGAAAGCAGAATTTTTGACTGGAATTGTGGAAAGAAAAAGCATTGTAAATAAACTAATGTTTATTTTTAATTCCTTCTCATGTTGGTAGTAGCAATAGTATGGCAGAAAGTTTAAGGAGAGGAAGGATACCTCCTGAGCACAACTACCATAGCATCAAGCATGCAAAAAAACCTCTACTTGTTCTTCAGTTAGTGAGGATTTTTTTACTTCATTACATTTGCTGTGATTTAGCTTTCTTCTTGGAGGAATGAATATATCAGAGTTTGAAAACACTATAACAGATGCTTTGGCTTACTTTTAGTCTGCAAGGATTCCAAGGAATCCTTTTCAGACCTTGGGAAAACAGTTGGTGCTCTTAAACTAAAAAAAGCTATAAATTACACAGGGTTGATCTCAAAGGATATTTTAAAATTGAGAGTACAAATGGTCTTACAGTATGAGCATCTCAAGAATACAGATACAAAATCATGTCGTCAGTGTGGTGACCTTTTGGTGTGGATGGATGAATTTTTCAAAGGCAGACTGATAAGATGAGAACATTACCAGAGATACACATCAGATACTTTTAAGGAATGATGAAACATGCCTGCTAAAACTACTTTTTCCACATGGATTTGGAAGACTTTTCCCCCTTCATTTCAGTATGAGATTCTGATCATGTAAATCTGGAAAGGTTTGGCTGATGTCCAGCTTTTACCAGAAACAGCATGAATTTATTTCAGGAATAACACCTACTATGGGGAAGAAATGGCACACCTCAGTTCAAGCCCCAAGAGGCTTATAGGACTCTCCTGATCTTCTCCTTGCACAGAAACAGTTCTTTGCCAACCAGGTTGGCAGCCAGAAAGTTTTCACATACTCCTTCAGAACGAGGCAGCTATTTCTTCTTCCGTGCAGGAGCAGCTGACAGTAAATTCAGTCAGTCTGATGCCAGAAAACCAACTCCTGCAGAATGTACATCTGCCATGCTGCAGGTACATCTACTAATTAATTGTATTCCCTCTTTGAGAACCATTGACTACTCTCCTTTTTGCTACAGAAGGTACTTGGGTATGTCGGTAAAACAGAAGTGCAGTCAACCTTCAGTTTCTTGAATGTATAAATCCACAGAAAGGTTCAGGAATCAAAACTGAGCCTACCAGCATGATCCTGAGCTTTTCAGGAACTTCGAAGAAGTGGTTGAGGGGACAACTAATACCTCTGCTCCACAGGCAGTCCTTAGGCAGCTGAGTGCTTTGGAAGAGGGAAGGTGACACCATGCCACGTTGCAGTTACACTTTTTGCTCACCACATGATCCAGCTGGCCGAGGACACCCTCAAGAAACACACACCAACACACCACAGCCTACACACCAGCAACCACATCTTAAGAGCTTACAAGGACACACATGGCAGCAAGAATTCGGGAGGGATGTAAGGGCTGTTAACTAATGTTAACACCACACAGCAGGCTCACATGTCCTGAGCAAAGGGAACAGGCCAGCCTAAAAGAAAACACATGTATCTCATAGCAGACTGGTGAACCAGCAATTTTTGGAAAAGGAACAGAAAGAAGATCCAACAGGTTTAGATCTTCTCCCACTTGCAACACAAGCGCTAAAAGATTCTGATATCCCTGAAGTATAGGTTCTTATTGAGGCCTATATCTATGGATTAGACACTCTTTAAGTCAAGAAAAATGCATGGATAAAGGAAAGTAATGGCATTCCAATATACTATACAATTTGAGCATTGCTCATCTCTTCAGAGTTTTTGTTTAATCATGTAAAAAATTAATCAAAATTTCAGATATTTCAGGTACACTCTTATTTTACACCATGAATTTAAAAATGGCTTTTTTTTTTTTCAATCTCCCACAAATTATAGTTATAAGAGATATGCTCCTGCCAGACACAAAACTGTTCTAGATACCACTAAAAATGGCCATAAGCTTTTAGTACTAAAAAGGGAGAGATGGGCAAATAATGAGTTTCTCATATATATTACACTGAAAGAACAACACAATAGTCAGAGTGAAAATGAAGCTGACCTCTGGCATTTTTAAGTCCTGAAAGGCTTTTGCAGGTTTGGAAAAATAATTTACTCTCTATCGATTAAAGCAGCAGCTAAACATGGATGGCTGATCTCATTTTGCCAGTTTGCAGTTCACACCAGGTAGGGAAATACAGAGGATACTCTGACAGGAAATTCAAAGGTTGATACTATCACTACATTATTTAAAACTACAAGCTGTGAATGGTCATTGTTCAAGCTGACTCTAGAAGTTTTATATCTAGTGTTTGAGGAGATAGAGTGCTTAATTCCAAAGGTCAAAATCACAATAGTTCTCTGAAACAAAAGCAAAATCTCCCAAGAAACCTCTCTCAGTAATAATAGCAGTACCTTGTCTGAAAGAAAAGTAATCAGATTTCCAGGCACACTTTGTAAGTAATCTTGTTTACTGTAATTTTGCAACAGCTTTCATAAATTTTTCATCTGAAATCAGGAAGGCTATAGCTTGTATTCTGACAGGTTGAAAGAGCTGAGTAAGTAAAATACATCCCTGTGTGGCTGGCTGTGTTTGGGAACACTCAAGAATACTTTGCCACACAAAAAAAAAGGCAACTCAGTCATCACAATGATATATTTTAACAACCAAATGAAACATTAAAATAGAAGGAAAGCCTCCTCTCACTTCCACTGGCTTCCAAGAATTTTTAAGAACATAAAAATGGTTCATGCTTCATGAATATCCATCCTAACAATGTCCGACCCCACATTCCACGTTCTAAGCTGTTCTATAAAGCACAAGCAAGAAATCCAAATTGAGTGTTACGGTGAGTCATTTTGGAGTTTTATCTCCACAACAGGCTTAAGTAATTTTCGGTGAAATCTTAACTGCTTTGTACAAAATCTAAAGGAAACAGCTGTTAAGAAATATTTCCTTAACTTGAGATGTATAGCACAGATGTGCACAGAACTATCTCACTTAGCTTCCACTGGACTGTCTCTACAAAATTAAGTCTTCTGTCAAAACAATCACACATGTACAAGTTGTGCAAAATGAAAGAGAAGGATATTAATACCAGATTTTGTGGCTCAGATACTCCCTAACTACATGTCCCTTTTCTATCATCAAGCACAAAAAATGACTAAAATTCCACAGCTCTATAAAATGTGTATCCTTTATTCAGATGCAGGAGAAACAGATTTAAACCTTCAGGAATATTTTAGTAACAAATGCAACCAGAAACCAGACTACAATAAAGCGCTTTTAGGTGAAATTCTGGGCAGGGCTCCAAAGGATTTTGTCCAGCATCCTGTGGCTGCAAGTCCATATAGGCAAGCTTTCTCTCTGCCTGAAGTTACTTTCATCTGTCCACTGGAAACTTGGATGAACCCCACCTCTTTCTCCACTCACCCATCCAGTTGGTAGCTACGGGAAGATAAAGGCTCAGGAAAGAGGTTTTAAAAGCATTTTTTTGCCTCTTCCGGTATGTCTGGAATTCCAAATGCAGACTGAACTATTAAATTCACCCTTTCTGAAGAAGTAATGCCTGGCAAGATTCAGCCAGTTCACAGTTTTATTTCCACAACTTCCAGCAGTCCTTCCATCTGGGTCCAGTTTTATGCCACCTTCTGTGGCATTACTGTCAATGATTTGCCTCAAGAGATGGAATTACCGAAATAACCACATGCAACTCCTAAACAAGCTGTAGACCATACCATGATTGAAAAGTACAAAATTTAGTGACAAACACTATCAAACCCAAATTCTGACACCTTGACTATGGGCAAGTACAGTGTACATCTCCACAGTTAACTCTGCCCAACAGACTTCCAATTCCACCTTCCAACAGTCCCCTCAGCCCTGATGGACAAGCACCCACATGAACATACTAGAATGAGATAAGTGGTCAAACGTGTATTTTGCACACAGAGCTCCACAATTTAAACCCTTGGACATTAAACAACTGAATTATGAAGCATCACCATTACTGGCCTCACTTTTACCACCGTTTTCTATTCAGTGAGGAATGGTTGAACAAAAAGCTTAAAATACAACTAATACAAACACTGAAAGGCAACAAACCACCAACTGAGTCAAAGCTTAGCTAATCCTGCAGGCAGTTCCTGCAGGTTTAAAGTCAAAAGTTTGGTCAAGCAAGAAAGCAGGATTCTCTATATAAGCAAACACTAGCTGCAGTGCCTCTAGGAGAATCCATTAGATTATACCGACCTGCTCATCCTCGCCTTTAGAGATAACTAGATCTATTCAATAAACATTCAGCTTTCCATAAGACCATAAAAAGATTTTTTATTTTTTTAAAGGGGGAGGGGGGAATAGTCTGAGACCACTCAAATACCCCTTTACTTCAGAAGTATACAGTAATGCCAACAGCCTGCCTCTAATCATTAATAGCAGGAAAACTCTGTAAGGGACCAAGAATTTTACTGCCCTCTGCAGCTTTTCCTTTGCAAGGGCAAAAAGCCACCCATTTCAGGGGAGATAAACTGATACCGACTTTCACCTGCTGCTGTGACACATTTTTCTTCCCAAAACCTGGAAACCCCACACTGAGGACGCAGAAAAGACATCCGACGAGCCAAACTTCACCTTCCTTAAAAACGAAGGCTGTGCTGGCACAAACGTTTTCTTGAGAAAATGGGTCAAATGCTAGAAAATTATATCACGGGGGAGAGAGGGGGCTAGCACAAGGAGGGGTTAAAGCCCCTGCTTTACTTGCACTAAAAATATTACTTCAGATACAGGTACCGACCGCATTTTTGTGCGGCGATTCAAACCCTGCCACTACAAAGGCCACCACGGCCAAGCCGCCAGTTGGAAGAGAGCGGAGCCAAGGAATTAAGTGAATTAAACTCGATGCGCTTGTTGACTCAGTTTTCGCTCCATCAGCCGCGCGGCCGCTGCTCCAGCGTCGCCTCTAAATATCGGGCAGCAAAGTTCGGGCGGGGGTTCCCCGGCCCCCGCCGCCACCTCGGCGCCTCCCGACACCAACTTTCCGCCGCAGCAGCTGCAGCACCGGCTCTCGGCCACCCCGTCCCGTCCCGTCTCGCCCCGTCCGCCTCGGCTCTGCTCAGAGTGCCGGGTACGGCGATGCCAGCGGGGCGGCGGGAGAGGGGATGCCGGGCGGCGGCAGCGGGGATGCCCGGGAAGCCGGGAACGGCGCGGGTCCCGGACCGGGAGGGTGTCTCTTACCAGCCCGGAGGCGAAGAAGACGGCGAGCAGAGCTAGGCAGGCGCCCATCACGATGAGGAGCAGAAAGACGATGAGCGGGTGCTGCTGGCTCATGCAGTAGTAGGACTCGTAGAGCCAGTCCCGGGAGCGGGACTGTTCGCCGCTCGCCCCGCAGCCGCCGCCCGCCTGCTCTGCCCGCTCCAGCAGGTAGCGGCGTCTCCTCCTCCTCATCATCGCTTCTTGCCACATCGGGCAGAGCCCGCGCAACTCCCTCAGAGCCGCCGCCGCCGCTGCTGCAGGAGGCGGCCGGGGAGTGGAGCGGGGCGCGCTCCCGCGCGGGAGGCGGAGAGGAGGAGCCGCGGCGGCGGCATGGGCATGGTGCGCCGGGATGCCGCGGCCGCCGCGCAGCCCGCCCGGGGCTTGGTGCGCCTCCGGAAGGCGCCACCCCGCACGCACATGCCTTGCCCGGCTCCCCCGGAGGCGGGGGCGGCAGGGACGCTCCTCCTCGCCGGCGAGGGCAGCGGGCGCCCGCCCAGAGTAAGCGACCCAGGGCGGCGGCGGCGGCGGCGGCGGCAGCGGGAGGTGCCTTCGCGGGCGACCGTGAAAGCAGCCCCTGCCTCACGCCCCTCCCCACCAGCGCCGGGAGATGCCCCCGGGGCCGGGCCACCTGCCCCGGCCTCCGCCTGCGTGGGGCCGGGAGCCCGCGCCGCCGGAGGGGCGCGGTGCCGCCGCAGGTGCCGCTCCCGACGGCGGCCGTGAGGCGGAGAGCGCGGCGTGTGCCGCTCCCGGCCCGCCCCCGGCCGCCCCGGCCCTGCCCGGCTCCCGCGGGGACGCCGTGCCTTCCTCAGGGTGTGTGGCAGCACCTCCCGGCGCCGGAGGGAGAGGCGTTTGGAGATTGCTTTGAAATTACTCCCACGGGCGGAGGGCTCTTGCAGGACTGTTTCACTCGGTACCTTTTCCGGAGGCGGAATCCCCTTTTTAGAAGTCATACCTCGATTTTTGTCAAAACGAGCATTCAAGTTAGAAAAAAGCATAACATACATTTTCCCCAGCCTACCATGTTCCGAAGGATTTGGTTAATTCCTATCAAATCAAGGACTGGAACATCTAACATAATACAGTTAGATACCTGTCATGCACAGCATTTATGGGCAGTTCTGCATGCCCAGCCCATTGCTTGCCTGAATGGCCCTCCCCACAGGTTAAGTCTGTCTCTGCCCTCTCTGATCTACCCACCAGCCTCTGTTGCTTTGTCACATCCTTAAATACACAGAGGCTGCCAAAACGCTCCCAGGAGAGGAAGAGACCAGAGAAACACCAATGCTAATGGGCCTGAATGTCCCATGAGTGTCTCCTGGTGATTTGAGTAACGTTAGAAGCACGAGGAACTTGGGAGTACAAAAAGTGAAAAACTGGAGCTGCTGTAAGTGGTCATGAATTGTCATAAATGAGAGACAGAATAGAGGGCTAACCATTAATAAGGTGGAAGAGAAGGCAGGTAACTAGGATGATACAGACCAAAACTGGACTGTGAACTAATTTATATTTAAAATCTAGATTCTGTGCCACTGATTTTTCTATCTAGAAAAAGGAGATGGGTCCTCCAGGAGTGTAACAATGCAGAGAAACCAATAGCATGTACAGCTCCAAAGCCTTCTCCATATATTTGCAGCTCTTAGATTCCTCAGGTTTTAAAAGGGGTGAGACTTGAGCTTTCCAGCCCCGTATTCCCCTCAGCTGGGTGGATGGAAGAAAAGCAACTTATTTTTCACTCTTCCTTCCCCTGAAGCACTTTCTGGGGCAGGAGGAACATATAAGAGAGAAGTGGAAAGTTACAACCACACCCACTGTTTTGGGAGAGACAGGGTGAAAAACTCTCAAAAGCAGCAGTGATAAAATAGAAGGATGAACATAAATCCATGTGGGGAGAACATTCTGGCAGAATTAATTGCTAGGAAGGAGTTAGTAGAGGTGGGTGTGAGAATTTTTGCAACATGAAAAGGCTTTAGTGCAGTCACTTCAAAAATTATGGAGTTGGCCACTCTCACTGTCACACACATATATATAGTGAGATAAGCATAGGGAGTTTAAAAGAAAAAAATCAAGAGCCTAACCAGAATTACAACATAAAACCTCTTTGAAAAGCAGATCTCAGAATTTGGTATTTGAAGGCACCCACCTTTTGATCTCTCCAAGGTGGAAAGACCAGTATCACATACACACTTCTTTAAAACTCAAGAAAATTCCATGATCCTGTAAGTACTCAGAAGAAAGTGCAGAAGATCTGAACAAATAATATTTGGCAAATATTGGCAAATAAAAGGCAAAATAAAGAATTTTCTCTATTCCATGTGTACAACAACTGTCCTCGCAAAAGCATTTGAAACTTAGACAGTATATTAATACTTCCCCCAGCTGATTCTGCTGTAATAGCTTTCCACTGTTTTCCACCTCCCTGAACCTGAAGAAGAAGGGCCATTTCAAAGAGTTTACCATGATGATCATGTCATTTGTTTGTTATTTCAGTAAGATCTTATGCCTGTTGCTAATTCCTCATTATATTACTCTCATGCAATTTCTCAGGAAATAAAATTATAATTGCACAGCAAAAACTTAATTAAACCAAAGGTTGCCCAGTGGTATCTCATGCCTTTCCAAAACAATGGCATAAGCATAACTCTCTTCTAAAAAACCAGAAATAAGGTGTTTCAACAGCAGAGCAAGAGAAAGCGACATGGTAACAAGAGGAGGCAAAATGATAATTTATAAACATCACTTCCTAAGGGCACAGGAGCAGGCAGTTCCTAGATGTTGCAAGTCAAAGGGGTGAGGCAGAAGGCCAGCTTGGCTGAACAGGGATCTTTTTTTCAAAAGTAAGATGAAAAAAAAGAAGGTGTATGGCCAGCAGAAGCAAGGTCAGGACATGAGAAGAGTACTGAGATGCTGCTTGCCATTGTAGGGAAAAAACTGGTGTGGCTAAAGCTCAACCAGAGTAGAAGTTGGCCAAAACTGTAGGGGGAAATAAAAAAAGGGCTTTTCGAATATATTAATGAGAATAGGAAGAGTAGAAATAACATCGGTCTGTTAGAGGATGAGAATGGTCACCTCCCAAAGACTCCCAAAGGAGAAGGCAGAAGTGTTTAACGCATTCTTTGCCTTGGCCTTCAGCGTGGGTGATGGAAGAAGGGGATCTCAGTGCCCCTGAGATCCTCTCTTGGAGGATCATGACTGAGAGAATGATCAACTCTCAGTCCTGAAATTGTGTGGGAGGGATCTGCTGCTCCAGCTGGATCCCTAAAAATCTACAGGGTCTGAAGGGATTCATCTGGGAATCCTCAAGGAGCTAGCTGATATCATCCCAAAACCTCTCATAATGATTCTTGAGAAGTCTTGGGAATCCGGAGAGGTCCCATCTGACTGGAAGCTGGTGCAGGTTGTCCTAATTTTCAAGAAGGGCAAGAAGGAGGACCCCAGAAACTAGAGGCCTGTCAGTCTCACTTCAGTGCCCAGTAAAATCTTGAAACATATTATCCTAGGAAGTACTGAAAAGCACCTACAGGACAATGCCAGCACAGCTTAAATCCTGCTTGTGAAATCTGGTTTCCTTTTATGACAGGGTAACCCACCTAACTGATCTAGAAACACCATTATATGTAATCTTTTTAGACTTCAGCAAAGTTTTTGATATCTCATGAAGGAGATGAGCAAATATCACAGCAAAGCTGTGATGTGTCTTGTCTCACGGCACTCTTCTGTACAAAATATCTAGCATACAGCTGGATCACCATGTCATGTGATGGGTGAGCAACTGGCTCGCAGATCAGGCACAAAGAGTTTCAGTGAATGGGGTAACATCAGGCAGGTGTCCAACTCAGAACAGTCTATGATTCTGATTCTACAATTCTATGATATGCTTCCATTGTTTTCTTGTCCAGCTGATGGACTCCCCTGCTCTACTTTCACTCTCCAAACTATCTTTCAATTCATCCTTCAAACTTCAGCTAGAAACATCCCACACCTTAATGTCTAAAATCCTAATGAGTTCTTAGAGCAGATCTCTAGATAGAGGCAGTGGTCCAGTGAAAAAAATAAAAAACCAAAAAAAACCCACACTGTCATGTAAATAATGACTGCAACATTCTATATATGGACAAGGTAATTGAAACTGTGCAGTACCCAAATCTGAATTTGAACTTCTAATTTGAATGCTCTACTTTTTATTTAACATATTAACACCTTTTTTTCTCCCACAGGATGCATTTAATTAAGCGAACATTATTGCAGTTGAATGACAATTATGTCATTGCCAAAGTTGAAATGCCATATGTTTTTAGAGACCAATTACTCTAGGTAGCTGAAAATAAGCATCCTTACTTGACTCAACCTGAAAGTTTTCTGTGCCTCAGGGAAAAGGAAGGTACAGTGAATTCTGTAATTTGTGGTTGAAAAGCAAAGGACTTTCAGAAAAAACCTCTTTATGTATTCTACATTATTTCTCTAAATAGGGAACAAAAGCAAGATTAAGATTTTCAGAAACTATCTCCTGTGTACCCTTGGGACTCCAACAATATGAAAGAATTTGTTCCTTAGACAGCTGGTGTCTAAGCATCTGTTGTACCCCTCTGGAGAAGAAAAACAACACAGAACAAAAAGATGAGGTCCACAGCTGCTTGTCAAAGCAACGATGAGCCGGAGGCATTACACAGTGCAGTAGCAGATTAACTTAGAGAACTTGGTCCCTTCCAGCCTCAACTGTTCTGTGGTTCTTTGTTATCACAGCTTATTTCCAGTGTCAAGGGATCTGTGATAAGTCTTAGGGAAAGAGATAAATAGGAACATGACATACAGAAGTACCTCTTTTTCCCTACATTGCTCTCTTTGACACTCTGGCTCAATCTCCATCCTTTCCTTCACTTTCCCTTCTCTGTTGTCTTCTGCATGAGTGTTCTGGTCAGGGATACAAGGGAGACAGATCCTTTGCTCTCAGCTACTCTATTCAGGACAACCTGAGCCGTGGGAGATAAATTGCAGGGAAAGATACTGAGTCCCACAGCCCTGCAAGAGAGCAAGCACACAAAAGAGATATAGCAATTTGCCTGAGCAAAACCCTGCCCCAAGCCCACTGGCAACCAGGTTGCCCCCCTTAGCAGCTGGCCACCACAGCTTCCCATGGCTGCAGCCTTGACACTGTGCTGCCACAGCCCAGCTCCACCAGGGCAGCTCACGCTGAGCTGAGACTGCAGGTAAAGCAGTCTCAGCTCATCTTACTTGTCCTACCATCAGATTTCACGTAGCCACATGGCACTTCCAAAGCTTGGATGTGGCAGCAGGGCCAACCCCAAGCCAGACAGACCTGCTTAGGGTTGCTCTGGAGAGCCATCACTGCCATAAGAGCAATGTGCGAATACATCTGACGGAAGCAGGGTCTTAACAACATTATCTTGTCCACTAGGGATGCATAACTTTTGGTTGTTGTTGTTGTTTAAGACTGAAGACTGCTATTTTTAACTGAAATTTTCCAGATTTTACTGAGTTCAGTTAACAGAACCTGCTCTTTCAAATCTTATAACTGCAGCTATGTGTTACTGTTGCTCTTCAAAAAATGAGGACACAATTTCCTACAGAAAATATTGGATTTTACACCCCTGGAACCAGGTGAAATTCACTTCTTTTTAGATATAGACTTGCCTGAGGTTCTTTAACATTAAGGTGCTAAATAGCAGTCTGACTGTTCTATAATTCCTTGTGCAATTTTTCTCCCCCTTTTTGAAGACAGTTTCTAACTTTGGGCCTCTCTCAGCCTCCATAGACTTTTAAGAGTGTTTACTAAGAAGTTCTGAGGTTATTGAAGGAACTACTTGAAACTCAGATGATCTGAAAGTACCTCAGTAACCTCTCTTCTTGCACTATTTCCTCACAGATGGCAACTACTGTGACCATCTAATCATAGATAACCTTTTTATTAAAGATTGAAGCAAAATATAGATCAGATTTTTAAAGGTTTTGGACCATCTGTTATTAGCTGAATGGTGGGCCAACTATTTCCAAAGTCTCCTTCTTTCAAAAAGCATGTGACAAACAAAAAATTATACAGAAGTGCATTGGTTTTCTCTCTGCTTATACCTTAGCCTTTCTTATTTTGATCACACTATTCTTTACACCCACTGTTATAATATGACTTAGTTTCCAAATTCTATATAATATTATACCTTTTCTGTTCTAAGGCATTAGCCTTCATTACACACTTCCTCATTACTTAGGAAACCACCTACACTTCCAGATAACCTGCTTTCAGGTGGGAGATCTAGGGAAGGTGGGAAGAAAGCAATAGAACTTTGGAAATTTGGAACTCCTAAGGTGGTTTTATAAAATTGCAAATTGACTGGACAAACTAGAGACAAGTACCATAGGCAGCTCAGGAAAGACCTGTTCAATATATAACTACAGTCAGAACACTTTTACAGCTTTCAAATGCATAAAGAATAAGATAATAAATAATTTAGAACACACAATAATACCTCTATACTGATCAACTATACTTGAGTTGTATTACCCTATTTACCCTACCTCATAAAAAACATTGCAGAATTAGAGACAGATTCTTCAGAGAACAATTAATCAAAACAAAGAAAAGTTTATTCTCTTTAGCAAACATTTAGGACCATTATCTACACAAACAAAACATAGGAGGAACCATACTAATGCACATAACATTACTTTAGAAAAGACTGCTTGGAATTTTTGTTTTCTTTTTTCTTAAGAGAAAGGTTAGATTGAAAATTAAAGGAATGAAATGCAAAATTAGTAAGTGGCATATGTTATTTCACTGTGGTAGTTAATCTGTCAGAACAGAACTCTCACAAGAGGCTTCTAAAACAAGAATTTCAGGGTAACAAAACCGATTTGGTTTATATGTTTGTCAAAATAAGTTTGTTAATTGTCAATAATAACATAAATTACAAGGAATATTGATGCTGCTGTT
Source organism: Sitta carolinensis (assembly GCA_032173965.1). NCBI lineage: Eukaryota > Metazoa > Chordata > Aves > Passeriformes > Sittidae > Sitta > Sitta carolinensis. Next base: position 82,292,971 of record CM063284.1, read on the forward strand.
TCATGATTAGCATCAGTGCAATGCAATAGATGCAGAGATAAAAAATATAAAAGGCAGATTATCTCAAAATGGGTTTCTTGCACCTTCTGCTGAATAATGATGTGGCTACTTTTCTTCTCCATTCTCAAAGACTGGTTATTAGCATGGATTATTCCTTGTTGTCATTCAGTTGTGGTCAGTGGTATTCCAGTTAATTTAATTGATTAAAAGAAATGTTGATTTCCTGAATAAAGGGTGAGACCATTGATTCAAAGCCCACTGAATCACACAACACAGTCTACATATTCTTCCTTCAATAAGGAAGGCATATATATAGTAAAATTATTTTGGTTCTAGACATTTTGTTATGATCTTTACTCCATCTGCACAATCCATTGAAATAAAAAAAAATGCACCTAAAGCCAACTTATAAGTGTGCAATGCTTCAAAATTATTCCAATTATTAAATCAGATACAAAGCCGTTACTGACCTATTCAGGTTAATCAGGTTAACTCATGTTACAGAACAGAAACCCATAAATCTAAATATAACATGAGCAGCTGAAACAGAGAAATGCATGTAGGTAAATTCATATCCAAGAAAACCATATTCATGTGTATTTAAAAAACATTTTTGCAAAATCTCTGTGTTGCTTCAGTTTTTCTCTCAGTAGCTGTCATAGTTATGTTCAAGGAAGCTTCCTCCCAACAGAAGCTGCAAATGGCAGTGCAAATAAATGGCACAATCCTTCAAAATTCAAGATGTGAACCAAATTCTGAAAATACTTAAAAACAAAAAAAAGTCTATACATGTTAGTTCTGGGATTTCTGTAAGACTTTTTGAAATCTTGGATTTAATTTGTGAAATAAGTTTTTGCAATATGGAATGACGAGTATTTTTCCTAGATAAAAAATCTCCTGCTTTTAATTTTATAGTCTTCTTGGCTCAAAGAAAGACAATTTCAGCTCATGTTTTTTATAATTATTGGGGTATTATTTATTCAATGGCCAAAGTTTTGCTTAGATTGAGAAAAGAACTCAAAGAAATTTTATCTACAAGTTAATATTTAAATTGGACTGGACTTAAGCACAAAACTGCAGGAGTTGAACATCACTCCAGATTTGGACCAAAGGTAAATTTTAACCATAATTTTTCCACTTGCCAGGGCTATACTCTTTCTCACTCCTGCAGAGGTCCTGCATTTCTTCCTCTCCTTCACAACTTCAGCATGTTCTGATAAATAAATGCTGCATGCTCCCTTTGGAGATGGAGCTGGCACTGCTTGCTTTCAGACCTCTGTTCTGCCACTTAGTGACCTTAGCAAAAACATGCTAACCACAGATGGCTTCCAGAATCGTATGAAGCTGTGTGAGGTAATGGTTTCATCTGCATATTTGATAAGAGCACCCAGCTGACAGCAGAAAGTTGAAAGAATTGGTAACGTTCCAGGACCCAAGTCTGCAGAGTGTAAAGGATCCCAGGATTTTGGAGAAAGTGTTATTTCTAGAGTGAGGAAGGAGAGACTGAGCTGCTGCTGAGGATAAAAGGTTGCTGTGGCCATGAAGTCCCCTGGTACTGAATGAGTGATTGACCAGGGTGCTGGAGTCCAGGAGGTTGGAGAGATTTTCTGAAGGGAGGCTTTGGGTGTGTGGGCTGAGTCAGGTGTGTCACAGTGTCACACCTTAAATAGAGATTGTGGGTTGGCAGCACTGCCCAACCCTACTTAGCACTAAGGAGGGGGGAGCTGTAGAGGAAATGTCATTGGCAAACCCAGTCCAGCCCTTTGCCTTGCTAGTGAGACCTACCTTGTGTTGGGAGTGCTTCTTCTGTAGCTTTGGAGAAAAGGTACTTCTATTAATCAACAAAATATTCCAGCTTTTGAATTTTTCTTGAAACCAGCTGATGGATACACAACTGCATATCCACAATATGTATTTGGAAGGGAAGCTTATGAATAGCTGCTAAAGCACTCTCTCAGATATTTGAGACTAAGAGTCTTTGTGTAAATTTTTCCAATTTTTAAGATCAATATCACAAAAAGTAAAGCACCAGAGACCTATCTATTTCATAGGAGCTTTCTCACTCTTTAGGGCTGAAAGAAAATTCACAATTGAGGCAGCAAGGGACCTCCAAAGATTGTCTAGTCCGACCCCCCCTACTCTATAGAGGGTCATCTGAAGCAGGTTTCTCAGGAGTGTGTCTGGTTGTGTTTTGGGTACCTCCAAGAATGCAGACTCATCAAATCTTTCAGCAACATGTTCCAGTGTTTGATCACCCTTACAGTAAAAGAGCTTTTTCTAAGCAATATTTGGTTTTTTGCATGTTGTGTCCATTGCCTCTTATCCTTTCCCTGAGCAGCACTAAGAATCTGCCTCCATCTTTTCTGTTCTATGGCCTCTGTCAGGTTTTATATGATCTTATATGCCCCCAAACCTTCTCTTCCCCAAACTAAACAGTCTTGAGCTTTCCTCTGAAGACAATACTTCAGCTGCTTAATTTACTTTCTGACCTTAGGTTGGACACATGACTTGGAACGTTTCTCCAAAGTCCAGGATTGCAAAGTGGGAAAGTCAAAAAAGGGCAATAAACTGATGAAGAAATACAAGAGAATGCTGAAACAACTCAGTAGAAAACAATCAAAGGCAACAGTGACAGTGGTGTAGGAGTATTTTGGAAAGTTATCAACATATAAAGAAAAGGATATGAATTAGAAGGCAATCTAATAATGAATAAAATTAGGATAAAATCATACAGTTACAGAAACTATCCAGTTATAAAATAGGTCCTTCATAGTGAAGCAAGTTTATTAAAAAACAAACAGACAAACAAACAAACAAAACCCCTCCAAAACAGAAGTTGGCTATTACCTATGCGGCTGATACATTTAGAAAAGAGTGGAATTTGTAGGAGTAAGTTTAAGTGCAAGTAGAAATCATAAAAGACAATCAGAATTCCCATGAGTAAAGCATGAAATGTCATAATTGCCATGCTGATATACTTAGAGCAAGAAGAAAAAAAATTAATGCAGTCTTATTTAATGCATAAACTGATTACATTGATCTGAAAATTTGAAAGTATCCAAAGGAATAGAGAATGATAATTTGCTCAATTAAAAATAATTGGAAAAGAAAAAGAATAAAAATCTTTTGTTATTATTACTATCTCAAAGGCTAAGAAATCCTGGATTTGTTATTACACTGTAGTTTTATGATTTTAACAAAAGAGAAATACAGGAGTTTTCTGGATCTGTGAAAATCTCATTTTTTTAAATAAAGTATATTCAGTCATAGACTGTTTGGGGAAAAATAAAGTTATAAAAGCTGAACAAATATTTTGGAATGAAAAATCACAGTAATACATTATGAGATGTAGGAAGGTCAGCACTAGTTTTGTCTGTTATCAATGCCTAATTAAGCTTGGGAACTGCTTTCCTACCAATCTCCCTGAAGTAGTCATGCATGGGTCCCTTTTATTACCTAATTCATAGCTGTGGTTGGAAAAAATTACTTGCACCTGATTTTTTCCAATATGGCTAATGATCTCAAGTTATAGAAAAAGACAGGGGATACAGTTTATCAGAAATCAAGACCTAAACATTTTATTCTTCCACAGACCCTATTTGATCTTAAACCCTATTTTAGACTAACAGGGTTTAGAGTAGAGGAAGACCATACAGGGCCATGTGTTTTATCTACATCAGCTTTCATGTCTGAATCAACAGCTATAAATTTGATACTAAATATAGATTGGAGGAACTGTCCTGATTTAAATGAGGTATTTCCTTATATTTTGCATAAGCAAAGTACAGAACTCTTTCTTGCCAGGATGCTGTGAATGCTAAATATTTGCAAGCATTCAAGTAGCAACTTGAGAAAGATGTGTGGTAATTAAGGAAATCTGATGCTGGCCTTTAGGTTCAGAAACAACTTCCACTTCATAAAGTTCCTGAGCAATTAGTTTTTCACAGCCACAAGTTACCAAAGTCTGAAAGGGGAGTCAAAGGACTGCACCTTCCTGCTGCAATCTTATAGTCCACCTGATTTGATGTTTTAAATTGGTTTCAAGCATAGCAACAAAACATATTTAAAAATTTTCTTTTGTCTCTCTGATCAAATGACTGTCATCCAGGCTATTGTAGCTGCAGCAGCCAAACTAGCCAACTTCCAGGTGTCTGCTGCATGTCCTGTTGTTTTAATCCTGCTTTATAGATGGCGTTGTCCAGCTCGTTTTAGCGTAATTATTGCATAGCTTTGTTCAGCTCTGTAGTTCTTCTTCTAAAGGTATCATGACAGTACAATGTACCAAACATAAGTAACCATGGTATAACTAACCCCAGTGAAATTGGGAAACATGAAAAAATAGCTCTGAGCAAACCCAAGGAATAAACCTTCAACAATGTTTTCCTCTTAGCAAAAACTCAGGTCACTGAAAACTTCCTACAACAATCCATGGGAAGGGTGAGAGCCTAAAGGGCAAATACTTTGATTTTATTATATTACTAATGATCTTCAGTAGAATTAAGGAATATGGAATATAAGTGCTTGTAACTGGACTAAGTGGTTGCTATATTTGATTAGACTGTTACAGCATTAGACTAGCAGTAAAATCCAGTCATGGATCTTCATTAAGTTGTGGTTTCTTGTTATTCATCATGAACTTCAATGCATAGTGCTAAGCACGTACTACTGGTCAGTGTTGGAGACAGGTTCCTGGGGTTGACGCACCTTGGATCTCACTCCAAGGAGTAGGACCTTTACTGAGTAGAGGCTTTGCAAAAAATTATCTCAATGAAGTACCCAAACTGTTCTCTAGAACCATTCTGAAGTATTCTCATCTGGGAGAGCAGCACTCTGCATGCATTGTAATGCTCCTGATATTATAATTGGAGTTTCTGGAGTGTTTCAGAAATCGTAGAGGATTGTCATTAAGACTGGTAATAGAAAACAGATATCTTTTCAACAAACAGATCAAGGGATGCAATTTAAGTTCTCACCCACGCTCTACTCTCATCCAAGGCTCCAGCTGTACTAAAACAAAAGTTAAGTTCAGTACGATGTCAGCATCACACAAAAGTGAGCTGCAAAGCTGTGTCCTTTCCCTCTTCTACTTTCTTATGGAAGTACTTGTTAATTAACTGATGAACCAAAACAACACAACCCTTATTTAGAGAAGTGAAACACATTCAGAAGCAAAAAAAAATGCCTGCCTCTGCAGATGACAGTGGAGACAGAACTATGTTGTCCAAGAAAATTTTAGGTCAGATATTCCTTTCCTCCTTCTCCCCCCAGATTCCTGTATAGAAATAGCACAAGCACAGTTACATCACAACAGGAACCGTCTTTCTTCTCTAAAAAAGACGGACATCCATAACAATGATAAAAAAGCACAAAAAATATTAGTTTTAGCATTGTGCCAGCAGCTTTTAAATATGAAAAACTAGTTTGAGGTGAAACAATTTAAATTACACAATTACTGCAAGAAAACATAATTTAAAGATAAATTTATTCTTCTGTTATTGTTGGGCCAATTCCTGAGTCTGTGCAAACACTGATAAATCCCATTGAAATAAGTCTCAGTCCTCAAAGGCACCAAACACCTTGATACAAATAATTTCTGGGATACAAATTTTTTCAGAGATGTTCGGCATTCCTAGGAGTGAGATTTATAGAACTCCTCTGATCAAAAGAAAAGTCACATCCCTGTGGCTTTATGTTTTCTTTCAGCCATACTGATTTCCAAAAAGAGTAGAAAGCATTCTGCAGGAACACTACAAATGGACTTATGTCACATCTATATTAAGTAACACTCAATTTATAAACTCCTAGAATGTTCCTTGGCAAACAGCTTTCTTCATTTGAATTACTGCAAAATATTGAATATCTGAGAATATGCTCTTGGTGATCACAGCCATTCATTACAGAGTGAAAAGCTGAATTTCCAATGTCAAGGACATAGTTTGAGAATTTTTTTAACAGGTCGGATAACAGGTAAAAAAAGAATTGCAGAAAAAGTACATTTTTGAGGCGCAAATGCCATTTAAAGTAGAGAATCTCAGAAATTAAAGTGGAAGAGGTAATTAAATATTTTCTCTTTTTTTATGTCAAAAGTCATTAAACAGATTAAATTAAAATGCATGAAATTTCAGGGAGAAAAAACAGTACCATTTTATAAGGCAGAAACACAGTGAGTGGTATAAACAGTCCTTGATAACACTCTAATGCTCCTCCCTCTCCCTCTCTGATAAGGACATAATTTGAGATAAAGACTTGTTTTAAGAAAAGCATCTGTGACTTAAAATATTTAGCTATGACAGATCATAGAGGATTTGCACCAACTCACCACCCCCTCCCCAGAACATACTGATGATATTAATTACATTTACCCTTTAGCTATCATTGTAACAGAAAATGTGCTAAATACCTATTAGCTTAAGGAGCAGCTAAGTGAACCTGGAAAAGTGTTTTCATTAACACCGAGTGCTTTCTGATGTTGCAAACTCAGGTGAAGCATCGGTAGCAGAGAAGCTGTGAGAAAGACTAAATGAATGATATACTTGGTACGTGCCAATGGATAAGAACTAAGTGTAGCAGAGCGAGCCTCCTCACTGTCAGAGGAAATCAGGCATGGGAAGGGAGGAACCATGGTTCAGTCTGAAGGTCTTCAGACCCTTTGAGTTTTGACACCAAATCCTGGCTTTGCGTGGACACAAATTAAAAATGAAGTATATTAAGTCTTCTGCTCAAGAATAAAATTTATTTTGATTTTCCAGGAGATGTGAGGATCCAAACCAGAAAGTTTAAGTCAGAGCAAATATTTATTCTGACTGAAATCCCACTTGCATAAATATATTCTCCTGGTAAAACAGGCATTCCTAATATAATATATGCCATGCTATATTTGCCAGAGGTAGCCTTTTCTTCATCCCTCATCTATAAACTGTTTTACTTTTCTTTATTTCTTAAAATATTGTTTCACTTTGCTTAAACAGGGGGATATGATTATCATAACATTATTACTGTTATTACAAGCAATACAATAGCATTAATACAATCACAAAGATGAAAAATCAAGTGCAGAAAATGCCAGAGCAAAGGCTTAAAGATTTAACCACCCTCCAGGTATTTACTTGTATCCTCAGGAAACCATAACATACTGTAAAACAATGTGGACTATCTTATCTAGCATAACAAACCTATATATGGAACATATATTCTTCCTTAGTGTGTTTGCTTTATAGATTTGTGTGATCTAGGAAACATATCATGTGTAAGAAAAATTGTAGATTAGCGTAATATAGGAACAATAATTTAAATTTTGGAAGAGAAAAATCTTATGCTTGAAGCTTTTATTCTGAGGGAAAAAAAAGTGAGCAAGATTTGTTATTTGAATGAGTTTCTAACTTGTAATGACAAAAATGAAGTTGTAGACTGGTGCTGAATAGCGTAAGGAGACATGCAATAAAATTGTGCAAAGTATGAAGAAAAAATAAAGTTGATATCAAAATCCACAGCCGTGTGAATCATAGATCAAGTGGAATGCAGTCTACTGCACTGTGGAAAAGTAAACCCTGCAACTTCAATGCTTTGTTGTAAAATTGTTGGCAGAAAGCATAAATTCATTGTATAACAAAGGCAGACCAGAAGGGTTGAGAATTGCATATTACGTGTAGGCAATGTAAATATTCATCTTCCCTGTGTCTGAGAAGGCATTTATAGGAAAATTTCCTGGGATCAGTAAAGTTCATGTCACTGGGAAAAAAACATCAACAACAAAAGGCACACAGCATTTCTTGTAAGGATCAACTGTGATGAATTCATAGAAAATGGACTTTCCCTCTGGGGTGGGGGGGGGAAACACTGAAGAAATATCTGGACCAATTTAAAAAGATGAGTAGGAAAAGGAAGAGTAAAAATATGTGGCATGAAATTATGTATAGGAAATGTAATAGCAAAACCTATAACGAAAAATTATTCTTTTAATTGCTTGAGTTGTAAAATCAAAGCCAAAGACCTACTGAATATGAGGGAATGCTATGACAGGCCTGTGGAGAGGCCTGATGATTAGGCATAATTTTTTTCAGTCAGTTGCAATCAGATAGCCATCAAAGAAGTAAAGATAATTGAGAAAAAATTAGGAGTATATTTTATAATCGAGAGGGAAGATCTCGGTCAAAAGGATGCTTTCCATTCACCTAGACCTGAGGTAATTTCATCCTAGACACTGGTCAATGATATCTGATTTCTGTCCATGACCGCATAACAGACTTCAGAGAAAAAAAATAGTTGAGTATGTTTTTTTTATATCCATCTCAGATGGTATTCTCATATGCAAACCAGGGAAAAATCCACATATTAAATTATTATAGAGTGGTTACAGGATTGCTAATATTCAGAAAGTCTCCACTGAGGAAGCAGCTATTTCTGACCCAGTATCTCAATGATTGGAGCAATCTAGAAATCCTGCACAAGTCTGTCCTAAATCTGATTCATATTATCATATGTAGCCTGGGGATGAGAGAAGAGAATGGTTTATTAAATCTGCAATTGAGATCAAGCAGGAAGAGGACTCAAGTTATATCTGAAGTGAAAATGAAACTTAAGCTGCTGGGGATATGATACAAAAACGTAGAATTCTGCTGTGCAAAGTGAAATAGGTGGGAGAAATCCACTTCACACAGAGAACAAAAAACTGGTCTGGTACAGACATGCAAGAAGGAATCCAAAGGCTGTTTGTGCCCCATTCAGCACTGGGAAGGCAAGAGCTAGAGCACTGATCAGAGCCTGGCACTGCTGTTACAGGAGGAGCTAGACCAGAGAGAAGATAATTTATAGCAGAAAGTAGATTGAATAAAAAACTGTAAAACACTGAAGGCAGCTGGGAGTAAGAGCAAAAAAACCTCACAAAATTGAGAGAATAGTTGGTTCATGTGATGACCAGGCAGAGAAGTAACAGATTGTATGTTTAATAGGGAAGATTTTAGCCACTTGGTAGGATTTTTTTTTTCTCCTAGAAAGATACTTACATCACTGGAACAGGTCAGAGAGCAGCTGACAGGATGTGAACAATGGTAAATGATCCTGTTCTGGACCATGGGATGGGCTAAATGACCTCTTGAGTCTTCTATTCCAGTCCTATGATGACTGCTGCAATGGTGTGACCATGTGTTCTGGTTTAGAGCAAATTTGGGAGGAAACTTCCAAAGAGGCCCCTCTGGAAAGCAGATTCAAGAGACCCTCTCTCAATAAAAAGTTTTTCTTGGAAAAAAGTGAAAAAATCCTGTTTATTTAAGAAGCGAGGTATTCACAAGCATAAAAATGAATAATATTAAACAATAAAACCTCTTGCTGTTCTGAGGAGATGGCAAATTCAGAAAGTCCTTTTCGTGGGGTGTAGCTCAGCTCACTCAGTCTCTTGGTGGGCCACAGGTATGAGCTCCCAGTGTTCTTCTGGGTTTTCAGTCCAGAGCAGGGCTGATCAGTTCCAAGAAAAAGAAACCACAGTCCAGGGAAATTCTCTGCCTCAGTTAGCTAAAGAAACCCCACTAAAAAAAAGCAAAGGAGTGCTGCAGACAACACAGTCCGTGAGAAGGAATGTGGAGGAGTGGGTACAGTTTCTGCAAACAAACTGCGCGCTTCTTCTCCCCACCCTCCCTCTCAGAACCAGCCTTAAAGCTGCAGAACTTAATATCCAGCATAAACAGTACGGGTAATTGAGGATACAAGTGTCATAAAGTCACCCTAGGACACTATGAAATTCAGGTAATTGCAAGTTCTGTACTACTTGGTTGGTTCTATTACCTGGAATCTTTAAAGCAGCTCTGAGATATGTGATAAATAGAAATGCTGTTTTGGAAAAAAGCTTGGTTCAACATAGTCTTGATTTGCACAGACTACTGGCCTGTCTACTAGGATATTCTGTGCTATGAATCACCAGGTGGTGCTGTTACACATAACCTTCCAAGCCTAACCCTACCCCTGGGGCACATGGCAGTGTTGGGAGAGCATCTTTGGGTGCAAAGGTGTCCCTAGAGGCAGAATTTCATTTAGTCTTTGATACAGCCAAAGGAGCTGTGGACAGAGGGGCTGTCTAAAAGGCTGCTTGGACAGCTTAATTTTGGACTTTGTAAAGGATATGGTTAATTTTGTTTGTGTATATAAATGTGTCTGTGTGTATGTATATTTTATAGATGTATTTCCTTTACTGATCCCTCTGTCCTTCAAAGTCCTGGATATGAGATATGTCCATGGATGAATCATACAGCCTTCTGAGCAGAGCACTTCCATCCATGAATGGTGCATATACAGCTGTGATATCTAAACACACACTCTGCAAAGGTACTATGAAAAGCACAATTAAGATTAATTAATTTAGGGACTATTTTTATTATACAGCACAACAACACTAGTGTTTTGTGTTACATGGATACCAAAGATAAACCTTATATTTATTTAAATTAACCAAACAAGCATTGGGAGACTATATAATTCTGCTTTCTAAATACAGAAAATGTTTATATTATCCACATCCAAATAGATCTGGCTGCCCAGGCCTTGTGCAGGTGAATGGATGGAGATTCCACAATCTCTCTGAGCAATTTCTTCACGGGTTTAACAGGTTTCATTTGAAATTGCTTTCCTTGACTCTAATCAGACTCTTTCAGGTCAAAACTTAGATCCATTATCCCTATGGAATGCATTCTGCATTTTAGGGAGGAGCCTGGCTCTGTTTTCTGTATGCCATTCTATTAAGAATTTTTGAAAAAGAAGTAAGAAACTCTCTTGACTTCTTATCCTAAGGCTAAAAAGAACCTGTTGTCTCATTCTATCCTGCATGTGTTCCAGCCTTAATCAGCTCCACTGAACTCACTCTGGTAAGCCAGCTTTTTTAAGATGCAATTTGTGCTGCTGCAGTTGCTGCTTGCATCCTTATCTATCTCTGAAAATAATCTGCCACAGCTTTTTCTACACGTGTTTATTGGATTCTTCAAAACAATAAGATGGCTCCTCACCCTTCTCTTCCCTTGAAAGTCAAAGAGATCAGTTCTCCTCAGTACTGTCTCACATGCCATGTGCTGCTGTCCCATAAGCATTTTGATGACTCTCCACAGGACTCACACCAGAATAGCAATATTCTTCTGGTACTGGGAAGCCCACAGGCAGTCAAACTGTGAATAGCCCACACAGGAAGTATCACCACCCTTGATCTCCTGGCTGCACTCCTGTTATGTTGTTTGCAATCTGTGCTGTAGGGACACCTAAAATAAACATTGCTGCCTCATGTTAATCTTACATCCTTCTTGTACACCAGGGGTTCTCTCCCCTGTCCTGCAAAGCTGCTTTCTAGCCAGTTGGTGCCCAGCCTGAATTGCGTACAGTTACTCCACATAGAATTGTAGGACCATAAATCTGTATTTGTTGAACTTCATGAGCTTCCTCTCAACTTACCTGTCCAGCTCATTGAGCACCTCTTAATAGCAGTCCTGTCCAGTGTATTGATCCCCATCTTTTCTAGTCTTTATCTCACCCTACAAGAATACTGTGTGATACTATATCAAAAGTCAAGGTAAATGTCCTGCACTTTCTATTCCCTTCTCACAGAGTCTGGCATGATATTCTTATAAGTGGGCAAGATTTCCTCTTGCTAAATCTATTCTGGCTTTTCCCTATCACCCTCCTCTCATACATTTGCCTGGCTAGGACTTCCAGGAGGGTTTGTTTGCAGTTCTGTGGACTGATGCTAGACTGAAGGTCTGTTACTATTTGGGTTTGCCTCTCTGATCTTTCTGAAGATGGGTGTAATATTTGGTTTTTTCTGTTCATAAGGAGCCTCCTTTATTTGCCATGACCGTCCAAGGATGATAAAGCATGGCCTTACAATGACTGTGTTCAGATCCCTTAGCAGCCTCAAGTAAAGTCTATCTAATTCTGTGGATTTGCATGTGCAAAACTGACTTGATTGCTTCCTAATTAATTCCTGAACAATGGATAATGTTATATTCCCAGAGACTGCCAGTAAGCTCAGTGACCCAGGAAGCTAGACAGCAGACATTGGTGGTGAAAACTGAGACAATTAAAAGGCGTTGGCTACCTTGGCCCTTTGTGTTCCCATGTATGTTGATGGACATACAGAAATTATCATTCCTATTCTTTACATCTGTTTTCAATTTCAACTACAGCTGAGCTTTGGCTTTCCTAAATCTCACACTGCTTGCTAAGGTAACATCTTTATATTCCTGCTGAGTATCCTGTGCACATCTCTGCCTCTCCTGGAGTTCATTCTGATGATTGAGCTCGGTCAGGGGGTCCTTGTTCCTGTTGACCTTCTGCATGTGCAGAGAATGACCTGTTGTTTTTTGAGGAGGACACTCTTGAAGAATTAACAGATGTGCAGGGTTCCTTTGCCCTTTAGATCAATTTTCCATGGAATTTTTGCTAACAAGATCTCTGAACAAACTTCATTCTAATACCTGGAAGTTCATGGCTCTGATCTTCTATTGTTTTGCTCAGTTTTCTGAGGATTTTAAAGCCAAAATCTCATTATTAATACAGACAAAACTTAAACTCAGACATCCCACTATCTGGCAAATTTGTTTGCAAGTAACAAGTTATACAGAGCATCTCTCAGTGTTGTATCTACATTATAACCTCTATCTAGGATGGAAAATAGGGTTTTTTTCCTTTCCTTAATTGCTTGTTAAAATCATATTAACCTTTACATTACAGACAGCAAATATACAGATCAATAAATATTCAATCTGTTTCTCTGTACATGCTTGAAATAAAAATGATCATAGGATAATAGGACAATTCAGGTTGGAGAGGACCTCAGGTCATCTCCTGCAGGGTCTAACCTGATGACCACTGAATAGGGTGAGCTGTGAGGTCAGACCATGTTACTGAGGGCTTTGCCCAGTCTGGTCCTGAAAGTTTCCAAGGCTGGAAACAGCGCACAACTTTTTTACATAATCAGATCCACTGCTCAGTTGTCCTCATAGTGGATGTGTGGTCTGAACACATCTTGATTCAGCTTATGCCTGCTGTTTGTCATCATCTCATCCCTATGAGCAGCTTGGTTCCATCTTCCTAATAACTTCCTCATGGAAACAATCAGTCTGCTGTTAGGTTCACCCAAACCTCTCTCTTCTCCAGGATGAATCAGCTTCATTCCCTCAACCTGTCCTCATTTTATGCCAGCAAGTTTACCATTTCCAAGTCAGTTTTCAGCATTCTGTGACATCAGCACCAAGCTCTCAAATGTCATTCAGGAAACTTTTAGAACCTACTTGGAGGTTGGAAGTCCCGCTTCGGGAGCAGATGCCCTAGAACTCTGGCATTGCAGCGATGAATATGGCAATGGCTAAAACCCCTGTTGGAACCTAAACTGATGTATTTAATCTCTGAAATGGGAAAAAATGTAAAGAAAGGGGAAAAAAAATTAAAAAAGAAGGCAAAGAAGCACAGTACCCTACCAAAATTTTCAGAGATTTAAACAAAAAATATTAGGTTTAAAATTAATATTAAAATATTAAAAATATATATTAAACATCATTATAAAACAGTAAATACAGAAAAAAATTAAAGTCTTTGTGTCTTTTGTCAAGTTAAATGGTGTAGACAAGCTTCTTAATTTCTTGAAGGTAAAAGGTAGGACATTAAATGTACTAATAATATCAGAGATATCATTTCACTGTAAAAAAACCTCCGACTGAGAGATAACTGTGTCCTTCTATCACCTAATATATTTGTTAATTTCTGAATTGCTCTGATAAGTCCAGCTGTTTGCAATTTGGCCATAGGACAAATTTAATATCTTCTTTATATAAATTAATGTGCTTGTTGATTAACTCCTCCTCACACATGGTAAGTTTTTCCCCTAATTATATCTATGTTCAAAGTACTATATAGGATAGTGTTATATGTTCCTGATTGTGTATTTTATCACAATAAGCAAATGTTATCTTATTCCTTTGGATACAGAGAAAGTAAAATAAAATATATTGTATTTAAATGGTCATGGCTGGTTTATGACTGTAGTGATTGAAGACTACCCAATGGCTTTAAACTAATTTTTCATATTATTGTTTAAGTTGGATATAAATAATACAGATTTTTGAATAATCCTTTAGCTGAGGGATGTGTTTCATGGATTTTTTTTTAATTTATATGAAATATATGACTAAGGACTTCTAAATGGGTGGGATTCTTTACCTGCAAGGGTTAAGGTATGGGGTTTAGGCTATTTTTCTAATTGGTAACTTCTGTGAATTATTTGACTCTTTTGACTGAACACGAGTCATGTATTACAATCTCCCTTTTGCTTGAACTCTTGTATGTTTACTTTCAGAAGATATATATATATATATATATATATATGTAGAAAAATAAGTATTTGGATATATGCAACAAGCCAAGATTGTTCTCACATACAAAGCAGGCTAGAAAAACAACCGGATCACGTACTGCAAGCTGGCAGAAAAGTTTCAAACATTACACATTAAGTCAGTTAAGGATCAGCTGACGGACAGAAGAGAGAGAGTATGTCCTCATAGAAGGAAAAGATCTTAAATTTCAAGATTGAAATGAAATGGCTGGTAAATTGTTTTATGTAGTTTGAAAGAGGTAAGAAATTTGTACATCAAGAAAATCCTGAAAATCCTAACCCAAATGTACCCAACATGCTGTTTCTGAACAGTCTCCTGTTATTCTAAATAGGAAGTAGTTTCTTTCTGTGGTGGTTAATGTCACCATAAGAACATAGGATTTTGGAGGCATAGGAGTGTTAATTGGTTTACTTTGACTGATTATTTGTCAGATGTTTTTCTCAAATGTTAAGGCAACCTAGAGTGCTGCAAATCCAGTGCCACACTTTTGTAAAGATTGACACATTTACCAGACCCCTAAGAAAGTATCACAAAAAATATACTGCACTTAGTAGACTTTCTTTTCTAGATTATTTTTGACCAGAATAAGAGAAGAATTAACAATCCTACCCTGATATTAAACATGCTAAAGAACACAAATAATATATATGAGTATCTGTTCTATTTCAAGCATTAGAGTAAGGCAAATGTCTTACTGACAACTGAAATCATTCTAAAATATATATATATAAAATAACTTTTTACATACACTTGTGTTAATGATAGCTCAAATGTAGAGTTATTAGATGAAAGAATAACATCAGAGCAATCCATAATGGCAATTCTCACTTGGTTTGGAGCTGACTTTGGCATAAGAGCTAGATCCAACAATAAACTTGAGAATAATTATCCAGCTGAGCAATTGGAAAGTATTTGAAAATTTCCAGGCAGATAAATGTTGCCCTAAAAAATGCTCTGCTATTAATTTGTTTGCAGTCATGGTTGTCTTAATGCTTGCTATTTAAATGCAAAACCATTATTTGAAACAGGGTTGTTTTGTTGTTGGGTTGTTTTTTTTTTTTTCATTTTCTATTATCATTTTTACTGATCAATATGTGGAACTTCTTGCCTTTAAATGGTTGCCCAGTTCAGAGTTCCTTGAATCAGCAATTTTACCTACTTAAGAAAAATTAAAATTGTGCCTTAGTAATTAAAAATATGTTCTCAGACCTATAGATATATATCCTGTTATTTATTCAGGTGAGCTCCTCTACTTAATTTCTCAGAATTACTCACAGCAATGATATTAAACATGAATATGGGGATGAATAGTATGAGCTCTCTGAACCCTTCCTGTTCTATTATCTAAAGTTTTTTTCAAATCTCTGGCCCTTTTAGTATGAATGAGGATTCAGCAGCTTGCTCATCTGGGAAGTATATAAAGGAATCAAATCTTACTTGTTGAGAATTATATCATTGATTTAAAATGAAGGAAGACCAATATGGACATTTTGTTATTACAATATTTATCTTCAATTAGCAAGCCATCATTAGTTATGGTAATAGTTAGCTATCATTAATTATGGTAATAGTATGAAAATTAATTGCTGAAATTAATCCCTAATGATTCCTTATGAAGTTTCTTCTACCAAATTAAAGATTTTTTTCCTTATTTCAGTGGTGACTGCTCTAGATACAGTGAAATAATATAAAGAACAAGCCAAGTATAAAATTACATTTCTTACTGTTATAAGGGGCGTTTTTCTCCCATAACATGAGTCCTGGTTCCAGCCAGGGCAGGGTTAATTTTTGCAGTAGCTGGGAGGGGCATGGCCTGGACCCTGAGGTTGTTCTGTATTACTTCATGTCTTTCTTAAACCACGACAGGACGTCCACACACAAAGAGCGAAAGAATATCTTATCCCAGGTCCTACACAGAAACCATTTTAATGAGAGAACCTGATTATATAAATCTCATGACAATATTACATTGTAGAAAGTCTCAAAGAATTTACCAATATTAATTCCAAACAAATTGATTTTAATTTATCTTTGTATAATTTTCTAGTAGCTTGTAGTGTTGCAATGATCAGCATGTCTGCTGGATGCTGATTTTCATAGCAATGCAGTGAGAATGCACATGACATTCACTTGTCTGTGTGGAAGCTGGGGAAGCTTTGCCCCAGTGTCTCTGTTGAGCCTGAAGTGTTATTAAAAGCTGTTCATCCTAGTGAGACCAGGGTCACGGCTCTGGAGGGAAAGAAACTATGCACACAACAAGTCAACAAATAATGGAATAATTCCTGTCAGTAGGATACGGTCAACAATTCAATGCCACTGACAACCATCCACTTAAGGATTCTGGTTTCAGAATTCAGAGCAGGCCACAGGAAATGCCGAGGGCACAAGGGGCCCTACTAGGCTATGTCCCAGGGGAGATGGACACAGGGAAGTGGACTTACCCAAGTCTCAACAACTCTGAGGACACCCTCAAAGCAGCTCAAGGTACAGGCCCAGGATGGCAAGTCAACCTCAAGCTCTGTCCTGACACTCCTGACATGTGACCAACTCCCAGAAAACATTTTTATGATTGCAGCCTGATGCAAAGTATGGCTAAGATAAAAAGCTAAAAGAACAACTCAACCTCTTCAAATGATGGTATATTTTTCTGCTTCTGCTTCATCTATTAGATGAAGGCTGTCATCTTCCCCTTAAGCTTTCTCTTCTTTAAGCTAGGAAGTCCCAGCTTGTTTAACCTTTTCAGATGATATATACAACACTTTAGCTGCTTTCCATTTTTATCATCAAAGTTCCATTAATTGCTTTACATCTTTCTGGAAAACAAAGCTTTCCTAGTAGAATAAACTAGTCTAGGCTTTATGTTTATACTTTCCTGTTTATAGCCTGTCTGTTTATACTTTCCAGAGTGTTGTTTATCTCTTTTCACACTATCCTGACACTGTTATGTCACAGTCTTCTCATCATCCTCCATAGTCTCTTGTATGTTTTCTGGCATAATTTCTAGGGACACATTTAATCTCATCCCATCCAATCTTCATGATGTTTATAGTTCCTGCATAGGATTATTTTTCACCACCTTCAGCTGAATTGAATTTATTTCATAGCTTTCTTTCAGTAATTTTGTAATCTTTTTTTTCTTTTCAAAAGCTTCACTGGAGTCACAGAAAGCAAAATTTGTACTTCTCCTTTGTCCAAATAGAGCAAGAAGTAGTGGACCTTTGCAGAGGATATTCTGATTAGATATTCAGGAAAGAATTTAACTGCCAAGAACAGCAGAAATGTGGGATAGAGTGGGTGTAAAATCTTCATTGCTTAAGTCCTTTCAGATCAGGATCGACAGGCATCTTGTCAGGAGTGACATAAGTACAAGTACAAAAGTACTTTATGCCAGTAATGGAATAGATGAGGTTGCTTCCAATGGTTCTCTGCACAGAGGAAACCAACAATGAATTGTTTGCAGTCGCATAAGGCTGCAGAGTAAATTAAGCATAGGCCAGTGAAAGAAGTCTCGGTAAAAGAACAAAAGCTATATTTTAATCACATTTGTCAACATGTGGTCTTCAAAAGTAAATCATAAGTAATTCATAAGGATTTCCAAAGAATATGAGGGATCAGGTGCTTGTAAATATGTATGTAGACAGAATCTATTGTTTGAAATTATTTTAAGCATATTTATACAAAGATAGGACATCAAAAATTATTTTTCATTAAAGGCGATTTGTTTTCCATGAGTAATGCTGTTGAATATTTTTAATTTACTATTTAAAATGTTTTACATGATGCTCAAAAGTTTGCTTTCACTTCTGCAGAAAGACCTTTCACACCTCTTTGTGGTTTTTTTCTCTTTCAGATTTAGAATCTCAGTTTGCAGTTGAGCAGAAGTGGTAGAAAGTTTCAAGACCTGGTGATACAATAATAAGTTTTCATAGTGAGATTCTCTGGGGAACAACTTCATGCTTCACATGGTAAGTACCATGCAGCAACTATCAGCAGGTTGGGTGAAAGGGTAGAGCAGCCTGTCTTCTACAGTAGGTAATGCTTCAAGTGCAGTGCTTCATTATTATACACTGGTTTCTGCAAAACAGCCTTGTGCTTCTGAAAACAGTAATTCAAAACCTGCAAGCCGACTACAAGCAAAGTTACCCAAGGGATCAAGAAGTTAACCTGAATTTCACAATAACGCATTTCTTATTGTCTTTTTTTTTTTTTTTTTTTTTTTTTTTTTTTTTTTCCATAGTGAAATGGATTCTTTTACAGGGTTGGTTCTTGCAATAATATGAAACACACAATGACAAAAAAGAAGTATGATAAGAGCAACTGTAAGTAAAAAAATGGTGTTTTGGTCATGATATAATAACTACTAAAAATATACTGAAATTATAAATACCTATGCAGAAATTAACAGCACCCTGCTTCTTTCTGTGCAGAGATTCTTCCTTCAAAGCTCTACAGCAAAGTATACATACCATTGACCAAAGGAATACTGCATGCAAATTCATAAAGCTTTGGGGAAGAATGTTTATTTTAAAATTGTAAATTTCCCTAGCAACTACTGTAAGTTAAGTCAAATACAATATTGAAACCTGAAACAGTAGGTGCAAAATGGGACCTTTACATCTTACAATTTCTCTTTAAAGAAAGCACCATTTTCTTTTAAAATAATTAATTCCCAAATATATGATTGTGATCAGCCAAAATAATTTCATGCAGTGTTGCTGTAGAAGAGTCAAGCTGCAAAAAACTGTAAAACTGTACTGGAATAGACTAACACACAGGGGGATAGCATGCTTCTAAAATGAACCTAACAGTATTGTAATTACTTTCTCTTCAGATTATGGGAAATCCCATACAACTATTCTGGCTGTATTTAAACCCTTAGGCCATTTCCCTAATAGTGGTATAGTGTTGCTATATAACATACATTTCGATGCGTTTATATGAGCAATTTAGTGTAAAAACCAAGAACACTTATTTTAGTTATGAAGGTAAACTCTAAACAAGCTCAAATGCTGTTTTTTCTGATTGCCAATACCATTTGGAAATGGTGCCCTTAAAGCCACTCTCCCCAGTCAGAGTGCTGCCACGTATGTGATCTGATGTGGCAAGTGCTGAAAGTTGTTGGTAATAAACTGGTGAACTGAATAAATGGCTTTATGTACTGGCAACGACAACAAAAAGTTATGCTCCTCTTTCCCTTCTCCCACACCACTGACATTCTGCTTATGAAACAGCTGCAGGATCAGAACAACCTCACAGAAGTAGTCACAGCTCAGCTTTTATCTTGCATGTGAGAGGTTAACCTAAACCTGAGAAGACAGAACTGTCACAAGGAGCTCTATCAGGAGAGCAATGCTGTAAAATAAAAGAGATTTTAAACACCATCAAAGAAATATAAATAAGCAAAATTACTTTGCAGTACAGCGATGTCTGCTGAGCAAAGATTCACAAGAAATGCAATAAAGCAGACATAAGAAATACCTTGAAATTGTGACTTGAGTAAGTAGAAAATATTAAAAATATGTCTTACAGAATTAGCTTCTAAATCCTCCAAATAATCGTGCCACAACACAACATCAAGAAATTAACAGCTGGCATGTGACAGATGTTAATCAAAGTACTATACAGGAGCATGAATCAAAAAAAATCCCTCAGTTATCTTGAAATAATCGAGTGCCTGTTTTTCAAGACAATGTTAATCCAGAAATAGCAAGAACTAAAACTCCAGCAAATAAATAGGTTTGGCTTGAAAAACAGTACCATCATACCACCATTAAATACTTCTTGTAATTCATGTCCACTGTATAAATTTCATAAGGTAAAAGAAGATGAGTTTTGATTAGAAAATGGTATGTAATTTGATTTATTTTATTTGACTAAATAACCAAACTTATGAGTACATAGTTATAACTCAACAACACCATCAAGGACAAATGAGAACTAGGATCTGTGTTTCAGAGGAGTTTTTCCATTTATACTCTTTCAATACACATTCCCTATGTTGGATATACCAAGATAGCTTATGTTTCCCTTTTAATTAATAGTACTTTGCATCTGGCTTGGTCATGTAGAGTGAGATCTCTAACTTTTACTGAACTTTCAGAAGTGTGGTGAGTGTATAACATTTTGTTTGTCCTTATTAGTCTTTTTTCATTCCATAGGCTTCCTGCTGCATGTTTCTTATTTTGATTATCTGCAAAAATAGGGGCCATATGCTGCTCCTCCCTCCCTTTTTTTAAAATAATCAGAGATAAGCACATGTTAAAAAAACACAATTTGGTGTTATGAACTGAGAGGTGGAAAAAAGCCTGAATAACTCATCAACTTGCTCTCGCTGCCAGTTTGAAAACATCACCATTGGACTTCTGAGTGCAAGTCTAGGTTCACCAGATCACCAACTGCAAAGAATGTGTTATTGAGTGCTTAGAAAAATGGTGTTGAGCTAGCCACCAGCAATAAAAGTCAACCTAGGTTCACAGCAGAAAGATAAAATGTAACTAATTTTATATTCTTCTATGACATGTCTTAGTGAAAAGAATGCAGTGGAAGTGGGTTTACACACACAATGTATTGTTGTCCTTCTCAACATCCTTCTGGGTAAGGTATCCAGCTGTGGGATGAGCAGGATCACAGTGCGTGGATGAAGTGGTTGAAGGGCAAGGCTGACAGAATTGTAGTGCATGGGGATGCACGTGTGTGGCACTTGGTCACCAGCAGTGCTCCACTGGGTTCCACTCTTGGGCCAGTTCTGCCCGGAATGCTTATGAGCAATCTGGGACCAGGAGTTGAATGCAAATATAGCAAGTTTGCTCATGAGCCCAAACTGGGAGGTGCCCTTGGCTCTCTTGAGGGACAAGATGCCTTTCAGAGGGATCTAGGTAGATTGACACACTGGGATACCTATGATAAATGGGATGAAATTTAACAATTCAAAATGCCCAATCCTGCCCCTAGGACAGAATAACACTGGACACAACTGTAAGCTCAGAGAGGAGATGCTGAAGAGCAGCCCTGTAGGAAGGGAGATCTGAGGGTGCTGGTCAGCAGCAGGAGCAGCTCGGTGTGAGTCAGAAGTGCATTCTGTGACAGCTCAGGGCCCAAACCCCCTCCTGGGCAACAACCAGCTGGCCGAGAGACCTGATTATCCTGACGTACTCAGCG
Source organism: Sitta carolinensis (assembly GCA_032173965.1). NCBI lineage: Eukaryota > Metazoa > Chordata > Aves > Passeriformes > Sittidae > Sitta > Sitta carolinensis. The sequence continues at coordinate 82,314,489 of CM063284.1, forward strand.
CTGGTGCAGCCTCAGCCCAAGCGCTGAGTGCAGTACTGGGCCCCACTGTTTAAGAAGGCTGTAAAGGTCCTTGGATGTTCCCAGAGGAGGATAATAAATCTGGTGGTAGGTCTGGAAGGAATGTCCTCTGAGGAAGGAATGTCCTATGAGGAGAGGCTGAGGACTTTGGGCTTGTGTAGTTTGGAGAAAAGGAGTCTGAGAGGCGATTTCATTGCTCTCTACAGTTCCCTGAAGAGGGAAGGAGAGAGAGAGTTTCTGAGCTCTTCTGCCCGGGATTCAGTGATAGGACTCCTGGCAGTGGTTCAGAGCTGCACAAGGAGAGGTTCAGATGGCATTAGGAAGCATTTCTTTACTGAGAGGGTGGTCAAACACTGGAACAGGCTTCCTGCTGAGGTGGTTGAAATCCAAAGCCTGTCAGCGTTTAAGAGGCATTTGGACTGTGTCCTTAATAACCTGCTTTAAAACTGTTCAGCCTTGATGTGGCAGTTGGACTGGATGATTGTTGTAGGTCCCTCCAACTGAAATAACCTGTTCTATTTTAATCACACCATAATTTTAAGACAGGTAATTGATGATAATTTTAACTGCAGCTAGCTGCAGATAGTGAACCACAAAGTCACCTTGGTTAGATGTTTCCACCAAGACCATATTTTAACCCAGAAAGCTATTTAATGAGCTGCAGTATGGCGGCATAGGTATGTATCTTGCTCCAGATTCATCCTTCCTCCTTTGATTGTCTGTTCCTGCCCCACAGCACATGTATAAAACATAAAGTCATATCAGAAAAATCTTGACTTAACAGGTCAAAGCCATGTCATGGACAAGGAAGAACAACCGGTTTCATAAAGAAAGAATGCTTGTCTGGATGCTATAGCAGAGCTGACATTGGCTATAAAAAGCTAATATAATTTTCCTTATCAAGGAGAAATTCTTCCGAGCATATCCCAGGGCAGACTGGAAATCCCTGAGTTGTCAAAGGTAGAAACAACAGAACAAGAAAAAGTCTCATATATAATCTCACTTTAAGTAGCATCCTTTTCTTTTTGTCTCCCTCTACTTAACCAATATAGTGAGATGCTTCCAGTTACGATGTTTACTTTGATGGTTGCAGAAATCAGAGCACTCTGGAGATCACAAATAACTATTCTTTGTTTGTCTTACTATAATTTGTCTGAAGAATAATTTTAGGCGTTTGATAGTGGGGTATTCCTCAGAGAATGGCCTAGTGATTATATAGATCTGAACACTGCCAAGTCCTTCTTTCTGAAATTCAGCAGATGTTTCCCTGCAGAATCTGTGTTTGCCCAGTGGGGAGCTTGTGTCACAGATGTCCTTGAGGTAGAACACCCATCCTTGGGATCACCAAGATGTCCACCCCTGCTCAAGAAACCTGTTTCCCAAAAGGCTGTTTGCATAACCCACACTTCAGTAAATTGAGTTTTAAATTGAGCTGCGCTATATTGCTGAAAAAAAATACGGCAGTCATCAATGTTCAGTTAAAAAACACTGAACACTGAATAATGGATATGGAATTTCAAAATTTTGTTGGAAAAGAACCTAACTGAGACTGTCACATGCAGACTGAGCAGCATATATTAAAACCAAATATTAGTTTACTATTTAGAGCTTCCTCTAGTCTATAGCCTTCTCCTTTTGTTTCAGATTTTGCTGACTGATATGTTTTTCTATAAAGTACTTTCTGTTTTATATTGGTTCTGAACATGGGCTCACTCCCAAACTAATTTTCAAATTCCATTGAAGACTCTTAGAAACAAGAGTTGGTGAAATCATTTTTATTATATTCATTTTACTGATTTTTAGAGGAAAAACTGTACTGATGGTATGAATGTTCATTAACTAGCTGGAATGAACTAAACTACTGTGAAAGACTGCTAAATGAAATGCATTCAAGTAAAAGGAAGCATTACTCACAGGCTCCAAGCATCTGCCTCAGATGAAATAGGCATCAAACACTGGAAGAAGCAGAGCCTTATTTCACTGTGAAAAGAAATTATCTTAAGCCTTTACACTCAAGAAGTTAAATCAATGTACTGGACTGGCTACAGTTAAAAATAATTGACAGCCTATAGGACAAACAAATGAGATAATGTGGAATAAATAAGAACAGCCCAATAAATTACTTAAATATATGCAGCAGTGTGAAGGGGTTATTTTCATGGATTTGGAAAGGGCAAATTTGTTTAGGGCAGTGAATGACAAAGTTCTATTAGAACAGTGAAGGAACAACAAAATGTAGTGCATATATTTTCCTCATTTTTAGAAAAAATATTGCTTTAATCTATTAGTAATGAATAAGAAAATACTTGCCTCTTTAAAAAAATGTACTGAATTGTAACATGCATATAAACAAAAATAAAGTAAAAATTGCAGAAAATCTACGAATATTAAATACCAAAATACTGCACATTCCACATGTTTTTTTCAAATATAAAGAAAAAGGGCATAAGGAAAATACAGAGAAAAATCTTAAATTAAGAGGATCTTTTTACTGGCAAACTAAAGATCTGTATAATTTCTGAGCACACACCTATCACTGCCTTCTGGGGAGCGGTGTATCACAGACTGAATCAAAGGTTGTTGTTCTTCACCTAGATTTTTCCTAGTGTACTAGATTTGTGATACAGCATCACTTTTGCACCTATTTACTTCAGATATTGTCTGAAAATAGAAAAAAAAATACACATGTTAGACAGCATTGGTTTTTGTTTCAGCCGTTTGAATACTAATTTCTGAATATCAAAAAAGGTTTGGGTAGGTGATCTGTAAAAGGATCAGTCCAAAAGTAACTTTCTTTTCTCTTAGAAATTTCTAAAAGGACATACTGTTTACCACAACTTCATCAGGTATAGTTCCATATTTTTGGACATGATAAACAAATTTTGTTGTAGAGTTGTATGCTTGAAGCAAAAAAAAAGGTCAAAATTAGAAGTCATGATTTCATAAGGGCTTGGAGGAGAGAGGAAAAAACACACAGGTTTTGTCTTTTCCTCTTATTCTAGCAGAATTTTAAATCAGACAAAAGAAGTCCTGTACTTTGGTCCCTTCCTCCACTTCCATTTTTTTCCTCTCTGCAGCTCACATATAAAAAAATGAAGATGCTTGTTATGCACTGCATTTGTCTATTTAATCTTTGAAGCGTGATGAGGTAAGGGGAAGAAAGTCATATTTATCTTTCAGTGTAAACTTATTTCTTTGATTCATTATCTATTTCATAGAGGTTGAATGAACACAGGAATGCTTTCAAAGAGAAAATAAGGACTTTTGCCAACCATTTTAGGGTAGAATAACGATTTTTATGTATAGTCTTTGAGATTCATATTTTGTTGGTGGAAGTGTTTTAAAGGAAGAGCACATATTTATTTTCTGAAAAGATTAAGAAAGTTCTCCTAAAACCTTTCAAAGACTAGTAGGATGGCTGACAAATCTGGCTAATTTTTCTTTTTCTGTTGCCTGTTGTTAGGGGCATGGGGGAAACATTTCTGCTATGTCACATGCTAAAATAGGTGTCAAATTCACTACTTCTGGTAATTTAAAGATCATATAATATTTAGATCAGAATACTAAGTCTTCCAGAAATGCATTTTATACTTTTTCCTTTTTACTTGTAAATGAATGCATTTTGGTAAAAAGTCTTAATGCAAATTAAGCATTCAGTCATATGTTAAAGCTGGTAGTGCTTGCAGTCTGTGTACAGGGCATACTGACTAAGAGTCCTGCTTCTGTTACTCAGCTTTTGGGGTTGTAGATTTATGGCTGAGTTACCAAAGAATGTTCAAACATCATTTTTTAAAAATTTCGGCTATTTTTTGCTGAAAACCTTTAGCATCACGAAAGTCATAGTTTAAAGGTTTATGTATATAGATAATAGTCGGATTCTAAACAGATCCCTGTTATGCAGCCAGCAAACAATATGAGGCAGTGAAGGAAATAATATGAGAAATGCCAATTCTTCTTTCCCAGAGCTTCAGTTTATATTATTTTCTGTCTCATCTAGAACCAGTTTGTAATGAGCAAAACTCAAGTAATATAAGGAGCAGCAAACATGTTTCCTTTCCTACAACACCACTCTGGAAAGTAGAAGTGTTATAATTATTGGTGAATCAGAACAGCAAAAGCACGTTGTCTGCAAATCATGAGGAAGGAGATTTGGTTTGGAATTTCACTTCCACAGTTATTTTCATTCATTTTCTTTTGCTGTTTTGTCTAGAATCACACCCTTCCCTAAGCTTTCCACAGTTATATCCAAGGCACATTGGAGACTAAGAAAGAATCAATAATCACATGGGCTCAGACGTTCTCACTCCATAGAACTATTCAGACTCCCTTTGTTTTCACAGAAAGTTCTGCAAACATGTGCTGTCCATTTTCCAACTGTTGCTAACATTTTGCAGAAAAATGGTAAAACCCTGGGAAACTCTTGTAGCCTACACTGACTCCCACAGAGTTCTTGTGCTATATGGCCTGCTGCAGAAATGATGAGAGTTTGGGCTGACTGCCTAGCCCAAAGGAGAGTTGTGAACTGAAGGTGAATAGAAGTGGAAAGCAGTGCAGGCTGGTGAAATGCGTGCAGCCTTCAGCTCTGAATAAACCTGCCACACACCTGTAAGGCTCTATCAATGTGCAGCTTGTGTGGGTTACAAACTCACAGTGCTTGTTTGCCTCTCTTCCAGCCCTGGCAGCTCTGGGATCCCTGGGAAGCAGACCAAGGCACTCCCAGCTCCGGACAGCCTCCAGCAGTCTTCTCAGCCCCTTGTAAAAAATGCACAGATCAAGTACCAGCAAATGAAATGATGCTGTTGTCATAAGCTAAAACTTACGTGTCCTGTAGGAGATGAATTTTCTTTGTGAAATGTGCAACAGCAGCTGATAAAGTGTGCACAAGATCATTACTGACTGCATTTTTCTATTACATGTTTCAAATGCTGAAACAACTGCTCTGAGAGAAATACATCTTTCTTTCGTTCCTCTTATTCTGAGACATAATAAAATATTTCCATGTTTTTAATTCCCTTTTCTTATGTTTTGCTGTCTTTTCCATGCTGGTGTCCCTTCTATCATGCAAAAGAAGCCAGGATTTTACATTAGGTTTTTCACAGTCTGATTTTAACTCTGAAATGTTCAGATCTCTGTGGAAAATGTACAAAAAAATTTGCAACAATTGTCAATGTCTCCTTCCAGCTTTTATTTTTCCAGATGACTTTTTTAACCACTTTGCTATCTAATCATTCACTAATTTTGCCTCAGTGGCCACTTTGCTGGGGCTGTTTGAATAACTGTAGGCAGCTAAATTTTTCACTTTATAATATGATTCTGTATAATTTTAAAAATGTTCTGAATGTTTCTCATGCCACAGTGGCTTAAACTGCTTCGAGTCATGTTCTGCCTGTAGTGGTTCAGTCTTCATCCTAGCCATCTCTGTCTCCCAGTCTGGCATTTCAGACCATTAATAAAAACATTTGAAAGCATTACTATGTATGAAATATTATTGACATAGATACAAGTAAATCAGTGCTAGTAATATTATCACTATTAAGTTTCTGATCATTTGAGCTGCAACATAACAATAATAATAAAAGTCATAGCAATTATAATACAGTTAAAAGAAAAATACTAGACATCACATTCATTAACTGTGCAAGCAATTAAACTGTGATGTATTGAACTAATGCTTATGATAACAATATTGCTTATGTTTCCTGGATTTTCTGCAGTATTATATTTCCAGTATTGCTTATTGTTTGTTTCTAAGTTTTATATCTTAGTAAGCATACTGTTAAAGCTCCTGCAACCATGAAGCATATGTATTTTGACTCCTCCCTTCTGTATATGTCATACTATTTTGAAATTTTCTACTCGATGTCACAGCAATCTTTTTTGTCCAAGGCTAAGGCAGACAATAATTGCCCATAAGCTGTGAAATATGTTTATACAAATCATCTCCTACCCAAGGTGGTGTGATATGCAATTCCAGAACATTCAGAATGTCAAGCATTGTGTCTTTGCTTTTTTTTGGACTTTCTTCCTGTGAATTACAAGTACCAAGATAAGCTTTGTCTTTCTCTAAAAAATGTATGGCTTCAGGTCACTCTTATGTAATTATTGCAGTATTTAAATACTGCAGTGAACTATTCTGGGTTTCTGTAATCCCCTCAGCAGCCTATCTCAATGTCTTAAATACAGGTTGCCCATACAAGAGTGTACTCAAACCCTCATTTTGGTGATTGCTTCTTTTGGTTTTCTGTGGGTTTTCTTGTTTACCTCTATCTCCACATACTTAAAGGCACAGAAGTTCTGGGTTCTAGACAGCAGGTCTTATACAAAACCACTCACAGAAACACAGAATCACAGAATGAGTAAGATTGAAAGGGGCCACTAGTGGACTCATCTGGTCAGGGAGGTTGCACCCTGCTCAAGCAGTGTTATCCTAGAGCCCAGGGCACAGGATTGCATCCAGACAGTTCTTAATTAACTACACAGCCAAGTTTGTTTAAAATCTGTGCTTATAGTGATATTTGAGATTTGAGGAAAATAACAGCAAAAAACTCCAGAAGTTGGATAAATGTTCTTAGGTGCCATAAAATAAAGCTTTTCTAACCATGCTAAAGATGAAAGGATCTCCTTTGAAAATTCTGCTTTCCAGCATGGACTGTTATTTCGATTTTAATACCCTGCCCACTTCATTACCCTAAATTGCTGCATTGTTTCTCCTCATACACCGTGTGCTGCAGTCCTCTGAGTTTCCTGGTAACCCTCAACCAGGACAGCAATGCATTTCTGACACTGGGAAGCTCACAGGCAGGCACACCAGTCCAGCTGGGAAACCCTAGTGCTAAACAGGGAGTCCTAAACCTCCTTTGTCTTGCTGGCTATGCTCTTGCTACCACAGCTGTTGGGCATTCCCTGCAGAGGCAGACAGCTCGCCCATGTTTACTTAAAATCTTTGTTGTACACCAGGATTCCCCGCCCCCTTTCTGCAAACACCCAGCTGGTGCCCAGCCTGTACTGCTGCAGAGTGATTCCATCCCATGTGTAAGATTTCTGGAGCAGCACATTGCTATACAAAAATCCTAGGAAAACAATAGGAAGGCTTCACCATTTATTTGATCAAACATTACAAGCAGCTTGCAGATACTTGTCACAGAAGAGAACAGGAGCAGCTCAATACCTTTAAAGATGGTCGTTGGGTAGGTGAATCAGAAAAGAAGCAAGATGACAGTTTTCTGAAGCCTAGCATATCCATTCTGAACTGCAAACAAATTATGAAATCACTTGTAGTGCTTACTTATGTTCCTTGTGCTGTGTTTCATTTTTAATTGTTGAAATGTCTGGCTAATTTACATGAAAAAGTCTACACAACAGTACCAGCTGTTTGTTATCACCTGGTAAGACCACTCCAGAAACGTTTTAATTGTTGTTGATAGTGGACTAGCATGAATCTTTATGTGGAGTTAGAGATTAGTTTACCATAACAGAATAGATAAGAAAGAAACGTTACATACGTAAGGGTTCTCCATCTTCCAAATCAACCCCTTTCACCTTCCACTGTTTCAAAGAAACTCGTGCTGCTATATTAGTTATCAAGAAAACTTTGAAAGCATAATCAAACATACAGGGATATAACTCCAACTATAGCCACAAGAGAGTTATAACACACAGTTATAGATGAATTGAATTCAAAATATATGGGCTGGGATCTACAAGAGATGAATGGCTAAAGCATAAAACATTACAAAATGTAAATTAAATTTCTGTAGAAAAAGCCAAACTACAATTACCATAAGAGTCAGTACAAGCACAACAAAAGAGCATGGAGTAGAGTTCTAATTAACAGGAGAAAAACCAGTATCATCACAAAGATCTACCTGGCTGTGTTTCAGGCTCTGGTTTCCACTGGAGTTTTATTGATTAAATATTAATAATGTACACTTTTTTGCAAACTTAATAGTAAACATGTCTGCCATAAGTTGAAGTATGAATGTAATAAGGTCATTTATCTAAAGAACCTCACTTCTGATTCACTTCTTTCATCTCATGTCTTTTATTTGAAACAGCTCTTCTTTCCCTGACAGCAAGTACTGAAAGCCAAAATTGACTGTAATGTCAACTTTTCAATCTATTCAAGAGAATCCAGAAAACATATTATAAAATGGAATGTGTTTTATGACTTAAAGTAACCTGAGGAAATGTGTTTCCACATCTGACATGCGCTTAAACTTTACAGCAATCCTGTTCCTAAAGGAAACAAAATTATATCTTTTTCTATTATTTGTAGAGATTTTCTACAACTTTTACAATTTTCATGTATTTGATGGCCTAATCCTACGTTATTACCTTGTAGTAATAAAGTAATGTATATAAGTATATACACTTATATTGTGTATAAGTTCCCTTTCCCTTCTTTCCCTTTTTTCCCTTCTTTCCCTTTGCCTTTCCTTTGTTTCTCTCTGAAATTTCAAAAGAGGTGCATTTTTCCAAGTCCCTCTGACAGATACTTGAGGATAGTCTTTATGAGCAGGTCATAAAACACATCTTCTCTTCGGCAGTTCAGGTGTGGAACAGCTGAGGACAAGATTGCCTGTGCCTGATATAGTACCCTTGCCCAGAGCTGTACCAGCACAGGGTGCTTTTTGATAGCCTGCAGGGCCAGCTCAGGACTGTTTGCAGTGACACTTCCTAGCTTACTGGTGGGACTCAGCAGGATGCTGTTGATGCTTTTGCCAGGATGTCCTAGTTTGACCAGCCCAAAAAAAGTAAGCTAGCTAATTTTGAAATTGGCGTTTTATTAGACCAAGAAAAAAAGCATTTTCTAGTTCTTATTCCCCTTAAACGAAGCCCAAAATAGTCTCGTTCCTTCCAGCTATCGGAAGGCACACGTCTCTCCCCTCTCTCAACCCTGGCAGAGGGCGGGGGGAGGGGGTGGGCACGCTCGGTCCAGGTAGCCGGGTCCCGCTCGGCCCGGCCGGGATTCTCCTTTCCTAAAGAAGTAGTAAGCAAGCTACCAAGCCCTCACCAAGAAACCCACCGGGCCCCGTCCTGGTAGAGGCAAAAAAGCCAACAAAACTTGCAAATCTTTTGTTCCAGTCGTCGAACCACCAAACCACGCTGGCCTAAGGCTATGTCGACATCGAGAGCAGCTGTGCATGGGGACAGCACCTGTATGGGCACCAAAAGAGCTGTATATAGAAACCAACACCTGTATCGGCTCCAAAAAAGCTGTACAGCGAAACCAACACCAGTAGCCTCCATAGCCCGTGCTAAAGGCGACCTTAGAGCCACTGACACCCGTTCCAAACTAAAAGCAACTAGCACAACTCACATAAGGTCGGCAAAAAATCAAGTAACCAGAAAAAAAAAAAAAAAAAAAGAAAGCTTGTTTCTAATACAAGACTTAGACAAAATTGACTTTTTTTCAACGTTACAAAACTTTGTACTCAAAAGACACTAATTCTCTCTTAGGCTAAGAAAAAAAACAACCACATAAAATTAAAGTCAATGAAAAACAAAGTTAGATTTTAAATTGAAGGAATTTTGAAAAGTTTGTCTTAAGCTGAGGCTGTAAAATTCTTTTGTAAAGCTGTAGTACAAATATACTTAATATATCAAACTTTAAATTTTCCCCAATAAGTTCATAGAACACTTTAAGAAGTTAGTAGCGTTCTAGCCACAATCATAAGCAAAGTCACCAGTGTTAAAAGTTTGATGAAAAACCTCAGCCCTGAAAATAAAAGAAGAAAACCTCTTTCCCAAAAATAAGTGAAAAAATGCTAAAACGGCTCATCCTTGAAAAATACACCCCAATAAGCTAATATAAACCAAAAACACAATTGTAAAGAAAAACTGTAAAAGATGAAAAAAACTTCACAAAAGCAAATCTCAAACACCTGCAGTTTGTAAAAAAATGAAGCCACAAGAGTTCTTTTCTTGTAAAAAGCTTTCCATAACATTAGCAAAAAAACCTTTTCTCTCTAAATAAACTAAAGAAAGACTATTTGTAGAAGTAAAAAACCAACTAAAATTTCTAAGTGTTGTTGTCTTTACATTGTTAGTTAAAAAAAAAAAAAAGTTGTAAAGAGAGAAAAAAAGTATTTTGAAAGTTCCATCCTCATTCTTGTTGTTTTTCTTTCTTTTAGCGTTAGTTAATAAAGTCTTGTTACTTTTAAGCTTAAGCCTATTTTGCTCTTAATTACAAACTTTGAAATTGGCAAAATTAAACCAAAACACAGGAACACGTGGGTTCCTGGTCAGGAGCAAGAATCAGTGCTGAAAACAGAACCTGATGCCCATAGAAGTACTGGTTTTATTAATTATTCAATTATTTAATTAGTTATTAGTTTTTTAAAGGGTTTTTGTTAATTATTTAAAACCACCTTCAAAATAAAATAAACCATGTCCAGACTCAGAAATATTCCCTTGTAAAGGAAGTAAATGGCATTTCTGCAAAAGACCACTTGCCAGAAATTTCCCATTGATATCAATTTCATTGAGGGAAGTAGAGGTGCTGTGTTTAAAAGCCTCAGGCCTTTCCTCATTATCTGATTGTTTCCTGAGCAGAAATAATTTCTCTGTCATGTCTGGCAAATTAAATTTTTTAAAAAATCAAGTAAGCTGCTCCCTAAGATTTATTTCCTCTGTATCAGCCATCAGCCTGTTCTCCTGCATGTCAGACTAGTGCCCATGAGCAATCTGATCTCATATAGTTAAGACAGATTTTGAAGTAACTTGGGAAAAAGGGATGGGCAACATATCTCCCTTTGCAAATGTATGAGATATGGAAGTGGAAATGCCAAAGCATTTTGACATTAACTCTTGATTCTAACTGGCTTTCATGACTCATTCAGTTGGTGAGTGAGCAACGAGATTGCACAAGAAAATGAAACTATGAACAGCTTATTTAAATTAACATATGTTTCATCAGTAAACTGTTTCCTGTTCTCGTTGCAGGTAGGGCTGTTCTAACTTTGCCTTGCCGTGAACAAGGCACTCTCTCTTCTGTTTCTTGTGTGGGCAAGGTCACATTGAAAGAATCAAGTGACAAATAGAAGCAAAGAAAGTGGAAACATGGCTGAAGCATTATGAGTATCACAACTCTTCTGCCTGGTAATACACACTTAGAGTTGTGCTGGGGAATGCAGCATCTGTGTGCCACGTGACGATGCTGTTACACACTCTGCTAAGGTTAAACCCTGTATTCTGTGAGCAAAGCAGCTTCCACTAATATTGGAAAGTCCAAGATGATCACACCACAACACACTAACCTCATGAAACTCTTAGCAAGCAGTCTTCTAAAGGTTATTCTACTACCTCTTAGGTGACAGTGCAACAATGAGAAAGAGTCCAATGAATAATGAGCTTCCTCGTGCTTCCCTTCAACAAATTGAGTTATGCTCAGAATCTGAGATAGATGTGATAAACCCAGACACGTTAAATGTGCATTTAATTTACTATTACTGGGGGGGTGAATTGACCTTGGCTGGCTGCCAGACCCCACCCAGTCACTCTCTCACTCAATCTCTTTAACAGTTCATGGGAGAAAATAAGATGGAAAAGCTCATGGGATGAGAAAAAGACCAATCTCTGTCTAGCAAAACTGATTTGAATTGGGACAAAACTAAACATACTTTATTGCCAATTAAAAATAGATCAGGATGGTGAGAAGCAAAGACAAAAACACCTTCCCCCTACCCTTTGCCTTCTTCCCAGGGTCAGCTTCAGCACTTCACTCACAACTGCTCTACTTTCTCCTCTCCAAGTGGTACAGCGAATGGGGAATGGGGGGCTGTGGTCAGCCCATAAGAGCTCCTCTCTGCTGCTTCTTTCTCTCACACATTTCCCCACTCCAGCATGAACTCTCCACTGCAGGGAGGGAAATCCAGAGTCTTCCACAGAACTGCCTTCTACATTCAAGACAGTTGTAACTGAACTTTATATATTGTGTCAGCTGACACTTGCTCTCAAGGCAAACACCTGATAAACAGGGTAATGCAGATACGAGGGTAAATCTAGGATGCCTAGTGAGGCTCAGATCCTTACAGAAGGTGGCTCCTTGTCCCAGCACAGGTCGAGCATGTTGATGGTGTGGCTGCTGTCATCTACACGCCGCTGATGCACGTGGCCTGGCCTGGAGTCAGGGCTGAGCCGGGCACACTGCTCCCACTCTGCCATTTGGGCTCTAAACCAACACATAAGCCTGGGCTTTCTGAATCCTGCTTTCCTCCCTGCATCTCTGTTTAGTGTCTTCTAAAATGAACAATTTCCTGCCTATTCTTCCTCTGAGGACTGAGATGCAGCATTTGGATGAGGCAGCTGTACTGAACTGACTCATGCTCAGTTTATATTTAATTTTCAGGTATTAAACTGATGGTCTCAAACATGGTAGAATTGCCATGCTGTGCCCCACTGGGTTTCAAGATTGATACTTTCACACATTTTCTCAGCATTTGGCTGTTTAGGGCTTCTTTGCTCTCCTCCTCATATTTCTCATGACCACCAGTTCTTTTACTTGCATCTTTTTCTTACTTAGAGTTTTTTCGACTGTTGTTTACTCAGTGAAGACTCATGCAGCTATTTTAAAAATGTGTCCTTGTCACAGTATCTAATAGGGTTTTTTATATTTCTCTGCTTGTAAGATGCTTTTATTGTTTATTTCTTTTTAACCTTAAAGACTAATGTGACATCACTACATAGCATGGGGATGGCAGACGTTGCTGGCTGATGAAATTTCCAATTGCAAATGTACTCAGTGGAACTGGACTACAATATTTGTATCAGTTTGAGGTTTTTTTAATTAAGCAGTGTGTGGAGAGTGTGTGTGTGTGTGTGTGTATACTACATAAGGACAGGTGTTATAATTCTTTTTCTTTTTATAGCAAGGAGTACAAGTCTCTGAGCTACAACTGCAACTTCAGGTTACCTGTTTCTTACATGTTCAGGTAGGCAATCTCCACTTGTGAATGGGAAGTACTGCTAATCAAGATCTTACACTTTGAATACACATAAACCAATGTATTTAAATCATTCTGAGCAGGAAACTCCGCTAGTCTAAAGCAGCACAACTGGTTTTTTTTATCAATAATAATCTCCTAAGCATGTCCTAAATTCATGATAAGGACCTTTCTTTTGGATTCCCCTCAGTTTTCTGGAGTTATATTCATATAACTAATCACTGCAACTTCAAATTCTCCTTTTAGATGTAGTTTGTGCTCTTTATCAGCAACCGTGTAAAGGCAAAGGGCAGAATATAGAAGCCTCAGGGTGATTATAAAACTTTGTAATGAGAAAATGTGGCCTCGAATGGCTACAGAATGGAAATAGAGAAAATTTACAGGAAAGGCATATGTTAAATACAGAAATGTTATTCTGGATATGAGTACCATTGTAGGTACCATCTTGATGTCATGCTGCAAGAACTGGTCTACATGTTCTAAAAAGCTCATTTAACGCATGCTGCTCTTTTGCCTTCTTCTTCTTCTCTGCCTCTTTCTGTACATTATATTTGTCACAGTGGCCTGGATAGCTTTCTCTATTTTTATAACTGCTCCCTCCCTCGCCCCTCAAATACTTTTCTGGCATGTGGTCTCTAATAATCTCTTCAAATGAGATTCACCCAACCTTATAAATGCTCGTGTCATCTCCCACGGGATGGATGGCTCAGTTGAAAAAGAAGGAAGCTGGGAGTTTGTGTTCCACTCCACTCAAAGAACAGAAAATGGAACGGTGATGACACAGTTGGTGGTTCTCATTCTCACCTCTTTACAGGCACTTTCTCTTCTGTTTCCTGTGTGGGCAGGGGCACATTGAAAGAATCAAGTGACAAAGATGCTGGACCAGCTCAGCCCTCATCCTGTGTCCAGTCTGCCCAGTGAAGTACTGGAACTCCAGGGAAAGGGCCAAGAGCAAGTGCTACCCCTCAGTACAAAATCTATGCTCCTTTTCCAGATCTCAGATATACCAAATAGTGTGAACCCTGGATAGATTTGAGGTCATTGACAGAAAATTTTGTAAATGTCTTCATATATGTATAAATTACTCTAAAATATTAATAGTTTTCTGAAATTGTTGAAAATATCCATCTTAATTCTTATATTAACCCCACCAAGCTGAGAGGTTTAAAAAAGAGAGCCCTCTCCATTCAGCCCCCAGGTACTGCAGAGCTGAAAGAAGCTGGGCAGAATTCTTTATGGGAAATGACACTTCCTATTTTCCCCCCAGAGATTCACAACAGTAAGCCCTTTTTTCACAGGCAAATCCTGACGGCACAGATGACTCCTTAGTGTCAACCGGGGGTGCTAAGAACATTAGAACAATTGTATCGGGTCAGAGCAGACATCCGTCTAGCCCAGCATCCTGTCTGGCGGTGCCTCAGCGGATGCCTAGGGAAGTCTATGAGAACAGAAGCTTATAATGATGCTTCAAACATCTGGTGATTTGTAGCACAGAGATTTTTATCACCGAAAAAAGTGTCTTGGAAGTAAGTAAGTGAGTGTTGGTAGAGTTTTTTCCAGCTCTCTTTTTTCATACTTTGTTTTCTTTGGAATAAACTTTCAGACTCCACAATCTATTGTCAAGTGTTTCCACAACCCGGTGACACAATATGTCATGAACCATGTCCTTCTATGTCTTTTAAATCCATCAACACTACATTTATTTGAAGGTCTCTAGGTCATTCACTACTCGAAGTTTCATATCAGTCATTTTCTTTCCAGGATAAAGGATCCTTTCCAGGATTTTCAGTTGTTCCTTGTATAGAAACTACTCCACACCTTTGATCACCTGTATAACCTTTTATCATTTCTACTTTATTATTTTGAGATGCAGAACAGAATTGATTTCACAGAATCACAGAATCATGGAATAACCTGAGCTGGAAGAGATCCACAAGGATCATTGAGTCTAAGTCCCAGCCCCGCACAGCACCATCCCCAGGATTCATACCATGTGTCCAAGAGTACTTTCCAAACAGTTCTTGAACTCTGTCAGGCTGGTGCAGTAACCACTGCCCTGGGGAGCCTGTGCCAGTGCCCAACCACCTCTGGGTGAAGAGCTTTTCTCTAATGCCCAGCCCAAACCTCCCCTGACACAAATTCAGGCCCTTCCTTTGAGTCCTGTCACTGGTCTCCAGAGAGAAGAGATCATTGATCTCCTCCTCCCCTCATGAGGAAATGGAAGACTGCATTTCAGTGACTTTCATCTGAAAGAAAGTCATCACCAAGAAACCTAGGCTAATGAATAAATGTATTAATCCAAATGTAAACAGACAAACCCGATTTTGAGAAGCAGCAAGAGTGGGGCTGTTCCACAGAGGAAGGCAAGATCTGAGCTGAGGGTGACACGCAACAGGGAGGACAGGTGTAGTCCCCTCACTTACAGGAGTGCATCCCACACCAGCCAACACTGAAAAGCACATGCAAAAGCAGGGACAGGTTCAGCTGCCAGACCTGTAAGTGCACTACAAGGCTATAGCAATCAGACAGGGCCAAGTCAAGCCAGGAACTCATGCCACCAAGGCAGGGATAACAAGGTACACAGTTGCAACTGCAATATAGCTCAGGGCCTGAGCCTAACTGCAGCTCATGAATGGAGACCCCAGAAAATCCACAGTTCCTCCTTGTGTGCCCCTTGCACAACACTGAGACCTGGGGTGTCACACAAGCACTTTGCCAGAGCCAATCAGCTGAAACCCAGCCAAAGCAGAAGAGGTGGCAGAATTTCTGTGTCTGGTTCAGGATATGGAGAGTTATTACATGGAAATGATAAGCTGGAAGTGAAAAATAAGTTGTTTCAGGTGAAGAAGTGGAAAAAGTCTCATGCTGCTCTTGTCAGCATGTTACACTTTTAAATTCTAGATGCAGTTTTATAATTTTATTTCAACAAATATAGTAATTGCTGTTTGTCAGTTTTGTTTCCTTTTTTAAAATGTTTGAACTGTTCTGTAGGTTCTCCAAATGAAGTGAAAAAAAAAATTGACTACATTTATTTATTTAATGGTTTTTTTGTTGATCTGTTTTGAATTTTCTTTCTTCTCTGTTGTTTCCCAAATCAAAATATACATCCACTCCAGGCTGTGATTTACACTACTCTGGTTTAAACGTGTACAGGAAAACATATTATAATACCTGGAACAGCAGAATGTAACTGACTGTCTACCAGCTTCAAAATTGGTAAAACCAATTCCAATTCAAAACCAAATTGGTTAGAATTAGATCATGGGGAAAACATGTAAGATTTCTTAAAAATAAACAAGCGAAGAAATATGAATAATCTTTTCAGGTATTTAGATCCTTTTACCCTTAAATCGAGTGGTAAAATCCTGTTAGCTTCATTGAGTTAGAATTTAACCCAGAAGAATACCACAGTTAGCCAAGTCAAGCACAACAGCAGTTCTTAAGCCTCTTGTTAGCTTCTGTGTGTTGTTTGAGGTGACCAAGGCATTAGACATCTCTACTTCTTCGTGGATGTAAAAATACTCACAGATTTTGTGAACTCAGTTTAGATATTTTGCTGTGATCTCTCAGATCATCTTAGAAAGGAAACTAGGCTTGCCTTCAAATCATATATTATACAATAGTGCTGCTGCAGGTCAGATCCCATAATTACCTGCACTGCTTCGTGGCTCTTCAGCTGAGCCTGTGAGTCACAGCTAATGCCACTTAGCACATTAGTTGCCAAAACAAGAACTGTTTGAAAAGTTACCCTCAGGTCATGAAAGTGGCTTTATCATAGAAATAGCTACAGAGAGCAATTTTTCCATTTTCTACACTTGTGAGGTAACAGTAGCTGGAATAAATTAAAAAGCTTGCCAAACGATCCTGGGCTGAAGGAATGTACAATGTGACCTACCAGCCGCACACAGGTCTTCAGGAAATGACTCACCACTGGGAGCAACAAAAATTCCAAGGAATGGCCAGGGTCAGGGTGCACAGCTAGATAAGTTTTTTTCTCTTTTTATAATTTCTTCCTTCACAAGAATTCATCAAAAAATAAAATAAAAAAAAAAACTGAAAGACTGTGCCATCCCTGTGGTATGCAAATAAACCTTTAAGTTGACTGAATATGACTGTTACTATCAATTTTCATAGATTATCTTTCACAGAATGATAAAATGTTTTCGAGCTGGTGTTGCAAAGTCACCACTTTTATTTATACTACAGACAGAAGATAAAAAAATTTAAACAGTCAAATTTTCCATTTTCTCTTAGTCACCTTTGAACAAGTCTTGCTCTGGGAGTGACCTGGAGAAAGCTTGGCTCTAAATAATTTTTAGCTTGCTCTTTTCTCTCAGTCTGGAGCACCCATACCCACAGTATTTCCAGACATGTAAGAATTGTAATTAATTTTTTTTCTTAAAATATAATTGAAACTATATCTATGTAACAACAATAAGATTTTTTTAACCTGATAATTTTTTTTCCGAAGATTTAATATACAAGCTCATCCTCCAAAACCTGTAGAATAGCAATGTAAAGATTCATCTCCACCTGCAAAAGCTGATATTCTCAGGCAGTCGTTTAAGCCAGGCATTAAGACAAATAACAGATGTTATAAAGTTGGCAATTAACACATGAAATAGTTCAAAATCCTTCATCTCAGTGATGAAGCAAGGAAGTGTCAATACACAATTTTTAATGAAAAATTAATTATAATATTTGCATTTTTCAAGCTAACACCACAAGGAGCAGAATACCCAAGAGCCAACTATCCTTGTGTATTATTTCCTTTGAAATGTGTCTTTTTTTTTCCCAGAAAGAGGAAGATTCTATCTGAAAACTATCTTGGCTGTTTTGATTATAAGGTGTGATTTTTCATATGTTAGGAAAACTACATCTGAAGTGTAAACCAATATTTACAGACCAGGTGTTACCTTGACACTAATACAAATGAAATTTTTGTTTTATTGTGAAATATATATTGTTGATAGTATCAAAAAAAAAAAAAAAAACACAAAAAAAACCCCCAACTCAAAACAAAATGAAATATTAATATATATTTGGTTTGGAGGCATAAATACATGTATGCTGTAATAACAAAACTTATGACTGCCAGTGTGTTTACCAGCCTCACTAGTCCATGATGCATTCACTGTGTCAACAGTGTGTATTTGCTCAGGAAACATTAGTTCCTGTCAGCATCTGAGTATTTTACTGGCAGCACAAGTGATGTAGTAAACGGACATGTCTTGGAAAGCTCTGGTCTGCTGAAATACCAGTGTCTCCTCTTTCCTAGCCAGTATTCTAATATTCAAAGCAGCAGCAAATGAAGCCCTCATTCCTCCTCAGTAAAAGCTCAACTTACTCTCTTTTCTGCTTTTTATTTCTATTTCTGTCATTGTGATGCCCTGTTTTAGAATCTAATGCATTGTGATTTTTACAGTGCAGGAGATGAGAGGTGCTTCTGCACAGCTCTCCCTCCCTCTCTCCCATCATATCCCTCCCAGATCACTGTTCCTTTGACTTGAGAAGAACTGCATACTACTTTTGCTAAATTAAACTCTCCATAGCCTTTAATTAAACTTTCAATGCTTTTGTTAATAGCCGTTCCTATTTGGGTGTAACTTAATGATAATAGCTACCCCGTAAAAATATGCTGCTTTCAAGGATGAAATGTCACCATGTAATATTTTCTCCTTCATTTATTTTTCGTCTTTCCTTTACTGGAATGTTTCTTATCAGCTTGCCTTGTCAGAAGAAACAAACTCTTTCTAAAGACTAATTCTCTTCTTGTGAATATTAATGACCTGGCCCTGGAGAGTTCTGCACAGAACTACATCTGTGCTTTGCTTCTCTTAGAGCTGAATAAGAAAAAATACAGTTCAAATCTGATGTATTTTTTTACTTGAAAACGAGCAGACATGATAAATATAGGCTCAGTTAGACATGAAAGAAGGCCTGTGAGAGTCTTAAATTCTACATCTGATACATTTAGTTATTATTTCTGAAGCAGTTTTATCTCAGTCCACTTAAATTGAAGTAAATTGCATGCAATTTATTTTGCTATATTGAGAACACTTCTCTTAAAAAAACCCTAAAAAATGTGGCAAATTTACAAACTGTTTCTTTATCTCCAGTTTTCATACAGATAGCTGTGGTTGTGCTAGCTGTGAATCCAAACAGTCTACTATGACACTTGAGGGTCTGGACAATACAAATAGTTGTGCTTCTGAAATTATGGTAATGCTACTATTTAGCAGAACTCTTGGTAACATGCAGGTAATTCTCAAGCACCTATGTTAGATCACCAATACTATAAAATGTTAACTGAACTAAAAAAATCTCTTTTCTTCATTAAAAAGATACAGATTTTAAAAGCCAGCAATTTAGGAAAAATGCATTTAATTTCTATTCCATTTTCAGGAAGAGTTGTGACAATGAGGCAAGTAGCACTTATATTGTGTTTAATAAATTTTATATTATGTTATAACTAATTATTTTACCAATTATGGAAATTTAATTTCATTTGGAATGGATTGTAATAAACAATTCTTCATAGTGATGAGAAAAGCAAAGTGTTTTTTTAAGGAGGGATTCTTTCTGACCTACCAAAACCAAAAAATTTATAACCAACATTTTGATGAAACCCACGCCTGGGGCTTTAGTAAAAGTGACTTAATGTTCATCCAGCATACACAGAAAATTGGACTCTGCACTAACGTGTCTAAACACAGACCGAACAAAAACCTAAATATAAACTAAAGGGCTCAATGTTTAATCTCCATTTTTTTGAACAATTTTAGCCCTTACTAATGCAGAAATGACTTCCAGTTGTCCTCAAAATTCCTATGCATATTTAGCAGTCCATATCCTTATAAACAGTTGATTTTGTTTTTAAAGAAAGCAAAGAAAATATATGTAGCAGATGTGATCAGAGCCAGCTCAGATTTTCTGATGAAATGTTTTACTGATGCAACAAGCTGTTTGTACCCGATATGATCCATCCTGGTAAATTTACAAAGTCCTGATTTTCCATCAGAAAACTCACAACAAAATACTTCATTTCAGCTTGATTTGATTCTAACCAGAATGGTTTCTGTGTTGCCTTGTGAGTCCTGTACTTCTACCTTTTGGTCTTTTCTTGGGGCATGGCTACAACATTTTTAGAGCATCACAGGACTGGTGGGGTTCTTGGTGCATAGTGAGCACCAAGATATCTGTGCCACAATATCTGGCACATTGGGAATCTCTATTTTCATCCAGTAATCTTCTTCCTTCTCAAGGGTAACATTCCACCTGGGAAGATACAGGTGAATATTAAATTTAAATTAACATTAACATTAAAGTAGCTTGAAATTAAACACTTCAGGTAATTTTATGAAGTCAGGAGGAAGCAGTTCAACTTGAAGGATTTTTTAAAAGCTTTGAAGTGAAATGCTGACATTTCTTGCCTTAAACTTTTTTAGAAATTTCCATCAAGTTCTTTAGATTCCCCCACAGAAATTTGTCATATTTATAGAAGAAGAATCCAATTTGAAATGTTGTCTTCCAAAATTTTTTTCTTCCTAGAGCACTTTATTGTAGAGAGCAGTACATGTCATCCTTTCAAGAATACAGAAATACCTGAACCTGAAGGCAGAGCTGACCATCTTCTGTGAATAGCACTCATCCGATCCACCACTGTAGAATCAGGTCTGTGAGGAGAAAGAGGGGGAAAACTCTTGGCAAATGCTGGGAAAGAATATATAAACACCTGTGAAGGTTTTAAACCCTTTTAACCATTGACTGCAGAAGGTGAAGACAAAAGAAAATTATTTGCACAGAATTTGAGAAACTGGGAAAATGCAATTACTGCCTGCATTATCAGAACCCTTCCAACAGAATTCATTCTTTTTCTTGCTTGAGGAACTTGCTTAGACCTTCCAAAAGAAAAGCATTTCTTCACCACAAAAAGGATTACAATCCATAAGGTATTTGATTTTCATTGGATTTTCCCTCCCTAATTTCAGGCAAATCCTACCATTTCTGAAGAACTGGTCGAAGATTTTTTTTTGTTTGTTTTTATAAGTTATGTTTTTACATTTTACACCTGATCTGTAGGGCTGAGCCATCCCATCTGGACATAACGCCTACAGACAAATCATGTCTAAATTGGCCCAACAGAAAACGTAATAGAAAATTATGCAACATAGCCACTTATTCTGCCAGAAAAGCAGATTTAAACAAGCATTTCCTAAAGTGAGTGGAGTAATATATTGATCTAAAATCAGAAAACAAAATTACACCAAGTCAACCGAGACCTGAAAAACAGTATGAGACCTTAACTCACATGCTAGGTTTTACACCATGTGACCCAAGCACCAAGAAAAAACCACAATTGCAGCACAATCATTCATAATGAGCAACAATGTCTGCATTAAGTATTTAAAGTTCTAGGAAATATTTTTCTATAAGAACATTTCTACCCATATGAGAGATAAATCAGAAATCAAGACTGTATTATTATAGTAAGTGCCCACTTGCAGCAGTACTGGCTACAGTCTCATTTTGCTCAAATATCAGTGTCTGGTTTAAATTGCAAGTCTGAAAATTTGCATGGTCATTAAAAGTGTCTTGAGTATATAAATTAAAAATAATCTTTTTTTCCCCTGTTTAATAAAGCCATTGCTGCTGGGTGAGCGGAGGATAAAAGAAGAGGTTAATTGAAGTTCATTTCTGTATCTTTCCAAAATTCACAGTTACTTACATATTAGCCTATCCAAAAGACAAATACGTATAAACAAAACATCACTGTTACTTAAAAGATAGTGTATCTGTAGACCCACCAGCGCCATTATGGGTCATATTTCAGGACTCTGGAATAATTTTCTTTAAGTCCTTCCAGCACTGCATAGGGATCTTGGTGGAGGAAAACTTCTGGCTGGAAAGCCCCTGCAGCACTGGAGGGACCCTGGAGAGGTTTGCACTGGTTAGATCTCTTTCTATGCCAGAGATCTAATTTAGGGCTAAAGACACACAGTGTCCATGCCTTTCAATTCTGCTTGACACCTTATTCTAGTCAAAAATTCAAAGGCTGGACTTATACTTGCAAACTGTTCAAGTCAGCAAGACTCCTGATGGAGCAAAGTAGATGCAAAGAATTGTCTATCAAATATTTGACTCTGGTTTGGAGCCCCTGAGGACTGAAAAAGAAAGGAAAATAAGTGTGTAATATATCAAACTATGTTCCTGATTTATCCAGAAACAAAAACTGGCACAAAATAGAGAAATTGTGTACTGATTTCAAAATGAGAAATGACTACGCTTTTTCTGAAGCAAAATAAAGCCTAACATTCAGATGTTTTATAAATATTCAGGAAAAGGGCCAACAGTTTTGATCTGGCACTGCATGCATTTGTCTCTGTGCAGCACGAGAAGCAACCTCTTATGACTGTAGAGAGGAACCAGTGCCAGCAAGACTCTCAATCTCTTTGCTTTTTGCAGCTCAGGAAATGGCAGCAATACTCTGCTCCTGCTGTGCTGTTCAAGTGACAGACAAGGCCTGCCATACATCTTAACTCATATGCTGGGCTGCAGAGTTGCTTTCTAACTGCTGCATTTTTCAAAAGTGATGTTTTTCTTGTGGTTCCCAGCTGTGAGGGGGCAGCATGAAGCAGGAGCAGTCTTTGTGGTAGTGGTTGCAGTGTTACTTGGGCTGCAAAACTAACACTTCGTCTCACCACCTCCAAGTTCTCCAGAAGCTGAACAAATGTGGCACCCAGTTCCTCCAGGAGATTTTTTCCTGTTCCCAGAGCATTCAGTTACTCCAAGTTATCTTCATCCTACAGCTACCAAGCAAGCCTAGCAAAGATTGCCTCCCACAGCCAGATACATCCCACACCTGTAGCAACTCATGCTACCAACCACCTACTGGTCTACTCCCCATATGTCTGCCCATTTCTCCAAGGAAGGCAGCTACCAGCTTTCCTGTCCCACACATATGGGCGTGCTCTGAATCCTACCCTAACACTGCACTAGCAGGTTGAGTTAATTAAAGGCTAACACTTGGCACATATCAATCTGTAACATGCCTCAATGAGTTTGATAAACTGTCCCATGTGGAGCCACACAGAACTTGGTAGATCTGTTAACAACAGAAAACAGATGGTAATAGTGCATTTCAAAGGATCTTAAAGAAAAGCTCCCAACACAGGAACAGGATTTCTGTTGCTACAAATGCTGTAGGCTAGGATTTCGAACAAATTGTTGAAAAGCATCCTCAAGTCTTCAGCCATAAAAAAACCCTTGCCAGATCAGATTTCTGAAGTTCTGCTCACAGCTCTTCCTGGGGCTACCAGGAGTATTTCTTCTCTCTGTTTTCCTTGGCCAGGTTGGTCTACTGAGAGCCTTATATTTTTGCTTCCCCTTGCCCTTTGGCTTTTCTTCAGCTTCCATTAACAGCTTGGATAGAAAGAAGCTGAATACTTTCTTACATTGTGTGTGCTTCCAGCTCTGATGTTTGCAGACACTTTGGGACCTACAAACTCGATAGTGGACTTAGAGGATGCCCTTTCCAAGAGTTATCTGGAGGTGATGAGACCTCAAATGGCCCACCTCTTGGTGCTGTTGCTGCTGCTTCTGAAGTTATCCCACTACTCTGGCTTGCATATGAATTGGTGCAAGAGAGGAGAAAGGGAATAAGCTATTAAACTGAGCAAGGAGATGGATTATTCATGGCTCTGACTGATTTTGGAGCAGGCTCAAAGTGCTGTCAATCGCTCATGGTAAATAGCCAAAAAATGAAAGATGAGCCTTTTTTTGGGCTGTGTCAGCAGTATCAATCACAGAAGCATCCAAAATCATGAAATAGATAGAGCACATTTCTAACTGCTGATGTTCAAGCAGAATATATTTTAAATGGATATAAAAATCAGGACATATCACCTTAAGCTCATTTGCCTACTCACACTTGTTTCACTCACCATACAAAAATGGAGGGGTTTTAACTTGTATGTTTTTTCTCAATTGTTTCTTTTCCTGCTTACAAATGCTTAGGTATGTTTTAGTGTGATGCTTTTTTTGCAGGCTTAGGTTTAATTTTCAGGAAGAACAAAGATTTGTTATGATATGAAACCTAGATCTCTTATGCTGGAGGGTACTATGGAGAGGCATGGCTGGGTGTATTAACTGGTTTTAACTTTGCTACAGAGCAATGCCAAATGCAGATTTTTGCCTTCAATATTTCAGTTCAAAAACCAAACCAAACAAAAGTAAGTACAGGAAAACCTCAACATCTCTCAGGCATTTTAAAAATGTCTCTTAAATTGTCTGTGTCTGAAAAACAGCAGAAGAGCCCTTATAAACTAATGTGGAGGTCCACACAAGAGACACAAAGTAGACAGAACAGTCTGGCAGTTCTGCAGATCTTCAGAGGCAATCAAGCCTATGCTTTCATATTTTATGCAAAAGCAGTACATTGTTGACAGTCTCGATTTGGATTTCTTGGGCTTACCGTTGTCTAAAAGAAACCACAAACAGTGATAATCATGAATATTTAAGAAAATGTTATTCCTTAATTCTTTGTGCAGGTCTTAGAGAAGAATAGAGAATTCAGCACAGATAAAATGGGGACTATTCTAATACAGAGTACATGCTAAAAATCGTGTTTAATAGCAGGATTTAAAATGTTCCTTTAATAGGTTTTGGAGAAATTTTCACAAATTTTAAGTAGAAATAATTTAATTTTTTTTATTATTATTTATTTTTTTTGCTTAGCAACCCACAGTATCAACAAAATCACTATGTCTATTTTCATGCCTTTAAATTTTAGCCCTTTTTTTTTAAATGAAAACATAATTCCAATATTTAATTAATTTCTTATAGCAACTCTTAAAACTATTCTCTTAAATGAACTTCAAAATAGTTTAGTTGCATTTCCTTCAATGCTTCAATGTTTATTTCTCTTCTTCTAAAAATGTTGCATTTTTTTTCCCTTTAATTCTCTATTTTTCAGTTAGTAAACTATGTCTTAGTTTGGGAATTGTTTAGGCAAAATCCTATGGTAATTAATGGAAGACCTGATGCTTCATTATTTTTATGCCTGTTATTTATACAGTGAACAAGGTTCTTGCTCCTCATCGTACATGGTATAATATACTAATATACTAATTTCTAAAGTATTTAGTTCAAACATGTACCAACATACAGTATAAAAATCTGTAATTAGAGTGCTGCCTCTTTTTACTTGGAGCTGTATTAATAAGCATAATATTAAATTATTATACTAAAAAATTAGGTTCTTACAAGTCCTCTGCTAATAAGAATTTCGAATCCTGTGTGGGAATTCATATCTTAGCGGATGCAAGTAATTAGCTTAATATTCTAGTTTCAGTTTAGCATTAAAATCCAATGAGCTTCAGAGGGATCCTTAGACCTAGGACTGAAATTGTTCACAGTGCTTGACAGATTTGTCAGCCATTAATTTTGCATAGACTGTGCTTATGAAACTATGTTCTTATCCTAAGCCAAAGTTTGGTCTTTTTTACAGTTTGGGAATTTGATTATAAGGATTAAGGTATTAGAGAAAATGCTGAGAGTAGCTCTTTATGTATGGCAGCTTTAGAATTACTTTGCTGCCCATGTTCATTTGTAAACCTCCCCTGGAGCCCGAGGGACGCAGCTGATGGGCAGTGCTGTTGCACACCTGCAGATGTACGCGGAGGCGAGGTGGCGGGTCACGAGAGCAGCGGTGTGCCTGGCAGCATCCTCGGCTCTCCATGCTGCAGCCCCTGGAGCACCCCCAGCCCGGGGGTCTATCCAGCTCCCTGCTCTACCCAGTCCAGCTCTGGGACTAGGCCAGCTTGGGGACGATGTTGCTCAGCCCACCTGAGTCCTGGACTTTCTTCCATACCATCAACTTCTCTCATAAGCTCCCTTGTCCTGTAGCTCTGGTGAGCTCTTGCTCTTCAGTCCGCTCTTGCACTCCATGCTGGGGAGGTTTGGGACACTCCCACTTCTCTCCTGATCCATCCAGTGTTTTCCCTATGCCAAGGGTGTTTTTTCTCTCTTTTCCTTGCCTCCCCTCAATCTCTTCACCACCCTCCTGGGGAGCAGGCATACTGAGCCAACAGGGCACACAGCTGAGGCTGTAGCTGAGCTAGAAAGTGTCACGGGCTTCCTGGAAACACAAATTGATCTACAAATGTTTGTGAAGAGTCCTGAACCTCTGGCTATGCTAAACTTAACAGGTTATTTATCATGTCCAGACACACATTTAACAAAGGAACCTTGTCAAATTCACAAGAAAAGGCCTCGTGCTCATTAGAAAATGGCTTACATATATAAAATATGCACTCGATAGAATTTAACATGTATAAAAATAATAATATTTCTACAGTTCAAATAATATTTCTGTTTGTTCAAACTATTTTAAAAGGCTTTTGCAACCAGCGCTTTAGAAATCTCTTCTTGGTAGCACCTTCATTTCTTGGCTGAGGAAAACTAAAACGCTGAGAAGAAAACATTTTTTATTTGCTTAATTTATAAACTAAGTCAGAATAGTATTGTCATTTAAATTAATTGCACAAAGACATGTACCATGAGTGGACAAACACTACAAAAACTAAAGACAATATTTTGTATCTGAGATGATATGTTTTAGATACAACTTAATAGTTGGATGACAAACATAAAGTTTAATGAAATGATAGATAGCTGTACATGTATAATTACATACATAAACAATTAATTACATGTAGTTTTTATGAGACTATCTCATTGCAGTGTGGTGTGTGGCAAAGAATTAAACAATGCAAAAAGATTTGAACTGCATATGCCACATCATCCCAAGATAAAAATCAAGGCTCTGTCTCTTCCAAAGCAAATTACTGCAGAGAAGCATTACAGGGACTATCTTGGTTAGAGCAGTAACATACAGTGACATTCTTCACTGGTACAGAAAATCAGTACAATTTCATTACCCTGCCTCCCTGCAGGGCAGCTTGATGCACTTACATTAAAGTCTCCATCTCTTACCTGTTTCTTAAAATGCTTGCTGTTTATGTCTTCAGGGTTCTACCCTAATTTTAGCTACAAAGAACCCACAAGCTTTATAAGACAACTCATTTCAGAATTGTCTTACTGTATTTTTTCATGTGTTCAAGAAACACTACCTTGAAATAAAATGGGGTTTAGTTTAAGAACTTAAGCAGTGTCATGCTAATCTTATAACATCTTTGCTTACCAATTACTTTTTTCTAAGAGTTTGTTGCAGTCCTAGATAAGAACCCAAGTCTTACTGTTTTGTTGAGGCAATAATGCAATGCACATTTCATGAAGGACAATAATGAAGATGCACCATTGTCCCTGAGTTGCAGCAACATAAACTGAGATAGAAAGTAAAAATAAGAAGCAATGTGGAAGGACGGAGGAAGGACAGCAGCCCCTAAAATGTCTCTAAAGATAAGAAAAACAATATTAAACGAATCTTCTGAATCATTAGCATTGCAATAGTTCATACCACACAAGACTAATGATTAATCTTTACAGTAGTGGAAAAGGCTGAAAGAAAATACACATTTTTTCTGTATACAACCAGTGTAATTTAGTAATCCACTTTTACAGCATCTTCATAGTGGCTTTGCTCTCTAGTATTTACCTAGATATCAGTCATTTTTAAAATTATGGTATAATGTTCTGCTTGTGTGTGTCAGATTTGTTGTTCACATTAATGGCAACTTGAAAAAATTAGAGACTAGCCTTCTTTGTAGAAAAAGCATTTAATGCAAAACAACACTGCAAAGTTTCACATGTTGTTCTACCTTATGGTTCAGTACTTAGCAGGAAAGAACATTTAACAAAGTAAAATGTAGTTCAGTTCTTTGGGCTGTTTTCCCTCTCGGGGCTGCTGTATATGCCACCAGTTAGCAGAGTAGAAAGCACGTATTTTTGTAAGAGTGGCCCAAGGGCTCAAATTCCTTCACCTTTCACAAAATAAAATGGTAGCAGTGTTACCCACCCAGGCTGTGATCAGGTGAGTTTCCTGACCGTATTTTAGACATTACAACAGTTGTGGTGTTTTGAAGGGAAAAGATGGGGAGTGTAGCTAAAAAGTTTTTAATGTGCACACAAAGCTTAGGGCTTAATTTGAGTCTGATTTTCAGCTAAGTAATGAACAGCTGGAAAAGTCAGCAAGTCTGCTGCTTCACAGAGGAGAAACTAGAATTATGAAATCTAATAATTTTCTAAGCATAACTTGTTCTGTTTACACACGTAAGCCTTAGTAAATGTTTTTTTCCAGCTGTTCTCTATATCCCTGAGAAAAGCTATATCCCATGTACTGCAGAGTAGCATACACGGAGATAAAATTATATGACATTTTAAGTAACCAGCAATAGCTGCATAGAAGTTGCATGTCATGTAAGCAGATTGAGGTTTGTGGCCAACATTTGCTGTGTACGGATTTTGCTTGAGATGAAGGGAATAGAAAAGTATCTTTCTTTATAGCTGTTTTCTTCCATTCCAACCAGAACAGCAACTGTGGTGGGTAACTACTAAATGTATTCTGTATGCAAAAGCACAAATCCTGTTTATGTCAGACTGACTTGGGGTGCTGTGAAGGAGAGTGGCATGTTCTTGCTTCACAGCTGGGCTGGCCTAAAGACATAATCTGCCTCATTGTTCAAGGTATTCATTTGGATGACACTGGTAGTTTTCTTCTTGCCTGCTTTGTCTCTTTTGGATTCAGTGTGTTCCAGGAACATGTGAACATTGTTTTACTTCAGGTTGTACTTCTGGTAAAAGTCCCATACCCTTAAGTCTAATAATTTATTTTATTGCTCTTGTATAATATGATTTATGTCACCCTTGTATTAGAACTGAGATGAAAGCAGACACTGTGATAGCCACAAGCATTTTGATAAAGGGGATTCTCTTGTTAAAACAAGAGGAGAAGTGCTTTCAATTCTGCCCTTGATGTGTGGCACCAGTCTTACTTCCTTACATAATCAAAGAAGGAAGAAATTAAATGCATGACCTAGAAAAAGAAGAAGTACAGTGAAATTAAAAACAAATAAACATTCTGTGTATCACAGTTTAAGAAACCTGGAATGGCAAGATTTTTAAGCTAGTTAAACCCCAGTAAGGAGTCTAATTTCCATTTATATCTGATGTGTCAGTTTTGGTTTGTCACTTTTATATGGATTATCCTGAAGCCTCTACCCAAGGAGGGTAATCTTTTCTTGTTTATGTGAACATCAGCTTCAGGACATCCATATAAAGACAATGTTCAAAATTTTTGAACAGTGTCAAAAGACACTGTTCAAAAATTAATAAGAAGTTAGTCTAAAAGAAAGAAAATGGGAAAGGAAAACACTGAACCATGTTGCTTTATATAAAAAGTCAGTGTTAAATGCATTTTGTACTTTATTCACAATGTTCTTACTAAGCCTATACTGAGGCTTGTCCATGGAAAAATTGACATACGACTAGCTACAGATGATTCCCAATTACCTGGAGCAGAATATTTTAGGTTAATAAGTAATACAAACTTCTTTTTCTAAAATTAATTTAATGAACAATGTATAAATAAGGGATAATTCAACTTCATTTGGGATTGATAAATTTTAAAGAATGAGTCATCTGATTAAGTGTATAAGATAGTAGTTCCAGGCTGTTATTCATCTGAAGTACACCCAGCAGGATGGGATTCTTAGTGCTCTGGCTAGGTAAAGGCTCTGTGCCAAGATATTGACTTTTTTTATTTGCTACTTTCTTGTCTTGTGCTGGGGACAAAAACAGCATGTTGGATCTGTCCTCATCAGACTCTTCTTTAGTACTGTGAACCTACTGTCTCAGGAGTCCTTTGTCACTGGGGTGGTGCTTAATTCATCGCCTTCCTCTCATAATAAGTGTGGGGGTATTTTGAGAGTGTTACGAGTGCCGGTTACAGATGAAAAAAGGGTGTGGTGAGTTTACTTTGGATATGGTGACCTCTCTATGCCTGGTAGGAAGTCAGTGAACTTAATCACTCCCTCCACTAAGCCCAGAAGCCTTTAAAGGCTCCTATGGCATAAACAAAGGAAGAAGATATCTGTCCCAGTGCAGATGAATTGCGGCTACACACAGACATCTCTTCTGGGGAATGTGGAGGATGACTCTCAAAGAATTAAAGCTTATGTAAGCATAATGTAAATTCATGGTGTGACACACAACCTTTCCTTCTCTATTTGCACTTTTGTTTTATGGTAACAAGATACATCTCCTTTTAGTCCTACTTCTTCCATAGGTTCAGAGGTTGGGAGTGTATCTCTTGTATTTAAAGAAAAATATCCATCAATAAATGAAATTATGTCAATATAAAGGTATCTTATTGATATCAAATGCAATATATTAACCGCCTCTCTCTACCCTTGTAAAAAAATGTTAGCAGTTTTCTGCAGCCCTTCAAGCTCTTACTGATGTGGATGAAGAATATTAACTTGTTCTACCAGTGTTTTGTCCAGGAACCATGATAAAGATGCAAGCTTTGCACTAAAATGTATTTACTACCTCTCCATAACAGTACATGAGATAGATTCCGAGCTCAGCATTGCTGACTGACAGGAGGAAGGAGTGTGAACTCTGGGTTGCTTTTGGCACTTGTATTGTGTCTCTCTGCTGCGAGGAGGGTGAGATACACACTGCTGTGACCACGTGGTGTGCAGCACTTGTGCAACTGTGCTGCCTGTAGTGGAGTGCTGCATGGCTCGAGCTACTCAATTCTTTGGGCAAACTATGGTTTCCAAAGGCAAACATGCTTAGAATTGCCCTGGTGTTTATCACTCTGGTCTTCAGGTATTGTGGAGCATATTCGCACAAAAAATGAAATTGTTTAACAATTCAGCCAAAGTTTTACTGTTTTCTTTTTTTCTACACATAATACTTGGGGCAATATTGTGACCTGGGCAGATGTATAATTTAGTTTGTAACAAATCGAATAAGAAGGCTTTGATCACTCAGTGCCTAAACCTTTGATTCTTCCTGTGTCAAAATATCTCTTTGTAGGCTGGAACTAGAGTTTTCTTGCATGTTAAAAACTTTTTCAAACACACCTCAAGTAACATACTGGTATGCTTTCACTGTCAGTACAAGGACAAACTATGTTTCATGTTCTAAGAAAGAAAATATTCACTATATCATGTTACATGTTCTTAATTTGTGGCAGCTAGACTGAAAAACAAGAGTGTCTACAGCTCATCTTTGTACAAGTTTTGCATTACTCCTGGATGCTCTGTGTGCTTTGGAAGGCCTGCCAAGACGCTTCATTTCTGTCAGAAAAAAAAAAAATTCTCTTTGGATTTCAGATTTGAGATGGGTTGAATGGAATGGATCTAGAATATGGTAATTACCAAGTTGATTACTCCTATCATTTAAATGGTGATAATGTTCCTAGAGAAGCTTGAAAATTAATGAAAATTTGAAAGAGAGTGAAAAAAAATCTTGTAAAACAAAAAGAAAATAAAAAAGAACTTTAATTGGTACTGAAATCCTTTGAATGGCCCTGTAAAATGTACCCGTAAAAGGCAGAATGAATATTAAAACCTTTTAAAATTTAGGTTTGAATCAACACAGAATCAATTGCAGAAGATTCACTGTTTAGATTTCCAATAAGTTGAATTAACAGAAATAATAAATAACATTTGGAGAAAAACTGATGTTTCAGATGATGAAATTGCCTCTATAATTTTTCAGAGAATGATGTAAGTTATTCTAGTCCACTAAGACAACATTTCCATGTATCATTTACCTTCATAGACATCAATGAGTTTTAAACAGGAATTGAACTGAAACATAGCAGAAAAGGGGTATTTTTCACTTGCAACTACGATTAAAAATGTTTCAGCTATATTTTCACTTCACTCAACTGCTGTTCAGGATAAAATACCATTCCTTTACTGTACCAGTCAAACAGTCTCAATCCCTGTTATTTTCATAAACATAAATTTGGCACATTCACTCTCTCTTCCAAGGTTTTTTTTCATAAGGCACCAAATCTAATCTGCTCTGAGCCTTTGAAGGTTTTCAGTGGAAGGTCATGATATCAAGTCTTGAAAACATGAGAGGCAAACCTTTGCTTATGGCTCTTAACAGTACTCTGATGTCACTTCTTGTACACAAGATATTTCTTTATTTACTTAAAATGCTTTGGGGTATAGCTTGGTGCAGGGGTACAGTAATTTCTGTAGGTGCTGATTCCAGTACTTTCTGGACTGAAAAAAGTGTTAGCTTTGAACATGTTGTTAATTAAATTAGTCATTATGTCATAATTGTGCCAAAATCATTACGCTGTATATACTCAACATATAAAATAGTAGTTTTTTGATTGCTACTGTTCATACTATCTGCAGCCACCTTTCATTTCCAAGATGTGAATGAGCAGCAAAGTTCTGGAGCCTCTCATTCATGCAGCTTGAACTACAATGAAACTCATGTTTGTGAAAAAAAGCCAGGTACAAGAACAAAAAGATGGAAAGTAGACCTATAAAGCAGTAAGAATAAAAATAATAACATAATAAGAATAAAATAATTACATTTGAACATCACTCTTCAAAAAAGTCTTCACCTCTTGCTTGTTTAGGCTCTTGTTCCAGTCCAATAAGGTCTGATTTTAGTCTGATTTAGACAAACCCATTCTATTTTGCATTCCTTTCCTGTCTCCCATGCCACACTTCAGTCTCCTGTCCTCTGGAAGCTTAGTTGCCAATGCATGTGCCTTGGGTTTTTGGATCACTACATAATTAATTTTAAAACAGGAATTGGGTTAAAATCATACTGCAAATAAAGAGAGAGAGCACCTTAAAAGCAGTTTGGTTTTTTTTTGGTTTTTTTTGTTTTTGTTTTTTTTTTTTTTGTCAAACTGTGAATTTCATTCACTTAGAAAAGTTGGATGGTAGAGTCAAGAAAAAAAGCAACAGGGTTGGAGGTGTGTGTTATTTAAAATGAAACTTAAAGAATTTCACAGCTTAAATGTTTTTTTCCCTTTTCCTGTATTTTTCAAATATCAGAAATATCATTATAAAATCCAGCACAGCAATTCGATGGTGCTTACTGTATTAAAACACCACATATTGCCTCATTTTGCAAAGGGCCCATTATGATTAGACCCGTGTGCTTTCTTTTAGGTGTAAGTTAAGGCTACGGCTTTTCTTGTATTCTGGAGCATGGGAAAAAGAGGAATATTGATTGTCCTGCCATTAAATGCCTCTCCAGCCCTGTCCTGGGGGTGTGTATGCATGCTGTGAGCACCTGTGTTTGTGAAGCAGGGTGTGACTGCAGCCACGGCTCAGACCGTGGCCGTGTGCGCCAAGCTTGGCAATGCACGTGTGTGCATGTGAGGGGGATGTGGCCAGTGAAGGCCAACCCGGGCTAGCCACTGAGCTGGTGAAATTTTCCCTGAGCAAGAGCTGAGAGGGTCTCTAAGTGCAGCTCCGGGTGTGAAAGCTGCAGGAAAGCAACTGAAGTGAGCACCTGGACCCACAGAACATACCTTACCTAAGGTGATGCCAAGACGGTCCTTTCCTCCTGATTTTCAGAGATTAAAATTTTAAAAGGTCATAAAAATGTTAGGAGACAAGATACACAGTGAACAAAGGGTTAGTCAAAGGTTGTAATAGCTCAAATTATTTAAACCTAAAAAATGGTAAGCATTGAAGCATACTGTTGCTACAGAGAAATATTGCAGATAAACCCAGTTCCCACAAGAATAAAGTTGCAGGAACTTGACTTTCCTTTTAGCAAATTTTTCCCAACTTTAGAAACATCTAGGAGATATGGCAAAATTCTGGGTTTTTACTGCTACCTGACTTATCTAACTCTGTTCTGTCACTTTGAATCCCACACTCATCGGGAAATGACAGATATTTTCACAGGCCAAGAAAAACAACAACCACTAAAACAAGAGAAGAAGGACATTTATAAGATCATTCCAAAAGTATTATTAAAAAGACTCTTTTCCTCTCAAGAAATACATTTTTCAGGGACAGTATGAATCCAGGAACTATCTCAAAAACTGAACAATTTTTCACATGTATAGGCTTGAAGTGTCTCAGAATTGGATTTTCATTTAATATCTTCTTTGTACAAGTATAAAATAAAAAGAGGTATCTAGTCCAAGCATTCTTTTTATTTTTTCTCCCATTGTAGAATCACTAATAAGGACACATCTGATTATGCAATGCTGGATAAACACGGTAGATTACTTAGACTTTAAATAAATGGTGTGAAAAAACACAGATTTTCCTAGCAAAATGGCAAGGACAAAAAATGAGTTAATTCAGATATTTTTGAAGGAAAAATACATGTTTTAATGCTTCAAATATACCCTGTAGTACCTGATCTCTGTGATAAAGAGACACAGTATATATCTACAACTGTTAATGTAAGGCACTCTTCATTTTTATCATTTTAATTGCTCATTATGAAGGCAACTCAAACTAAATAAAATAGATCTCATAACGCATAAACACAACCTGTTTCAGCAGATAAGACTCTTAAGGAAATTATTACTTGTGTCTTCTTCACAAAGACATCATGCCCTGTAGAATCCAGGGGGAAGAATGAAAGATCCTTGATAACTTTTCCTTCATACTTGCACCCTTGCTTCCATTTACACTATTTGGGGTTTGGATCACCTCAACATTTTTTTCAGCACTTGGTTTGAGCAAATGGTATCAACTAAACCTACTTTTCCTGTCTTTTCCCATAGAATCTAAAAAATGCTCTTTCATTGCTTCGTGTCTAACATCCTTATGCAGTATAATTGCCTATGTATCCTGAAGTCTTCTATCGGATTTGGATGGACAAAAATAGAATCTGAAACTATGAAAGAATGTCTACATCTGTCTGAAACCTTTGTGTGATGGTCAATGGATGACTATAGTTGAAATAAAAGCATCAGCCACATTTTCAGGATCAGTCTTCATTTATGTGTCTCCCTTTGATCTTTTGTAGATAAAAAGAGCAGTCCTTCCTGCACTTTTCATCCTGGAAATGATTTCCTAGCCTTTGCCTCTAAAGCTGCAAAATTTCACAAAGTTTAATTTTGCTAGTTTGATGTGTATCTAAGTATGCTTAATTCCTAAGCACAATTAGAATGCAACAGAAATAACCTTAATTCAGAGAATAACTCTAATGCAAGTAAACATGGTTTTATAACCTTTAGGGTTTTCAAATAAAAGGATTTTGACAGTGACAGTTATTTTTCAAAAGCTGTGATCTCATATTAAATTTCACAAGTTATATGATAATTTTGGAGTGCTGAATCACATACATCACTAATATACAGAAACAGACCACAGGCAAATCTTACTTCATTTTAAGTAGTTATATACAGAATAAATATGCAGGAAGTATCGCAGAAACCCTTGATTTTTAAAAATGCATCTGCCACTGCCATGCATCTAGTAAGGATGTACAGAACATTCTGAGACAGAAATGCAAAAATCCCAAGATGATGGAATTCATCCCTCTGGAAGTACAGCATATGCTATACTACATTTGAGTCAACAAATTGGCATTTCTAGAAAGATAGATGAAACTATGATTCTTAACATGTATCAACAAGGTTTGATATTGCTTTAGAGCACGGAAGTAATTTTTCAATCTGATTTAAATGTTCAGCTAGAACCAGTAAAATTAAAACAGCATGGCAAAGATGATTTTCAGCAGTAGTATATCTCTGTTTGTGTGCAATTAACATGTACAGCATATCTGACTTATTCTCAGCTGTATCAGGTTTATGTGGAAATATTTTCCTTTCCAGGGGCTGAGAGGTGGCTTAGATTGGAGACTCAGGGGAGACCTTGTTGCTCTCAACTTCATGAAAGGAGGGTGTTGCTAGGCAGGCATGGGTCTCTTTTCTCAAGTAACAAGCAATAGGACAAGAGAAAATGCACTCAAATTGCACCAGGGGAGATTTAGATTTGAATATTCAGATAAGATCCTTCACCGACACTGGAACAGGCTGCCCAAGGGAATGCTTGAGTCACCATCCTTGGAGGTTATTTAATGCATGTCCAGATGTGACACTTGGGGGCATGGTTTAGCAGTGGACTTGGCAATGCTGGTTTAAAAGCTGGGCTCGATCATCTTCAGGGTCTCTTTCAATCCAATGACTCCATTACTGTGTAAGAAGCTGCCAGAAGTTTCCTCCATGTCAAACAGAGCCAATGACAGACGACTCCAAGGTGGACCCACTGCTGGCTGAGGCTGAATCCATCAGTGACAGAGGTAGCATCTCCGAGAAAATGTATTTTAGGAGGTGGGAAAAGAAAGCTGCACAACTTCATCCAGAGAAAGGAGTGAAAATATACGAAAGAAGCAGCCCTGCAGACACCAAGGTCAGTGGAGAAGTAGAGGGAGGAGGTGCTCCAAGCACTGCAGAGCAGCAGAGCACCCTGCAGCCAGTGGTGAAGACCACAGTGAGAAAGGCTGTCTACGCAGCCCATGGAGGACCATGTTGGAGCAGATTTGCTGTCAGAGATCGTGACCCCACAGCCTTATGACTCCACAGGCTTGTGATCCCCATGATGGAGCACACTGTTCCTGAAAGACAGCAATCCATGGATGCACCCCATGCTGGAATGGGGAGAATGTGAAGAGGAAGAGCAGAAGGGACAATGAGTGATGGACTGACCACAACCCCCATTCCTATCCCCCTGTGCCACACAGGTGGAGGAGGCAAAGAAATCAGAAGTTAATCTAGGTTAGGCCTAGATTACTTGTTTATGCAGTATTGCAATTTCTATGTAAAAGTCCTGCTATCGATGAGAAATGCTGCTTTGACTAGATAGTTTCATCAATAACTTAAGTTTTTCTTCTGGGAAATACAGGTTGAGGTTTAGTGACATGACAACAGTGTGTGGGAATGAACATCACTATCAACTAAGACAGTTCAATTCATAGCTAACACATTTCCTGGTAGTGTAATTTCACTTAAGCCAGTGAATCTACCCTGACAAGAAAATCACTGCTGCATGCAAGAATTAGACGTACACCTGACTTGATTTTCAGAAGTGCTGAATCTTTAACAGCTTTCACTGTGACTGCTAAAATAAGTACCTGTAACTGGATTTAGGAGCTTCATCACTTATGAAATGTCTCTGCCACTGACTCTGCTAAAACTTGTGCAAATTAAATTATCTGAATATATTAGGGAGGCGTGACCAAACCTGCACTGTGAGATGTATTTTTAATTAAAGTAAGTATTACTAAAGTCCAGAAAACTGTGAATGTTTAGTGTCTTGAAAAATAACATCACTTGATTTTTAAATACCTGGTCTTTTGTCATTAAAGCTTGAAAATTGAAGCTTTACATAGTGTATATATTAATATTATATTATACATATATATAAGCTTTTTATAGTTGCCTTATCAATAAAATATACATTATCCTTTCTTGCTGCATCTCTGAAAACTATCTTTGAAACCAAGTTGGGAAGTCATGAAAAGAAATTGTGAAACTCTTCAGAAATTTTTTTCTAACTTTCAAAAATTCTTTCTATAATAAAAGCCATTTGTCAAAGATCCAGGGAGAAATGCTTGAGCAACTTATGCGTGATGAAATAGAATAAACAAAGAGGAAATGTGATTAGGCAAAAAAAAGCATTTCAAGGGCACTTCAATGAAAACACTTGACCAAATATAATTTACTGAATAATGCTTTTAAATTTTTTGCTTTTGAACATCATAATGTGGCCTTTGATATCAAGGATATAAGCAAGGCAAAGATACGTCAGCAAGAGCAACATAATGGTTTATTTATTAATAGACAAGGTGAAATGTTCGTTAAAAGATGGTTATTGCACAAATATCTTAGAGTTATTTATTTAACAACTACTCACTTCCTATCTCCCTGAGCCCAGCCTAACCCATCTATGACTGTGAGAACTGTAACTCTTGTATAAAGGAACCTTCATGACACATACAAATGTTCTGGAGTATTTTAGATCTTATTTTTTGTTAGTCAGAAATATTTTCTGAACTCAGGTTCAAGCATAGCTTTATAATTCTTGCAGTAACATTGAATATGAAGAACCTCAGAGATCTTTGCCTGAAATATTATTTCTGTTAAGAGTGCTGGAACATGGGTAAAGGCCCATGTTTTCTTGAATCCGGGACCCATAGTTTGTGAGCTCTAATGTGCATTGATTCAACCAGAGTCCTTATCGATGCTTCAGGATTCAGTGCTAAGACTTCAAGCTACTAAGTTGTTTCTGAGGGCAAACAGCTTAGTAGCTTGAAGTCTTAGCCATTTCTGAAGGATGGACATCAAGAAATGTATAGTTTGGAGTGACCCAGGGGATGGGATTACTCCAAAGCTACAGTGATGCCTTACTGAGGGTGACCTGGAACAGAGACTAGACAGAGCAAAAGGATAAAGTAGATATTTATTAAAAGGCCTCAATAGGTACATTTAGGCAGCACAAGTGCCCAGCTGGGCTACACCCAGGGTGAACCCCAAAATGGTCACAAAAGGGACGATTGATCACGAGGTCCTGCATTTTTATAAGTTTTGGTCCATTAGGCTGTTGGAATCAATTGTCCAATTATAGCTTCAGGTTATGAAGCTCCATCCTCCTTGTTTTTCCTTCTCACTTCACCATTGCTTTTGTTCTTGGGCTTGAAATTTGTATCGGTTGTCCTTGGTCCCAAGCTAGGAAAGGAACTGTTTTGTCCACCTACTCTGTGAAGAGAGCCTACACTTAATATGAAGCCCAGAACTACACACTAAGCAGCACGGAATCCAAACAATATAGAAGCTAAAACTTAAGGCATCAGCAGGATACACGCCTCTGTTCTGTTCTCAGTGCAAAGTGCATCAGTTTCAGGGGGAGCCTATGGCCCTTGTCCAAGGGGGCCCACAAACCTTATCTCCTTCTAGAAGACTCTGGCTGTGTCTGTCTTCTGTGGAATTTGTCTCTGTTGGCCTGTCCATTGTCCCATGGCATTGCGACATTGGTAGTAACAAAGCAAAGGCTGTGCTGCAGCCCACCAGAACTGTTATTTTCTAATGTGAAAGTGAAGACACACCTGCAACTAAGATGAAAACTCTTCTGAGATAAGGCTGGTGTACTGCTCATGACAGATAAGGCTGATGTGTTTCGTGTGGCAGCAAGCGTTGACACTGCTCATCATTACTTGCAGTCTGGGATGTGTTCCGGGACCATAGCTGGGTTTTGTTCTGCAGGCAAAAAATTGATACACTCCAAAATATATCCTGAGGCTGCATCAAAATATGCAAATAAGAAGAGAAACAAAACCCCAGAGGGAATTGTGAACTGAAATAGTCTTGCAGTGTAGGCTTCTGACTTGCGGCAGTGAGCTTCCCTGATCTGAAGAAGAAAGGCCTTGGGAATCTGGAGTGTCCCAGCTTCCAACAACATCTTTAGGAACCTAGAGCCTAACCTCAGCTTGAACAGAGATTCACAGACATGTATCTTTTACTCACAGGTATCTATCTATCTCCAGGTAAAGACCTGGAAATGAAGATTGTGAATTTTGACTAGAAGAAGGCCTCACACACTTTCATGAGTGACAAAATCAAAATTTAAGGTGGACATCTTCTTTAGAGATGCAGAGCCCTGTTTCCTTAAAAGTATGCTAGGGAACTACACTGTGTAGGTAATCCAAGGAAATCATCTCATAATTTAATGGGTTTAAAGTTCAAAGAGGAGTGAACTGAAAGTAAATTGGGCATAAATAGATCTTTTATATACCAGACACAATTAGGAGCAAAGGAAAATTTCATGTCAGAAAGTAGTTGTTAGTGGAGCATTATTTATTTTCAAAGTAGCCCCAAATTTGTTCTTAGATTTTTGAAGGTGAGTCCAAATTTTAAAAACTTAACAGCTCTCTAATGGTAGAGGTGGGACTTTAATTCTTACACTAGAACTGCAGATGCCAGTATATTTTCACTTTGAAGTTCTGAACATCTTAAAAGTTATCAAAGTGAATTTTTATTAGTGGAAGCATACAGGATTTTTTCTTTCTGAATTCACCTGTTTATTAATTTTGCAGCTACCACTGATTTCTTATTTCTTAAAAGCTAGGTAAAACATAAAAGATTAGAGTCTCGTAGAGATTCCAGAGACAGATGGTAGCAGGCATATTCTACATATTTAGTATTTTCACACAGAAAATTCTTCTTTTTGCTGGTTAAAGCACAATCTTAATTTTAATAGTAAAATAAAAACTGTACAGGGATCTTCATGGTGACCCACATAGCTCCCAAAATAGTCCTCTTGCTCTTTCCATTTAATTCTTGACTTAAATTCTCTAGAGCTGCACAAAGAGCAAAGGGTTTCTTGCAGCAAGATGCAGGGAAGATACCCTGAGAGAAGTGGCAAGTTCCCCAAATATCCAACAAACTCTAACCTAAACAACCAGTGCCTCATTCCATGTGAAAAAAAACTTAATTTCAGTTGAATACTTAGGCATCTGTGCTACAGTTTGAGTCCATGTGTGAATCACCACACTATGACCCTCTCTATTCTGGCATTCTCTTTCACGTTTTGGAGTTTCCAAAAGATATTGCAAGCACTCCCACTCCCTACTTCTGATGATGTCATGTACCATGAACTCCATCTAACAGCAAATTCATTCAGACATTAAGGGTCTTCCTTTATCAAACACTGCTGAAATCTTCCTGTCCCACTAAAGGCCCAACCAAGCCCACGATACCTGGAAGATAATAATTTCAGAGCTGGCATTATAGGAGACAAGCCAGCACCACCACTGGCATTCCAACACTAAGCAAGAAAAGCA
This sequence comes from Sitta carolinensis, assembly GCA_032173965.1. Classification (NCBI taxonomy): domain Eukaryota; kingdom Metazoa; phylum Chordata; class Aves; order Passeriformes; family Sittidae; genus Sitta; species Sitta carolinensis. Next base: position 82,355,213 of record CM063284.1, read on the forward strand.
TGCTTTGCTGAACAGCGTGTTATGCAGCATAGGCACATCACTAGAAGGATTCATAGCCGCACCCAGGGCAGGCACAGGCTCAGGACAGGACAGAAGGTGCTGCTAGGAAAAAACCCCATAGTGCTGACATAATCAATGTCACTAGACTCCTGAACACATGCCTAGATGTCTGCCATGAGCTGGCTGTGCAGTCGACATACCAACACTCCATAGGCCACTCGCACATCGAAGCAAAATACAGGCAAGGAAGAAGCAGCCTCTTATCTAGGGCAAAGGACCACATTGCCCACCTGCTTAAGGAGGGGCTTTTTGGGAGATAGCAGGCATCGTAGCTGCTCTCTGGAAGAAGAATTTCTACACAAGTATAAAAATACGCGGAGGTAAAACCTGTGCCAGATTTAGGTTACAGCATTCCATTTAGTTCTTCTGCGTGGGTAGTATAACAGTGATTGCCCCACTTTTGGCATACCTCACATACAGATACAGATAGAACTTTGTCTCTCATGCTTCACAGGCCCACCTGGCCACCTCCTGTTCCTCTCAGTGTATATTTAATATGTTTTTATTGCTCTGAATTACTGATATAAAGCCTTGGATAAGATGTGGTTCTCTCCTGTAACTTGAGGAAGTTCTTCATCTGGTAAGATGTCTCCAAGTATTCAGAATCCCAAGCCTGCAAATCCATTATCTACCCAGTAAGGAATCTATCATGTGAGAGTCATCACTAGGTTCTGACCACAACTTCTGAGATTTCTTGCCCTGCACTTGCAAATGTTTGGTGGTTTGTTTTTTTTTTTTTTTTCCATGCCTGGAATATACTGATAAAGGAGTTATAGTAATGACATGCCTGTGGTCCTCCCTTCTTCACATTAGCTCATGAAGAAGCACACACAGAAAAGCTGGAGTAGGTAAAGGAACACAGATTTGTGTTGAATACTGATAAACCCACCTGGAGCCACCTGAAGTGAAGAAAAACTCGTTGGCTGGATTTTTCCTGCTGCTGGGTGTGGTAATGAATGAATGTCATTTTTGGTAAGCACAGAACACAACTAATTTTTTCCAACATATTTTGCAAGAATGGTCAAAAAAATCAGTGTGAGGTGACATTTTTGATTCCCAAAAAAAAAGTAGCCATTCCATCTGGCTTTCTGAAGCAGGAAAAAACTATCTGTTTCCCAGGGAAGGTACATGCAATACCATGAATTCTAGTTTGGATTTTAAGTAGCAATAATTTTCTCTCCATGCTCAGCTGTACTACCAGATTCTTTCCCTGTTCACAAACATGAAAGAACTTGCTAATACAGGAGAAGCAGTATCCATTTTCCCTTTTTAATCTCCTAAACTCTGAAGTGCTGTTTGTTAGCAGAATAAGGAAGGCACTGTAGGCTTAGTGCACAATTGCTATTATTTTGTAAGCTCTAACCAATTTCTGAAGTTCTACCTGCTGCAGCAGCTCAGGGTTTCATAGGACAAAAATCTTTCTCTTTGTGTTTTTTGTTTTCTGACTTACACCACCAAAATATTGCAGCTGAGATCAACATGAGATAGAATGAGAAGACAAAGCAGAGGGCATCGTGTCAGGATTACAAGAAAGATGAAGCAGGTTCACTTCACTACCTATTAAATTATTGTTTTATTTTGTATTGGCATGCAATTGCAAGAAAAAATATCTTCTTTTCTTCCTTTCTTTGTTAAGAAACAGCTTCCTGTATCCTTATCTATATGAGTCTAAGATAAATTTGTATATGTTTTCCTTATTTAATTAAGTGAATCTCAAGTATAGCAGTAGTGAGCTAAGGAAAGAAATATAATATGGCTACATATCAAGTTAAAATTTTTGATTGAGAGAAGCTCTTTAAATGATACCAAAGAGTTGTGTCGTTCTTTCTGAAATGGTGACTAATATGTTCCCCAGTGTGGCACAGAACCAAAATCAATGACAATAGATTAACTTTAATATGCTGGATGTAATGGTTACATTTGGAAGGAACATTATCTCAAATTGGCTTTAGCCATGCTACTAGAACAAATGAGGCCAATACTTAGAAGTTAAATGCATTCCAATCCATTTAAATGAAATGTATTTAGTCGATAATACCAAACACACATTTTTCTTTGGCAGGCAGGACCCCGGGTCATCTCTCTGATGACTTCAGGCACGAACATCTGTCAGTCACAAATAAAGTTTTTACTAATCAAACCAATATTGAAGGTAGGTAAAATAACTTCAGTAGAGGATTAAGCTGTTTAGTATCTTGGCTGTATACTAAAAAAATTGTACCCACTGAAATCAGTTAGAAAGCATTTCCAGATCCATTTGCATAACATGATAATCTCTTCTGAGCTCACTCCTATTCCCTAAGGCAAACTGGATATGCTACAATTCTGAGATGGTGGTATGATGTGCTGCCTCATGACATGTTAAGGAATATATGCCTCTTTCTCTGTGCACTGACTTTTCTCAGACATTTTTACAAATTCTGAAATGATTTTGAGAGGTTCTATCTTCTGTGTGAGATGTTAATTACTTTTGAAATAGACTGCCCACTAGAGAAAGAAGTGTGAGATAGCTGACCATCCAAATCCCTGCTTCATTCATTGTTTAAGAGGCAATTTTAAAATTTAAAGCCCTCTAAAGAGTCTGTCAGAGATAGCTGGGATACAAACAGGGCAGTCAGAAAAACCCTTAGGGGAGATTATTTCTATCTAGCTGAGCAGCTCAGATTGCTGTCAAACATTAGTGGAGTAAGAATTTTTGACTTCATGATGTCACAGTTTTAGAGGGGCCACATGAATTCACACATATGTGCCAGCCTTGAATTCAACAAAGCTCTTCATCTCAGTAAAGGATTTATTTTATTTTTAGCAGCAGGTTGCACAGGTTTGTTATGAGCTGTGTTTTGACATAATTTTTGCATGAATTTACATTGCTCTGAGAAAAAGAAGTGTGAATATCCAAAAATATTTATCTTCTTTAATTTTGAAATTGACATAAGTGTCTCCTGCTTTAAAGGGGCCACCAACTCTATGCGCATTAAGATAAGAATTCTTTAAAAACAATTTACAGACTATTTTAAAAAAAAAAAATTGACAATAGTGAATGTTAGCATCGCTCTCTTCTGTATGTCCCTTATTTGTTAAAGACTCCTAGAATTATCTATGATTCTCTGGACTGAAAATTTTGCAAAAGTAGATGTCAGTTTATATGGGACATAAACCATCTGTTTTATGAATGATGATGTAAACAAGTGTTCTTGATACACTGAATATGAAATTTTATATTAAAAGATAGTTCCGTTAACATTAAAAAGGAATAGCATCTTTAAATACGACATAGAATTGAAGCTATGGAATTAATTGTCAGAAAAAAATAGAAGTAATTTAGAAAAAATAGTATTTCAGAGATCATTAATTTATACAACTGATTTCAGCTTAATGTTTGGCAGATGTCTGTCTATCTTCTGTTTTCATTGGCGTGCTTCCCCCTCTCTTTTTCCCAGAAGTACCAAATACAAGATGGATGTGTGTCTCACTTGAAGCACTCTGTTTCAAAAAGACTTGAATGAGTAGCAGAATTAGAGTTAGTACAGGAGCTGCAGGACAGGTGAAGTTCTGGCTAGAGGGGTGACTGCAACAGGTACTGCTGAAAGAATAAATACTATGCCAGCAGATAGTGATTGGTGGAGTTTTTAAGTACTGCCCCTGAAATGAATCCTTTCCAATATTTTCATTGATGATGTCATAAAGCAAAAGTGCATGCACTGTAAAGCATATGGAATGTGTTAGGCTGGGATGCATAAAAGAGAATTGCATGAGAGAGTCCTCATAAAAGAGGACTGCAATTAGCTGAATGACCAGGACTGAAATAATGAAAATGAGAATAAAATCAGTATTTCTATATGCAAGGCAATGCACTTGAAAAATATTGTAAATCTCAGTGTGAATTGGGACTTCCTGCTTGGAAATAACTGATAAGCCATGGGACCTGTAATCTCAACTAATTAGCTACAGTTTTATTACAAGCTGCCAAGATTAAGCACCAGGAAGGCAAATGCAATTCTATTATGTATGAGGAAAGTATTTCAAACAAAGAGAGGGAAATATTAGCATCATTATAACAAATAGTGGTCAACTCCATCAAGGAGACAAGATAAACTCTTGACTATCTGTGCTGAAAAATCCAAATGCAAAACATGTACAGAGAACTACAAAACCATATCTAAGCTGTGAGTATGGGCATACTACAGTATTTTCTCCCTACATTTCACTAAAAGAGTAATCATATAGAGGCTATTTATGCTATATTTCACTTTCTTGCCTTGATTTTCTTCATGTAGCGTTCTTGTTTCAGCTGGAGTAGAGTCAATTTTCTTCCCAATATTGGTGCAGATCTGTGTTTCAGATTGAGGATGAGAATAATGGAGATAACACAATGATGTTTCAGTTACTGAGTGTACTTACCTTAAGAGAAAAATTTTTTCGTTTCAGGAAATGGGGAAAACAGACAGATGTACATCCAGATTTCATCGCAACACAGAATGAAATCCTACTGAGTAACATAAGTGAACCCAGAAAAAGACTCCTTTAAAGGAGATTAAAAGAGCTTGTTTTTTCCTAATGTTGCAAATTTAAGAGAGCTGAAACGATTTCCTTCTATAAATAGAGGCGAGTATTTAATACCAGAAGGAGAGAAAATCAAAATGACAAAACTATCATAAGAGTGAATAGATAAAAGCTGTCTATATGCAAGTGTACCTGGATGAAAAAGTCTATAGCAAGTGTCAGAACACTGAAATTCTGAACCACCTTTCCAAAAGATCTGTCTGTTCCCTAGATTTATTCTTTTTACAAATAGAATTTCAAGTGCTTGGCAGGAGGATTATCAGATTTTGTGCTTATGTAAGGCAAGGCCAGGACTCAGAAAGCCCTGCTAAACATACCTCTGCAAGATTTCTCTAGAACTGTTGCTGTCAAGTGGCTGTTTCTAATTCACATTTATTTTTGCAGACCATTATTTAACTACTTATATGCCGTGTACAGAATTGTTTTAGCAGGGCAAAAAGTAAGCCTATGTTAAACGTCTTGCAGAAATTTAAGTATTTTACCTTAACAATTTTTATTCTAAGACAGAAATTATACACTTCTTATTGAACATAATACTGTAGTAGCCAACAGTGACTATTTGAGACCATACTAAATACAATAAGGTACACCTCTGCATCACTGTTACGAAGAATAAAACTAACTTTTCCAACTAGAAAGAGAAGCCAGAATTTATTTTGTGTTGTTGAAAGATATTGGGCAACTGACTACCTTGCTAGGAAAAAGCTTTTAATGCCAAGGCTTTCTAAGAATTCCTTTTGTTTTTTTCCCACTACTTGCAAATTCAAGTCCACTAATAACTAAATTGTCACCAGGAAAGTCCTCCAGGGTCTAAAAGAACACAAGGACTATCAACTACTGAGCAGCTCAGTCACTGCATCTCATTTATTCTCTGTCATAACTTATAAATTATTTTTGTTTCATCTTGTTTTCAGTCTTATAGAAGAAATTTCAAGAGACAGCCTGTGCCTGTCCCAGAGAATGTGACTGATTCCCTGACACGCTACATTTGTGGATCTCCTATTTATGTCGTCTGATTTATTGGGTAGCAACTGACTCAGGGCTGTAGCTCCCACCCCAAGAACAAGACAGCTGAAAGTAACACCCAGCCATGCGACATTGAAGTAATCCCATTACTCCAACACCATGTGAGGATTCCAAGATCTGCAGCCATTGACCCAAGCATGACCAGCAGTCCCACAGCACATCCTGCCTAGGCAGTTTTTCAACAGAATAGTAGAATGGAAAGCAATTGCTATAAACAGTGGTATGATTTCCCAGAAAGAGTAGAGATGCATGCTTCCGTTGTTTCAGAGCCACACAGCTCAGCACTGCCAGGTATAGCATCACCACGGACACGGTGACTTCTTGTATTTGCAGCAGTGATTACACCAGTGATGGACACACACCCTCTCCCAGCAGTAAGATTTTGCCTGATTAATATGGCCAACGTGTACCAAATATCCCCAAACATCTTTTTTTCCCCTGAAAACCTGAAGCAAATCCATGGGAAATGCAGTCAGTTTCTGAGAAATGCAAAACTTACTGACAAGGTACTGCTCTCTGCTGGAGATAGTCAGGGGGCTGATTTCAAATTTTCAGAACAGTTTCCAGACAGCTTCTGTTCATCAAAGAATTTGCCTTCTGCTCAACCCACAATTACCCTCCATTTTGTCTTGTTTTCTTCAAAAAACATTCTCCAGGTCCTTGATATTTTGTATTGCATGTAGATGGAAGTGTTAGTAGTGGTGGGGCTCCAGGTGTGGCAGGGATGAGAAAGAGAAGCTCTAGCGTGGAACAGAAATCCACATGTCAGCTTGTGGAGGACTGCAATCTGGAGCAGGGGAAAAGAGTGAAGAGGAAGGAGAGGGTAGACCTACTGCTATTTACTGACTGTGCATAGCATCCCCCAGGGCATCCTTTCACATCCCTCTGTGCTTCTGGGTGGGGTAGACGAGCATAAAGGAATGAAGGGGTCTAAAGGAATTAAGATCTTCTTGAGAAAGAGGAGAGGACATCTTGTTTCACTGTTTGGGGTTTGGATTCTTACCTCTCCAATCTGTAAAAGAGGTTGGCAATAAATCGATTCTTGGCAAGTCTAGTCTGTTTTGCCTGAGCCAGTAATTGCAAAGCAATGTCCTTGTGTTTATCGCCACCCATGAGTTTTCTCATTCCTGATTTTTTTTTTCTTATTTTCTCTCTCCATCCCACTGGGAGCATAGTGCTGAAATAAGTGAGCAGCTGGGTGAGAGTTTGGTTGTTAGCTAAGACTAGCCCACTACATATTTACATCTGCAAGATATGTATAGAGATAAAAATGTAGATGCTCCCAAGGCTATAGAAGAAAATAAAATCCTGTGGGAGAATGAAAATATCTCAACTCAGTTTGCTTGCAGTTTCAGCTGATATCTGCTCAATAATCCTTCTTTTCTGTATCAGTAAACTAATTGAGATGAGAAGCATTTTCAATGTTTAAAATGAAATTCTCTTTAGGAATTTTTTTTTCTCTACCATATCAAGCCACAGTACCATCAAGTCCTTTTCATACAAAATTGGAAGTTCCTACTTACATTTGTAATTCTTTTACTGCAGCACGTCTAGACACAAAACATCCCTTTCCTCAATCCAGCGAGACCCCACCTGGAACACTGCATCCTTCTATGGGGTCTCCAGCCCAGGAAGGGCATGGATCTGTTGAAGTGAGTCCAGAGGAGGGACACCAAGATGATCTGCTGCTATATATTCCATGCTCAAATGGTTTCTCAGCGGATGAAATCTTTGAATAGATCATATACTAGTGAGGTCTTTTGGAGGTTTATCCTGCTTTTGAGGAACAAGGGAGGAAAGAAGCTTTTGGTTTAATTATGTGTCTTTCTAATGGAACTCTGATCTAATCTGATTCTTTGTTCTTTCCATTTAGTTGCATAGAAAAATGTATTATTTATCAAGTAATAATTCAAACACAATTAATTTCACTATCATGTGAAGACAGATTCAAAGGTAAAGTTTACTACATTAGAAAAGTTGATGAATTCTGTCCTGCAGGCTGGGTCGAACATGCTTCTAGGAGGATATGGGCAAGGTCACACAAATACTGCATTTCTCCTCATGCATTTTGCTACCTTCTTGCTTGTCACAAAAACAACATGTTGAAATATTCCCATGGATATGGTGGAGATACAAACCAGATTTCCCTGCTAGTAAGGCACTACACCGCACTCCAGAGATACCCAGTGGAACACAGTTATGTTAGGGATTCACACTGTTTCTCAACTGCGTGTGGACTTTCTAGACTTCTGACATTCACTGTTTTCTTCCTCTGAACACCTACAGAGGCAGAAACTACTTATAGATGCTAAAATACTACAAGGGCAACTATAGCAAAATAACTTTTAAGCAAAAAGTTCTACGAAGCTACCTCCCCTCTACCTACTGCCTCCTTTCACTGACCTTTCCAGTCCTGCTCAGACAGACTTCATCAGATTTCCAGTTGTAGACAACACTCTTAACCTTTTGGGTCTGTAAGAAACAGCCCTATATTTTCCAGCATTTTCTTAGTGTACACTGTGCTGCAGATTCCCAACTCCCCTCCTCACCCATAAAAAGCCCAGAGAAAGAAACTACACTTCTCCCTGCTGTCCTCCCAGAACCCTTTTAAGGGAAGATAATGTAGAGCATCTGTAAACTCCAGGAAAATAGCCCAATATGTGCTCTGAAATTACCCCTCAAATATCAAAAATATTTCCTATTAATTATTAGTGACACTAAATTAGGGTTGAACCTGTCTTAGCTGTTCCTATGTATACATGAAAAAAATGGTTCTAACCATATTTACAATGAATTATACAAGATCACAATGTTAAGGGGTATTTGTGGGGTTAATTTTTGTCTCAAACACGTGTTTCTAGTGCTCTCCTATTGCTCATATGAGAATATTTTTATTCTTTTTTTTTTTTTTTCCATATCATCTGTTTTAGAGAAGCAATATGTTTCTTTGCATTAAACAAATGCTGTACATAGGGGTTGTCTGACTTCAAAGCTTCAGCTCCTTTCTTTTGCTTATGCGCTTTTCATTGTTGCTGAAAATATTTGAAAAAAGGCATATTGCTTACTTGGTAATTATAAACCACTAAATGATTCTGAATGCTGTAGCTGCAAAGATTTGTATTAGTCTCTTGCAGTTTCCTAACTACAAGCCTTAATATAGTTATGTCTATACCAGGAACACAATAACATTAGCAAAATTAACTGAATTGTATCTGAGCACACTTAAAAAGAGAGGCCTGCATAGTTGGTGCAATTCCTATGCAGTTGTCAAAGCCCCTCAACAGTCCTCCCCCTCCACACTGCTGTTTTGCATGATAGTGCAAATCTGTATATGTGTTAATGTCACATATACAGATGGTGTCTGTCTTCCATGTTAAGGCAGTATGGTAGGAATTGTAGAAAAAAATCATGTAGAAAAGGACCTCTGGAGATCTTCTAGTCTAAATTTACTCTAAACACGACCAGCTTCACACCTATGCAAAGTTGCTCAGGTGTGTGCCCTGGGGTGCATCAGGCACAGCACCCCCACCCAGGCAAGGGAGGGGATTGTCCTGCTCTGCTCTGCACTGGGACAGCCTCAGCTCAAGTGCTGGGGAAGCTTTGGGTGTTACAATATTAAAAAACACATTAAGTTATTGCAGGGCATCAAAAGGAGAGCTATCAGGATAGTGAAGGGTCTTGAAGGGAACTTATACGAGGAGGGGCTGAAGTCACTCAGTCTGTTGAGCCTGGAGGACACTGAGTGAGACCTCATTGCAGTTACAACTTCATGAGACAAGAGGAGGGGTAGGCACTGATTTCTGCTCTGTGATGCCCAGTGACAGGACCTGAGGGAATGACCTGGATTGTGTCAGAGGAGGTTAAGGCTGGATATCAGGAAGAGGTTTTTCACCCAGAGGCTGAATCCTGGAACAGGCTTCTCAGAGGAGTGATCACAGTACCAAGCTTGACAAAGTTCAAGAGGCATTTGGACAACACTCTCAGGGACATGGTGTAAGTCTTGAGGCTCTCCTGTGCAGGGCCAGGAACTGGACTTCAATGATTCTTTTGGTTCCCTTCTGGCTAAGGATAGTCTATGATTCCTGGTAAGGGAATGAGGATAATTTCCTCAGGAGGGAAGATAACTACATGACCTTCTGGGTAGGGTGATGTCATTCAGCTGTCTGACATTAATAACACTACCAATAATATTTATGTCATCTAAACTGCAGAACTCTCTCTACAAACTTAAGACAATTAGGTCTACAACGATTTAGACATCTGTTGGAAGAGCTGAGAAATCTAATTTGGGAAGATTCCATTTATGGAGAGCCATGAGAAAAGGGGCTGACATGCTATATAGCACCACACTGGATACTACAGCAGAAACGAGGAAAGAGGCAGAAGGCAGAATGGTTAATACAAAAGCCAGGAAATGAAGGGTTTGTATTTGGCTGTTCACTTACTAGAGGAACAGCTTTGTATTTTTACTATCCTTCAGGTTGTACTAGTAAATGTCTTTTTATGGAATATATTTTCTCAAGGCCTGCTTTATAGATGCATTGCGTAATGCAAAGCATGAACCTTTCAAATAGTTATATTAACAACCAGCCATGAACCTGGCTTTGTTCATCTTCAGTTGTACCTTGCATGCTCAGCAGCATATTAAAAAATAGAAATTGTCCTGAAGAGTCAACAGACTCCTCTATAGAAGCAACACCTCCAGGTGCTGTATATAAGGAGGCTGTTGGCTCTGTTCATCTGCTTTTGACCTTATTTTGCTCAATGTACTCTTCAGATAAGGTGGGGTGGTAATAAATTATGACTGACATGCACTGTGTTTCAGTGGTCCTGTCAGCCAAAACAGTCCCTGTGAAACACTGTTGCCACTGGAAAACAAGAGCTCCAAGCATGGTTTCTTTGAGCACATATTTATTGTGTCAGACCAGAGCCTGACTCTCCCAACAAGTACAAAAGAGTGGCTGAACAAAATCGAGCTGCATGTGTCTCATAACGGGCCATTTGCTCTGATTCTGCAGACCCCTTCTCTGAAATTATTATATTACACAAGGAAGGTTTTCATCGATGACGAAAATAAGAAAATTCAAATACCAGAATTTGAAATATCAAGTTATCTCAAGAAAGATATCCAATCACTGGACCTGTGAGTTCTACAATTTTGTACATAGAAACACATGCATACATTTTTGCTGTGCACCATCCACCCAAATTGATTTTAAGCATTTGTGTGAGGATTCATTTTATCATTCAGAGCTTGCTTGATTTTATTGTGAAATGTAATTTTTTTTCAAAGAAAAAAGAACTGTATCTTAATGGAATTTCTAGTTTATGTAACTTTATTTCCTTTCGAAGGATTAGGATATTAGAAGCATTATAATAAAGCATGAATTAAAAATGAAAATTGTCACTAAAATTCTATGAAATAGAGTACTGCCAAGCTATTTCAGCCAGTCCTTTTTGATTTGTTTCCCTTAATCTAGTTGAAAACTGATGTTAATTATTACAATGCATACCTATAAAATATGTCATGGAAAATGTAATCTCTACAGGTCTGATCAATGGTTTTTCACAGTCTTTCTACTAATTAAAGAACAAATAAAGGAATAGTCTGATTTTAAATGTATAATATTTTAAATAACACTCAAAAAGAGAAAAGAAAATATGGGACTAAGTTAACAGCAGTTAATAGAACTCAAATAATTATGCACATTTTCTCCCTTAAAATTTTAATCAGGCATTTGTTTCAGCACTGAATCAGGAGTGAAAGATGTACAGGAACTATCAAATGACTACAAAGTGAAATTATTTTAATTTTCTCCATATGGTACAAAGCAAACAACAATCTTGACACAAATCAGAGTGCCTGTTTGACATCAGGATTTCTGCCAAAATGTAGGTGGTTGGGACAGCACTCATGTCTTCTTCTAAAATTATACAACTTGATTGTTCTGTCAAAATAAAGTTTTCTGACCTGATGCACCAGCAGAATCTGCATGTTCTCAATCCAAATGTTGACAAAGTCTGAAGAAGGAAACTCATCTCTCACAACAATGGAGAACAGAGTAATAAATGTATCAGACAGAGACACTACATGAAGATCAATTGTCTGAAGAGAAAGAATATGCGTCGGTAGCAATTCTTTACTAAAGGGGGAACAAACAAGTGTAAACAGAATAATTTGTTCTTAATTCCCAGAAAAGAGAACATAGTGACCTTCATGAACAAATATGTTTTCACATGGCATATAGATAGTAGATCATAAACCCCACAATCTTCAATGATTTAGCAATCTGTTTTGGAGCCAGATTAGCATGACAAAAGCTATTAACTTCAACAACATGCATTTTCATGAAGCTTTTTTCATTAGTAGCCTATTTTTTATAGGAATAAAACACTGTCAGCTTTATTGACTTCATTTTCCCTGTTACCTAAGGTGCCTGCAGCTGCCAGCTCTAAGGCCCTTTTAACACCTCTCAACAGATCATACGTAGCCCAGGCTGAACACATTATTTAGCACATGATGGATGTCACAAAAACAGTCTGAAATTCACAGCCTAATGACCTCCAGACTTCTGGTCTCAGAAACCATCTTGTATCCAATTATGTTTGGTAACATTTCATGTTAATTTACAGTTCAATCTTTGTTTCGGGATCATTAAGTACTTTCAAAATGACCTACCTGAAAAAAAAAAAAAAAAAAAAAAAAAAAAAAAAAAAAAAAAAAAAAAAGAACAACAGATAATTCTGTTCACAGTGAAAATGAGTTTGTTTATCTATAAATCAACAGACTATGCCCAGCTGAGGCTTGATTGTTGATCGTTTCTTTTAAGTTGGAAAGCAGTCATACACCATGTAAACTATTCCTGCTCAATTCATACCACATCCAGGTCAGAATACACCTAGAAATCCTCCCTTGGGATCTCAGACACACTCTGAAGGAGTGTTTCTCATTCTAGATACCACTCTTTCTGCCAGGAAGGAGAATTTCAGCTGAGAGCTCCAGCTGCAAAGGATTTTCTGACAGGAGAAAAACCTGTCTTGATCATCTATGAAATGGAAGTTCTCTTCAAGAGTTGCGTTTGAATGTCTGCAAATAAACAGGAGAGAAGCCATCTATCATGGGCATACAGTATCCTCTTATCTGTGTGTTTGTGTTGACAAATACAATACCTATAAAATCAGTGCAGAAAAAACAGAAAAAAAGTGTAGGATATGTTATTGAAATAAAATAAGTTGTCATGCCAAAAAATTCCAGATAACTGGAAAAGTGTTCTAATTATAGGGTAGGGTGGAAGGAACTGACTGAAGACTTTGTCCCTTGCTCAGAAAAAAATGAAGTGCACATGCAAGGACAAATGATGGCCTGTCAGGATATTCAGCAAGAAAAAGAGCTGGCTACTTCGCTAAAAATTCTAGAAAAGCTGAGACTGTTCAAAAAGTGCCATCTCTCATTGGGACCTATGCTGCTATGAGGAAAATTTTCTTCCAAGCAGAGCTGAAGACAGCTAAAAGCTAAGGCACAGATCTCATTTTGTTTAAAAGAGAAGAAACATTGCTTCAGTTTTAATCTGCAAATTTTTTCAGTTATCATAATAGTATTATGCTTAGCCAAGTTATAAGAATCAGAAAAATTATAAAATGGTGGTGGTGGTGATGTTACTGTGTAATTATTTATTCCACTTCATGTAAACAAGGAAATTTTTTTCTGTATTTCTTCTGAGTTTCTGTGTCTTTGTAAAAGTCAGGTCATCCAGAAAGGTTTTGCAGTCACCCTCCTTAGAATGTTTCCAAAGTCACCTGAGCAAGGCTTTAAGCAACCTCACATAGCTTTTCATTTAGTTCTGCTCAAAGGTAGAATGGGTCTAGACACCTCCAGAGACCCTTTCAAATTAAATTCTTCTATGGCTCTGTAACTATTTTTTAACAAGAGAAAGAAAGAAATGAGAAAACTGTGCACTTCTGAAAAAAATTTTGTTGTCCCTGTGGAGCAATTACGTTTTTTCTGTCAAAAGTTCCACATTTTCCCTAACAGGTTGTCTGATGTCAAATATTTAATTAATAGTCCTTTGCTATCTTCATAAAGAAAATGAGGAAGGAACCTGGAATATGAAGCTGTCTTGTTGGCATCCTTGGTGTCAGTACAGACAGAAAAAAGATGTTCTTGACCTTATAGAGGAATAATTAGTTAGAGCAAAAAAAAATATTATTGTAGCATAAAGAATTTAAGTCCTGAGTCCCTTTAGATAGGAATATAGATATTAGTGCTTACTGCAGATTCTGCAGATTATTTTCTAATGTCCTGTCAAATGACAATTTATTTCATATTCTAAAGGAGGAGGTACTGTAATACACAGCTTTTCATCTTGGTTCCTTTTTCCTAACTTCATTGCCCCCAAATAATTCCGTGATAGAGACAGTAGTGCTGTCAGAAAACATAGCAAAATGCATATTTGGCTGTAGTCTACTGGGGAAATGCTTGCAGAGGTATGATTTTTCATTACATTGTTTCAGTTTTGATGAACTAGTGTTGTCCCTGAATACAAGCCTTCTGATTTGTTTTAGTATAGTAGAGTCAGTTCTCATGAATTGTAAGATAAACAAAAATCATGTTTGCATTCCTTTGTAAAAGATATCACCTGATGGACTTCTCAAGTGACCAGTGAAGATGGAGAGGTGGTAACTTCTCTGTCCAATCTCTGATCACTTTCCAAAAACTTAAATATACGAGGTCAACAATAAACTAAAAATTTTCTTTCTTCTTCTCTGCCTGAATACCTGTTGTGTGTGTTCCTGTGTATTTCTATCTATGTCACAGTAACAAACTAGTACAGTGATTTGCTTTCTGACAGTCTCTAGAAACATCCCATTTCAGGATCCTTTGTGTTGAACTCCATAATTGTGGGGGTTTACTTTAAGTTATCCTGACCTTGAAAGAAAGCTTAATTGAAACTATCACCAATGGCAATGAGCAATTGCACACTGTCCTCCAAGCACACAGATGTAACTATGTCACTGGCACCCCTCAACTGCTCACACACCTTTTGACATGCCAGCAGGCATCACAGAAGCACAGAATCACAGAATGGGTCCAGTTGGAAGAGACAACTGTGGCCATCTGGTCCAACCTCCCTGCTCAAGCAGGGTCATCCCAGAGCACATAGCACAGGATTGTGTCCAGATGGTTCTTGAATATCTCCAGCGAGGGAAACTCTACAACAAGCATGTATACAAGCCTCTGTGAGTGTTTATGTGCATCAAATCTGTCCTTTCTTTCACAGCACCCTGTTTCCCTGCTGCCTACAACTGCTGCCTTACCTTCATCCTCTCCATTGATAAAATAGTTTACACTTTCTGAACTCACTCAGCCTTCCTTCCCCTCCTGACATTCAGGGAGCTCAGCTTCTCAGAGGCAGAATTGTCTCTCATGATGTTCTGGCAAAGAAAATACGAGGAGTCTATTCATTTTTTTTGTAGAAATGCATTCAGATTTAATTTTGTATTGTGAATATAGTACTTCTGCCCAAACGGACTCTCTCTATGGCTACATCTGGCTAGGCACAAAATGCCAGCATTACATCAAACCTCTGCAGCCTTTATTTACATTTACAACATGCTCAGTTTTCACATCCATTGAATCCTTTGGCTTTCTTCAGCTGACAAGTAAATGTTCCTACTATTGTATTCTTGATAATGTAGATGCAGTTTCATGAGTATGCACACCAGGAGCAGAAAGTAAATTAACCATGACGGAGCATCAATTTGTAGCAGAAGTTTTCCCACAAAAGTGTTACCTAAAAGTCAAATTCCTCTGAACTTTTAAGTCAGATTTCATTAGAGGACAAAGATATTAAACACCGCTCTGCTTGGTTGCCTGATGCAGAACTGAGCTCCTCCTCTGGCACGCTGTGTTCTGGGAGAGCCTTTCCTGCTGTGTTTTACCATCCAGCTCCTCTCCAGTAGCTTACTGGGTTGAGCACACCATGCACAACCACTTCTGCTTTTCTAAGTGCACCTCTTCTTTGCAGTCAGCTCCTAAGCTTTGCCTGAGCCTGCCTTATGCTGCAGAGAGGAGATTTTGCCCCTCTTTCCTTCTCCATTCTCTCCAGTCTCCCAACACCTCTGTGGTGTTGAAGGACTTGCCCTTTCCAATAAGCTGGGAGCCTGCTTTGTGCTTTATGTGCTGAGTAGCTCTGAGGGAAGCTGTGTTTACTCCTCTCTGGAGGCCTCTGCTCAATCTGGAGCAAGGCAGACACTAAAAAGCAACGAGAGACCCCTTGCCTTGAAAGAGAAACACAATTTTTATAGTAGGACATACCACAGAGTGCACATAAATTAAATGATGAGCAAACCAGTGGGACTGTTCCAGCATCTTTCACAGTAATACAGACCATTGAACAAGCATTAGAAAAATCTCTTATGAAACAAGAAAAGATTCAAAACTCTGCAACAGAAGAAACAGAAACTAAATTAATTTGGCACTCAAGTGTCAAGTTTCATGACCTAGTTTTAAATATTTCTTCAGTTTAAAACATTATGTTTCCAGATATATCCCTTTTTTTAATGCCCAACAGTACGAAACATTATTTCATATTTTTGAATCCCTGACTGTTTATGCTCTAAAGTAAGTGTTTTTTTCAGTTGCTAGGTATGACATCTTGAATCACAATTAACAGAGTTGAAGAAGATGAATAGAAAAGCTATGGGACTGCTTCCTTCAATTCTGCTTATTGTTAAATACCAAATTCACTCCATTTTTAACCTCTTAACATTCAAATTAATATTTTGAATTTGTCCTCATAGAAGTGAAGTAATAGGAAAAACTAAACTTACATCAGCAGTTCTTCAGCAGAATGCTGTAATTGTGAAAAAATGCAGCGGGCAGCAAAGAGATGTGCTGAGTGTTACTCCTGAACCTGGGTATCAAAACAGATGTACTGAGAAAAGCATCACCTTAAAAAAGGTTATGTTCTCCCTGTTTGTTATATATTTTTGTAATTTATTACCTTTCCCTTAAACCTTTCTCTGAGGAGGAAGAAGCAGATTAGTTTTCAAAGCCTTTAGAGGTAGTGGGTCTGTTTAGATTAAGTCCTGCATTTCAACTTCTGGGCTGTATGCCACCCACAAGGAGAGCTGATCTTTAATCAGTTGCCCATGGGATGACTCCTGTACAAGCACAGAACTTCTCCCTCCAAGGAGTTAGCATATCTCCTCACAAGGCAAGAGGGCAAAGGACAGAAATGTTCAAGGAGATGAAGATTTGTCCCTTCCTTGCCCAAAGAATTATACCAAGACTGTAAATCAACACATATGAAAGTCTGCGTCCAGCTACAGGAATCTCCCAAACATCAAGTATTCAGGATATATTCTCAACCACTATCACACTAGCAAAGCCCACTATAGTGGTGGTGAAGCAAATGCATAAGAGGTGCTGTATATTCCAGAGTTCTTCTGCTATTGCTCCTGAGCAGTTCTGGACAGCTCTGACAAGCTCAGTTACAGTGTGGGGCTTGGATCAGCACAGCAGGCCTGCAGCTCTGGAAATTTCCATGAAGAGACTCACATGTCCAATAATGGTGGAAATAAAGGACCTGTGTCTTTATAGCCTCAGTCTGAAGGTGATCTTGTTTGCAAGATGGGAGCAGCAGGAATTGAGCATCCAAGAATGGGTCAGTCACTGTTAAGGCTCCTGTGCTCCGTCTGCTGCCATGCAGCCCTTCTATTGAGAAATGGAAGCTGTCCAACACTTTCAGTTCTCCTTTTCACAAGCATCAGACACACACACCCCTTTAGATTTTAAAATGGTCACGTGTACAGTCATTGTACTGGCTATACATGTTTGTGGATGGTAGTGGCACTGATTTTGTGATGTGAGATTTTAGGAGGCTATGACTACTGGAATTATTTACTTCCCAATCATAAGGTTTTTTCATTTTTAAAATAGTGTGTAGGAAGACAGCATCATCCAGATAGATGACAGGCTTTCATAGTGGAAAGCTCAGTCTGCAACCATGATATAAAATTAAATAAATGTGAGGGATATGGGGAGTATCTAGAAATCAAAAGTTTATTAAAAATCTCATTTACCTTTCAATTTAAGATGAATCAAATACTGTAACCAGTTTGCTTCCATAACTATTTTCTTCATGCCAACTAGGCAACAGTATTTTCATTGTTGAAAGATCTCATTTCATTGGAGCTTACATGAAGAAAGAAGACCTGAAAACATGGAAGACAAAGAAACACCTCGTAAACATTTTCAATGACAATCTAAGAATAAGAACAGAAAAGCATAAATTAAGTAAAACATTCCAAAAACACTCAATGTGTTTTCATCTAATGAAGGAGCTTTAGTCTCCTATAAAAGTCAGTTTTCTGTGACTACATGAGGAAAGTTATATATATCAATTTCTGTTTGTTCTCTTGCTTCTGGACTTATTTGTACCTCTGCAACCAGACCCCAACCTCTGTATTATTTTCTCTATTCTGTCAAGTCTTCCCAAATTCTCTTCTCTCTTCCTCACCTGCATATCATCTGTTGATTTTATCCACTTGCTTGGTTTCAGTCACCACATAAGCCTAAGTCATATGTGTTTGTCAACTACAAGTGTATCTTGTCCCTCAGCCTTTTCCTCATCACTGCCTCTCTCACTCTGCTCTGAAGATTTGCTGTGAGCTCAGTCTGCAGACATTCGTGGTCACCATATCTATTCCTGCCTGTTCTCTCCTCTGCTTTCCATATTGCCTTCTGCACTCCTTAGGCCAGCACTAAAGAAAAATACTAAAAGAGAAAGACTCAAACAGCCCTTTCATTATATAATACAATTTACTCTCAGCCTTGCCACCTGACAGTGCTGCTCTGTGAAATTTGCTGGTTTTCTGGGGAATTTCCTTAGTTGTTTTATCCTTGACAGTTTTGTGCCCACCATTGCATGTTTTAATATAATTTGTTGAAAAAGCTCTTTTCTAATCACAACCATATGCAACATACTTTTTCTGAATTCTGTATTTTAAACTTCTCAAGCCAATTGGCTTAAGAGAGATTATTTTTGTCTGGAAAATAATTATGTTTTTAAACTGAAATGGAAGTAACACACCAGCCAAATGAAAAGTATCTGTATTTTTTGGAGTGTGTAATGAAACTGAAGAATCCTAAACTTTAGAAGAGATTGATTTGCCTTCTTGAATGCTTTGCTTTCATGTTAAAAGCAGTATTCTTGGGTAGACTGCTGGAGAAGAAGTGAATTGTAGGGATGAGAGGTTTGGTCATTTGGCAAAAATGCAGGTAACACAGTACATCTGCTACCCCTACTTAAGAGACTGAAAGGATTTGCTTCAGACTAAAAGAAAAGCTGGTTAAAAATACTGCAATGTTTCCCACTTTTGTCCAAGTGCATTAATAATTATTTGTAAGAATAGATGCAGGACAAAAGCAATAAAATCGTATTAAATCTCTGAGTTTTTTCAAACTTTGTGTTGGCATTCATTCTTAATTGAAAGAGTTCCAGTCAGTTTTGTACAGATTCTGCCTTGATGACAATAATTACAAGTTCGAAGGAAAAAAAAAAAAAAAAAAAAACAAAAAAACTGCTTGTATAATACAGATTATCACACATCATCCTTTTTTTTTTCCCAGACAGCTGCTCTTTTTCTTTCCTCTGAATACATCCAGGCAGATTTCTGGTAGCTGCAGCCCGGATCCAGCTTTTGTTTTTCCTGTGGGGAAAGTCAGGAATGGAGGTGGAATCAATGACAAATGGATGCTGGAGAGTAATTCAAGTCCAGGGGTGGGGGAGGAAAGAAGAATTGTCAGCTATTTTAAAATAGAAAGAAAGAGGTTTGCGGAGAAACTGCAGACAGTAGACACGTGGGCTGAGGATGGGGCTGAGAGTGAGGGGAGGAGGGAGGTTTATGTAGGAGCAGAAGCTGAGGGGTGAGACAAGATAATGGGATGATCGTGGGGACTGTGGGGAGGAAGAGAATGCAGCCCTGTAGTCAGAAGGGTGTGCATCCAGTATATACAGGGGGCTAACCAGATAGAAAACAGCTGTGAAGAAAGGACCTGAGGGTCTGGTGGACGACCTGTTGAATATAAGCCAGCAATATGCCTGTGGTGTAATGGTGACCAACAGAACCCTGGGCTGCATTAGGAGGGGGACTGTTGCCAGAAGGTAAAGGAAGTTGATCCTTCTTCTCTCCTCAGCACTGCTGAGGCCACACCTGATGTCCTGGGTTCAATTCTGGACTCCCCAGCATGAGAGAGTGACTGAGGTACTGGAGAGAGTCTACTGATGAAGATGACTAAATGACAGGAGTATTGCTTCTATAAGGAAGGGCTGAGAAACAGAGGATTGCTCAGGGTTGGGAAGAGAAGGCTTGGGGAGGATTTCATTGACGTATATAATACATAAATAGCTGAAGGAAGGGTGCAAAAAAGATGGAGCCAGAATCTTTTCAGTGGTGCCCAGTGGCAGGACATAAACAATGGGCACTAACTGAAACACAGGAGGTTCCTTCTGAACATCAGGAAACTCTTTTTCACTGTGATGTTGACCAAGCACTGCAGAGGTTTCCCAGACAGATTGTGGACTTTCCAAATCTGGTGATATTCAAAAGTTGTCTGGACCTGGTCCTGCACAACCTGCTGGGGGACCTTGTTCGAACGGGAGGTCGGACAAGATGAACTCTAGAGGTCCCTGACAAGGTCCCTTCTGTGACCGTGAATCTCAGGAGGAAAGTGACTCTAGGAGAAGAGTATTAGTATAATAGCAGTATGGAAGTTCAAATTTGGGGAACTCGAGATGGGAACACTTGAAGGTTTGTGCTGTAAACTGATGCTCAGGAACTGGAAACTTAAGAACCAGAGTATTTTGGCAGAGAAAGATGAGAATCACATTATGGTATTCCCATTTCTGTTTTGAGGACAGATGAACTAGATAACTGTCCACTTCTATTGCATAACACTGACAAGCACAGAAGCTAATTTGGTAGCTCTCTTTTGCACAGTACCACAGTATTTTTGTTACTTAACCTAGGTTTGTTAGAGAGGTTATTTGTGACTACCATACCCCAACAGCAGACTCACCTACTTTGATACACACAAAGAGATATGCAATTCCTGCTCTTGTAATCAGACAAGAGTTAACAGAGTTAAAAACATTGTGCACTGAAAGGAAACTTAAAATAATGTTCATTGCACTGACTGCAACACATCGTCTTTAACAACAGAACAAAATATAATTTGCTATTGTTGCCAGTAGCAATATATTTTTGAAAGCTTTTTTGCAGTAAATCTGATGGGAAAAAACCCAAACCCACATGGGTTTTTTCCATTTTATCAATTTTTACCCAGATATACAATGAGTCTTCCAAAGCTGATTCGCTGTTCTTGAGTTTTTAGTTTTCCCTTGGCTTAATTTCCTTTTTCAACCTCCTGTTGCTTTAACTCACTTCAAGTGTTATTTGTATGACAGATATATCTTATCTTCTTTGAGAGGCAGGGATTTATTATTACAGCAGTTCCTTGTGATATACATTGTGTAAATGGAATAAATAAATTCTTTCTAAGAACATCATGGGAGAGATGCCAGTGAAAAAAGCCAATCACCAGGTTTCTTTTACCAGGAAACTTGTGCCTATATCTTCTGTGCTCGATTTCTCTCAATTTTTCAATAGTATTAATATTTCATTACTGCATTACTACATATTCTAAATTTTTCCAGAGAAATCAGCCTCCGGTGGACTGAATATTGAAGACATGTAAAAGAAAAGGCTTAAGAAATAGTTCCTCTGCCTGTTTATCTCTTTTCTCTCAAATTCTCACAGCCTTACAGAAAATTTTTTCATATGGTCAGGACATGGCAGTCTTTATAGAAAACCAAAAGCCAGATATCTTAAACTTCCTCAGTGCTGCATTTCGCTTTCCTGAAGTGTCCTCTTAGCAGAGTATGTCTACTGCAGAAAGCCAACTGAGCCTTGGAGCATAAAATACTGAGACCAAGACAACATCTTCAGGACTCAGAGAAGAACAGGGATGGGTGGAACTGCATGGGATGCAACCATAGTGAGATAAAAGCATTGGCTCATTCCCATACATCAGGCCTCAATTCTTGAGCTTAGATGTTGACAGGAGAATCTTAGTATTTTTAATAGAAACCAGTACAGCTCTTTCCATTAAAATGGTGAAGAAAAATTCATGGAAGATCTGAAGTCACTGAGGGGAACTAACTCTGGGAAGAATGGTCTGTCTTGCCTAAAGCAACATCCTAAACATCTTAGTGAGATGCATGGAAAATAGTAGGAAAAACATAGTGCAAGAGGAAAGAGGCACCAATAAATGCATCCAAAAATATGTTGGGGTTTTGTTGTTTGTTTTTTTTTTTTTCTCAGAGGACATAACTGCTGCTGTCAGGGCACAGTTAGGACAAGTTTTGTTTAGAAGCTGACCTAGTTTTACAAGTGTGGAGTTCTTTCAACTTACCACCCAATAATTCATGAATCAGGCTTCAGATCTCAGTGTTTTTTGTAGTCCTGCCAGACATACCTCAGAAGACTACTTAAGAGTAGCAAATAGCAATGACAGATTTACAGAACTGCTGGTGAATTCCTGACTCACTGAGGAAAGGAAGTGGGGCCTGGTGGGGATGACATCCATGTCACTCCAGTGCTGCTTCTGCAACTCAAAGAGGTACTTCTCAGAGCTGCCTGTTCTCCTGGGGGCACTGCTCTTAATATTGAGGCAAGCTGGTGAAGTATTTGAGGGAAGATGATGAAAGCCACTTATATTTGGGGAGAGCAGTGTGTTTGCAAGCAGTGACTTTGTATTATTTAAAGGGACTTGTCTGCAAGATATAATGAAGCAGAGAGATGAAGGAACAGTGAAATTGTCTTTGTGAAGGGTAAAAATTCTCAGCTGTGGCTCTTTCATACTGAATTTCAGATCACAGCCCATTTAGAAGAGTCTGATTTATTCCTAGCCTTTGAAGTAATACAGGCAGTAAATTAACAGTCTTACTTCAGGGACAACATAGAAAGCCTCTGGAGCAAAACCACAAATGCAAGACAATGCTCCATTATGGGTGTAGTCTGCCCCCCAGGTCTGCATGGGCTTTTTCAGTCAGTGTTTTCTATCCTTGACTGTAGATTGGCAACAAGGAGTTCAGCTGCAGAACTGCATTTCATCCTTGTTTGTTCAAGTTCATGGGGAATGTGGGGCTGGAATAATTCATGCAGATGTTTGAGAGAAGGATAATTGCAAAGTAAAATCTACACCTAGATTACAGAGTGCACAGAATCAGAGTCCTACAGAACTCTGAATATGGGTATACCTGTGGTGAATGCTGAATGTCCAGTTACAATGTGTTCACCTGCTGTGTATGATAGAGAGTAAGAGAAGGTTTCTGTACATGGGCTTCCCACTGAGATGTATTTTGCTAAAAAGGATAGAGCAGATTCAATTTTCAAAAATTAAAAGCATGACTAGGCCCAAATCTAGGGCATGGATCTGGATAGAAAGTCTCTGCAATTCACACCAAATCCAAGATGCAGAACTGTATTGCAAAGCTCAGCAAAGGGTTCAGGTCAAGGATTTATAGTCAAATATGGCATGAAAGTACAAGCAACAAAGGCAGTCTAAGGGGTGGGAGAAATGCCAGTGATTAAGTATGTCCTAACTCTAAAGGGGCAGAATTATTATCATGTCCTTTGGGGCATTCCTGCAACTTCACTCAGGCAGTAATTGTCACTACATCTGTACTGCCCCCAGTACCTCAACCAAACTGCACATGTTCCTGCCTTGGTTCTCCAATGTGTTGTCATGTTCCCAGGAGATGTTCCAGTGAGCAATCGGAATAAAGGAGATCATGGGAATTACTGGACTGTGATGATGAGCAGGTTACAAGGGTAGAAGAAATACTGCTGTATATGAGCTCTAGCAAATGTTTTCAAAAAATTTTCTGCTACCAGGGAACGCCAGCTCTCTTTTTCTATGCTGAAGTGCCTTTGGCTTGCAGTTGTGATTTTCACCATGGTGTACATCAAGCAGAGCAGTAGTAAAGGTTGCACTTTTGAAGGTATTTACAGGAAGAATTCAGGGTCTCAATAAGCTTCTAAACACATGAAACCAAGGATCTGATACTCCCAAATACATTCACTTGACAAGAGTCACTGAAGAAAGGAGATAAAAAAAAATGTCAGAAACATAAACCAAGAACAGAATTAGAAATATATCAAATGTTTTGGTTAGGCCTGCTATTTAAGATCTAAGAGTAAATCCCCCCCGTTTCTTAATGCCACAAAGAATAAACTCTATGAAAAAGCGTACTTTTTGGTTTGAGACCAAAAAATCAGTACTGATATCACTTTCTATAGCTGAATTAATGGTTCGTGTGTTTAAAACCAATAGTATAGTGGATGAAATACGTGACTTTCACTGACAAAGAACTGTCACACAAAAGCTTACCTCTTCCCTGCATCTGTAGTTATCAGGAGAAGTAGAGAAATAGATTTGCCCTGGGAGATTGAAAAGAATGGAAGAATCACAGGGCTAATTATTCAGCTTTGGTCTATGCATACTGAGGCTTTAGGCCATGGCATTCATGGAATATGATTAAATGTACTACATTGTATATGGTGAAGCAGGAACAATAGTCAATGTCTGTGCTCAACATGATGATTTGGAAACCTCAGAAATTGCAAAAAAAATCAGCATACAAAAAGCTAAAGGTCAAATTAGCAGATGAGCCATGTTTAAAAAGGTGTAATAATTAACAATAGATTACATAATTAGTAATAATAATAATAATAATATAGAATTAGTTAATTAAGGAGAGTGCACGAGTGTATTTTTGGTCATCTGAGTTCCACAGGTTTTGCACAGAAAACTGGTTTAGAATAATTCATATTATGTCTACATATGCTGTCCAACAAGAGTTTTGTTGTAGCCATTTCATTTAGAAGATGAAGAAAGCATGCACAGCATTCTGCATGTCAGTCACTGTGTGGCCCTGATAGATGCCATACATGGTTAAAGAACATGTCTTTGCATATGAAAAAAATGCATTTTCTAGAAAAGAATATTAAGAATCACAAGATAAATAACTCACATTTCTTCTTGCTGACATTGGGATAAGACAGTGCTAAAGATTACTTCATCTTAAGAAAGTGAATTTTGGAAGCTGTAATTTAGTAGTAGGGTTGGCCAGAAAACAATTTTACACAAAAAATAGCACTTGACATCTGTTTCAAAAAACTCTGCAACACTGGGTTTTCGTGAAGAAGCTGTGTGTGGAGAAAGTAACCAAAGTAATGAGGTACTTTAAAAATGTATGCTTACTGATTTTGAATTTTTCTTGCTGGCTCTTATTCTTTGTATTTGATTAAAATATTTATTGGACCAGAGAGAAGATGAAACACTAATTAAGTGTCTTTGTTTGGATCTAGGAAGCCACTGGAGCAGATAATGACAGAAAATACTTCATTAAAAATATACTTATTTTTCCAATTAATAGCTTAGAACCAACTCTAATCAAATAGAAACATGAAATTACCAACTGTGATAATTGAAAAATTACTTAAGTATCAATAATAGAAAGTCTGACCTGAAAACTTTAAGCTTTGACTGAAAATCATTGTTAGCAGCAAAGACATGGAGAACAGCCTCAAATATTTATTAATATTGTTTAATTCCTGATATATACACACACACATGGGCATCTGGTTATTTGCTGAAGTTTAGTTCTGATTATTTAATTTTCATATATCCTGTTCTATTCAAGGAATCTAACATTCAAGGAGTTTAACAATTCAGGCATGTAAATGCAATCAAAATTTCGATTTAGTTTTTAAGAGACAGAGGGAGTTCCGTTAAGAATTTTAAACTGGCAAAACCTGTCTATCACATTATAATTGTCTCTAATTAATACTGCCAGAAATCTCAGCTATAAAAATCTTTACCAAACACTGAGTCACACTTAAACTGGTGAAAAAATCCTTCTCTTGCCCAAGAAAACATCAGAGAAAATCAGTTCCAATGTGTTCCCTAAAACTGAGCACTGATTGATGGTTGTAAGTGAAGACAAACATATCAGCATAGAAGAAGTCATTTTGTTGAATTGTGGAATATGATATATTTTCCTAAATGGTCAGGAGAGACATGAAATTCAGTAAATTGAATTGCATGTGTTATTTATATTTATGTGCGCGTGTATGTGTGTGTGTGTGTGTGTGTGTGTGTGTTTAGCTTGAATAAAAGTGTTAAATCTCATTTTTTAAAGCTGGAACATGGGACAGGAGGAACTGAGGCTATGGAATTACAGGCTACATTACAGGCTGTGAGACAATTCTGCCAACCCTGAGGTGCCTGAAAACAGTGGTGAAAACCAGAAATAATATAATAACCTTTATTCATCACACACAGAACCTTTGTCCAATCAGAGGCACATGGCATCCCTGCCCAAACACAGTTCCTAAAGAAACATAAAACTTCTGGAGGCTGGATACACACTGTTTGGTAGGAGGAGGAACAAGTCTCTATGCAAAACAGAGGTACCTACCCCTCTCAGAGCTGTGGCCTGTGGCAGCCAGGCACTGGAGAGAGAAGTGTCTGACTCTAATAGAGGAAAACTTTGGTTCTAATAGATGATATTGGTACCCCTGCACTTACTGCCCTGATGCCCCTGTTGTCACTGGGATTTATTCTCTTGACCAATGTAAACAGACTTACAGGGTAAGACACTCTCCTTGTTCCCTCCAAGTGATGCAAAGAAAGGGTATCTCAGATAAAATCCCTTGAAACCTGGGACAATCAAAATAAAACTAATATATGTGAAAAATACAGAGAGTATAGAAGAGTCCATTGCACAAATTAGGAAAAATTCACAGGTGCCATTGAAAAATCTCCTTTTTCTTTGCAAGTGTTGGGGTTTTTTTAGTGAAATCTTTTAAAATTTGTCCTTTATTGTGCTTTTCCGCATACACTAACTGCAATTCTTATACTCTATTCAAAGTTCTCTTTTTGCATTATATTGCACTGGCACTGGCATATAATACAATATATATGTATTCCATACACAAACATACATACACACACAAATTGTGAGGTCAAAGCAATCAGAATGCCATAAAATACTGGTTCAGGTCTTTGAAATAGATGATAAACCTTCTGCCTACAAATGCTCAGGAAGACACAGTCATAATCACTGAAAGACCAAGTAGTTTGCAAAAGCAATATTAAACAAATTCAGGGTCTGGCAGTGAAATTTCAAAATCAGCTGATTATCTCAGAAAATATCAAGTTGTGCCCAAAATGTGTGTGCCTTACACCTGTTTGTCCTGTTGAAAGGAACATTGCAGAGTGGTGGTTACAATTGTCTTTGGTTGTTGAATTCTTCAGTTTAAATTCCCTGACTTTAGACTGCAAAATGCCATTTTAGGTAGCTTGACATTAGAATATGGCAAATATTCCATTAAAAATTGATTGCTTAATAATATATTACTCTATTTCATAATATTGTTGCTCTTGCCACCCATTTCTGTCTTTCTCACTTTATCGAATTCATGATATTTGTATTCCCTAACAGACTAAAAAGAAACTTGAATACAGAATAGAAAATGGATTTCCAGTTAACTTCTGTTGCATTTATTGATTCTTTATTCCCAGTTGTGTGACAGTGGGTTTTCATCCCTTTCAAAGACACAGGTAATAATGACAGAGTTTATTCTACTGCAGCTGCTTCCAATCACAAAAAAACGGAACAGTGACATCGCTTATCTTGGAGATAAAAAAAGAGCTATTGAAAATCTCATATCTGTACAGAAAACAGGTAGGCATTACATGGCCATGCATTGCATCCCAAACAATGATGGATGACTATCCAATCCATTTTCAGGAGCATGGCATAGGTTCTTTGGAGGAAACCAGACATTTCTGCATTGTTAATACTTTCGTAAAATTGTCAGCTTTTCCTCAAAGTCATGAGGGGAAGAAATTCACATTGTTACAACCTCAAAGTAAGTTTTCTGTTTGATGTCCCTTAATTCTGGGGCCTAAGGGGTAATAAGTTTGTAATATTTCAGTTTTTAAGTTGTGTTTGTTCTAGCCAGTCATGTCTTCTGCCTCTGTTCAGGTTTTTCCCTAATTCCTTTCCCAGGAATCAATGTGTGACTGGGAATATTCAGTATTGTTAGATTATTTGCTGGTTTAAAGATAAGTTTTAGTTGCTAATTCCGTTTGAATACAACATAGGTAGTTCTCAGCTGTGTCTTTTCTCAGGTGACCCTGACAACTTCTAATAGTTCTGAACTGCTGTTTTTATCTCTAGAATATCTGTACACGTGTACTGCTCTCATAGCCACAGTGTTCCAGATGGTTACACTCAAGGTATTGTCCAAAGCAGAGAGGTACACAAACGAGGGTAGAGCTAGGAATGCATTTTTGAGCCAATTAATGTTTAATTTGCTATGTTTATATGTTTCCTTATCGTAAGGCATAGCCTTGTTACCTCTTCCATACTAAACTCTGAAAATTAAATGCAGTTCTCCCCCAGCCCCCTTGCCCCTTACCAGTATTTATATAAACATTTAAGTATTTAAGTATTTAAACAGTATTTATGGGACTACTTATGTATAGTGCCATCATGGTCAGGGAGGTAGGTGAGGAACAAGTGGAGATGAGGGTCTACATTCTTACAGATTTTGTCTTTCTGCAAATTGCCTCAATTCCTTCAGAGGAGCAAGCTGCTCAAAAGTATGAATAATCCAAATGTTACTTCTCAAACCATACTATGCTGAACTTGATATTTTTCTGTGTCCAGTTGAGATTATGGCACTTAGTGGGAAGAAGAGCCATGATCTTTCCTAGTTAAAAAAAATTCAAGGGCAAGAGACTAAAAAAGCAATTAAACAAAAAGCAAAATTTTTGTGTTGAAAAACAAAGATTTGTTGTAAATTATGAAAAGAGAGTCCTTTATAGTGCCTTTCAACTCCTCTTGTCCTATAAGTTTTTTAGCCAATGATTGAAAAGAGTAGGAAGAGTGAGAATTTGAAATAGGCAGGCCTAGCCTACACACCTTTCTTAAATACTAGGTATAGGTCTCTTAGACAAATGCTGAATCAGATCCCCTGAAAGGAAAGGAAGAAATGGGACTCATATAATGGTGACTTTTCTTCTTTCCATGTTCAGTAAAAAGGCCAGCAAGGTGCTCTTTTAAGAATGCTCAAACAACAATGGATATATGTACTGTGAGGACATATGTTTGAACAAAGATGAAAGGAACATCCAAGAAGATACTAAAGTCAAAACTGCCATTCAAAAAAATCCCAGCGTCAACATGCACATGTCTATTTTAAAAATTTGTGGCCGGATTTTTATTTCAGAGATTCAGTCTTGAAGTATTGTCCTAAAAGCTAGTAAAGCAGTGGTGAGTTAAAAATGCTCTTGAGCAAAAATGATACAATGCTGGCCTATGAACTCTTGAAGAAGAACAAAAAAACCAAAAAAATTAAAATGTTCACAATCAAATGTGTGCTTGAAATGGACTTTAGAAGGTTGTTGAGCATGAAGCTATCTCTGGGCCTCTGTATGTAAAGGGTAAAAACACTGACTAAACAAAAGCTTTTTGAATACTACATGTTGATAACTCTGTATTACATACAGTGTCAGAAAGTTAGTCATCATCCCTGGAGCATGCAATTAAAGTGACAAGATCAAACTTGATTACAGCAGTGTTCTTGGTGCAAAGCAAATTTTTGTAGTAAATTAAATATTCTAAATTTGTTTACCTAAACTTCCTTAGCAGGGGGAAGAGTGAGGCACTGGAAGGATCAAATGAAAATTGCAAACATGTAGAAAATTTAAAGAAAGGTTTAGTTACAGTCTGAAAAGCCTGGTTTCATTTCTTGAGTATTTAAAAGATATGCATATTAGTATAGGTGAAGTAATTTAAAAAATAGGTATGAGACTTGATTCTGGAAAAAAGTTTCAAAGACGTGATGTGCATTTATGTATGTAAAATATACATTTTTGTTTGTATGTGTGCACAGAAAGGCTATCAACCTTGTAAATTAATTAAAGTTAATGGGCAATCAAGGGTATGGAAATAATTAGTATAGTATAAATTAATTCATGAGCTCTGTATCAACCCTGAAGCTTACAAACTAGAGCAGCCTGATGTAATCAACCCCAGTTGCAAGGTAAAAGTTTTATATAAATTACAGAGCCAGTAAGAAACTCATGCAGATTGTAATGGTTTCCTGTTATTCAATAGAAGACATGATGCTCAATTAAAGAGACCCAACAAATGGCTCAAATGGCTAATGAGACAAGCTGGCATCACTGAAAACTGCTTCAGCCTGCTTTGCCAGTAGAGATGCACACACTCCAAGACTGAATCATTGTTCCTAGATCTTACCACAGGACAGCTGCCTCCAGTGATGAGCCACCTATTTGTGATGCACAGGAATGAGGTTATAGGACCCAGGGAAGTGCTCAGCACTGGAAGATCTTATAAAGAGGGTGTGTGGCATCTTCTTAAGGTGTTAATTTTGTTTATTGCTGATGGAGTTCCAGCTGTGAGACTTGAATTTGTGCTGCGAGAACCCTAAACATCTTCCTGAACTGGGAATGTAGGATAGGCACTCTAGCTCTCTGCCTGTCTTCTAGATCCTTGCAGGCCTTCAGCAGGAGCAAGATGAACAAAGACTGTGAACATAAAACTGTTCTGAGTCCTGAGATTGCCCCACCTCTTTCTGCATTTCTAACTTAGAACTCTACATGCCCAGTGGGACTGTCCAGACATGATTCTTCTCCCACTTCCCTCAGGAGGCTGGGAAGAAGCCAGAAAGAGTCTCGGATATTTTATTTTCCCTGTGGAACAGCCACGTCCCAAAACACAATAACATAATTTATCAATTCCAGTATTCTTGGACCTGCAAAACATTTGGATTATTGAAAATGTGATCATGCATAAACATATGGAGCTTGTTAATAGCAAGAAGGAAAGTAAAGTAAAACAGGCATTGAATTTTTCTGAGTTTTAAAGAATATACATTGTTACATTTGAAGATAAAATGTAAATGTTTTTTTGAAACCTTTACGGAACAGTGTGCCATATAGATTTCTGCTAAAGAGTGTTAGATTTTCTAAGATGTTGTTTAAAAATTATTCATAGTATTCAGATTCCATGTTATGCTTTATGCAATCTGTAATGCATTCCCATCTGTCAATACTATTTACAATATTTAACTAAAAAAATCTATGGCTATCCTCTTTGATAGTTACTGAGACCTATTAACACCTAGTTATAATTGCATTTTACATGCAATTTCCTTAAGGTTTAATTTCCAGTGTACAGCTAAATAAAATTAGATACTCAGCCCTGATTCAGACTTAATCTGAGAGTACGTTGAAAAAAAAATTAATAAATCACTGCTTTGGTATTCCCTTATTCTCTCTCATACACAGACACTTAAAATTGAACTAATTAGGCAAAGCTAATAATATAAACATGTTTCAGCACCTGAACTTTAATTATTTTTATTTTATTACTTTTTTCCCAGCTTGCTAGCTGTGGGACATAGGCGCTAAATAATCAGTAAACAAAGTCTGCATGTGTTTGGTTTTGTAAGCAGAATTTTTACACTGTAGGCAGATGAAAGTCTTGGAAATACTGGTGTGCAATACCAGTAGATATCCTATCTATTTTGAAATTTGACCCCATAAAGAAGGGAAAGAGTAGGTGGAACAGAATGGAATTCATGATATCACTTGTAACAAGAAGCATAAGATCCCTTGAATACAGTTATTAGCTCCTGTAACCCTGTGGGTCTCCTGCAAGTAGATTTGTTTTCTGTTAGACCTAATAATCATTGTAAACTGTGCTTTAGGCACAGTTACTGAAAGAGAAATGTTACTATCCAGCAATCAAACTGATCTGGAGACTCATCCGCTTCATGCTCAAGTATACTTGTAGAATCATAGTCTTCAGAGCAGTGAGTTATGTTGTATGATAACTATTAAATATACAGTAGAAATTGTTTGCTTGGGGTCTTGGAGTTCTGAGTTATGCCCTCAGTCTCTTGGGTCCCTACAAAAGCGACTTGGTCTCATATTTTCACTGGAGGTCACAGAAGAGCATTCTGCAAAGACAGCCAGACTAGGTCTGATTAACTGGTCTCTACAGAGCCATCTGTCAAGTTCTGAACCACCACCATCTTTTATTTTTGCCTACTTCTGCAATGATGATATTGAGTTTCTTCTTTTTCCTACTTATTTAGGAACTTGTTCACATAGACACAATACAAAATCTCTCATTTCATACATGATTTCCCTGGGAAAAAAATTAATTTTTGGGGTATATGTCACTAATCCACTTAATTAAATTTAGTAAGATGGAATCCCAGGGTGACTCAAAGTCATCAAAATTTATATTGTTATAGCACTGCCCTGCCTCAAAGCTCATGTCAGTAAAGAATGATCAGGAATCTGATTTATCTGAGCAGTGATTCTCTTCAGTTTTTTCTTGTGGAGGTTTTTCTCTGGTGAGGGTTTTCTTGTTTGTTTGTTAGGGTTTTTTAAACCATGATATTTCTATGATATATTTTTTGCAAACAGATAGGCTGGCTGACAGACAGGCTGGCTGACAGATAGCCAAATCAGCTAAGTCCATTGCTCAAGGCATCTAAAAAACCTGGAAGTAAAGAATGCCATTTCATGTAGAGATTATTTAATGGAAATTGAACTACCTGCTGTGAGTGTTTCTCATTGATGAACCTCCACAGAGAAAGTCATGCCTGAAGGACTTAGTGCTAACACTGGCTGTGTTTGAGCTCAGAAATAATACTTCCTTAAGGAAACGACAGCCTAGATATTAGCAATAACTAAGGATTTTTAATGGAGCTTGTAGCTGTTTCAGAGCAGAAATCTGGTTTAGGTGATAGAGGGGCATAGAAAGTGCTCCTGGTAAGTTGCGTACAAACAAAGTTTGGGAAAAAAATTATTTTCTGATAGATATGTGAGGGATCTGTAACAGGTCAGTGCTGGAAAAAAAGGATTGCTAGCCTTGAAATAGCATATTGCATTCTTTAAGAGGTTAAAAAATAGTAAACATAGGCTATGAATGGCTTTACTCAACAGTTATTAAAAACTAACAGAAAATTAAATCTCTGCTCTTTTCAATTTACTTTAACAATGGAATCCAAGAAGACTTCAATTTTTCCTTAATGAAGAAATTACATTACATGCATCTTCTTCCTGTTATCAATTTCTTGCCAAGAATTGGGCTGAGAGAGGTAACACACATCCTTGAGGACTAGGATACATGTAGAGCCCCTTTGTTCTGAAAGGATCCTGTTAAACAATTGCTACAGCAGTAGAATATGTTCACAGCTATTCCATGGAATTCTTTCTTCTACCACAAAGCTGAACATGGCCTCTGAGTGTTCCTGCTTCATCATTATTGTCTGGAGAAATAAACATGTATTGAGTTTTCAATGTTTTGAACCAAAGACTTCTGACAGACAATAAGAAAGAGGATCAAGTCAGCAGAGAAGAGATGTCAAACAGTCCTGTATTAATTGTACAGTGTCAGATTTGTGGAGTTCAGTACTTACGATACTCTGACTGCCTCATTACTTATAAACTGTGTTGATTGGCAACTATACACAAAACACCTTCTAGGGCATAAGAATGTATTTATTTGAGTATTTATACTCATGCATTCTCAGGTTCTAAAACAGGGCTAGTCCACCAACAGCTTTGCAGAATTAAATAACCTTGCAGTTTGGCTCATATGAAGCACCTGGAAAGTAGTCCTGATGACAGTCAGAGAGCACTTGCAACACAGTCTTACTGCTAGAATATATATAGAAGATAGCATAATAAGAGCTGCAAAATCACACACACACATAAACCAGAATTTAAATGGTTCTTGTTAAGATAACACTTCATTTAATTTATCAACATTATATGTCATTTATTAGGGATTCAAAAAGTTGGCTTCTACTGTTACTTTATCTAGCAAGAAAGGTGATCATACCTCTCACTTAGAATCTATTGAAATGAGTTCAGATTAACATCTTATTACAGCAAATGAAAACTGAACCAGAAATCCAGGTGTCAGTCTGAATAAGCAGGGTACTCATGAACCTGAGAAGTCATCAAATCTTGTCTGGCATCATCATAGAGAACAAGAGCATGATGAGAAGGTCCCGAGGTGAGCCAGCAGTCACAGGCAACATACTGTGGCACAAAGTTGCACCAAAAACTGATAACATAGATGTATATAGAGCAGGGCTTTTTGGAACTAGGATGTGATAAAGCATCCATGTAAAAGCAAATGAGTAACCAGATTATGGGGACCGTATTTTGGAAGACAGAAGGTTTATTACCATAGGACTTGTTTAGTTTACAAATCTAGAACCACCAAAGTTTTGTCTCTCAGCTGATTGGTTTTTATCAGTTGAGGGAAAATTATAATACAATTTAGTTTAATATAAAGTCTGTTTCCACTGTGGAACATCATAGAGTCATAAAGTGGTTTGGGGTTGAAGGGACTTTTAAATTTCCAGTCCCCTGCAATGATCAGCGACATCTTTTAACTATCACAGGCTGCTCAGTCCCCTGTCCAACACAACCTTGATTGTTTCAGGGATGGAGCACCTACCATTTCTCTTGAACACTACTTCCAGTGTTTCATCACCTTAATTGTAAAAAAATTTCCTAGTTATATGTACTCTGAATCACCCCTCTTCCAGTTTAAAACTTGTTTGATTGCTACAGGAACCTGGCCCCATCTTTCTTATTAGCTCCCTATAGGTATCGAAAAGAGGAAAAAAGGTCTCCCCAGAATATGCTATGCCTTTATGTTTTATTGACCCAATAAAATATGAAGAATTAGAGAAATCTTGAGTGTCACATTAAATAAATTTTGCAGGTATGAGTACCTGGAAATCAACAGTTGGCAAAACCCATTAAATCAGTGCAACCCATTCTGCAAGGTTGCTACTCTGGAAAATCCTACTGATCTAGTAAGATTTTGGTTGTGCAATGCAACATGTGACAACTGTTTGCCAACAGACTCCTCTGAGCAGGCTGGTGATGGTTGTGCTCTATTCCTCCTAGTCACGTTACCAGAAATCACCACGGATATAGGAACTGACCCACCAGTCCCTGTCCTGCCTGCCCTACTGACAAGAAACTGAACAATAATCATGCAAAGGCTTATGTCAATTAATAGGAAAGGATTGACATTGTCACTGAATCATAGAATCATTTGGGCTATCATGTGATGAAACATGCAGGCAATCCCTGTATTATGATGGAATGTTCTCCTGAGTGAATTCAAATATACCAAAATTTTCCTTCATATTTTTCGAGTTTAGTGCATCATCTTTGGATCTTTTGGAGAAAAAAAAAAAAAAAAAAAACTTTTTTCCCCTTCTCTATTCAATGTGTTGCTACTATCTAATCAGCTTGAGATCATTTCCTCTGATCCACTTCCTCACTTATGCATCTGAGTCTTGTTTTCTTGCTTGCTTCTGCAGCTGCAAGTATCAAAGAGGAGTTTTTCCCAATGTAAAGCACAGCTATGTAAACGTGGGGGAGGCATATGCTACTTGTACTCAGTCACTCCTGCATAAATGGTAGCAGTGCAATACACATTCTCAGCATTGAGGAAAGTGGATACAGTTCTTATATTTTTGCTCAAATCCATCAGCTACTTAATTCTCATGACTACAAAGTAACAGAGAATATGAATTCAGCTCTTGAAGGAGGAATAACAAATTGCATAAATATAGCATGGCAAAGAGCCACTGAAGTAAACTGTAACAGGGAATCTTCAGGATGGAAAAACATCTTGTGATGACCACAACAGTAAAGCAACTGGGGTAGATAGCACAAGAGCATCTCCATTATTTGAAGCTGGAGGACAGATCTTCCTTGAGGGAAGGGGTTAGGGACATAGTCTTGAGGAGTGACCTAGATTTAGCTGTTGGGCTGTTATGAGGAATGGGATTGACTAGATCTCTTGAAGTTCCTTCCAGTCCTGTGATCCTCTAATCCCTCCTTTCTTTGAATTTAGTAATTAATAAAATCATTACTACTGCTTTCTTGACCTTGGAGGCGTCCTTCCATATTTATTTGTTCATGCATGGGCTGGTCACATATATCCCTGTAGCAATTATAAGAGTAATTGTACTTGTAATAGCCTCAAGGGAAGATTGATTGTAGCTTGTATGAGTGGAGGTTAGCAAACTGGCTGACTTCAGCCCATTCTCTTGCCCTCTAAAGCTTTTATTTTGATGTACTGTAATGTGTTTTATAAAAATCCATTACTGTCATGCTCTAAACTCAGTCCCCTCCTTGATGTGTTACAACATAATTCAAAAGAAAGGATTAAGCAGATATTTTAAATATGTTCTTTGTCTCCTAACTAAAGGGCAGGTGGTCTCACAAAACCAGAACTAAATCAGCCCTTCAGTAAATTTATGCCAAGCCTGAAGCAAGCCTGCTGGCTGCAAAAGCTTTAACAGATTGCCTGTATTACCCTCAGATGTAGGCACACATCCTGTTCTCCACTAGTGCAGTCTGATCCTTTCATGCTGGGGATTTTTCTGTTTGGCTTTTCATTTTGTAAAACAGCAAATTTCAGCTGACATCCTATTCAAAATTGTCTTTTGTGTGACGGGAGTGAATCATGTTTTACTGTGTCATGGGCTACTTGTAATCTCAAATCTCATTTTGGAGCTGTCAGTTTCTCCTTCTCAGAAGCTGGTGCTGGGTACCTGATGGTTGTATTTGACAGCAGGTGCTCTAAGGTTTTGAAGGGTTAAGTGATCCTAACTCTCATTATTTGCTCATAACCATGTTCAAAATTTACAAATCTTGAAATAGAGATTCCACAGTTATGGTGGAAGAAGAGTTGCTCAGAGGAATGTTCACTTTGAAAGTAAAATGCCCATGCTGGTTTGCTACATGTTTTAAAGTGTGGCACTAATTCAAACAGTACAGTCACACAGAGGATAAGATCTACAATTCTATTTTTATTTCAGATAATTCTTGGTCCCTCTCTGAAAATAACTGATCAGTTTGAAAAACCCAACAAATAATCTTACAATATTTTTTACAACTTAAAGCCTACTTTGTACCTTCTCCTCTGTATCTTCTGAAATCTATTTGTAGTTTGACTGTCCTTCACTTTTATTTTGGATAGCACACTTTATTTCTTATGCTTTTAAACAGATTGTCATGAATACAAATATGCAAACCGATTACTGGAAAAAACACTATGATTTTGCTATGGAAACAACCAGTGTCTCTTTGTTCCACAGGAAACTAATGTAGAATAATCCACCTTTCAGAAAAGACTAAGAAACATGTTGAGCATATTGAACGACTCATCTAAACCTCAAAAGCTGTAGTCAAAAGATTTTAGAGTAGATATATTAAATTATTTTTTAAAATCTACTATAGAAACATTTTTAAGAAGAGTCCTCAAACATAGGACCAAATTTTACAAAGATCAAGCATCAGACTAAAACTCCAGGGCATAACAGGGCATTTTGTTGTGGGGCATAACAAAACCTTTCTCGATTATTTTTAATCAGTCTTGAGAATCCAGAGAGGTCTCATCTGACTGGAAGCTGGCGAACATTGTCCCGGTTTTCAAGAAGGGCAAGAAGGATGACTCCAGAAACTACAGACCTGTCAGTCTCACATCAGTGCCCGCTAAAGTTATGCAGAAGATTATTCTGTGAGGTATTGAAAAACACTGGAGAACAATGCTGTCTTTGGTCAAAGCCAGCACACCTTCATGAGAGGAGAGTCCTGCTTATCAAACCTGATTTTTAATTTAGAACAAGGTAACTGATCTAGTTGATCAAGGAAAGCCATTTGATGTAATCTTTTGGGATTTTAGTAAAGCTTTCAATACTGTCTCTCACAGGATTCTTCTGGACAAAATGTCAAGCATTCAGTTGGATTAACACTTCATGTGATGGGTCAGCAACTGGTTCATGGGTTGGGCACAAAGGGTTACAGTGAATGAGTGACATCAGACTGGCCACCTGTCATTGGTGGGGTTCCACAGGGCTCCATCCTCAGCCTTATGCTCTTCATCGTCATAAATTAATTGGACACAGGACTGGAAGGGATATGGAGCAAGTTCACAGATAATACAAGTTTGGGAGGAGCTGTTGACTCCCTTGAAAGCAGGGACACCCTGCAGAGAGACCTTGAAAAATTAGAGGGCTGGGCAAACACCAACCATGTGATGTTCAACAAGAGAAAGTGACAGATTCTGTGCCTGGGATGGGACCGCCCTGGATGTAAGTACAGACTGGGGAATGAGATGCTGGAAAGCAGCACTCTGGAAAGGCACCTGGAGGATCCTGCTCAAAGGCAAGTTGAAGATGAGCCAGCAGTGCCCTGGCAGACAGCAGGGCCAAGCATATCCTGGGATGCATCAGGCACAGCATCACCAGCCAGGCAAGGAAGGGGATTGTCCCACTGTGCTCTGAGCTGGGGCAGCCTCACCTCGAGTCCTTTGTGCAGGTTTGGGTGTCACGATATAAAAAAGTCATTAAAATATTGGAGAATATCCAGAGGAGAGCAACAAAGATGGTGAAGGGCCTTGAGGCATAGCCATATGAGCAATGACCGAGGTCACTCAGTCTGTTCAGCCTGGAGGAGACTGAGAGGAGACTTCATTGCAGTCACAGCTTCCTCATGAGGGGAGGAGGAGGGGCAGACACTGATCTCTGCTCTGCAGTTACCACTGACAGGACCTGAGGGAACGACCTGCAGTTGTGTCAGGGGAGGTTTAGCTTGGATATTAGAAAAAGGTTCTTCCCACAGATAGTGGTTGGGCACCGGAACAGGCTCCCAAGGGAAGTGGTCACAGCACCAAGCCTGACAGAGTTCAAGAAGCATTTGGACAATGCTCTCAGGAACATGGTGTGACTCTGGGGATGGTGTTGTGCAGTGCCAAGAACTGAACTCAATGATCCCTTAGGATCCCTTTCAATTCAGCTTATTCTGTGATTCTGTGAAGAAAGGCATAAGTAGCAGCTATTTATGGCCAAAATTGGAATCAAACTCTTTAGTTTTTTGCTTTCTGCTATTGGAACTACAAAAGGTCTGTAATGGTATATTTTTCCTTTAGTATTTAGTCTTGTGTTTATTTCCCAGCTCTCTACATTTTTGTTTCTTGGAATGTTTAGGCATGCCTCAGCATTAACACATCTGAACAGTTCAGAATGTAGCTAACAAAAAGACTAATGTTCCTGGAAAAGTCTTAGGACTTGCTAAAGTAGATGCAGTCTGAGATTTGTTAATATGCAAGACAGGGTTTCTTGCAGTGGATTGTTTTCTCCTTGTAGGTACAGGAGGAGACAAAACCCCTTCATTCTTTTTATATACATTTTACTTTTTTCATATTTCAGAGCAAGTGTGGGAGACCTAGGACCATCCTATTCCTGTACATAGCAAGGTGTTGCTGTGTACAGGAATACAGGTGTTGAAGGGATTCTACTGCTCATTTCATGCCCCCTAAAAGATGCCTGAGGCATTAGCCAGAGCAGACTGGAAAGCAACCCTTGACGAAACTCTCCAATTTTGCAGGAACATTCCAGATTTCTTGGCCAAAATAATGAAATCTCTAACATTCAGTACACATGGGAGAAGAGGACCTGGTCTGTCTGTGTTTCACTGGCAGTATTTTACTCTGTGAAAGGTCATAAATTACTTCTATTAAAAGAACTGCAACTGACTACTTTCTTTTCATGTGTTTAGTTTCCTAAATACATGATACAAGATGTTCCTGTTTGTTACTGTGATGTAGATAGAAACACACAGTAACACACACAATAGGTGTTTAGGTAGAGAAGAAGAAAGCAAGTTTTCATTTATTGTTGATTTCGTATATATAAGTTTCTGGACAGTGATCAGAGATTGGACAGAGAGGTTACCACCTCTCCATCTCCACTGGTCACTTGAGAAGTCCATCAGGTGATATCTTTTACAAAGGAATGTAAACATGATTCTTGTCTATCTTACAATTCATGAGAACTGACTCCACTATACTAAAACAAATCAGAAGGCTTATTTTCAGGGACAACACCTGTTGTCTCTGGATCAGTAAGAGTTCAGCATGTACAAGTTCATGGTGAACTAGTGACAGTTCCACTAAACCTAACACAGAAATATGAGTGCGAGATTGCAAGAGGAAGGAAACCAGATTGGCTTTCCTATATATGCATGACTGAAATGAGAGAGGGTAGGGGACAGTGGTCAGGACAGTAATAGCTTGTCTTCCATCTAGCTCTTTTTAAAATAAAAGAGTGATCTCTGTTTATTTCAAGCTTGTATGGCCTATTTTAAGGGGACATAGTATAGTGGACAAGACCTTTCTATGACCCTGAGTTAGACACCAAGGACATAAAGTAGAATTCAAATAATGACATTATTTTTCAGTATTTTCCAGTTGATTGCTATTGGGGTGCAGTCTCTGAGAATGGAGCCCACCCTGTGATGGCCAACTCTCTAACGCACTGCTTAAGCAACATGACTGTGAGTACTGACTGCTACACTGCCAGCCAGTTGCAATGATGTCCTTTGATTGCAGTCTTTAAATCTGAACCAGGAAAGAAGTTCTGCTCACTGATATCCATATTCTCCTGGAGAAGAATATGACATCAATGAATGTCGAAAAAAAGCAAACTGGAATTTTTCTGCTATTCCTTCACTTTTGTTCCTTGACTTGATTTAAAAAAAAATTCACACACAGGGCTTACAAATGGGTCAGAAATTTCAATCAACAATTGCTTCAGAACTCTAACAGATAAGCTAAGCCTTTGGGTTACTGATGGTATAAGTATGTTGGTGTTCTTTGGAAGTGCAATAAATTTTTTGCTATTCGGGGCAAATGTGGATTAGAGTGGCGTTAATCTAAATCTGAAGGGAAATTCTCAAGTCAAAATTTATACAGTGTCTCTATCAATCCATGTCCCTCATCTAGGATCCACCTCATGTCTTATTTATGATCATTGGTAGACAAAATTATGAAATGACACAAAGTTCAAAAACAGGTGGCAAAGTTGTTGTACATCACATTTTTGAAGTGAGTACAAATTGCTATGTTTCCACAGAAGTTCAGTACTAATAGCTGGACCAAAAGGCCATTGGGTAGGGACACATAGTAAAACAGCTCTGTAATTACGAGCACTCTTCCATGTAATCAAGTTGTCTCAGGGTTGAACCCCCTAAATTTGCCACTTGGATTTAGGTTTAAACCTAAGAGGCAGATACAATTTGCAACAAGCAGCCAATTTCTAAATTCTTAGTAAGATGTCAAAATCAGAAATCCTTCATCCGGTTCCCAGCATTTTAAAATGGGAATACTAACCATAAGAAGAAAACAACCAAGATGTGACATTCTGATTCCAGTTGGGTTGTTTAAGGAATAGCATCAACCAGCTCTTTTTCCTTAACTTAAATAGTTCAATTATTATTAATTCCAATGGGTCAAAAATCCTTAGGATCATTCCAGTAAACCTATCTTAGAGAGGAATATCCCATGTGACAGAACCAAGGAGGTGATAACAGTCCCAGAGGGAAAACAAACATACAAATGAAACTCCTAAAACCATGGAATACAAAAGCAGAGAAATTGAAGAATAGCAATAGCATTAATGGTGATAAACAGGCTGTGAAGGAAGGCAAGTCTTACTAAAGACATCTGATTTATTTTTTAACACAAGTGCAACCATTAATCAATAAAAAGTTGATTTTCAAACACGGAAGACAATTAAGTTTGGAGTGGTTATCCAAAGAAACAGATCCTAAAGGAAGTACTCCTCTACCACTTCTTAAAATTCAACCAGTGTGAATTCTAAGAATTTGCATTCAGATAACTCCTCTAATTGTTTTGATGGCCAATTCTCACCAAGTTTTTTTCATTTTATCATCTCATATTTGACCTCAAGATTTTGTTTCCCTCAGAAACTTATGTATCACACTTGTCATGTTAGTCTTTCAGCTACTGTAGTGTATCAAACATATACATATGAGATTGGATAAAAATCGGCATTTTGCTAACCTATTTTTTAGGCAGTGACCAAAGAATTATACTAAATTTTTAATGCTTTTCTCCCTCTCTCTTCTCGCTGTTTTTTTTTACCTTTCCTTATTCTGATTTTCTTTGGTCACGATCTGTGCTTCTCTTATTCCTTTGTACTCAGTTTTATACATTTTTTTTCCTTCTTTCCTCTTGGTCTCACTTCACCTCTCTGCTCTGTTGTGCCTCGTTTGTCATTCATGCAGCTTCTATTATTATAATACAGTCAAAAAAATTGCAACTGGTTAAGAACTTTATGAATATTTCAGTGTTACACCCAAACCTTGAAATACATAACTGGAGAAGAATAAGACAGGCTAAAACCAAATTACTTTTAAAAAGCACTGCTGTGGAAACTGAAATTGTAGATCAGCATGAACTTATAATTACCAGTTACAAGCAGATAAAATAAGACAGAGTTCAAACAGAAACTTTTAAAATGTCTTATATAACTGCTGGATTTTCCGGTGGCTGCACAAGAATTACACCTCACAATGACTAGGAAAAACAAACCCAATATCACCGTTGGAACATAAGGGCGAACATATAAATTGTGACTAATGTAAAGACCTGATTATCATGCAATCCAAATTACATAACACCAAAATGCTTTTGCTTTGCCTAAAGACCATGACAGTGTCACTGTTTTCTGCATGACTTTTAGAAGTGCATCCCTCTGAAATGGGGTTAGCCCTAGAGCGCACACTGAAGTCATAATTCCCCATTTCATTTCATGGGCCAGGTAACAAGGAGTAGTTTTCCTTGGCTCTTCAAGTTAAGCACAAATCAATCTTAAAAATTCTGGGACTGGTGGAGAACAAGGGAGAGAGTTTTAGCTTGAAGGCAGCTTCCAAGGCAAGGAGAGGGCACTTAATGTGGAGTCTTGTTGTTGGTTTTTTCAATGCAACTGTTCCCACTGGTGAGCTGGACATGAGTGCAGTCAGTTGAACTCCCAGAACAATGGAAGCCTGTCAGGGCCCTGCCACTTTACTGGAAATTAGGGACATCTTTGTATGCAGACATGAAGGATGCCCCAATTTATACAGCACACCAATGTCAAAGAAAGTGTAAGACTTTGTATTGGGAAGCTAAAGAGCAGCATTCATATACAGTGACAGAATTTTCATTAGCTACAGGCTCTACCGGTTGTGAGCTGAACCTGAAAATATAGGACTAGCAATCCCATTCATCCTATCCATTTTCAATGGAAACATATTCTATTCAATAAAATAGAATTTGTAAGACTGTTAACTATCTTCCTGTAAGTGTGAGTTGTTAAGCACTCTAAGACTGATTCCATTCAGCAGTCACTTACAAGAGAACATTTGTATTGGTTCCCACAGGAGGGATTTCAGGAGCAGGTCACCAATATGTGCAATCTGTACAGTTTAAAAACATCATGTCAATGAGGAAGCTGTCAT
Source organism: Sitta carolinensis (assembly GCA_032173965.1). Classification (NCBI taxonomy): domain Eukaryota; kingdom Metazoa; phylum Chordata; class Aves; order Passeriformes; family Sittidae; genus Sitta; species Sitta carolinensis. Next base: position 82,398,390 of record CM063284.1, read on the forward strand.
ATATAACTGTACACTACAAAAATACTTGGTGGAATTTATCAGGATGGTGAAAAACATACCCTCAGTTAGGAAAACACTGACTTCGGGCTTCTGACTCCCGTGGATTAACATTTGCAACTAGTAGTTGAAGGAAACCTATTCATACTGTCAAGATTTAGTCCTTTCATCTGAAATCTCTGATTAGCCCAATTGTCTATAGAATGTGAGTAGTTTCAAAAATTGCATAGATTGCAGTAGACTGAGAGTAAACAAACAGAAACATATTATGGAGAAAACCATCCAGAGTCTTTCAGTAAAAAACAAGCACCAAAAATTTAAAACGCAAAATGTTGAGAGATTGCTGCATATGATAGCAGACATTACTTCTTCCCAAGGAAATTTCCAGGTAAATTAAGTATGATCTATTCCTTTATAACTAATTGCATCATCATTGCAAATTTTTTTTCATTTTTTTCCTTCTGCCTCTGGAAAGTGTAGCTTGAAGAGCAAAACTGTGAGTGCCAGAAATAAAACAAGGGTTAAGAATTTCTAGGAAAAGAGAGAAAAAAGAGGTTAGAGGTTGCTGCAGATGAAACAAAATGTGGAGGGGAGGAGATAAAGAAATATGGAGAAGATCCAAGGAGCAAGAGGAAATTACTTTCTTTCCTGTTTCCCACTAACCAGACTCACTGGAAATGCCCCTACACTAAGCTACATGCTTGTGCAATGTTCCACAAACAAGAAGTCGGTATCTTGTCCTTGAAACAAAGATGTTCAGAAGCACAGTCAGACACTAAAAACAGAGTGATAACATCTAATCATTGAGATGTCTGCCTAGATTTCAAGGTGGGAAGTGAAAATAATTATGGCATATGAACAAGGCTAATTTTGTGTGCAAAGGAATGCTAATTTTGCTAATTTGACATAACTGAGCACATTAGAAGCTAGTGAGATAAAATAAGCAGCTAGATAGTCTGCTGAAGAAGACAGTTTACTTCTGTAGAAGGTTTGGTAATGCTGATTCAGAAAAAATCACAGGAGACTTAGGCTGGAAGTGACCTCCAGAGGCCATACAGTCTGACCCTGCCACCAAGCAGGCTGACCTCCTAAGTTAAATCAGCTTGTTTGGGGCCTTGCCCAGCTCATTCTTGAAAACCTCCAAGGACAGAGATCCATCAACTCTCTGGTCAATCTGTTCCAGTGCTTAACCACATTCATCTTGCCCTTTCCTCCCCTTCTTTTTCATTTTGATACTACATCTTTTGTCTACACCTACATACACGTTCCCATCTTCTCTGTCCTGGCATCTGTTCTGCCATCCATTATGCCAAATAAAGATATGGCAAGGTGTATATTCAAATGCTGAGGGAATGAAAATGGTAGGAGAGGGCAGCTTGAGGATATCTGCCCTCTTGTGAGAACCCGCCTGGAGTGCTGTGTCCAGCTCTCAGGCCCCCAAAATAAGAAGGGTGTGAAACTGGTGGAGCAAGTCCAGAGGAGGACCACAAAGATAGACAGTTGGGGAATCTCTCCTGTCAGCACAGACTGAGAGAGTTGGGGCTGTTCAGCCCAGAGAAGAGAAGGTGCAGGGGAGTCCTTAGATCATCTTCCAATACCTAAATGTAGCCAGCAAGAAAGATGGAGAAGAACTTTTTACAGGGACATGCAGTGTTAGGAAAACAGGCAATGGCTTCAAACTGAAAGAGGGTAGGTTTAGATTAGTAACCAGGGAGAAATTCTTTACAATGGGGGTAGTGAGGCACAGAGAAGCTGTGAATGCCCCTCCCTGGAAGTGTTCAAGGCCAGGATGGATGGGGCCTGGTCTAGTGGAAGGTGTCCCTGGGAACTTAAAGGTACCTTTCAACCCAACCCATCCTATGACATCTCAGCAGCTATTGCTTTTGCAAGTTCTAAAATAGTAATCTTTCTTCTCCATGCACAAGAATATTGTAGGCCATGTAAAGCTGATTGCTTAAAGTATCACTGAATGTATTAAAAACAGCTGAGCTGAATAGTAAAAATCACTGCATTAGACCAGGTCTGTAACAACCATATTTAAAGCAATGCATTCATTTCAACATTTGAAGAGTGGGAAAATTATGATTTATCTACATTTCAATATGACATATATGCTTTCTTTACAAGAAGAAAGAATTTAATCAATATGAAAGATTTGCAATTATAAAGGGAAATGAGCTTCTAATATTAGAAGTGGAATGGCTTAAATTGTTCAGAAAGAAACAAGATATATTGTTTCCTCATTTTATCTAAAAATTTAAATTATTTTACTCTGAAGTAATTGCCTGTTTGTCAGCCATCTATAACGAGCAAAGGGACAACTGCATGAATTTAGCCCACAAATGTCAAACAGAACAAGTGGGTGAACTTTTAAACGTACTTAATTTATCCAGAGTGAGAAGCACTGTCTTTTTTACTACAGTGTTTTCCTTCTTCCTTTCCCCCTAAAATCTGCTGTCCCTTTTCCCTATCCAAACAACCAAGAGAAGTATTTTTAACATATTATCATATGGACTGTCAGGCTGACTTGCCTGCAAAACCACGACAGACCCACACAGAGACAAGATCCTACACATGCACTTCCTGGAACAGCAGGAAATGGAAAACAGATAAGCATCCTGACAGTCTGGAAGGTGTGAGCTGGCCACTCAGAAATATGCTTACTCTAACTGGCCAGCCAGCTAAGAATCACAATTCTCAACTGATGCTGAGCCAAATAGCATAAATTATCTGCCACACTAAGGTATTGCTTACTGAGCTGTACTCTGCACGTGGATCCTACATCATGCAGAAATTATTCCTTCAGCTGTCTGGTAAAGCTGAAATCACAACACTCTCCTGACTTTCTTCTTTTTAGAAATGGAATTTTTTTTTTTAAGACATTTGTTTTGTTTGTTTTCTTTCAGACAAATATATAAACAAAGCTTATCTACAGCTGGAGGCAGACTGATGCAATAAAAATTGTACTGAAGGATTAGCATAAGGGTATCTCTATGTTAATCACTGCAGTGATTGTCAGTCTTGCAGACATATGTGGACTTATTTTCACAGGAACATTTCTCCAAGGATTTACTGCTGTCACTGGCATAATAATAAACTACAGTTGCTTATAAACAGCATATGGCCAAGGTGAAAAGAACATTGCTTTTAATGAGCACCTTGTCTTCCTTTATTTACTAGATTGGAAAATCCACTATCAGCATCTTCTAGAGGATGGAATACTTTCCGGGAAAAAAAAATTACTTCCAGACTAGTTTATCATGCACAGATAAATTGCTCTGCCATTACTCCCGGGGCATTCCACCTACATAGCTTCTGATTGGGAAGTGTCTTGCATATGACCAGATCAAAATTAACCTAGAGGAAGATCCTTCAAGGCCAAGTATATTTGCAGCTGACTGAGCTGTAAGATCTACTAAAACTCTCTTGGCTACCCCAATTGACTGTGGTTCAGAATCCTTGCTACAGCATACTTTGGAATACAGCATATTTTTGCATCACATGTAAAACCAAGAAGTGGATGGTGACTTCAGCCAGTGTTTGCTCTAGAATATAAACAGATTAATTCTTCATTTTGGATGGATGGATAGAGCTTAAAATTCAGGGAGAAATTTTCATAAAAAGAGAGTATTAAAAGCAATGGTAAAATGGAGCAGAAAATTTTAGCTTGCCAATAATATTTTGACCTGGTTGTTTGAAGAATTTTAGAATATTTTTTAGGTGATACATAAATACAGGGTCATGAGTGTACTAATAGGCTTAAGTTGCTTTGACCAGCCTCACTTTGGAACTCCACCTACCCAAGCTCTGCAGATTGGTCCCAGAATTCCATTTAAGCTCAGGCTTAGGCCCTCAGTTCTTGACTGAGATGTGATGCTTTTGTAGGTGAAAAATATAACTTAAATTACTAGTGCTTTACAGGCTGTAGATACATTGTTGTGGATGTCTAGCTGAAATTAACTTTTGAATTTTCTGTCAGGAACCTGCTAGCAAAAACCAATACAGGATTGTTGTAAATTTTGGTAAAAATTCAACTAAAATAAGGCAGCAAATTCTGAATCTGTTGATTAATGAAAGAACACAAGACAAAACCACCTGTAGTTTTGGTGACCTGCATAAGTTTTGGTGACTGCATAGATGTTGGTGAACACAGCTCTACAAGGGAAGCCACCAAATATGTACTCATCAAACAGAATAAGAGATCTATTCTCTTGTCTTTTGGTTTGTTTTTTTTTTTTATTTTCTTCCTTAAATAACCCCTAGATCTGCTATAGCTGTTTACTCTAGTTTGTCTGTTATACCTATAGCTGTAGGTATCTTTTTCTCTGTTTCTGTCTCTGGATTGATTTCAGACGTCTTAATTTGTCTTCTGCCCTGCCTCCTTTTCTCTGGATGCACCTCCTCCCAGCTGCAATCCCTGGTGGGACCTCGTGAATCACTCTGCTTTGGTGGCACCCTGCTATGACCCAGCCTGCTCAGATATGGGGGGACTTGTGATCTCACTGGGAGAACAGAACCCCACCTACACTACCAACACCCTCTGCTATTGCTCACCCCCCGGGCTCTGGCTGTTTCTTGGTGGTATCTCAGAACAACAAACCTACCTCCACTTCTGGAGACAATCCATGTTGGCTAAACTTCCTGTTAGATAAATCACTAGAAATAGAATCAACTAGAATTGGCTAGAAATCACTTTTCTGCCAATTCTAGGCACAGTTCAGCACACAGAAAGCCTGGTATATTTTAAAGTATTTGCTTTGTTTTCACCTTGTTCTGGGGAAGTCATAGGGTAGAAGTTTGGTTTGGGAAGAAATTAAAGGAGAAAAGAAAAAGTAGGGGTCAAAACCAGGGAGAATGAATGTGAGAGACCTAGATTTTCAGAGTAGAGTGGAGCATTCAGAGCTGCCTGCTTGGTTCTCAGGGGAAGCAGTAATTTTTTGCTCTGATCTGCCAGGACAGCAGGGGCTAGGAGAAAGTCTTAAGTGTCACCAGGAACACTTTGTCAAAGCAGAGAAATGGAACAAAACAAACTGCAAGGGTTTGACAATAGATGAATAGAAATGTGACAATATGTTGAATGTCAAAGTACAGCAGTTTCCCATCATTTATTGGTGAACCAACAGCAAATACCTCAGAAAGTAGCTGTAAGACTGGAGGACAAAGAAATATCTGTGGTTAGTAAAACTGCAAGCCACCAGCTTGAAGAAGTTACAGAAGAGACAAGTAAAATGTTAAGATGTATCAGGCAAATTATTTCCAGTATTCTACTTCAAATGCTATTATGTACCAGCTCATCTAGAATATTGCTGCAATTCTGGCCACCCATTTCAATTAATTTATTTTTTGTTAGATGAATTTAGCAACATAACAGGATCTGCTTTCTATTCTATTTCTTGAGAAATTGATTTCAGCCTAACAAGATAAAGTCTGGAAGAAAACTAAAATATAAGGGCAGTAAGCAGAAGGGAGAAGCTCTCTATGCCAGAACTTGATTTTGTTGATGGAAGATCATTTGAACATTAAGTATCAATCGGTGAGTTTAGTCCAACAGTTAGAAGATCCTTTTATAACGTAAAACAAATGGATGAGTACAAGAAGACTAGAGGACATTCAAAGAGTATTTTAAAGAAACATATCTCCATTTATTGTTTTTTTCTTATAGTATTTTTCTTCTCTATTTTTCTTTTTTAATATGCATCAATAATTTTAATTCAATTCTTTGAGGTTTTTTAGTTCAAGATACCTTTTATTTTTCCAATCTAATGCAGCAAATTATTATTTTCCTTACTATAAAACAGATATAATAAAAACAAGACACTTTAAGAGTATAATACTTGTATGGAGCATAAGCCCACTTCCTAATATAGGATTTGAAACATGCTTTTACATTCTACTGAACTTGTCAGGCAGTATACCTCAGAAAGACAAGCTACATCCAAACCTTTGGTCAACAGAAAGACTATCCTCCATCTTTATTGCAATAGAAATTGCAACTGGGTGATAGATAAAATAGAAAAATCTTCCAACATATGGAAGCATTTTAATATTCCACTGCAGATTACAGAGGGAATCACCTGAAAAAACTTTAAATGTCTGTGTAATTGAGAAAGATTAAAAAAAACACCTTCTGAATCATTGAAAATCATTAGGAGAGGAGGAAAAATGACAGAATAGCTTTGATCTTCTCTATAAACAGTCTCCATGATAGGACAGCATGCACACTTAACAAGCTTGCAGATGATGCTGAGCCAGCAGGTGTTGGGAAAAGCAAGCAATATTGCGTTTCCAAGAAACAGGACTCCCACTCAGGGAGACCACAACAACTAGAAAAGTGACCCAACAGGAAACTTGTGAAGTTCAAATAGCTCAAGGAAGAGTATAAAGAAAAAAGTAATAGAAAGATAAGGATTATCAGAATATTGCTTTGATTTTTTCCATGAATATCTAATAAAATGTGATTTTTTAAATTATTTTTTTTTTAGTTGCAGAAGTAGTAACTGTGGAGAAAATTTGTTAGAGAGCTGTGCAATCAATCATGCCTTGCAAAGGTTAGGAAGCTGTTCTGTGTCTCTTTCAGTAACAACAGTGAGCAGCCAAGGAAACTGAGTGCAATGCTTTCAGAACAAAATTTTAAAAATCAAAACCAAGAAACTCCCACGTACTTCACTAAGGGTAGATTTAAGATACATAGTTCCTTCTCACAAGAACTGATGAGGTTTTAGGGACCCTGGAGGTTTAAAAGGTATTGAATGTTTTCTGGTATGGGGAAAACCAGAAAAACACCACCAGTAGGTATGAAGTACAGAAGATGTTAATTGTGTTAAAAGAAGAAAGTGACTATTTGGAGTGTGCTTGTCTGCTCTTGTACTCCCTCCACCATAGGTGCTTTCCACTGATCACAGGTTGGAGGTGAGATTCTGTGGACGGACCTCTGAACAAACACAGCTGCACTCAATCCTTGACAGCTCTCCCATTGATCCTCTTCCATTTTAAGTGAAGCCACAAAGATTACAACCTTCTCTTCCCTTTCCCGCACACCCTTTCTCAAAGAAAGTCTGGGCAGGTCTCCAGAAAATGTCTGACATAGAGAATCAAAGCATCAGGAGATAGGGAAAGAGCAAGGTATGAGTAAAGAGTAATTCAGATGTAGTCAGGGTGCTCTAAGCCTTACTCCAATAGCTAACACTGTCTTAGGAGAACATCAGATGTTTGCTTAAATGTGTTGTGACTCATTGATGTGAAATGGGGAAAATAATAGCATCTATTTTTCGATTGTGTTTCTGTAATATGTAACACAAAGGGAACATCATTTGAATCTTGTAGTGTTAGTACTAGTGTTATTACCATTATTATTAGATTGCAACCTTTAGCAGTGATGACTTATAAACTAGAGGGCCTAATGCAAGTAACAGAGAAGGAAGCCATAATTCAGCTCAGGCAGCAATTTCACAAATTAGTTCCCTTCCACTACCCCAGGTGTAAAAAATCTATTTTTCAATGTCTCTTTTCTTTCAATTCCTACTATCTAAGCCTGATCCTTAAGAAATTGAGGGAGATGTAGAGGGGGTGAAAGTCAGGTTTAATGCCTATAACAATATTTTTTACAAAGACAAAAGTAGTTACGTTAAAAATATTTTTATTTCTTTTTATATTATATTCATCCTATTATTGTATTAATAATGAGCTCATTTTTTAAAGAGTTTGCTATCCTTTCTTAAGCAAATAATATGTTTCAGAAAATCATGTTAGTGCATTTCTCTTCTGGCATATATATACACAATGTTTAACACTAAGACTAACTGAGATTTCTTTCCTGGAAAATTGTTTTTTGGCCTAATTGCATAATTAAAAGTAAATCTAATTTTTAACATAAATTCACAAAAGGTTTTACCAAAGGAAACTATTTTAATACATATGGAAGTGAAAAAATTGCTAAATGTTTGGCTTCAAAATGCAAAGGGGATAGTAAACAGCTCTTTATTTCTCCTTTTATTTAATGAAAACAGGCTTATAAAAAACCTATCCACCCCTTCACAGTATTTTTTAGAATAGGTATAGCTATGGCTTAATTTATTTTTAATTACAGTATAAGTGATTAAATAAAGTAGTATTCTGGTTTGTGGAGTAATAATGTGCTAATGCAACAAGTATTTCAGATCAGAGAGGAAGATTCTGTAGCTGCATCATGTGATGTCTTAAAAAGTTCATGGTATGATCACAATTCAGGGTGAAAATCAAAAAGCCCTGCTTGCCTGCTCTGGAAGCAGAAACATTCCAGCAAGAATCTACATGGACTTTTGCAAGAGATGAATACCAAGTCAAGGAAAAAGGGTTCCTTTACTTACACGGAGTTCTGTTTCCCTTCTCATCTCATTAGCAGGTAAGCACACAGATGCAGATGTAAGGGTTGCAGAGGAACCTCTCAGAAGCCCATTAGCTGGTCTGATGAAGCCCATAGAGGTCTGCTCTTTGGAAGAGCAGGCATTTTATGTCTACCTGCCGACACTGACAATAAAATAAAAGCTTTTACTGTGCTGAACAGGGGTTGTCTCAATTTTTTTAATGCTGTATGATTTTATTGCTACTTTTGTGAGAACATTCATGTCTGTTTCTTTATCTGGAATCCTAATCCTCCATTTATACAGAAAGAAGAGATGGAGCAGAGGTCAGGAGAAGTGAATTTCCTTGTGATTGAGAGACATAGTAAATTGTAATAATAAATTTCAATTATTCATACAATTTCTAATTCTAATTGAGTTTATGCCCATTTTTTTCATCCTGTGATTATACTTCTCCCTAATCAAAATTTTTTATCAATATGAAAGCTAAATCTATCACTATACACAAGTTCTTCAATCAGTTAGATACAGATTTTCCTTGTTGATATTGTTTGCTGCATACATTCTTGGAAATTAAATTCTTTCTTTGATATTAAGATTTTCCAAACTGCAAGGAAACTGATCCTGAAAAAGACATTTAGCACTTTCCAAATAGTGAAAATCCTACCCATTTATGCTAAACTTTAAGACTCTGGATTTCATGTGTTTCCCTTCCAAATTAAAAATAAACAATTGTAAAAATGGGAACCTAACATATGATGGACAATAATTCTTCAAATCTAAGTCATAAAAATGTGCACTGATTTTTGTCAATAAACTACAAAGCAAGAAAAATAGTTTCTTTTCAGAGCATTATTTCTCATCTTCTCTCTGCAACACCAGATTTTCAGTTTTTAATGCCTTTAAATATTGTGACCAGTTCTTCAGCATACAATCACTCTGTTCTCATAAAAAAGGTAGCATATTTAGAGACATCTTAGCCATAGAATGGCAGAATGAGTTGGGTTGGAAAGGGCATCTGAGATGATCGAGTCAGACCTGTGATCCAACATCCCCATGGCAGCCAGACCACGGCACTGAGTGCCACATCCAGTCTTTCCTTAAACATGTCCAGAGACAATGTCGCCAACACCTCCCTGGGCAGACCATTCCAACATCTAATCACCCTTAATGTGGAGAAATTCCTCCTGATGTCCAACCTAAACCTCCCATAAGGCAGGTTAAGAATGTGTCCTCTTATCCTGTGGCTAGTTGCCTGGGAGAAGAGGCCAACTCATGGCTAGCTACAGCCACTTCCTCTGCAGTCTGGCCTCCCAAGAAAAGACATAGTAGAAGTAGGTGTGCAGAACCTTCTTTTTTGTTCGTTTGCACTCATCTGTAGGACTCTCAAGTATGAGAGTTTTATGTGAGCAAGAGTGAGAAAGTTCTAAGGACAAAGTCATTTTAGAATTACTATAATGGCAGAAGAACTATTAATGAAAATTGTAGCTAAGTGGTCTGTATTTTATAAGAAAAGAAGTATCAAAGAACACCTCAAGATGTATTGCTAACACCCCTCAAGTCCCTTTGATGTGGTAACTAAATATAGAACATCAGAGCTACCCAGATTTGCCTTTAATTACCAGGAAAATAGTTAATATTTTGTCTTTTTGGAGGTCTTTTAAATTGTTTTTATACACCTAACTAAAATGTGTTTCTCCTTCAGAGAAGCAGACATTTCCCTCTAATTTGGACAAGACATTGGTAAGCTTCATAAAATGACTGTACAACACAAGTCAACAAAGATTTGGATACTGAAGTGAATTTGAGAATCCTCAAGAGAAGTCAAGAGACACATTCAAGATTTAAGAATGGAGCTCCACTTCCTCTAGAATTGGATTTTTTTTTCTCCAAATTGCTTATGATTTTTCAACAGGTGATCTGCAGAGGCAAACTTTCCGAAAATCCACTTTTGGAATGGCATCTTCCTGCAGAACACAACACTTGATTTCTTCTATATTATATTATCCCACATAATGTACTAAGTTTTTTGATTTTTTTTTTTTTTTTTGTGCAAAACTGATTAACAAAACTGTTGTTTTCATACATTTAGCCAGCCTCCTTATTCTGCTTGCATGAAAGTTAAAGGCCAGTCCCTGCTGGCTCCATGACAGCTCATAAACCTACTTAGGAAAGAGGTGTGACCCACAAGCTCTATTTCTGTTAATGTCCAACTGCCTGGCCAGTTGCAGCATGGATCCAACTCAGCCTTTTCCCTTTTGGGATCTGTACACCTTTCCCTAGCCTGGATGAGGATCCTGTAGTCTCTGAGAATTCAGCAGCAGTCTGCTCTATGTAAATTAACACTGCTTTTAGCAGAGGCTGGGCAAGTTGACCTCCCAAGGCACCTTCCAGCCCTTATTATTCTATGAAAATATTCTTCCTGCCCTTCCCACAAGACCACAGCCCCAGCTGAGAGCTCAGCCCCACACTGCCATACCTACTCCCTTACCACCCATTCCATACTACTGAAAACCAGAACCTTGTCTCTGTTCCTCTCCCTGCAGCAGCCAAGCCTTCCAGTCTTTCCCAAGTCTAGCACAGACACCTTCTCACCAACTTAATTCTCCCACTCTTACACTATTTTTGCCCCATGCCTAAACATTGAACTATTAAGGAAGATGGTACCTGGCCAGGCTCACGCAGGGACTGTGAAACACAGCAGAAGAGATGCAGTGGCTAAAAACAAAGAACATGAAGACCTCAACAGTCATGTGGTTTAGGTAACCTGCATGAGTGATGTACCTGCACAGAAGTACTTGTCCCCAGGACCAGACACCCATAAGCAGCTAGGACTGTTTGGTATTAGATGCTAGTAGAAGCCATAGTCTGGCAAAAATTTAGAGAGACAGTGAGAAACACACAGTAATTTTAGGGCGGTAAATTCTCACCTTAGAAATCACTCTATTTTCTTATATATTTTATTTTCTATTATTTATTGTATTGTAATATTTATATATTATTTTTATATTTTCAATTTATATATTTTAATCTGTATATTTTTATCTATATATTTAATTTTGGTTTAGCATTTCAAATCTTCCTATGTCTTTATTTTTAGGATATTATCATGGTTCCTGCAAGTTCCATAAAATCCTTACTGAAGCATGACTGATGTTTATTCTTTTTCCTCATTGATGGTTACCAGGCTTTACATGTGGGAAAAACTCCTGCCTGATTCTCACAAAGTCATACATATCATTCTAATGATCCTCAGGAATGTCTGGCCTTATCAAACTTCAGCCACATAGTCCCCCATGGGAAGTTCCCTTAGAAATTGTGCAGAAACTGGGACAATAATCTCCTCTGAACAGATTTTCCATCATTGATATATCTGAGATACAAGGTCAGATATGGCCTTTAATCTTCAAGTAGTTCGACTTAACTCATGGGATTCCACAACTATGAGCCCTTTCTCTCCTCTCCTCTCTTTAATATTTGAGAAACAAAATCCTTTTGAAGTTAGGATGCTTTTAGTTCTGCCTTTGCTTATCAAGGGACCTCATTAGTGTCAGTCTTTTAAATTATCAACAGGCAAACGGGAGCTCCATATGACTGTATGCCATCTTTTGGCACACTGCATTGTACATTTGTTATATAACTAAAAAGCTCCTTAGCCTGAACCAATATCATTACGGAGTCTTTACTTTGGCACAGCCACATTCAAAATGGAGCTTAATGGTACTACTTGCCATCCTAAAATTCTTGGCATGAAACTATGGGTGAGCATGTTGTTTCCTCTGTGCTTTCACCTGAGTTAGAGGCTAAAACAAAAAGCAAGCCACAGAAGCAGAGAGTGGCCAGGTCTCTGAAAGGGAAGGTCCAAGTCCATGTTTCTTTTTCTATCCCATCCTGCCTTCTGGCCCCTCAGAAGTACAAAAGAAGAGACTGATCAACTGTGTACCTTGAAATAGAGTCTAATTTTGGGCAACCGCTCTCATTCACCAGGTAGGCTCAGGTGTGTCACTGCCATGAGCTATTCTTCACAAAAGTAAAAAACACTCATGTTTTTAATTAGACATCCACATTTTTTAGATTACTGGCTTTGAAGTAACTACCAAAACCATGGCATAGGCAGAACATCTAATTCCTGACCCCCTCTAAAGCAAAGTCTTCTCAGAGTCAGTAGGTTATTGAAATCACAAGTGATACAATCATAAATACATGTATGATAGAAAAATCTTAAAAAGACTTGGACCTGAGCTGTTTTAATGCAGGAGCTCAAGTGTACTTTATTGCAGAATGGATGTGTCTCTTGTACTTTGCTTTACAACATCAGGTAAATGTGAAGAAAACTACCCATAGTAACTGCAAAAAGTAATGTTCTCTATCCCTGCCAAAAGTCCTTTTCATCAAAAGCAGACCAGGCCCATGGAGAGCACCTGAGACCTCAAGTCCATTGCTGGTGCCTGAGCTCTGACAACAAGCCTGAAAACCCCATCCAGCTCCAAATTTATCCTGCCATGTTGTGCCACATTGCTACATCCCTTTCTCAGTTCCCTATCCCAGCTCCATGTGCCCTGATTCAGCTCACTGATACCCTACAGCATTTAAGTCTGTATCGAGGTCCCTTGAGCCCAGGCCTATAGAGGTGGCACCTGCTGGCCATGGTTACTGTCCCCGAGCTGCTGGTTCACATTTTGGCTTGGCCTTGGTGTTGTCTCACTACCAGGCACTTGCCTGAGGATTTGGGGCTCCTGGCTGAATGAGGCAGCTGTACTTTCTTTAATCATGTTGTTGGATGCTGTGGGGCTCGGCAGTGGCAGGAGTGGCCTCTGCTCTGCTGACCATATTTTCACATCCCTGAAGGAACAGTTGACCTTTGCTGCTCCTGGACAAGTGGGAGGGTTTGTTTGTGGAAGGTGGAAGTCTCACTTGCATCACCCTAATAGAATGTACTCTGAATGTATAGCTCTTGGTTTCCATCTGATTCAGGCTGCTATCTTGACCTAGCATTGTCATTTTCAATCACAAACCTTTCCTCTAAACTCGTCAAACTGCTTTCTAATGTGGCAATTTACCAAATACTACATTTATTCAGCCAAAACATTTATGAATACACTGACTAGATTCCTACCAGAAGAAAAGTTGTAGTGATACTTTGCACAATACATCTCTTCCAAATTGATGTTAAACCATGAATATAACTTTCCAGTAAGCTGTATCTGTCTTTCAATTCTTCATGTTTGTGTTGTATTTTTTTTCCTTAACTTCATTTTAACAGCACCATGGAAGACTTTTACTAAAATTGTAAGAGGGTTTCATATATGAGAAGAGCTAGCTTGTTCTGAAATAACTTGTTATGGACAAGGCCATGCTTATATTTTTCAATGTGTTAATTCCTAGTTGGTTCAAAAACTCTTATCAGTTTCAACAGCTTTTTGGGAATCGGACTCAGAGTCACTTAATCATATGGTGACACGTCATGGTGTACATCATCCAAAGAAAAACCAAACAAAAAAAAAACCCTTTAAATATACCTTATCTTCCAGAACCTCCTTCATCCATTCAACAGCTCTCAGAGTTAATGGACTGCTTCTCTTAGACTAAATGCTAAATGTATCAGAAGCTGAATTTCGTTTGTTTATGCCTATTTCAAATAATCAAGTACTAAGACTTTCCAACCTTGTTGTCTTTCCATTCTTGTCCAAGCTTTTGCTAGTTATATAAATCCAAGATAATCTTTTGGCTATAGACTAACAGGCAGAAAACATCTTTAACACATTTGCCCTCTTAACATTACTTCTCATTAGTTTTTCAATTTCTTTTACCCTTTTCTCTAGCTCTGCCTTAATTTTTCTAATTCTGTTAAAAAACTTTTGTACCAATTCTTTCTTCTCATCCTTAAAAATCTGATTCATTTTATGCTTTCAGTAGGATTCCTACTTCCCTATATATTTTTTTTCCGGGGCTCTAAGCCTCATTTCTGACAGTGATGGCTGATAGCAAACAGCAAGCCAAGAGTGCAAGAAATTGAAATGAAATGGCATTGGTCTTGTGAAATATCTTCTGCAACATTCCCATTCCTCAGGCATTCAAGCATCTCACAGAGGAACACAGTTTCAGTGCAAGCCCAGGGCTTCTCTGAAAGCAACCTTTTTAACACTTTGGAAACAGATGTAAGGAAAAATCAAACATGAGTTTAAAAGAAAATTTGGGGGATTTAAAAAACCCTTTATTTTAGAGAAGCATCATGGAATTCAAAAATGCAGGATATTTTCTTCCTTGTCTTTATGAATCTCCCTTTTACCTATATATTTTTAAAATGAAAGTTCAAACTGCTTTTGTGTCTTTCAATTTAAGAGAATTGTTTATCTTCTCTTCAGATTCCACATATTCCATGACTTTTCCAGTTCTGAATCATCAAAATCCTGTTCTAGATTGTTCTACATAGACAAAAAATGTAATCAATGAATGATCATTACTCATAGGTGTTACATACTCTAATATTAAGAACTGTGATTTTTTTTTTTTATTTGTTTGTTTGTTTGTTTGTTGGTTGGAATCCTACAGTACAACCTAGTCACCTACAAGATCAGAACATTGGTGGTACTACAAATACTTTAAAAAATCTTCTGCTTTATCCTTTGCTCTGTCCCTGAGTCATATACTTTGGGTGAGACTGCTCTGCATGAGAGATGTTTATACTTTGTTCTGCCTAGATAAAGGTTCTGCAGTAAAGGCTCAACATTAAACTCTAGCTAATATTTGCTAAACTACTTATCGCAGATTAAGGTGTGGCTACACAGTGCTGATTAAACAGCCCTTCAAAATGTACCCAGCGTTTTCTAGAAGCCTAAATATGGTATACACCACATGATTCTAATCAGTATTTCCAATTTTAATAATTTTTTTCCCCTGCATTGGTCTTTTTCTCCTTGTTAGAAATAATATCTAATAGTTACATATACAGATATTTTAACCCTTTTGGCAAGTGAAAATATCTTTATCAATGCTACATATATCATATGTTACACCCATTTCTCTATAGTGGCCTTGGGTATCAAGTACAGCACTCATTGCCATTACTGAAATTGCGATCCAAGTGCCAAAATAGAGTTAAATTATGGTTCTTCCTCAGAAACAGATATACAGTGCCTACAACAGGTATTAAACCTGAAATCTATAATGATTGATCAGCAGTAGGAACATTCTGCTCATGTCTTCAATTTTTATGACTGCAGCTATTGAAACAACTCATTTAGCGAAACTGACACTGGAAGCACATCAGAGGCTTTGACCAGATAAAGAAAGAGAAACAAAAAAGATCTTTTTCTGGAACTGGGACTCATTGTGTAAGGAGTCTTGAAATTGAATAGAGGATAAATAACAGCTGAATGATAATTATGACCTCAGATACACAGTCATGACATGGGAAGGCAGGTTTACTCCTCTTTCAAATAATCATTTTTAGTATATTAATCAGGCAAAAGGTTGCATGCAAATGAAATTTCAGCTCCTAAAATGTCAAATAACAAGAAATCATTTGGGGGAACTAAATAATGGCTTCTTTGTAAATGTCAAATTACTAAAAACAACACAACATTTTTCAGAAACCTTCTACTAACCAAGTCACTTAAACAGATACAGATAGTGGTTCAGGAAAAAATAAACTCTCTCAACTGCTAGCTACAAATAGATAATTGCTGGCAAAATATGCCACTTTTCCTACACTAAATGCTCTTGACCATTTGTATTAAAGGCAGTGCATATTCACTCAGAGAAAAGGCATTTGGAAGAAGTAGTGATGTGAGAAGTAAATATACTTTTGACTATACAGTCTACTGTAACACTGTTCTCATGGGAAATCAAGAAAAGTTGTAACCAAAGTGTTATTTTGTTATAAAATGGAATGAACTCAGTAGTCTGTATGAAAGAGTCAGGTCTGGTTTTATTTATTCCATATCAACTCAGAAGAAATATTGCATATATGTAGAGAATTTAATTCAATAAATTAGGTGTTCTCATGGATGTGCTCATCTTCACTGCTTATATGCTGTTCTGTTTACTGAGTTCTTGAATGTCTTTTGGACTTTAATTTTCCTGTCACACAATACATCTGTATTGACAATGTAGACTATCCAGATTATGGTAGGAGTCTGAAGGGGCACAAAGGAGAGCAAAATAAAATCAAAATAAAATCATCCCATGTTTATTGCCCTTCTCTTTATTTTCTTAAAAGTGAAAGGCAAAAGAATATATGTTGAAAAGTTTCTGTCTAGAAGTTTTCATGGATTTCTGCACATTTATGTCAGCCCAATAGGAAGAGGGGTATTTTGCCATTTTTATGCATGGGGTTTGAATTGAATTGGTAGGGTTAAGAATCTCAGAATCTAAACCACATTTATACAGAAAAGCATTATCTCATCTGTTATATCAACACATTCATTTTTTTTTAAAGACATATGAAATGGAAACCTGCTAAACAGAAACTGAGAAAGATACCACTTTATCTATAAATGGCAATGCATTTGGTTAATATTTCTTATTTTCCTGTTAGTTTACCTATCAAATTTCAGACAAAAAGTGTAATTTGTTTTGCAAAGCAATCATATTTGGGAATTATAATATGACCCAAGTATCAGAATTACTGACTCAGGTACCACAGTTAGAGATATAGAGAGGGACTCTCAAAATGTATCATAATCTACTCTCTACATTTTAGCAGATGAAGCGTAGCTAAGTAATTTGTACAGATACCTATACAATCTTTTCCTACTTACTTGGAGGAAAAGAATTGGTGATTCTGGGAATAAGGGTGTCCACACAAGTGCCCAGTTCAGAGACACAGGGTTTCAGAAGTGTTATTTACTGGTCAGTATCATAATAATTTGTAGGCATCCACACTGCTACTGTCAGTTGCCTTAACATTGCTTTCTGACCATTTTATCCCCTATAATCCTTTTTTTTCTGAATTAGATGGACCTTCTCACAAGTCCTGCAGTAATTTTTCTCCATCCAAATGCCACCTGAATTAGCAATCTGTCCCTAATTTTTTTTTTTTTTTAATATTTGTTCCAATTTTGATATTCCATGGAAGTAGATAAGAGAAAATGGAGGAAGATACTAGTGCTACTACTACTGCTGTTGAAAACTGAAGATGATGAAAGACTTGGTAGGGCATGGCAAAAGAAGATAATGTTAAGTAAAGATGAGAAAGTATTTTGAAACAGAAGATGGATACATAGGTGAGAAAGGAGCAATGAATCTATAAATAACTGAAGGCTGTAATTCCTCAGTAAATATGAAGGCACATTCATTGGCTGAAATTTGTTGCATGAATGTTGCATGGGTTTTTAATAGTTAAATGGTTTATATGCTCTGGAGTAGTTCAGCTCAGTGTGATCAACATATTGTTTTGGATCTTCACCCCACTTTAGGAAATGGGGATTGCCTGGTAAAGCACTTGGAGAGATTCTTCCAATTTTATATTGCTCCGGGTCTGTGAAAACTACACTGTGAACAGAACCAATACAAGGTAAGTGGTGACTACTGGATAATTTTCTTAGAGGACAATCTTTAAGAAAACTGAGCCAAAACAGAAATGTACCCACAGGCTTCACCAGTTGGAACCACTGCAGCCTGGTCAGAGCATCTAACCAGGGATCTCTTCTGAAGATAAGTCTTTGACCAAGCTTTGAGAGCTCCTAAAGTCAGCAAGAAGATGCCAGTTATACCTGTTCCACTCCTGTGGTCTTCTGAGCTGAACACGTATCTTCTTATTGTTGCAAGCGAGGATATAAAAGAGAATGTATTATCAGGTGGTAAGCAAGGATATAAAGGAGAATGTATTATCAGGTGATAAGCAAGGACATAAATGAGAATGTGTTATCAAGTGGTAGGCTGCAGTGCTGGGAATGGGGTAGAAAAAATATTGGGAAACACTAGAATTTTGTACAGATAATGAGAAGTTTCCCCTGAAGAAGTGAGTAATCAAACATTAAAACTTGAAAATTTCCTTTCATGCTATTGTAAACTCTATGTGCAAGCTTATTCTCCAGTTAAGAAACTTCTCTTTGTCTCTGCTTTTCACAAGTTTCATTATAAATCAGAGAACACATATATGGAAGTTTCTTTATCCCTTTGTTTACCATTTGTATTGTGTGGTTTTGTTAGCACAGAGCACCTCTTTCAACTACAGCTTTCTCAGCACTCCCAGAAAACCTCATCTACCATATTAGCAGAGATGTCAAGTACATAGTCTTAATGATACTTATGAAATTCCACTTATTCTATGAACAATGTACAAGGATTTCCTGTCTGTTCAAAAGTGGAAGTGAGAGAAAGCAACTAGAGCAAGAGTCACTGGATGGTTTTATGGAGTAAATTCTATGTAAGTCTAGCACACTCTTTCCTGTTCCAAGGAATACACAGCCTCAATAGTCAAGACACAAAGAATTATCAGATTTAAATTAATTAAGATACAGCATAACAAGCAGAGATCCCACTTGTAGACATTATTGTCATTTTATTACCAATGTTTTACACAGCATATCAAGACCCTCTGCAGAGATCATATGTCCATTGAACCTACATCCTCAGTAGAAAGCACTGAGAACCCAGGGTAACAGAGAGAAAAATGATTCTGTCATTATTCTGAGTGACCTATAAAGACAAACTGAACCTTAAACACCTTAAAAGGTCTCAAGCTGAAAGACAGGCAAACTGGAGGCCAGCATGCTTTTTATTATACTGGATTGAACCTGGACTTCTTAACCAAAAAAAAACCAATGAACAAGCAAGGGCCAGGAAAACTTCTCATTAATGTTTTTTGAATATAACTCTGAGTAGGCTGGCTAAATCTAGAGAGATGTGCTCACAGAGCCTGTGTAGAACATATGCATGCTGAACATGAAGTATCGCTTTGTAGATAAGCCTATGAGTGAGTAGTGCCAAGGCCTTTGCAACAGATACCAAGCTGGAACTTATTCCAGGTATTCTGCAACATGAATGTGTTCATTTCACACCAATTGGAAGTAGCCATGGATAGAACAGAAATGACCTGTTTGGAACAATTGCTAGAGAAGGCATTGCTCTGCCGCGGAGATTGTAAGGACCTAATAGAGGTTGTCTTTGTCTTCTTATACTTCAGTCTTCATATTACTCATCCTGTTCCTACTCTTTTCTCCATTGTATCTCACATTTTATGTTGTTTGAAGTCTTGTTTCCACTCAGAGCACCTTTTTCCATCAGTCCCTTGTTGGTCAGTATCTTCCATCCTGACATCTACTTATAGCTGCACCTTGGCCAAATTTTCTCCCCAATTTACTTTTGTGGATTTAGGTTTTGTTGGGTTTTGGGGTTTTTTTCCTGTGTTATATTTCTCATTCTCTTTCTCCAATCCACATCCATTTCTTTTTATTTGTCTCCATATTTTCTGCCTTGCCTCTTGCTTAAATAATAAATAGTGCTCCCCTTAATTAAGCAGAAGAAATTCTGTGTCCAGGGCACGAGTGGTAGGGAGGATGCATCCCTTTCACATACTCTCGGAATAAATCTCCCAGGAATTAAGTGCAGTTGCAGAAGATAAAGAGTGCATGATACCAACTCATACTTTGCTAGAATTTTTTGGATGTTGTTGGTTACATGCTTTTTACTCATTGTACAGCCTGGGAACTTGAATCATAATGCTAAAGTATAGAGGAATCAAAGTTATTGATTCTGACAAGAAGTAATATGCTTTTTCAATATCTAAGCAGCCATAAAGAACAAGGTGCAAATATTGATTTGGTACATTGCTATCATTTTTTACTTAAGAGTGTTCACTGAGACAGTGATGTCAGTGGTCAATAGTGTTACAATGGTTATTGCTGTAGCATGGACTGCAGCTGATCTAACACTGAGACAGCCATTACCATGCTTTGAAATAAAATCATTAGATATATGTCCAGAGCTGAAATTAGACAAAAATGTTTATCTGCAAACTTGAAGAATAAGTGTGGTAGAGGAACAGTTAAGTAGACTTTTCCCTGTGATACAATAAACTGCTATTACATTTTACCACAGAATGATATCCTGGAGCATAGGTATGTAAGCAAAACCCCCACATATTTCAGGATCCAGCAGGTCTTTACCTCTTCTGGTTTAGGTTTTACTTCTGTTTTTTTCTCTCTTTTCACATTGAAAAGGGAAGTATGTTTATACTAGGAAATTAAGAACCCAATACTTGGGTTTCTACTCTTCCAGCAGGAGGGAAGAATGTGGTTGTTGTTCAGAAATATAACAGAGATAAGAGCTACATTTTTATGCTGGCGACATGGATGCCCAAGTTAGACTTATAGTCTGCAATTTTCTTTACTACGTGGCACATTGTACACATTTACTCTTGAGATACCCTCATTTTTCCAGTGGTAAAATCTACAGTCAATGGAAATACTGCAGATTTTACCACTGGAAAAATGGGCTGTGCAAATAAACACAGAATTTTGTTCCACAAGATAGCTTCACTCCAGCACATCATAGGAAAATATTGTAACACTCAAACAACACAGTTACCCCATGTTCACTTAAAAATTTCAGATCATGGACTAAGGAACAAAAGGTGACTGTGCAAATAGATACAAAACAATGAATATGAGAAAAAGGCATACCCGCAAACACTGTGCTGGGAGAAAACATAAACAGACAGTGCAAGTGGTAATTTTTTAGGGCTGCTCATAACTAAATGTTCCCAGGTGTTTTTACATCACTACAATTAATTAACCACTCTTCCATAGTATTTAATGGTTAACAAAGAGCTCTTTGAGATGCTTGACAATAGCTCCCTGTATGTAAAACAGGGATAACCATTCAGTCTTCTTATGCTCTGCTTTTTAGACAAGGACACCATAACAAAAGGGGAAAACAGGATTGTCAGAAAGAGCTAGAAAGTGTCAGAAAGCTTCCATCAGCCAAATGGAGTCCATAAATTATAGCAAAACACAAGATAATGGTATACTTGCAAGCCTTCATCTTTAATGATGCTGAAATTTGAGACCATTTTGTTTGTATATTTGGAAAAGTGTTTAAGAATCCTCAGAGGCAGTACTGTCAATACTGCTCTTCTTCTTTAAACTAAAGGATTTTCTTCTTCCAGAGTTGTTACACAGTGTTGTTAGGCTGAAAGCAAGGCATTTTTAATGCAATTCATACAGGAACAAAGAAGGCAACTGTGCCATGGGGAGGACTTTCACTGCAGAGGTGTGAAGAACACACCGTTGGGTTTCCATGAAGAAACTGGGACCTGCTGGGCAACCTGGGGCTGGGTTTGTAAATCAGTGTGGAGGCAGAGGAGGCGTGTGGAAAGAAGTAAGCAACAGAAGGCTGACTCTGAAAGTGACTCACAGAAGTGAGGGACAGGGAATCAGAGAGAAACTATGGCTGAGCTCTGAATTTGGAAGGTCTGGGGAGGAAGAAAAGAACTAGGAGGTTTCAAGAAAAAAAAAAAAAAAAAAAAAAAAAAAAAAAAAAAAAAAAAGAGAATGAGCATTTTTAAGAATGTAATAGAAATAGAAAGTGCTCTTATATTTGGCCACAAAACCTCAGCTGGCTGTGTAACATTACTGAATACTTTCAAAAAGTAGAGTTTGTAATATTTGTACCTTTTCAACAGTAGATGTAAGGAAGGAAAGGTTTATTGTCTCATTTTCTTTCATCTTTGTGAAGTATGCTGGCTTGGACTGGGATAGAGTTAATTTTTTTTCACAGCATCTAGTATGAGGCCACAGTTTGGATTTGTGCTGGAAATAAAACAAATTTTACCATAGGAATATTTTCATTATTGCTGAGCAGCCCTTACAGAGAGCCAAGGCTTTTTCTGCTCCTCACTCCATCCCACAAGTGAGGAGACTGGGGGTGCATAAGGAGTTAAGAGGGAGTCACAGTGGGACAGCCAACCCTGACTGACCAAAGGGACATTCCTTACCACAAAGCATCATGCTCAGCACGGGAAAAGAAGAAGGAAGGGGAAGATGTTTGGAGTAATGTCATTTCTTTTCCCAATTCATGGTTATATGTCATGGCACCTTGTTTTCCTGGAAATGGCTGAGTACCTGCCTGCCCAGGGGAAGTGGGGAATGAATTCTTTGTTCTGCTTTGTTTTCATGCACAGCTTTTGCTTTCCCTGTTAAACTGTCTTTATCTCAACCCACAAGTGCTCTCACTTTTACCCTTCTCATTCTCCCTCCCATCCCACTGTTGTGGGGGAATGAATGAATGGCTGTGTGGTGTTTAACTGCCTGCCAGCTTAAAGCAGGACATGTAGTATTATGTAAACAGCTGAATAGAAGCATTTAGTTACGGCCTGTAAACAGCTGGAAAAGATGTTCTTCTCCATCTAATAATCAAGGAGGACTTAGGCAAAAATTGAATGTGGGATTCATACTGTCCTTACTGAGGTCATAATTCTGTTCTTGACAGAATAGATGATCTTGTGACCTGCCTTCTTGATCTTTTCTCTGTCTCATTTAGGCACAGGTTGAAACTAGTTCCAGACAAACCATTTTTACAAGTACGTATTTTTCAAATATTACCTTACACAATCAATATTAATGAGTAACTAGAGGATCTTATGCAGGAAGTCCCAATATTCCATGCATGTAGACACCATCACAGGAAAAGTGGATAAGTAGAAGTGGATAGGTAGGATATCACTCTCTTGGAGGACAAGAGGTCTGTAGAGGAATATTTCTAAATGAGCATTTGAAGACAAAGACTTCCCTGAAGAGACCGATTTTGAAATCTGGAGCAAAAGTATTTCAAGTATTGGTCCACTAAAAAAGTCTCTGTTTTTCTCTTATATCAGTTTTACAGGTACATTTTTTGGTTTTGTGTATCTTTACTTTTTATCCTTGTTCATATGTATTTCCATTATGGTATAATTCTATCAGATTAAAAAAAAACAAACAAAAAAACAAAACCACGAAAAACCCTCAAACCATCCCACACTACCACACGCGTGCACTTTGCCAGATTCTTGAGCTGTTGTTTTCTCTGAAAACCCCATTTATTTTTTCAGTGATTCTCATCTACTGTGAACAAATATGGAAGAAAATAAATGTGCTGGCTGAAGACAGATTGAAAAGGACCAGGTGAATGTGGCCACTCATCTGTGTGCAGTATTTTCCTGAAAGCATACTTTTCCTTAGTACAAAAAGCTGTTTGTGAGAAGTCATTAAAAATCTCCTAAATATTGATGTGAGGAAATGCAGCAGCAAGAGTATTAGGAGACTGGCTTTAAAGCATAAGCTTGCAGCATGTAGACAATTATGACTCACACATCTGTGCTGTCCTCCATGAATTTAGCACTGTAATCAACAGTATATACATTTGTCTCTTTTCCACCCGGTAAACCAGAAAAGGTTTAGTCACATTTTCCATTCATCCTTCAAATTCTGCAAGATCAGTATGTCCCACACCAATTTTAGATGCAGCAGTACTGCCTTTCTGTTCATTTTAAAGTAAGTTCCCAGCGACTGCATTCTGGGAACAGATTTTCTGCCTTGTTTGGGTTTCTGCGTGTAACTTTTAATTAAAACATACAGTGTTGCTGGCTAAAATCCTACACCCCCTCTACATCACTGTGCTGTTATTAATAGAAAAATACAAATAATAGTACTGTGTGTTTTAATCCTAATTTCCTAAGGAATTTTATTTGAATGAACTTTTAGTTCTCCATTCAATCTTACAAGTTTGATCCCTTTCTAAACTCGGCTTGATAGGATGGTAGAGCTACCAAAGACAGACAGCTGCTTCAAGCATTGTGAAACTCGGGGAGGGGTGAGCAGAGAGCCACCAGCAGCAGAGCTGAAGTGTGCCCCTCATGGCAGAGGCACCGGGCACTGTGTGTGCTGCTGGGTGTGAAGGGCACAGAAAGGACCAGCAGCCACCTGTTGGGCTTTCCTGGTGGCCAAGGGGCACAGAGGGGCTGAGAGCACTGCCAGGGCAACGGGTGAGGTGAAGGAAGCAGAGATGGTGGGAACGTGGTGGTGAGGATGCCCTCTGATGGGACACAGGATGGACACAACAATATTATGGGGGATGTGGTGCCTTTCCTCAGGAAAATAGGCTTCAGCTGATTTGTCAGTCAAGGGACAAATACGTTTGAAAACTTCTGATTGAAAGGACATACAAAATTACATATTTTTAAGCCATGGAAAAGCTATATCTTTGTTTTTTTCTTTGGTTTTATTGATTGGGCTTCTTTCTCTAGTCAAAATGAAAACCTAAATTGGAGTTTGAATTGCTGCAAGCTAAATAATTTGTCATTTTTCTTGGAAAATTATTTCTAACCATTTAAATGTTCTTTCTTTTTTTCTTTTCTTCCCCCCCCCCCCCATCTGTTTAGTTTATTCTCATTTCATTTGTGGTATACTGGTGAAAAATTGCTATAGAATGCCTGCCTGCCTTATCAGTTATGACCATGTAGCAGACGCTAAATTCTGATTCCAAATTTGTTTCAAAGCGTGGACATTAATAAAACACTTCTAGGTGCTAATTGGTCCACCACTCAGTATTGAGCTTCATGCAGAGGTTGCTTGTAAACAGTGTAAATATTTTAACATTATAAATGTTACATCTGATTTTTACTTGTTGCCTGTACTGGAATAGTCAGCAGGATTATTTGGATTCAGATTAGACCTTGCTAAAGTGTATTAGCTTTCAAATTAAATCATATTACCAACATAAATAACACATTTTTATGCTACAAGGCCTGAAGTAGGACCCAAACAGTACTTTGCACGGTTTGTGACCTCAGGTACTACTTCATCCTTTTGTGGTAATAGTTTAAATAAATCATTTTCAAATAATGAATACTTAAAATTAAAGCTCTAGGATAGTATTTAGAAGACTTGTTTCTGCTCTTGAATTTGCTATAGCTTCTGCATTTAACCCTTGGCCGAGATAATTAGGGCTTTGCTTTGCATGTTTAATTCACTGTCTGGGTAGTGGTGATAATGTTGCATTTGGCTAGTAAGAGGTAAAAGCATTCATGTTTGTAATTAATTGAAATACCATGGAAATAAAAGACAGTGGAGGGTAAAAAAAATATGTAGAACTGTTTTGCTCCCAAAGTACCTTGTGTTTACCCTGGTTCTGCTGAAAATACAGCTATTTTTCTTCCCTACCAGACCTAGAGATTATGGCATTGGTAGGAACATTCTTCTGGCTAAAATCCCACAGTAAATAAATAGTGTCATCTGGACTTTAGGTCTCACTTTTGGCAGGATGGACTTCAAAGCTAGGTCTTGCTCAGGAATTTATTTAAGCATGTTTTGAAAAATTTTAAGGATGAAGATTGCCTTTTTTCTCTGGGTAGCCTGTGACAAAGTTCAGAAATTCTCGTGGAGCTGAATTTTTTCTTCTGTCTACTTGGAATTTCCCTTCGTCAGTCTGAGTATTTTCTCCACTCTACTTCTTGCATCTCTAAGAAAAGTCTGACTCTGTTTTTTTCTTTAGCACCCCTTTGGGTAGAAGAACACAGCAATTACATAATTCCAAGGCTTTTCTTCTTGTCTAAAAGCTTTTTAGGCTTTTAGAGAAATTTGGGTGAGGAGGTGGTTTTAGATTTAGTATTTTTTTAGCTCTGATGAAACCAACTGCTTTGAAACTGAACAACAATTTAAAATTATCTGCAAACATTATTTTTTTCCCGGAATTGTGGAAAGAAGAAACCCCATTGTGAATCCTTACTTTTAAGAAGTAATATGTCTTAATTTCACTCACAGGAGAATCACATCATTTTCTCAGAGCCCAACGTAGTACTTGATGTGGAAACAGTAGCATTAGATTTTACATTCAAGAATGAAATAAGTAAGAAAGCAGTAGGGAGCAGTAGGACAGGTACGTTTTTGCATAAGAAAATTCAAAATTTTTTTCCTTCAATTTCTTCATGTGTGGCATTGTGCAATGATTTGAAATAAACCCTTTCAACACCTTCCTACTTTTTTAATGCTAGTGTACATTGAGCTGAATGGCCTTGTAAGGTCAGTGGCTAACTTTGAACTATCCCCTATCTAGGACCAATGGAGCTGACAGCTGCAGTTCCAGACAAAGAATGCTTAGGGGGCAGTAAGCATGGACCAAACCTTTTGAGACAGTTGTGGATAGTATTTGCATAAGGGCATCACATGCCCATCACAATGACAGGAATCTTTATTGATAAAGGTACAATATTATTAGTACAGTTTCTCACTCACACATAGCACAACCAGAGGAATTGTTCTGTGCTACTGTATAACAAATATGTAACAAATAATGTCTTTGTTTCGCTTCTTGACAGACAAAGGGTTCCTAAACAAAGAATGCATCATCATGGAAAAGTTGGTGTGGTATTTTGACATTCTGGTTTCACGTTTGCCTCAGTCAATTTTTGTGGCTGTCAATAACAAAGCTGACACTCTGAAACTTCACATTTGTACATTTGGACAACCTGTGTGTTGAAATCAGGAATTGAGACCAAACATTAAATTTAAATACTGAATTATGCTAATTGTGATGACATTAGATTTCTTTAATTGAAGAAAGAATCCTTGAAGCCTATGACAAAAGGTGTGCAAATAAAGAGCAACTTCTGAAATTATAGCCAAGTTCTAGACTGTACATTCAACATTATGTAATACGTGATTGCAATTCCATTGCAAGTCTGGAAGTCTGGAAAGCTCTATTCAAAATAGACTTTCATATCCAGTTGGAAAATTGATAAAAGAAGATTGGGTTTTGAGGTAGCAACTTAGTCACCTGTGCTTTTAATGCACTTGAAACCTCAAAACTTTGTTCAAAACACACATACACAAAAGAGGGAACATTTCCTTCCTCTTGAGAGTTCTAGGCAGGCGCCCCAGAAAACCAGCTACTTTGTTCAGTAGAAATCATGTTCAGGGAAATCATGACTGCCTTTCTTCATCTACAGCAAGGCAGTGCATTATGGCCACTTGAGAATTACATTGTGCTGCTTAGTGATTATCAGGTAATGGCTGATTCCTTTTGCTAATGGGTTCACTTTTGATGTTGTTTGTGTCATGTCACTTCACATGCAGGATTCTGAAGTATTTTGCTGAACAAGAAAACAGCATTAAAAAAACCTGTCCTAGAATTCCCTTGTTTGTGAATGTAAGAGGTGTAATCTATAGGAGGGACACAGGCACTACATCTCTGCCATCATCATCACAGATAGGATGACAGAAAAATTATGAAAAAAGATATAGAGCTTAGAATGATGTAGTTCTTCAAAGAACAAATAACTGCTCCCCTCTTATCATGTTTCTTCTTGCTATTTGATATCAGGTTATCAATACTTCATGAGTTAGTTTTCATTTTTGGATGTTATCTTCCTGTTCGACAAGTAATTCTCCAGTGAGTACTCACAGTTTTTTCTCATGTACTGAGGGTGGATTTTTATTTACACAAAATCCAGTCTCTTTCTGCTTCAAGGAATGATCTGTGAAACTAAGTTTAGATTGTGCATGGTACTAATTGTTTTATTTTCTTTTGTGTATTATGGAAAATATTTTTTAAATGAGCTTCTGAAAATGTCTGTGTATTTACTTTTTGGTTTTCGCTTTTAAAATCTTTGTTCTGTTTCAGCATGATTGAAGTTATTTCTGTTAGGACAGTTTCTTCACAGAAATCATCCCTGTTTTGGAACTTCCTGGAATATTTTTCATTAAAATAGCTAGTCACACGTATCAGCCACTTCAGAACTAATGGAGTTCATCGCACATGTTTGAAGGCTCTTGCAGGGACTGAGCTAGAGCTTCAAGGCTTCCTGTTTCTTAGGCTGTGAATAGACTGGGATGCTGGGGTAGGGAAGAGCTTGGGAGGGGACACAGGTAGACCAGCTGGCCCTGACTGACCATATTCCACAACACACAACATTGTGCTCAAACTTCTGTTTGTGTGTGTGTGTGTCTGTGTCTGTGTGTCTGTGTGTCTGTGTGTCTGTGTGTCTGTGTGTCTGTGTCTGTGTCTGTGTCTGTGTCTGTGTCTGTGTCTGTGAGTTTTTCCAAGCTAGCCACTGCTCAGAGTGTGGCTGGGCATTGACGTGACAGTGCTGAGATGCTGAGTGATTGCCTGTGCAGCACTTGTTTACTTCTTTTTACTTTGCTTACTAAACTGTCTTTATTTAAACTTACAAGTTTTTCTTGCTTTTACCCTTAAGATTTTCTCCCTGAACCAACTGTAAAAGAACTAGCATTTTAATGGAAGGTATTAAAACATGGGCTTTTACTGAAATGAATTTGTGTTTTAGAATAAAGGTGAACAAAGCTATAGTAGCAAATCAAAGATCTGCCTTAGAAACTTGGGTATTTTTGTCCAATATCCCTTGTTTCACGTTAGTTTCCTGAACTTATGCTTGAGAAATTACCTTGGGTTTATTTGTACACTTTTATTTTCTTTTTCTATCATGGGATTGCATTGGTGCTTAGAAATAATGGTTGAAGTAACTTCCAGAGATAAATTACTTGGGATGGGATTAAAAAAGTCTGAGAGATCTAATTAAAAAAAAAAAAAAAAAAATAAGTGAAACAAGAAAACAGTGCAAGTAGAAGATCTTGTGTCGGCTGGCAGGCCTAGAATTAGAGCTTTCACTAGAAGACCCATCTTCCAGTTTAATCATTTATTCTAATGGCATCATCCTACATTGGCAACATTCCTAAAAGGTGCTTTAATGGCCAACATTTTATTCTGGGGGAGAATGGTGCTACCCATTTTTTGCAATGAACATGATCCACCTTCTATAAAGTACACCTCTGGAATAAGTACTGACATCTGTATGTACAGTCTTGTAAATGGGTATCATAACTAATAGGTTTATTGTGGGAATTAGCCCAGCTGCAACTCAAAGTCAGCTGAATTTTAACCCAGAAGCACTAGGCATTCAAGCCCTGGGAATAATTTTTTAACTCAGGACAAGCCTAAGAGCTCACTCCCAAGCCTTTGAGGTTATAATGTTAATCAGTCCAAGTTCTGTTCCCCTATTGGTTACTTGCTCTCCCTATGTGGTTATGTTTCCAGAATGTTCCACCCCCAAGTGTATATATTGTTACTTCTCCTTGGTTTCCCGCCTTTGGAGTTAACCCCTATAGTGTGTTCAGTTTTTGGGCGCTGTCCCTGTTTTCTTTTGCATTAAAGTATTTTCTTTTTGGGCTACTCCATCGTTCCCGCTCCTTTATTTTTGCCACCCTCACCCTGAAGTCAGGGACATAAGAGGTTTGTTGCAGCCACCCTCACTGCAACATTTTTTTCTCTTTATTACATTTAATTAATTAATGAACACTCAAGTTTGACATTTCAAGTAGAATTGCCCAGTACGAGACTAAAGGTTTTGCCTTCTTCTCCCAGTGTAGCTACAAGATCTGGGTAGGAAATATTTTTTAGAGAGAGAGAGATATGTTAGAACCCTCTCAAAGAAACCTCCAGAAAAGTAAAAACCAAATCAATAAAAAAAAAAAAAAAAAAAAAAAAAAAAAAAAAAAAAGCAACTTTGTTGTTCCATCATTAAACATTAGATGTTGAACTGAATAATACATTTCATTTCCTCCAGAATGCCTGTAAATACAAAACCAATTTTCCTTCTCTGCCAAATATAATTAAAAATTGTGGATCATTCTTGGAGAACAGAAGCCACAGTAGTTTGTAAAAATTGATTCACAGGAATTAATTGTAATAGTTTTTGTAATGCTGTTACTAAATGCACACAGAGAAAGTAGTGAATATTATGCGTTTTATATAGACCAAGATTTACAAAGTCTCTGAAGCTAATTGTACAGGGAAAAATTTTGTGCAAAAGGAAATTACTTATTTGCATAGTGTTAATATTTAGAACAGTGCTAGTATTGGGAAAAAATACTTATTTGCATTTTTGCAAATTCAGGAAGGTTTCTATGTTGATCATAGGATGATAGAAAAATTCTGGTCAAGAATAACATTGGGAGGTGATCCAGTCTTACCTATTGTTCAAAAAAGCATCAATTATGTGATTAGACCAGGTTATTTAAGAGTTTACCCAGACTGGCCTTGAAAATATCTAATGATGAAGACTGCATAACTTCTCTAGGCTACTTGATCCACTGCTTGCATGACTGTCTTCATGCTGGAAAAGTGTCTCCTTCTATCCAGCCTGAATCTCTGTTCTTTCCTCTTACACACCTTGTCTCAACCCACTGGCACATATCTGTGGAAAACCCTCTTCCATCTTCTTGATGACATCCTTGCAGGTTTTAGAAGGCTGCAATTAGGCATGTGTCCCACCCCAAGCCACTTTCTCTCCAGGCTGACAGGCTCTGTTCCCTCAGTGTCTCCTCCCAGAGCAGATGCTCCAGTTCCTTGACCAATCAGGTGGCCTCTGCAGCATGTTCCAGCTTGTCAATATCCTTCTCTCATAAGAGGGGCCCAAGGATGAGCGCAGATTTTGAGATGCAGTCTGATGAAGGCTGAGTAGCAAGAAACAGCAATACTCCACAATATGACAGCTACACTCCTATTAATAACTGCTTGGTAGAGTTGACCTGTTTGGCTGCCAGAGCACACTGCTGGCTCATGTTCATCTTGATGCTACCAAGACTCCCATTCCAACAAAGCTGTTCCTCCAGCCAGAATATCACCAGCTGTTGGGCTGCTGCAAGGAATTTCTTCTTCCCAGGCACAGGATTTGTTGAATCTTTTAAGGTTCCTTCCAGACCTTCCCTGAACCCTGCCAAGTTCTACTGAATGGTAGCCCCACCCTTGAGCATGTCAAGGATGTTCGATTATGCTACTCTTCTCAGGTACAGATTCATAGGTATTCAAGCTACTTCCCATCAATATTATTTTGGTAGAACTGTGTGAAAATGGAAGAGAAACAATATAACTTAATAACAAAACAAAAAAAAAAAAAAAAAAGGAAAATTATACACTAAAATAACAAACGTGGAACCAACACATGCTTAGCTAAAGCAAGGTTTCAGACCATCTCTTGGCACAACAAATGTGACAAGTGAATGCAAAACGAAGAATGTAAAACTGTTCAGTTAAAAGCATATCTAAATCCCACATGCTTTTTTGGTGAAATAACTGCCCTCTTTTTAAACCATTTTCATCCTTCACACCTGAATAGACAGGATGTGAGATACCCTCATTTCTGTGCCAGAAAAAAGAAAAGAATTCTAGGAAATTTCTTATCCTGAAGCTATTCAGTACTAAAAAAAATAAGATAAAAGAATCATAACAATTATTCTTCATGAAACTCAGTAGTATCTATGCATGTATGCATTCATGCATTTTTAAAATAATAACAGTACATGTGGGTTTGTAACAATATGCCAAATTCAAGTTGTAATGTATTCTGATAAATGTCTTTAATGTTTTCATCAATATGGAAGTTTACAACCAATTTGACCTGAAGATCATTTTCCCTTTAGAGCAGTCCTGGCAGTCCGATACAGTAGCTAAAAATGAATAAGAGGGGAACAAGAGGCAGGAAATTTCCAAAAGGAATGGTATATATTGGATTGAGCTGGTTGAACATGATTATTAAATTACAGTTTCAAAATGGTATCTACTAACCAGTTTTATTTGGTGGACTTTCTTTGCCAAAATATATAACTAAGTGTATGGACAAGTGGACAAGAATCAGTATCCAGTAATTTTAGTTCAATGTAGGCTTTCATTTTATGATAGGCTTTCTTCAAAATACTTTCATTTTTAAATAAATAAATAAATCTATAAATTAAATAAATAAATCTGAACATTGTGTCATTTATCTGGTTGCTGCTTATGTCTGATGTAGCAGAGAATTTTCAGACCTTTAGGTGCTGAGTTGAGACTAAATACATTGAAATATCCATAGCAGGTAAGCTGTCAAACAATACCTTGATAGTGTAGAAAATTTCTCTTGGAAAAAACAATTAATAGAAAATAGAAAATTTCCAGTCTGTAAGACAAAGTCAAACCTGTATGAACAGCTAAGGTACTTCCCATTCACAAAGAAAACATACCAATTGTGCTGATGATTGCATCACTTTATCTTTTTCTATATACTCAGCCATTCAGACTTATATTTCTGTCCTTTGGAATGAGCCAGGAGCTTTAAACTCAACTCCTTCCCATCCATACAACCACACATAGGACATGTTTTTGTTCTGTTCTGTTTTCATGCTCATTCCCAGAGAATGAGAATAATCATCTATCTGGCAAAAGTCATGAGCAAGCTTTGTTTATTATTATTACTTTCTTGAAAAATTAAATCAAGTGTGTTTTTACTTTTGGAGTAATAATATCTTTTGAAAATGCAAGTTTACAGCACTGGTCAACTTAACCCCCTTTTGTTTCTTCTTTTTCTCATTACACTCTGGAACCTTATTTAACCATTTAAATTACAGTCCCTTTCACTCAATGAATGTTAAATACTGTAAGAAATTTGGAACCCAATACTGTCTGAGGAACTTTGGACTACTGTACATGGTACTGGAACCAAAGTGCACCTGTTGCATCTGAATATCACTGCCTCCCCATCCCACCTTCATGTAATGTATCAGCTCACACAAGACACATAAGAGCATAAATTAATTAGATGTTTTAAATTTATTTTATTCGCTCTACTTCAATGGTACAGAAAAGTATTAAATTACATTGTTTAACATTCCTTGGTATGGTTCATTTGAAACAACTCACTTAATAGTTTCATTTTCACCAGATGAAACACCATAAAAGTTAAAAAATAACATGGAATAGAAGATAGAAATAAAACAATATGGTGCAAAATCCTTTTAGAAAATATATGATGTCTGAGAAAATCTGTAGTTTATGAAGACTACAGTTAGACCACATATGATGTGATCTTACTGAGCTTTTAAAAATAAATTTGTTATAAAACACCTTTTGTATTTTTCTTATAAAGAAACCAGACAGCATCCTTTCTGACTCCCTATTATTGGAATAGTATTTAAATAAACATTTTATGCCTTCCACAGCTGTAAATACTGGTGTGTTAAAATGATTGAATAGCCTTTTCTGCTTAGATGTGAGCCTGTCTCCATGTGGGCATTACACACTCTGCATTCACCATTTTGCAATCCACTCCTTAACCTTCTTATGACAGAAACTTTTTGGCTGCTGTACCATTCAAATGAATTCTCAAATCTGAATTAGATACGAGCTTAGCCATGCAATGTGTGGGAAGCATTGTGCACCTGAGAAATGTTAACAGGAGCCAGAACACCAAGCCAGAAGTGACTTTCATGAGCTGGCAAGAAATTCCAAGAAGAGTGATGAGACCTTGGAGCCTAAATTATGTGTTTTAATTTATGGGTTCTTTTCAGGAAGATGAGGAATGTTGTGTTTGACAAGTAGACTTGCAGAGGTGATTTCCATCCAGTATTATTCTATGAATCCATGATTCTGTGACTCCAGATGGAAGAAGTGACTGTTACTTCAGTCTTTGTGTCACACTGAAGACAAAAATCTGAATGCCAGTTTGTACCCGTGGTGTTGGCCTGGGGAGATCAGCTATAGTGGTTGCTCTGACCAGGACCCACAGAAGACTAAATTTCTGCCTGGCATGTGGAATACACACAATGGCACCTGCACACCCACTTCTGAGAGCCCTCCACCAAGCAGTAAGGACGAGTTTGAGTTTGGCAAGACCACACAAAATGGCCGTGAATAAATGTCCTTCTTTCCCTTCGCCTCTGCCTTTGCATTCTTCCCAATGGCAATTGCAGTATCTGTAGCATCCTACTAAGGTGCTCCTAAGGCTCAGCTGCCCTTCTAAGTCATACAGACAGCAGTGGTAGTTGGGGCAGGTGTAAAAAGCTCTGAGTTGGCTTCCAAACACTTAGAGCGAAAGGATGAATTGGAACTGCATAAATTCAGTGTGTAGAGAGACTCTGCAGGGCTGGTACAAACCCATGAATAATTCAGAATCCAGGGAAAGTCAAAATGTGGTGAACTCGGCCAGGGCTAAAGGTTTGCCTTGGCAGTGGCTGGTAGAAGGCAGAAAAAACTCACAGATATGAGGAAAGATTGAAGGTCATGGATGCTTATGTAGGAAGTGGAGTTCTTTGGCCACTGCCACAGAGGCATGGATGGCCTCATACCTCTGCCTTCCCTATCAGCAGCTCAGATACACAGGGAAAGAATATATGAATAGAGAAAGCATGTAGTGGTAAATGCCCCAAATATTTTTCCAGCATCAAGGAATTACAACTTGGAAACTTGTCAGTACAGATGTGGCTTCTCTGTATTTTACGACTCCATGAATGTATCTCTTTTACATTATCCCTTCTCCCTTCAAAGCCAGGCAAACAATCAGTCCTCACTAGCAGCTGGCAAGAGAGTTCTATAGTTTAACACTGAGTGAATGTCAAACTAACACAGTGAAGAACCTCCTCCTTTGATTGTTTGAAGGTGCTACTTTCTAGCCTTATGTGATGGCTCCTAGGTGTTTTTTGGTAGAAGCAGTGACCTGTACCCTCCCTCCCTCCATGGACACTTTTGATTTTGTAGGCTTGTTCTGGTACATTTTCCATTACCTTGGTCCACTCCAACCTAAATGGAAGATTTATTGTCAAGTTGTTCTCATATGGAGGCTTCCTGTTCCCTTTATCTTCACTGTTGACCATGTCCATATGTTTTTCAATCCTGTTATAGGCTTTTTTGCAGCTAAGTTGTATAGAGGAGGAAGTTGGCAAAGAACAGTTTGAGAACTGCATGGCAGTAGCATAGCAGTATCTTTTATTCTCTATTCTTTCTCTAGTAATTTACCAGCACTAACAATGGATTTTGGCCATCACTGAGCACTAATTTGATGTTTCCATGGAACAATTCATTTCACAAAACAGGCAACTCTATCATATGCATTCCAAAGAAGCATTAAAAGTTGCTTATTTAAAAGAGACTTCTGTATGTTAACAGAATTTTTTTGCGCAATATAGGTAATTCCAAGGGGAAGAAAATGCTGTATGGCATTATTTATTTCTGGAAGGAAAACCTGCAGGTTTTTAACCAGAAAATAAGGAAAGTTCTGTAAACAAAATTTTCAGATTAGAAAAGTCAGGAAATCTATACTTTTTTGTGTCAAGAAACACACTGAGGAAGACAGTTGACCCAGAAACTCCACATATCATTTTTACCCTATTACATGGAACTTTGTAATTTAAAAGAGGCAGAAGTTAAACCACGTTTTCTGATTTCACCCAAGAGAATCTCTGCAGCAAATAAATTGAATTGCAGAGTATTTTCTGTTTGTGTTTTGTGTTCTTTTGGTTTTAGTAATTTGATCTTCAATTTTGTTCGAGGAAAATTCCATTGTCTTTCCGTGTCTTTTAATCTACTGCTTTAAATATATGTTAGCTGTATGAGAGAAAGTAAGATCTTGGGCATTGAACTCCAACATGGAGGATGACAATTTAATTCCTTCTATGACTTTAGTCACTGAGACTGTCCAAGCCTTTATTTATGAAACAGAGGAAAAAAATGAAAGCGAACAAACCTTTGACCAGCAGTAATTTTAATTGTCTATTCCTGTGCATTTCCACTAATGATTCTTCAACATTTTTTTTTCCATGAAAACAACATGAGTAACTACCCAGATATCCTGCCTGGACTTGAGAAACATTGGGTTTACTCTGCATTCAGTGAGTCAACTGAAAAAAGGAGAGGCCCTATTTTTCTTAATGAGATAAAAATATCTGGCATCCCAGGAACCTTCTGAAAGACACTTCATATCTACAACCTGATTTTGTCATCAGCCATCATTCTCAGGACAACACAACACCAGCATTTCAGGTAAAATCAGTTGGCATGAAACCAGAGACTGATGAAACCCATCCTGCAAAGACCATGCCAGGGTAAAGGGACATATGATTCCTGAGATCTAAATCTTTGTCCAGTGACTGTGGAGGGTACAATGATGGCAGCTTTGGGCAATGAAGCAAAATTGGGTGGGTTTTCCAACTTCTATGGACTTCTGCTTTTGCTCTGTGAAATAACCATCTGGGTTCAATAAAATATCATTCCCCACTTCTTACTTTGGCTTTTATTTATGGTTAAGTCATTCTCTTTTTCTCCTACTGCAATATTTTTCCCCTTTGTGCTTATTGTGGATAAGTATTATTGTTTTTTCTATTGTAGCAATGCCCAGAAGCCAACAGAGAACAGAATCCTGTTATATTTGGAACACACTTGGTACATACAAGTGGTAAAAGCAATTCCTACGTGTAAGCACTCACATCCCAAAAGGACATAGTTAACAAAGTGGCAAGAGAAAAAGAAAAATTATTGTGGTTTGGTCTTCTCAGAGTTGCACAGCTGGATAGTGGAAGAGGAACAAATAAATCAAAAGGCAATGGCTGCTATAGATTTTGCAGAACTACAGTTTTTGTATTAACTACAGTTAATCTAGTGGGGGGACAGAATGAGATAGATGAGGGGCTGGAGCTCATGATATAAGGTGAGAAGCTGGGAATTTGAGTGTTTAGCTTAAAGGGAGGCTCAGGGAATCCGACTGTTGTGTTATTCTGCCCAAAGGGCTACAAAGAAAGGAGTGAAGACAATACTCAGGCTGGAAAAAAGAAAATTCCAAGTGGATGGAGAGAAAAGTTTCCCTTCCTCTGTGATTCTCTGTGCTCTCTATAGAATTTTGGCCACAAATACTTTCAGTAAAAACAAGATTGTTCATCCTCTGAAAACTAGATCAGTTGGGGTAAGAAGTCATCTGTGTTTCAAACAGGGAACCAAGTGAGAGGAATAAATGGTTTTGAAGAAAAGCATTTGTATACATTTGCTCACAGTCCAGTAGTTATTCTGTGATTTCATAGTCATAGTGAGGTTAGAGTCAGGCCCACATCCTTTTTTATTGTCCCAAAAGAAAATGATTCTGTGCTATCACATTGTCTTACTGATTATAAAAAAAACCCATCTGACTCTGTATCCCTGAACTAAGCCTCTGGTTACATAGATATGTCAAGTCACAGGCACTGCTGATAACTAAGACACAAGCACTGGAACAATTTGCTGGTGTCAGCCTCTACTACAACAAACATTTTTCTAAGATAGCAGTGATTGTATTTTTGTTGTGTTTTATGTGAAATTTACTTTTTTTTTTTTGTCACAGAATTTCATACAAGCTCTATCTGTAAACAATTTTATGTTGCAGAAATAGCAAAATCTGATAGTGAATAGTTGGGAGCTGAAGGTGAAGGGTGATAAAACCAGAATCCTCTTATTAAAGAAAACCTCAAATATCAATTCTGTACTGAGTAAAAAAATTTCACTTTGATGACTTTATTCTTCATTGTTAATTAATTCATTTTTGGAGAACAGTCAGAAGCCCTTAAGCAAGTTTTGGCTTGGTCGCTATGTTTTATCTACAACTTGCATTTAATAAGAAATGCATACTAATGTTATATATTTGTACTGCTTTGAATAGATAATCATTTATACACATAGATAATTAGCAGCTTTTACCCCAACAAGAATGCAGGAAGACGTTTGTTGTTTTGTTGGGAGGTTTTTGCTGTTGGTTTTGTGGGGTGTTTTTTGATGTTTGTTTCAATATAATCCTTTGAATATACTTGTTTATTTCCTTTAAATGTATGTGTTAGATTTTTTTGGATGCCTGAGTGAAGGTCTGTAGAAATAGAAAATACCTTAGATTTCAATAAAGTACATGCACAATTAGTCTGAGAAGTCAGCAACAGTAACCAAAAAGTCTTTTAAAAATGTCAGCCATTACTTACTTTCTTTAACTGAAAAGTTTGGCACAAAACAGCTTACTTAATGTAAAACATGCAGCAGTTTTACTTGCTCCATTATGACGTGGGTTGTCCACTTTAAAATTGCAGACAATGAAGTGGATTTCAGTAAATTTTTCATCCCATCCCAGTTCTCTTTAGGAAGAATTTCTTAATAAATATATGTGACAGAGCAGACTGTATATTCATATGTATTAACTTCTGCTTTACATTTAATCACCAGGCAAAAGAGAAGGGGTGATATTTAAAGCTATCTTGAAAGTTCTTGTATTTTAGATCTTGTTTGTATACTTCATATATTTGTATATAAATTAGTCCTCAGAAAATGTTCTATAGAATTACAAAATAAGCTATATGTAATTAGTGCAAATAAAGCAGAATATGCGTGTGTCTGTCTTTATGCATTTATTTCTGCACTGGGAACAGGGTGGCTTAATATATTTATTTTCACCAAAGTAAAATGTTTCTTAGAGGATTTCTTTTTGCCTTATATCTTTGAAACACAATAACATTTTATTGATCTGAGAACTTCCATCAGGTGTTATAATTGCATCAAGCAAAACATTTGGTCCATAATATTAAGTTTAGTAGACCTAAGTGCTTAGCCAATATCTGGGGCTCTACACACTGTTTGTGTTGGTCTAGAAAGAGAAAATTATGATGGAAGGCAGCTTATAATTTTTTAAAATCTTTCAAAATGGCACATAATTTTGTTTTCTTGCACTACAAAAGTTCAAATTTAGCTTATATTCTGACAGCTCTGGAGCTTCAGAGATAAAGTTATGTTTCAGAGCCACACGGTTTTTCTGTGCCTGAGGCCATGGCTATTTTTTTTTCTTCTCTAATGGTTCTCTTCATTGCCTTTTTACTCTGGTTAATGGGAAATTAGGCTCTGTAAATGTCTGCCATAAGCAGTTAAAGCCCAGTTCTGACAAATTCTTCAGGAAGCCCTGCTATCTACAGGACAATAGTCTGAACTGCTGAGATACCCGAACTTCTTTATTAGCTTCGTCTAACTTTCCACAATATTTTGACAGTCAGATTTACTCAGCATTTGAGTCTAACTCATAATGGTCCAAAGGACTCATTTAGGTTGGAGGAAGCATAAGTAGGATTCAGCATCCTTCCTGACCAGATTTTCTCCTGTGCCACCCAGTAGGTACCAGGAACTGATATAATCTCAAGGTTGGCTCTCACAAAACCTGCTCTGGAAGTGCAGTCACTCAACTCTTCAATGGTACACTGAAATCAGGATTTTCAGCTTTTCCTGGTCATCAGCCTTCCTTGAGGGAGAATGACATTGGCACATCTATCATGTCAAGAGGAAAACAGTGGTTTTAAGAAAGGAGTTCTGATCACATCAAAATACACTTTAGCAAACTTATTGTCAATCTACAGAGAATTGCAATTGCTCTACTTGTTTAGATTGCTCACCTGGTTTCAAATAGCTGCTCTGCCAAAAGCTTAAGTGTTTTACAGCAAGAATTTTTTGAATAAGAAATTGGAATCCAAGTAGTTTTCCTCCTGAGAATTTCTGCTCACAAACTAGAGGATCACATTTCATTCTCTCATAGATTCAAAATAATTCACCGAATAATAGAAAGTGTGTTACAACCAACAGTTTGCTGCCTAGACTACAGTCCACCAAAAAGAGTATCTGTTTTCAATTGCTTTTAACATTGAGCTAGTTTGTCTCACTCCTGATGTTAACATAATTCTTTTGTTACTGTATGTCTTAATCACAGCCTAATTAAATAGACAAAATACAATATATCATAGAATCATAGAATGGTTTGGTTTGGTTTGATTTAGTTTGGGTTTGGCTTGGAAGGAGACCTTGAAGACTGCCTAGTTCCACCCCCACTGCTGTGGGCAGAGACATCTTCCACTAGACCAGGTTTTCAGAGGTCTATGCAGCCCTGGCCTTGAACACTTTCAGAGACAGGGCATCCAAAGCTTCCCTGGGCAGCCTGTTCCAGTGTCTCACCACCCTCACAGCAAATAAATTTTCCTAATATCTAACCTAAACCTACTCTCTTTCAGTCCTTTCTTCTTTGTCCTGCCACTGCATATCCTCATAAGTAGTCTTGCCCCATCTTTCCTGTAAGTTCCCTTCAGGTAATAGGCCACAGTTAAGTCACCTCAAAGCCTTCTCTTCCAGTCTGAGCAATCCTAATTCTCTCAGCCTTTCCTTTTAGGAGAGGTGTATCATCCCTTAATTCATCTCGATATCCATCCTCTGAACTTGTTCCAACAGGTTCATACTCATCCTGTGCTGGGGCCCCCAGAGCTGATTGCAGCCCTGCAGGTGGGGTCTCACCAGAGCAGAGCAGAGCAGAATCCCCTCCCTCCCTCCCTCCCTCCCCTGCTGGCCACGCTGCTTTGGATGCAGCCCAGGACACGTTTAGCTTTCTGGACTGCAAACACACTATGCCAGCCTCTCACCCACCAACACTCCCAAGTCCTTCTGGGCAGGGCTGCTCTGGATCTGTTCATCCCCCAGCCTCTGTTGGTACTGGGGGCTGCACTGATTCAGGTGCAGCGCCTTGAACTTGGTCTTGTTAAACGTCATGAGATTACCACGGGCCCACTTCTCGAGCTTACCCAGATCCCTCTGGATGGCATCCCATCCTCCAAGTGTGGCAGCTACCCCACTCAGCTTGGTGTCATCTACAAATTTGCTGAGGGTGCAGTCAATCCCTTTGTCTATATCAATAATAAAGATCGTATGTCAATGATGCCCACTGGGATTCTTAACCATTGACCACTACCTTCTGGATGTGACTCTCCAATCTGGAGAGATGGATTTTGTGGGGAACCACATCAGGGGCTTTACAGAAGACCAAATAAATTACTTCTGTACCCTTTCTCTTGTTCACTGATGAAGTCAATCCCTCATAAAAAGACATGGGTTTGTTCAAACAGAATTTTCCTTTAGTGAAGCCGTGCTGTCTGTTTCGAACCACCTCACTCTGCCCCATGTGCCTTAGCACAGCTTCTAGGAGGACCTGTTCCATGATCTTCCTGGGCTCAGAGGTGAGGCTGTCAGTTCAGTAGCTCCCAGGGTCCCCCTTTCTTCCCTTCTTAAAAATGTTTCCATTTTTCCAGTCACGTGGGACTTCCTCTGACCACCATGACTTTTTGAATATCATGGAAAGTGGCTTGGCAACTACATCAGCCGATTCCTTCAGGATTCTGGGATGCATTCTCTGGGTCCCAGGAGCTAGCATGAGAAATACTCTTCAGAGAATACTTTGTGCAGTAACACCTGGGTTCACATCCATGCCAGAATGAGGCACCATTCTTGAGTGTACCACAGTCTTGTCTGCCCTGCATGAGACACTAATATCATCAGGGTTTTAGCTTTTCTGAATGCTGCAGTGTAACAACTGTCTGGAAAGCTTCAGAATATGTCACCTTTTCTCCAGTGAAGAGAACAAAAACATTTCCTACACAGCTTTAGACAGGGCTGCTGGCCTGTGGTCCTATGAAATAAGTGAGCTGGGAACATCCAGCAGATTCTTTGGATGCTTTAGCATTTGGAGGAGATCTCCAGGGAGCAAAACAGGGCAGAAGAAGCAGCATTGCAGTCAGCAGCACAATGGGATGTCACTGCTGTGCTTAACAGCATGCTTGGTTTGCTATAGATCTGAGCTACCCCCGTGTGGGGGTGTATGTCTCTCTTACCTCTGTGACCTTTTGAACAGCCCGTGTCAGAGATGAGCCCTTTTGTCACCTACAGCTAGACTCACAAGAAGATACATGAGTCCAAAACGGGCCCCTCCTGGGATTCATTTTTGTTCCTTTGATAGATTTGCAATTCCCATTACTTTATAATAAGAGGGAGGTTGAGCATCTACCCACAGTCCCACCCCATTTTAAAAGCAGTCCTTATACCTCAGAGAAGAGACTCGGACTCCCTCTAGATTCTTTCTGCAGCTGTTAGGTCCCAGACATTCTGGTTTCATTAATCCCTACAGCCCGGTTGTCCCTGAGGAACTTAGAGAGGAATATTGTTGCTGAGCTGGGGAGACAGGGAAATGCAATGGTTCAAAGTACCAGCAAGAACACAGAACATAATATCAAAAGTACCAAATCCTTTATACTAAGTATGGGAATTTTTAAACCTTAATATATTGAAGTGGTAAAAGCTTTTGCATATGAGGAAAACCATGGCTGCTTAGGCAAAAACAATACATTTCCCATCCCAAAATATAAGAGAAAAAGTTAGGGGAAAGCATTTTAATTGTTTCTCTGCAATGTTAGTAAATTTTTTACTAAAGTGGCAATGGAAAACCCTCAGTAAAACTGTCAGTTACTGTTCCAAGTGTGAAGACAAAAAATGTGTTTCACATATATCAGCAGCCAGAACTGAAAGTTTGGGAAAGAGAATAAGAACGAGGCTAGTAAAGAGTGATACTGCTCTGTCAAATACTAGGAAACGCACTTGTTATGTGAAAACAAACCAAGTTTCATTATCCATCAGTTATATCATTGTAAATAAGAAAGCTAAAGCCAAGTTGCAACTTCAGTAAAAGAAAGAGCAGAAAATGTTTTGGATGCAGTGGTAAATTCAATCTGCCAAATCTGGTACCTCTATTTTGATAACACATTTCCTTGGTTTTTGGGGGGGTTTTCTGTTTGGTTATTTTTAACATGGTATCTGGCTCTGCTCCAGGATTCCAAGGTCTGGGCTTCACTATCACTGGATTCACAGCAATGCAGTGAGTCTGTTTTGCAACATCATAACCTTCGTGTAAAGTGAGGGGCACTTAAATCACAGGATCTAGCTTTGCATCTGGTCAAAGCAGATAACGCTGCTATTTGTTAGCCACAGGCCTGTTGTTATCTGCCCAGACTGTTTGTGTAGTTTTGTGAACAGATGACAAAAGTTTAGCATGGGTGCACTGAAGTCAACAGGCTAAATGGATATTCTCATGCTAAATCATTTCTTTGAGGGACTTCCCAAGTCAAAGGTTATATCTGCCTTTTTCATCGTAATAACCTTTGATGGATTACCTTGTCTGGATTTGTCTAATCACTTTTATGAATTATATATATTTTGGGCAAGTATGGTTATCTGGGGTGCTTTCTGGGGCAAAGAATTCTATAGTTTAATTACAGTTTTTGTGGAAGAAGGCTTTGCTTACTTCTGATGTGCAGCCTGGTAATTTTTTCTTTTGATGTTTACTATAGTTCTTGTTGAAAATAGTGAATTATTCCCTATTCACCTTTTTTAGGGCATCATGATTTTATAGACTTTTTCATACTGTCTCATGCAATTATTTCTTTTCTATATTGAATGATTCCAAATTCATTTAATCTCAGCTTGTGTAAAAATTCTTAGATTCATTTGCTTTTTTGTTCTGTGCCCAGCACTTCTGTAAAATAGATCCTTGGATGGGAAGCTTTACATATTGAAAACTAGAAAAGCATTTGTCAAAAAATTACAAAAATACTTAGGCTGTGTGTTGAGGTCAATAAGACTAGCATGGATAAGGTCTAGTTCTCCAGGCCTCAACAAAACTTTTCCTTCCTACAAAGCTTTCTAGGCTGACTTGAATAACTGCAATGAATCAGAACACAATCTTGACAGCACTGCCTTTTCTGCTGCACAGCTCCAAGTCAGCCCAAAACCTAAATAAAGCAGAGATCATATGGCTGAAGTGTAAGACTGTGACTGAAAAGGGTCAAAAGAATTCTTACTAGAAGCTATCAGACCAAGGCTGTGAAGATAAGAAATGCCAGGACTAAGGCAAACTTTTGTCTGCTTGATTGTGGTGCATGCAAGTTTTAGATTTTATTCTCATCTAATAGAAACTCCCCCAGGAGCTCCTCCAGAAAATGCATATTGCATTCACAGAATGATATAGATTGGAAGAGACCTCTGCTGGTTTTCCATCAAGCCTTCTGCTTCAAGCAAGTGCACTGTTGAAGCTAAAACAGGTAGCTCACAACCATGTCCAAACAAGGATATCTTTGACATCTTTAATGATGGAAATTTCACCATCACCCTTGGCAAGCTGTTCGGCTGCTAAAACAGCTTCACTGTGAAGTTACTTTTCTAGTATCAGAACTGTGATACCTCTTTAGTAACTCATATGATAACAGATTTGGAAGTTTAGATTTTTTTCCAGAGGTCCCAAAAGAGTGACTGGCAAGAAAATAAATAGTTTTCCTCTTTTTTTTTTTTTTTTTACTTAACCACTGAAAAGGCAGGCTCAACTAGTGGACTTTACATCTCTTTTGGTAGAGTCAAGTTATATTGGTTAGATCTCTAAAGTCTTGTTCAGTCTTTCAGCTTTCTGTACCTTTGCCCTTTGGTGTTATTATCCTCTGGGCCATGGCCTCTTCTTACTTACAGATCTTCTCTCATCTCTACCTAACTCTTTTCCATTTTATTCCCATTTCCCT
Organism: Sitta carolinensis; assembly: GCA_032173965.1. Lineage (NCBI taxonomy): Eukaryota > Metazoa > Chordata > Aves > Passeriformes > Sittidae > Sitta > Sitta carolinensis. Next base: position 82,442,890 of record CM063284.1, read on the forward strand.
ACACCCTTTCTATGTTTCCCAGGTTCAATCTCCCTGATCAGGCAATTATTCCCAGTTTTCTCTCGAAGGTTGGCTCCTGCACCACCATTCTGGCCCGGTCCCGCTCGACAGGTTTCTCACCAGCAGGAGGAGTGCTGCGATCGCAGCAGAAGCATCAGCTCCTTTCACGGACAGGCGCTGGGGCACTGGGGCAGGAGCCACAGGTGTATCTCCATTCAGTTCCTCAACTTCAAACTCGCTTCAGGTGGACTACCGAAAAATTATCTGTCTTGGCATTTCAAGAAGAAAAATAGGGATTTCCTTCTGAAAAACAAACAAACAAAAAAAAGTGTACAGTCATATTTTTATGGTTTGCTTTGACTAGAACTTCAACAAACTGTTACACCACCTTCTTGTATTCACATATAATATTTATGTATTTATTTATGTCCTAATATGATATTTAGACTTTTTTTTTTTTTTTAACTTAGATTTTGATTTTGAAACCTATCATCTCTCAAAATGGCATAAGGATTTTCCAGAATAACTAGGGGGCTGGGGATGTATGAACCATATATCAGATACTTTATTTCTACCAAGGTCTTCATCCCAGAGAACAGATATGTTCTGCTAAAGCATTAGTTATGACATCACAACAAAACAAATGCTGTGTCTAAATAACAATCTCTGACTGGTTTCTAAGGAGCTGTTGTGTATCGATCTGATAGATGAAAATCTAATGTTATTTCGGTAACATTATTATGCAGCTGACCCTGTGTGTTGAAAAGGAGCAAATCCTTGTTAGAGTATGCAGGTGTATGGATTCCTTCCTGCCCATGTGACTGTTCGAGCCACCCAAATCCTAACAACAGCACAAGATATCAGAGAACAACTAGCTTAGGGCACTTAAGAAGAACCTAAAGGAAAATTGTCCTGGCTGGAGGTACGTGGGAGACGGCTCCAGTGCACCCCTTCAGCAGCTTTCACCCACTACCCTATTAACCATTGTTATAGGAAGTTTGTTTTGACTGTTTCAACATTTAGTTCTCCCTGCCCAACTTTCTTATGTAGTTATGGAAATTACTATTTTGACACCAGCAGATACTAGTAATGGAACTTAACTCTTTGTTTTTGACAATTTTACATTTTCTTATATATTTGAAAATCAATAACTGAATTAAAAGTTCTAGTCAATTTTCATTTCCTATAGTATAATTTTAGAATAGCTTTCAAAGCTCTGAATTAAGATTTATTGTTGATGAAAGCAGTTGATCAAGGTCTGTTGCTAAATTCAGACTGGCAGGATTTCCCTTTTTTTGTTATTTCTGTCTTTTTTTTTTTGGCCTGAAAACCTCAGCACAATTTTTATAGCATATTTTAACCTGAAGTGCTACCCAGAGAACAACAAACATGAAGCTCTTTTTTTCTGCTGGCATTAAATTTAATCAGCAATATACTAATTGAAAAGGAGAAACCATAACAAAAGTGTCCTAGGGTGATGCTTGTATCCCCATTTGTGTGTTCTGTTTATGCTGGATATTGTGTTCTGTGCCTTCAAGACTGTCTCTGAAGGACAAATGTTTTGTTTTGGTTCTGTTATCAGCCTGCTCCCCCCACGACTGGCGGGACACAGAGATGGGGCCGTACATAGTGCAGCTTTTGGTTTGGTTATTTTTTTGCTTGGCTTTTGCTTTTGCTCTTGTTCCAGCTCCTGCTCTGGCTCCTGCTTTTGCTCCTGCTTTGCTCTTGCTTTCTTTGCTTCTGCTCATTAGTTAGTTTGGCTAAGCAGTCCGAATTTTTCCCTGGACTGTCTTTTTGGGGTTTTTTTGGAACTACTCGAACCTGCTCCGGACTGTGATCTGGGAGGCACCAAGAGTTTGCACCCTGTGGCCGGCAGCAGCCATGCCCAGCGCTGGGGGGACTGATAACAGAGCAACCACCCCCAAGAGAGACTTTGCTGAATTTGTCATCTTTTTTCAGAGCAGTGAAAGAGTGTTGCCATCTGGTATTGTTCATTTTGTGTGCTGGGGGGTGCTGTGCTTGTTAAATAAACAGTTCTTTCCACTGAACTGGCTGGGGGGAGGGGCCGTGTGGATTTGTTTTCTGGAGGGGTCCTCTTTTGGAGCTTTTCTCCCAAATTTGCCCTAAACCAGGACAAAATTGTCTTTAAGTAATTTACAGAAGCAAATATTCCGAGCAGAAGATACTATTAGAGTGTGTGCATCACTAAATCATTGTGATTTGCTCGCACTTTGCCTTCAGAGTCATAGTCATAAAATCATGGAATCATTCATTGATTGGTTTGTGTTGGAAGAGACCTTAAAAATCATCCAGTTCCAACCTTCCTGCCATGGGAACGGACACCTTCCACTTGACCAGGTTGATCAACGCCCTATCCAGCCTGGCCTTAAACACTTCCAGGGATGGGACATCCACAATTTCTCTGGGCAACTGTTCCAGTACCTCAGAGTGAAGAATTTATTTTAACATCCAATCCAAACCTACTCTCTTTTTGTTTGAAACCATTTCCCTTTGTCCTGTCACTCCATGCTCTTGTAAAACTTCAGGCCTCTGATCATCTCTGTGCCTCCCCTTGACTCAATACAACAGGTCCATGTACTTATGTTGGACCCAGAGCCTGACACAGGACTCTGGGTGGGGTCTCACAAGAGCAGAGGGGTGGAATCACCTCTGCTGATTATGCTTTTTTTTGATGCAGCCCAGAATATGGTTGTCCGCAAACCAAAATTCAGTATTGAATGGCATATTTAGTGCTATGGCATAAGTTCACAAGATTGAAAATCACTCCTAAGGTATTTCCTGTAGTGAAACAATTGGCTGATTTGGTATATAGCCACAGGTGTAGTAGCCTGTAAATCAGCTTTAATACCCAACTCTTCTACCTTTTTATGGGAAAGAACAATACAGGGCCCCAGGGGCCGCTTGAGATGTGAACAGATCAGTGAGGAGCCTTATGTGTGTCCATATTCTTTGCTTGTGGTGATGCCTTAAATTTTAGCTTTTATATTTTTTGGATTCTGTGCTGTTTTAGTGTGTGGTTGTGGGTTTCATATTAAGTGTAGGTAAGCTCTCTTCACAAAGTAGATAGACAAAACAAGTCCTTTCCTAGATCGGGACCAAGGGCAACCAATACAAATTTCAAGCCCAAGAGCATAAACTGTGAATTGAAGAGAGAAAAACAAGGAGGATGGAGCTTCATAACCTGAAGCTTTAATTGGAAAAATAACTCCAATATGCTAATGAACTAGAACTTATAAAAATGTGGAACCTCATGGCCAGTCATCCATTTTGTGACCATTTTGGGGTTCATCTTGGGTATAGCCCAGCCAGGCTCTTGCACTGCTCAGGGTGTATCTATTGGGGCCTTTTACTAAATACCTACTTTATCCTTTTGTTCTGTCTAGTTTCTGTTCCAGGTCAACCTCCAAGGCATCAGTGGCTCCCCTACAAGCAGCATCTCCAGGCAAGACCAGAAAAGAATGCACAGAATTCTGGTTCTGGAAAAAAAAAAAACCCTCTCAGTGATACAGCTTAATAGGGAAAGCTGGAAGTTGTTTATGCAAAATTTTGGGATACAGACCACAGTTCAGTGTGCATAGTTCCAGTGTGCTGAGCTGCATTGACTCTCTGGTTGCTGTGTTGGATTAACCCTGGCTAGCAGCCAAATACCCACCCAGTCCCTCACCCTCTCCCCTCTCCCCTCTCCCATGAGGCCAAAAGCAAAAGGAAGGAAGGAAAGAAGACTCATGGATCAAGACACTATCATTTAATGACTGAAGGGAAAGCTGCATACATGAGCAGAATAGAACGAGGAATTCATTCACTACATTTTTTTTAATATCCCTAGTGATGCACTTGTTTCTAACCAGAAAACTTGCAAAACAGTTTCATTTTGAAGGGGTTTGGGTTTATAGATGCATACACCAATAAGTTTAATTTAATTCAAAATGCATGAATTGACAAAGATAGTTGCTATACTCATAACTGTTTTCTCAAGTGAATTCTAAGCTTAAGAGATTAAATAGTTCATAAGAGAAAAAATGTACCAACTTTGTGATTCCTGCCTTAGGCACAGAACTGGTTTTCATTATTTTTAGCATAGAAAGATTTATCTAAAATTTTCTATGTTGAAAATAATGATTGAGTTCAAAATGTTGCAATGCACAAGGATTTTTGAATGATAAATTTTAACTTGTTAATAGGCATAACTGGTGTGTTTCAACTGTAATTAATGTTACATGAGAGCATGAAGGTTAGCTTTAATTTTATAATTCCTTCCATGACTATTCTAGATTAGATTTTTACACTAAATTAATCAGTGCATTGGAATGCTTCCAGAGGAGAGAAAATATATGCATGGAAAAAAAGCAACTTAAAATCCTAATTATTATCAGGATTGGCTTTTGCAGCATGTGAATGAATTTCATCTGACTTCTCTGCTCATCAAAAGTTAAATAAAAAGATAATTTACTTTTATTATAAAAAGTCACATGATCTTTTAATAATTCTGACAATGAGGTTTGTCATGGCTGGTTTGCTGGGACAATAATCTAATTAAGCATATTGTGTTTATGAAAGAATGGATAGAATTGCTAATAGAGGGGATAAAGAAGCTAGATGAGAGGGATGAAATATCAGAAAGCAATGATGAAAACCCACCTGTCTTCAGTTAGGATTACAAGGAAGTCCTCTTAAGTCTCCATAACTTTCTCCAGTTCTTGAGGAAGGATAATCAATGAGGTGTTGGATTTCTCAAATATTTTACTCTTGTTAATCTGTGTTTTCAATTTTCTTTCATGGGTGATTTTATACTTAAAGGTATGATGTTTTATAACAATAGTTTAACTAGTGCAACTCACAGTTCTCTCCAAGAAAGAACTTAATTTTTGCTTAAGTCATGTTCCATTTTTTTTTCTGTCTTTCTTTAGTATCATGACTCTTGCAAACTTATCTTTGGATGGGGAGCACTTCAAGATCCCTGAAGGGAAGAAATGAGTTTCCTGGAATGTAAAGAGTGTGGTTCAGCCATCTTCAAACTAGGAAAGCACAGAAATCTAAAATTCCTCCTTCTTAAATGACAACTGATTATGCCAAAATGCCACTTGCAGCATCAAAAGCTAGTTGCAAGTGAGTTGAAATCCTTCTGAGTACGTAGGGCCTGGGCCTTGGACAGGTGTAATTTTCTGTGTCCATGGAGGCTTGAGCAGAACTGACCTTGGTTTAGAATCATATCTGACGCACAAGCCTTCCCCTTTCTCTTCATATCAAGGTATGCTCAGGAGCCCAAGCTTACACAGCATGGGAATGCTAGCATTCACAATTACGATGATTTGTGTAATTGTTCAAATCTGTCTGCCAAGTTAATTCATTCCCTGCTTGGACACTTAATCTTCTGGTTATCCACACAGCTCTGACTTGGACCAAGCCAGTTAATTCTTTCCGTGGGGAAATGGGTGTTTTCTGCCAAGATGCTTTCTGCCACGGTCCTTGTTTTACAAAGTTTGGTCCCAAATTCTCTTCTTTGTTATGCACTCTTCTAAGATACCCAGTGATGTCTTCTGTGCTCAGAGCCTATGCCATGCCCTTATAAACATGCCATGTGCTTGTCACTGGGCTGTAAAATATCAGGTCTGGCAGGCTGCAAATTGCACTCCTGTTAAATGTACTGCTGTACTTATTAATTGTGATGGCTTAGGACCAGGGCAAAAAAATCTTGTAGTCCAGAGGGGACAGGAGTCAGAACATGCATTTGCAAAGGACATGCTCTCAGCCAGAGCTCTGCTGTACCATGAGGCTATGCTGGCAGCCCCGCGAAAAGCCTGCTGGCCAGTTCAGCACTGCTAGTTCCCGGCACGGCACCAAGCAATGCTACTTTGAACTTAAGAATTAAAATGGCCTCTTTGAAGGTGCAGAACCACTGAACAGGCAAAAGCTGCAACTTTGCCATGCCTTCACTTTCAGCAAGCTGCATCAGCCCTTTTCTAAAATAGTTTCAAATATAAGCACATATTTTGTGAGATTCTCTACACTAAAGGCTCAAATGATTCTTTAGTCCTGGTCAGGTCTCTCTACATGATAAAAAGGATAGTTATGAGAAATTCTATCCCATCTGATCCATGAACCAGGTTGTGTATACAGTCAAAATGGTATAAATGTAGGCTGAACGTTTGAATATAGCTGAAGACAATGAAGGAGCAGCATACACTGTAGATACACTACACATGTACTTAGCTGTTATTACTTTTCAATATCAAAATGTTAGACATTGTTTAAACTGTCCGGAGAAAACTAGGATATTTATCGTTATCCTTGTAATCTACAATATGGAGTCTGCCCATTACCCTGATTTAATCCAATTTACACAATGTGTCTGTTCTGTGAGACACACTTCCCTGTAGTCCTTACTTTTTTCTTTTTTTTTTAGTATTCAGAAAGCCTGTCAGTTCCCTGGAAGGACTGTTTACTCCACCAACTGGAAATCATATTTAAGATTTTTCAATTTAATTTTTAAAATAATTTCAAATATTTCCTTTTATAGCTACGAGTTTCCTCAATTTCTTTATCACTTAACAGCCATGACATAAAATATATTTGAAATATTGTATGAACATGGTATTTCACATTTAACCAAATGCTTTAATTTAAATAAATTTTGAAGGAATGGTATTTATCACCTGAACTGTAGGCACAAATATTTCAAATGTGAAAGAAGCCCAAGGTCAAATCAAATATTTTGAAGGAGTTAAATGGTAAATGAATCATAGCCCGAGAGTTACATGCAACTCTCTCAGAGGATGCTCCCATTATTATACACATTTTCAAGACTGCTACATCATTTTAGTAACTGAATTCCCATCGTGATTTAAGATAGTTTCTTCTGTCATTCCTCACAGTTAATTTAATCTATCAGGTTCCAAATTGTCTAGAATAGGAAAGAATCCAAAATATATGCTAAGCTATTTGTACCTAACTCAATTTCATTATTAATAAATCCCTCAGGTTTCAGGACAATTACAAACAGTTTGTGAAGATGTTCTTCCACAAAAGATAAAAATGTTCTGGAAAGATCATGAGAATGTTTTGGTTTAAAGATTTAAAGAATTTTATTTTTTTTTCCAAATACTTCACCATGGGCATGTCACCTACCAGAAAGTGATCAAGTTCACTTGATCAGGAATTCATTGCTCATCATTCAACACTTCATAACAGACCATAAATACTTTTTTAGCTTATTACAGTTGTGATGCTCAACATATTGGCTTAAATCTCTCTGGGTGTCTAAGGTTATGAACTGAATGTGGGTACATGAACTGCCTCCCAGATGATGTCTAGTGACTTTGCTGAAGTGCAGGAACCTGTTTTTCCGTGATTCTACTCTGGGTTGTATTGCCTCATATTACAAGACTGTTTGTAATTTCAGTATCTATATGAGGCTTTCACAGGTACATTTTCTTACTTCTGCTGCCTGTGGAGATCTCTCCTTACAGCTTGATGATATTCTCATTAAGTCCAGCTGATACATATATACATATATACAACATTTTACTCTCTTTTTTGGCTTTTACCTTCCTGTAGAAGTCCCAGTAGTTCCTGTAAACCCATGCTGAAACTGCAAAGCATATGTTCTTCCCTATGACCCATGACATCTCATCTCAGAAAGGTCAGCTTTGAAGCAAGCCTTGCACCTTGTTCTGAAATTGGCTCTTCAGCAAGCTGATAAAAATAGATTTTTCAAAAAGAGTTTTTGTCCTCGGCCTCTACTCTTTTTCCTTCCATCAAGCAAAACCCCTCCCAGAGGCCTACCAAGGGCCATAATTCTCTCGTGTTTGCAACAATTTCATTTGGAAAACGTACAACTACACTGTGTAGTCAGGAAAGTCGGGAATTTTACTAATTTGGGAGGCAGCTATTGAAAGGTGTTCTGCTAGAGATGGTGCTGGATGAGCTTGGCAATTGTAATTACTTCATAATCATCACTGTTGATATTTTATGCTGGTATATTATCATTATTTTATGTGAGAAAAATCCAGTTGCATCTCTGCGAGAGCATCTCAGACTGCTTCTTAAAAAGAGCTTTCAAAATTGAATGGGTATTGCCACAGATCCTGATGCTTCTTACTCAAAGAGCAAAGGATTTAATGAAGTGGTAATTTAGCAGTTAAGTGGACTGGAGATGATAAAAATCCGAAGCATTTTTCTAGCATTAGAACTAGCAAGGTACATGGTACAAAATTAGGCATGGTAAATGTTTTATCTTAGGAATCTGTGAAAGCAGAATTTACAGGAAGATGATCTCAGAGAGGAGCTAAAAGTCAGCTTTGCTCTTCATCGATATGAAAAGTCCAGGAAGTTTTCAGACTTTCCTCTAAGAAAAAGCTACTTTGCAAAGATAATTAATTCAATACATGGGGGTGATGATCCACAGAAATGAGTGCAAAAATCAATAGAAAAGTTTTAAGGGAAATGGTTCAATACTTAGGAAAACCATGAAAAATTAATGAAAAAAAATCATTCATTTTCTCCCTTATTACCATTTAGATGAGCTCAAAGCGAGCAGTTAGCACAATAAAATATGATTACTTTTTAAACTATTCAAAAAGATCTGAATAAAAGGCAGTGCCTGAGTATCACATCTCAAAGTATTTAGAATGCAATTTTTACTGTGAACTCATTAAATATTATGTCTGAATAACAGATGATTTAATGATGAGAAAAGCTTATAAATGTGCTAAAGATTAATTTCCACTTTGGGTGAATGAGAAGTCTTAAATTTGACTTGTGAAGCAGTAGCAATGTCAGAACTCAAGTTTTCATCAAACTATCATGACACATGACACAGAGATTAAAATTCCTTTTGCTTGATTGCATACAGTTCTGAGGTAATTTTAGATTTCATTTCTTTAAAAACAATGCATTTCCAGGTCTTACAATCACATCAAAAAGTATCAAAAATAAGCACTAAGTCTAAAATCAAAGAGCAAATAACAGAGAGAGAAAGGCTAGAGCCTATATAACATGGGACAGCTCTCCCCTATTATGACACACTTCATAACAGCAAATGTTATGATAATACCATACTCTCAATTCCCTTTGAAATGCTGTGATGATCAGAGGAGCTCCTTGAGATGCAAAGACAGCAAATGTCACTCCAGTCATCCAGAGGGGCAACAAGAAGGGCCCAGGGAGATACAGATCTGTCAGTCTCACCAAGAAAGTGATGGAGCAACTAATTCCAGAAACCATTTCTGGACAGATGAAAAAGAAGAAGGTGATTGGAAGCATGGATTTATGAGGGGAAATTCATGCTTAATCAACCTTCTCCAACAAGATGACAAGTTTGGTGGGTGTGGGAGGTCAGAGGATGTTGTTTACCTTGCCTTTAGCAAAGCTTTCAGAGCTGCCTCACATAATACCCTGTACTGGGTTTTTGAGGGTTTAGTAGCAGGGGCGCTAAAGGGAATCTTCTGTAAGAAGCAGCTGTAAGCTTCCTCCACGTCCAACAGACAATTCCAGCCAGCTCCAGGGCAAACCTGCCACTGACTCAGGCCAAGCAGTGATGATGGCAGCACCTCTGGGATAATGTATTTAAGAAGGAGGGACAACACCTGTGCAACTACAGTCAGAGAGAGGAGCAGGAATATATGAGAGAAACACCCCTGCAAACTCCAAAGCCATTGGGGAAGAAGGGCTAAGGAGGTGCTCCAGATTCCCCTGAAGCCCATGATGCAGACCAAAGTGACACAATTATCCCCCTGCAGCCCATGGAGGCCCATGATGGAGAAGAGAGCCACCTGCAGCCCATGAAGAACATGCCAGATCAGGGGACCTGAGGGAGGCTGTTACCCCACAGGAAGGCCATGTTCTGGCAGGACCTGTAGACTCATGGAGAAAGATGTCCGAGCTGGAGCAGGTTTGCTGGCAGGACTTGTGGCCATGCAGGGGACCCACAGTGGAGACCCCTATTCCTGTACCCCACAGAAAGAAATCCACACTGGAATAGTTCATGAAGAACTGCAGTCCATGGGAAGGTTTCATGTTGGAATAGTTCATGGAGGGAGGGATCCTCCCTGTGGGAGGGATCCCACACTGGAGCAGGGAAAGAGTTGGACAAGTACTCCCCCTGAGGAGGAAGGAATGGCAGAGACATGTGATGAACTGACCGTGGCACTCATTCCCCTGCACTTCTGAGGGGTAGAAGGGAGAGGAAATCAGAAGTGAAGTCTGGGAAGAAGGGCAGGGTAGGGAGAACGTGTTTTTAAGATTTGGGTTTCTTTCTCATTAGCATACTCTGATTTGACTGGCAAAAATTTCAATTAATATCCCCAAGCTGAGTTAGTTTTGCCCATGACAGCCACTGATAAGAGAACTCTCCCTGTCTCAACACACAAGAATTTTATTTTCTCTCCCCTGCCCTGCTGAGGAGGGGAGAAACAGATTGGCTTTGGTGGGCACCTGGCCTCAAGACACAGTCAATCAACCATACATCCCAACACAGACAGTCTAGTTAAGTGCACAGGGAAGTGTGCTGAAAACTGGCTGAACTGGCAAGATTCAGAAGGGTTGTGATCAGGACCATGAAGTTCTGCTGGAGGCCATTCACCAGCAGCCTGACCCAGGCATTGGTAATGGGTCCAATCTTGCTTAGCGATGACCTGGGTAATAGGACAGACTAGCTTGTGGAAGAAACAAACCTGTGAAGAGTGGCCACAACATCAGGTGGTTGTGCTGCCATACAAAAGGACTTTGAGAAGCTGGAGAAATCTGTAAAGAGGAACCTTTAAGAGAGGGAAATGAAAGCTCTGCACGAGGTGAAAAATAACTTTATGCACCAAGATATGCTGGAGACAGTTGACTAGAGAATAGCTTTGCAGAGAAGCCTTTTTTAAATTACTCCAGTAACTCCATAAATTGCAGAACCTTGTTGGAGTAGCAACACAGCAGGATGAAAGCAGTTAAGGAAATTCTTGGGGTGTGTCAAAGATAATTTATTCATTAAAACACTTGTTGTGGCAAACAAGGGCGATGCACAGTTGGATCTGATATTCAGTGACAAAGAAGTGTTGCTGACTGGGACAAATGTTTTACTGACAGCTGACACGAGTTCTGAAGAAGAGGACAACAAGAAGATAGAGCCAGGATTTTCATGGTGTATGTTAGGAGGCCCAGAAAAAAAGGCAGAAGTTAAAATGAAAGATATTCAAAATAGCTAAAAGGAGAACTTTATTTACCACAAAGACAGTCAGGTACAGATGAAGTTGCCCAAGCTTTTGCAATTTCCATCTTTGGAGATCTTTAAGGTCAAACTGGAAATAAAACCAGCTGACCCTTCTTTGAGCTGGAAGTCCAATTAGATGACTTCCTACGTTATCTTCCAGACTGAATTTTCTTACAGTCCTGCCATCTCATTTTTCTATTAATTTTTGAACAAAATCTTTCCTTTCAGAAGGAAAACTACAGATTATTTTTAACTGTTATTTTAAATTAATATCCATTATGTAAATCACCCATTCAAGGCCTCTGTATTTCACAGATACCTCATTATTCAATTTTCCCCACGGTATGAAGTTGAAAATGTATCACTATTTATTTCTGTAAGTCAGTTCTAAGTCATGCTAATTCATTTAAATAGCTTTAAAGGTATTAAAGAAAACAGTTGCTATCAGTGCTGACCTTGCAGCACGCATCAACTTTTAGATATTCTGCTCTGTTACATTTTTAAGGAACCAGCCAAACATTATGCAAATAACCTTGTGTTTCTGATTATTTAAAAACTCCCAGCTTTGAACTTGTTTTCCTACTCTGCTTCAATTAGAGCATGTTGAAGAGATTACTTCATCTCAGAATTTTGTTCTCAGCTGTACATGATAAATTTCAAACTTTAGACTGAACCTACACAATCTGTTTTTGAGCTGTTCTGTTAAGACATTGGCTGTTGCATGATCATCAAAGGTATAAAAAAAAGTGTTCTGGACTATTCCTCATATTGTTCATTATTTTAAATGCAGACCAAATAGCATTCAGTCTGCTAATAATATTTCAGATTTCTTTAGAAAGATCTTAAGAGAAATGAAAGGATGTACTTGAAAATCTGGACTCTCTACTACTTTCTGTCACACTAGCAAGGTAGAGAAGTATTAATAGGAATTGTGGAAAACTTTAATTGTAAAACTTTATTTTGCAGATTTCTTTCTTGAAATAGGATTCATTATAATTTAATCCAAACTTCACACATAAAATTAAAAATATATGTGTTGGGATTTGGAGTTTTTCTTTATTTGCATTATTGTTTTGATTTGGTTTGAGGTTTTTTTGGGGGGGTTATTGGGTTTTGGGTTTAGTTCTGGTTGTGATGGTGTTGGGATTTGTTTGGGGGGGGGGGGGTTTTAAATTTTGCTTATTTGTTTCTAATTGAGCCCGTGGCATTTGAAGTTGAAACAATAAAGTCTTAATGAAGGTCTACTGCTCTGCTTTTCTCCAGCTGGGTTTAGAGTCTCTGCCAGCAAAATTAAGAGAATCAAGGGAAGCTGTTAGAAAGGGGTGCACAGTGAGAAGACCTGTTGTAAGAAGAGTAAGGGTGATCATAATTTGGGATACTCTCAAGGGAGTTCAGTGAGAAGAAAAGGTGTCTATTTCGTGAGAGAGTGCAGAAAAGGCAGAGCACTTGCTCCCACTCTTGATGCTTAGAAGTTTTTTTTAAATGTTGTCTTAGCCAGCAAAGACAGACACAGTGATCTGCCAGAAATGGGGAAAAAAGGTGTTCCCTGGGAAAGCGTTGTAGTAAGGTTGGATGTACAACATGACCTTTGTAATATACACTCCTTAAATATCTGAAGTGGAATTATAAATTTCATCTCTTTCTGGTTTAATAGCAAGTGCTGCTAATTATTTGAACTGGGAATCTAGAAACTGAGCAAGGCTTTTTGCTGAACATATGCCTCTAAGATATGCCAGGAGAATATTTAACTGTCATGACCAGTTTTGTTGCCTGAGCAGAAAACAAACACGAAAGGACAGCCTAAGGCACAGTTGGAAGGTCTCTTTAATTACTGTTGTTGGCAGAATTTATTTCCAGAAATGTTATCACAGAATTGGAAATAAAAATGTCTCTTGGCACCACAAGAGCTTTTTCAGATATCACTCTCAAATGTGACACTCCTGAACGAGTTGGAGAAAAAAAGAGAGAATATTGTGCCTACTGACTTCTGGCAAAAAAAACCCAGAAATACTAATTTTAAGAGAATTTCCTTATCTTCAGCACTTACAGTACAGAAACAATCCTGAATCCCTCAAGACCCCTGCTAAACTATAAGGCACAGTCACATTGCTTCAGCTTCTGCTGATTTATTACGCTTTTTTAATTTCTGCTCTTGGACATGGAGAGAGTGCCTAAGGCTTCTCAGTCCTAACCTGCTTAGCTTTTGTTTCTGCTGTGCATAGAGATTTGTGTCCCTTTCAGACTAAAAGAAGGACTAGACAAAGCCAGTAAGGCATCATGTCAGTAAGATCTAGAATTCGAAGAAAAGCATCTCTGAAAATGCTGTGAGCACACATTTTTCCCCAGTATGTCTGCTTTCCAGGCCATATCTCACTGCTGTGTGAGGTCCCAGCCAGTGGTGCTTGCTCTGATCCCATCTGGTGTCTGCATTCCTGTCCTGGCATGTGGCACTGGCTAAGACAGGGCACACTGCAGGTGGGTGAGGAAGGCTTGGTGGGCTCCAGACTTCAAGGCAAAAGCTGAGTGGTTGTAGTAGTAGGTGGTGAATCTGGGGTTGGGTTCCTGGGTTGAACACGTGACAGCTGAGAGAAAGGGAAAAGGAGGGAGGGAGGGAAGGCAGGCAGGCTGGAAGGAAGTGTCGGAAGGAACTGAGAAAAATCAAAACCAACAAACCAAATGTGTTGGGAATAAAATCCCCAAAATAACTTGATTCAAAAGTTATAAAGTTGATATGTTAGACAAAATAATGTTAAGTTAAAGTTGTAATTACCTGTTAACGATTCTATTGTTTTTCGCGCAGAGAGTTGCCTCTGCAGCCCCATCCTAAGAATAGTGCCTGGGGCTACGAGGAGGAAGGTGACATGTGAGCGTCACCCGTCCACCCCCATCCTTAAGAGAATCTATGATATTAATGTAAAAGGAAACTTACGAGGAGCCTACCTTAGCACACATTCCCAGATTTAAATAATCTGGATAGTTCTTGTCAATGTTATGACTTTATTATCTTTGATCAACATTGTGGTCTGTTCCAGTCTGTGTGTTATGTTCTGATGCCATGAGTCACTGCTGTCTATTACAAAATTACAGTCATATTAGCTCACCTGTACAGTAATTCTCCAAATGTTGAACCAAACAAAACACAGCTTTAGAAGAAGAATGTGAAGCCTGCTGGCTTTGCCAGCCCAGTAGACCGACAGTGTTGCAGCAAGGCATAACAGCCACACGCCATGCTCAGAGAAACAGGTCATAGCAATGTACTGAGTACTGCAGGCAGGGACACCTTTGCATCTTTTAACTTTTTTTGTTGTTGTTGCAAGTGTAGAAGAAAAAATCTAAATAGCAGCAAGACCCACTTTTATCACAGGGCTTGAAGGGAACTTTCCTGAGTTTCAAAGGACTCTTGCTTACAGGCATCTAATCTACAGAGATAAACGAAGAGAAAGAAAGATAGCAGTAAATCTGATTGGATCTTACCACTGACTTGCTTATCTTGGTGTTCTGCTTTTCTTGCTCTCCTCTGCTACAGAGATTTGCAGAACTGAAATATTTAAGTACCTTTATATCTAAAAGCATCTGGGCTAATATTTAGTGTCTTAAATGCAGAAGGTGCTGCAAGTAATCAGTTTGTATCTCAGAATGTGAATATTGGAATGCACCTTGCATAGCATTATGGAAAAGCAAATGTCATCATTTTTCTAAACAGCTATCTAAATATTGTTTTACCTCAATAATTTACATCATGACTTCCCATTGAAGAAAATTCCACACATTCATCCACAGCATGTGAAATACTTCCATGTTTTTCTGAACTCAGCAGCCATCGTTGCCACAACATGCTCCTTCTTCTACGCTTTTTCAGTCTTTCTTTTTGGATGCAACACATTTTGCTGTTTAATCCTCATGTACTCTTGCAGTCCCATGCCTTTTCTCAGAAAATCCAGTAATTTGTCCTGTTGTTTTCTCATTACTTATCATTTTGTGGAATAACTGAGATCATAGGATAATAGAAGCATTTAGACTCAAAGGAACCCTGAAAGTTTTCTGACTCAAGCACAATTCCAGACTGTCTTCAAAACTAATTCAGGTTGCTCTGGGTCTTGTTCACACGAGTTTTGAACATCTCCAAGGATGATGATTCCACAACCTCCCCGAACAATATATTTCAGTGATTCAATGCTCTCATGCTGAAGAATTTCTTCCTTACATCTATTCAGAATTCTCCTTTTAAGTGCTGCTTCTTCCCTTTGCTGTGTTGTGCTTGTGAAAATTCATGTCCCCCTCCCTTTCTCTAATAACCTTTTGGGTGATCCAAGACTGGATCATTCATGCAGGGTGAAACCAAATATAGAAAAATATACTATTCTTGAAATGTCTTGAAAATAGGACTCCCTATTAGTGTCACTAATTCTGATTTCACAGATAAGGGTTGTTCTACTAGTGATATTTTTGCTTAGGGAAAAGAAAATGTAATGCAAACAATTATTAAAATAGCCCTTACTTCTTCCTTTTCATTAAAATCTCTTGTCTCCCTGTACCTATCTTCCTACAGGTTTCGCAAATCTCTGAGTGAATTGCTCATTCAGAGTCATTGTTGCACCAAAGTCTACCACATAGGAAGCTGGCAAAATTACTCCCTCTGCTTTGCATTCTGCATTTTCTTAAGGGGATAAAATAATTTGCAACATATATTTACATGCACAGTATTACCCTATCCAAATATCTAAACAAAATGTATCATGAAAATGTATGAGCTTGTCCAAACAAAAAGACATCCAGCTTCTCTAAAGAAATGATGCCATACATTCCCAGGTCTGCCATTTATTTCCAGAAAGCTTCATGAATGTTTGGATATAGAGGTTTACTTCTTAGGACTAGTTAATTGCAGAAAACTACTCTGCAGAACACTTGACCAGAGTCTGATCTCAGAAGTACAAAATTTCCATCATTTCCATGGAGACACCATATAATCTTCTGACACTGGTGTAAGAGTCCTCAACCCTGCAGAACTCAGTCCAGGTAGGAATTTGCAGAACAAGACACATGACTTCACAGGGGAACTCAAGTTCACCTTCACCTAGGAAGCATTTTCCTAATATTTTTTACCTCCTTGATTTATTTCTCCTCTTTATTGACAATGAACTAAAAGTGAAGATAAATTCCTGAGAAAACTTCCTTTTTTCCTAGTTAAACTGAAAGCACAGTCTGAATAGAAAAGACTGAAATTAATCAGCTAAGACTCAGAGATGCCAATATATTGTATCATCCAATTTCCTCAATGATGAGAGCTCAACATGAGAACAACTTACCACCAAATCAAAAGTCTTTTAGCATGGGAAAAAATAGAGGATCTAGGCAAAATATAGAGACAGGTAAAGAGAGAGAAAGTTTCTGTAAATGATAATTCAGTCCCTCTGGGCTTTTTTTTTTTTTTTTTTTTTTTTTTTTCTTTTTCTGTTTGTTTTATCTAGCAGGCTGAGAAATATAGTATTCTCTCCAGATGAGAAAGTGAAGGTAGTCTTCACTGGAACTTAAAGAGCTATTTATTGAACTCCAGTGATGATATCTGTGGTAACAGAACAAAGGATTGCAGTGAAATGTCTGACTTGCTTTGTATTCACAGGAGTTCAATAGTAAAACTCGATGTTCTACTAGTACAAAATCAGGTTATACATCCAGAAAGGTCTTTCTAAGTGACAGGAAGAATAAAACAAACAGGAAGACAGTGCAGCAAAAATGTTTTGCAATTATTTTGGTTTTTTTAATTATTTAAAGAGCTGTACACAATGCTAAGCTTAGATGCAAATGTTAAAATGCTTTCTCCATGAAGTATGAAGCAACCTCCCCATAATGTCTTGGAGCTATTCCTCTTCAGAATGCAAAAAGATGCAAAGTGTCACGGGGGAGTGGCATGACAACACATATGTTTCTCACCATTCCTTCACTGTACAGTTTAACAGCTCCGTATCATAAGAGGCACTCTATCCCTCAAAGGCCTTAAATGACATGCTCCATCCAAGTTCATAGTGTAAACAGCATGAGCTATTTTTATGTTTCATAAAGGAATTGCTAGCTGCTCCCCTCCTCACTCAGCTGCACAGTTGCTGTGCCCCAGGAGGGGCACAACGTTCTTTCTGAATCTCAGTAGGAAAGGAAAAGCAGCAAATGGTGTAACAAAACTGCTTTATTACTAATTAAAAAAACAAAACAAAACAAAGCAAACAAAAAAAAAAAATGACAACAGAAATAGGAAGAGAAGTACAAGCAATACAATGCAATACTTATGCTTCTTCAGGTGCTGGAAATTGTGCTCTTCTACAGCACCAGACAGGGCCATGGCATGATCCCATCTGTGGAGAGGGTTGTTCCCACCTAGTACCATGTCTCCTTATACGTAGTGTAGCAAACAAAACTATTCATCCTGTTTTGACATTTGTTTTTCCATAATGCCCTTTCTTTATTCCTACTGGGGCATGCCTCAGTACATCTGCCCTCCTCTGCTATATCCTTGGGACTATGCAGAAGTCACTCATGCAAACATGGATATACTAAGCCAAAGACCAGTGTGGCTGTCAGGGCCTGATGAAGAGCATTGTCTCTTGAACATAATGTCTTCCCTAAGCCTCAAAATGCTATAATATTTCTTGTTTTCATCCCTTGGGGAGCTAAGACAGAAAAAGGTATACAAGAAAAAATCTGGTCTGGGAAAAAAAGACTGCAATGATATGACAGCCTGTGGCAAATAGTGTGTCTTCCCATTCTGGAAAGTCTAATGGTGCCTACAACTCTGAAGTTTTATCATTCCTCTGCTGTCAACAAACATCTGTGAAATCAGGGCTGATTTAAGTGAAGATAACAGCAGCTGTTGGTGTTTGTCTTTCCATTATCTTTAGTGACACACAGGTGTGCAAGAGATCTGCTTACGATGGGCTCTGTGATTGTCCCTTCTCTGATGGGATCTGTGCTCTTTAAAAACGGATGAAAGGCTTCCAAATGTCACACAAAAGAAGTAGTAGATTCACACACAAAGTTCAGAAGCATAAACATATATATCCAGTGCAAAAAACCTCTTCTTTTTCTCTTCAATATCCAGTTCATCACACTAGATGTATTTGCCTGGTGGATGAAACAGAACAGTATAACAGAGACTGTAGAACTGCCAGAGTTTGAAGGCATGGTGTCATCAAGGCATGGGGCCATGTGAGACCACACTGGTCTCCTGATTAATAAAATTAAGCACTGATTAGTAGGCTTAGTCTTGCCTCTTCACTGTTCATGTAAGGATGCTTGTTAAATTAGTAAATGAAGTTACCTGAAAGTAGTAACTCATTTATGTTCCTCTATTCCTTGATTCCTTAACCGAGGTTCTATTGCCTGATTTTAAATTTATTTTTTGATTTGTGACTGTACCAAATACTTGCAGCTTTAAATTAAATTAATTGTACAGTGTCACTGACACTGAGAATTTCCTTCCCCTCAGGGTTACTGTGAAGATACAGCAGCAATGCATTATGCACATTCATAATATTGTGATAAATTAAAAACAATAATATATGAATAAAAATATTTGGGTTTTTATCAGAGAGAATGGTACGTAGTAAACAAGGTACCATTTAAAAATAAGGAGAAAAAGCAGATAATGAAGGCAATTGCTTATATTATCTCCAGCTAGGCTGCACACCAAAAGATGGAAGATAAAAACGTGGAGGATAACAGTGGGATACATCTAAAGAAGTTCTAAGGTTCACGGTGAACTCAGAGGAAGCTTCATGGCCCAAAATCTCATTTTCTTCTGTTTGTGAAATGTTAGTGACAGTCCACGAAAGCTCCAAGATGTGTCAGACTACTGGGGGCACAGAGGCCTTGGTCAGCCTCACCAGTGGGCTCCATCCACCCATTCTGCTCATGAGTCTAAGCCCTTTTAAGGCCCATCCTGAGCTGTTAGTCCCTGTCAGCCTGATCTGTACTGTAGGTTCACTTGTCTGTAGCCATGTCATGGCACACCTGTGTGCCTGGTCATGACCATGGTCACTGAGCCTGAGCTCTGGACTGAGTGCCTCTTTGACCTCAGGCTTGTATTGCCACCTGCCTTGAAACTGTCAGGCAGAATCTGGCAAGAACCAGCACCTGACAAGAACTACATTCATGGATAACTCCTTGTCTTGCTTCAATGTGGTCTTGGATTTTTGCTTCAGTTTTCGACTCTGAGGAAAGCATATTCTTATCTGGGAAGATGTGAGAATGAAAACAACATTTGGTCTCAAAAATTATTTGTGCTCAAGACCTCTTTGTATCATGGTACCCTTTATTGAACTGGAGAGCAAAATACTCCTCCTTTGAGAGATGCATCAGTCACATCAAACCTTACAGGGGTCAAGAAATTCCAGATTAGATTTCTGAAGATAAGAAGAGGCCAGGGAGGGGAGTAATTTACTTTTGTGGCTTTGATGATTTTGCACATTATCTGAAAATGTGCTGTATGAAACTGGAGTGTTCTTCAGGTGTGGGAAAGGCTCTGATCCAGACTTTAATATTAATCAAGCCTGGTGTTTGCGTCTCAATCCAACAGAATCTAATTAGTGAAAATTAATAGGTTGGGTTCTGATTTTCTTAAATTTTTATGGGCACTTATTCTATGTCATTTGTCATGATTCACAAAAGCTGCAAATCTAGTCAAGAGGCAGCTCTTACCTCAGCCAGCAGAGAATGTGTTTTTCTATGACGGGTAACTTTGTTCTTATCAGGTAATTTGAAAAGTGGACTATCAAAAATTTGTTTCTCCTTGCAGAAACTTGGCTGGGATAAGAACACAAGGTAAAAGAGGCATCTTCCATAGCCAACAGAAAAGAACATTTTTTTATTTAAATCTTGTTTTTTAAGGGAAAAGTAACAATAGGCAAAAGGTCATAAATTTTGCTAAGAAAACACTGGTTTGTTTCTATGGATTACATGAAGGCAACAGTCACAGACAGAACAGTCCAAAGAATTATTTAATGTAAACAGAATTTTGACACAGGACTAACCTTAATGTTGTTTCACATGTCAGAAATCTTTAAGGATGGATATTTCCCAGGAATCAGGTTCCATCTTCCCTGCCATTTCCTAAGGTGAAGGAAGAATGCAGTGAGGTTTCCCCCTCAGCATCCAAACTTCTTTTCTCCAGACTATAAACCCAGCTCCTGCAGCCTCTCCACACACATGATATGCTCCACCTTCCTCAGCAAGAGAGTTTAGCTCAATAGGCAATGGCTGCATGTCACTCTATCCCAAATGGCTAGCTCCCAAGCCACATTTGGATTAATCAGGAATTTCTTCACACAGCAGCAGCTGAAAGGTGGGCCTCTGGATGCAAAATAAAACAGTCAAACTTGTCACAAACTAACAAAGAGTGGGCAAGGCAGCTGGTTTTTGGGTTGGTTTTTTTTGCATATGGACACAGAATTTATTACTAGAATATCACTTTGCATTCAAACAGCACAGAGTGCACAGAAGCAAGAAGTTAAAGTGAGCTGCTCTTAATATCTCAACAAATTGCAGAAAGTATTTTAAGAAGTATCCCACATCTAGCTTTAAGTTAGCCCTGCTTAGAGCAGGAGGTCAGCCTAGGTGGTATCCAATGGCTTCATACAAATTAAGTTACTCTGGTTTTATTCTGTACCTTGAAGCACTCAGGAAAGTTCTATAACATACTTAAAAGAACATTATCTGTAAAGACAAGAGCAATTGACTGACTGGATGAAGTAAAGAACTCTAAAAACCTCTTTAAATGGAGATAAATGGAGGTAAAAGAATATATAGGTACTTGAGTTCAACATTTAGAAACCACAAGAGGTTTCTGCAATACCCATTAACCTCTTACTTAAAGCTTGCTACCAGCCTGTTTTCCCTGAATTATCAATTCAACCCCAGAGTCTCATTTGCATCCCTGCCTCACTGCCTCCACTGTGTCACTCCACAAATGCATGTGGCGTGGCGTGACACAGTAGAAAGCCCATCTCTTCCAAAAGGTGAGCTTTAGTTTAAGATCAAACAGACACCCAGGCACTTGATAAACATCAGATTGGGAGGTGCCTGGCATATGATGGGCGTGCAATTGTCATGTGCTGGGCACTCTATTGCTGCATGATGGAATCACATCTGTGATGTGATGCACATGATCAGTGTTGGACCAAAGGCTTTTACTCAGTCTTGGCCCCTCAGACCCATGAATACTGACCACTGGTCCAAGTGACACAGCTGGAAACATGACACAGATTTTTGAACACAAAAGACCTTCCCTGGAACATTTAGGAAACCTTCCTACAAACCTCAGAGAAGTTTGTCAACAGAACACCTCTAACACTGAGATGTGACAGAATCATCAATACAAAGATGACTGTGTTGGGTGAAATCTGAAATATACCTTTTTGGTGCTGATCCTAGTATCCTGTTTGTCCTGCCCAAGAGTAGCTGGAGGACTGAGACTGCCCCCCTGATAGGGCTCCATTTGCTTTTCAGCCACCTTAGAGCACCAAGCTGGCATATCCATGTTTGATGCAAATTCTTCCGTCCAAGGAGTGACAGACAGCTTGGAGCCATGGACTCAATAAAGACTCTTTTTATGGCACATTATAGTCTACTTCCTCACCCTCCAAATAGTTTGTGTTCCACAGAATACAGAACTTCTTGCTCCCTCTTTCTTTCCCCCTTGCACTAACATACTGTCAGCTCCAAAGACTCCAAAGACCTTTCCTTGCTAAGCCAAATAATTCACTGATTCTGATAAATAACTCACCTCAGGGCAATTAATCTTAATTCCTAATGATGTCCTGGGGAAGGGATTGTCCACTCAGAACTTGTCTGCTTTTCTCCTCATGATTCCATACTACATAGTTTAATAAGTTATTGCTTCCTATAGGCCTCATTCTAACAATATCTTTAGACTATCATGTTTATAACGAAAATGCAATACTTTGTTTCAGATTTGCTTGTTTGATGTTTGTCTTTTACATCCATAGGGGATGAAGCTGGATTGTCAGATCTCTAGTCTTGGATACTGACCTAATGTTTCCCAAATATATTTACCCTGGGT
This sequence comes from Sitta carolinensis, assembly GCA_032173965.1. Classification (NCBI taxonomy): domain Eukaryota; kingdom Metazoa; phylum Chordata; class Aves; order Passeriformes; family Sittidae; genus Sitta; species Sitta carolinensis. The sequence goes on from CM063284.1 coordinate 82,465,173, forward strand.
AATAGCCCAGCACAGTGCACTGATCCCGGGCACTGATCCCAGGCTAGACCAGCTTAGGCTGACCTTGAGCATCTGAAATACTCACTTTTGTTTTGTTTACATATGTAAAAGTCATCAGATGGCTTAAACTTTTGGCCATCATTGAATAATAAGCCAGCATTCAACGCCAGAACCCCGACTGTGCAGTATCCAGAATTTGAATCTGCAAAATCTCTTGGTTGCCTTTCTCATGGCTATGTGTCAGATAGCAAGTGGAGACATCCTTTTGTAAGACTGTGAATGAAAATGGAAAATAATACTCTTCTTGGATATAGTGGAAGACACAATGGAACTGCAAGTTCCACATGCTCTTCAAAAAGGACATTTTTTTAATGGCCTGCAAGAAACTGCAAAAGGAACACATGACAAAAAGGATGTTCATCTTCTGTGCCCTTTTGAAAGAGGTTAGAGGTTAAACAAAATTATTGTAATTTTTCTTGCTTACCTTCACTCAGAGCAAATGTGAATGCAGCCATATTCAGGTTACACATCAGTGCTACACATGCCAGCCAGGAAATAAATTATGCACAGCAGCAACCAAGTGCCTTCCAGATTCACAGGAAACTGCTGTCCAGACAAAAACACATTTCCTAGCAAGGTCTGAAACAAAATGAACTGTTATTAGGGAAGATAATATCAATATAGGAAGTATTCAAGAACAAAAATTTCCCTCATAATCTCATTTATTCACATCCCTTTAAATTGTTATAATTGGGGATTCTAGGCTTTCATTTTAACAGTGGTATGTAAAGAAGTAACATCTCAGTCTTAAGTACTCAGAAATGCAGGAATTAAGGGCAGATACAAAGGAATGTTCAAAGACTTATCCTCTAAGAAGAATTTCAGAAATTATTTAAAAAAAAAAAATTAAAAGGGTGAATGTAGGATAGGACTTGGACCTATTTTTATCCTGAGCCAAAAGTCTTTTTTGTATTGTATTTACATTGGTTTATCATTTTTGCATGCATAAGTGAACTTATTTAGTCTATACGCCCATGAAATGAAGCAAGAATATCTGTCCTGTGCTGACATAGCTCTCAAACAACTGAAAAAAAAAAAAATAAAATCTTCATTTAACTGAAAGATTAAAGTAACAGTTTGGTTGTTTCCTGCTTCTTTCCCTTTTTAGCTTCAAATATTTATCTTCAACAGGCAAGTTTATTTGGAATGACATGTTTTGTTTTCTTTCCTGTAAATAAAATTTTCACTTAAATGCATTTTAAAAGACTATTTAGACAAATAGTAGCGCTGATAACATAGAAAATTGTAAAAAGCCACAGTCCTTGATCAAACAGTTTCACTGCAATGGGATCAAATTACCGTAACTAATTCAAGGTAACTAATTTCCCTCTAACAAGTTTCTGCAACAATGCTGCCAAGTTCCTAACTGCCGGAACAAATTAGAAACTCCTTTACAAACTTCTAACCCCACACAGTTGATAGAGGAGATCATATATGTCTCTCAACACCTACAGCTTGTAGCAGTTCATGTCAGGCATAGAAATAATAATTAGTGTGATAAACGTTTAATATGAATGTGTCTGGAATTTCCACAACAGGAAAGGTCTAGGGATCAGAGAGGTTGGTCTCGAATCAGAGAGTGAGGTTCTCTTTCCTGAGATGCCTCTTGGAGACAGAATTAAAATGAAGTGGAAAAGGACACAAAACTTTAGAAGAGATGTGGATGTGATGTACCTTGGCTTGAGGTACTTCTTCCAACAGCATTCTCATATGAAAGCAGAATGTAATGGGAAAAACTGTTTAAATTGTCTGGACTAAAATGGTCAGTATCTCCATCTGGAAGATGACAGTGAATGAAGCAGAGGTTTGTACCTGATCCCCTGTGGTCCTACATTTCCATCTGTGGCCTGGATGGTGGCAGAGTCCATCTTCAGCAAACCTGTAGAGCACTCTGACCTAGGGAGATGTATGGCTATTAGGATCTGCCAAACCCAGCAGTCCAGGAGTGGAATTCTGTTGCCACTTCATGCCTGCAGGACCAGCTGGTATCAAGGCTGAGCAGGTGTTGGCCAAATGCAGGCACACACAGGTGATCAACATGCATGCACAGCGGCACCGCAGGTTGTCAGCACAGATGGGCACACACAGCCAGCACCAGTGGCTCTGCCCTGCTCCCCCTCCAGCTAAGGGAGAATGGGCAAAGACACTGGGAGGACCACACAGCCACTGCCTACACTGCTTGAAGAGGGAGCTACATAGGCAAGGAAAGATAAATCTCATCATTATGCCAGGACATATCATCCACAGAAACAGCTGCATCCAGCACTTTGGGGCCTCCTCAGGAGAGCACCAGAGCAGAGCAGGCTGCCCAGGGAGAGGTGCTGGATGCGCAGTTAGAGGCTCTCAAGCTGGGGCTTGGCAAATCCTCGACTGGCACAACCTCCTGTTCAGCTCAAGAGGAGGAGATCAAGGAGCAAGCCCAGCTTGAAGTGGGGTTCCAGGGCCATGGGCAGGGGAGGGGAGGCCCAAGGTGGGGCTGGTCAGGGCCAGGAGTCTACCTACACCTACCCCTCCACTGGAATGTGGAACTGTATCCCTCAGAGGTATCCACCAAACAGAGTTTCTAGGGTTCTTCAGATGGAGCTCAGTTAATAAGGGCCAGCAGCTTCATAACCTCCACCACCATTCTCCTCATCTGTATTACTGAATCCTTGGAGCAAGCTGGAGAACCAGATTTCCTTTACCTTTTTTTTCCTATTCCCCAAGATAAGCTGGAGAGGGCAGAGCAACTGCCTGATCTGCTTTTCATAAATCTGATTCTGAAAGCAGCAAGTGCTTGTTAATGCAATCTGCATTTCAAAATGTGTATGATTTTAATGAAAAAACCTGACCAAAGTTTCCTAAGTACACTTTTAAGCAGATGTTCATCCTCAACGTTCTGTATTCCCATAGTGTCTGCAATGTATGTTCTGTGCTGACATCTCTGTTTTCTCTTGTATTTCCTTTTTGCTTTTTGTGTGAACTGAAGGCACTTAGTCAGTAGAAAGAAAAGAAACAAGTATCAATTAACTTCGTTTTGCATACACAAGTAGCAACTAGAAAAAAAGGACCAAGTAAACCATGTGAGGAAGTAAACTTTGTTTTCAGCATTAAGTAGGCATACACAAAGGCAAAATAACTACCTCTGAATGTTCAGCTACTCAAAATCATTGTGAGAGAGAGGGCATGAAAACTAATTATGAAATGTGAAAGCAAGATCTGTGGTGGTGTGTGAAAATATTCGCATAATGAGGGGGCAGAAAGAGAGACATGATGAGATGCAGGCAAGTTCAAGTGAAGAAGGAGGAGTATATGAGTTATACCAAAAAATCCCTACTGTGCTGCAGAATGGAGCACATTCAATAAGAACCAAAACCAAGAAGATCTGGAATGAAAGGTGATATACAAAAATGAATGCCTATGTAAAAGTGAAAAGTAAAACCTATAAAAGTCATAGGTGATGAGGAAAAGTCATGATGAAATGGGAAAATGATGACAAAAAGCAAGCATGCAAGCAGAGGAAAAAATGCAGAAAATATTGCACTCTGTTATGTAATTAAAAAAATGTGTAAACAAAAGGAAATTCAAATGAAAAGAAACATAATGTTCTATAAAAAAGGAATAAAATATCCTGGGGAAAACAATAATCAAAATGAGGTGACAAATAAAAGATTTAAAAATAGGTAGAAATGAAAAGCTGTAATGTGATATAAAGAAGGCACTTGTTCTTTGAAAGTAAAAATTAAATGATGCAACACAATGGCAAGTGGGAAATAACAGGTGCAAGAATGCATGCAGGGAAATATGAGTCTATGTGATAAGGAAGTTAAAATAAATGTTGAACAACGAAGCTCAATGTGTCTTTAAAGAACCTGTGTTAGAGGTAAAAATACATACTGAGTCAAAAAAGTGAAATGCTTCAATGAAAGGTGGAGGGAAAAATATAATGAGATGTGCAATTTGAGACCGAATAAACCCCAATGTGCAGTAAGAACACAGATTAAAAAGGAAAACCTGAAAAAACATAATGAGACAATAGAGGAATGGATTATGAGATGGGCAAAAATCACATCTGGTGCACATGAAACATCTCAAAAACATAACCAAGTACTCATAAGTAGAAAAATGCAGTATGAGCAACACTTAGGGACTTGTAAAATGGAAATGTGTAATGGCGTTTTACAGACAAATGAGGAACAAGGTGTGAATAATGAAGCTGCAGAATGAATACAGTATAGTTAAGAACATTAAAAGAGGAGACACACAGATCTAAAATGGGTAATGTTGCATGCCAAAAAATGTAAGTCAAAAAAATAAAACCAGGTGATTCATTCAGGAAAACTTATAAGAAAAAATACATTTGGTGACTAACATAAAAGGAAAATTTATTCTGAAAGGAGAAAGTCATCAAAAAATGCAAAAATAGAAATTAATAAATAAATTAAGAAAAGCTTGACATATTCAAAACCAGAAATGTGTCATGACCTATAAAATATGAAACATCACTAGAAATAAATCAAGCCGTGAAATTGCAGGCATTAGGAAAAGTGCAGAAATAGCTCTGAAAAAGAAAACAGAAAAAGTACACAGTGTGAAAAGAAAACATGGTAGGATTTGCAGATATGAAAATGTATGCTAAGAGGCACCACCCCCATCTTCAAGTTTCAAGAAATGTCTTCTTTCAATGAAAATCTAGTATAAGATACAAAATTGAAATTTGTAATATGATATCATTCAAATGTTAATGAGATATTAAAAGACTATATTTATCGAGGTGCAAAAGAAAGACAGTTTACCCAGGAGCAATAAAAATTACAGTCTTGAAAAATCATACCAGGAAGCTAGTAAGAATATATAAAATTTCCCATAAGATGTAAAAAGTAAACTTAAGAATGTGAGGAAAGAAAAAGGCACAGGGAAATCTGAAAGCTCACACTCAGAATACAATGCATAGTCTGTAACGGGCAACAAAAAGGAAATTGGCTAATAAGCAATGATACATGAAATTCCTAATTAGATCTAAAAGCACATAATGAGACACTGAAACAAAACCAAGCAGTGAAATAAAATTGAACATGCACATCAAAAATCAAAACTGGAAACGAGATGCAAGAAAGCATTCATATGGAGATCCAGAATCAAAAAAGTGGGTAATGAGATGTGAAAAGGAACACTCATAACAGGATTTGGCATCAGGAATACATAATAAGTTGAAAAATTTTAGTAAGTCAAGAAATACAAAGTCAAAGACAGTAATCATAGGCAAGACCAGAAATGAACCCTTAAGATCAAAGAGGAAAAATTAATAAGGTTTGAAATTAGGTAGTGAATCCTGTGATGCAGTAGGAAAGATGCAGAATGAATTAAGTTTAAATCCATGGAAGTAATACAGAAGGAAAAATCTGTAACAGGTTGTAAAAAATCAGTGTTTGATGGAAAGCAAACCCTCTGGTATATATTGTAATATGAGCACTGAAATCCACAGTGAGGGTCTGGAAAATGAGTAATGAGATGTGAAAACAGAAATAAAATGATTTGTGATAACAATCATTCATAATGACAAGCAAAAACAGGAACCAAAATGCTAATGCAGCATGGCACGTGAATTGCTGAAGGAGGTACAGTAGCTGAGATGCATAATGGAATATGGAAACAGAAATATATAATGGAGAGTGAAAAGAAAACATGTACCATTATAAAACATGCATTGCAAGCTATTTTATCTTAGGACTGAAGCACATAAGGCGGCATGAAAATGGAACAATACATCTGAAACATTCATGGGGTTCAGGGTAAGAATTTTACTTGGATATTTGAACAGTGGGGTTAATTACAAAGTCACTGGCTGTTGCAAGTTTATTTTACCCTTGTTTTAGTTTTAAGCTTGCCCACTTCCTGATGCAGAGGGGATCTGACTCCGTTCACACAGGAGTTCCTGACATCCAGCGATACAATATTGTAACGTGCCAGCTTCACTCTGCGTGGCATCATCTCTTACATGTCATAGCGATAAGATGCACTGACAGATTACATAGGAGAAACAGCCTTTGGGAATTCTCCCTCAGGCATGTCAAGGCCACCAAGCAGCATATTAGTTGCATAGTTGCATTAGTTACAGTTTCAGCCCTAAGGCATTTGTGTCAGGCCACCGGCAGAAATGTGAATGACTTGGTGAAGTACAGGTTTACAAAGAATCAGACATCAGCGATTTCAAGCGTGTTAATAGTACATATAAACTATGGGCTTACCTGCTCAAAGAGGAAGACAAATAATTGCAATACCTTTTTGCTACCTCACTCTTTCATCATGCCACATGGTACATATAAGGCTAAAATCCCAGATCAGCAGCAGTATTCTTGGTCTAGAAGGATACTCACAAGCCTGGTGAGCATGCTTTGCTGAAATGCTGGGGCCACTTGGCCTTTGTGGTGCCTTCTGGCATGTCTCGAGCCATTGGACTCTGACCTAGATTCTCACCTTTGAACATTTAATGCTAAAGCAGATCTGTTCTCCAGTACATAGCCAAAGATAATGTGCCATTCGCATCATCTCATGCCCCCAGGATATTTCCATGCAAGAGGCAACTCATTTTTCCAAAGACTGTTTATCATGGCTAGTAGGTACTGCTCACACAGGAGGCTCATCATGCCTGCAGACAGTGCCTGCAAAGAGGGAAACCTCTGAATCATGGGGAGGAACAAGACTTGGATCATGCAGGATGTGTGCTGGGGAGGCTACACAGTCACAGGCAGGTTGGGAGAATGCTTCACCTTTACAATGCTGAACAGAAGGTTCTCTGGGATCAACACAAGGGTGCTGAAGCAGTAACTCCAGCTATGCCACACAAGGCCATCCTACCCCAAGATGGCTCCTTCAGAGGCTGGTCAGAGAAGGCACACCAGAAATGCAGAGTGGCACACACATCCACCCTGATCAGGTGGTCTCCTCAGGAGGGGTCACTGCACAGAATTTACACTGCCTTACTCCTGCTGCTTGCCATCCCTGCCACCAGCCACAGAAAAGTCACCACTCAGAAAAGAGCTAGAACTGAGGCTGACAACACTCTTTCCATTTGGAGTAGCTTTTTTGGAGAAAGGGTCTCAAACTCTTCCAGTGAACTGGCTGAAATAGAAATGGCTTTGGAAAACCATGCTACCATGGTATAAACATGCTGAGTCATCAATCCTGACTGTACAGGAGATCAGCCTGGAATGCTCCTAGGGCTAGAAACGGTCAGCTATTAAACAGAGAAAAGTGCAAACCCTGACTTGATATCTGTAGTGCGCTCCCATGTTTGTTACTTGCCACAAACAAGGAGTGTTCCATCCACTTTGTAACTGCCCACTATGATATAAGGAGTAATTAGATCCTTCATTGGTCATGTCTTTGTCTTAACAACATCATATGCTTCCTTAAGTCACGTGTTATAGGCCACTGATCATCTTTATCTAATGTCAATTCACAGCTGGCTGCTCTATCTTATGCTAAATGTTATGTCAGGGTTACAGAGAGGGATGCAAATAAATGGCTGGCACACCTTTCTTTCTATTTCTTTCTCAAAAATGAGAAAGCTGCTAGAAAGCTGACTGTCATCTAAGCTTTAGGGAAAACTCCAGCTGACTGCAATAAAATCAGGATTTCACCGATAAAATTTTCTCTGCTTCAGAAACTCTGATCCTTTTAGTACAATAACCTGTAAAATTTGATCTGACAAGAGGTAAAACCCTCAATGGCGTTAAGCTTGTTAGACTGATTCAAAAGCTAAAGTAATACTGTGATTAGTGCATATTGCATGCGTTATGACCATAATAAATAAGAATACAATCAGTTGCCAGCAGCAGCTGGTAACTTGTCTTATGCTGTAGAGTCAATCCAAATTACTCACTGAACAGCAAAATGCTTTAAAAAACAGATAATGTTTTGGATTAGAAATAACACCAAAATACAGGCTCTGATAGTACAGATAATAAAGCTAACTAAAGCTGAATAGAATGGAGATACTGAATGCAAATCTAGACTCCATTATCTTTCCACAGCATGCTTCCCTTCTATATATCCTGCAGCCTCCATTTATACTGTCTGGTAAGACACTATTAAAACCACACTCAGCCAGCTACAGAAAATGCTCACAGATTGTTTTAAATAAATAAGCATTCAGCAGAACCTAACTTTAACGGTGTAAGAAGCATTTTGTCAGAGCTAAAGACCAACACGAGGATTGTCTGTCTTTGATGAAACAAAATTACCCTGTCAGTTGCTAGTGAGTGTTCCACCTCATGAAAATGTTAAACAACATCCCTCTTTCGAGAAGATGAAGATGTCGTTACAAAATATTCTCCTTCATTAATTAAGTGTAAGCCATCTTTATGCGTTCTTTGAGCACTCATTATTTCTCCTATAAATAAAACAGCCCCAGTTCTTGGAAAGGTACATGTATACCTTGCCTAAACCTCCAAACTGTTAAGAGGTTGTTATAAATTTTGCTTGTAACTCCTCTCTATCTCACCATTTTGTTTTACTCTGTATGATGCTTCTGGGATTCTCATTCTTGGTCAATATGCAGCACTCCAGTGTTTTGAACCTGAACAGAAAGTGGCACTAAGGTTAGAAAATACAAGAAAAGTGGAGTCTGTGTCTGGGCATTCCTGATTGAAGCATATGGAATATGCTTTTGCCTTCTTCAGTATTTGAAATTGTCATGTTACCATTAATCCAGGAGGCAGGTGAGAGGAGGCTGGTATTAAACAGCTCATCCTCTGATACGTAATCCAACAATGTTCTGTGTGAGTTTATATTGGCTGGCAGAGACTGCTTCAACTCTGGTAAAAGCTGAGTGTGATGGATTCTCCAGAGACTACACTGAATGGCACAAGTGAAAATTAGAGATCCTGTTGAAGTCATGACTACCACATCGCACGTTGAATGCATCCACTAACACTTTGGAAGTGGGGGAAGGCTTTGTTTTAAAATTTTCATGCTCATAAGTAAGCAACAAATTGGATATAGAGCATACAGTTAAGATTGCCTAATACTTTTTTGTTGTAAAGCTTGGTCTCTGCTAATTAAAATTTTGTGAGTCTTAAGCTGTTTGGGCTTGAATTCCCTCATTTATGTGTTTGCTGCAATTGGCTGTAACCTTTTTGGGTTTTAGCTCATGTAATGCAGACATTTCCAAGACAAATGTACCAAAACACATTTTCCCCCAGTCAGAAAATAATAAGGGGGGAAAAAAAGGCCAGGAGAAAAATCCCTTTTATACAATTTTCTTTTAGAAATTTTAGTACTTTTGCAGATGAAGGAGTTGCTACTGTCACTACATAAGTAAAAAGAAGGCTTTTTTTGTCTCTTGAGGTTGCCTAATTGCATTAAAATGATAATCCATTGGAAATGAGAAATCAGAAATTCACATGCATTCAAAGGCTACCAAATTGTCTAAAAATGTGGCTTTCACTGAGGGTGGTCCATCCCTTTGGTTTTTCACATATCAAGCAAATGGCAACTGCTCCACAATTCACCAAGCAGAGATCCTTATGTATCTCCCTTCAGTGCTAGGCTGAAATGACGTAGCCTGCTGCTCCTCCCCAAAACAGACAAAACAGAAAGGCCTTCTGTGAATCTCCCAGCACTCCCTCCTGGGGCAAAGAACGTGAGGAGAGCTAGACTTTTCTCCTGGTGGTCCTTTTTGTAATGGGAATGGGATCCTAGAAGAGGAGATGGGAACTAATTCTCAGCATCTCTCTGCAGACAGACAGGAATACCACCAGCAAAACATGTATATTTTTTTTGTAAGGGCAAGCTCTTGTTACAGCATCCATTCTAACAAAGGGAAAGTGGACTGTGCTGTGGCTCTTCAAGCCCCCAGCCAGTTGATGAGTCATGTTTTAAGGAGGGCGACATTTTTTTTAAATGTTTCCCACTAAAGTCTAAGGCAATACATCTAATTACACTTTATGCTTTAGCGCACTTAGAAGAACAGCATGATTTGGAAATGGCTCTTTTCAGAAAATGGCTTTGTAGAACACTTTTTAAAGTGACTGCTTTCCTGAATGCAAATGTCTGAATTGCTCTAATTATCTAACTGGGGAAAAATAGGCTTTTTTTAGACTGCCAATATCTGAAGAAACTATGAAAGGACAGGACAGTTTCTCCCAGTATTCCTTTATATTATGCTTTCTATTCTAGTTCTAAATACAAATAACCAGTGAGATTGCCAGTACTTTCATTTTGTTATGTAGTAATTAGATGTCTCTTTTTTAAAAAAAGTCTCTTAAAAAAAAAATCACAGTTTTAGTTTTCATCTTGTAAATCCTAAGCATGCTAATTGTCACACTGAAGTTTGGAGCCCCTAAAAGTAGAAGTACTGTCTTCAGGACTTCCCATTACCAATCTTGTCTTTTGCCTGACAGGTAAATAACATCCCTGTAGTAAGTACAACACCTGGTTGCATACAAAGTAGTAATAGAAATTGTATTTTTAGTTTCTTTTTAATGTAACTTCACAGCAAGGAACTGATTAAAGAAGCATCATGGCTGTATCTGATCTCCTTTAGAACATGATTTAGAGACTAAAGCAGCTTCTACCCTCACTGCTTACTGGTGGGAGCATCATCAGGACTGCTTCTAGAGACTTCTGCTGGGTTTTCTGGGGTGGGTACAGGTCAGGGGGATCCACTGAAACTTGTATTTAAAACTCTGAAATTAATATTCATCTGCAGTAAGTCAGCCCTCATCTATCTCTCTGAACCTCCTGTTGCCAGTATCAGGCAGAAAAAGATGGCCTGCATGTCTTTCCTAACTGCAAGAGACAACATTTCTGGTGGCTATCAAGAACTTGGCCTCCATGCTTAATCTGTGGGTGTCCACAAAAAGAAGGAGATACCTGCTTTCCTGATTTGCACTCATGAGGAAGCCCTGGTCCCTCAGCCAGTTCCCCAGATGGCTGCAGTAGGAATCTCAGATACAGATGGGTCTGAACAGCCCCTAAAGGAGCTGCCAATCCTGCTCCTACATCCTCACCTTCCAGCTGCCTCTCTTCCTACTGTCACAGTCTTTGCTGTCACCTGCACAACTGAACTGCAGCCACTGTCACAGCTGGAGACCAGGTCTCTTCAGGTCCCCAGGTTAATCCTCTCTGATCCTGCTGCCTCATTATTTTGCAGCCAACAGGACAGAAGGCAGAACAGTGAGAGGTCCTCTCTGAAGCTCAGTGTAGCTCTGAAACATGGTACATGTGCTGGGATATGTTACAAGGGTTTCTTAGTGTGTCAGTGGTCTTTCCATTACAGCAATTAGTTGGATAATGGAAATTCACGTCTACATTTCTGTATAAAGATTTAAGTAAATTATGCTTTGCACTTGCATTTCTTCCCCTATTCACTGTTTTGTTGTAGATTAGATGAGTAGGATGAACTAATTTGTACATGGCAGGATAAGGGAAAGACCAGATCTCTGGACCACCCTGTGCAGACAAAATGACATCACAGTGGCACTGGGAGAATGAGGGAATTCTTGTGAGTCCCACAGGAGCTATGGCAGGAGCAGTACAAGGGCATGGCAGACACAGCCCCTGGCCTCTATGTCCAGCAGCAGTGGGGCTGAGCATGTGTTCCCAGCAGGCACCTGCACAGCCCTGCACTGACTAGCACTGGGGCTATAGGCAGGTCCAGAGCAAAGCCAGGGTCAGACCAGCCTGGAGACAAGGCCAACAGCAGGACTTACACCAAGACAGACCCCCTCTGCTCTTCAGGGACATGCTGATGGAGCTCATCCAGGGCAGTTCTGGAGTGTGGCTGGATTATCTCATGTTTCTCTGCAGTGTCCTCTGGGTTCAGCCACAGTCCCCAGTACCCATGTTTCAGGTTCCCTGCAGGGAGATTGCAGAGGCACACTGTAAGAACAGTTTGCCTCATTTATAGGGTCAAGTTCAGCCCCAGGGGTGGATATAGAGACACAGAAGTTAGGAGACGGCTGAAAGTATCAAATCCTTTATACGCTTCAGTATAATCACCTTACTTTCAGTAACATTAAGAGGCCCAGCTCTTTAAAATAGAGAATAGACGCCAATAGTGGGTCTATCAGCACACTAATTTTACAATAAATCAGTGATCAAAAATAGTGATAATCATTAAAAGTATCCTTTGGTTTTCACAACATAAAGATTTGGGGCTCAGAAGTGGTAATATAAAAACACCCGAAGGAATAGTTAACCATGGTTCAGTGAAAAAAAAATAGCATTGTCCCTGGTATAAGTCATTACATAAGTGTTCATTTTTCAATATATCTGCTGCTGTAAGTTCTTAAAAACCTGTCTGAAAATTGAAAACAGGAATGAGTATTTTTTCCCTGACTCGCTTTCTTGTGTCTTCAATAGCACTGCTGAAGATATGACTTTTTAATTAGAATGTTTTAATGTAGTTAGAACATAACCTTTGGGTCCTCAGCATCTCTAAGGATGTATACTCCTTGAGTATAATATAAAAGCTCCCTTCCAGTATGTGTTTCAGTCATGAATAAGACACAACATCAACTGATGCTGGAAAGTAGAGTTTTCTAAACCTCACATTATACTATGAAGAAACCTGGAAACAAAATACTTTGATATAAAAGCTTCCAGAAGGGACTTGAGTTTCAAGTTAACACTGACATTTCTAAAGGAAATACATACATAGGAGAAGAGTAATTTCCTTAACATGAACTTTTCTAGTGCTTTTCTCTCCAGTTCTGCTTTCCTTTCCATTTTTGCCTAGTGAACTGTAAATTGCTTAACCCAAAAAACTTTTTTAGGATAGCAAGGGAGATAGTATATTAAATTCACCCAGAGACTCCTGTGACTTCATCTTCTCCTCAGAATAAATTATTAAAAAAAAAATACCTAATGACTTAGTAGGGAGCTTTCTTTTTCTACTGGTACCTTTAACAGTTAAGTTTTAATCCCAGTATGCATCTGGTACAAGTGAAAACGCTATCAAGAAATTAACATTGGTGGGTGTGGATATGTGCACCCAAAGAAGACTCCTTCTTTCTAGCTTGAATAAGAGTAATACATAGTGGCAGAAATGTCATTGTAGCAGATGAGACCTTACTGAAGTAGTTCAAGAGATTATTGCCCTGACTCTGTATCTGACTGTAGTTTGATTTATCTACTCCCTACCCATTAGCTGAACGGAAAATACAGTTTTGCAGATATTGAGTATCAGCTTAGACTGCTTGTAAAACTGTGTGCCCTACAGTGTCCAAGCTAGAACTATCATGTCTTCATTACTCTCATTTCCTGCATTAGGTAAGTGAGAAACTGTGTGGGTATGCCTCCTCATATTTTTATTTGCTCCACAGATTTCCCATGCATGTTGACTTCACTGATAACGCTGCAGAAACAGAAGGGTGCCATAGATTTATTCACTGATTTTGCATGCAGCAAATTTCTGAAGCATTGGTAAAATACTTAAAAGAAGTATTTTAAAACTGCATTAAACCTTGTAATAATAAAAAAAAAAAAATTCTCCTCAAACTTCTCTTTTTAATCAGTTAGCATTTCACTGGAGCACCAATGTCCATGGCAACACTCCACACAATTTAACAGGCAGCATAATCCATGAAGGTATGTAAAAGGACTGTGTACGCATGCCTTGTGTTCAACTAGTGACTAAAATGCCCAGTGTTGGCTCATTATATCCACTAAAATAAGATTACAATTTTTATCACCCTTCTGTCAATTGCAACCACACGGAGATGATGGATAAAGATGGTTCTTCAGAGGGAGTCATCTCTCAGGGAGCAAACGGCCTCATTTGGTGGGAGAGTGCTGGAGCAAACAGGGCACTTAAAGAGACCTTTCACTGGGATGGCTCCTGCTTTCATTGGTGATATCAGTGTGAGTAGGCTGTGGCTGGATAGATGGAGTGCTACTCATAAGCAGTGTAGGGGCAGGTTTGAAACCAGGTTGTCGTGGTTTCAATTTGAAACCAGGCAGAAACACCAATTTCTGTTCTGGTTTGATTTTTGCCAATTTCAAAGTTTCTAATCAAGAGCACAGCAGGCTTAAGCTTAAAAATAATAAGACTTTATTAACTAACATAAAAGAAAAAAACAACAAGAATGAGGATGGAACTTTCAAAACACTCTTCCTCCCTCCCCACACCTTCTTTTCTCTTAACCGACAACGTAAAGACAACAACACTCAGAAATCTCAGTCGGTTTTTCACCTCTACAAATAGTCTTTCTTTAGTTCATTTAGAGAGAAAAATATTCTTTGTTAATGCTATGGAAAGCTCCCCACAAGAAAAGAACTCTTGTAGCTTCATTTTCTCACAAACCGCAGGTGCCTGAGATCTGCCTTTGTGAAGTTTTTCCCATCTTTCACAGTTTTTCCTCACAACTGAGCTTTCAGTACAATGTCAATTTATTGGGGTGATATTTTCAGGAATGAGCCGTTTTAGCATCTTTTCACCCATCTCTGTAAGAGATGTCTTCTCCTTTTATCCCCGGGGCCAAGGTTTCTCATCAAACTTCTAACAGTGGTGCCTCTGCTCATGATTGTGGCTAGAACGCTACCACCCCCCCCAAAGCATTCCATGAACTTACTGGGGAAAACTTCAAGTCTGATATATCAAGTATATCTGTACCATAGCTTCACAAAAGAATTTTACAGCCTAAGCTTAAGACAAACTTCTCAAAATCCCTTCAATCTAAAATCTAACTCTTTTCTTACTGACTTCAATTTCATATGGTTGTTCTTAGAAAATGTCACCTCCTTTTTTCCTTCTTAGTCCAAGAGAGAATTAGTGTTTTTCGAGTACAAAGTCTTGTAACACTGAAAAAAAGTCAATTTAGTCCAAGTCCTGTATTAGAAACAAGCTCTCTCTGCTTCTTTCTGCTGGCCACGTGCTATTTTGCCGACTCCATGTGAGCTGTGCCAGCTGCTCTCAGTCTGGAATGGGGCTCAGGGCTGCTCCTGGCTTCGGGGCCGCCTTTAGCACGAACCACGGGGGCCACTGGTGCTGTCCCCATGCTCAGCTCCTTTGGTGCCCATCCAGGTGCTGTCCCCATGCTCAGCTCCTTTGGTGCTCATCCAGGTGCTGTCCCCATGCTCAGCTCCTTTGGTGCCCATCCAGGTGCTGTCCCCATGCTCAGCCGCTCCCGATGCCGACACAGCCTCAGGCCAGCGTGGTTTGGTGTTCCACTGGCACAAAGCTCTGCACTCTGCCGGCTCCTTTGCCCCTCCCGGCCGGGCCCGGTGGGTTCCTCGGGGAGGGCTCGGCAGCCGCTCCCGCCCCTCCAGGAGCGGAGAATCCCGGCCGGGCCGAGCGGGCCCAGCCCGGTTCCGCCCACACGGGCCGAGCGGGCCCGGCCGCCCCCGGCCCGCCGCCGCCTCCGCACCCTGGGCAGGGCCGGGAGAGGGCAGAGGGGTGTGCTGGGACAGCCGGGAGCAAAGAGACCTGCCCGGGCTGCGCTCAAAGGGAATAAGAACGGAAAATGCTTTCCCATTGCTCCAATAAAATGCCAGTCTCAAACCCAGACAGCTCATTTTCCGCAAGCTGGTCACATCAGGACACAGGTGTACAGATTTGTATCTGTTTTCAAACCAAGAAATAGAATGATAGTCATGAGAACAACCATTAATACAGTAAGTAAAATAACATCACTGTTTCATGAACTCACATTGGTTTGCTCACTTGAGCAAACCAGCTCACTTTATCTGTTTTTGAATTGTGCATAGGCTGCCTTGTAGCTGTAGCAATATGTTCCTTTGGCTGATAACAACTTTGGGAAAAACGTTAAAGGACAATAAAGGGAATATATTAAAGGTTTCACCCTAAAAATAATAGTTCTATTAACAGAAGTTTTAAATTAACACTTCTAAACATAAAATAGAATTAATTCAGTTCACAAATAACTGCACAAACAGATGAACTCCAAATATAGCCAGAGAACAGCTGAATATTTCAGAAATAATGACATATTTGTTTAAAAAAAAAGCACTGTTGTCATAAACACATCTTACAGCATACAGATCAGCAGAACACCATCAATACACAGCTGCACACATGAGCTTATGTAAACCAAAAACTTCTGCTGCTGGGATTAGAGCAGCTAGAAAAATATAACAGAGATGAACTCTCCTTTTTTGAGAGGAATGGAGAAGAAACTCCCTACACGTTTCTGAAAGTGAATGGATTTTCTAATAACACTGAGACAATTACTGTCTGATATGGTTTCTGACACAAAGTTCTTTCACATCCTTTTAAGGAGGGACTCATTCTCTTTAAAAGATGATTTTCTCTTGAACCCTCTAAAATATTGCCTGTGTTTGATGAACCGTCAGGTCTTCTTTCTGTAGGGTCTTCATATCTCTAGTAGGATCAAAAATCTGTAACTGCATCCTTGGAGCAACCTTCATCACCACAAGAAGCAGATACTCCATGAAGATCTGTGTGGATAGGAGGTAACATAAACAGCTGCCTTTCAGTTCTCCATGTGCTGATTTCCTAATCTTGTTAATTTGAATGAATGAAGATAATAATGAAGAATGAGAAGCAGGTAAAAAAAAATGTTGTAGTAAATATATTGCCTTGGAGAAAAAAGATGAAATTAGTTTAATCACTAAATTACAAAAATATCACAGCAAACAGAGATTCATTTATGGCAATATTAATGAAGGGAGAAACACCTGAAGGACTTAGCTAGAAAATTCACATCAAAATCTTATTAAATTCTTTACTGTTAAATAGTTGAACTGAGTAACTTTAGGTCTTAAAACTATAATTCACACCATCATTTCCTTATTGTAGCCAGGAAAAGAAATATGCTCAGTCACTGACTGGCTCAAACGCTAGGCTTGTTCTATTTACATGAAAATTTAGATGTACTAAACAATGATTTCTTCACCTCAGGCAAACATGTCTCTTGTTCAGTCAGTTGTTCACTAACCTGTCTTAGATTAATTAATTAAGTCAAGAGATCCAAGTGTTAACCTAGGAAAAAAGTCTCAAATTTTGACTGAAGAAGCAAATTACCTAAAGAAGTGATGCTTCTGCACCTCCATCTCCTGAGGTCCATCAGCTGTAAGGCTGGGATTAAAATTTGACTGTTAAAGGGTATCCTTGCAACTCATTTCTAGTAGAATTCCTGTGACAAAAAATTCCGAGAAGTGTTT